>CM075173.1:70053393-71430512 GCA_037576465.1 Parascaris univalens | reverse complement strand
ACGTTACCAACAGAGTTATCAACTAAATCAAATGCATTTTCGGTGAATCGTTTTGCCCGCAAGAATCCAGCGAATCTGAATAAAAATGACGACGCTTCATCGAAAAATTGCAAATTTAATGCTGCGATCTTACTGCTCTTCAGTGAAATGAGAAAAATATAAACCCAAGGTTTCTTCAGAGACGTAAGAATATCTCTGAAACTGTAAACCGAAAGCCGACTAGAGGAATATAAATTCACCTCCCCCGACTTCGCGGTGTTGTTTCGTAGTACGCTTAAAACACTCCACCACAAAACTGAAGATGATTTGCATAGCTATATGGTTAACAAGGAACGGCATTCTCATAGCCGTATGCAACACCACTTAGGTGCTGCATCTGGAATTTTAATTGTAATATCTTGAAATAAAACAGCTGTGGTTCAGAGTACCTATCCACCCCCCGATGAGGCTTCATCAGCTTTTGAAACGCAAGGCGAATAAATTTTGCAACTAGAGGAAATGATGAGAGCGAGGAACTGCTGGGAAAACAAGTGAACGAAAAGGAAATTTCTAAGTAATGAATAAGGGTAAAAGTCGAGAATGGAGATGAAGTAAAGGCATAAAAAGACAATGAAAGAAAGCCAGTTTGCACTGTAATAAAGAATAGTACATGACGATAAACCCAATCTTGAATGTAGCTTACGCATTAATTGTTTATAGCTGCAGATTATAGCCTAGCAATGTACTTAGGCGTACGTCCGATAGAAGACGTATAAAGAACAGAAACAACCTCCCTCTCTCCCCCTTCTCCTCCTCCCTAATTCTGAGACCATGAACAGTTGAATAAGACAGCTGATAGGTTACGTTGATTCGTTATGCAAACGAAACCATAAGTCCACTGCTGTAACGGTAAGTTACATAGCAGATTAATTACTGCAAATGCTCAACAACAAAAGTTCTTAATCTCGAGAGTGAACTTGTCGATGTTTCAACAACTTATGCGACTTTCGTTATAAAACTAGTCAAGAATATTTCAGCTCCAAACGACGAACAAAAAGATGATTTCTTCTATCTCTATCTGTGATATTTTTTCTATATTTTTATTTGGATTTACCATCGACCGCATAAATACAGCAATCAGTGGTGGATGATCCACTTCGCGTTCCCTATTCACACTTGTCTATCACACTATTTAAGATTTCACTTAGATAACTTTGCATTACTACAAAAATCACATAGGTTTATTTCTTATTTCACCTAAGAGACTTTCTTATTTCACCTAAGAGACGCTGATATACGCATGTTCATCGAGACTGCCATTCGCCACTTTTCTAGTACCCAACTTTTTACGATCAGTAATTGCTCAGTTTTGTATCCCATTGCCGTCTTATTCTACAAATCAGCACAATGCATCTCCCTCCGTTTGCCATATGATCCCAGTCACAATCACAATATTTTTACAATGACAACGTGCTCGACTTCCAGAAGACCGAAACATGCCAAAAGTGTTGTCTGGGTCAAATGATACTCCACAGTTCCCATCTTAATCGATCATGGTGTGCAGTTCTAATCGGCGAGGGAGTGCGCAGCGAAGAACAGTGATCCAGTTCACAGCACGATAGAATATCACCATTTTTGTCATCACTGATAAATATGACTTCAGTTTGAAGCACCGTTCAGTTCATCGAAGCGCTTCTCTCACCAACAGATCGTTGACTTGAAGAATAACTTCAGGTAGTGACAAGAAAAGAATTAATGTTCTTTAACGCTCATAACATCGATCGACTGATCGCAAAAGGGTCGCCTAGTTGGCGTTTCCACCTATATCTGCCTGCCAAAATCGACCCGTTCCGTAACCGGCGTGGGCGCATGTGGTTTTCTGTCGATGTTGTTAGCAGTGTGGTTCATGAAAAGCTGTAGCCTTCACATAAGACGCCAAAATCGTGGCTAATAGCTGGAACATACACTCAACATTAAGCCATCATTAAACTGAATTTGTTTGTTTCCTCCACGGTTCATTCTTCTCCTAAAAACTTCTTCCTTTCAAATTCATTTCCTCGTGCATCAACGCAGCATAACACTGACTCGAAATGAGCGGCGATCGCATCCGATAGGAACCTTTAAGTTTTTGGTGAAAAATAAGTGATCGGATTTCGGTGAAATAAACCAACGGGATTTTTGCAATAATAGGTGAACCACCGGATCAATTCTTAGTATCCACAGAATCGCCCTTCATATCAAATGCCACATTCTTCAATGCTCTTTGACAGAAGAAGATGAATTAGAAAGTCGTATTCTGGGAAGAAACGCAACATCATTATTGCGTTACAATAAAAGGTACGGAAAATTACACAAAAACCAAACAAAACAATGAATAGTTGCGAAATTCAGAATTCAGAAAGAAAAATGCTCAAACGACCGTTACTGAACAATACTCAGAGACTTCGATAATCTTGGCGGAAGAACAAACCGGACATCAATTAACGACTACTCTTTGAACTAGGTGAAAAAAGTGAAAATTAAGTGCACTTTTTAGCCTATATGTTTGCAGTGATGCAATGCCAGAGTAGCGAAAGCAGAATATACAGTCAGCTAATAGGTAAACAAATGTCTTATAGCAATGTCCGACCTGCATCAGTGCACGGAAAATTAAACTTGAGCTGCATAGGATAAGCACACAAATGAACAGGAGTCGCACTTTATGTGCCTATAAATTATATCACATTCATCATTCCTCTAGCAACTTGAATCGCGTATAAGCGACTTTGACATAACTTTAAATAGATGATATCTGACTCAAGTATTAGTCGCATTCAATTTAATTAACGATCATATATCGCTTGGCGAGTAGACCTGAAGCATCGCATCTGTGCCTTCGTACATCCCTGCAAATAGAGGAATAGCGCATGCGCCGTTGAATACTTCCAGTATACTCTTCAAAATTTCAATGATGATGAGCATCAAAGGTCAATGAAGCCGTCACATGTGACTCATAATTAAATAAACGAGTGGGATATAGGTTATACCCAAATCGACTTGAAGCATGCATCTCTCCATGGCGCGTAAGATTCGCTGAGGATTGAGTAAAAATACAATCGCACTTACGGTGTTTCTTTGCGTCTACGGTGCGCATTTCATCTGGATAAAGTGAGTGATGACTATTCTGTGGGATGTAACCTGAAGCTCGAATTGATGCACTCTCAAAGAAATAACGAAGAGTTAACGGATAGGAATGAGGTGCGGTTAGGAGGAGTGGGGAAAGAAAGCTCGACAACAGACAACTCCAGACTAAATTGGTACTCCTCTGCTGACCTAGATTTACGGGCTTTTTATTATCCATTATAGAAATTCGTTAGTTCGCTGAAAAAGAACGTTAAAAACTAAGGGATGAGATGCAAACAGAGTTCATCGACGTAAATCCACAGTAAACAAAAAAAACAGAAAAAAAAACTAGAAGATTAAGGTGAACATATCGAAAGAACAAACAGTGAAAAGAGAAACTCAACAACAATATAAGAAGCTATTTGAAGTGAACTCGGCACGACGAATGACCGCATCCATTTGCACCGATTTATTATAATTTTTAGTAAATGTCCACTGAGGAGGTTTTCTGCGTCTGATAAGTTCTTTACTTCACGTTGGACACGAACAAAAACACGCACTATCAGAGCTGCTTTTTTGGCAGCCCCTTCAAACTAATGCCTCCTTTGACCCATAAACGAGTATTTTCATCGTACTTTACAATAAATCCACCAGTGTTTCTTTTGTCTATGAACGTTGCCCCGCTTATTTAAAGCTTTTTTTAGAGATGTTTAGTTTTTACTTGGGAACTCCTCTTCGGTTTTGCCATCTAACGACTAGGCTTATGATCGCATTTCGAGTACAACACTTTTCCGCCATCCGACATCTGCGGAATCACTTTTCCTAGTGTCAACGGGTTTTCCAGTTTTCCTAAGCTTTCAGTTCGTTCGCTACAACTACTCAAATCCAAGAGTAGTATACAGTGTCTAACATTGACACCATCAAAGAACTTAGTTCGACAACACGGAAGTAGACTGTAAAGTGAAAAGAGGCAACCACTATGAAAATTATTCTAAAATAAAGAAATCTACTTCTATCAAACTAGCAAAACTCATAAAGGCAAACAACCATCGCAGTCACCGATTAAGTTCCTCAACCATTAAAGTTACCCGGTGAATGAGCAATATACAAAAATGAAAGACCCCGTCACTTCGCAAAGAATCAGACAGTTCTTGCTGAAAAATCCGACATTTCCGGTCGAGAACCCTTGCATCGTATTCGACTGTTTTATTATGTGCAGTGGACACTTATCACCTTCAAGTGATTCTTGAAGAAATGAAAAAAAAAAGAACATATATGTATAAAACATGTGCTTAATTTTATAACTAAATTTGAAGTGTCCTGCCAATTTATCACCACATTAGAGCATTCCTTAGTATATAAAAGTGAACTGGAAAAAAAGGAAGACAAATTATAAACTTCATGCAGATCTCGTAATACTCTAATACAGTGCTGTTCTTACCTATATGACCAAGCGGATATGACAGCCAGCAACGAAATGAAACAGTCCGGAAAATAAAGATAAAAAATTCATCTGAATACGCTTTAGAATAAAAGCAGTATGGATACGATGAAGGTTGCTCCAAATTCTATTATATATATTACTCAGATTTTTCCATGAAAAATTCACAGACAGGGGTTACTCGAGAAAGTTAAAATTTAGAAGAATGTTTCAAAAAAAGTCCCTCACCCCATCAATTCAATTTCCGGATTTGCCGTTGTACTCTTGTACAAAAGCCATCCGTACAGTTATACAAAAAGCACTCGCATAGCATAATTTAGATTCATTTCAGGTTTCGGTTAAAATTCAGTTACTACATAGTCTCGTTACAATATGACGCGAAATAAATATCACGATGACCGATTAAGGAAAGAAATTCAGCAACGAAAGCATGAAACGTAAGACGCAATCTAAAAAAAAGGTGCTAACCTAAATCAAATTGTCCCATCATTCGCTTCAAGTAAGCATACGTCAAGCACGCAAAACACGGCGCGACATGTGGGGCAGTTCGCCTTTCCTGGCATCCAACGTTCCGGATGATTTCTGTCTTGTTTAGCGGCGAAGATTCTTGCCATACACGTTTCGCACCTGAAACATATCAAAACTGAACGGCTGTCATTACAACAACTGTTTTAGCCGAAGTACTGTATGTGCATTTGCGGCATTAGCTTGGCCACTTGCAACAAAATGGTATCAGGGAAAAGTTGGCAACATCTTGAAACATTAGACAGCAAAATTTTTAAGAGTGCGATGCGATCATGGTCAAATTAGATGTGGAGCTGTCATGTGGGATATGCGGAAGAAGTACGAGCAAATGCACGAACTCTGCGCTGAAGATGGAAACGATGCATGTTCACTGCATATGCTTTGCATATATTATGCTGCATATATTATGCCGCAAAGCGCCAAAATGAAACATTATACATAATACAACACAGCACAGCAAACAACTCTGTGAGCTTACAGCTAGGTGAATGCTACGTTATATGCTTCATTCGAAGTTAAATAATTACATCCGCTCTTCGAAAACTGTTCACTAACTTTTATAGCCGTTCCAGAAGAGTGGTTAAATGTGAAAACATCACCGATGCAATGACCAGGAACTCTGTTTAAACTGTGAAATCTACTCTTATGCTTCCTCTGCATGTACCTTCCAAAACTTTTCTTTTCAACACTTGAGATAAATTTAGTAAAGAACAATTCACCAGAAGAATCCTACCTCCCCGGAAGCCCGAGAAAAATAGAGGATCGCTCTTAAATGGGAAGGAAGGAAAGCACATGAACCCAAAATTTGCAAAAGCAGAGGATTCCAATTACCTATTCACGGAGGTTAAGTGACTACACTGATTAATGGAGTAGAGTGTCACTTTTAAGAACCTAAAAGCGCATTTCTATTTCACTTTGCCGAATATATTTCGCAGAAAAAAAAGAAACAACCCGGCTTCCTACTGGTTAGCCACTAACCGACGGAATAATGGTATGTGCAAACAGGAGAGACCAAATTACAATGGGGCATTTGATGCGGGATCTGGTGCTTTACAGTCACAATAGGCTACAACACTTCGATGTGCTGCAGCGCCGCAACAATCAACTGCAGCGAGAATTTCGCTATTACCCTTCCATCTTCTTCCCCCTCCCTTCTCTCCATCCTCTCAAATCGGCAACTCCACGGTGCCGAGAATGACTATTTTCTTCGTTGCATACGTCTTCTTTTTTTTTGCTCTACCACCCCTTCATTACTCGTGCGGGACTTGAATGTGTATAACAGCCACATCTGATCGAAGGCAGCGCCTGTTTCGATTCTCATTTCCACTTCACATTAAACTTAGCTCGGCATTAATTCACCATCAGGGAGTGGGCTATGTCAAGAGGATGAATGAGCAAACAAGTCAGAGGCGCTCATGGTAGTTAAACAGCAGCATGGGCGCTGTGTGCGGTCTCCTCACATCTCATGTACCATGCACGGACAACCACGCAACTAATAAACTCACACCCCCAACACTTAAAACTGCAATTATAGAGTCAAGACTCCAACAATGTCAATAAACAGATAAAAAGGTGAGCTCAAGCTGACCACATCGGGCGACAATAGCACTGTGAGCACGGTGGCCTCCTTTCGCCGTCTTCATCCACCTCAACATGCACGCAATTTTTCAACAATTTGACACTAGCTCTCTCTGTTGCGCAGCCAAGACACGCTTCCAAATTCTGAAAAGAGGACAGTAGGAACCGACTGAGACGATGTTCACCCATCACTGTGCGGCGCTGCGTCACCGATCAATAAAAATGATGCAGACAGAAGCATTAACCTTAAAGAGCAGCACTGACACAGTCACAACAGTGCACCTGAGCAAATCAAATTTTGCATAAAGCTGGATGATCGATATTATTAGTTAACGCACTAAAAGTAGAACAACTGCACAAACGAACAATATGAATAAAGAGGGGAAATTAGCATTCCGACTAGAGCAACCTAGTGAACATTTGTCAGACATGTAGGCGGCGCCATGAACTTGCGGATATTGAATGCGGCCAAATATACATCGGCTGATCACGGCTGTACCTGACCATGTTTAATTAAACCTTCCCTTGAAGATCACCAAGATGACCACAGAGCAAATAGTGAAATTTAACAGCAGCTCACAGTCGTTGAATATTGCTTAAACTGAGGAATTTTGGAAATAGAAAATCATACGTAATTTAAGGCTAAATTATTTACTATCACAGCTATAAAGCTTTACCACACTTCCGAATATAGAGGTGCATCTTCGGGTTTATTAAATTTATGTAAGGGTGATAAACTTCCGCTACAAAAGTTATATGATGTAATATTGGGAAGTGGATGAGACTTTAAATATCGCTTTGAGAAGTACTAATTAATTTCGTACCTTTCGAATATTTCGTGAAGGTTTCTGCAACGTCACCTACGGTTTCCGAGTATACTGCCTCACTCCACGTCTTTGACTTAGGAAGCGCGTATCAGAAATTCATTTTTCACATCAAGCAGAGATCCACCCATTTTCGCTCACAATGGGCCACTGATTCAATGGTACATTAAATTTGGCCAAGAGCGAAGAAATTTAAATTTCAAGATCCAGGAAATCAAAAAAAGACTCTCGCAAATGTTTTAGAAAGTCAAAGGTAGTATCAATCGTATCAGTGACCAAACCCACCCTCGCTGCCAAAACTACATTAACAAATTGTGCTGATACTGCGCCAAGGTTTTCTAACACATTCATTCATATGCAAATATAACGATTTAAAAAGATGTCACTATGAAATTTCGTTCTCAAAAGCGCCTTTTGAAATTGCCAATAATAACAACAGAGGTCATATTGCTGCCTACGTGAAGTTAACCTTTGCTACCCTCTATGCTTTCTTCACTATTTTAGATGCGAGTTTAATGCCGATCGTCTGACATGATCAAAGGCTCTACCCGCTCCAAATACATAGACGGAATATATACGGGTAAAAATGTATCCCGGACTCTCCGAAAAAAAGGAACTGGCAACACGCGAGATTACCTTTGCGTGTCTTCTCAATGCTATGCCGAATAAGTGAGGAGGAGTAGAAGAGTACACAGCCTTTGTTTGAGTCGTTCGTCAGATTTCGCAGTAAAGCTACTGAAGAAATAGTTCCGTCTGCACTAGCTGTGTACATGAAATTCAGTTCAGACCAAGAGAAATCAGCCAAGAAAACTTGGCGAATCATAAGACAACCCTTAAGTGAGACGATGGGTCTCGAGAGGTTTCTCAAATCAGTGCATCCATTCGATAAAATCAACCGTCTAACGAAATTCCAGCAAAATGCGAATCTAAGAATATGATGTATATAGGTAAAAACTGTTTTCCGCAGCTGACTTCCGAGCAGACGCAGAAATATATGTTCCAGTGCGTCGGGATCTACGGCAAGCAGTCACTAATGATCTGATATTCCTTTTGCATCACTGTAGACGGAAGTTGACTACGACGATATGATCCCAAAGCTAAACGGATGCTCCCTAAGCAGAAGACCTCTCACTTTATAAAGTCAAAAAAGCAGTATCTTCTCCAGCACTAAAAGGTGAATCAACCTGATCTTGAACGACAATCAGCACTTTCCGAGATGGGGGATAGTTAAGAAAGAAGACTACAGAGGCGCCTAGGATCGACCAGGAGATGCGCTTAGAAAAACGACTTCCGAACAAGTGATGTAACCAGCATTACAACAATGCGAAACACCAGGATAACCGTACGTTTTTTCCAGGTTGTAAAATTTCGAGCTGTTTCCGCGACTACGAGAAACCTCCAGAAAGTGAGAATTCTGATAAACGAGGATAGATTAAGAAACAATTCATCAATGCATACCTGCTGAATGAGAGGACTCGAGAAAGGATATATATACGGCGGCTTGCCCCTCAGATAGAAATCAACACGATCTTATGCTATTTGAGAGTGCACACTCATTTTCTTCTGTGAGATCAACTAAGGAAGATAAATATGTCCTGAAGCAGAAAACACCTCTGGATTCGGATACGAGTAAGTGGGATTGGTGCTAATCTGCTCGAGAAATGCTTCCACAAATCGATCGCTTAATGATTGGCGTAGTACAACTTCTCGCGCGACGCTTATCGGTTTGTTGAGTTTGTCTCGCATATCCCGAAAAGATTCAGCTCTGATCCTGCAACCTGCACTTTCGTCAACGCTGTGAAGAACTTATGGATGTATGGAACGTTGCGGTTGACAATGAAATATTACGGCATGCTGAGTAAGTCGCCTAGAGAATCAGAAAAAAAAGCAACCAAAAGCTCCTTACATATTTGGGAACCGAAATTAGAACACTCTTGAGCTAAGAGGTTGAAAAAAGTCAAATTTGTAATTCTGAGACGTTCCGATGAAGTATCTCAACATGCTACCAAGTAAGTGTCGCGAATATGGTTTTCAGCTAAACTCAATATCAGCAAATAGATGTGCGGCGGAAAAAAACACCGGTGCAATTCCCTACTGGCGTGGGTAAAAAACGAATAATCTATCAGAAAAACTCGTTAGGCATGCTAATATAAAATTAGTCATTTGCAGCACTATGTCACCACTCCCATCTGTTACATACCTTTGATTAGTGAGTTCAAACTCAAAGGTAATATAACGAACACGCTGATAATATACACTTAGATATTTCAAGACGTACAACTTTTAGATCGCACTGTTCGATTGCAATAGCGCTAAAAAACGTAATACACGTGCAAAAATCACACCTAACAATAAAGGGTTTGATCTTGTTTGACATGCTTCGTACTTCGATGTCAACGAACTGAGCCGGCCCACCTGACTGCTCATGATGTGAGATCTGCAAAGTAAACAACTTCAGATATTCACATATTGCCCAAAATAATTCTTTTTCATATTTTTCCCCTCTTTTCTCGAAAAGGAAAAGACGTTGGAGAGAAGAATAACAAAGCAGATCGTGATGCTGTATTTGCGAGCAGTTAAGTGCACCACTACGTTTCATGAGTGAAGTCACTTGGAAGGGGGAAGCAACTCTTATCCATTCACATCCGAGTATGCTGGAAGAAGCTTGGGGGTAAATTAAACAGTTCTGAAAGTGCAACCCTACTCTGTCTCCACTTACTAGTTAAAATACTCCAGAGACTTTAGAAGCCCTATTTTCAATACCGCTATCTTTAAAAATAACTCTAAATCTGAGAACTGAATTGGTTGGTAATCAAGCACCCTCCTAATGCCGCCAATGCAAAAATATTTTTAGCACCTCCGTTCATGACAAGCCTTGCAGCTTGATAGCAACCTGGCATATCTGACACTCTTTTCAGCATTCATTAACATCTGAGGAGGAGGGTTAACAGTGCAAATAACACTGTCGGGTGTACATTGAAAAAGCGAAATCCGGAAAAGTTGCAGACTTGAAGGTCATCAAGTGGAAAAATGCAGGACTGCGAAGTTGGCTTTGAATAACAGGTTTATGGAAGGTCTGAATATCCGATTCATTAACTTTCAAAAAAAAACAATTGGTCCTGGCCACCATCACCCTGCAAAAAATATGGAAACCGTAATTTTTACGTTCTCAGAAAGTATCCTACAATATTTACAGCAAAGGTAGCAACGAGCGGTTGATGTAAAAGATTCTTCCGTCGGAGATACGTGGTCCTTAGCTGAATTTCTGCGGTTTCGCGTCAGTGAAGGATTGGCAACAAGACACAAAGAAGCAATCAAGATAGCTTACAGGATGCTCATCAGCTCTTACTGCCTCCAATGTAACATCCGCGACGTGTGCACAAACCAATGAATAATTTGTCACGTTTAAAATCCATGAGTTCGTCATGATAACTTTCTTGATGCCTTCAAAAACTATCGTTACTTAGATATAATTGAAGCTGGAATTACACTAAATCAATTAATAATAATTACGCCTTTCCTGGCGCTACTGCATTCTAAAGCTTAAGTGTCCATGGCTAGAATTTCGGTCTTAATAGCAAAAAATGAAAACAGCGCTCATTATGCGTTTCAAGATTTGGAACACTTCATTGTATTTTTTACAACGGCGCACCAAAAAATGACAAAAACTTCGTGTGAAAGACGAAAATACATTTCACCCAAAAATATTAAGTATTAATTTGCACCTAACATCCTTGAAATTATTCATCTTCCGATGTCTTCGTTATTTAAGTTTTCAGTCAAAAACTATCTGAGCACTTATTAGTGCCTGTTCGCACAACCTTAAGAATATCCGTCAAACCTTGGCATTGCACACAACGCATCTAAATGGTTATTTTCACAGGTACACAATTCCTCCTTAACACAGGCTTTTAGTTGCGGGTGTCCATTCGAGCTTATCACCTAAGTGTTTTCGGTTTCGCTCCAATAAAACACAAAAGAAAACCGTTCCACTGTTTCACATACCAGTAGACCGTACCACACTGCATATAACACGAAAACCTCACCTAGTGCTTCGTCTCATCCCTATCACTATATAAAATAAACCATAATTTTTTCTCCATCTCACCACATTTTGGTGGTAAAGGATGAAAAGGCTCGTCAAGTTTGGCATCATGCTCGGCATATATACAAGTGCAGATGCTAAAACTTTCCGATAAGACAATTCGGCCTAAGCAATAAGGAGATCAGCCGAAGCAACTGCGCATAAGATAGCAACTATTAGTAAGTGAGAGAACAACGTCATATTTACAAAATTCAAAATGAAACCAAATATTCTATCGCCTAAAATAACTACTTCCTCATAAGGGAGAAAACAGAAAAGAAAACCAGCCTGCAAGAGAAACATTAAAATTGTCGATATTACGATACTCGGTATTGATGCTATCAGCCACTCTTGTCCAATCTGTGTCGAATCGCTTGAGACATTGAATGGTCGCATGAGACTCCCAACTGCGCATATATCGGAGAGTGAAATACGTTGCACTAACTAAAACATGCTACTGCAGTTATGATTAAGCGGGACCGGTAACAGATTAGAAACATTTCTTCGTCTGTTTATTTGTTTATTTCAACAACTTATTTATTCATTTCTCGAAATGGTCAAACAACATTGAGAAAGTACGCGAGCAAAGACGGCAAAAGGCAACAACAAAATATTCGACAGCTAAAACTCGAACGAATTAACATATCACGGCAGCAATAATGTTTGAAACGAAACGAAATAAGCCCAATTAAAAATGTGAACGAAAAGGTGCAATAATGATATCGACCGAGAACATACTCCAAAGTTACACCAACTTCGCACTACATTATTCATGCTGTGAGGTTCCGATGAGTAGAACCTAAAGTTCATGTGAGATACGAAAACAAAGAAAGTGAAATATTTCCCAAAATAGGATATCGAAAATGCGATAATTTCGCACTAATTCTTCGGCTAATGAGCTAATGAAATCATCCAGGACATACGACTACTGAGCAGATAATTTATCGGAAAAAAATAAAAAATAAAGCGAACGGAACCAGTAGTCCATTGCCGTTGAAAGACCCCTATAAAAGTTTACCAGTTTTTCATTCTCATCTCTGTCTTCCCTCCTCCCGCTATTGCAAAAGAAAAAATGAGAAGAAAAGAGAACTTACGTAAAACGAAAAGAAATGAGAAATGCGCAAGCATTTGAAGTATATTCGTTGGATGCACAACGAAAATCGGATCATCTTGAACAACAGCCAGAAAGATGAAATAAACTGCAAAGTGAAAGATATCTACTCATTAAAAGAAATTAAAACCTACATTTTTGCAGCTAACAAACGACAATAAACGAGGAAATATGATGCATGCAAAAAATCTTAATGTCTATGAGTGCAATTCCTCACTTCTATATATATCCTCGACAATGAGACTTTAGGTGGACAGAAAATACACTACATGACACGCTGAACTGACTTGACAGACGGCTAGGGGAGGAATGAAAAAATGACGACTAGAAGGTGGGCGGAGGGACTATATATCCTTGCTACTTGCCAGCATCACAACAAAAAAACGTTTTCCGTACCCTTCCGTAACAAAAAAGAGGACTACCGAATGTTTCATCAAATTTTTGAAGTACCTTCATTCACTGTGGCCGATTTTTGCTAAGACGGTGCCTTAATGTTGAGACATTAACACCGATCAGGAAACTGCTTTATGTCCACTCTCCGATGTACTCTAATCGGAAAGAAAGTACTCAAAAGGGCAACTTTGCACGAAGGCACCTTCACACACACTGAATTCAGACTTAAATTCCCTTCTGCAGACGAGACAAACATATATTAGCAGATAATGCACAAATATGATACGACTGTAATCCCACAGATATCATATGCACCAATTTTCTTCTCCTAACTTTAGAATTCTGCCACTTGTAGAGCGTCCCACAACTTGAGCCCTACTTTCGCCTAATGCATTAATCATTTTCTTAAAGAGTACCAATGAAAATGGGAAAAAAGAACAGAAAGTAAAACTTACAGAATGGGAGGCACGAATGAATAAACATCGTTAAAACGGTCCGTCGAAGATGATAGACGATAAAATCGAATTTTTCATCGCCAAGAAGACTCGAGAAAATCGACGGAATTGTGAAACCAGCCGATATAAACTCAACAGGTGGGAAAATAATGCAAATACAAAATAACCCGTAGATGATCGTATAGAGCACCGTATCTTGCGCCATTATGTCTGTAGAGTAGTAATTCCAATGCATTTATTTTCGGGTCATTTGCGATCCGTAAACGCATTGATAGGTACATTGAGGAAACAAAATTTCCCCGTCTCTATCACCTTAGCATAAAAATATGAAATGAATGAATCAAAATGGATATTAAGATGTGCAACACACATATAAAACTCCAAAGTATTACTCTGTATGGAATAATTACTAAATACAAAGGTAAATTTCTTTCATTGCAAAATGTGTAAAAGTGAGGATTTACTGAGGTTGTTTCGAGCTTAACACCCTGAAGAACTGACTATGGACGATGATGAAAAATTCGAGCGATAAACGATATATGAAGCATAAAATATGCCTCGCATAAAAGCTTATTTCGTCGATGGTGATTCGACCATACGACCAACACCATACGATGCTCTAAAACTCTCCCTTACGGGATATCGATTAGGGAAAAAATCTGTCGAAAAATTCTACAAGCAGAACTCGCAGCAAAGAGGTATGGAATTTCTTATCTGACGAGCTTATTCGGCTCTCTTTTTCTCCCCTGGAAGTTATGTTATGACGAAAGCTCTCTATCCCCTTGCATCCTTCGCTCACTCTCTCTCCTTGCCTGGAGTTATACGACGAGTGTGTTCATAGGACATCCGAAGTATCCACGACAAACACGTTTTTCTTTCAAATTTTCCTAAGAAAACTTCCAAAGTTGTATTTTTAAGAAACAAATTAGTCGCATTCACATCATTAAAATCACCGAAGCAGATGAAGCCATGGGCGAGTTATGCTTACTTCTACGACAATAAAGCCGAGGGGTCGATCTCAATTCGAACTGAGGAAGCAGATCTTTGAGAGCTCAAACTGGCGAAAATCAGTGACCTCTAAAAGCTATCAGTTTCGTCCACTTTTGTGCTCTAATGATACTTACAGAAGAAATTGTGAGAACGCCTAAAATGCGCTTATGAAAATTTTGCAAATCGACGATAAATGATTTGGAAATGAAAAAATTAATAGAGAAAAGCAGGTATAGATTCCGGAAATGTAACGTCAAGGATCTCCGGATTTGTACGCTGAAAATTAGGAGCGATCCTGAAAAGAATGGAAAAGATAAAATTAGAAGCAAATCTGAAGTGGTAAATGGTTAAGAGCGGCAAGGAAATTTGCATAGCGCTTTCCGATACGATCGCATTATGAGGTCGAGAAACGTAGAGAGGGATAAGGGGAGAAAGGTGCAGGACGAAGTAGGTCGCCTCCGTATAAGCATTTCATAGGGATGGGGGGAGAAGGGAGGGAGAGAGGAAAATGCAGCACTGAATTTTGCTTTTAAACAATTCACTTTGCGCTTTTGTGATTAACCAATACTACATCGAAAGAGTAGAATCACCGTAGGAAACGTGTCAGAAGAAAAATTCAGAGCGATATCACGTTAGGACGTTTTGTTAAGCAAACAAGGAAGACTGATGGCATTTATATTTCGATGGCAAACACCGTGATGTGTAGAGCGCAAGCCGACTTTAGCCGGAGTTCTCGACCTGCTCGATAAGCTCAACAAGCAAGACCTCAACATCGCTTCAGCTCCGCTGACTTCGATTTTTTGTGGAAGCGATACGCTGCTGCACACGTCACACAACAAGAACATTTCCGACTTCGTTATGTCCTCTCTCCCTCCTCAACTAAACTTTTGCTCTCGAATATAAACCCACGACCACATCGCCAAATCCTATCCCTTCCTTCCCCCAACACATCAATATTCGGAAATAGGAGTACCGATGTTTCAAACGTCGAAATAAAATAAGTCATTCGATGGGCAACGTAGCGAACAAAATATTTGCCTCAAGAACACGTCAGAGTGTGCTATAATAATCCTCAATAGCTTATGAGGGGTATAGGACACATAGTGGTTAATAAAAGCTTGGCATTGAAAGATATGTTCAAAGACAAGAGAGCTCCACGGTGGCGACCGTAACACGTGGGCGCATGGCGTCTACATCACCAGCTAAACGAGTCTTTTCGACGTACCATTAAAGAGGATGGCCGGTACATGAAGAAGAAACGATGAGTGCAGAACGAGTCCACCTCTTTTAGCTGTTACGGGGAATGTGAGGTAATGGACACGTATTCGTAAAACAGCAATTCCATGTGGTTCATTCGTTGAAGGAAACGTTTATTGAGCTCACTGCAACAGAACAGGAATGGTAAAAATTCTCGCGGAAACTGCTCCACACCGAGAAATTGGAGGATAAGTGAATGTATTCATTATTGACTGCAGAGCAACAAATACAAGCAAATATTGTTGTACATATCTCATAATCACAGCTGATTACTATTGCTTCAACAAACTTCATTGAACATTCTCTTCTGAGGCTTGGCGTTGACGTACCTAGGATGACGGGGGTTTTCAAGGATAATCAGGTCGCCAAATTTGGAACTCTCAACAAATTACTCAGATTCTCGACGTACAGTGAGGACATCCCCTTCCCCTCCCTTCCACCATGTTATAACCTAGGGATACCGTATACCAAAGAGAGAAAGAGGCGAGTGCGGAGGGTAGGTTATGAGGGATCACTTGGACTAGTAAACACCTGTAAGCGCTCATAGAAAGAAAAGCCCGGAAATGCGGTAGCACAAAGATGTGCCCTTTCCGCTCACTCCTCTCTCCCAAACAAAGAATAAGAGGACTTGTTTAGTTCCGCCTAAAGTCTTGTAAGGTGGAAAGCTCTTATTAACCAATTTCCCATATTGGTGCTCTGATGGAATCTTTCTGGTTAGTGACTTCGATATAGCCATCAGAAGAATCAATGCGCAAAGGCCGACGCATTCAAATCGCCCATATTATGCTACAACTAGAGGTGTTAGTCGGTGACTGCTTTTTCGAAAGCTGCCACAATATTAAAGGATAAAAGCGAATTCGGATAAGAGGGGAATACACAAAAGGTAAACCTAAGGAAACGCTCGGGGAGGATCTTTTTCAGCTTTATTTATTGCACAACGCTTCACTAGTTTCATCTGCAAAGCTGACAATAACAAGCTGGTAAAACGTTGTGCATTAACCATAATCATTGCAACTGTAACTGAATCTTCGAACTAAACGCCTTCACCCTCATCTCTTTAAAGTTACGGGAAAGTGTTAGGTCAAATTAAAGGCGCTTCATGGAATTTACATTTTGATGAATGAAATGCCATCGTTTTTCACAAAAATCTGAACAAATCCTTCTCAACTGAAACAAAAAGCTATGAGAAATGAACACAATTAGAGGTGGAAAAAGACACGAAACTGGATGAAAGACACCGGGAAAAGTTCTCGTCACATGTGAATGTGAAATAAATGAGGACGCTGGAAGACATCGAAAGACAAAAAACAAATTAATGAATTGAAAGAGTGAATGCAAAAGATCCCTTTGGTAAATCCCTTTTGGTGACACTTCGCGGAGAGAAAAAAACAACAGGGAGGAGAGAAAAACTACTCGATATTCGGAGTCAATATTAATCAATATTTGGAGCACTCGATTCCTCTCATCCAGAAATATCTTCAAAACGTTTCTTTGCCCAGAAATATCGACTTGCGCAAAATAGAAACAAACATCAAATTGATTAGCAAATCCCAGAATTATTGCATTCTGCCCATAACCGTCCACACCAATAGGAATACAATTAACATGCAATAAATAAAAGGAAAAAAAAATATGGACAACGATTGTTGATTAATTCGTTTAGATTAATCTTCCGCCGATACTATTCGATGGTCCTTCATCCCCATTTTCGACTATTTCACTATCCGATAAATCTTCCTCATCTGCAATTCAACACCTACCATTAACAAATAAGCAACGAACTAATTAATGTTTCTATAATTATATACTTCTAAAGTCTATTGAGCGTTATACTATGAAAAAGGAATAACGTGCACCAATTTTGCACCTCTTTATTTCTATGAAAAGCCTCTATTTTTCTATGAAAATAAATGAATGAGTGAATGTGAATGCATTCGGAAATCAATAAAAACAATGGACATAATTCACTGCTTCGGCTGAAATGAAACCGCTAGAATTAAGCAAACATCTCAACTTAGACAAGAACCACCGAACACATGAAACGACTATTTCATGTAGAAAGTGCCCATTGATGTTATACAGCACAAACTTTACTGACCGTAATGTTGAATATGTGACCTGCCACCACTTCGTTTGCCAATTTTTTGTGGAATAAGCGATATAATGACTAGCAATGCCAAGACTAGGCAGCCTCCGGGAACAAAAACCATCACGTTGCGATAGAATAAAGCACAAGCTCCATTTGTCGAATTGATACTAAAAAATACGCACTGCTCAATTCAAATCAACAAATAATATACCGTATGAGTACAACTATCACCTGGATAATTACACCTATTTCCCTTTGTTACTATGTTTCTGTTTATTCGTGTTATACTTAAAGGAATGGGCTGGTTGCGTGATATGTGTACGTCTCAATCTGTAAATGATACCCAATTTAACTGCCACGTAAAAAGTTCAAAAGGTCAAAAAATTTAGCTTTAAGATAAAGCAAGAAAATAAGTACAGAAGTCTGGATCGGCTGGTCTGACTCAACTCAACATTCACGGCGTTATATTCAATGAACCTTGCAAAAAAAAATAACAACCGGAACCTAATTCCAAAGACCAGACTCTTGATGCGCGATCTCTACGTTTGGTCTCATAACTTATACCGTTTAACTAAAGCTGCGACGTGCCGATATTAGAAAGTTTACGCTAAGAAATTAATTGAATGAATGCTCTAATCTTTCATTGGCTTTTCCATACGATTATAAACCCTTCGCCGCTGATCCAGTGGCACTGATAGCCTCGCGAGAAGAAAATGGTGGGCAAGAGTCGACCAAAAGAATTTAAAACTATTCAGATCTCCACTGAATTCCGTGACGATCGGCTCTCGAACAAATAAATATGTAAAACAATGGCGTTTAAAAACGCGAAAGTTTTTCAGTCTGCAGATAGGAACGGTTTGTTTGTCGTTTTATACTTGCAGTCGAGTGCAACTTTTTCACGACTGATGCCCTTTACTTTAGCCATGTTCCTAGAGGGCAAGCTGAAAAGAAAAAAGAAAATCCAACGTTTCGATAAGTGGAACATCACCTATTATTATCTAGCAAAAAGCACTCTTGAGAATGCCAGAAAGCGAACTCTCATAGAACTACAGAGAGAAAAACACTTAGTGATATGTTGAACTGATGGCATCAGAAAGGTGCACATACTCGCACTTCGGTGTTAGAAGTTGGATGCCTTGATATGCGAAACCATTCGCCAATTTATCCAAAAAGCTCATAACACCATAAACAAATGCGCCACTCTCCTGAAACTGTTAAGCTCGATGCTCCAATTACAATCAAATATTTTCGTAAAGATTATCATCCGCTAATTTTATATGATGGAACTCTTAGACGCATTATGTAACTACTTGAAAAGTCTTCCGAATAGCTAACTATTTTGTACAGGAATTCCCGTAATTTTCCTATGTTTATTCCCGCAAAATTGAAACTAATTTCTCGTTACTGTTTCTTAGAAAAGTCTCTAATCCATAAAAAATTAGTCGCATTCACAAATTCCACAAAAATGAAATTCTCCGTGGAATCATCCACTGCTTTCACTTTCCGCTTTAAATAATAAATTGAGCTATACAGCCCCATAATACCATCACGAAGTTATTCGAAAAATATATTTGAGCTGCTGAAAAAAAACGAACATTTAAATTTGTGTGACTGCAAAATAAGGCAAATTAAATGATTTCTAAACTGTTATTATAACTCACTATAAACTGTAAATCCGCAATAAATTCAATGCCGCAAGAAAAGTATTACATGAAAGTGGAAATGATATCCGCCGTTGCTAACGATAAGCTGCAACTAACGGTGTTTTTATTGATGAGATCGGCGGTTATTGCCAATGATGTAACCAGAAGAATCGCTTGAGCGATACCAAGCAATGCAGCAACCACATAAATAAATCCACTATGAAGTTCAAATAGCATCCATACACAATTACCCAATCCACATAAACAACCAGCCAAATACAGTGCCTGAATTAATGGTTGAAACTTTAAAAAAGGAAATGCCAATGTATTCCATTCGCTTTATAAAGTTAATGATTCGTTAGCTGAATTATTCGAAGAACAATAATAAATAAATAAAATCAAAAACTGCCGTCCTTCGAACAACGAAAAGTTCGCAACCCCTCTGTTGGTTTTTTGTTTTCTCATTTACAGAATAATTTTACGACAAAATGCTCACCCAAGTACATCGACCTGTGGTATGCAATTTGCTTCCCAGTGTCCCCGTAAAAATATGTCCAATGGCCTACAAAAGCCCTATAATGGCCTAGTAATGGTACCATGTTGTTTTTCAAACAATCGGCAAACAGCTGATATGATTCATTCAGGTAGCAAATTCATATTATGCGTTTCAAAGAATTATATGAAAATCGTCCGCATTAATATTTCGGCGAATGCATTTATATAATGAGGAAAGGGACCTTTCTGTTGAGCAGCGCAGCAACCGAAGGGGCGCTAATCATTGATGAAACTATAAACGATGAAGTATATGAGACGATCGGAAGAATTGCAACGTAGCCCTGTAAAATCATAGATCAAAGAACATTCTCACTCAGAACTTATCTCATATAATGAAACCGCACTGCTTGGTTACTGGCGATAATTCGAAGGCTCAACTATTTAATGAGGCATCGTAATTCTCATAAGAACCAACAAGTCTGTAAAGATTTGTATGATAAATGAGGAGATCCCCTCATAGGACAAGAATTCACCAACTCATCTGTTTGGGTGGTTTTGTCGGCCAGTACTCTCTATGTTAACTTGAAAAACTCACTGTCTGTCACCAAAGCTGTGACGCTAATCAGAGGAAGAGAGAGGCTGGATGAACACAATAATGATGAAAAACAGCACTCCAACCACTTTCAACATCGATGTAAGAACCACTTTTACCAGAAGTGGTCAAAGCTCAAAACCTCGTTCTAAACCAACCACCTAAGAGTAATAACACGCCTCAGCAACTTAAGCAATGTCAAGCAAATTAACGACACTGTTTCTAATATTCAAAGGAATTAAACATACTGCATGGATATATGAGAATATTAAGAGGTGGACTCATAATTACGAAGTTAACTATAAGAAATCAGCGGATCAGCTCAAGTAACACCTTCTAAGATAGCCTCAATAGTAAAATACTTAGCAGCCATTATCGACAGCGAAAGATGGAGTAAAAAAACTAGAACAATCAAATACTAGTTTCACCATGACGATGATAAATTTTTGACTCCGAATGGACGCTCTCAAAAAATCCCCTTCATCGTCTCTAAAATGTTCGAGCGCTTATTTCGCATGACTGTAAATTCATATGACCAATGGACAATCTTTTCCGTTCACCACTTCTTCATCCTCACTTCACTCTTCTCCCCCTCCCCCAACTTTCTTCACTGCGTGAGATTGATTAATCCAGGATCTCGTCTAGCGGCTGAAACGGTGAACGCAATGCAATGAATTCAATGACAATCAAATTAGCGTCCAAACAACCACCACTGCTTAAAATTAAAGCGACATCAACGAAAATACTTGCCTTTGCATAATTCTGCCCCAGCGTTATGTAAAATGGGAAATACACCTGCGATACGTTTATATACAAACGAGACAACATATACAAGATAGCAATCTGAAATGCAAAGAAAAAATTTCCATTCCAATAATAACGTCATAGTAATCATTCAACAACATTCACCACACCTAATGCAGCGCTTCACTTCAAATCCATATAACGAAAGCCTTACAACAGAATAAACTATTGGCGGACTTAAAAAACCAAAAATTTCTATAGCTGCACTCTGCCGACTACCCTCAATTCACAACAATATTCCTTTCAAATACGCCATAACTTTCTAGTATATCGGCAAATCAATAGTTAACCGCTCCAGGCAACTATCCGTTGCCATAAGATAAATAATTCTTCAAGCGCTCAGTGACCGAGCTGCTGTAGTTAAAGCACAATTAAGCACTAAAAATCAGTGGCATAAACAAGGACAAGAAGAAAACTTCAAGTTTTAATAAACTGGGGGAAGAAAGAACGGAATCTGCAGAAACGTACGGTTTACCCTTTCTTGCTCATCAATAATGAGATATATAAGGATGCCTCAACGTGAAGTGGTAGTGGTATTATGAAAACGAAGGACAGAAGTTCAGAATGAAACAGAAGTGACTGTAAAGATAAAATATTGAGGCATTTCTTATGGGAACAACAATTATTAGCCAATTAACATAACCTATGAGCGCCCATAATGAAACTGGTATATGAACGTGAAGTGGTGTGATGCAAGCGATGGACACTACTGAAACAAATTTGCAAGCGCTATAAACCCGTAACAATTTGAGGCCTTTCTCACTTCAAAATCAGCTTTTTATGTGATTGTCGATTTCGATAGAATAAACAATTTACCTCATAAAATTGAAAATGGCGCAACCAATTCCTCCACGACATCCTCATAATTCCGGATGCTTCCGAGGAAAACGAATTTAAACGACTCATCCGCCTCGCCGAATGTGGCTCCCTCGTAGTTGCATAGAAAATCATCGACGTAAATAAACCCACACCAATCACCATAAATGCTGCGGTCTATAAACGATTGCATTCAAAGAACGAACATCCGTTGGATGCCAACAGAAAAAAAAAATTATATGGAAATGAGGGGTAGAAAATGGAACGACAACGAAAGTGAGCATGGAGATAAGACGAGGAAGTACTCATTCACTTGAAAAATTAATAGGATTCATCAACGTTTCAGTGCAGTGTTCGTACCTTCAATCATTGAGCACTTCAAGATTAATATAAATGGTAAAGAAAAAAAGAAGTGGTGCTGCTGCTAAAATCACCAATGCTTTATTCCTCTCTTCTCAAATAAATCCAAGAAATCGGGGCAACGTTATGCGAGGAGTTATTCTTTTTAGCAACGAAAATAAAGAGATAAAGAGAGCCGAAATTTCGAAAATGCAAAAAAATACCAAACAAATATGAAATTTTTCGCGACGGTAATGTGGAATTTCGTTAGATTGCTGATGTGAGTTTGATAGCATAAAAAAAAGGAAGGTTGAATTCCAAAAATGAGAAAAGAAGACAAAAAGAAAAGTGGAGTCCGATCCACAAAGAAAACCCAATTCTGGCACAACACTGTTTCGGATTCGAATCTAACTCGCAGAAAATTGACCGAATTGCGGCGATCGCGAACGTTTTTTTTTCTTTTAAGGAGGAGGAAAAGCATCAACAGAAGTCTCCCAAAATATAAGAAACCCTAAAGAGAACAAATGCAAAAACGAATTCACACTACATACCCTGAAGTGCACGAGGTCATTCGAAGAGATCGCACCACTTTGTTCTCCCGAATTTAAAAATACCGCAAGAATGCAGAAAACGCCTAGGTTAGCCATTACCGTGAAACTATACCT
Source organism: Parascaris univalens (assembly GCA_037576465.1). Taxonomy (NCBI): domain Eukaryota; kingdom Metazoa; phylum Nematoda; class Chromadorea; order Rhabditida; family Ascarididae; genus Parascaris; species Parascaris univalens. The sequence goes on along the minus strand of CM075173.1, from coordinate 71,407,330 downwards.
GAAAATGATCTCTCATTCACGAAAGTTTCCAAACGTCAGGTACATCTTCCCTAGAGAAATCGTTACAAAAACTCGTCGTCAGTTTTTTAATATTCGAAAGCTGAAGATCGGCTAAACGATCGTCACTGAGTACGTATCTGTTCGTCAAAATGCATACCACGCTTGCAATGCTCATATCAAAGTGTGAAATGATTCTTATAATGTGATGATATATGAGTCACGTAAAGTGTTTGTCAGTGCAATTGTTGTAGTGATGGACGAAATGTTTATGTCTAAAAGATCTGCAGACTCACTACCCAAAAATGTCAAAAAAGGTGCTTGTAGCCAAAAAACAAGTCAACCAGCTGCTCATTTAAATGCAACCATTTTAACAGAATTTTCGAATTTCAACTGCTTACTATTTCGAGAGAATTTTATCGTCTTTGGATAAACGAAAATAGAATGAAGGCAATAATTCCACTTATGCAAACAGTTTTTTGCAAGCTCCTGATTAAAAGCTATATTGCTATTATGACTGAAAAATATTAATGTATCTGTTGTAAATATCTGTAAGATAATCTGTGAGATTTAGGTAAAGTTCCAGTAAATAAGAAATGAATTAATCCAAAGAGCCACTTCGAGAAAGAATGGTTGTTGCGATATTCCCATTTTTATTATCACTTATAACCAGCATGACATAAATATTATTACCTGATGGAGCCCATCATCGACCTGCAACGTTTGTCTCCTGATAGTTCAGGTATGAGTGCCAAGTGTGAAATCTGCAAATAAAACACTAGATAACAAATGATGTCAGAATCAGGCAATTTCATGGCGAAAAATGGCCGAATTCACGATTCAGGATATTCACTGATTAAACTCAACTGAATTCAATGATTGAATAGGACGGCTGCAAAAATGATGTGCAATTCTTAACTTTAGTTTTCCACCTTTCAAGTCATTCCACTTCCTGGTAGATCCATATTCCACTTCCTGTTCTCAAGCTTCCGACTGACAGGAGATTTAACATGTTTGGCATGTGCCTTCACTGATAAAATCTATCGTAAAAATAACAGCAGAAAAATACGGTCAGATTGCCCTTCTTTCCATTATGTACTAATTTAATGCCCATTGTTCACATGGCTTTTTTGCTGTAATCTAACATAAAATGCTTTGAATCAAAAAGGTTTTACGTTCATTCTAGAATGCAAACAATTTGATAAGCTAGATTTAAAAACAAAAAAAAAAGAAAAACGAGGTACCTGAACGGACGCCCATCCGAACTGGAAAAGCATAATGAAAGGGACGAACCAAACGACTCTCCATCCTTCTGATGTGCCCGAACCGCATGCGAAGCACTGATTGAATATAAATGCGAATGATACGCTTACACAAAGTGTGCCTGCAAAATTTCCTTTTAGGTAAGTTCACCTAGACGAGACGACTGCCGTCCTCACCTTTCCCTCTGACCAAACCACTCTTTACCTCTAGTTCCCGCATCATACAAATTAATGGATTCGGGACAGGACAGTTGGACGTCTAGTTTCATATCTTATAGACATCACAATCAAAGACCAAAGGACATTTATTTTTCGAGGTATGTCAAAAACCGCAATTTATTATCGTTCATTAAAGAGAAAGTCAATATAAGATACAGAACACTGTGTCCTCCCTGTACAGAATAAATTTCAAGATTTAGTTGTAATATTCGACGATAATTGAAGATAAGAGGGGTAAAAGCTGAATGCATGAAGAAGGTAAGACAAATGGGAAAATCATAGGAGAGAGAGAGAAAAAAAGAGTGAGCGAAATTTCATAATTCGCCGTCACATTTCCTAAAATTTCCCCTACCATATTCGGCACTTTATTCACTTTTCATAGCATTCTTTTTTAAACATTTATAATTCCGACCCGAAAATATATGCGATCATCGGTAGGCAAATGCGTGAGTGAGCACTTCGAAGAGAAAATCCAATCTATGACCGCATTCATACGTTTCGCTATAAAATAAACGAAAAGCAGTATCACCCTCAGTCAGCGGTACAGAAATTCAAAACAACACAAAGACATAACAATTATCAGCTAATAAGCGCATTTTGAAAAACCGGAAAAAAAGGATGAAAGAGTAATATCTTAAGGTCTTTATGCGATAAATAAGATGGTGAGCAAAGAAACAATCCTCACCAATGGCATGCCATGAGATTCGACGTCCAAATCGAAGCAAAAACAAAGGCATCAATGAACCATCGCTTGCCATTCCCACACATGGCGTGCTAATCGCATCAGTCACCTACAACGTTCAATGACCTATTTTCATATTAGCATACGATTTAGCAAGCAATTAAAATAACAAAGAACAAAAGATTTTGCAGAAGCCTTCAGTGGCTTCTTTCATAAATTAGAAAAAAAACATCCCATTATGGATACTTCAAGCATATATTCGAATAAAAATGAATTTTTGTTATACAAATATTTCTAGCGAGTTAGAGCAATCGTATTCTGTTGAATTTCTTATTTTTAGCTGTATTTCTATCATTTACTCATCAAATGAGTTCATCATTTCTTCTAATCTCATTGACCGTTTATGCCTTCAAATAAATATATTCACCTTTAGAGGCATAAAGATGAAACTACTTAAGCATTCTTTATAATAAACAATTACTCCATCGTTGGCGACCATATAATGAAACATATCAAATATGCTCATCAAATAATGCAATAACGCATTTAACAAATAATTTCTTCGATCATTATTATGAGCCGACGATCCTCTATAGAAAACGTTTCGCTTAGATCGCCTCTCTCTAGACTTAGGCGCATCGCCGATCACTCATAAAGTGTTGAATTAAGACAAAAAACAAATTATCGACGCATTTCATACGAGAACTTTTCATTCCCAGAATCACAAAGTTCACTTACAGCACAGTGCTGACGAGTTCTCATTTCTTTTTTGAATTTATTCAAACGATACATCTAGAGAAAGAAGGACGATGCTTGCTATAACCGAAAAATAGGTGCTGTTACGGAAGTACACTTACATAAATGATTACACTTACCTACCCGAATGATTACTTACCTAGATAAGCGGTTACTTACCGAGATATATGATCAGTTACTAGGCCAAATAGCTGATTTCAACCTGTCATTTTGAGTCTCCGTTAGTACTTCATCTGTTGCCTATGCTTATGAGATCGAATAGAGCGCTTAAGAAACGTGACTCTGAGAAAAATTTTCATCCTCTGAAACATAAATCTATGCCTTTTGATGATATAATACTATCCTCCTGCATCATAAAAACGAAACTATAGTCGTCTGAAACGAAAAGAAAAAAGAGAACCAATAAATAAAGAAACATGGCTAACGGCTGGCACGATGCATGCTTTTGCATTCAGCCGTCAGTTCCGCGAGTCGACAATAGAATATGCAAAAAATGGCATTGTTTTTTTTCTAATCCGAATGACCGCATTATATCTTTATAAGAGTTTCACACCTCTCTCATCCTATCGATATATGATGAAAATCAAATGAGTGCGGAAAGAACACAAATCTTTGCAATGAGGGTGGGCGAGGAGGGGTGGGGGGACATTCTATGATATATATTTGGTCCAAAAAATTTCAGTGCTTTCCTAATTCATACTATCCTACCGAGAGACAAAGAGACAAGCAGACATAAGCAGACACGACATTGGTGTCATACGCTTCTGAAAAACAAATCTGCAAAGCATATTAAATACGAAAAAAACTATTACCTGACCGATGAGCATGAGAGCGCCAGCCAACGAACTACGGAAATTCAGAACTTTTTCAAAGAATATCATCAAATAGGTAAACCACATGCTTGCGCAAAGATCGTTATAGAAATGTCCAATACCATATCCGATCATATGAAGCATACTAATATCTCTCTCTTGAATCGGTTCAACCTGAAAAATGGCCTCAATCTGTCGATTTTTATCCTATATAAGCCAAACATTTCAACGTCACCACTAACTGAATCGCTAAAATTTGATTCTCCGAAAGAGTTTCCATTTTATGGATTTCTTTGCAAAAAATAAACGATGCAGTTCTTTTAATGTCCTCAATAACTTTCTAACGTATACAATATAAATATGCTATATGAGTGTTTAGATTTTTTCACATATTTCTGCTTACAGCTTCCTAATAACTCTATAGATATTCGCTCTATGCAATGTACTCATGAAAAAGAATAGCGAAATCCGATCATGTCATTTTCGAGTTGCGTTCTTTGTACTTTACTGAAATATTTGGTAGTCTCACTTCATTTTCTTCACTCACCTTACATTGTATCATTCGGTCATTCCAGTGATTTCAAGTTTCAACTCACCGAAACAATGGTCTTTCTATAATTTCGTCTTTTCATGTAATTTAGTTGTTTTCTGAGGCATGATAAAAACATTCAGAGCGTACCACCCTCGTCAGTACATTCAAATATGAACTGACACCAAATGAGATCACCTTTCCGAGCGAATATAATACAACAATGCCTCCTCCTATCCTCCCTCCCTCCCCTCCCTCTCCCCTAGTCACTTGAAACAACGAAAACAAAACATGTTCGGACAAAGGAAAATGCATGAAACAAAGCGAAACTAAAAAAAGCCCCCGAAATCGGCAAACTATGAAGGCTTGTTAAGATCACAACGTAGGGGTAAACAGTGTCTCTTAAAGCTGGGAAATAATGATGACAGTGTTCAGTGGGGATTTTTCAATTCTGAAAAGTTTAAATGAGAAATCATCATTTTCATACAAATCGTGGTCAACGTTATAATATTGTACATGTTAATAAGATGGCATTGCACTATAACAAACGAAAACTACGGAGATAAATTCACTGGCCCCGATCCTGCCCCGATCGGAAGCGGATTTTTCGCACTACAATATGGAGATGAGTAAATGCCGATCTTGATCACGAAGGAATGAATAAACACTAGTTATTCCATCGTCGCCAAGACTCGAGTTTAGCCATTTCCGCATTGCTATGAGAAAAATCCGACCCCATTTCCGGTCGTGGCCGGGATCGAGAGTAAAATTAGCGTAGACTCTTGTCATCAAAAGAAACGTCTTCCAATAATGCTCTATTTTTGTCAGGAAATTTCAATTTTCGGGGGCAACTGACGAGAACCACTAATTAAGGATTCGTCAAAAAAGTAGAAAATTCATAAACGGTTCACGTTTTCATTTCGCATATGTCGATTTTACAAGTTTGATTAGTTGAGTGAAGAACAGTTCCGTGGGTTGCAGTATAATATACCAATTTTTGTTGGCTTCTCTTTCAGAAAAAAAAACAACCCTAGAATCCAGTCCAGAAGAATGCCCGATATACTATAGGGATTTCCAATGAAACGATGCTAATTTAAATGTGCATAATAACAAGCAAGCACGCTGTAATGACTGAAACGATGCTATGTGAATTACTGAATTTAAAGTGACTGCATTACGCATCTCTATCTTCGTCCTTCACTCATGACTTCTAGAATTTCCAGCTAAAATCTCTATCGCATTTTCATTTCTCAGTTTTTCGCAGGAAGTGCTAGATTTGCCTCTTTTTGGCATTCCATAGGGAAAACTATCCTAATGCTACGGTTTCCTCGAATCAGAAGAATGAGGTGCCTAGGCAGTCGGTATAAGCTTTAAACAAATCAATAAATCATTAAAGAGTATCTAAAACAATATAAAAGAAAAGTGAACAGTGTTTCAGTAGAATCAAAAAGAATAAAACAATATAGTACCATTGTTTCGTCCAAAAGGTTCCGTGTTGAGCTGGTATGCGCATCGGGAGGATCGCGGACCCTTTGCGTTGAGTCGTCTTTCGAATCCACATTGCAAACGCTCATCTTTGTGTCCCGAGCTGTAAATATTATCCTGGTAGGTCCGTAAACTGTGGTGGAATGAAAGTTCGCTAAAGACGGAAAGACCCTGGTGAAAATCATTTCGTAGAATACACAAATTAAATAAGACAAATTAAAATAAGACAACTAGAAAGACAAAGAAAATTAATAAAAGAAAAAACAGGTTGTTGAGAAGCTGGATATGAACGGTGAGAAGCAGTAGCGTGACTGGATTTAATCTATACGAGACCGGGAAAACTTTCACTCCACACCTCAAACATATAACTCTGCGGGATTAGATTTCAACCCTCTCGCATCGCAACAAGTCAACCCTTACCTTGGCCCAGTAGGTCAGCCGAGATGGAAAAGCTGGAACAAATCTAATTTGGATGCAAGAACTAGCTGACGAGTACTGCGTGTGTACACGAACTGTGCAAAGGGAGAGGGGGGAAGAGTGGGATGAGAGAGCAAATTTCGATGTGAAAGAGAAGGCGAAAAGAGGAAATTGAACTAACGATTGAATAATTTTCCCAACTGAAAGCAACTAAACTTCAAAATTAATACAGCTATAAATACTTATATACTGCGAGAAAACTGCATATCTGCAGATTCAACACTGAGCACGTAGCAAATCGCTAAGAAGCACATAAAACGCAACGGATCGAATATCCCGAAGTGCTGTCGCACAATGTTATCACGATCGGCTGAAGTGAATAACACATTTCTCATGAACATAAAACAAATTCTTCAACATTTTTAAGGAGTTTTTGCTAACATTCATTAAACGTCACCTCCCAATTTCTCCGTCTATCGATTATACAATCGACATTAATTAATGGTGAAAAGAAACCAAGGCAATTGCTCTCCGAAGGGAAAGCCCTTCTTAAACTCTTTCCCCTCCTCTTCTCATATCATCTCCCCCGTTGCACATTTCATCTGTGGGAAAAAATGAACCATAAGAAATTTCAACGCATCCAGCGGCTGCGCAAATGCTGATCGTTTTATTTATTCTCGCATATTCAGTAATTTCCGAGATCGTAATTCAATCGACTACACGCAATACGGCATCAAATGAGGTCAATGAGTGATTGAGGTGGAACTACATCAAGGCTACACTATAGAGAGGTATGAATACTTCTGAGAAAAGCAAAGAAGTTATGGCCACAATTTCCACTTTCGCACATCAACACCAACACCTTAATATACATTCAGGCTTGTAATTTTTTATTCATATACATTAGGCTTTAAGAATGCAATAGTTGTGTGAGGAAACGAACACATCGGACAATTTGCTTGATGTAAAAAAAAAAGGGTGGAAAAGAAACTAAATTATGCTTCTTGTGTGCGCTTATTCATATTCACATAAAAATCCCCACCTTTAAACGTTTCCACACATCAATAGCGATAATAAAAACGATAATATTAGAATGCGAATTTCATGAGCCGAAACCGTAGCAAACACAAAGAGAACGTACAATATCATCTACTAAATGAGCTTATTTTAGAAAATATAAGAAAATAGGTAACATGTCACCAATGGAAACGGAATTCGAGCGCAACACTAATCGACTGCTACCTGAGGACTCAAGCGTCAAGTAAGACCAGTGGTATCCGATTTCATCAAACTCTTTTTCGCTAACAAACAGTGAGATAATAATTTGTAAGTAATGAGTAGAATTAATGAGTAAAGTAATGAATTGTAACGGCTCAATCGTTGGTGACATGAAACTACTTTGGCTATTGCATCAAACCAACAGAGAGAGCACATATAAGCGAACATTACAACTTGGTTAGTTTGACTGAAGCGAAGGTGCGAGCGCAAAATTGACTGTATGGATGCGGCTAGAAAGCGGCGCATACATGTTTAAATATGAATGATGTTCTCATACATTTAAGCAATTGCTAGAGAACACATTTTAATAATTTCAGACTTTTTCTTCTACGACAACGCTGATGAGGCGACCGTTTCTTTGCAAAGTTTGTGGGCAAGCGCTTTTTGCTGCATATATTATTGCGATCTCACTAGGTGCTACGGCGGAACCTTTGCTGCCTCTCGGACGATATTACGTCTAAGAGGCAACCTAACGTTCTGAGTCTTTACGAACACTTAAGTTTCACTGAGCCTTCTCGCGTCGCTTTGAACCACGAGACATTTATGAAACTAGCAAGCGGTCCACAGCTCCAAAAGTTCTCTCTGACTTTCATGTAGACTTGAGATTATCCAGAACTGCGCAGTAAGCGTACGTCAGCGCCTCCGACGTAGGCCTCATCAACAAAACTTCCACTACTAAAATCGCCAACGACCATCGCCTAAGATGCTCTGAAAAAAAAAGAAAACCACTGGAGAGTAAAGGGCACCAATGCCACAGCTAAAAGCATCATGAACACGAGATTCAATGACGATTCTCTCGTCCAAACGCTATCTTATAATAAGAAACGGTTTCTTTGTTACAGGCTGCAAAATTCATTAATAAACGCGATTTTGAGAATATTTGGTGGTCGTCTGGCAGATCAAGAACACTTCTATATCGTTCCACTAGTTTGAATCGAGCCAAGAAATAAAGAAATAGCTGAGATGCTCGTTTTTGACTCAGTTATGAGAATAAGACTCCACCGTTAATGACTAATGCAGCTAAAGAAAACGAGCGAGAGAGCAAAAACGGCAAAGAACAACTTCCCGGAGAGAACCATACGAAATGCAAAACCTCCGTTGCAAAGTGCTTTAACTATAAGTTCTTTAAAGAAGTTTAAGAAAATGAATGATTGAACTCAATCGTTGCATTTCCAAGTTTAAGTTCCACTACTCCACATTTTTACAGTTTTGTCTTGCATCCTCTCGCAAATTTCATTTCAGCTTTCACGATTAGGTTGCTTGTTGCAGTGTTTGCTAAATCATCACACTAAAGCAATTGTGTTTCTATGTGTGAAAGGGTTCACCACTGCAGGCTCCACAATGGCTTCGAAAATAGCCTCAGAGTCCACCATGTAGGTCGTTAGATTAAGTGGAAAAACTACAGCGGTGTGGGTTTTTGTAGTCTCCTTGATCCGATCAATCAGTCCGATGAACTGAATCTGATAGTAAGATGCTGGCAATAATTACCTTAATTAAACAAACAAGCACAGACACTGCATTCGTCTAAACAAATTTGCAACTTTTTTTCAGCCCGAACTTATCAAAACTCCTCCAACGTAAATTGATCCAACCTGACACTTTCGCAGGAAGTGAATGTACCCCTCCGACGTCTTTGAGGACATCGTTCTTGTCAGTCTCGACTGCATGAAACAACAACGCGATGGCGTTATATAAGGCTAGGCAAAAGAAGAGAACCAGCTGCACGAGGTGGGACGCAGTGCTCTCTTTTTCGCATGCTGCTAATTTTGCTAATGGGGTCACGAGTCGATAAATGACACTTAATATATTTGCAAAATTTAGCAATTTGAATTTTCCTAACCTGAATTAGATCGAATAGGCGCTTACATTTTTGCCGTGCGATATCATCTCCCCTTCGCCCTAAAAGAAAAAGTTCAACTCATTTGCACTACTTTAGAAGTCGTCCCACATCGAAGTATTCATGTTGGGCTACAAGAAAATTGACGATTTATTTCGCGTACTGAATAGGCGGAAAAGTACACATATAGAAGAAGTATTCGAACGGTCATAGAGTCGCAATAACCGATAATTATAAAAGACTGGAAGCACAACTAGTGACTAGCGCACTGACCACATAACGAGCTTCAGGTACCTGGGAATTCGAAAAATAATGCCCGGATATTGCTATGGCATTTTTGTTCGATATTCCTAGTAATGAATGGTGTCCTTAGGATGGGAATCTCTTAGGGCGCTTATCTTCTGAAAAGCTTTTGCAACACACCACACGCTTCTTGCGATTTTAGATGAATTTATATTTTTCAATGGAATTTTTTTTCGCACTGAATTCAGTAACCTTTTAGCGCATATGTCGGAAGCTTTCAATACAACCGGCATATCCTGGCTATTCTATGACAATTTTTTTCCTGTACGGGGTGAAAAGGAGGCGGTTATGAAGTAGCCTCGGCAAGCATATTTCTCGGTAGCCAAGCATCAATAATAGAGCGAACAGACTGAAAAAAAGCATCCACACGTAGACCCAGTGCTTGAAGCGTTAGCAAGGAAAGTTTCTAGTTGCGGCAGAGAGAATAATTAGTCTGGAAATATCTCTTTGCTACCTCAAGGCATCCCACCCACCTATCAATCCTTCCCTTTTTCTTTATAATGGGTGGAATAGGAGCAGTGACGTTTCTATACCGGTTTTTTGAAAACTTTACTATTTTATACTATACAATGCAGTCGTTACTACTGTGGAATATAAACTATTCTCACTGATGCACTTATGCTTGGAAATATTGATTCAGCTGTACAATAAAAAAAAATAAAACCCCGAGAACAAGCACCCTCTCCCGAATATAAATCTAGCAGAACAGCGAAACCGCTTGAACCTCAACAGCCCACTTTTCAATGCTACTGAGATTTACAAGCCCCTCCGAGTATACGCAATTTTTCAAATGTTACGAGCCCCCGAGATCGTTTTTGATGTTTAACGATAGTTTTACTTCAAAAAGTCGCGCATATCCCATCGGTCTTCGCATTGTGCAGAAAGCAGGATTTTTTCGTGCTCATTGAAGGCAACTGACCTTTCCTATAGTCTACCTCCTTCCCCTCCATACCGTCATCAATCTTCGTCTGTTTTCAAACGTCAGATGCGACATATCCTCGAATTTCTTCCTCCACTATTTTTTTCGGAGTTCGTTCACATTATATAGTAAAATCTCCTGAGTTCACAAAAAATCCTTCCGCAAATGACTTTTTATGGAACACCCCGTTCTTTCCTTGACTTATGAAGGCGTCGAGAAATGATCTAAATTCGCATAGAACCATATGCAAATATCTTTTGATGGCGTTGGCCGCATTGCACCTAAATGACGTTCCACTTGAGCATTTCTAGGAACGATCTTGTGTTTCCGTCCGCAACTGTTCCCGAACAGCTATATGTACTCACCACCATCTCTGTATTGACTCATTGCTTTTCGTCTTGTCCGACCACCGTTCTTACCGTGCTGTTCTTCCCTACACACTCATCTACACACATATACGTCTTTCTTCCTTGAGCCATCGATTTTCTAAATCATCTGAGTTAAACTGGAACTGCAGATGGTTCAGAAGTGTTCACTGCACTTTTCTTTTTTTAATGCCGTAATTCGAAAAAAATCTGTTTTTCTACTCACCAATTTGTTCCCTCGTAAAACATATGTGAGCTTTCGTAATTTCAGTGCGTATGCACCATTTAAAGTGGTGGACTTCATCTGTTCTTATTGCAGGCCTTTTTGAATAGTCGGTTATCGGCCTAGAAAGTATTTTTTTATTGAAATGTTCGTCCATAATTTTTCTTGTTACCGTTTTCTCTAAATGTTCATCTCTTGCTCTCTGCACCTCCATGTACTGCTATATGCGTGAAAAGCACGATAGGAAGTACTTTAAAAGGTTAAGCCTGTGGCACAAAGGTCCATAAAAAAAACCCGTCCCAGAAACGCTAAGGCTACGAGCTTCGATGAGTTCCAGTGAGAAATTCTCAAGGCCCCTGCTGTAGACCACAATCCTATATCTGAAGACATAAGAAAATCAGGACATTGCCCCCTCCCAGTTCGGTCCAACCTTGTGCTTTACTTTTCTTTTGGTACTCCCTTCGCTAGTGTCATGCTCCAGGCAAGCAACATTCTTGCACCTATGATTTTCAGAATTTGTTTCAAAAACACTGCTCTATGTCGCCATTTGTATGCTATTTCATAAGATATTAGAATAAACAACATCCTGAACAAGTAAATACTCGGCACCTTCTTAAGCTCGTTTTTTCGCTAGACCATGAACCGAATACTAAATAAAACCCCCGATCGGGGATTGTTCGCTCATCTTGACTACCTCCAGTAAAACCGATTCCTCAGAAATTCGCTCTTCTACGCGCATCCATCGCCTTACACCAACGCCTTTATTGCTTACGTAATGACGTCTGAATACCTCGTCACTGTATTCGCTATCTTTTTTCCACTCCTCATTTGCTACGAATGAACAATATAAATGAGAATTCGCTACAGAACGATAATTTTCTTCTTGCTCGTAAAAGTAAAGCATTTGATACGAATCCCTTCGTGTCGTGCACATAATGCAGACCACGATTTTGAACACTACATGGGTGGTGACAAGTCACTCATCCACAATCGAGTCGCCAATCATTTCTCTATTAATGGTGAATGGTGAATGTGTCATCAAGGCGTCGTTATTCGATAAACTACGTAGTGTGGATGCGAAGACAAAAGAAAACGAGTTACATGCACTATAAATTCCCCACTGCGGCAAATATCGGAGATATATTCGGTTCGTTGTTATCATTTGTCCATTTACAGCGTAAAGTTTCCCATAGAACGCATTCGTAAATACAGTATATATTTTCTTTTTACGCACTCAGCAAATATGGCGTCGAAAAAACATATATTTTGTTAATTATTACAATCAATGAAGCGCATCGCTTTAAACAAATCAATGAGAACGAAAAGACGTTCATTTAAAATGCGCATCCGCATGTTGATCGCATAGAAAATCTTATCATCTCGTTTCTTCTTTCTCTTCGAAATCCGAGTGACGTTGTAATTATTTATTCTTTCGTGCTCGTGGCTTAATCGTCTCCGATATTTCCCATATATCGTCTTCGGATAAGTAATTTTTAAAGCCGCCAAAGAATTGCAATACCCTATCATCTTTTTCGATCGAATAATTCCTTCAATTAAATCAACATTATTCTCTCATTATAACTGAATTTAAATAACAATATTGCAATATCAAAAATTATTTCAAATACACTTAAATATTAAAAATTATTAAAATATCAGAACATTCGTGCGTTAATTTTTCGGCATCAAAATCCACGCAACTCTCTGAATGAAAAGATTTCACTCAACTCAGCTATAATATTCTCAAAACGTTAAAGAAAACCGAAGTGACGAATACTAATGGTACCATACTTTGTATGTGCGAGTATGTTGAAGACGTCAAGGACGTAATATGAATTTGAAACCGTTTAGGGCTTCTAAAAAAATTAGCTCACAAAGGTCTTGCTACTTCGGTGTCTTCTTTCGAAGAGTGGATTATCTTTTCTTTTTTAAATGGTATAAATTTAACGTTTTCAACGCTCAACGACTGTCCGATCCGGTTCGATAGGCTCGATTATTTGGATGAGGATAAAGCGATTTTCCCAGTTTCATAGAACTCATAAAATTATTAAGGATGCTCTCGAAAATTTCCCAATCCCCGACGCATAGCTGCTTCGGTTTTGAGAAGTAAAAATGAAAGAGACAAATGTCAACGGAAGCTATGTTTCTTAAGACAAAGATTAACTCATTCCCACAAATATTTCGAGTGTTGCTGAAGAGCAAAAAATATAAAAAAACTGGATAATATGCCATATGGTAAAAGAAACTAAGAGAGGTATCTGTGAAAACTATCAACCAATCGAAATACTTTACCAGCTCTTGAATCTACGAACGCTATCGAGAATAGCGAACTGCTGCCATCGCTTTCCATAGTTCAAAAGGTTCGTCTTCCCTTGACAATGATCTGGTGATAGATAATCACTATTGCCAACATTGACGAATGTCAAGTCTTGAAGAACGAGACCTCTGCAAATTGTCAGGAAATGATGAGCACGCAATAATATAGCTGTAGAGAGTCTCCTTTGTTTATGCGGTTAACAAACTGGCTGCAATTAAATGTATGAGAAAATGGTTCCACATATGACGCAACACTTGCTTCAAATTGAAACGATGCGCTTGATTCATTTGCTTTCCTACCTGCACATTTGTGGCTTCTTATTTGTGTTGCAGTTGCGGTCTGCATCCTATCGTATTTTAAACGTTGTAATTTATCCAGATGGGCGACATGCAACGACTAGGATTATCAGCACTATACAAATTTATTGCACCTTAGGAATACCTTCTCTCCGAGCTCTTATTTCCGGTCCTGTTAAGGTTTCCAATCCATGATATTTTTCTAACGCTATATTAAGTAGTTATTTTTTATCGCTGTTGACGGATACAAGCAGCACAACACCTCCAAGCATCATATTTCGTCTCGGATGAAAGACATAAGTCTTTTTATTTTGGGACAGCCTAGTATCAATGTTATCTCTAATATGTGCCTCTCTTAGTAGTAGCGACTGCCTGTGAGAAGCTCGACAAAACAACATGCTTTAGATGCAGCCCTTACGCGGAAACAAATTATCCCTTCACCCGTTCCGAACGATGTTTCCAAAAAAAGTCGTTGGCTTATTTTTCCAAACGCAATTTGAAGGGAGCAAAATTTGGCATCTAAGATACGATCCTCATGCCAATATTTCGTGCAACAGATGCTCACGATGAGACTTTGCCACATATCAGCTGAATCCGCTTAGAGCACAGAAGACTCATACACAGTCAGTTTCACTGTGAAAGTGTCTTCTGCGAAGCAGACTTAAGAAATGGGAAAGCACGTCAAGACAGCTTGCCAGATAAATCACATCTTCATTACGGATCCCAAAGTCTATAGAAACTGGTGAGCAAAATTCGTTCTTTGACCCATAAACGATCAATTGAAATCTTATACAAGCAACACTGAAACCACTCTTAAATTACGGACACTGAAATGAGCAGTTGAAATGAAACAAACAAGATTCCAAAGGTATCACAAAGTACAGCTCGTACGTATTAAACTACCACAGTGATTTTACGGATCGATAATGGACTAAATGCATCATGCATATACATGACGTCATCATAATGAGCTTTATAGAATAAATTCATGAAAAAGAATTTTGTAGTGTGCTTGGACTAGTTCTCGTTTAGGCACCAAAAAGTTGCTCGTTTAAATGAGACGTCAAATCAGCACGTAAAACTCACACTGCTAAGGGTAAGCCGTTAACTGAATTCTCTCTTTCAAATATGCTTGAATTATGCGAAAAACTTAGTGATTTTAAGTGGTCTCACTCACATATAAGGCAAACATGGCGGTCGACTCTCCGCTAAAAGCGTTCGATAGTTCTTGAATGAGTGAGAGCTGTCCATAATTGCTGAGTGCTCCTTCAACATCTCTAAAGCGCCTTTCGTCCAATCGAGACGTCGAATGGGTCCTGAGTCTAGGGCTGATAATATCGCCAAATAAGAATTATAGTTGCCCATACTCCGAAGTTGCTATAATGCAATATCCTGGCTTTCTTAAGCAGTATTTGCGACGAGTAACAACCACCTCTGTTGGGGTGTTTCAATCACTAGATAATAAATATACGATGAAAATTTATGGTTGAATCATAAATGAAGCCTGTTTACATAGGAAATATTGCTGTATTAGTTGTAATTGTCCATTATAATACCATTAGCCGAGGAGAAACGAACTGAATTCTTAGGTAACAACTTATATTAGCATTCAACTGACTTTTAAACATTAGTGAGAAGCTTTTATGAAATATCGTCACAACTTTAAAAACAGGATGTTAAACACGCACACTTATCGTTTCGTGATGCTGATCAGCGTGAAATATAAAATGTTGCGCATGATGCTAAGGCATCGCATAACAGTGAACGATGAGCTGAGGAGTCACATTCAGGTGTCGACGTTATATGTAGTTCTTAAAACAAAGTACTTACCTTCATTATTTTCACGAACTTCAGCAGGTATTTTTCACGTAATCGCTGTTCACTGGGTTGTATGACAAGCGTTCTAACCCAATATGATACCTGAATTATTATTGATTTATTCACTCACAATAAATCAACAATCCAATCCTTCCTTATAACTGCTGCGTACGAACCACTCGACGTAATCCATTAGCACAACTCTCTAAATATTGCAAAGTGTTGTTTGAATCTTTCTTATGCTCAATGATCATGGGAAATTATCGCGCCAAGGTAACTCTATCAATAACTTTGTAATTATTCGCCAAATATTTGCGATGGATAAATTAATGAGATCTAAAAGAGCCTTTTAAAAAATCTCTAGCACATCACTGAATGGATTGCATCACTACTCTATGGAGTACTGTACGAGTTTCAGGCAGCAGAGGAGGAGGAGGACGACGGGACTTCGAAATAAACCATGATTTTCCTATTGAGGCACAACTGCCCACTGCAAACCACCTCCTCGAGGCCACCACTATCCTTCATTACGCCATTCAATCCGTTTGGCTGCCGAAGATTTGTTAACAGGAGAGTTCTAGTCGATTTTCAACATATACTTTTGGATACAGAGGACGAAATTTCCAACTGAATTAACGCTATGCCACTGAAAAGTTTTATTATGGATAGAAGAAATGTGGCTATGCATCTGCAGAGCAAAGGAAACAACCGAGCATCCCAAACGACCTCTTCAGTTGGGCTAAACACTTTTCTGGATCCAATGAAACTTTGCTGGTTGAAAAAATTTAAACTTAATCTTAACATTAAGCTCAAACAGTATATATATTCCAAATGGTGTAATCATGCATAAAGACTCTCGAACTCCTAAATGCAAATATTTTCTCGGAGATAATACAAAAGTGGAAGTGGTTGTAAATGAAGGAAATATGGTGAGTGAGTTTGTTGCACAACAGAAAAAAGGCAATATATTTACAAACTTCGCATACACGGAGGTAAGGTGGAAAATTTGCTCAAATAGGCTTCACACATACCGCACACCTATAAAGACATTCAATAAACCAAACCGCGAAAATGAAGGTAAAGCAAATCGATAGGCGAATTCGATAACAGGAACATCTATTCTATGTCAGTATAACAACCCCCCCCCCCCCCCTCCCCCACCTCTTTCACCTCCCTCTCCACATCCCATCATTTTATAGGACAAACGTTGCCACAAATACCGAAGAAGCATTAAAGCGAAAAAATTCGCACCTTGTTGAAATGTTCAGTGAAAGCGCATAAATTCGGGCTCTTCTTTTCGTCTTGTTCCTGCGCCCACCATAACATTTCTGCCGGCTGAAAGCACTAACAATGATTTAACAAAAAATGAACGTTACAGTAAAAAAACTATACTTCTATGAAACAAATGAGTTCACTTACTTACTTGTGGGATATAATTCTGAGAATTTTTATCATTCATTTAAAGTAATCGATTGCAAAATAAAATTTTGCCGATTTTAGTGGCAATATTCGACGCGTGCAGCCTTAGACCTGAATACTTTTCAGATGCTGACTTCAATATGAGACCGTATGAAATAAAAGAAACTAATAAGCTGAAAGAAATATTTATATCTCTGCATCACTGCATTAAAGTTTAAAAATTAATTCCTATATCGTTGCAAATTTCATCTCTCATTTATGCGTCATGAAAGCGGAAATCATCGTCTACTTGTGAATTATTCACTGCCTTGCTCATAGAGAATACAATATTAAAATAGCATTGTTCATTCACCACATAGTAAGTGCTCTTTAATGAGTGTCCACTTTTCTATACATATTCATGGACCAGCCATTTACTTATTAGTTACCAATAAAGACATTTGTCGCAAAGATCGATCAGTCGATTCGAGAAGGTTTCACTTACCGTGACAAGCTAAAAACTTGTGTTAAAGCAGCTGATGAACGAAACAAAAAGAAAAATGCACTGAAATAGTAAGTTTGAAAGTTTGATAATACTTAATATCTTCGATGGAATTTCATTAGCTTTTTCACTACCTTGTTATAAATCGGAATTCCGAGATCATCGTCCACAGAAAAACATCTAATAAAAAATAGGTGGCCAAAGAAAAACGAACATACTTCGATTTTCTGGAAAAGATCAGCATCCAGATATGTCATCTGTTTCGCCAAAAGCCCCGATCGAAACTCGAAGAGTGTTACTGGCCTGAAACAACCATGTCATTTATGCAGTTACAAACCGATAAATTTAACGTTTAGAAAACGATAGTTAGAAAAAATCACGCTAATTTGCGCAATACAATCATCAGCTTAAATAATTCAGCGAGAGCTAAAAACCAGTCGGGATGTTTGCCACAGAAAACAGCGCACTGTGTACTTTCTGTCAAGCGCCATAAACAAGATGTAAATATTTAAGCAGATCGAATGAAGTTCAACAAGGCTTTCAACAAAATCGACCATAATACAAATCTGCAGCTAAAAAATATTTCCGGCCCGTAATTCGGCCAACTGTAAAGAAAACCTGGCGCATAAATTTTATGGTACTCTTGAGTTCCAATGAACCATTTGCGATGCAAACATGCGAATTCCAACCACAAATGGAAACAGGCCATTATGCGGTACAGATTACATAATTGGTGCAAGTCTACACAACACCAAAGAAATAACAGCTGACTGCTAATAAATTTCAACGAAAATCATTAAGTTTGTACCATCGTTAAAACACTATTCGACAAACTTCACGAAAATATGCATAAAAACTAACTTAGGACTTTTGACGTTCATTGGAATATCACTCCAAGGAGATTTTTTAGCTGTAGATTTCTGCTCGATTCGCACCATAAGCCGCCTTCTAAAAATTCCAAGAGAATCGAAAATAATTACTTCAATACGTCATATTGCTTACCTCATAGCTTATCAAGATGCGCTCTAAAATCACTCTAAGCAATCCGACGGGAAGTCTATCCGTATAAAATTGACGCTTTTTGGATCAGCAGCGAAATAAATTGAAGTTTTCCACGGATATTGGCTGAAACGCTAATTAGTTTTCCGGTATTTTAGTATTTAATGCTCACATTGGAATGTGAAATCGAAGAAAAGCTTATATGTAAAATAAAGCTGACAATGGTTGGAACGCAATACACTGTCATCAAAGAACATTCACTCAGCTAAACATTGGAATATTCAAACATTTTGCATGAACTGACAAAACGAAAACAAATGTGATCCCCTCTCGGCATCTAATACCTCATAGTTCATATCAGTTATATTTCGTCCTCAGCTTTCCTCACTAAACATAACAATGATGAATTTAATTTCCAAGCACTGCTGTAGTCGTTGGTCATAACTGATGATATACCTTAGAATCTTCGCGAAAGTGTAATTGCCATCGCGAATAAGACGATAGACAAACGAAGTGACAGCTCGAACCAAATCTCGAGTTAGCTCAACGGCACATAGCTCGTCAACAACGCGTACGAGCACCGAAAATGACTGTCGCGCCGCTTTCGTCGACGCCTGATCCTCCGTAAGACACATATACAAATATCTTCAAATAAAGCAACATCAACCGAAACATCACTTGAGGCTAATTGGCAAAACCTTTATGTTCGGACCGACAAAACTTCTAAAATATGGCTGTCTTTTACCAGATCCCGTTTCTGTGAGTGCAGCTAGCTGTAAGTGATACTATTTCACTACATAATCTTCTAACGGCGATTGTACGGTATACGAAATAAGAGTTCACATCTGTGGAAAGACTCAACTTGCATATCAAAGATGGTCATAAAACGCTCGACTCAGAACTGGAGTGAAGATCAGCCTAGGGTGCAAAAAGCACGATAGTGTGCCATTTCGCTATAAACGTCCCAAAAAGTTGGCCTGCATAAAGACATGAACACAACGTTCCCCTTATTTGAAGATGCTCTTTCAGTTAATCATTTTTGTCATCTATTTACGGGAACTTCAACGGTGATTAAATTATTCATGTTAGCAAGGAATATAAACAAATGGGCCCTTAATATTTTCAACAGCCACTGACTCTATAAGATATGTAACACAATCCCATACTTTCAGATCACAAATAAAGCAAATGTTAAAAGTATATTCAACAATAAAAACACACTAGAGTAGGTGTCGCTCCTTATCTGCCGATATAAGCTTTTTTACTCACAAAAATATGTGCTGTCAAGAAATGGCATTGTAAAAATTGTGAAAAAACGTCCGTAAGGTGGGAATAACAATTTCTGTTGAGATTATCAAGGGGGAACTGATCCCGTCAACATCAACGTGCCAGCCCTTTAGAAAATATTCTTTCCGAACAATCATGCACGAGAAATGAACAACCTCGACAAAACGTTATATTCGGTACGAGAAGAACAGGAAATGTGGAAAGGTTCTAATATTTTTGGGCTCCCACGACTTCCACTTTAGTGGAAATAGTAACTAGTCAAGCTTCCTCTAGATATCCATCTGGTTGTAAATAATGATCAATAAAACATATATAATTTACAACTCCCATATATGAGAGGGCCAAGAAGTTTCTGAAGCAACTGAAGCAGTGCGATAACAGCTAAGGGGTATGTGGTAGTATGCCCACTATGAGACAAATCACAATTTTTTTTTATACAGTTGCGCATCGGCTTCTCAACAGACCACCCATGACAATTAGCGGAGAGAAATTTCTGTCCGATGACTGAGCAGAGCGCATGTGACTTGATAAATGACCCCATAGAAATTATTTTCTTTAGACACTTCGAAATTGTAAGCGGAAACCCAAGGAAGTAGGAACAATTTGAAAAAAAAGTTCCAACGTGTGCAGCTGCTGAATATATGTTGGTCATTTGGGAGCGGTCATCATCATTCACACTTCAGTGTCAAACCACAATGCCCCAACGTTGCATTAATTAGCATACGTCTTCATAAAACGCTTTTCCGCTTTGCATAAATAAACAAGACGAATATAGATAGGGAGCCGAAGAGTGAAACTTGAGATATTACAATACGATCCGTCACCTATAAGACTACCGAAAAAAGCTTTTAGAGCTTTAATGGTTTTTCCAAAATGTACTTTTTAAATGAAAAACGTAAGATTAAAACAAACGCCAAATAATTCCTCTCCGTCTTCAGAGAATCATGAATGGTTTTGACAGTTACACTTTGCGGTCATCACAGCATACACTCTTCTCTAGCCGAACCTAACTACTTTATGCTTACTTGACTATTCTGTGTATAGCAGCAAGCACGTTTCTGAACAACAGATATCAACAAACTTCCACATTTTAGTATAAGAAGATGAAATGAGACAAATCAGAGTAATATCGCTCACCTTCTAACGAGTTTCTGAATAAGTTCGAGGGAGGAGACGAAAGTACGATAGGTGGTAAGGAAGGCTTCTTGGTAAAGAAGCGAACCAGACGGTTGCGTAGCAAACGCGATGAGCGCGTCTTTTGGACCACCACGAACCTATAAGTGCTTGGTTGTCGATTGCATACAACAACACTCGATGAAACTTTCTAAGTTTCCATCAGATACCCTTTTGATAGCATATTTCAGGTCGGTGCAAAGATCTGATACGCGTATACCTGAAGTATGCCACTAAAAGGGGGACGAAAATAAGCATAAAATCGATGCAACTCAATTAAGGAAAAAATACTATTCAACTTATTTTAATTGGCCTCTTTTTGGCAAACGGTTCAAAAAAGCAAGTGCCCCTATAACTCGAAGTGGGGATTAAACGTTTTAAGCCCCCACACCTTAATGAGTACTTCCGCTCGTTTTCCCAAACTTTTTGCTTCATCCCCCTCTCACACTGTCCCTTTACCCTCTAACCTCTCGAACAATAATTTCCGCTAAGTAATAAGGAGGCTGAGCGTAAACTGCGGTCACGAGAAAAAAAAGCTGCAGAAATGTTTCTCTGCATAAACAGACAAACGCATTCCTTCCGCATAGTGCTGACCTCAATTACACCATTAACACAATGGATACTACAATTAGGTGAGTGCGCAATATGGCCGACACATTCACAGTCGGCTCGTATTCTCGCATGCCTTCGTAGGTCGACGTCAACAATCTACCGAGAAAGGTGCGCTTAGTTCCACAATCACTCATCACTAACATGCTCAGATTTACGGAAATCATAGGCGACAAGAATTTCGCTTCTATATTCGATCAGTCTCATCTCAGAAATTTCCACATAGTTCATCAAAAACTTCTAGATGCAAATCATCTGATCAGTAAATAATATAAAAGAGTATGCAAACGAATAGATTCTATTCTATGTTCCGCAACACAAAATATTTCAACTATTCCACACAGTTTCGCCGCAATAGCGCAACAATGTCCAGTCGGCGAGGTTTAGAGAATATCACTGCTACAAGTGGGAAATAAAATGAGTAACGTTAGGCAATTAGGAGGGTGAAGTCGGAATTTTTGTGAATTCCTATCGAATTTCAAATCGCGATGCTTTGTATTTATTTGAAACCTAATTTTACTCTGAAATTTATTCCTATTAATCAGCCTTAAAACCAAGACGCTGCAAGATGCACGAGCCTCTTCCTCCCCTTCCCTTTTCCTCGCTTTGAGCTACCTCCGATACATAAATACATAACGGTGTTACAAAGGTGGACAATTCTACGAGTGATGCGTAAAAAAACTGAAAACTTTGAAAGAAATGAATGAAACATCGTTGACGACAAATCGAAAATGATAGTGAAGGATCGAACAAAAAACAAACGACTATCAGATGAAATAGTGAAACAACGTACTGAAAACGACATTAATAGAAAATGCTCTAAGCAGTGTGTTGATTCGCATTTTTAAACGTTTTTGAGTAGAGGACGAAGAAACGAAAGTTCTCGAACGAAGATTAATGAAGTGCGTTGAAAAATGCTTTCGTCTGATGGGTATGCCCTGTGAATTTACGCTCTTCGACGCAAATAACACCTTTCTTCCTTTCTTTTCTAATTTGAAGTAAGACATATTCCGGCCTGCGCTGCACTTTTTAAAGTTTTTCTATTCCGCATAATAGCATCAATAAAAATCGAAAGACTTATTTCCATTTGTATATAACTCAATAATTGAGAAAAAAAGGACGTCATAGCAAGATCCTTGGCAATGCATCAACAACCCTTAAAATAGCACATTCGCGATGCACTTAAAATACGAATCTTTCAATAAAATCCGTCACAGATGATCTGAGGTTGTTTCCGATTTCCGCTGAATAAAATTGGGCAGTAATCGATTTCCTTTGAATTTTATTTACTTTCATTCGCTATAAATGAATAAAGTTGAAAAGATGTTAGTTATGGTTCGTTGATTGTATTCGAAGAGTCTCGAAATTGGATTAGGGTAACACTGCAAGATTAGTGAATGGACTACTCAAAAACACGCTCGAATAGCATGAAATTGTGACGCGTCTTATCTCGTTGAAAAGATTCATTGGCAACTTTCTTTTGATATACTAAACGATTGAAGTGCTTCGTTTTTTGTTTCTTACTTCAGCCTCGCAAATAATCCCACTACTTCCCCGAAAATTCATGGAATTACCAGAATTCAGTAGTATTGTTTGTTACTATCTGATGTGAAAATAAGTAAAAAAATGAATGGTATATGAGCGGGCGGGCTAACATATCATAAAGATCGCTGAGCATTAAAATTTAAACTTTCAATAAATGAGATGACATGGATACGTCATATATCTGATAGCACGTTTAACATAGTATTTGCAAACATCACGCCTATGATAGCAAATTACGAAGGCTTCGTTTTTTTACAGAGAAAGAACTTGCCTCATTTGGCTTTGAATGCGCATCCTTTGCCCTAAGAACAAGCCACTCGGAAACGTCGAGACTCTCGAGCACTCCAGGCGATCCAGTTAGCGGCAAATGCTGCGGATAAGTTATTGTCTTTTGTTGCGCTTCCTCGGCCTAAAATGTTGAACGACAATGTTTGGAAACACAATCGCCGTTTGCAAATAAGCTCTAAAGTTTTCGCTGCGCATATTTTTTGGGTGGAACGGTAAACAGTCGAGATGTCGACATTCCAAGAAGATGTTGAGAAAGTAGTCACATCTTCTCGACAATAACTGCTGTTTTTGCGATGATCATCACTTCAATGACGCACACAGCAAATTCAATATGAACAACTGCTACCTGGTCACATTTGCTCACCTGCATAAATCTGCAATCAACATCTGCCTTGAAATTATCTCTAAAATCAATTAGAATATTTACTCATTAATCTCTTCTTCCATCTTCTCCTTGCCAATTAATCGAAAAATATGCGTAGGGGAAATCTGTGAAAATTTGCACTCGTTGCGAGCCAACTGTTTTTTTTTTTTGGCTCGTCAAAATCTCATTAGACGCAGTTTCCTTTTTGTTTTAAGCAAAGCCCTACCGAAATGCTGAATGGAAAGACAAATCGCGCTACCAAAAAAAAAAAAAATAAAACAAAAAACAACTACGATATCAAATTTCCACGTATTTTGGGAAGCGGAAGGACCTAAAGACTACGGATAGCACAAGACCTTTTGATGCAATACAAAGATCGTTACAAGCACCACATGAGCAAACAAGGTCGCTTTTGCAGCAGTCTTATAGAATAGTCAAGCATAATGGGTCGATAAAGGTTTATATGCACAGAAAGCGATAAAATCATATTATCAGAATGTTTTCTCTCTATCACACCGAAACTGAACTGGGTGCCAAAAAAAAACTCTTTATTGTTTAAACTAATTTGCCAAGAACTCTCGTCTGAAATAATGTTTGAGCATTCAGCGAACGAAAGCGCCACTAACGTCCTCGATTCGCACTTTTTTTTTCGCCTCGATTGCATCGGAACTCACCCAACCGCGTTTCAGAAAACAGAAACCCGAACGAGCTCCTCGGTGTTTCGATAGTACCGCCAACATTTCCTCCATAAATTGGTCTTAGCTTTTCCCCAAGCACGGACAAAGCGATGTTTATTTTTGGAGCGGAATACTCTCACGGAGCATGCTCAGTATCCATCCACAAGTTCGTTTCAACTGGAAAAGCTTTTGATATACTACCTTCTGATTCCGAACAGAATTATTGCCACAAACGAGTGAAAATGTTTTTCCTCATATTCTAGAAAAAACTGTTTGATGTAGGATTTCCATTACGCTCTCTACTTATCAAGTGATTCCTCTGAACCGGTAGGAATAGTAGCCCCATCGTACCGATGCACCAAGCTCATCACTGCCAGATGAGCAATAAGAAATGAAATAAAAGCCAACGATAAAATGGTCGCATCGCTGAATGCTCGAAAATGAAGGCGAGGCAAAAAAATTTCAGCAGAAATGGGCATTTTTCTAACTGACCTTCTTCCTAAAAAGCATTCAATGAACGAGAAATACACGAAACCTTAGCCACCTCAGAGAAAATTTCGACAATTCTTTTAACAAACTGAAAGCTTTTAACAAGGCTCATAACTGAAATTTCACTCATGTCTCGCAGGAAGTTAAATTGCATCGGTAAGTTGATCACAACTTGTCGATGAATGATCACACTCTTCAGCTAGAAAATCTTTTCCTTACACGAGAGTCCCCATACGATGGAGAAGGAAGATGTAAAAGCACGAAGCAAAATGAACGGAAGGATTTTATTTGTAAAGTGGTCGTCAACGGGTCTTGAAAGTATACTGAACAAACAATTAAGCAGCATAAAAATACTACTGAAAAAACAAGCACAATGCGCACGATTCCCCATCCTTCAACTTCACATGAAGCAAATTGTGGCATATAATCAGCCACGCTAATCGTTTTGATTCCAAACGGTGACTTTGAAACTTTGTTTCTTGTCTAGCAGACGGGCAAAACAAATGCACGAATAAAAAATTACGGCACATTTTTAAATAGACCGTTCAATTCGATACAGCCGGCTCAAAAATGCACTTGCTTTCGATGAAGAGGTGCTAGTAAGTGGTTATCAGCCAAACTTTCTAATCTGATCTAGAAACAAACTGAAGCTATGCAGGTAAAGAAATCTAATTACCGAATGCAAAACACCTATCACTAAGCTTAGAAGTTTCTAAAATCAAAAATTAAAAAACCCCCTAATGCGTAAACCAACTCAGAGTAGACTTCACCGTTAAAATTGCTAACAATCAGGTTTTTCCTTCATTTTATATATATTTGCTGAGGGAATCTGCTTTATTATGACTATACAAATGTGCTCGAGTCACTGCGGAACGAATGTGTTGCGGCCTGTCACTGCGGAAGGGGGCGTTGTGGCCGAGTCGTTGCACAATAAAGCATGCAGAACAAAAAAGCTGCCTCTTTCTCTTCAATGAATTATAATCTAACAACCTATATCGTAGGATGAAAAAGAAAGAACAAGGAACAGTAATCGTAACACAATTTCTTAACATTATTAACGATATGTTGCTTCAACGATGCAAATAACAATAGTCATCTTTGAAGTGATCGCAAGTGAAATATAAATGCACAACTAACTGATTGGTTTTTTCTTTGAGGATACTGTAGATTAAATTTGTGTAAATCTGAGGAAGAGAAAGAAAAATTACAAATGAACATAATAGCTGCTCCAAATAAAATAGCATAAAAGTGAATTATTAAGCAAACGAATGACTGCAGCACTCTACTTTAATTAATTGTGGAAACAATTATTACGAAATGAGCAACGCATTATTATATATGGATTTCGCAAATCGATCACCGTCATCAAACGCTCTTCAAAACAGGTAACAGTTCCGCCGGAATTACCTAGGCGGGTGAAATTCAAACTGACCGATGAGGGGAGGAGATAGGTATGCAAGTTTATGTAGTTAGATGAAATGATTTTTTACATAATGAAACATTACATACCTCATCGGTGTAACGCGTCGGAAGTCGTATTCGGTCATAATCTGAGTGTTGCAGCAACTGGCTGAGGTTCGAGAAATCCTGAGACGGCGCCGATGTGCCTGAAAAAGTTTTCTTATAACTCATATTCCAGGTAATACTGTGGACAACTTAGTGCAATAAGCATCGATAAACCGTACCGACCAGTTCCTGCTGCTTAATGGTCCTTTTCACTTCCTACGAGCGATCCCTATTGGCGTGAATGCTGCGCACGAAACGCAGAAACTCTCTAATGGATGATAAAGATATCACTGAGAGACTTTTGCTTACCAAATGCAATGTCGCGGACATACCAGTCGAGAGGAACCTCGTGCGTCTGAACAGTGAAGGTGTTCATGGCGGAGTATGAGCGCTGCAGCTATCATGCTGCAACGCATGCAACATCCAGCTGACGGAACTCTCGAATAGTGAACACCAACAAAGCGCCGATCTGCACCGAACTCACTAGCCACCCGCTCAAAGAGTTCAATAGGAAGCCGCCTGACGAAAGGTGCTAGAATAACTAAAACTGCTAGTACCGCATATGTTGCAGACTGAGGATTGCGTCGTAGCACGTTTGCTGGACACAGTAGTGCAGTCTGTTGGCCAACAACACGCAACGGTTAAGTGCGTTCATAATAGCGCATAAAAGACAGCGACATCCCGCCGCGATTTCACACCCCTCATTTCTTCGGGCGTCCAAGCATCAATGGGGCGGTGCTCGGACGAACAACACAAAGCAACTGCCAACCACTGACGAAATTCTACTGCTGTTACGTTATTCAGTTAATCAACTATGCAGCAAGAAAACGTCTAGAGATAAACGATGTTTGTGTGTGCGTCAGTGACCGACATAGTAGATTGCGCGATTCTCATAAGATACCGTCGTCAGTTGCATTGCATAATTTGCAATTTGCAACTTATGCGATTCACGTAACGTATAGAAATTGACCTGGAACAACCTACAATCTAAACCCCATTTCAAGACACATTCAACAGAGAACATTTCAACAGAGGTTATCTCCTTCAACATTCATTTGCACTTCAAATGCCCGCAGATCGCACTTGTCTTAATAGCCGCCATATAGATTACTCTCCGTTATAAAGGAAATATGCAAAAGACCTGGAAATCAGTGAACTTTCTTTTTGACTCCTTTTACTAAAAGTAGAGTTTTACCACTTTCAACGTGGCACGCTGAACTTCATCAGTAGAGGAAAACAACCTCCTTTCCCCACCTCGTTCAATGATCATGTTTCATATCTCAAGACGACCAGGTTGAATATATTTTTATAAAGGAGCGAGGAAATGAAAAAGAAAGTAGGAAGACCACTCATAACGTTATTCGGCATTTATCAAGACAACCTGTTTTTCGTTGTATGCCATGTTTATTTTTAAGAGAATGTTTGCACACTTTTGTGCACTTGTGCAAATTTGTATTAAAAAAGTGTCGTGATGATGTACTGCTAGCATGAACGTGAGACCTTGAATTTTAACTCGAGAACCACTGAACGGACGTGTGCCCTCGAGTTTTAGCTCCAGAACTACTACAACTAAAGCTCAAAGCATCAAACGTTATGTCTTATACTAACTTCAAAATGATCAATAGACCATGAAAAGAGTTATATATAGCTACCGAAATCCGAAATTAAAAAATTTGTGTGCTCCGGAATAGCTGGGCTGGTTTTTGCAACCGTGAGGAATATTTGTAAAAAATTCCGCCTATTGTAGATATGCACCAAAACGTAAATAGATTATCGCGTATGCTCAATTACTTATTGTCAGTTTATCAAAGCGATTGCTGTGGGAAGCGGAACGGTACTACTCTTAGTGGAGGCGACCTTTAAAATGAGTTCAACATCAAGAAAATTGTCATATTCAATTCTATAATCTGAGGAGAAAATACTAATTGTTTGAAACACTTTTTTTCCGATATTTTCAAGAAATCATAATGCATTCCTTCAAGCGAATTCAAGAAAAAAAGAATGCGACAAGCAGCTATACAATTCTATTTATGGCATTCAAATCCGTTGCCAAATATGAATTAGCAACGCACAGAAAATTGCTCCTTCAGAAATAGACTAAAAATATATCTGAAACAACTTCCCTACCCTATAGCTAATACCTCGTTCCGCAATAACTCATCAGCAATTAAAAAAAATTAAATAAAATAACGCGCATTTCGCATCTAAAGACAGCTGCGTGGAGAAAATTTTCTTTTCAGTGCAGTCCATAGGTATGCAGGAATAATCGCCAAAGAATTATGGAATGTTTGGGAGGAAAGAAAAATGATTCATAGGATCATCGCCTATGTGCAAAGTTGAGGAACGCACGTCACGGCTGCCATTCTGCACCAACAGTTAAATCCTTGAGCATAATTTTTGACCTCGAGCAATTGTACTGCTTTCAAGGCGTCTAAAAAACATCTCTTTGGAAACAGATGCCGACATTTTTCTAGTTTCAAAATGAGTTTGTAAAACATGGTGTCCCAATGTAAATGAATAAATAAATTATATACATGTAATTTATTTATTCATTTACATTGGGAAATCAAGCTTACGAGGCCCGCAAAAACGGCATTTAAGACAAGTTGCGCTTCGCATAAAAGAAACGGCAGTCGAACTGAGAGCGTCATCATCGTCGTTTCAGTAAAGACGAGAGCGAGAAATTTGTTTTCGAAGACGACTCATGCGATCGCGTTTGTTTGCGTGCACGCATCATAATACCAAGTGCTTGATGCTTTCCGCTGTTAGCTGACCTCGTACTGCACAAATGTGAACCATAGAAAAACGCATCTCTCTCAAACTATTCTGCTGAATATTGGCGATAATTCTCTATAATTTAATGCTTTCTGGCCAACTAGCTCATCCGAGATAAATCGCCGATATAAAGATTTATTATAGTACTCATTCGCCAACACAGTCGCTCGCAAGTGAATCCCAAGATGAATCATCGGATTTATTGCATATGCGCGGCATAGCAGGGGAGAGGGTTCTAAGCATACAGCCGCCACTCGAGATGGAAGCAAGAACTGTTCCTTGCGAAGTGTTTGCTAACTAATGCAGATTTGACGTGAGTTTCTTTCCGCTCGCTAAACACCATCATCTCTCTCATCTATATTTTCCGACTTCAACGTATTCATCGCAGCAGCGAAATCAACTGACCAAAAAGTGTCAAAAATGACGAAATACGTAACAATGCATCACGATCTTTGGAACCAATCGACTGGAACATATTCCAAGCTGCTAAAAAATCGCTTCAAAATCTACGTGCCTGCAGCAGCATAATGAGGCTAGCTAGTAAGTTTGACGGCGACCCTACGTGCCTCAAGATCTAGATGCTGATAAAGATGGAGACTGGAGGTCCACCTATCCGTTCCTATAAATTCCACCAGCAAATTTATCACCATAGGTTTTGTGCGATGAAACTATCAAACACGCATGAATAAAATTTATGCACAAGTACTGAAATGGTGCCGTCCTATGATACTTTTTCAAAAAAAGGAACCTTGATTCGAAAGTGAAGTAAAATGAAAAGCTTTCTTATCAATAATCATATTTCCTATTATTAGGTTTTCAGCGAAATTTTCATTTTCAGTTCTCTAACTGCAAAAGCGGACGTGAAAAATTACTTCGAACATACCGCTTGTGGGCTAGAAGACACCAAATAGTAATGAGGCGGCAACCTTTGGAAGATTACTGTTGTCGATTCACTTGTGCGAGAAGCTGCTCACATCATCTTAGCAGTGTCGGCACTTAGAAAAAAACGACAAAAAGTTGCCAGCAGTGCATTAAACCGTCTCGGAACTTATGGCTACTGAGGACCCATCCAGAATCATGACAAGTGGCATTTACTAATATAACTATTTCAACAGCGATAGATAAGAAATGCACATAAAGCGGAAATATTCTTTGCGTTTTGCAACTATATAAGCAAAAGTGGAAGAGGCATATGTGACGCCTATCAAAAAGCTGACCGAGTGAGTCGAAATTTAGTACAGACACTCAATCGACGGTATATCTTATTTCTCATATATAAAAACTCATAAATACATATCCCATGATTAGGAAATATTTCTATGGACTATAAAGAATAAAATATGTGCTCTGCTACGCGATGCATTATGAAAAAAAGTATCGCAAAATCCTTGTGAAACGCACACTGTATAGCCAGTTGAAAGTGAGGAACTAAAAGCTGCCTCTTATATGCACCAAGCCAGCTGGCTGGATACAGGATTGCCCCACACAAAAGAACCATTGCAAATGCTGAAGTGATTCTTTGCGCATTACATCGCCAATTTATTGCTTTGCTGATGGTCGAACATCACAGCTGGTGGCCGATTTGTTGCAAAACAATATTATTAATCACTGCTGCAATACGTAAGCGGCAAATACAGTCACAAACTTCCCTCATAATGTGACTTACTTACGATTGCCCGATGCCGTAAATCATTCCCTTCAAACTGAAAACCTCATCCATAAATTAGCAGTGGGAAGGTTGACGATGAAATATTTCCGGATCTCAAAATTGTAGCATGCGAAACTCCGAGAACTTATATGGTAACATAATAGCATCTCCAATCAACTGTAAACGATATACTAGATGAATTCGACCATTGTTATTTGAAATATGGCAAGCATGCGTTTTCGTGAATTTCAAGGATGTGATTCTGCTGACATGATCTTCACCATGTGAACGCATTTCATCCGCTGGCATTTTAAGCAATTTGTTATTATCGGCTCGATATGCAAAATACAAAAACCTTGCGTATATAGATGGCGATGTGGTCCAGTAGATAAAAGGCGTTGGTATTTCCACTACCATACGGGCAACAAGAGATTATACGAAAATGCACAACAGCCAACCAATGGAAAAAAAACTTGTTCCTTCAA
Organism: Parascaris univalens; assembly: GCA_037576465.1. NCBI lineage: Eukaryota > Metazoa > Nematoda > Chromadorea > Rhabditida > Ascarididae > Parascaris > Parascaris univalens. The sequence goes on along the minus strand of CM075173.1, from coordinate 71,376,070 downwards.
GTACACGGAAGTTTTGGAGATTCTGAGGATATGTCCAGTAAGAAATCAGAGATATTACATCCATCCTGTGTCTTTAATCTATGGCAAATTTGTGGACATTTTCCCACAGAAACTGAATAAGACATCTGGACAACCTGGAGCTACGACAACTTTGAAGAAATAAATGAATATTGGCAATTCCATGAAAGTTCACAGGCATCTGACTTGCTTCCACTGTACAAGTGCAGGTGCGGCTGATACCTAGGATTTCTAATATATGATTGAAGAGGACGATTATTAGCTACTTGAAGAAAATGAGTGTCACACAGAGCGACAAGTGGATGCCAAAAGGGAATCCGGGCAAATCTTTGTTTTGAGCGAGGAATATGCCTATGCGTTATACAAAAGACCCATGGGAAATAGTGTAACTGCGATGAAAAGAGAGCGAATAAATGCGCTGTGTTGATGTATTATTTCAAGTTGCGTGATTCCATCGCTTCGTGTGTGTGTGTTGCACATTCCACACAGAAACTGGAATGTTCTATTGCACTCGGATGATCGTTTGCCGTATCATGAACCGTCTCATTAGTTGTCTCACTACTACTTCCTAAATGCATATTCGCAGAAACGCCGTCCAATCGAGAGCCATATAAGATATAAAAATCTGCTCATTAAGCACATATACAGTTAAATCAGCGATCGCCACATGAGGTCTTTTTAAACACAAAAAAAAGAAAGAAAAAATGATTGCGAAGACAATAAAGAACAATTTGACCCATTGAACATTATTTTAGTAGGTGAATAATTTGTCAGAATTCTATGCACAAATGGAACTTATAGGATATCCCAACTGTTCAAGCTGTTCAAATGGAAATTATCAAAGATAATCCACGTATGAATAAGAATAAGTGAATTTTTTCAATTACGCTAACTCTTCAACACATTTGGAGATATCGGGCGAGGTAAATAAGATCGAAAAACCATACAGAAACAAATACTACTTACCCGAGAGAGAGAATTCGAATGATATTTGCTTTCGATATTGTTCTTCATGATATCGCAAATTGTCGTTGAGAACAATATACGATGCTAGCGTTGCACCTTTGAAGAAATCATCCTTTTCATCTTCCTTTTTATTGCCAAACGTCTGCAAATAGCAAAATAAATAAGTTGCTGACTTTTTCAGCAGAGATGACTCAAAATTTATGGATAATTCGATGAGTTTTTCCAGCTCGAATGCATAATTTATCGTCGTACTGCATAGAGGGGAGGGGGAAATCAAATTACACATCTAGGCCAAATTTCAGTTATGCAATTTTGAGTTGACGCGCATGCTTCCGTCGAATCAACTTCGAATATGTTTACAAATGCGGAATTGTTGCATTATTGGTGCAAAGAGCACTTCTTTGATAACGGATATAAAGTGTGAATCGGTTTAGAAAATTCAGCTGAAATATGGCTCGCAATGTAAGATGCATTTCGGCAGCTAAGGAGAGTCAACAACATTGAAATAAGTTAGAAAACACAAAATAATATGACGCAGCAAGCAAGAAAACACATAAAAACAGCAAAGGAGCAACGATTCTGGACGGTCATGAGCATCGAAAGTGAGGCAGGCAGGGAAACATTGTTACCGCCTTCTCATCCGCTCTTCCGCTTGAGCATTTTGAAAAGGAAAATGTGAGATGCACGCAACCGCCAACAATATGTCCCTCAAGCAAGGAAAACATGAAACTAAAGATGCTGTGTTTTTTTACACAACTGGACCCATCCAACCAGATATGCGCTTCATCATAGGTGTTTAAAAACCATCTGATCTCTGTCTCAAGTCTATCCTTTAGCCACATTTTGCATACCTTAATATCACACTTCCGGATCCTTTAAAAACGACCCACTTCTCCATAATGTAAATCACGTCAACACTGAAGCATAACGCAGTGAAAACCTGATTCCTCTAAGACTCGATTCTCCAAGCGGTTTTGCTCCATGGATTTTTCCAAGTGAAACTGAGCGGTTCAACTGCTAATACGTGGAAACATACAACAACAACGCTCACCTGCATATACTGAACTACGTGCCTTCGTTTCGGTGGTACGGGCGGTGGTGAGGACGATCCCGATGGTAAACCCATTTTCACGACGCTCTGCTCCTCGTACGAACCGCTGCCTTGGCGATCAAGCAGCTTTTCACCCTGAAATGAAAGTGCTCTATGAGCCAATCAACGAAAGTAGCAAATTTAAATTACTTTGCGCGCATCTCTTAGTGTTCATGCGACAACTGTAAAAAGCCAATAGCGTCATGAAAGCTGAATGTGATACTGAGAAAATTCTAATGCAGAGGCGATCTCCTCATCAAATTCGGCCGAACGCAACGACGCTAAACGTTTCAATAATTTTTCCGCCTTCTTTCTCCAGCTTTCACTTCATCTTTCTGGATAATGTCGTTAGCGATGGCAATTAATTTGCATAATAAAGGAAAAATATATAAATCAACGAATGCATTACGATAAAACGGCAACGAAACACGATAAATCTCTCACAAGTTGAGTCTGCGTGAGTGCCCACTGACGTGAGCTAATATTTACGTAACAAAGATACGCAAGCAATCCTACATTCAGTCAGCACAAAGCCATTCCAACGCCTTTCAAACAACCATTCCTCTCGAAAGAAAACTATTGCACCGATATTCGGACATGTCACACGGGACTGAAAATACTAATATTCAAAAGATAAACGACAAACTGGCGTCCAAAATTTCTCGCATATATCCATCCAAGTTTAGCCTTTAGAATTTTGCATTGTTAACACAATATGGCTTTGAAGAATTCACATGAAACATTTCTAGCATCAAAAACTTTTTGTCGCATCCTTTTCTCGAAATTTCACATTTCATTCAATTTTTCAAACTTTATCGGTAGCGAACGAAAATCAAATAATGATACTGACGTTGAAGATCGGGAATTTTTAAAATGATTCCTGAATTACGTCCTGAATTGTTGCCAATAGAATACTGGTATCTATCGATCTCAACCTTGTGATTTATCACTGCTTCATATCACCAACTTCGTATATCAATGGAATCCGTACAACAATCTCTACTTCAAAAGTAATTTCATAATGCATTCAAGTATTTAGACTATACGCTATTTAGGTACTTCGACCATTATTAACATTGTACGTCCATTTTTTTAGTTCGAGGTGATAATATTGATAATACTTCGATGATTCTCTAACTTAAAAATGTGTTTGCCCATTCAGTCAAAGGAAACATCTCCCCTATCTATGAAGTGAATCACGACAGCTCACTTTAAACGTTTCGATTTGTTTCGCATTCAATTCGCTTGTGTCGATTTTATGCGCCGCATCGTCACTGATCACTTTCCCATTTCGTTTCGCCGTTTTGGCGACACTCCTATAAACAATAAACATTTATAATTTTCGGAAATTCATGTAGTGAAATAAAGATAAAGAACGAAATAAACAGTTGTACTGAGATTCCGTGAGGAACAACGTCAAACAGCGACGAAAGAAATTGAAAATTAGCTCTATTTTAAGGTTTTTTTTTTTTCATTTTTCATTCTAAACACAACTCAGCTTAACGTTTTCCACCACCCTGCAGCTTTACTGAAATGTCTGAAGATGAATAAGATCAAACTGCTTAAAATCTTCAAAAGATAACACAGGTGATATGGTGCGCAATTAAAGGAAGGCCCCATTAATGTGCACTCAACTGATGCAACTCAGTTCTTACTGCAAGGACTAAAAAACGCACTGTTTTACGGCATTCGAGTGTTGCACAGTCTTGATCTTTTGCGAAGTGCCATCTTCAGGTGGGGTGGCCTCTCTGAGATGGTCGCCGAAGTTGGCACCAACACCAACACCCCGGTTCCTCCCAAAACATGGTTTTAACGGTGTTGTGAAGAAGTCCTCCGTTTCAATATCATCGTTGAACGAAATATCACCATCTTGGAAATTCTTCACCTGTTCATCACCACCACCGCCACCGTGAGTCCGAATTGTAACCTAAAGTATATTACAATACAAAACGTTTCCGTTGAATGCTTAGCAACAGTGTAAGATCCCTGTTATCCATTTTTTTCCGACATGGCAATGAACAATACCAAGTTCAAGCAACTTTGAGAACATAAAAATTAGCTATATGCAAAACAGTCGGCCATTTTATGACGGCTGAGTATGTGCTACTCGATATCCAACGATATGCAACATCATTCTCATCTCACCAAACAATTTCATAAGTTACCGACAAACAACGAAATGTGTAATAACCTCTTTATATTTCAACGTAACTGCAACCCAATCTCTCGTATAGACCTCGAAAGCATCGTACTTTAACGCTTTCTACGTGAAATGATTGCAAAACCTTCCGCTACTTGTGAATTTTTTTGGAAACGTGTTGAATCAACATAAAAGTTTTTTATATGAAATGTCTACTCGTGTACATTACTTATCATATTTTTCTTCTCCCAGTAGTTACCTGAACTGAAACTCCACAATAAATAAGAGAGAGAGGGAGTTGGGAGGGGGGGGGGGGGGGGGAAGCATACACGTGCGCGCAGACATGAAAACACCTCAGTGGGCTTTATGAATAACAATTTACAAAGCGGCTTGAAAGTTTCAAAACATCAAAATCCTCGACTTACTTTTAGAAATCGATGTCCTCATCAAATTTGCTGTACCTGGTTGATAACGTCAGCATTACGCCCTATGCACACAAAGATCATCCACAAAATGACACCTCTGCGCAATGCGAGGTTTTCGCCAATTATTAGTCTTCTTATAAATGTTAAAGTTGGAGATCAAATGTAGCATATATGGGAACTGTGGTCGGTAGCGAGACAACAATCGGTGATTTCCAATGATAGAAGGAGAGGAAGGGGAAGGGATGGGGGGAGGGAGGATGGATATGGTGAGTTAATGCTCTCTGAATCTTGCAGAAGAATGTGATGAGAAAGATGAGAAAGGTGGAAGGGATGACGGAAATTGGTAAAATCATCGCCACTGAAACACTCACATCATACTGGCAAGGATGGCAAGGAAGATGAGAAATTTTTTCAGGAGTTATCTATGCAAAAGAATGCTTGATAGAAAAAACACAACAAAAAAGGCTATTATGCATGTTTACTTACATGCTTACTGCTTTGTTGTAAATTGAATGTATGCGTTTTTTTAGTTCGAATTTCGCTTCCATCAGCTAATCGTTGTACTTCTTCCTCGCAAGTTTTTGTGTCTTTCTTTTCTTCACGTTCCTCGCTGAAAATTGCTCACATTAAGTGTAAATCGTTAATGAATTAGTGATTTCGTTGCATACAAACTGATGTGTGCAGATTTTCATGACGAAAATTCGACGCACCCACTGTCTTAAAAAATTTCTTTCATCATTCGATGCCACTGTTACAACCTGAAGGCCTCCACGTGTTCTCTCACTTTCACAGTTTTATTCAAATTCGCCTTATCTTATTTCGAATTATAACATCAAGAGGACGAAAATTAATTAATTAATACTTCTTGCAATGTTCGTTAAAACTCTAAGGTGATGGCAACAATAACTGGAATAATTTAACACGGACTCTTAAATGAGTTCGTTCATCGTTTAGTTTCTCTAACAATGCAGCATCAATGCCATAATTTTTAGTAGTACTTCAGACCCAATCAAAAAATTTTCATTACTCTTAGGAAATTTTTTATCAGCACGCATTTAGAGCGACAAAGGAAACATCACACTCGCCTGGAATTAAATAGAGAGGGAAGATTGACCGATTGCAGGCAATTTATGGAAATTGAAGTTATACGAGTCGGACACAATATAGCCATTTGAAGCAAAACTATTCCACTATTTCAGGATCAGTGAGTCCACATTATATCCTGCGAAATGTGTGCACCTTTTACCTCGTTCTCTACGTTTTCGTTGGAGCGTCGAATGGTACCGGAGAGGTGTGGACTCAAAATCGCAAACTCTTTCACTTTTATGTTCAGCTGCAGTGCATAACTTCTAAGGCTTCCTGGTCTTATTGCTTCGTACCTTCCACTCAGTAAATGTAAAAATTTTCTTTTCCTTATTTTAGTTCCACTATAAAATTATATGCTTCTTTTTTAAAGTTCCTTCTGTGTCCTACTATCATGCAAGAAAGTCGAACACCACCATTCCTCACCCGTGTTACAATGTTTTTTTGCTAGAGGTGTTCGAAATACGGACAAAAAATGGGACTAGATCGCCACAGAAATCAGGGTCGGAGCAGCCGTTCTTACAGATGAAATCGGAGATCCCTGAACCCTAGGATGTTGTCGCTATGGGTGACAGAGTAGGAATTCGATGGAACAGCCTCACAGAGGTATGTGCATCGCTGGAGGCTACCAACTGACAAGACGTCAAGGCGCCGTCATCGAGATTCGTAAGCCCCGCCATAATTTTTTGGGATTCAGTTACCAACCTACAACAAAAAGATCAATTCAGTAAAGAAAAGATGGTTACAGAAGTACTATGAGGGAAAGATACCGATGTTCATCGACAGTAACAGCTGAATCGTCATCGTCGCTGTCATCATTTTCAACTGTCGGGAAAATCGGTTCGAACTTTGCAACCTGTCGTAAGTTCAGCTGCGCCAATAGGTCGTCGATACTTTGATCTGTTCCCGAAGCGCTCGTACTCTCTGAAAAAACCAGTTCCTATGGTAACGAAACAAAAGCAAGCTTTCTTCTGAGGATCACGGTTCTTAAATATAATTCTGGTTTCCCCATACCTCTGTTAAGCGCAACAGTCATGCACGGATGTATATACCTCTCCGTCTGCATAGTTGTTTTAACTCGAGAATCACTGATGCCAGAGTAAAGAAACCTTACGATTTAGTGAAATTATTGCTGCAGACTTTCAAGGAGAAAATAAATCCGAAAGGAGTCATAAATAATTAATGACGCCAGAAAATTTGCATGCACTTCACATATCGGTTCGCTTACATTTCAGATCGGATGGGTTGCAAGAAAAAACGACATCTTTTGTAGCGACTTCATACAAAGAGATAAGCTAAGATTTAAAGTAAGTTTTCTTGCTTGTTTGTAACTTGAGGGCAGGTAGCACCTCTGCAACTTTGGCACTGCACCACAATCAGTAAAGATATGAAAGCAAATTCAAAAACTCTGAGATAAGCGATGAAAGGTTTGGTTTATTTGTTGGTGGAAGGTTTAACGATCGGTAGAGTTATTGCTCCAAAACCATAAAAACGGTTGTTCGAAGCCTTACTGCGGACAGATATTCCATTATTCACCTTAGTTGCGGAGAGCAGCTTGATTCCGAACAATTTTCCCGCAATCTAGCGCTTAAATTTGACCTCATAAAGGCCTAGTGACAACGAGATTATGCATCAACTGGAAATTCTATTGAAGCAGACCTTTTTTTTCAACACAGCTGATAACAGGAGGAATCCCAGTTCACCATTAAACGTTTCTGCATTTTTCTATCTTCAACTGTCTGTAACTTTTCGTGACCTTGTCCGATCAAGGTGGAAGACGTTACATACTGATCTACGGCGTGTCACCAGACGGATCGACGGACAAATATGTACGCACAGGTAAGCTGTCGGTTGAGGGCCTTTATGTGAGGCTAATTTTAAAATTAAAGCCATCTACAAAGAGAAAAAAAACATCTGCAGTATGATGTTGAGAATTAGAAAGGAAAAAAATCGAAATGTTAAAATTTGTGGAGATTCAAGAGAGAAAGTAAACGAAAGTGCAACGGAAAAGAACCCTACAAAAGCTTTTTTCTTCTTGTGCAACAAAAACTCGAAAAAACCCAAAATTCTGGATAAATAACAGGGATAATTCTGGAAATTCTGGATAATTCTCTTCACTTACATCTTGTCGCCAAGATGTAAGTGAAGAGCAACGTTTTGAACGCACCTATTCATTTTATTGTAACATATTAACGCTTTCACATCATAGCTATATGTCATAATGTTGAGCTACGACATGAGATAGTAGTTAACCCTTCTCACTTTATGGGAACAAGCCTTAAGAATGGTAAAAAGAACAACAACAATGACAAACGGCGCCAGTTTTGGTACCAATAAACTACTATCAGTAAGTGCCAGTGAAATGTTAGCAGTTTAAACGTGTTAATGCGCTGCGATCCCCCTATGAGATTATTTGATGTTTTCATACGAGACATCACCTCCGACACTATGAGACGAGACTGCCGATAATGAGGCAATCGAACGGCGGCGAAAAAAAAGGAATTCTCAAAACAGGCTCTCGAAGAGCGCTGCTGATGTGCTTATTCCGATAGGCACGAATCATACGATTAAAAAAAACATAAGGAAATAACTACATCGAAAGACAACGTCCACAGGCCATTAATATATTAACTGAGTGCACAGTTAAGTTTTTCCCATAGTGAGTGATGTTTTCAGTGCTTCGAGAAAAAAAAATCATGCTCAAAAGAGAGACCACGCATTATGAAGAGTTGTAGCAAGCACAAATCGATGAATTATGCAAAATCCTTCTCCTTTTTTTTCACTCCGTTTAAGAAGGTAAAGGTGATTTCGAGACGAAACTTGAAGGTAAATAACTCGGAAGCAAATAGCCATACTATCATTCTACACTTGATTTCTGAAGGAATTTCCGGTTTAGTTTATTTAACGAAAATTCACCACACTCACTTCGGAAATGCTCATCACACCTCAATAGTGAGTGAGTGCCCCTTATTCGAGCAATTGAAGCAATTAAGGGAATATGAAATATGCGTCTAAAGAACTCACCTGTGCGGCTAAACGAGCGATTGATGCTTGGAGATCCTTCACTGCTGAAGTCGGTAAAGAAACCGGAATCAGTTGACGGTGGGCTTACGCGACGCTGACGACGTAAATTTGTTGAAGTACGCGTAGCTGTAGGTGGCGCCTTATCATTATGTTCTAAGATTTTCTGAAATAAACAGCGACCGGAATGTTTCAGTGTTTAAAATTCCACACACGCAGATTTTTGTATTCAATTTCTTTTTTACATTCAGTCTCCCGTGGTTCTCGTTTGCATTTTGCATTCAAGATAATGCATTCAATTTGAGAGCACTACTCAAAGAGAATGCAAACGTCTCACCTTTACGCTAAAAAACTCAACATCAGGAATACATAACTGAACTGCCAAGTAACTTCCTCAATCATTATATATTATGATACATGTTCTCCGTGAAGTAATGCAATCAGATCAGCGAAACATCACTGATATATAACTGAGTAATTCACTAAAAACGCCAGCAGCTATTCGCATTATTCTAAAAACAAGATTCTACAGTACCAGCCTAATTTTGAGCGATGACTCCATGAAATGGCTGTAATCTTTCATCTGCTTTAGGAAAACAATTAACCACGAGAGCGGGAACAAATAAACAAGTGACAATGCCACTGCAGCTTATTTAACTAAAAGAAGAATCTGCGGCACGTTTTAATGCTTTTGCACCATATTACCTACGCCAGTACAATACATTCACAGCTTGCAATAATCTTCATACTCTCCACCCCCATATTAGAATGAGAGCTAATTCAAGAACTCAAGGGAATACATATTAATATCATGCCTTAGCAAGAAACTAAATATGCGATGAAACGACCTAACAAACTCCGTTAACGCAGTGCTTCAATTTTTGTGAACTATTTGGTCAACAGAATGCAGAACGATGGATGAAACTTATAGTTAAGCTCTCATGAGAAAATACAATTTCAGCCGAATTATTCTATCCTGATTTGATTTCACGCATTTCAGGCATTAAGTACTAATCTGTAACCATTCAAAACCGAGAAAAAATTGATCCTTTTTTCCGTAAGAACCTTTACCCTAATAAATTGACTTTGTCTTACTGGCGAATATATCACACAGTCCTTCATCGACGTTTTCTCTGGTTAAGAATGCAGCGATAGCGCACCTTTTGCAGATCGTTTGCTAGCCGGACCCCCTCGCTCTTGATCGACTTTGCGCCTTCAATATCCTCTTCGGTCATCTTGTTCTCAGCCCAATCGAGAAATGCCACAAGTGCATCCTGGATGCAGTTTCCGGTTTACAAGCGATCGGATTTACTAAGAGAGTGGGGGTTAGTGATCGCTGTGCTCAATTTGTATTTACCATATTTTACCCCGGTCTTATGCTATCTTTCAATATTCACCTGATCTATTATGCTATCTCACCTAAACCGATGTTACGTTTAGTGCAACTGATAGTATTCTTTCATATTTGAGGGTATCACTAGCCATATAAAATGCTACAAACTAGAATCACCGAGAGAACGGAATCAACGTTGCTTATTGCGATGAATGATGCGGTCAACACATTGACCCATTTTCCGCTACTGGCCCTATTTGCATGTGCTGCTGATGCCCCCCCTCCCCCTCCCCCCAAAAAAAGTGCACGCATACAGCGCAAAATAATTGTCGCATAATTCGTTGTGTTACATCGATAAACAGCTGATATGTGTAATTTCTGCCGTTTAATTTTGGAAGATTCTCTTGCTCTCACATCTTCTACCTCATTTATCATATATTTATGGACAGCACAATTACACTGTGTCGCCTGAAGGGCAATATGAAAACGAACGACAAACAGCAACGACAACATCAGAGGGTAACTTCGTATAGAATGGGATACCGAAGTTATTCTAGATTTTCTGCGAAAATAACACTGCGCGCCCGAATAAACTAAGAACAGCATCTAAAAGAGATTCTGGATAAATGATCGAAATACTGCGCGGTGAGAAATGCTGCCAGCAATATAAATAAATGTAAATACAAATATAAATATATAAATAAATAAACCAATAAAGAAATAAACAAAATGTGTATATGGATATGTATGTATATGCAGATGGGCTTATATATGCCCTCTGTAAGAACGTTACAAATCCTTTGTTTCCCTGATAACATTCCTCCTCTTTCAGTAAGCATGTAAATCCATCGATAACCTAAAGCAGGGATTTATAAAATAAGATCAAAATCAGATGGTGACAATTTACTGACCAGAATGGGCAGCGACTTATGCTTGAGATGTGAGATAAACTCAATCACGGCTTCAAATATTGCTTCCACACTGCCAAGAAGCATCTCAATTTTGTCTGTGCGCATCACCTCGTAAAAAAATTGCAGCGCCACTTCGATATCTTTCGGCGCTTTGCCGTTCGATGCTGATGTTCCTGGCATTGCGTTTTCCTGAAAAATTATCACATTCATACATTGTGCAATTTTTCTGTGCTCGCTTACGCCTCTCTCGTCATGACTAATTCACACCTCAACTGCTTCTTAAAACGATAGAAGACACGACATGCAAATCAAAGTGCACAACTTCCCTACCCGCAGAGTAATTCTTTCTTAGCTGCTGTGCAGGAAAACCCCACAGCTAGAAAGGGTGACGAAATTTGTAGCAAAACAAAAATTTGAGACTGTCATAATTTTGAAATTGAACTTTGCACAAGAACAGCGTAAAAGCACTTACAAACATAACATAAAAAGACACACAATATGGTCGAATTAACTTTGACGAACAACGGGAAATCGAAGTCTCAATTCTAAAGTATGAGCTCAAACCTTATCCTCTTTGATCATTCAATGCATTAGATCATCTATCTATAAACAGAAATGAACATTTCCCTCATCATCACCTCTTTAAAGATCGCAAAACTGGCTGGCAAAATCCATAAAAGTTCACCTCAACAAAATACATTCACTGAGCTTTCGTCCCTTTTTTTTCAGCTGGACAATTTGTGCTCAATTTAAATTACAGAATATAACATGCGGATCGATCGGAAACTCAATCATTGAGCATTTAAAACTTGGCCAATGCCTTTGGCTCCGAAGAAATTCACTGCAAAATCCACCGTAATATTTTCAGCGCTCAACAGATTCATAATTCAATTTACAACGATCAAAAGATGGAATATAATATTGGGCAATGAGGTGAATGAAATAAAAACATCTCGACGATGAAACTGCACAAAGGTCGACCAAGTCTGCACACTTCAACTCTAAATTTCAGCATGCTCGACTATATGGACTTATAATTTCGACGATTTCACTAGTGGGCATTAGTAAACAAGAAACGGAACGAGCAAATGGCCAGTGCTAATCGGTGACGAAAAAAACTAAGTAGTTATAGGTAAAATATAGGTAATCATTTGTCAATAACCTGGCAAAGATTCATCCTACTTCTTTTCCCAGCAATCACTCTCTCTTTCACATATCAGCACCTTACTTTACTCATGAGAAAAGTACAAATGTATAGAACGTAAAATTACTCTAGCGGACAACTACAACTACGAATATCGACACTATGGCAAAGTCCAGGAAAAAACACTATGACAACGTCATCCCTATCCGCCGCAAAAAAAAACCAGTCCTAAAAATCATGAAATCCGACATAGTGACCGTCTCAATGAGGCGTTTTTTTCCGCCGATTAAGCAAATTTTCACAAAAATGATTTCCAACTGCTTAAAATTTAACTTAATGAATTAATTTAAGACTACTTGGAAATTATTCATGCAACTAATAGCCATCATTTCAAACGATCAACTTCCGTGTAATACTTGCATTCGTATAGGCAATAAACCTACTATCAGACATTCAAAGTAGCCGATACCTTTTAACAGTAAAGAGAGTGCACAATGACATTTTAGCGATCAACTGCACTCACTTCTAATAAAACAATCAAATATAAGATCTTACTTTTGAATCGGATACAACAAATTCGAAGAAAATATCACTTTTAGTGGGTTACTGGCGATGAAGGTGATCGATGTGCTTATTAAGGGTTACTACCTCTGATAACATTCTACCTCTGACAAGTCAGAAGATTCGATGGCTTATTTCTGAAGTAGAGGCAACGATGTGAGCTCAAGAGTAAACAAAATGATAGAGAACCAGCAGCCGACCTACCAAAAAACCACGAGAGATAAATGCCCACTTCTAAAGTTTAAGCAGTAAGTCAACAACATGAAGGACCCTCACAAACTCGGCTTAATGGATGAGGACGTTTAGGCATCTGATGAAACTTTCCTACGAATATCTCAAGAAAGGCGAACGACATAAGGACTCGTTGTTTTTTAAAAATTCAGGTGATCAATCAAGATATCAGTATATAATTAAAAAATTACTCGTACGCGTTAAGGTTGAAATTACTCGTACTTAAGTTCCAATCAATTCATCTAACGTCTCCTTCTCCAGCTTGCCTTCCTCTATCCCCTTCAATTAAACGCACAATTCCTGAACGTACGACGCAAATAAACACTGCTGACACTATTATATGGATTTGGCCATACAACTATGCACATCTCAGATACAAAGTAAATCCACCTAAAGGGCTATCATCCACAACCAGCAAGCGTTACCAAACATCACTCTTTCGGGTTACATATTGTTCTTAGAAAAATTTCGCAATAGAAGCGGCAATTTTTCGGGCTGAAATGACTCAGCACCGATATATACACGCATGTACACGCACCCACACATGCACATAGATACGCGAGCACACAGACGTCCAACTAGTTGGAATTGTCGCGGTTTAATGTTTCACCAGAAAAAAACGCCAGATGTTCCACATCATTATTCTTCATAAATGCTATCTGCGGCTAGGGGATTGGGGTTTTTTGTTGGCTTCTTTATGCATGAAGTTATCCATGTATCCGGCGTCCCGATTTTCGCTGGAGTGCTTTGCTGCTGATAACACGTTGCGAACTGCAAGCTGCATTCGTCGTCTTTTAGGCTATAGGTGCATGGAATATCATCGAAAGACTTTTACTAGTTACTATCGAACTCATAACATCGCAATACTCCACTCCTATGCGGCCATCTCCCTCGTAGATGGCAGAAAATGTTCGAAACGTTTCATTTGCGTCGTCCCCGACAAAATTCGTCGCCGCGCACAGAGGCCGAACCATGGTGTAAAAGGCTGAGCTTTTTCATCTAACTCAGAGTTGCTGGAATAACATCGCCTGAAGCCTCAATTGATCCTTTGTCACAAAATTGTGCGCATCCTAGAATCCAATCTCCAGATATTCCAGGTCGCTCGTCTCAGTGGTCGACGCATTTTTCCGTTTCATTTCGCCAGAAAAAGTTTCACAAAAGCAGTACGCTATAAAGTCCTCAGCGCCACACTGTTTATGGATGGAATTTCAAAGAAATACGTTTCTCCCCATGCCGTACTGCCGCACAAACATCCCCGGTTGATGGAACTTTTACATCCTCATAAACAATAAAGCTAATATTTGGTCAATACCGAACCACTAGCGCATATTTTCTACGAAATGTTACCCGCGCGAGGGTGCCGAGGTACTAAAGAAGCGAAAAATTTGGGAAATCAGCGCGAACAGCAAGGTACTTCGGTAATTATCCGAACATGGCAACATCCTTATGTAACTCTTAAGAGGCCCTTTCCAGCCGGCTAAAATAGGTGTCCGAATCATCGCTGCATCGAACTTTTAATTTCTATCTTTTTTTCTCTCTCGCCTCATCTTGTCAATGCTTTAGAAGCCACATTTAAAAAGCGACTATGATTCAAAGATATAAGAAAACGTATTCCATTTGTATCATCAATCACAGTCGACCGAATTGTTACATCGAAATCATTCAACGCGGCCATTTGCGTCATTTAATATTTTCCAACTGAAATGAAATTCTTTGTGAGGAAAAGATATATTTGCTCCACACTTCTTTCAAGGAAGTGTTTTTTCAACAGAAATTCCACAAAAAAACAGAAAAGAAAAAGAGATTTTTTCTCGATGTTCCACGTAAACTGAAAAATTCCGTTGAGTTTTTGAAAGCAAAAAACTGCTTTGAGATTAAACTTTCGGCTTTCGCCACTCAATCGCTACTACTATAGAATCCACGTAACTATGAAGTCTCATAAAGCACTGTAGATATGCATCTATGCTCAAATCAATGAACAGAGGATGAAAGAACTCTAACTGGCACGTGCACGATAGAAGTACGGCTGGTAGAGATATCTGGAGACGTTTCATTGTTAATGCTACTGCTTCAGTAGTCATCGTTCCATTCCCCTCCCCTCCTGTCGCCCTTCGTTTTCTCTCACCAAAAACCACATTTTCGCGGACAATTTCATCGGTGAAGCACGAACGTCTGGAGGCTCATGACCCCCATGACGATAAAGTTGACTTTTCTAATCACCGAGACGGCATATGGAAGCAAAAGAACAAAAGCAAGGGCTAAATTCTTTCTTCATCGCTATCCCAATTACTGTTTTTCAGCTGCGAAACCAAGGATATTGATCCATGTGAGTGCCTTTAGTTACGAGTTGCAATTTTAACCATTACATTACAGAAAAAGAAAACGGTTGCAAGCGACAAAAATGGCCACCGACTGTTGGACACATTGCCTATACAAAAAAAACCCAGATTAGAGTAGACAAATAAAATGTTCGATTATTTTGCTGGTCAAAAAGATGAGAAAGAGAACAAAAATGCCGTATCGACTATATAAAAAAGTCACTCAATGAATCCACGGAGAGATATTTATGTGGAACACACGACAGGATGTCGCTAGTGATGAAACTCGTTGATAATGCTAATAACGTCGCCTCTGTATATGCGAATTTTTTTTCCTCCACTCTTTGCGAAAATATCACCACTACGCTTGTGAGGCACATGTATGGTGCTTAGACCTCTTGGAATATATTATAAAACTTCAGTGACTCTTTTTCTTTCGTTCTCTTCCTCTCTCTCTCTCTCTCTCTTTTGCTAGTAGTTTCTCGTTGTAATTTAAATACCACGATTAATACGATTATACGAGCTTAGTTTTTCAAGCATTCTCAACCGATAAGAAATTCATTAAAATACATAGCTTAAGGGGAATTTGGATGGAATGCCTTCACTTACAAACCTATTGGAAGTTGTTGAAAGTAAACTCTTTCACATACATCTGATGAGCTCATTAATATATGGAAATCAAATATATTATTCGTCCTTATTTAAAATTTTACCATTGAATACGAGCATTTCATATATAATATGATGCATTGTAAAGGATCCACTTGCGACAGTTCAGGGAAAATTTACCACTGAATTCCGGGCTATCCGTCATCCACGATCAACCGTTTAAAGCAATTAGAGAGGAACGGTTTCATAGATTAAGTTTCACTGGATTTCATCGCTTTGTTCGCCCACCAAAAAATCTCTCATGAAAACATGACTGAACTCAATGGAGTCATCTTAGTAGCAGTTTTTTTCATCGGTAACATTGATGCTAAAATATATAAACGGACAGGTGTATATAAAGCATATTTTATTAGACGCTGGATTTGTTCAGCATTCGACGAGAACAAACTGAAACGTTGCTCAATGCCTCATTCATGCATAAAGAGAAGCGAGAAAATTTAACGATATGCGATGTGGAATGCTTAAAAAATCATTCAGTATGTCAATGAAGTAGAGTATAAAAATACTTGCACTAATAGAGTATATGAACTAGTACAATAAAGAGGATGAATGAGAAATACAACAGACGAAATAAAGAAGCATAATATAGGTAAAAGGTAAAGGGGAAAGGGAAAGGGCAATAAGAAAAATATTTGCAGTCACCTCATCAAACAAGCACAAGCATCCAGCTAAGCTGATGCGATGCTCAATGCACGCCTTCCTTATAAATGCGTTTGTTTCGGGTGCACAAATTTATGCATTGAATCAGCCGTCAGCATTTCCACCCTCCCTCATGGAAATGGCATATTCTTCTCACAGATAATAAGTTGGCCCCTGGTAGCGCGCAACGCCAAAAGTTTGTTTCCGGTCTATGCACATTTCAAAGATGCGCATATGCAGATACTTCAACCTTTTTCCCTCTTAAAACTTCACCCTTGACAATAGGCAGCTATATCCTTGATTTCTGATAAAATAAAAAGTGGGAAGCGTGCGACAGAAGCTGACATATCAAATGACTTTGCAATCCCGCCCATTATGACAACCGTTTTTGTAAAATGCTTATTAATAAAAAAGCTAAGCACTGAAACAATCGATCACACAAATTTTCTTCAAAAGATATGTTGGTCTAAACCTCAACTAGCGTAAAATAGAATTCCAACTGTTTAATGAATGCATATGAACATACCAGCACCTTAAGCCGATCATAATCCGTTTCTCGAAGTTGAAGGATCAATTTAGAGGCAGCTGTGGATTTGTGAGAGACACAGATTACATGCACTAAATTTAAAACTTCATTGATTTTCTTGGTTTCACTTATCACACAGAAGGGAAGACATATATTAATTAGTGCAGCGTTGTAATATCGCATAAAAGGAAATAAACGCATGTTCGCATTAATTAGCCAATCGCCATAAAGAAGCCGGTACCTGCGTAAACGGTGTATTTAATTTTCGCATAAACTACAAAAGCAAATGATAGAGTACAGATGCAAATACTCTGGCTGCGAGGAAACACGCAGTGGTCTTATACTGTAAACTAGTTTTCCGTAACATATATTGAGAAACTACTTCCAAGGTTCACATTTCGATAACAATCACATAATCGCTGATGTCAACCGTGTGACAAACCTGCCAGTTTCGACTCAAATGACCCGAGTTCAGTCTCAACAGACAAGTTTCCTTTCGTCAAGCGATTGATGAAGTGCCGTTGGAGTGCAACGATAAACAATGAAGGAGCTCAAACTCAGGTAATTAAACAACTATGTTGACAACTGAATACTTCCACGGCGGAAATCGTGTCAAGAATTTAGGGACACAAAAATTCAATGCTTCTGCTATTGATAATTCTACATAGACGAGATAATCCTAAAAGGAAACAAAAAATACCTGGAAAACGAAAGAAATAAAAGCGGAAATCCCAACTATTGAAGCAATTCATTTATACGCTTCCTTAACTCGATATCCAAGTTGGTGAGATCAGAAAATTTGTGGCGAATTTCTCGTTGCTCAATTCAAATTACAAATGTAATCGCATGCCTCGTGCATTGTGGGCTGTTATGAATCCACTTGCAACTCGTTCATGAATCATCCGTTATGCATTTTATTTACACAGTGAACGCTTTTTCTTATAGGAACTTTGAGAGGATTTGTCTCAGCGATTCGTCAGCACAAAACGAATTGAATTGAGAAACTAGTCGGCGAAGAATAAATTTTCAAACGGAAAATATAATCTGAAAAATCGCCAATTTCTTACGGCAAAATATCTGAAATGTTATCCAAACTGTTAAGAGTAAAGAATCAATCCTAGAATACAACCTTTTCAGGACAATTACTCATTTCCCCTCCACACTCGCACGTAATTGAATGATGCTTTTGCAAAAGCTAGAATAATGCATGTAAAAAATAAAAATAACGAATACCAGTACGGAATTTTGCTCGGTCTCATTGAGTGTGAAAATAACAACAGTAAAGATGCGGAAGTATTTCAACAACGAATAGGTTTTGATTACTCATGTATCTGCCACCCGTAGGATCGTTTCGTCATGCCTATCGAACAGTTAGGCGACATAGTGAAGTTAACATTTGAGAAGCAACTTCATGCTCAGCGTGTAAGGCAAACTTCAATATTACTTGCGATCTGAACATAGAAAAGAATAAGCTGAGTTCTCCATGAGATAGGCGATCACTTATGAACCAAATTATGCTGGTTGCCCCTAATATCGAGAGCTGAACCTTCTCACAGTTGATTTGTTTGTTTGTTTCGTTTTTTTTTTTTTAAATTTTACAAACGTTTTTGTCGAAAGGCCATCTTCATAGAGTGTCGGCTTATAAAAATACTAAAGAAGTTGGATAAGCGTATATTCAAGTGAACAACTGAAATTCATCCTCAGAGAGAGATGCAACTGAAAACTTTTTCTCAGACAACTCCATCGTTCATAGGAGGGATATGGACGTATGACACTTTGCCTCACAATTTTCTCTTTTTCCATTCTCAAAACCTTCATATGTGTGTTCGAAAGACTGTACTACATTTAGTGTGAATTCATAGTACATCATTATCAATAAACCGTATCCCTTCCTCTCTTCCACGAAATGTATTCGCCTGAGTATCGGACCGAATCACAATATGCAATAATACCAATCCAACTATATCAACGGATGCAGAAGAGGAACCTTTACAATAACTGTAAAGGTGACCCCCAAAAAACCAGCGATAAAAGGATGATAGGAGATACACTTAAAAAATATGTATATATATAATATACAAAAAGCAAGAGGCAATATAAAAGATGCATTCACTATTACCAACAAAAACGAATGCAATGAATCTTCTTATGAGAAGTGAAATTTTCCGATTGACGCTTAATAATACGCGTTCATGAGCACTAATATAAAATCAAAACGTTACATTATAGGAATGCGATGTGATTTTTACAAAACACAGGAGGCGAAAAATAACTGCCATCAGTATTCTCTAACAAGGTATAATTAAGAATAAATAGCTGCCCACTGAATAACATTCGTATTTTTATTGCTAAGTTCATTTTTCTTCTAATGACTCTCTACACTGAATGACATTTTGCGAAAAAAACGGAAAACGGAAAAAAAGCTTACCCATTCAGATATGATGTCGTGAACATTAGTTCTTAATAATTCAAAAGAAGAAACGACAGAATTTGTACAACGGGCTAAATCTCATGAATATTAGACGCTATAATTCATCACAAGATTTGGCAACCACATAAATTATTTTCGGGATTCCTAAAGTATGAGATGAATCAAAACTGCCCAATTTCTCGCTTCTACCAATAAAATTTGAGAAGAATCGAATCTAACATAATAGATTTTTCTGCTCTTTTGAAGTGAAATTAGAGTCAGGATAAAAAAAAAACACGAAAAATACGGAATAAGCCAACGTTAATTGAACGAGAGGTACAAAATCATCCTGACGAGAAAAATCGCCTTGAAAGGAAGCTCTACAACATTGCCAACCGAATGTAAGTACAACATGATAACAGTAGTAATAGGCCCAGCTAAGGAAATTCCCTATTAATCACAACGTTTCAGAGAGAAATAAAAAGTTTTAAAAAATTCTTTGGAAAAGATGTTTACCCAACTCAGCTCATCGGATCGTCAAGCTTTCTAAACTCTGAGCAAATGATAAAAAAAGCACAGCATTTTGATCTATGTATAAATTCTTCTCGAAGAGTCATATTTTCAAGCTCACCGATCATAAAAATGTGGAAGTGGTCGGATAAAAAGGTGATCTGATGGGAATGCACACAAAATTTAGCAGGTAACCAGAAGACCATATCTTTCTTTCAAGTTGACGGACCAACTCGAAAATTGGAGCACTGGATTACCACCCCATAGCGAGAAGCAGGCCACTATAGAACAAAGGCTCGTGCCTCAAGCTTCAGTTCTTCAAAAGTGAAACTATTAGCATAGAAATGGGAAGACACATTTAAGTGCACAGTCGCCATAGGTCCCATAACACGCTCGGCAAATGCAAGTTTGCAAGCTTGCATAGAGAAATATTGTAAGAGTAGAAAACGCATGCCTGGTACGCAGCCACGTGCGTTGATTTCTTAACCTTTAAAATGATAAGTACTTAGTGAGCGATCAACATCCGATCACGTAAAACGTGAAATTTCAAGTATAAACTGAATAAACTGGAAAGATACTTGAAGTAATCAGCTACCTTGACAAAAGCTGGTGCTGCAGGAGCTGGAGTCGATGTTGCTGGCATAGGATGTCCTCGCGATACGGAAGAGCCTGATCCAGGTTTCATTGTACCCGATGTTTGATTCGGCTTCAATTTCTCATTTCATTAATTACGACATTCATGATACAAAGTACATAAAATCAATAATATTACAAGTGATCACGTTTATTTATAGGTTCTCAAATGGCAACGTTAATTCTTTCAAGGCTTATTCAATTTTCCGATAGCACCATCTTATACAACAGCTGAAACTGAATTCGATGTGTAAATATTACATTAAATCGGAGATTTGCTTCTGATGAAGTAAAACCTATAACTTCAAATAAATCCACAGACCAACTCCATGAAATTTATTCCTAGCGAAGTCATAAAAATGTGTTTAAAATGTAGGTGAGAGACCGTCATAGAAAGGTGGCAAACACATATACGCACTCGCAAGCTTGCGAGAACGGGAGCACAAGCACGCAGACAGACACAGACACATGCACGAATTTGCTGTTTCCTTCTCTCTCCCTTCCCCCTTTCCAAGGTGATCGTTTTCCTCGACGTAGATCTTTGAACAAGGAGTAAAATTTCCACTCAGTTACTGCATTTCTCTATGCAGGTGAATGAAAACCTGCTCCACTAGTATTGCAACTTATATAAGTATTATGTTCTAACTCTGTTATACCGTGCAGCATCAACTAGCGAAATTTCGTCCCGCCATTCAATGGTTTTCGAAAGGTTACGGATTAGCTGAACCTTCCCTTACCTGGATGTATGCATATAAACTCAGATGTTAACGAAACAGAAATAATAAGCACCTTGAGACCTTTGAAGGCACTACGAAATCGCGCTTTCAGCGACAGTGGGTGCAGCGCGGCCATAGCAGCCAACTCGAAGTCGGCTGTCGATGTCGGTGCTTCGAACATATCTAGAAGCAAATCTCCACTGAACGTACTATTGAAGAGGTCTATCAATCGAATGGCATTTCATCATGCTTTATGCAATAGTCTGCGTGTTATGCACTATCATCACTTTAAAAAAATTTCCATTAGAGCATGCAATTCTGCACTAATATCCCCAAAAAATGAATGAAAGTAAATAAAGGGTAAGGGAAACAATTGTATCAGAAAGTTGATGTATTTTTGATTACGGATGAGTGATCTAACAGTCAACGGATAGAGTTGTTCCATGCGAAAATTTGAAACTTCAAAGAAAATGAGGTTGAAGAGCAAAATAATGGGTTGTCGACGTAAGACGACTCTGAGAAGTAATCAGCATCCCGTCATAACACTTCCATGAGTGTTTAACAAGCGCTCAAAAATTATTCAAATTTAACATCAACACATCGCAATAACAGTCAACAAGTGCGTCGATAGTAAGAAAATAAGATGGCGTTCAACTAACATTACTCAATTTCGTATACAGTGCCGCATAGAATATTTAGCATAATTAGCAGCCTTATTCACATACACTGCCCAAATATTATGATGACAAACCCATTAATTATGCTCAATCTTGCTCAATGCAGCAGATGTGAGGGTGAAAATATTTACAATGAACTGCTGACCGCAAAAACGTTTTGATGGAAAATATCTATATTGGAAAGATTAGAGGATGTTTAGACACGTTTGCAGCAACAAACAATGGAAATTTTCTGGCTAATGAGCTAAGCATTCGACGAATTCCTCAAGTATATGTGCCACCAACACGTTTAGCGCTAAGGTATGATAGTGGATAGCGCAATTCGAGTTGCTTGCCTCTAACAAAGGACGGAAAACGATCGCCTGATGTCATATTGGAGAACTCACACAACAGGATAATAGAAAATTTGAATCCAATATGCCTCACATTAATAGGAGTACGCAGAAGCAGAAATAGCTGTGCTTTAATTTTTTGTTTTTTTGAAACCCACAGAAATATCGATGACACCCGTTCAATCTTAGCTGTGAGAAGAAAAAATCACTTTAATTTTTGTGACGAACTGAGGATCAATCAGAGAGAGATAAGTAAGAAACACATCGAGCAGAAAGGAAATTTTGGCAAATGATTATCGCATTAATATTCGCCGGGATAAAATGAAACTTTTGTTGTATTGCCATGGAAATGCAACCACTTCAACGACGACTAATGAGTAGCTAAAGCACATAAATGAGGATCACAGTAGCAAATCTAGTGGTGCAACAAAGCGCTTCCGCTCATCAGATATTTCTCTGCTCCTCAGGCAATAAAAATTGCCTGAAATTGCGCTGAGACGATTCAAATTAGGCGATATATTTGGCTCAATTCATGCGTCATACGCTCACAATTTTCAAGGATTCTTTTTCACTCATCAGTGAGAAAATAAAACTTCTAAAGCGAAATATACCTTTCAAACATCGAACTGCACTTCTGTTTGTATATTGTAACCTTAAACATGCGCAATAAACTTATAACTTTTATTTGCAATTATGGCAATAAAGTGATTATTTGCTTTGGAGGTTACGCGAAGCGAACAGTTATTCAATACTTACGCAATTCAATGTGATGAGTTAGCCGCGCAGGCTAAGTAAAAAAAATAGGGTATGATAGCTGTAGTGACTAGATCGGTTCACCTTTCATACTACTTCAAGATATAATAAGAAACCTTCCAAATTATGCGTTCCCTCCCATCTCTTAGATGCAAAAAAGGAGTGTCTGGTTGAATAAAGTATCATTTAAGTAACAAGCCAGATTCAACCTAGCCTGAGATTAATACCTCGTTTACTCCATCTACGTGGTGCCATAAGCTAAATACAGTCTTCGATCCCGATTGCATGCGAGGCGCATTTAGCTGTTACTCCAAAAAAGACTACTTTTTCCTTTTAGGTTTCGATTTGAAAACCATAAACTTCTCGTAAACCTACGGCAAGCTAATAAATGTGCTATAAAGTCCTTCAAACACATAATTAAGCGATTAAATACACATAAACCAATCACTCTTTCAAGTATTCGTAGTTCAGCCATACTATAGAGTCAAAATTTCACTTACGAAGCATTTTCGCCCTGGATAGGGGTCACTTATTCCGGATGAGTTAGACACTTTCGCCTTCGGTTGTGAATGTGACGACTGCCTGAACGGTTGGGATTTCAATGGCTCCGTAAGACGTACTACCTGTCTACACTTGTGAGATCGCTCAAAGAAACCAATAGAACACATACGAATGACCGCGCGTTAAAAAAATCTTCTAACAAGGGGATGGAAAATTTCAAACAACTCAAACAAAAAAATTCAAAACTACTCAGTAGATAATGATGCTATATATGACAAAACAGCAAAATCTCACATGACAAGAAAACTGACCACGCCGGGTAGAAATCATCCAGATTTTATGATCTGAACTAATTACGAGACACAGACCGACTATTAATATATTCATACTCGTTTTTTTGAGTAGTCCTGTATGCATATATCAGATCACCTTTCTACTTCATTTAGCATTCTAACTTATAAGGTAACCTTATTTTCCTCATTCTACCTGAGGCATTTAAAATGTCACCTAAATTATGCAACGCCCATTTATGCCAACATATTCAATCATAAAGAGGAATGTTCTCCGTTCAGGTAGTATATTAATATCCGATGAAAAACACATTTAACAACCTAGTGCGTAAAGTGAAATTCGATTGAGAAAATATTTACTTGATAGTTCTGATGGAATCTAGGTTTTTGAGAACTTTTAAATGGAAAATAAAATAGAATGAAAAGTGGAAAATATTTGAGAAGAGTAAAACCTTGATAAAATGAAATTCTTAATGGAATATTTGTGGTTTAGAAAACAATTTGCCAAAATATAGGCGATAGCTGAAACGTATTATTGCAAAATGCATAAGTGCTTATTAAAAAGAACTTTGAAAAATGAAACATTTGAAGTATTAAAGAAAGAAACATTCAATGATCCTGAATTGTTCGGCTCCTGGAAACAATCCTGAAAAGGATTGCTTCCAGGAACAATTCGAAAAATTCTGCAGATGTGACTGCGACAAAAAAAAGGAGAAAATAGGGATTAATGAGGCGCTGTTTAAGTAAATGAGAGTGAATTCGTTTAGGGGGCTTCTATATTTCAGTTTTAGATTGACCTGTTTCTAACAAATTAGTTTCACTGAAAACGAAAAAAGAAATTAATGAAAGTTTTATACTCCAAATTAAACTCAAAAAAGACTAAACATATAGGAAAAAATATTTACTACATATCGCTTCAAAACAACGAATAGAATTATTGGTGAGGAGAAAATGAGAAATATTGGATGGAAATGATAAAGAAAATAATGTATTTAAAGAAAATGAGCGCACATGAATGCGAAATCTGGCACAACTCATATATTCACATCACCGATGAACATCGATAACGGAAAAAATTTGCTCGCATATGGGCAGTTTGAATTTGCAACCATAAGAAAACGAAGACTTTATTGCTGCTGAGGAAATTCTGTTATAAATAAATGCGAAAGAAGTCGAAATTTTTTCCATCCTATCAAAAAAATAAGTGGATCTGGAAAAGTGAACGTTTATATACAGATATATATATGTACACGTATATATATATATACGAGATCAGGAAGAAATGGAAGATGCGAAGGTTTTCGCCCCAGACCGCCTGTTACAACATGGAGAACTGTAGGAGACGACCAGCGCTGAATCAGAGACCGCCAAAGCGAAAAAAGGGAACATTAACATTGCAATCACCGATAAGAGGTTCAGCTAGCGATGCAATGGCTGTTCCAAAGTACGCAGCATGCAAAAGTCATTTCGATTCAGCTTAAACGCGTGCCACGAAGACGTGGATGGAGAACAACACTTACCACTGTTATTAGGTGGATATGACTATTAACCTACACCTAAGAACAGATAACTACCATGTATACGAGCAGTGCAGTAGATGAAATATAATGCTGCGCAAGTAAATCCTTTACAGGTATACCACATGTTCAGTGAAGTAGTGGAATTTAGTGAATACAAGAAAAAGAGGCGAAACTTCTTGCAGAAGGCGATCTAATTCTGTGCCAAGAAACAAAAAACTTCGAACGCTTCAACGTGAAGAATAATTATTACAACTTATGCAATGGTACACGGGATGCTTTTCTCTGATGCCACGCTGACGTGAGAAACAATGCATATGTATACATAGGTTTTATTGAAGGATCATTTTTTGCTTATTTGTTTTTGAAATTCGTTGATTGTGAATAATGGAGAGAAAAGAACTAGTAAAACTTACTAAAAATTAAAAACATTTAAATTTTAAGGGAACTTATGCGAAATTTTTTTATAGTCATTGAGGTACACTGTTGATTACACAAACGCCCCGAACCAAACCTAAATTCTTTGCAAAATACGTTGCGCTCGCGCTAGCCATTTCCGATTTCTAAAGAATATAGGCACACCCAGTGACCTGGAGAGTCGAGCATAGTTCATGAGACGAGACCTGCTGCGCGGACCTATCGTAAATTCTCAAATGAAGTCGTCCGTTCAATGAATCATCTCTAACTCCCTTCAAAAATAAGTCATCATCTCAACTGAAGCAGCCTCGCCTCAGTAAACTCCGATTTTATCAGTGAATTCTATAAGCACTGAACTAGTTGGTTTTTTCACAAAGAAGCCTTTTTTGTCCCCCAAAAAATGTTGGGAAAAAAGTGAAAATATTGAATGGTTGCAGAATATGTTGAATAGACAAGAATCGCCAACAGAAGGACGAACAAGAAGCTGAAGAAGCCCAATGCAGTACTAGAATATTAAGACGGCCCTCAATAAAACCACATCAGCAACGGAGTACCACAACGGAAAAAGTGGCCCAGAGTATATTGTAATATTGAAATTCTTGGACATTTTTGCATTTAGCAGTATTTAGTTACATTGGGGTGATGGGCAGCAACATTTATTCACAAGTGGCCAGATAACAGCAATGATCAGCAACAACCTGCTGGATGCTGGCAACAATCACTAATAATGAGACAGTTTAAGAACAGAAAAATTTTCATATCGTTTCGTGGAATTTTCAGATTGAAATTGGCGATCTAAAAAAGAACGCAGTATCAGACCAATTCTTCAACCAAGAATGCGAATACGACAGCCTACTTTACGCACAAGCTAATTCAAATAAACTCTTTTTTAAAGTAATTTGAGAGACTTTAAAAGACTTTAAAAAAATTCCCTTTTCACGAAAATAAGCACTCCTCTACAAGAAATTTGAACTCATAACACTGGCTCTCCTCAATTGCAAAACTTCCAAAAAATAGTCCATTTTGCAGAGAATCGTCGCTGTGAAAATGCTGTTTCTCACTAGGCTATAAAATGTTTGAAAAAAACACTGTGGAAACGACGGTAATCGCCACCATTCGAAATAATTCAAATGAGAACTGAAAGAAATGAGTTCGATCGCGGTAAAGACGAGATCATCTCAACGGCGGAAATGATATTTAAATTTCAGTGTGTGAGGAAAAACACTGACGTCGACAATGTAAACTTTGATTAATGAATATCATAAAATGCCGCAAGAGGAATTTAAAAACCGGTCCCAGCAAAATGGCATACATGGCTGCTTACAAGTTTTTCAGTTTATAATTGCATGTTTGACGGCATGCGCACAGCGAAAGTCACACATCTCAACAAATCAGCCTACTGTTTTGCAGATGGCAATTGAAATGAAATTTTCCAGAGTTATATTCGGATAGCGGAAGATCACCTCTATCTTTTCACTTTCAATCGTAAAATATCTGACAAAGTTCCCACTAAAAATGCGACGATTTCCGGTCATTTTAAGAGACAAAAAAAGCATGTGGAAATACGCAAAACACCTGTGTGGATCAACGACAAAAAGATATTGTTTCGCATTATAAGCCATACTTTAATATGAAAATTTAATTGCACCTATGCATGCGCGTGTGTGCCCTTCTTTGTACAATATGCCTGCTTTTCTTTTTTTTTATCACTGAGGCCATCTTCAGAGATCACTTTTTGCAGCTATCGCCCTTTATTCTTTCGCCAGTTTCTCCTTTCCCCCCTGCAGTTAAGCCTCAGCTGCTCACCTCTGATTTTTGCACATAATGAGTTATCATCCGTCTCGCTTTCTTTACATATAGTTTCTCGATTACATATAGTTTTTTAGCTATTTTCCTGGCAAATACGGCGAACTGTTGAGATCATATGGTCAGATTTTTAAATGCTTGTTCTGCTTTATGTCTGATGAGAAAGGCAGATGGTTTTTCTCATCTTGTGGATTATGCTAAGCTACAAGTAAGTGGATCTAATCGCATAATGTTCCCAGCATTTTGCGTTTTATTGTGTCCCTAGCATTTTTTGGGGTTTATTTGAGAAACACGCAAAGACAGTGAATAATCCCCTGAGGAAATTCGGTATCGAATTCCCATTTGCTCGTTTTCTCGTTTTCCAGTTGCCGTACGCAGTGTGTAGATTTCAAAAACCTTCTACAAAATTCTACGTGTTGCTACAGATTTAGCGAAGCATAAAGTGTTTGAAACGATGCGACTAAACGTACGCAATCACAGACTAATATATAAGACGGAATGGACGCAGCTTCAAATTTTTTCATTGAACGAAAAGGCAAAAAAATATTTCAAAAGTCAGCAACCTAAGACCGTAGTATTTTACCCTATTTGAATGAGAAGCAGGAAAAATAACGGCAAGTAAAGCAAACGAGGTGGTTGAGACATATCAGCGTTTTGCAAAGCTCAGCGATGAATGGGTGTGGCTAACTACGGCGGGGAACGAAGAAAGGGGCCGAATGAAGCAAGCAGAACGGATAACATCGACGACTGCCTCCGAAGACTGTCTTAGTGCCGAAACCTTGCGAGTTAAAAACAACGAGAAACATATGGACAGGGAAGTCATTAACAAGGGTATGAATTAAAACGTTGAATGGGGAACCGACGATGATTTGGCCGAGAGTTTACACCTTGTCAGTAAGGCTCTTAGCGCGAACAGTAAATATCACAACAACATCACTTTATAACCGGCAACAGAGGAATGAAGCAATTTAGCTGGAAGCGGTCACAATATCAGACACACAGAAAAGGAACGTATGGCAAAAAAAGTTGCGATACATCGATTCTTTCTAAAGACGGGTGATTTAATATTCATGAGTGGGAAAAAAATCAATGAAGCTTCACCACAGCTCACATCTAGTCATATCTACGAGAGGAATTCATAAATATAAAGTCTTGACGCCTTCACACAAAACCTTTTTCATCAACTATATATCTGTTTATAAACTATATATTTTTGTTTATTTATTCATATTCATGAAGACGAGAGCGGAATTTATTCAACAACAAGATTTCAGCTAAACTTGTCTCATCAATCAACCTCGCCGCACAAGAAGCACAACAATAATACCAACGAAACGTCTTCCATTATCAGAAATATGCTGACAGGAACTTCACCAATGATATCATTTGTCGACTGAGACATCAATATCGACGACGCATATTTGAACGTCGAGCACAGACCTTTGTAATTTCGCAGAACGAGGAAAATAAATCACGAGCACCTATGTCGCGTCGGATGGCGAATGCACAAAATGACACAACAAGGAAACAATTATGCGAAGGAGCGGATGGATTGATTGCCATGAAGACAAGATAACTAAGCTGAAACAGGACGAACATTTTCGGCGAAATTCGAAATATACGAATGGTGATTCATTTTTTATATACCGAATAAGTACCGCTTTGTCTTACTAGTTGCACTTGAAGTCGCTGCCAGCGTTAAACTTTCATTCAACACGTCTCTCCTCTAAGCTGTAATAAGAGAAAAAAGCCTTGCCTCGGAGGAACCTTCGATGCACTCTCCAGGTATTCCCTTCTGGATTACAATGCTAAAATGTCCGAGAGCCTAGGATGTCAAAAGAACAAACAAGGAAACACAAAATTGAAGAGAAACTCGATGCAAAATAGCAAAATATGTTTTCGGCTTGACGGAAAAATTTTTCCTCAAATGTGTGAGCTGACCGTATCGTGCAAGGTGCTGATGAAATTTCATCTCACAATTATTTACTGGCGAGGGAAATGTTCCAAGAATTAAAGCTTGAATCACACTATGTCAGCTGCACCTAGCACTAATATTAAGAAAAGATGGCTTTAGAGTAATCGAACATATCTACTGTATATTTCAAAGAGGTGAACAAATTTGGTAAGAAGGTGAAGGAGTTTCAACAAAGATTCCAACCATAGATTTGGCAGGTGGAAAAGGTTAAGTTTACAACATATCGAAAAATTGTGTGCTCTCCACTCAGCGTTGGACAATAAGCGCAAAAAATGACTCTGCGAAATAGAGCGTTTATTAACGACTTCAACACATCCTCTTGTTAGGTGAATAATATTGTTTAAACCTAGCTACATCCAAAAATGCACAGTCACTGAACAACAACACAGACAAAAGAAATATGCATGAGGCTATGCGTAGCGTGTGAAAAGCTCCTCAATGGGGACAGGAACAAATGCATATTAATGCTGAAGGATGATACTGCACAGAACGCAGCATATTTAACATTAGCGGCATTTCGAACTGGTCGCTAAGTAGTCAGCAACTAAGAAAAGCAGATTTCAAAGTTAGAGATAACTTGCTGTGTTCGATTGGCATCTCCAGAACATTCCCATATAGCCATATATGACACATTTTGAGAGGATTTCCTTGCAGACTTGAAAGTATCACAATTATGAATGTGGTAATTTCTGGGCCGCAATATTTGGTGGCCTCTGCCGATCGTGGGTAAGCTTTAAGGAGAGTTATACTGCGGCGGGCAGAGACAAACAAATAAGGAACGCGGTCAATCGGACGACAGCGTGCCTTAACTAACAAAGCTATTGGTTCTGTTCGCCAGCAACAAACATGGAGAGGGCGAATCACCGAAGAGGGCATTAGGACTTTGTTACTCACTCTCCGATGCAAAAATGCAGCTTGCTGAGAGAGATGTTATGTAGTCGTTTTAGTGAATAGGATACACCACATACACACAATCGCATAAACGTACATAAAAACACATACAGGCACAGACACACAGACGGACACACACAGACACATACATATACCTACGTGTATGCATTCATAAACACAACGAGGCGCATCATTCTCACTGGTCAAGTAAAATAAACACAGAAGTGCGGAACACCATGGAAGCGCCACTGTCGATGAAAATGAGCGCTTCTCGAAACGGGACGAACAGCTATAAATCATAAACGGGAATGGGATGGAAACTCATTTAAGCGTTCGATCCTCGAGGGAATTGTCGATCCATGTGACCCGTGCCGTTATGGCGTTTCTTAAATTTCGCTTCTGCACCTCGACTTGCCACTCAAAAATATAACATCGCTCTATAAGCGCTCATTCTCAGCACTTCACAGGTCAATACAATGTTTTACACTGTTGCAAAAAAATTCACTTACTGTTGCTTACTTCACCTGATGAAAAATTTCTCACGAAGTTATTGCCACTCTACATTATAAAAAATCAGTTCAAAATCTGCTGAAACCAGACTACGTTTATTCGGAATACTGTTAATAGTTCTTCAAATGATCTGTGCGCGGTAAGCAAATGAAGCAACACTTCGCTCAATTTGATGCCTTCAACAAGAAGAGACGACCGGACGAGGACTCATTGTTGCACGAATAGAGCAAATGATGCGCTCTTAACGCACCTTCTCCTCTCAACTGCTAGGGTTTTGAAATTCTTGATAAAAATGCGTTTCACCAAGAGTGCATAGAGGTTCCATCCATAAAAAACCATTTACCAAATGAGCAAATAAAACAGACGTCCACTATTTCCTGCTACTTCTAATAGCTGCGAAAAGGGCTATTTAACGATAATTATCACGCTGGCCGACAATTAATTCTAATTAGAGTCACTCTATCGGGTGAAAAAAAGAGCAAAAAGCATAAGCATGAAAATAGTCGGATCGTATCTCATTTCTCATAAAACCCACGCATTAATTCAGAGCACAAAAACTTCGAGAGCAACACGATAGAGCATTAGAATTTGCGAGACTAGCGAAACCTCACACACATGACGAAAGGTTTATGAAGCTCGCAGTTCGTAAAAGTTTCGCTTATAACTTTAGAGGCACACTGCAAATGCAGACGAGCTGAGCACGATTGTGAGGTCGAGTTGGATATTGCGCTGTAATAAGCAGCTCTGGTTGCAGCCGTCGTCGTCGTAAAGAGGTGTTATGGGATTGTGGCATAAATAAAGTCGACTCTCAGCGGTGTTACGGCCCCATACGCTCAAAAGCGATAAACATTTCTTGTCGAAAACTGTTGCTGATTTCTGATATCTAACTGTCCCCCGATTCGAGATTATGAATGTACGGAATGCGGTCAAACACAGCTTGCCCAAATCTTTGACTAATTTCTCGAATTCGCTGTCCAATTGCTCGTCTACGCTATATTCATTACGCAACGAAATCAACATTCGAATAGATGATCTTTGAATACATATTTTTTTCACTACTCCTTCTTTGCCCAAAGAGAAATAAATAGGATTAACTCAACTACAAATATAGAAGAAGTGAGAAATTGAGAGGAAAACGATAGCAAAAAGTAGTTGGAACTTGAAATGAAAGGCTTCATCTGAAATATTGGACACAGATGCCTATGCCACAAACGCTTTAATGTTATTATTAGTAAGTAAAGCTATGTACTGCATGGTTTGGTCTTTATTACATAGCAGGTACAATTATCGTCAATATGTGGCTTCAATGATATTCTGTTAAAAACATTTTCGGCATCCAAATGTAATGTAGAAGATAAAGTTAACAACAAATG
Source organism: Parascaris univalens (assembly GCA_037576465.1). Classification (NCBI taxonomy): domain Eukaryota; kingdom Metazoa; phylum Nematoda; class Chromadorea; order Rhabditida; family Ascarididae; genus Parascaris; species Parascaris univalens. The sequence continues at coordinate 71,343,684 of CM075173.1, read as the reverse complement.
TGCTTAACAAATACACATTATTTGATCGTTTCATCTCAAACGTTTAAAAGGAAAAACGCATTCTTCTGTTAATGACAAAAAATAGAAGATGGAATGAACATCCAATTTAGTTCTGCTCGAATACGATATCTTCGATTAGTTTAATAGCTATAAACAATAGAGTTGATGAAAGACTGTTAGTTGTTGGATCGTAAAATTGCAAAAACGACATAGAAAGTACGCATTTCAAGACTGCAAGAAATGAAACACTCCCAAATGAATCATGAAAACTCAAGTTGACACGTCTTTAAAATAAAGCTAAAGACCTACTTTCTCTCCTTAGAAATCGAATTTTATCTAATTCGCTAACTACTGTTCTTTAATTTATGCAGGTTTCAGAAAAATAAGTTCAGAATCCATATAATCTCAGTGATCCTCGGAATTTTTCTGTCAAGACAAATGCTACTATGCGGTGTTCCTTTCTTTCACTGTCATCAATGAAAATTAGCGTATGAGAAATTTCTATTCCTCATCATACATCATTTAAGATGTACTCTGTGGAAGAAAGATTCTATAGGAAACTCCTCATAAAAATCATGATAAAAAAAGAGAAAAAATATTGTAATCATAAAATTGAAATCATAAATTATAAATTCGACTTAAGGAAATTATATTTAAAAGTCTTCGAAGGAATATACTAATGACACATGAAATTATCAAATCGACACCTTTAAAAATATAGCTTAATGTATTTGCAAAGAGAATTTTCTGGACTTTAGGGCAAATTATGATCCCAAAATATTCGGCGAAGTAAGCTTGTAAAGGAAAACGTCTTTGAAATGGGATTTGCGTAGTTCGAAAACCATAGAATACGCAAAGTCAATACGAAGCGATGTTCAGTATCATATTACTTGAAACACTAAAAGACTTTAGACGAATTGCAAAAATCATGCAATATGAAAGCGTTTATTATATAATTTTTCACTCTCCAACAATTTTGCTTCTATTTATGAAATCGAGAATATTAACAGAATTTCCTGTTGTTTCCTTAAGAAGATGGGGCAAACAATTTCAAAAAAATCGACATCAAGTGAATTTCAATTTACCGATGGATGATGAATGTGCAACCGTCGTCGAATTTTCGAAAAAATGGAAATTTTCCACAATGATTTGAAAATTTCAATGCAACCAGCAACCTATTTACCACAAACAATAGCATCGTTCTGATCGTTCTAATATCTGCACATTTAATCGATCTAGATAACGACCATTCATCACTGGCGTGTTGATTTCTTCTTACATTATTGTCAATATGAGGTGGAGTTTGTAAGATCAACTTTTTCACCTTCTTAATCAACGAGGCTGCAAAATGAGTAGCGGATGCAGTCTAAATGCTGCATATTGCAAAAATTGAAGAAAAAGCAACAGAAAAAGATCGAAATGCACCTGCACGAAAGATTTGACGAAAAACGAATATATGCAGCGCACAACAACGATCACCCCTAATCACAGCCACAGCGGTGAAGCTAATCAACGATACATAGAGTCATTGCAGCAGTATAGTATTCATATTTGTCAGTCAGTATACGTCTTTTACATAAAGAACTCTAATATACACAATGAATCAACTTCGGGCTTACAGACACTCATAAGTTCCTCCAAAGTTCAACTTTCAGGGAAATTTCATTTGATTACCTAACGTCGCCCAGTCAGTGCCTATACAAACTTCGTTTGTGAACAAAACCCGAGAAAGGAAACCTGGATAATTTTTGAGATACTTGCATTCCATACATAAAGAAGTATGTGTAGACTCTGAATTCCTGCACTCTGAGTTTTGTGGAAAATTTTTCTTCATAACATGATATTGCCGGCTGTCTAGATCGGGTTTGTTGGTAGACAAAAGCCGGGGAATGGAACATGGAGCATTTGGAAGAATTTTTTTTGTCATAGTTAACGAACATCGCGCACACTGCAGCTTTCCTCAAACCACGAGGTTTGATAGAATTTTTTTGCGCAAGATGATATGATTCAATGCAACGACGAGATTTATTAGTGGGCTAAGTCGGGTAGCGGAGAATTGGAAACTTCTCGAAAATTTTTTCTTCTATAGCTAAGGAAACTCTGATTCTCCTCAAAATTACAGTTTTGAAAAACCTTCCTTTCCGTTGCAAAACATGGCCCAGTACAGGGTATGCGAAATCCGGAAATGTGAAGGTGGGAAATTTTTGGAAGTTCCTTTTCCACGGTTAAGGAACGTCGACCGTAACTCTTTTACGTCAATGAATTTTTGCTGTTATTCCGGTGTCGTATGGAAAGTGGAGTGCGCTTCTTGTGCCTAGAGCGGTTGGTCGATGTACTCATCCGGAAAACAAAATGAAATCCGGAACTTATGGATTTATATGAAACCGAATTTTAGGAACTCATTATTGGGTGAATTTCTTGGGGATTAAGTGCTGTCTTTCACAGCAACTTTGAATAATTAATGTCTTCAGACAACATATAAGCATACTGATGCAAGTGTTTGTCATCTGAAAAAGTTATGCGGCGGGGCTCAGGAATGGCATTTTTTTTCAGTCTTCACTTCTCAGCTCCAGCATGATGAACTTCCTCAGTTTTGTGATCAACTACGAGTTACCACTCCTCTCCAACGCCATCACGAAAACATCACTTTCACTTGTGGGGGAGACTATATTTCGACTTTTAGATGACTTCTTCATATTTCAACTGAAATTCCTAATGAATACGCAAAACCTAAATGGAGTGCCCGCGTGTGCTTGTGTGTATGAGCGACTATTTCGACTCTGTAGCAAACTTTAGAGTTGGAATCTTGAGTTATGTCATTCAGTATTCACTATTCCGTGAAAAGAGGCGCAACTTTCCAAGGAAAAAAATTTCGACCTTTCGGGCCCGATTTCTTGAAATCTCGTTTTTAGCGATGTCAGAGGATCCAACTCTGTTTCTGATGGGAATTCGCATTTGCTTTGTGGAATGTTGAAAGAGCTCTTCCAGACCCATCCAAAAAATACCCCTTCCACTCATTTTTGTCATCTAAGAGAAGAGATATGACACCCCAAAAACCGAGACATTTCAAACTTCGAGTTAGAACGTGGATTTTCGAAAAAAAATTTTCTCTCCGATTTTTTCAATTTTGGTATTAAATGAGGGAGCTCAATAATGTGATCATTAAGTGGTCATTTGCAAGTGTGTGCACTGAGAAAATGGGGATCAAAAGAGGACTAAAGTAGCTTTTTTCCGCTATTGCTTTGAACACAACGACATTCAAACATTTTACATCTGAGAAGCTCAGGAAGCTCAGTGCTTCAACAATTCAGCTTTCCTCCTAAACCAACGACGTTTGGTGCCTGCCATCACTTTTGCTTTTTCAATTCTCAACAGCAGCTTGCGTATGGGTTACTCTAACACAGTCGGCTATATTGCCTGTGATATTCCCAGAATGCAACTTTGCAAGAACTGAAAAAAATTAGGATAACGGTTTGCTTGTCGATAACCTGTAGTGGTTCGGTAAAAGTCGAAGCATGAACTACGGATTGTGTATACCAGTGTGCTGTGACGTTGTTGTATGCAGAAATTGCGTTTATTGGTTGTATGATATAAAATTTGCAGGACATAATGTAAGCTTGTCTAGTGAAGCAAACTGAAACCTCTGTTTTTATATAAATTTATTTTTTAATAGTTTTTTCTCCCACATATTCTTCCTGAACTGTATGCGGATCAAGGCATAGAGTCATGGGAATATAGCCCACACTGCAAGAGGCACAGGAAGATGAAGCCACCCTGCGCTAACCGTTATCCATTTTGAAGACAGCATGTGAGGAGACAGGCTTGTCATCCATTACTTCGTCTACTGTTTGTTGGATGCGCCGAATGCGTAAGAGTGTTACCATCCCTTCTTTCTCCGAATGCTTTGATTTCAACATGTTTTTTCTAATCTACTCGACATAATTCGTAGATTCGACATAAGTCATCGTGTAAGCATAACAAGCTAGTTGAATCACTTAGAAATAGACTAGCAGTTATATTTTATTAGCGGCAGAAGATGAAAAGGAAAAATTGATGCCTAACTCTTCTTTCCTGCTTAATATCTAAATTCACCGGAAAATATCGCCCTCAAATTACAGACTTCGAATCATTTCCTCCAATCTATTCTCTGTTCTAAGAATTCAAGAGCTAACGCAACAAACAAGAGAATTTCGAAATGCGCATAAGAGAAAAACATCGACGTGTTCAGTTTCCGCACATTATGTGGCACATTGAATACAAATTTACCAAAAAAAGAAAAACTGCAATTGAACACTATGAATTTTGTTTCACTTCATAGAAAATCGCATCATAAATGCGCAGCAAAATGCCCCACCAATGAATCACATTTGCAGTATGACTATTCCGCTTACCGTTCACTGCAATCGAACTTTGATATTTCTGCTTTAAATGAACACAACACTTAGAGGAGAACAAGAAAGTGAGTTGCTTTACGCTAAAAAAAACCATTCACATTGCCGGTATCGAGAAGAAACGACTTCCAACATGCACTCCCACTGAATCTAGGAGCATAGTAGCTGAATTTTTTAGGTCGTAGAAAAGCATGCAATCTTCAGCTAACGCACCACAACAACTAAAGCATTGCATGGAATTAGTGGGAAGCCAACAACAGGAAACCACAGCAGTTGCATTTAACGAGTCCAGATCTCACATTTAACGATCAAATGAAGCACTGTGTGTGGTCCAAAATGTGGAAAACTTACTATAGTGCACAGAATTTTGATCGACTCGATTAGTTTGCAACAACTGCGCGCTTATTAGCCTCAACTACGTAATCCCTGTAGCAACCTTCGAATTTGCAGGACAGATCGACGTAAGATCTAGGCGAATTTTCGTTTCAACAATTAAGTACTAACATTTGTCCACAAGGTTTAACAAGCGTTCACAACGTCCGTCTAGAAGATCTCTATGACTTGAGAAATTTGAAGAACTGCTTACTACACTCCTTTTGTCCTTGCTACTTAGAGCACTTATAAGTAATGTATGGCAGTCAAGAGAGCCGAATTTTCGAATGAGATCAGCCAGGCATACTAACAAACTCCTAAAGCACCCGCAAGAACCACTTCTCTGTTATTTAGACAAAAAGGAAGACCACTAAGCGCAGTAACTTCTGTGCCACAAGCAGCGTTATTATCCCACAGCAGTAATAGCGGTTCCACGCATTAATCACAGGTACAATAACAAAACTGTTCCGCCAATCGAACAGGTAAACGCTTGTGCAACAAATTTCTGATTTTATTGATCACGCTTGGGTAAAAAATTTTGCCCGAAGACTTGTGCATGTAAAATTCCCAATCTGAGAAGGACGATCTTCAGGGATAAACCCAATTTGCAACTTTAATGCTTGCGTATAGGTGACTAACAAAGAGAATCATAAAGCTGCAGAAATGCTTCAAAAGACAGAAACACTGAGATGCGACTTATAAAAAGCAGTCTGCTAATATACTTCTAAGAAGTCAACTTTTCTATAATATGGCTTTTTTGCACAAGAACAAATAACAATAATAGGTAAGTATAAGAACATACGTTAATTACAGGTGGCATTAGGGAATAAAACTATGTGATGAATTGCTGAATGATCTTTAAAAAAAAGAAAGAGATGACCAACCACAGACGATAAACAAAACTTTGAACAAACGAATAACCTCAGATCAATCATTGGTCACCTTAAGCGGCTGGCAACGAATTCGCTGAGAGATAAACCCAAGACAAATGTAAATCCGCATCATTTTTTTGAAGTGCAAGAAAGATAAGAGCCAAATTCGCTATAAACGACGCGAATTCAAGAAACGCGTCTAAAATAATGGATGACAACCAGATCTATTTCGAGAGCCTACCATAACTGTCAAATGAACCGGGAAGCAAAAGAAAAGAAGTATGCAAATCAGAAGACGTCACGCACAAACGCAATTGTCTGCAGCCAACGCATATGGTTATAAGTTGATACATTTGGGACGATCATAAATTCACACCGCTTTGCTGATGCTGAAACCTTTTTCGAGTGCAAGCAATGACGTTATCGTTGCACTAAAATATTGCACAATTATACGCCAAACCGACGGAGGATATTTATTGAGGGCGCTGGATTGTGATGCATGAGCGTATATGGATTTGAAGCGCTTCCACAATGGCGGCTGTCAATTATGTGCGTTCGTTTCGCGCGCCTTATACATCAACCCAATTGCACAATTGCCGTTTGATTTCGCTTCGAACTATTGCGCATCGGAAGTGAAGAACAACGCGGTTGCAATGAATGAGCATTTCTATAATCAATAGCCATGAAAATAGATGACAACAATCAGCACTACGTGTAATTTCCAATGGTGCGAATCTAGGTGATTGGGACTTCACAATGTAAATTGCGAAACGTTGGTATCGAAATGACGGCACGTCCAAGTTACTCGATTCGTTTAAATTGGCTACTGGATAAAAGACCCGACATTTTGCCAGTTTTTAAGTTTACTTCAAACGAGCACCAAAACTAATGCTGCAATGATAAAATCCAGAACTAGCTGAAACATCTAAAATACATATCATATCAATCCGACAAATAAAAATTCTTTTAGTTCCAGGCAGAAATAAAAAAATGGAAGAATATTTTAGATGACGCCTTGCTTCCATGAAAGTTTCACCAGGAAAACATTCACGTGCTGTTCAACAACTTCCCCGTAAACGCATTCGAGATAAGAGAACTTTTTACCAACATTATATTCGCTTCTTTAATATATTTATATACACAAGATTTCATCCGATATGACGATTATCGTTAAGTTTAATGATTATCATCAAAGTTTCTGCCAACAGTGACAGCAAAAAAAGCGATGTTGAATGCCACAAATGTGGATATGCCCCCTCCCGTCCCTCCTCCCAATTCTTCACCAACGCATTAATAAACTCTCCAATGTATCAGATGAAGTTCCGTGACACGATTACTTGCACTATCACAATAATCGAAATCACGCATGGATGGCTTCGCTTCAGATTTTCGACTCAATTTGGAAAGAACTGGTTTTTGATCAAAGGCTATCAAGTGGGGCTAGAGGGGTAGGATTGATTTTCCTTATGAGAATCAGTTAAGATCGATATTTTTTAAAATCAGTCCAGGGTGTAAAGCATGCTATTCCGAGATGATATCTCAAGAAATTTTCATTTTTCTTGTGCAGCGCGCAAAATTTTCTGATCTCTTTCATCGCTTGTTTAAACAGCAAATTGAAGAACCATTAGGGATGGAACGGGAGTCCAATATTCATTTCTATGAGAGCGTTCGACGTTGAAAGAACTTCACTTTGAATGTTTAGTATCCGTCGCATATAAACAGTTTGCAAAAGGAAAGGAAATCGGCTAGCGAAATGTTTCTTTGCTTCTTCTCCTTCCTTCGTTTTTCTCTTTTTTCGCAGTTTTTGCATACAGAATCCCCAGGGTATTACTGCAAAATCTGCAAGACCGTAGAAATTCTATTGCAAATATTCACATAAATGAATTCATCTAAAAAGCGATCATAGGAAATCAAGAAGAATCTCGAAATTTACAAAGGTTTCATCGGATGATGGCTATGCAAGATTAAGAAATTATATGGGTTTACTTTCTATTCTATAATCTATAAGATCTGAATTGTTGATTTTACGGAGATTTCTTACGAGAAAAGTAACTTTTGAAGAAGAAAGCTTTCAAAAAATCACTTATCATTTACTCATACTTAGAAGAAAGTCAATATTCTGGAAATTACATTACTAAAGTATCTCAATGAAGTGCGCTGAGTCAAAAAACGTTCATTTTAGTATGATTTTCGGTGTGATGAATTTTTATTTGCATCTATGATGGATTTCATAAGTTTTAGAAACGATGCAGAAAAAATTATTCGCCTATACCGGTTTCACATAACAGTTTGGTAAATTACTCAGATTTTTGAATTTCATCATCGCACAAGTTTAAAAAGAAGATAAAAATAAAACACGACAACGAACGAAACACATATGTGGCATTATTAATTTCTACAGGCGCTTTGAATTTTTCACTTTTCTCTCCCACTCCAATTGGAAAAATGCCGCTTTACGACTAGAACGATGAACAACGTTTACTGATAAAGACATTACCCAATATCACCTGAGGGAACTAACGCTCAGCAAACTGACACACCTGCGCATTCACATAACAGTGTTAAGCGATTTCTGCGAAATATGAAAATTTCTAACATTCTTATTTACTTGTCGAAAAAGTATCACTCAACAACGATTTTTATCGGCTATCCTAATCATGCAATTATAAAAATGCACAAAGTTAGGCACCGAGATGTGCGTCGCTTTTGATATGGCATACAAATGGATATGAGTTACTTTATACCTACTGTTTCTAAATTATGTTACATATGAATAAAAGCGTGAAACAGAAAACCAATAAATGCAAAAAAAAGTGGGAGAAAACGATAAACTGCCAAAGCGAAAAGTGAAAGCAATTGGGAATCTGCATAATGCGCACCCGGTTCTCAGAGCAGATGCACGACCAAATAGCGGCGATCTCATCGAAAGAATGAAGTTGTCTTGGCAGCGATTCGTCGGTATGATTCATCACAATATGAGTCAAAACTGCATTTGCAATGAACTACAGCTCCCACTCCGCCAATTGCTATTCCTATTCAGCAATTGTCAACAATCTAGAACATCTTTTATGAATACATAACAAATACTCTTCACCGGTTTTTAATATATTCTGTATTTCACATGGCAACAACCTAACTGTTTGTTCCACTCTCCCATCTCTATTTCGGAATGCTTGCTGGCTATACAACGAATGAGTGGTGAATATCATCACTACTGAAGAAGAAGCGTTCCAGATACTATTCACTAAAACTTTATTCCAACGACATGAGGGGGTTTCCCTCTCTAGGACTGCAGCCTGCATATTTTCGATGTTTTTTGTCTTTTCAACACGTAAACAATAAACTTTGAAATCATTTTGTTCACTGTTTTATTTTCAGTTCACATGAAAGGCTTATTAGTAACTTTTCAAGGAAATCGCTTAGATTACACGTCATCGGCAAACTTTCAAAGACTTTTCCCTCTTAAAAATCTGAATTCCCCCCAAAGAAAATTACTAAGCAGAAAATTAAATGAGAAATGGGGAGTGAAAGAGAGAAATGAAAATACCAATCGCTAAGTAAACTGGTCTAATAAAAACCTATGCATACACGTGTGAAACTTCCACAAAGTCCCACTCGTTCGTCAGAGCGAATTCAAATAACAAGGAAAAAGGACGCAAAACGAATTACTCCAACCAAAAAAACGTTTAATTCAACAGTTCAGTTACTTCCTCGTTTCAGCTGAACATTGCACGAATTGGTGGAATTTAAGGACCGCCAATAAAATCGCATCTTTGCCTCATTGCCGTTCGCATTTTGCGATCAATTTGTCAGTAGAATCGACGAAGAAACAATTCGACAAACAGATAACTCCCTATATAATATCCACCATGTATATGCTTTAAAAAAAGGGAAACTGTGATACTTTTAGATTTTACATAAGAAAGAGAATCTGCTCACTCATTCAAAGAACTATCGTGTCATAAATTTCTGAAGTTTGTTTGAACAGATTATTTGCAGGAAAGATGAAAGGCAACAATAGGTCTCCATTTATCTGCAATACTATTTGCGCAAAACGACTAATTTGACGCAAATAACGAGTAAAATCATTGAACAGATATGATCAGAAAATAACGTTTAAATGATACGTTAAACTGACATTAGGTGGGCACTGATGGACATTGGAAACATAAGCAGCACTGGCAGCACTAGAAAACTGCTTATAAATATTGCAGTAATAGAACGCTATACCTATTTCAGATGGCCATATGAGGAAAACAGATGATGATAAAGTATCGTGAAGGATCTGAAGCGTTTGAGAGTGCGCACTTCACCGTTAATAATAGTGAAAAAAAACCTACTAAAAAGCAAGAGAGTGCACTTAAGAACAACTGGCTGAGACACAATCCCTTAGGCGACATATCGCAGAATTCTAAGCTAATAAAAAAATAGAGAGAATTTCACTTGAATCATAATAATTTACAGCTTAGTTTCCTCTACATGATTTTCAGATTCGAGGAAACAATGTTCTCTATGATATGAGAATATGTGGAAGATTGTGTCATTGCGAGAAAAAATTACAGAGGCAACGAAAGTACGACAAAGAACCATCAACTTCATTTATCAACAAACGAATGCGAAGGAAAAAACGACCGAACACATTTTCAAGTTTACAAATGAAAACCTATCCAATATAATCATAATCAGAAATCATTTGTGGATGGGAAACTTCGTTTCGCATAGAATGATTAGAAAATACGATACTTAGAAGTAACCTTATAGCTTCTGCAGTTGAAACGATTAACAACAAATCGATATGACAGTTAATGAACACATTGAAACACGCAAAATATACTTCAGTAGGAACATAATTTACCTATGTAATAACTGAAATGTACCCTCAGATGATTCTATCATAAAATGATGCTGCATAACTTATCGGAAATTCCGATAAGTCAACGATGGAGACAACTTTTCACCTGCTTCGATTTTTTACAGTGCTAAGAAAAATCAACGCACTAAGGAGCTATAAATCTCAAACGCCACATATGACAGGAGAAGCAGAGACATTTTCGAAGCGCTCAATTCAAAGATAATCGATTTAGCTTTTCGAAACTCTAAAAAGTTTGCTGGTCGGACAATACCTTTTTTTAAACAAGTTCAAAATACCATCTGGTCCCAACGATTCCTCAGATTTCTAAGAAAAGATTTCTATTTTCTCAGAATTTCGACGACAATCAAGATTTCAAAATTTCAGCTTGAGGGAGAAACGACATGAACTGAAGACAAAGGAGAGTTGCCGGGGAGCGGAAAGTTAGATGAGGAGGAGTGGAATCTGAGCAAGAAATGCAGGAGGAAGGAGAAAAGATGAGGCTCTCTCATAGCACACATGATGATATTACTATTGGGAATTACAGAAAAAATGACTGGAAGTAGCAAATTGACGTACTGATTGATATCATCTGAATGGCCTGGCTCATCACTCAAGGTCGATCAGTTCTGTTGATTGTAATCAGCTAAGACAAAAAAAACGTCCACCTTGACCTACTCATTTACTTTTTTTCCGAGTAAAAACTTACCTACTTGGACCAATTTTTCCCTAAGTCGAGAGGACACGGTTGCAACAATTAACTAGCTGGTTGCTGGCAGCAATCGCATAGCTGTGAAAAATTACTCAATATTCAACAGAATTGCACTTAATAATCGAAATGGAAATTTACAAATTTAAAAAGTTATTGTACTTGATCACTCCAAGGGAACAATTCATGATAATCCACTCTCCGACAAATCGAAGCAAAAAAATTTCTTTTCAAATTCATTGAGAAGATATGTACGGATGAACCAGTTATTTATAAACAAACCACGATGTCGTCTATCTATTTCTTTGTTCTATTTTGAGAATAGTATATCAGCTTTTATGCGTTCAACTTTATAGAATGCCAGCCTGCTTTTCAATTTTTAATATCGGCAATGCACTAACAAATCACTAGGGTATTCAAAATTTGAAGTACAATCGTTCAGTCATGAAGAAAACATCAGAAATGGACAAGAGGCAATAAGGTGTTTGTTCGGTACAGGAGTCAGTAAACATGTTTTATCAGAAAAATCGTATTAAACGACTCTACGCGATAAATTTGACAAGTTACCTGGGAAAAGAGGATCACATCAGCCTACCTTTGTTATCCAGTTCAAAGGACCCATCGTAGTGAGCAGAATATGTATTCGCTAAATTTGCGCTACGCGTTCGTCGAACTGGCTTTCTAACGGAACCAAGCCTTCTGCTTTGAAAATTGCTCTGGAGGCGTGGATGATCGTGAAGCCTACTAAATTTTTCGCCATGTAAACTACCGAATATGCGGCCATGTTCATCGTCAATCTCATCTGAAAGGAAAGAAGGTACAGCAGGAAAATTAAAGGCTTTAATTATTTGTTTACTTATTTGTTTAAACCAATTAAGATCATATGAGAAAACAACATTGCTGGGAGGAGGCAAACGGCTGTCACTCATACAAGATTACGGTGGATATGCAGAACTTATGGGGTATGCAGACCTCCCAGTTCTTAAAAATAATGGCTTTCTTTTGTAATCAATGAGCAAACTCTTCAATTTCCTCTAGTGACCATTTCAGTGAGATTCTGCAACCGCGCAAGATAAAGCCACGACGAGATAGGAAACTTGAAATTTTGCTGACTGTGGTGAAGCATAAAAGTTGAGAAGGGCATACCATGCGGTTTCATGGGTGAGCAGCGTTTGTTCACTTCGTCGAAACTGCTGATGGCATACGGCAATAAGAAATCGCAGAATGTGAAGAATTTGACAGTAAAGAGAACGGCCACAAATGAATAACTTGGAAATTGGACAGAAGAGATCCTGGATAAGAGAAACTGAACGCGAGTAGGTGAACAAAGATACTGTAGAAGATTAATGAAAAAAGATAGCAGTAGAACAGAAAATATGATAGAATAAGAAAGAACATGTTCATATAGCTAAGCAGATGCGTAGCCCTCAAAAAGGTTCACCATTGTTGGCACTTGTTTAGTGACGATAGGGCTAGAGAATTTGTTCCTCCACGATCGGCCAGAACTGCGGTTGTGCGTGTTATCGAGTCCACCTCTTAAGCTCGTCACTTCAGTTGTAGTTGCAGTCGCCACGATTTCGGTGTTGATGGACAGGATGTACACAACAAGCGCAGCAGCAATAAGAGCGGATGCAACTGGATGACAGAGGATACACCAAGCAAGAGCACAAACCGAAAAAGAAAAGGTTACAAATTTCTCGTCCATGCGAGTGGATGACAGAAACTATGATGGAAGACGTAGTCTGAGAGCAAGCATAAGGTGAACACAGCCGAGGGCTATTGTGAGTGTAGCCTTCTCAGCAAGCAGTCGACAACTGTGATGGTAAAGAAACTTTCGACGAACTCTCCCGTCCTCCTACATTCTCTTCCGAAAAAAAACTTATCACGTTTTTCGCTTACTGCAAAAGAGTTCACTCCGCGTTTCCGAATTAAATGACCCATTATGCATTAATGTTTCTAAAAATTCCATCAAAAATACAAAGTGCACCAAACCTGTCAAACTTGCATTCGCGAAGGGTGATGACACATTTGAGCGACTCGATCCAGTAACACCCCTTGGGTTTAAACGATGGTGAGTTAGACTGGACATCAATGTCGGCTGGACGGAACTAATCAAATGCTTCCCTAAATAAGAAATTAAATAAATGTCGATCATGAATATTTGCAAGGAGGGATATCAATATCGTTAGCATGAATTCCAACAAATTTCACTGGAGCAGTAGCGAAAGTCAGAGAGTGAAAAGATTTCGCAGGTGCCCGCCGAACACATCGAGAAGCAATGTGCGCTTCACGAAGCTCTCGGCTGGCCGCTGTTCAGCAGACAAACTTGAAGCACATCAACACGCGCGCCCCGAAAACAAGCTCAACTAAGCTCTCCAGCAAACGCTACACGATACGTTAGCGCAACTGGAGCACAGTTAGCGTACGCCTCACCTCAGAGCCAATAAAGCGTTCGTTTACTGTGAAGCTCCAACCTACTATACATCTCGAATGTCATCACTTCATGCTCTATCTACCTCCACAGACTGGACCGCACCACAACTTCAGTAGCCGTTTAACGTCCGGCTACGTATGTAATATCACCAGATGGTGCAACTTGAAGTGACACTGAGAGAACCTTTTCATCGTCTCAAGAGTGTTTCCCTCGAATAAATCAAATCGATGGGTTGGAATCATACCTCAGAATGGACTCATCCTGCTGATTTACTGCGTGTTATATACAAATAAACTGTGTGTATAAATATACCCTAGCAGTATTTTTTGTCTGGGCCTGCATCCTTTCCAACTTGGATCCTACTTCATCTGTTAAAAAAAATTCGATCACCGCTTCGCTGAATCTTAAATTAACGTACCTCCGCCAACCCTTTATAGCTCACTTCGACCTGAATAACTGATTAACTTCAAGTCTGAGAAGCCGACTTTAATTCGTTCCGACGTAAAAATTTAATGAGGTCAATAACATCACACACGTTGTAGTCGAACGCCAAATGGACAAGAGTGTTCTCTTACTCAACAAAGCGCAATCAAATGGTCGATCGAGGATTATAGTAACACGAATTACGACAATAACGACTATTGGAAACACCCAGCTACCCACTAACAAAACTAAGTTATAGTTTCTTGCAGAAAATGCACTACACCATAATCGGATAGCTAAAAAATTCTGAGACCCTATTTCACACCATCTGATAATGCCAGTTAAATTTCACTCGACTAGCTGATAACATCGTTCATAATTCAATGTGTGGAAATAATCGTTTCAATGACTAGACTAATAAGGTTTGGGAACGATCTTATAGCAGAAATTGCAGGTGGATGGTTGGCTTCTTCCTTCCTAACAAATTTTTCTGCAGTCCACTGGCAAAAAATCACCGCTTGAAACTTTCCTGACACAAGACAAAAAGGTGGTCATGTTTACAGTATTTTCTGAAAGCAGTCATTCCAGTAGTAATATATAACTGTCTTAACACCGACGGCTTCGCAATGATCACTTTCTGCTCCTATACTCTACGAAGAGCATTGAAAAAATTGACTAAACAAGTGAAAAACATCGTGACAGAAGTGAAAAAACTATCCAGCAAAATCGAAAAAATCCGGGAGATACTGACTTCTAGAGCTTAAACAGCACAAAGACTACTAAATTATCGAATGACATATGCAAAACGTCCAACTATTGTTTGAATAATGCTGCACTGCACTAACAGCACACCTCATACAAACAATCCTAAGTGCCTAAGTAGTAGGAAATAAGCCTAAGAAAACAAGACTTCTTCATTAGACTTTGTTTGCTGTTCAACTGATATCTTTACCTCTATTCGCCGTTATATGGGGACCACTTTTTTTCCATACCACTTATCGATGTATTTACTATTAAATGAACAGAAAAAGGGACGATAACAATAAAAAAATATATGAGTAAGTAGTAGGTCAAAAAATTGCATAGCAGTAGGGTTTTGGATTATTCCACAGGTGTGAAAGGTGAATTACGTGGTAATTTACTTGGAATCTGGATTCTTGTGGAATTCGCGCGACAACACGACATGAACAACGTGAGTACCGTGAAGGCTTGAACAACGTGAGTATGACATCAATTCTCCAATAGCAAAGGGCAGTGGTTAAGGACGAGCAAAGAAACTTCTCTAGAATACTACGTCAGCGACGTAACTAGGAGCTCAGAAATGACAAAAAATGTAAGGATAGCTGTGACTTTGCATAGGTGATGGGTGCAGGGTGAGGGACGGATGGAGGTGGTGTGCCGAAAGGAGCAAAAATAGTGATTACTTAAAATGCCAGCTCAAATCCCGGACCCTTCCACGCTATCCTTCACAACAGCATCCAGAACAATGCGAACTTCATCTCATTTTGAGAACATCCTCTGAAAGCATGTAATATTTCACATAGTCGTCACAAACTTCAACGAAGAATAGCAACACTTTCAACCAAACGTACAAAATTACGGAGATGCCGTCTATATGTACAAAATTACGGAGATGCCGTCTATCCTATCGTCTTCATCTTTAAACAATACGTATGGGTATCTGATGTGGAATGGGGGAGGATGACGATAAAGGACGAATGACGAAACCTATGTACCCCCTTCTTCCGCGCTTGTTCAGCATTCCCCTTTTCCGCCTCAAAATTGAACAGCAAAACAGTTCGATGCTCTTTTCCTTGCCACTGCAACGGAACTGCATATTTAAAAAGAACAGAGTGTTCGTTGACCTACTTGCTCAGCAATGAAATGAGGTACTTGTGTCACTGCTGTTTCGGCTAATACTATATTTAACTGGAGACAATGTCGGTAGCATGATATGTGCTATACGTCCAAAAATCGCTTCTGATACTCAACGTTAGTCTTGTCTACATAATGCATCCTGCTGAGGCGCTACACCAACAATGCAAGAAATTTTCGAACACATTGAGTTGATAGGAAAAAGTAAATAAAGTGCTTAAGGAAATGGAAAAATTTATTGCAACAAAAGTCGGGTATTTGGGTAAATTTTAGATTAACTATGAGTATTTCTGAAAAAAGCTTCACGGAGCATTTTCTATAGCAAATATAGTTTTTTGGTTGCGACGTAGCGTAAACAGACAGCGCTCAAGTTTAAGTGACACTTCCGAGGTTGAAAAAAAAAACAATCTGAGAATGAAACCTATAAAAGAATTTCTGACAACAAAGAACAGAAATCATTATTTGTATACTTGCTTTTAGAGCAAAGTCTCTAAATTTTCATGAAGTAGTGAGGAATCAATGAACCGAATGAAAAAAAAGCTGCGAAAAAAAGTATTCGAAATTTTCGAAAAAGCTGAGAAATTCAACCAAAATAAGCAAATTCTTAAGCGATGACCTTCGGAGAAACTGGGAAAGCAATCATTCAGCTTCGAAAAGACCAAAAAGTAACATAAATAAAGGTGCTAAAATAACCGAACCACAGACTAAGTTTAATGGCACACGAAGATATGATGGTGCTGAAATAACAGAAACCATTAATGGCAGTTTAATGGCTAAATACCATAAAATTATATGCGTTATGCTGTAATTTACTCATTAGACTTCTGCATAAATTTTCCAGTGGTGCATTTTTTTCTTCAATTTTGCACTTCTCATTATCCTCTTCTCATCATATAAAAGAGTTCTCTGGCAAAAGCCTCCTCTCTTCTTGACAATAAAACGCCACTTTTGCTGTTGAATACTGCCACATCCCTTCCTCTATCCGACTCCCTACCTCTCCTCCCTTCCACCCTCACCTCCATTAGCTTGCTTAATGGCTACCTTATTTCATTTCGGTGGCAGCAGTTGTTGATTCAATGCCAAAAATTCTACTTCTATGATATGTCCCAACAATCTGCAATCATTTTCGCTACTGCTATTGCATTTTTGCAGCATTTTATCATCTTTTCTTGAAGTCACCCCTTCGCCATGCCTAAGATAAAGCTATCGTTGAACTCAAAACTTATAAGACACCTTTCAATAAAATTCCTCAATAGACCTATCTGCTCTCCTTTCGTAGTCAAAATAGTCTCTAAATAATAGGGTGCACATTCTCAAACGCGAATTACCTTTATATCAAGTGCAAGACTTGTAAATGAATTCCTAGTCACTCCTAACTGAAAAGGAATGAACGCAAGAATTGTTCACTGATAGCATGAACATTAGTGGTGTATGAGAAAACAATTTTAGAACGAATAAGAGGATCGCAAAGAGCAAAATGTTGGACTGCGATAGACTCTCAAGATGTTAATGGTCAAAGAATAAGGTGGCATTTGTAAATATCTGAGCTAGGTGTGTGCTCAGCACCATAGAACCTCACACAGAAATGCCGAGCGATGACTCAAGATAGAAACTTACTTGGTCTAAAATAAATCGGGGTAAATGAGGTGAAAAAATTAGGGACTAAGAATTCTCTTGTTCACCTCCCCTCCTTCCAACATTTAAGCAGACAAATGCAATGCGAGTCAAAAATGATCATAACGTTGTGTTACCATAAACATATTACCAGAAACGTTCCTCAAACAACTGTCTTTCAAGAATTTTTTACTTATGATCGAAGAGGCCTGTTTCATCCGAAGATTTGTGCGAGCTTCTCCCCTCCCCCTTCCCCTCCTCCTCTTCTCCAGCAAATGATTATTCGCCTTTTTTTCGTTCCGTGAGTCATTTAGATAAGGTATTTTACCATACCCTCACAAGACATCTTGCTTGCACTTCTTTCTTTCTCATCCGACGAAAAATGGACGATTGAGCATGAGGTGAATTGGGAAGTTGGGAATAGATGTAAACTCACTGGATGCTGACGTTCATCACCTAAGCATTTATGTAAGCCACTTTCTCTTCTGATGCGAAAATAAGTCAATTGCTGCAGTGTGATAAGATGACGGAAGCATTACAAGAAGTCGCAAAATATTTTGCAAATAGTTTGCAATGAAACTAAATTGTGAGATTGGATCGGAGAAAATCTTTCAGTACACTTCGCTGTAATCACGCATGCAAGGGCACGTCTCGTATGGGAAAATCAACTTGTCATACCAGAGCACAGCGATCGGCGGAAAAAAAGCTCAGCAGCTTCATGTTGATGGGAAAAAATGCATAAATGCAAGTGAAAATTCTTGACTGCCATTTCAGAAGCGACATATAAAGAACACCGAAATTAGTTCATGTTGTCTTATTGCTTCATGCTTATTCTCTCACAGAATCCAACCTTTTTGCAGAAATCCAACTTTTTGCAGAAATGTAGCACGAAAATGCTCATCATTTACTTTGTACCTCTAACACATGCTCTCTGAAAACGAAAAGTGCACCATCAAGCGTCACTTCAGAAGTAATGGCTTCATCTCTACGAATAGAGCTGTAATCCATCAAAAGCACCATTGACCAAAACAGCCGACATCTTACAGACCGAACTTTATTTTTCTGCAGCAATTACGAACAATAAGACTGCTCATCGATTAAGGAAGGTATGTTGCATATGTCGAGCCGCATAATACAGTTCTTCACTAGTACAACTAACCTGATTTGCTTCCAAACGTTAGCGGAGGAACAAGTTCTAATCGGTGTTACGTTGAAAGTTCACGGTAAGTTTCTCAGCAGTTCAGCTGAACGTCAGTACAGTGCACTAATGCTACATTAACGGTGCCAACTTAAACAACAACGTGCTCACCAGAGCACAATTTGCGATGGTGCGACGCACGTGACTTCGGTAATGCATCTGAACGTTTGCACGAAGTACTCATCTTCAACTCATTAGGAAATGAAATAAAAACAAAAAGAATGTTATTGACGAAGAAAGACACGAAGAAACGAACTTATGAAGACACGAACTTATAAAATTCCATGAGAACAGAACTCCATCCCATAAGCCGGCTTGACGAAAACGTCGTCTTTGGTGTTTCAACGCTTAATAATCCCTAAGATTAAGGTCGCTAAATACCTGAACACTCCTATACAGTTTTTTGAAACCGAGTCAAAACTACCCGTCATTCGTGGTCTAGAATGGGAAGAGTGTTATATTTGTTGCATCATAGTGCAGAAGTTTCTCACAGAAAGTCTGAACACTACTGAACGAACTGCTATAACGGGATCGAAAAATCCATCCTCCGTGCTTTGATTTTACAAAAACTCTTCGTCATTTCTATGTTCGGTTATCCTCATCTGTGAAGTTTTACACTACGTGGTGTGGGTCATGCGAGTATCATATGTAACGCAGTTATATATATACATATTATATATAACTGGGTTACATATGATACTTTTTCGCATTGACAAAAATAACTTCACACAGCGATAAAAAAAGGCAGCAGTTGTCAAAAAAGGTATATAAAATAAAAATAAAAGATAAATACATTTAATTTTTTAGCGCAACAGTATGTATGTTTCCGAGATCCATAGCGAAATCCAAGACTAATATATCGCCATCAAAAGCTATCTTATCGGATGAAATATGTTCATGGCGATCTTCTTAACCAATATAATATCGCGTAATCGATCGGTGAAGTTTTTCGCAGGGCGGAATCGCGAAATATATAACGTTTGGTGGATTAATTGGAGAACTGTTGTTGAAAGCAACGCCATCGAATATATGAACAGTTCACTTTAAATCGATGGTGCTTTAACCGGACTCATCGAAAAAAAAACTGCTAAACATTAGCAAAGATGTATACTTAGATATGCACGAAACGCAAACACAAAGCAAGAGCATTAACGGGATGCTAACGAACACGTTGAGTACGCTAGTGAAGCAGTCTCGTTTTCAGCAGCAATTCAGGCGCCTCTCTGATCTCTTTGAATCTCTGCATTGAACTGTCCAGATTAAAAAGAAAAAAAAAAAAACAAAATATCGCAATTCAATGAATGCTTTCAAACCGGTATTCTGTATTTGGAGCAGAGTAAAACTGAATTTTGAATATAATATATGCTGAAAAGTCAGCACAATAAAATCACTGAGGATTGGTCCCCTCATTAGAGCTCGCTGTTTGAAATCCGTTTGGGAAATTATGCATGAATGAGATGTAGGCTTCATACTGCAGTTCTTCGTGGACATTCATTTTCTTTTCATAGTGATAAAAGAGAAGGCAGAAATTTTCGTTGGTATACTTTAAGAAACTCCGAAACATTTCAAACTTTATGCATCTTTTTCAAGATTTAATAACATTTTGAAGGTATCATCCAAAACACAGATATGCCTAGGTCTGGGATAAATCTATCGCACCACTACGGCAATAAGAGATCTTTTCATGATTCGCCTTGTAATTCAGTTGGCAATTTTCCTTGGTCGTTTTTTTCCTTTCCGCTCATTTGTATTCTCAGCTGCCGTTTCTCTTCTTAAGAAGGAAGGAAAGTGAAAGATATGCCCTTAATCGCCTTTGTTGCGAGCAAATGCAAAATTGGGAATAAAAAACAGTGCAACTGAGGTTCGGATGCTGCCGAAAAATTGCTAATGCTGTAATGCTTACGTCTTTTCTTGGAACGGGATTAACAGCGAAACCGTTTGCGATACACAGCATTTCATTACTGTTAGTATCATATGCAGGAAAAAATCAAGCAGCCAGCGCTTTCTATTGTAAACGAATGTTCACTTTTACCAGACGGAACGCAACTATTAACTTCATGCACAGTAAGCTGAAAATCGAATGAAATGCATCACCTATTTTTTCTTGGCATCACGTTACGTGCTTGTAAAGAATGAAGAAGAAATTGAATTGTTCCTTTTCAGAATAGACATTTGACTGAATTTCTCTCATGCCTTACCTTGAAACGTGAGAAAAAACTCTTGAGAGATGCAACAAAACTGAAAGATATGCATTTTTTTTTTGCGGTTCTTGCAGAGTCGGATATCGAAAGGCAATGCCTTTCACTTATCTCGCGAAACGAGCAACAAAACAGCGCCTACGTTTTCAAACGGAGTGAATACTGAGGGAGAGTTCAGGCTTGTGAAAATTTCAGTGACTTGGCATTTTTTTCCGCATCGCTAGATCGAGATAAGTTTTGCATAAAGAACTGAAAATTTCGAATGTGTTGCAAAAATTCCACAAAAAAATTTGAGTAAAGTTCGATCTTCATACACTCAAAAAATAGCGGCCGAAACGATTGAACAGTTGTGGTCGCAAAAACTCGATCTTTCTTTCCCTATTTCCTCAGGTCTGTTGGTAAAACTCCATCTTTTTATCTCATTTACCTTCCTCAGGTCTCTTGGTAAAACTCCATCTCTTTCCCTTATTTCCCTGGGTTTCTTGGCTTCTCTCTTACTTTTCCCTTTTTTTTATTTGTAATAAAAGCCATTTACAAGCACACAATTCGGTTTAGCGCATGTGAGAATCACACTTTCAGCTTTGCAATATATCGGCTATAATTTTTTATGCCCTCTGAAAGCTTCGTAGAAATTTTGCTTTCGTTTGGCTTTGCAGTTCCCTCGTAATATGGGAGGCATATTCGTCATGCGTCACCTCAGTAGTCATAAACTGATTGCAAATGAAAACTTAGCAAAATAGAATGCTTAAATAGAATCAAAGTTTTTCCATTGTCTCTAATATTTCTATCACTTTTATATGGCAACGCTAGGCGAATTTTTCTTTCTCTTGGAAATGGAAAAACTGAGCAAGCATACGGAGCAGGTGTCTACGAACGGAAATCGGACAGAAGTAAAGCGTACCAAAAAGACGTACTTCCTATTAGCCACATCCTTCACAACGATATCTGAAGCCGGCCATATTGTGATATTTGATTTTGCTGATATTTTATACCAGCTTGGATGGAATTTTTCGAAAATGGTGCAAATAATAACTGTTTCAAAAGTCTTTTTGACCTACCAATGAACACATTTGAGATTCATTGCCTGCTTCAGCGTCCCTACCATATATCACCGTTAAAACTGCTGCATCACTTCCACAGACTTAGATGAATAACATTAGCTCCTGAAAGTATTTTTGTGCATGTAGTCAAGGAAGTATGATGGCTGCATGTTGTTCTGTGATAAAAATACCACCTGACGCCAGTCACATTAAGAACTTTGAAGCGCTATTCCACAAGTACCTTTATTAACCTTCTGAATTCCTAACGTTTATGTAAGATCTATGTGTGGAATTTTTCTCTTTGCTGTTGAATGGGATTATTTTGCCGCAGTTTAGTCCGTTTGAGCCAATGATTTACCTTGTGCTGATGTTTTCGAAAAGGCGGTTATCAATATTTACATGCTTAAAATATGTATCTTTTAAATTCAACATATTAGTAGCGGTAGTACTTGTGACAATAAGGTTTTGATGAACACTTTGAAACTGCATTGTCCTGAAAAATTTTCTCGGATATTTTTCCATATTGAAATAATCAAATGCTCTTTCAAATATTTTTTTCCATACAGTTGAAATAATTTTATCTCTCAGGGTACTTCATTTTTTTGAAATATCTAAGTTTACTTTTCCAAATGAAATAATTGTACTATAAGTCCAAAAGCTACAAACCAATATCTACAGTTGTTAAAGTATTTTATAATGCAACATATGAATCGCAACCTTTGTTTTATGCTGTCATTTGTCAGCTCTTCGGCGAAATCGCCTTATTAATTGATGTGAGAATGTTGACTGTTTAGTACCACGATGATATTCTACAAGACTGTGCAGAAGTTGAAAGTAGTAGATGAGTTAGTGTGATGAAGCTGCAGTGCATTTTGATTTAAGGAACTTTTTCCTACTCAGAGGCATTGTATCAAATCATGTAAAGGCAAAGAAGAAGCATAAACGGAAATCCAATGATTCCAGATGGAATAAACTTTCATTGCAGTGCTCAGAAGTTGACTAAACTCGATAAAATAACGCCACGTGTGCCTGTCTCCTGCTCCTCAGTGTGGTGTTATTCATTCTGATATCAAGCATGAGTTAGGAATTTTTTAGATATTAAGAAAACTCGTGCAAAAAAAAGTAACGAAGACAGTTCCAGGAATTTTTAGGCATTCATTCAAATTTCAATCAGTGATGAAATAAACAATCGCCCAAATAAGGGACTCTAAGTGGATGAGACATTTATTGGAAGTGAATCTAGTTTCGTAATTTATTGTGCCATATTGACATTGCGTGTTCAAATACAGTTCGGTGAGAAAAAGCTGGGTAGAAGGCAAAAATGGTACACACGACCTTGTAAACGTTAAATGAGGAAAGAAAACCTGATGCATTTTCAGTGGAAACAAATTTTACGTAAACGTTTAGGTGATTGTCTGGCGCCGTGTTAATGATCTCGTTAGACGACCAACGATCGTCAGTTCCGGTCACAATCCATGATTTAAGCATTTTTTTCTTTTGTGTGTGTGTATGAAATTCATATTCTGCACTATGGAACGTTGAAACAGAAATTAGGTTGCATTCAGTGGATTTTGGTATGAAATTATCGCTCAAACAAGGTGTTGATGATGATATAGTGGATTACACTTTGGCCGTGCATACATCCCATTATACACTCAGCTATGTTTAAAGAATATGCCCTCCATATGTTCAAATATCTGTGATGAAAACTAGAGGTCGTCAATTTACACTTCTGGAGAGAGGTCGCTAATATTTCCGACAAAAAGTGAAGGCTTTTTTCCCTCAATGTTCAGCGCATCACAGCGGCAATGAATTTTATTTGTACTCATCGGTGTCGTATTTTTTTGCTAAATTATTTAGAAAGACCTTAAATGAGAACTTAAAGTCGGGAAGTCAATAATTCTCCTTTGTGCTTGAAGGAGATTGGTAAGTAGAACAAGAACTTCCGATATATTCGGAAACACGTTCTGTAGGTGACAGGTGGCACTTGGAAGTTAAACTGCAGAAAAAAAGTGTCACCATGAAATGTCTAAGATTCCACTAAAAAGAGGAAGGAGGTTATATAATGCGTCTCAAGTTCATTTATCTTTGAAGTACTTCCGGCGTAACAACTGTCATGTCCTGTCAAATTTGTTACCATTCATCAGAAATTGGTAAACAAAATTGTCAACGGTCAAAAAACAAAACAAGAGAAGCATTCTTTTCCATTCTCTTCATTGGTGGAAGTATTCTGAATGAAATTTTCTATGAATGAGCATGACACTGTGTGAAGCTGTTGACGATTTGTTGCATTTATCGGTGCGTCAACCTTTGATGGTGCTTATTTGCGCCAGATATATCTGCTATTTTTCCGCTTTTTTGGTTTTTGAAAAATACGCCAGTTATTTTGAAATGCAAACGGTATGAAAAGCACGTCTATCTGT
Organism: Parascaris univalens; assembly: GCA_037576465.1. NCBI lineage: Eukaryota > Metazoa > Nematoda > Chromadorea > Rhabditida > Ascarididae > Parascaris > Parascaris univalens. Next base: position 71,319,286 of record CM075173.1, on the reverse strand, counting down.
GAAATATTCAAGGAACATCGTAATTGTGTCGTCGTTGTTTTATTCGCTGACAATTGCACTCATTACCTTGGCAATCGACAGAGACAGTTTTTTTTACATTTTTTGATGGAGAGAGGGCGACTTTGCTCGAAAACTCATCAATCAGATGTCCTCCCGATCGATCATCAAGAGGTTCACTAAATTTGAAACCACAGCAAAACAGGAAGGCGGCAAATGGATGATGTAATAATTGTGGTCAAAAAATTGCATTCACAACGTGATACCAAGATATGTATGTGCAAATATAAAAAGTTTCTTGTTCCGCATATGACTTCGCCAATTTTTTTAAAGCTGCATTTAAAATGTAAGTTGACTGCTGATCTCAGGCAAACTTCTTTCATCGCCGAAAGAGCAAAGAAATGACTAGACGGAGGTGATCGTAAGCATCATAGAGGACGGAGAGAGAAACATGCGACATATAGTTTTAGAATGCAAGTAATCATTACAGAACAGTTAGTGAGGAACGCAAATTCGCCGGCAGATCAGTAAGCGATTTTTACCGATTGACATACCTATGGACATGTTTCTCCCGTTATTAATAGCAGTTAAAATATCTTTGAGGGCATAAATATAAAAAAGGCAAAAAATTATATAAATTAAGTCATAACTGCTTTGATACTATAATAGCCGCAGAGAACGAAGATTTTCAGTTGGAAATACGTTATATGACAGAAAAAATTAAGCAGATGAAACGAAACACTCATTGAAAGCATTATAACTTCAACAAACACAAATTTACTTCGATTTCAAGCGAGAACTGCAATACACAATTATCCACGAAATAGATGACCGTGGCTGAGCCTTTAGTTCTACAAAACTAACGTAATTTGAAATACCACAAGAATATTAGTATTTAGCATATAGAAGTGAGTGGTAGTGGCAGCCGCATTTTAGATTAATCGACGGGTCCCTCTGTTTATACCAGTGGTGTTTTATCTTTTTTAGACGTGATGACTCTTTTATGTCAAATTCCACTTGTCTCAATGAACCGAAATATTTGTGGCAATCCATTTTTCTTAATTTATTCATTGCCAATGAGCATGCTCGGTAACCTTATTAGAAGATTTATATGAATATAACAGTCTTTAATTTTTTATTATTATCAGGATGTGGGAAAATCATAGATAAGGAGGAATAATTTCACAGAATCACAAAGAGGATTGCAGCAGTGGCTATTCGATTTGTCTCTAATGCACTATTAACCACAATATGTGCAGCTGTTTGATAAATTTTGCTCTCGAGATCGAAGACAAATCGCTTTTTTGCATCGACTGCTTCGAATATTTCCATTAATCCAACTTTATTTGTGACTTATCCTGAAAGATATGGCACAAAATAATGGATAGGTAAGACAGCTAGGCAAGACGACACAATGAATGTATTTTTTTACTAATTCCATTTATGAATTACTCTGAAAAAAGTTCTCTTTTTTCGATTCTCTGCATGAAAACGGTAAAATTAACAAAGCGTTGATTTATTCAGAAAAACTTATAAAAACAGCAATTCTTGAACATCCGTGAAAATTGATATCACTTCTCGATTAAACTTTCAAATCGCTAAATGAGAGCTTCTATGAGTTTAAACAATCTCTTTCACATTTGCTACAAAGTTTTCCTTAGTTTGTCTGAAAAAATTCGTTGCTATCTTTTGAAACTGTTTTCCATTTGGCTATAATCACCAAAGGATGTTATGTGCATTCATTAACTGTGCAAAGCGGCAAACCAAAGCAACAACAACAAGCTAGAATCTCATCCCAAATAAGCTCAGCCATCTAAAGTTCTCTTCCAAATACCCGGATAAAAATCAGCTACTGAGGTTCCCATGTGAAATAATTTCGCAAAATACACCGTTCAATGAAAATTTCTTCTCCCGAGGTTAAGATATCTCAATGAAATCCTTTTAGTTTACTGCCGAAGCGGACTATTTAACCTGTTAAGACTCACATACGAAAGGGTGCGAAACACATTCAACAGATCCAAATTTCATATAATAAAACTTTTAGAGAAAATCACAAAATGTTTCCTCATTAGAATTCGATTATACAAGATTGTCTTATATGAACATAAGGGCATTTCCTTGAGAGATTTTGAAACTGCTGACAGCTTTTTTTGGAGTCACAGTTAGGCAATACTAAGAAAAAATGAATTCACCTTTCTTGGTCTCTCCACTCCTCCTTCAATCGCGTTGGAAGCCACTTCTTTCTTCATCCTTTCCCCAACACCTATCTCATACCCTTCACCTCTCAGTCTCTTCTGCTGATTTTTTTCGTTTACTAGCATTGCTAGAATAGAACATTAGTGAAGAATTGCCGTTACTGGAAATACCTTCGAAACTTTCAAGAAACGGCTCTTACAAACATTTTCAGCCTCAGTAGAGTTAAGATATTATGCAGATTGACTCTGATGAATGGATGACGGACGCTGAAGATGTGTTTCAGCTGTGTTATTTAAACTTCTGTACGGTGGAAACAGTTATATTTCCGTCGCCGTTCTAGGTGGTAACATTATTGCTGAAATGAAGACATGATAAGCTCAACATCTTTTAACTTTGAATTTATTCAAGCATTTGTGTAACTGTTTCACGCTAGGAAGATTTATGTGATGGAAATAACCCGTCAAGCAAGTAAACGAATATTCTTCGTCGCAATGTCTACCTAATGACGTAAGCAAGCGTGCGTACTTATTGCACCTTCAGGATGCACGAAGCGATTGTATGGTGAGTTGCTGGGACACATTATATTGACGTTCAGTTGCAATTATAGTGACAGTTACACTAACAATGCAGTTTGCACCAAATCAACAAAATGTGCCGATATACGTTTTTAGATTGCTGCTACTGCATAGACAGTTTAGTCGAATCTCATTGACACAAGATGGTGCAAAAGTTAGCATATGAAAACGAATTCAAACGAAATCGCCAACCAAGCTCCGCATGCGAACTTTCCGTCTAGTTAAACCGACCTGAATGTATGCAAAATCTTCGTTCTCCTAGCATCTGCCTTTTTGCATGTGAATCAGATTGCGCTGGGCACAGCTGGTGATGGAAAGTAAATTGACTTTCATGAGATCCAGTAACTAATTAATTACTCTTTTTCAAACCAGAAGCCGCAGTGCCAAAAATTAAGCACTAGTGAGTGCGAATTGTTAGAGGGTTACGATTACTTCATACTTACAGCAAATTTACATTGATTGTTGCTCTGCTTTGAGAGTGTTTGTATTTACTAGTGACGCGTATTACTAATTACTGCTTCAGTCATTGTAACTAAACGAAATTCAGCCGTCTCGTGCAAAAGAACGTTGTCAGGTAGCGTTAGTAAATGAGGTAAAGAGGCATGCATTATCCATGCGGGAGGGAATGACAGAATGGGAGCGAAATAAGTGAAGCTTTTATTTTATTTTATACTGGTCTCTGGTGCTGATGAAAGCCTAATTTTTCATTCAAGTTTGTGCTTCCTGGTCAGCTTACAAACCTCGAAGCGGATTCTTGAAACTTACAAGTTTCTCAGATTTCCCAACTAGCTGAGTTGGCATGATGTGCGTTTTTACTTCCTGCGCAGCTCATCAGTACATTCTCGCAACTTGCGGACAATTCTAGCATTTACAACTATAGCAGATGAATTTTCACTAGCACTCATGTAATTACTTGCAATAAATTAATACTGTATCGGTGTTGCAAAAAAACGCAATCCTCTCATATCCTTTATGAGTGATTTTTCAATGCAACACAGCCGGTTCGAAAGAAAAATCGAACGGAATAAAGTGCGGAAAATTTTTCACCTCTTTAGATGTGTTCGAATTTCTACCAGTTGGTAGAAGAGCGTAAAATATGCAAAATGAGGTCATTACACGTTGCGCATTAATTTTAATAACAATTTGTTACCGAATCTTAGAAGATTTTTTATTGAAGTGGCAGGAAACGGGAAGATAGGCATTTGTTGAAGGCACTATTGGAAATTTCAAACATTATTTGTGAAACGCAAATTGAAAGCTATAATTTCGAACGGATTTTCCGAAGTATAGCTCAAACCTCATTTCCTTCACTCCTCACCGCAAAAGTTGTTGCTTTCCTCACTTTTCAGCACTTCAGTTTCCCAACCTATTTGGAGGGTTACAATTTTGATAAACGGTACAAAGGGGGAATAATCTTCATTCATAGAAGAACAAAAAAGGTTGCAGAGAATTGCGGAATATGTGAATAACGTCGGCACGCATGTACCATAGGTACAGATTGAAATATGTATTGAGAATGTATCATAAAATCGCATTTAACATACACCACAACATATTTTTTGCGTCGGTGCTATGAAATTTAGTGTTTCGCTGTTGATCTGCGGTTTAACCACTTTCGTAGTGGAGCGAGGATTGAACGTTTCAGACAGTGCACAAGTACAGTCAAATTCCCATCCCCCACAACATTTTCGGTAGGCAATTACAAACCCGCACCTCCCCTACTGAAAGTAGTGCAGAACGTAATTCAGTGAGCAAGCCTTGCATTCCAACTGAAAGCGATGCCCACGGGATTGCGAGGAGAGCGAAAGCAGAGGGACTGTGGAAAGACGTATCACAAAATATATGGATAATTTTAAAGCACTATGTCAAATCAAGCGGTATTCTTCAATAATCTCAAGTCAGAAAATCGTAAGATGCGCAATTTAGTCGGGTTTATGGGAGGGCTCATGAAACAGAGGCGATATTATATTTTTAGAAAAATGAGGCAAGCTTAGAGGAAGATCAATATATAAAGAGCAACGCTGACTGTGAAACCATTTTCTTATTCTAATTTATCGAATTAGGTATGAGTTGTTTACTTTTTACCATTCAGATTATGATGGACATTTCGTCAAGAACGGCGATAAAATCCATACGGAAATAGAATGGGATAAGTGCTCTAAACATTTCGCATTATTTCAGCAGTTATTATTGACATATCGAGGAAAGTAAGCTAGACATGAATTTCCACAATGAGTGGAAATAAAGATCAAGTCTTCCAGTATAGATCGGCAAAACCATTCAAAAAAATATGCCATCTAGTTAAGTGACTGAATTAAAAATTGACCATGAGAAGATATTTAGGCAAAAGAGTGACACTTGTTTCGCACAAAATTACTCCAATAAAACTATGCTTTGCCCGTTAATTATTTAATGTTTCAATTTCGGCGGAAACTATCATACGTTAACATAAACTTTAGTGAAGAAGAAAACCAATACATACGTGTCATACTCATCGAGACGATAAGGTATATTCTCGAATTTTATTGGCTCTTCTCCTACTCTTCCGTACTGAAAACGTTGAAATCCCATCATAATTCATTGCGAAATTGCTCAAGTTCTTAAGGAATGAATTTTTTCTTAATACTCCCGATGAAACAAGTCTCTTTTCTTAGTTTTTATATTCCTTGATTGCTATTAAATTCGTTTCAATTTTGATAGAATATACGACGAGAAATATCGAGCTATATTATGTCGCTCCGATGAACACAAAAATCACAAGAGCCCTCTTGTAAATGGAGCACTTCTTTAACGAAAGTAATTGCATCGTTCTGTAAATTGCACATAAAAGAGCACTTTAAAAGGAACAGGTGAGAGATGAACATTTTGGCTTTTTTTATAGTCGAAGAAACCTAAAAACTACAAAAAAATGGAAAAAAATGTTATCACTTTGCTTAGGTCCTTACATAAAATAGTGCAGAAACCACAACTACTACCTACCAAAACTGCAGAAACTGCAGCCAATTGAATGATCTATCATTTTATGTTAACATTTGTATCTTTCTTACAAACGGACGTTAATAATCTTTACGCAGCATTTACGAGTAAGACTGGTTGTACAATGAATTTGATTATGTTTATGAGCCAATTTCGTGCTGAACACATCGTCGAATTTCTCGATACAATCGAGTTGAGAAACTGCGTCGAGCAATTTTTAGTTAGGACCAGTTGAATAAGCAAATATATTTCAACTGTGGAATTTGTTCACTTTTCATAGCTCTGTTCAACGATAATTCCTCATTTCTTCAACTGTGTGCAAAAGGTTACTGAGTCGTTAAATACCTCAATAATCTGATGAGTGTTTTCAGGCATTTTGGTTAACCTCGAAACAGTATCAAAATAATCATTGAAGAAATTTCGAGTGAGTGTTCGTTTTTCGTTCAAAGAATGTGCGGAAAGAAAGCCACAACTCACGTTTTATACTTTTTAAAGACATTTTCGTGGAAATCCATGTACTATGAATATGCACACTGCTAAGGTGCCTCTGATTGTTTGTAAATGCATGAAAATATGAGCATTCGTGTTTCTGCAACAGTTCGCCCATAGCAAAAGAAGATACATTCACAGTCGTGAATTTTGCTATGCAGGCATCAAAATAAGCTCAAGCTCAAGACGTTATTCTACTGTTCATTTGGGAAAGCTGCTAATGGGGCTTTGCCAACTTTACTGTACTCATAATCGATCAGTTGAGCCCATCTTTGATGGTATTGTTTGCATAAATGCTAGCATCCCTAAACATTTAATCATATAGTGCACATAACAAAAGCACATTTGTAGAAGCGGTAATTAATTATGCTAGTTTACATAATTTCTGGTTTATGAGCTTCACACCTGAGAATGGAATTGCTTGCAGTCTGTGTGTATGTGTTGAACGTTTATTTTGCTAGGCTTAAACAATGTCTATGACGCCTACTGCTTCGTCTCATTTGTAACCACGTAACAAACTTTTGAGGGTTCCAAGAGATTTTTTTGCACACTTCGTATTGGCTGCTGACCTTAGGCGGATTGCGAATGAAAGCATTGAAAATGAATGTGAAAAAACATTTTCCCGGAAGTGACTGCTCACTGTGGTTCGATTCGCATGTCGCTCTTTCAGTATCTCTACGTTTGACTTGAAGACGATACCCAGCGCGGCGCCGCTGACAGTACAACTGCACTCGTTTTTTTTTTTGGAGAATCGGGTGTAGCCGTGACGTCCATCTTCCGATATAACCGAAACGACGTGTGGCTCGAACTCATTGTTCATTTGGTGGCTTTTATTTCTCTATCTGCCTTCTCGAGGTCCTTGAAAATTCGTTACTCGGAAGGTCCATTTTCTTCTTAACTGATCTTCTTCTAAACTGCAGATCGTTTCAACCTATCGTTATGCAAAGTTCGATACTTCTCCGATCATTCATTATTTGCGTCCTCACAGCAATAAACTTCGCCTTCGATGTGGCTCTATTCAAGAATATGGTGAGATTGTTTTCTTATTTATCATTCATGATTAATTACAAATAATAGAGAGTTGAATATATATATATTTTTTTAAATGCTTACTAATTCAGAAAATTTTCAACGAAAATTTGGAGGGAAAACATTACGGAAAACTATTTTCTTTTGCATTTCGTCGATTTGATAATCGATAATTTTCTATAAACTATATTCGTTTTCCATTGATCAACACTCCACATAAACCTTCGAATAACTAAGTAACATAATTGTAAATATAGCGAATAAAGTACAAGATGAGAATAATGCAGTAGCAAAATATAAAGCTCAGTTTGATACCAATTGCATAGGAGATGTTATGTTCATATTTCTTGCCCTATACACGCAGTGTACAGCATCAAGCAATCAGGTTTGCTCAACTTACTTTTAATTTTGGCTTCACCTCAATAGTTTCAAATACCGAATATCGCATACAACACTGCATGAGCAATATTGAAGTACACAACAACAATTTAAACGGGAAACAACCTTTCAAATCGAATTTTACTAGTGACAGAAATTTCAGTTGCACGAGCAATACAATTTCTATCGTTCGTTGCATAGTGCACCACCTGTTCATATGAATAAAGGTATCAGTGCAACCGCTGAGCGTTGGTCTGAGATATTGGGCACTCAACCGAGTCGAGTCTGCCTTCATCATAGTGGCAGAGGTATTCTCCATCATGAATTTGTCCTCTGCTCAAGGTTGTCCTAAACAAATAAAAAACAGCTCGCAAATTGTCGCCGAGAATAAAGCGAAACGTAGAAACTTCAACAACCAACGCATCGCCATATGCCTTTAAATATGGTTGTCCACACGTATCCATGCTGTTATATACACCGAATTTGCATTCGTGAAGCCACTTACTCAGATAGCTGGCAACGAGCACCCTACTATCGTACTTAAAAATCATTCACCTGGTCATTCACTAGCCTACTTGCTAGCACGACCGCAAGTAACAGTTGCGCTGTTTATGTGGTTGCTGTGTTCAAAAAATGAGCATGATTTCTGGCTCATATTTGAGTAGAGCTCACCTAATCCCAAACAGTGGGGTAAAATGCACGAGCGAATGTTGGTAGTTAGCACTTTTGGTGCAACTAAATTAATTGTATAGCAGAAGTTTCATCTGATAATATGGACTTTACATGGTAAATTTCAGGAGGAGAAAATCTTTTCTTTTATTGGGCTTATCGACCAGCTACCGAGGTTGAACTTGCCACTATGACAGCCAAAGCCTTCTACAGGTAAATTCTGCGTTAATCTCGGAAACTATTATTATAGTTTTTAAGAACTATTTCAAACTGTTACTGCCGTAATTTAGGCACAAATTCCTGCTCGTAGGTTTATTTGCTGTCACTGAAACCGGGAAAATGACAGAGATAAGAGTGAGTTGTTCTCAACAGCTTGCAATCCCAGTGGTTTCTCTTTCAGCGGTTTTCATGCCAAAAAAACAGGTCATAAAGCTTACAGAAAAATTAAGTGGTATCTAAATTTCTAATCCGAAAGGTGAATAAAAGAGTGGTATCTAAATTTCTAATCCGAAAGGTGAATAAAAGCAGCCGTATTTTATAAATGAAAGGATATTCTCAATCTTCTTTTAAATCCTCTTTGTGGATGAAAGTTTTTACCGTCGCGCTTACGTTGTTACGTTGTGCTCAACAACTGATAAGGAACGCATGTTTTTTTTTTTTGCTTCACCTGATCTTCATCAGTTTCCTCCTAAATAATTTCAGATTAAATCTAATTACAGGGAAATTGCACTGTATGATTTTTTTCATCCTGGATATCGGAAGTCAGCTGCGCACTTCACCGAGATGGTCTGGCGATCAGTCAGTGAGATAGGGATCGGTCTATATATAAACGTTTACAAGTACGTTTTATTCACCATGCATTCATTATCATAATGATTCAAAAGCATGATCTCATTTTCTCTTTTCATTTTAACGCATAATGTGGTCTAAAATTCAACTTCGAATCATCTTCTCAATAACGCTTACAATATGTTACACTTGTACTTGCACTAAAAGTGTTATTACACTACAACTTTCAGTCAGTTACAGACATTAGAATTAATGAGATTCGGATTTGGCTAATCGTCGATTCTCTTCATAGATCATTCAATTTACCTGAGTTGAAATTCAGCGGGATAGTGATTAATAGAAAATCTGATGCATTTAATGAACTAAATAAACGATAGCTAACGTTTACGCACTGATTGAGGGGGAAAAAGCAAGAAAAAAAATGGAAACTTATCCCTTCGCTCCTTTGTAATTTCTGAAATTGTTGCGAAAAACTAAGATGAATTATTTTGCCTAACGTCAAATAATAACAGTAAGTCTGTTCTCTGAAGTTTGTTCGCTTGCAGCATTACGCATATTGTTTATCAGTTGTCTTCTTTGTTTGATAAGTTCCATTTATCACAATCCACTTTTAGCGTTGTTGCCACCTCTGAAATATAATGACATTTTAAAGTGTGAAAATATATTTCGCTCAACATCGACAGATATTTCCTCTTCATTTTTTAATCATTATAAATGAGTTTTTCCTTCGAAAATGTTACGTAATTTCGGCATTAGATGAACATCCCCACTATATGAAACGCTTAGGTAACCGTCCGATACACCAATACAGCATCAATCAAAAAACTCGCAATGTTTTCATGGTGTAATCTCGAACGAAACATTTTTGCCCATATACGAATAAAATGTTTTTCGTTAATTTGGTTCAAGACGCATATTTACTTCCTTCCACTGTTCTTCGCTTGCAATGTTGGATTTCCCAGCTTGTGGAAAAAAGGAGGCAGAGGTGGTAAAGTACTTGCGTGACAGAAACCTTCCTCTGTTACGAAGCAAGTTTACCTACTTTTTGCCGATTTTTTTGTTCTTACAAAACTGTTTCTTTACCTTTTTTTTCCTTCACTTAAGACTATTCTGTTCAAAAGGTCATTTACATCACGCATCGCGCTGATTATAGGCCACTTTACTGCTCAAGTTTTTCAGCTCTCAACCACTTTCAGTATTCTTTTAAAGCTTTATTACTAACAGCAAATAAAATCACTTCAATAACCCATATAACTCAAGCGTTATACAACAGCTGCGGCAACGTTTTGATGCATAAACATAAGTGCCGCAGAAGTGAACCATTGGAAAATTGCAATGCAAGTTTTTCTTGAAAGTGGGGAAAAATGAAGGAAAGGGAGAAGGTCAATTAAACTTTAACAACAGTAGGAAGTTAACCTTTCACCTTGCAACAACTTTCGAAGTTTTTAGCACAGCAACAGATTAGATGACGTAAACAGTAGTCGTAGTCAAAGGTTTCATGGTGGAAAATTCTCTAAAATGAACCAACCTACCTATGACCGCTCAAATAGTAGATCACGGGAATAGAAACTCAATGCTAGCTGAATCCCTAAGGAATCCTTTCTTGATGATATATTACCTCTTCATAATTTCTGGTAAGATCAAACGCTTCCATGCATTTGAAATCAAATCATAAACTTTTTTTAATTCTACAAATTCTCTAATGGGCGTTGACAGTTAGTAAAATTCAACTTTCGATTACTTTCCTCCAGCTAAAGAGATTTATTACAGGCTGATATTCCGTTCTGAAAGACTACCGAATTGAATGAAAATGCTTCGCAATAGAAAATATGGATGCATAATTAAATCACTAGCCTGAAGGCATCATTCCTTTGTAAACGTTAAACAGAGACGCAAGGTAATGATGTGGTAAGAGCGATCTTCGTAAACTGTGCTCATCTGTTCTTTTCTGCTTTTGTTGCCCGCCATATTTCATACTTAGGAGCCAAAGTAAGAATGAAAACTATCTTTGCTTTAAAAAAAACTGCGGTGAATGCAGAAAGAACAGAATTTTCATAAGCAATTCTTTCAGAAACCACCACGGTAATTGTAGCATTGGTACTCGGCGACCTGCGTACGGCTATTTCGTTACGGTTCAGCATGAACCGCATGGTAATGTTCGAGGATCGCAAAATTTCAAGCGAAACGTCTTCCAGTTGTTACGAAAACGCAAATCTATACGAAGCTATCAATAATATGATATACGAGATAGACATTTCCGCACATCAACATTGCCAGTTAAGGATAGCCTTGATTATGCAAAGAGGGTGCAGTCGTCAATCGAACAACGCCGTCATCAGCATCTCTCACTGCCTTCCTATTTCACCTCTGTGTCTCTCAAGTGCTTATGTAAACGGTAATTTTGCCAAATAGCGCTTGAAATCTAAAAAGATTCAATTCGCTATTTGAAACCGGAAATATGCGAACATTTTGAGATATATATTTATACTGCACCTAATATACAGCTTTACTAAAAAGATGAATATCGATTTCAGAGGAGCATTTTTCAGTTTAGTGAGAAAATTACAAGTACATATCGTCGCCTAAATTGAGCAGTAATAATCTACAAGGAAAATTACAAGTAAGTGGCGAAAAAGAGCGCGTTCAATTTTGTTGTTTGAAATCATGAGTCGTTTTGAAATAGAATACCGCTGAGTTGACACAAACAGAAATCGTAGCATTTGAACTGAAAAGTTTATATTTCGTTCGCATTATCGCTGTAAATGAAGTAATCGTAAATTTCGAGATAGGTAATGCAAAGAGAACGTTTTTTAGAAATAGGTAATGTTTTAATGGCATATGTGTAAAGGCAGAATTCTCCACAGGTTTTTCGTTCGTTGCCGTGGAGGGACAAAGAGGAGAAGGAGATGCAGCTGCGAAGACGATGCGCTTCATCCTTCACCCTCATTTTTGGTAAAATGACCATGTGCGAATTTGAGCAGAATAGTTGTAACTACTATATTATGTGATATTTGATTATCTCTAGGCGAAATGCAAGACATTCCCTTTCAATGGTTCTTTAATGTATATATGCTGATTTCTCAATTTTTATGGTAATTTTTTATCATAATTTTTCTATAATGATCTGTGATTGCGTGCATTGGCGGTGATAAGCATTTTATGAGAAGAAATGAAGCAATATTGATTACTTCTGTCTATGATTTAATCAAAGACATAGTAAAAATTTAGTCGTCTCATTTCGTCGCACTGATGGGACCAAATAAGCATTTTTGGAGCATATCCCGAGAAAAGCATTTGGTATTTATGCGGTGGTATCGGAAATATTATATTTCCGCCTCTCAGATCAATTTTAGGGTTTGTAACAACTAGGTTTCCCAGAGATGCGATTACTTCTGGCGTGTATGAGCTTTTCAGGATGTCGATTTAGGTGAAATTTTTAGAATGTCTGAGTGAAATTTATATGGAACGATATCTTTCAAGAAGGAGACGAAAGTGCATCTTCAGCGACTGACAGGTAGAAATTCTGATGATAGCAGCAAAGGTTTCCGAGAGGGACAAAAAATGCCTCAAGCGTAGTTTAGCAGTGCAAAAATGTTTCCATCAAAGTGCATCGCGAAGTTTCTTTTCCAGCAATGCTCACTGATTGAGTAATTTGGTGCGAAAATTTTCTACACGTTTTCTTGCGAAAAATTGATCGAGAAGCATTGATTTGTTACACTCGTTTTCGTTTCCTCTTGCCGAATAATACTTTAATGACATATACTTAAATTAATGAAATAAGGCACCGAAAATCATGGAACTACTGCGAGAAAAAACCGCTTTTTATAGACACTGCGATTTAATGGTGTACTAAATTCTACGTTATCTGCAGTGAGAAAGAAAGCAATTCTTTGCAATATTCTATCGCCTTTTTCAGCATTATTGAGTTTAGCTTTACAGCTGAGTGCTGGAATTCCGCAATTCTCAAAAATTATGCTTAAGCGAACATCTAATTGATTAATTTGGCAACAAAGATAAAAAAGGTGAACGTATCGTTTTCTGAACTTGATTTAATTTTGTTTCGAACGATAAGGGAATTCCCGATAAAGAAATTCGGATTACTGAAACTGAATGTTCTTAAATTGGGAAGGGATCCCAGTGGTAAACGAGTTGAAGGCACTGATTTTGCCACTGCCTATTAACTTAGATATGATTTTAACAAAAACATCAGGAAACGTTTCTAAGTTTTTTTTCCTTTTTTTTTCAAGAGGTTTAAGTCGGAGATTGTATACAGTCGACCGACCATATGAACCCTCATGACACTGAGTCTTTCTATGTTAAGAACTACGGCAAATTTAATATATGCCCACATATTAACTTCCTGTAAGTTTTGGAGACGCCTGAACGAAAAATTGGAGCAAATAAATGTTTATAGCGCTTGAATGCAGAAAAAAAAACTCCTTAAGCGTTTAAGTTTTATCTAATGTGTTTTGATGACAAGAAGATTATCTATAAAGGCTCATATTTTGCACTGAATTGATGTCGCATCAGAAACAAACACAGTGAATCATGTAAATGCTTTCGGAATAGGGAAAACAACACCGTCCCTGACGCCAGTCGTCTAGGTCATGGTAAGGTACGTGGCGCTATTGAGCATCGTGTGTTACATAACGCAGTTAATAACAAAATACTGTATTCCGTAAAGCGTTGATGGATTAGATATGGGATGACGGACAGTGAAATTGGTGTTCGTTGCCCCCAATGGTGATGAATTTCTGGCCGAATCACCAGAAGATTTTTTCAAAGACCAAACCGATTTCTATTGGTTGCCCAGTATCCGTCAATTTACTCATGGTTCGAGAAAGACTGCCTGCAACATCAGTTTCCCTCTTTAAGAAGTTCGTCGCTTTTTCGAAGAAGATAATAAATTCGAGTCTAAACTGATGTAAAAAATGGGCTGCTTAAAATCAGTAAAAGAAGTTAGTGGATTCCAAACAAGATTAAGGAATCAACAGTTAGTGGAAAGCGGAAATTTCCATCTTGCATTTGTAAAATATCCGCTTGACCGCAACTATGCCACAAACGAACATCCACAAGTTTGCGAGCCGTCCATCATTAGAATACAGTTTGTGACATTCACAAACGAATGCAAAGAAAACAAATATAATAGTGGAATTTATTGATATGTACCATATAGTGACCAGCAACAAACAAACACCGTAGGCGAAGGCTGAAATGAATAAAATGCTTACGAGCATTAAAATGTTTATAATACACATTAAAAATACAACAAGCATTTATATCATCGCATCGTTTATGATAGAATCATCACCCTATACTTATAGAGAATGGAGAATATAAAATAGCAATCATACCCACACTACCTATTTGCTTTTAAAAGCATATTTGTACAGAATTGCTAGTGATATTTAATTAGCATTTACCAATTTTACTGTCGACGAAAACAGAAAGTTAAAATTTTTCTGCTATAATCCTACCCTACCAATGAGAAAAGTCTTGCTTCTACTATTCGGTTGCAACCTCGCTTTGCGAAATTCTTGGCATAACCGCGAGCAAGGAAAGTTGGTGGACAATTAATGGTTTAAAAGACCCGCTGATTCATTTACCTTCAATAAGAGCTATAGGCATTCAAAAGTGCTATGCAGTTTGTAGGCAGTTCACGCCAAATAAATTTTCATTACTGATCAGTCAGTCAACAAGGGAACGAATCTTTTACAAATGATTCCACTAATCAGGATGCCAAAATTCATAATTTTCCAACTTCTCTGAATGCTCCTCCATTTGTCTGCAATGATACTGCACTACTTCATTAATGAAGTTCAATCACTTTTGCAAAGGTCGATGGATGTAAAATGCGTTTTTCCACCCATATAGGATAATTCTGATGTTAGTCAGCTACGGTTACTAGAATATTTCTGTAGTTTAATTTAGATATTGTTACCCTCACTGAACGAATTTTTCCACTGAAGCATTGAAAAAATTACTGGAACGCAGGAAATATCTGTTTCTGTGTTCCTCATGCATAGCCCAAACGTTGTTGTATACTTTTGCAACCGATCGAAAAAGTAAAGAGGTCCATATTTTACAAAAACAAACAAACAAACTCCAAATCTAACATCTTCGCGAAAGTTTTTTAAGTAACATAACCTATATGGATCATCAGCAGATCAGTCATTAACTGATTTACTAAAATCGCTTTCTACTGTAGCTGATGAACCATAAATCCATCGCTATTGACAAATCAGGATTTTTCCGGACAAAGTAATCAAATCGCTCCACGAATATGGTCAGCGTCAAAAAAAAGGAAAAGGAAAAGAAAACGATAATAAATCGATATTTTTAAAACTGAATGAAGCACACAGAACAGTTGTACAGTCAAAAGAAGAAGAGAAAAATGGGAAAAAATAAGGGAAAGATCTATGAAAAGAACTTCAGTAAGATATTCACAAGTAAAACATACATACGAATCATCGGTGACTAATTAATTCGTTCACCATTTTTTTATTGACTTGTCTGAAAGTAAGCTGAATATTTGGTAATATCTAAACAATCGACGAATGACATCTGATGTGAGCAACTAAGCAATTTGGGCACCACAACTTTGAGTAGCGATAAAAATTCATGCAAAATCAGATCAACTCCTCTTCGAACATACAATGCACAACATCATTAAGTGATCTATTACGATATCTCTCATTCATTCTATAAATACCTCAAAACACCGTCAGTATATATTATATAATCTACCCTTCCGCCGGAAAAAAAGCCAATTAGTTAAGCTCGCACTTTATCGCCTAGCATAAACGTCCACAGCTTTAGCACCCAGATGTGCCAAAAAAAAGTGGTTCCGTTGACAAATCTCGACTGCATGCTGGAAATTTTTTTCTGATAGCCTGAGATCAAAAGACATATTATTGTTTTGAAATTTCAACTACTATCTTTACTCATAACTTCCAACTACTTTCAGATTTTTCTGCATCATTTATGGAGCACGACAAATTTCCGTCCTTCGTAACTTTCAAATCCACTTGAGATTTGCTGCTTAGCTGAAGCAAAATTGGGTAACCTCTACTGCTCGACATGATCAAACTCTACGCCTGAACTTAGCGCTTTCAACACATTTGCCTCAACTGCTCACGAAATTTTTTCGTTCCATTATTTACAACTAAACAGACAGAGTGAATTTATAAATAATATGTATTTGGATAATGGGGAAACGAAAAACTGACCCCACGATCTAGAAAGCGTTAGATTTAAATGCCACAATCAAACATATCTGATCTGCCAAACAACGATACGATCCTAGGCGTGAACCTTCACAACGCACTTCGCTGATAGATTCATCAGCTAAGCCTTCCCCAGTACTTAGTTTTTCTAACTATTCTTCACGTTTTGTTCCATATTTTTCCACATATCTAAGGCTCGTTTCGCATTTTGCGAAGCACTAATAGGTATTTTCAATTCACTTTTGCTCTTCCATGTTTGTCCTCTCTTTTCGTCGATAATTCGTGATTCTAGTTGCGTTTTTAGCCAGCCAAAGTTGCTGACTTCCGGTTTCTTATACCTTCCTTGTTGCACCTGGAAATGGTGTCCAATATTTTCCATACTGCAGAGAAAATTCAGAGAGAGAAATTTATTTATTAAAAACTGATCTATTTTTGGGTAAGCCTAACAGTGTTCTATGTGGAAGTTTAATTTTAAATTCTCATCATAAATTACGTTGAAATGAAACAAAACAGAGGAAGCAATTCCTAAACAGAAGAATTCATTTTTCTTAAGTCGTTAACGAAATCGTTTCTGCAAATAAATTAACCCACTTTTTTTTTAAACACTCATCAATTCGGGCATCTTTTAGCGACACCTAGCCTAGACTATTCGGAAAGTGGGAGTTAAGAGAGATGTCGTTGCCTATGACTGAAATTTTTTAAATTTCTGGGATCAAGCAATCATTGTCAGTATACTTAGAGGAAAGTGACTATTGAAATTCCGATGAACTGTTGATAACTTTTGTATCAGTGTTTTTTTCACATATAAAACCGGTACTATTTATTAGACTACTCTAAATTTCGATCCTGACGTTCGGTAAATTTTAACGCACATAAAGTGGTCAACTTTCTCGTGTAGAGGAAAATTCGAAGTGGAAAAATCTTAAATATTCCGTGCGCTTTCCTTGGCAGCGAGGTGTTTGCAAGACACTGCCAACAGCTAACAACTGACCAGCATTTCTCGACGAGTGGTGATTGTTTTCAGTTCTTCAGCCTTCGCATCGTCCATTGTCATCCTTCTTATCTTCAGAGTATTTTCCAACGAAATTTTTGCTTTTTCAGCTATATTTGATTCAGACTGCACCCTCGACAACGCAAAGCCAGGAATACTGGATATCTTTATAGCTATGGGTTTCGGATCAAGCACCTCGTTCGAAAATGTTACTTTACGCTTTGATAGCTTCCCATCCTTCTGTGTTTTCACTTCTGATGGAATATTTGCAAGCGAACGATACTCCATCTTCTTTTTATCTTCGGAGGTAATTGGCTTTAGCGATGGCCGCTTCATACATTCACCATCCGATCCATAACCATCTTTACCATGGTTCCATGATGAAGTCGGATCTGTTGTGGGCGAATAATTCTCATAGCTGGTCTTTGGTATCTGATTTTCTCCTTCAGCTTTTCCTCTCTTTTTGTTCGCATCATCAAAACTTTTCAAAAGTTCAGAGCGCCAACTCAATTTCGGCCCCACTCTCTTCTGACGCCTTTCGTATTCTTGTTTACTATAGGTGTTGATGCTAGAAAGTTTCGGTTTTTTTGTCTCTTCTTCACTCGACGATTCAGTGTTTTTTCCTTTTTTCGTGGATTTCCTTTTTGCATCTGCGACTACTGACGACATTCCCACAAACGCATCTCTTAACTGGGCTTTCGACGTTTCGTTTTCTACAACGCTCGTTCTCGAGGAATTCACCTGTGTTTTTTCAAATACTGCTCTCGGCGGACCGCTGCTGAAAATATCTGAACAACTTTCGTCGGCGACCGATAGTGCGGTAGCTTTCTTTTTCTTTACGGTTGAGATTTTAGTCGGCACGTCTTTTACGGCGATTTTCCCATCCATTTCAACGCTAGCAAAATTCTCTTTCTGCGAAGGTAATAACGTGAGCATGCTACTTGACTCATTCTTACTGACCGTCGTAACTTCGATCTTCGGCTTTAACAAAGCGTTTCCAGCTATGACTTCGGTCTTCCTATTTAAGTAAGGAGATATTAAATCCACCTCTGGGCTCTTCGACGGCATACTTGAAGAGGTACTGGAGAAATCTATTGGTTCTTTCGTCGTTGCATAGGACACCTGATTGCTCTTGCTCGCCTTTGGAGCGTTTTTTTCGCATTCACCTGATGGATGGTCACTGCTCTCCGAAGAAGCGTCTGAAGAAGCTCTGCTAGCTACAGTTCGTCCATTTTTACGTGTATCTAGGAGGGATGTGGTGCTGGCTGATAACATATAGCGGTGAGGATCTATGGACCTGCTCGTCTCTGCATTCGATTCATCACTATGATTATTTCGTATTTCGGAAGCGCTTCCTTTACTTCCATCTGAGTAAAAAACAAGCGTTCCAACATCCGTTTTCTTGGGCGTGCGACTGCGTTTATCGCTTCGTCCACTTGGTGGTTTTTCGTTGGAAATTTTTACGGACGATTTCTTGCTCGTTTCTTTAGTTGAAATCTTCCCGTCAAAGCACGTGTTCGAAGCAAAGTTTTCCTTATGATTAAGCGTAAGAGATTCATCGAAATATGGTTCAAGGGCGCATCGCAAAGTGCTCGTTATTTTCTTCGCTACTGCGGTGTCTTGAATTTCGTTTTTAGCTGTCGCACTGTTCGTCGAAATGCAAGTGTTATTTAATTTCTTCTCGTGTACCAAGTTCACCTTCCCTATATGGGTTTTTTCGGCTTTCGTCAACTCCATAGTAGTTTCTCCCTTCTCATGGCTTGCGGTTGTTTTTTTCTGCATTTCGGCCCGCAAAGCAACACTTCGAAACTGCGCAATACGCGAATCGTTTTCGACTGTTGGCTTTGACACATGGTCACCACGATTATGCTTTGTCATCGATTTTCTCACATCAATGCTGGTATCGTTTTTTTCGCTTCGATGGCTCTCCTCAATAAGCTGCCCATTAACCGCCTTGGTGACACTCTTCTCGGATGTTTTGTTCTCACTTCTAATGCTTGTCTTCGTCTTCACAATCACTGTACTGTTCTTCTCAACTTTCATCGGTATAATCATCGATGTGCAGTGTATCTCTCCCGTGTGCTTATCTAAACTCGATTTTACGCTCTTTTCTTTAACACCTTTTTCCGCTTTGCTAACCGCAATGTTATTCCCTCGAGCTGCATCACAACTCTTTGGGGTTGCTTCATTCACTCTGCAATAACTATCTATTACAGAAGATTTGCTGCAATCTGTTGTCACGTCCTTCCTCAGCAGAGGGGCATCCCCGTCATGTGTGGTCTGTGCTGAGTCCACGGAAACTCTCGACGCAGAGAACGCATCCATCGGCGGACATTTATCGTTGCGATAACTCTGTTCGACGTTCGTCTCGGTTTCCTCCCTCCTTACCTTGACAGCGTTCTTCAGATTTTCACTTCTCGACTGAACTTCTTCCAAGGGTTGGGCTAATGCTGGGGGAGGGAGGTCATCGATTAGCACAGAAGACATTTTTTTCAGCGGCCTTTCAACGTCGCGAAGTGTCCGACCAGCGCGGGAGGATTTTCGCTCCAAATGTTTTGGAGCTGCTGACACCTCATCCTTCTCTGCAAACTTTGAGAGAATTGCTGCAACGGAATTGGCCTTTCTGTTGATTTCACTGGATGTGTCGATTGATGGTCGATTCCTACTCAAATTAGTCTGCCAACTGTCATCACGGCGACAACCATCTGTGTTACGTTTTTGCTTAGTGTCAAAATTTGAAGTGGGTTTTGGCAAGCTTTTTGCTTCCTCTTCAACCTTAGCCTTTTTCTCGGGCGTTTCGCAACTGATCGCATTTCCCTTCACCTGCAAAGATACACAGTAACGAGGATTGGTGGCGAAGAAAAAAAAACGCTCAAGCACATACTTCTTCAGCTGCAACTGAATTTATGCAAAGAAAAAGAAATGTGTCATAACACAATACATGAGACGACAAATGCCTTGCAGGAATTATTCTACTGGATGGGAAGTTACGCTACCCATCTTCCACGCTGCTATCCTTACACGATGGCAAAGCATCCCAGCGGGTTAAATCCGTACAATTCTTCTGTTTCCAAGTACCTTTCCGGCTGCCAAAGGCTAGGAAATAGCACGAGGAACTGAAAGCCTTTATTGCAGTCGGCAAATCTTATGTCAGAGACGTTTAATGACAAAGAAGTTTCATCATCACGTGGTAAAAATTCGTTCATTTGAAGCACTGATTCTTAAATTACGATCACGAGTGCTTTGTGGATCACACTGGCCTCGTCTCGTCTAGTTGTCCAACAGCCACACTTTTCTCAACGACTATAATCTAGCACCTTCCGCGTATAAGCTGAATCCATATCGATCGCATGGTTACGAGGAATCTAACTCTTGGAGGCGTCTACTCAAGAAAGAAAGCGCAAGTTTTCAATTCACGAACAGCAGACTGACTTGTTCACAGGCAACGAGTGGACGATTTTGCATCCATGCGGCGAACATGGAATTTTTTCTTTTGTAGAACTTGTAAAAATTCAATAAAAAACACCACGAATATTTCGCGGAATCCGCCTGTGAAACCTGCGAATCTGCATTTAAAGCATTTTGCAAAAGTAAAGTCAGTCACTGCCGGGCCTCATTCTATGCAAATCCTAAAATCCCGAGAAGGCCTTACGCTCAACAGTTAATTCTAACACGAAAAAATTTAAAAGTCGTCGACATCTCGGAGCAGCTCACTTCAGAAATAATACCTTTTTTGGAGCCGCTGAAAGGAGCTTTTCAACTGCTTCGTTTTCTCCGTCGCTTTGTTTCCTTGGCGTCGGCGCGGTTTTGGATTTCTGATTGACGTTCCCGGCTTCTGACTTTGAAAGAATCCCCATTCTAGTACTTGGGCCAATTCCATCTGCAATATGAACGTCTGATGTCGAAGGTCGCAAAAACTGGGAACCGTCTGCAGATAAAATCGGCGTTTTCGCAGTCGTTGCAGTACAATGCGACTGAGGAGTAGTGATACTGTTGAGCATCTTCCAATTCATGAATCCATGCTTTCTGAATCGTATCAGAAACACCAAAGCCCACGTCGCCTTCTGCAATTGCACTGCGACAGATTATTTAAAAGAAAAAAGAAAAGAAGCTAGTTGTGACAACGCGCTTCATACATCTAGTAATTCGTTCCATCTGTCTATAGGTACCCTTCTCATGCAACCACAACAAATTCTGGTTCAATATTCTTCAAAAGAAACCATTTCCCAAAACAGATACGATTTACCCTAACGATCGTGTTTTAGAGTTGCCGCGTGCAATCATCCACGTGCACTCATATCTGGTTATGTCATTCCAGACTTTTGCGGTTATTTCGACAATTTGTTAGTTATTTCTGTGGTAATGAAATTCGCTAATTCTGTATAAAGTTTCAGTGTTATGTTTGATAATCAAGTGATTATAAAGGGAAATTCGCGAGGCGGTTACGTCTATTTTAGAATATTTTAGTGAAAATTTTGCTCTTTTAACACTCGAAATGAAGTTCCGGCATTTTCCACCGCACACTTTTTAAAGAAGCCAAGCAAAACAATCCGAATGTTATCCATTAGATAATCATACAGAAAGGAGTGGCATAGAGACAAAGTAAAACTATGATGCTACAGAGAGGAAGCACGCTGACAGGAATAGGCTAATGCTTCAAGCGTTAGAATGGCATGCATGCGCTCGACGGTCGAATTTCTTTGAATTATAGAACACTGATGCCTACAGTGATGACCGTCGTCCAATAGCCGCGTTTTCGTCGCAACCGTTCGACTAGGTGGTATAGACGGACGAAGAAGAACTGCTCGATGAAAACAGAACAAAACTAACTCTGAATCGCTTATTTTTGAGATATGATTTGAGACCTTCTTTAGAGAGTGGTTTGCCGACGTTTGGTTGACTCAGTAATAGATCGTTCGCTGCACGTGCTCTTGAACCGACGATCCATTCGTGTTGAAGGCACTGTTCGGGTAACATTCTTTTTCTAAATCGCTGCATTCAGTAAAATGAATCGCATCGTCCACTTGACTCGATTTGCAATTTTACAGCGAACAAAGAAATACAGGAAATATTAAAAAAAAACGATACGTAATACGACCATCATGTGGACAAAAGTAGACAGTTCTTAGAGAAACATGCTTCAATGTGTAAATCCTGTAATTGTGATCAACCTTCCAGGAAATCAACTTGGCGAATTTGAAGAGCTGCTCATCCTTTCAATTATTTTCAAGATTTTATTAAATCAATATAAAATATCCGTGCAAAAGCTCAAAATGTTTAACAACTTGCAATATCATCGCAGAAATTTGCTTGCAAAATCACGAAAGTTCACAGGTCCAGTTTGCTTTAATTCATGCACTGAGACTTTCTGTATGAGCATTCATACCCATCTGAAGGACTGAAAAAATGCTTACTTTTGATCGTAAACGAGAAGCTTGGAAATGAAATCCTTGGCAGCTTCAGAAATACCTTCAAATGCTTCTTCATCGAATTCCCATTCGCCTTTCTCAACTGCACAGTATGTGTCTCCAAGTGTTTCGCCAAGAAAAGGCGAAATTCCTGATAACCTTAAAATTATTTGTCTTCAAAAAGCAGCAGTTTATGGAGATCGATCAACTCAAGCAACAAACAGTAAAATGGAATTCTCGCTAAAGCTGCCAACTATAATTTTGTCCTTTCTAGGATATGAAAAGTCCTTTGAACCTCTTGACTTCAACTTTCTAAAGCATAAGAATTAAGCCTGACTTCGGTGCAGACCACAATAAAGTCTAGGTCGATTCCATAAGCAAGTCACCATCTTCTGACCAGTCATCAATATCAGTTCCGCTGGTCGACCACAGTTTTTCAGAAGTGATCAAAGAACTGTACAGTTGCAAACCAAAACCACCCCTTACTTCATATAGTCACTCACTCCCAAAGTGTGCCGCTACGTACACCGTGCTGTTTTCAAAAATTTACAAGGGCAGCTCTCGAAACAAATAAATATTAAATTATCGCTATAAATTTTTAAATCGAAAAATGGCGAACGTTACACGAAATTGCTGGATTGTTCAACAAAAATCCTGGATCATGCTGCTAAATTCACGTTCTGAGTATGTTTGAAAGGAAGAAATCGTAAAAGCTCCCATTGAACAATATGCGTTGATCATAGGTGCCATGTGCACTATTTTTTTGAAACTATGGGAAAATCTAATTCGAAGGTGTCGTTCTAATTGCCGTTATCACCACAGCACCTCGCATGATACATAGAAAAACCGGATGATAGGCCAAACGATGCCGTACAACGTATGTTTTTTTATAAAGCAAGCCAAAGTGTATAAAAAAAACAACCCTCGAAACAACCCTAAGGGACTTTCCACGAACGAGAGTGCTATTTGACTTGGAAAACGGAAGAACTCTTTCTAGGCCAATTCTTTGAGCGAAGTTACATGAAAACATATATCGAGGCAATCGTTACAGGGTCTTGAATGTCCTAACAGCGTTCTAGATATCAGGTTTCAGCAGTAAGAGGACGTTAGGAGGTGTGCCATGTCTGCAGAATACGTAGATAAGCGAAAATTAAGAGGTTCTTCTACGAAGTTGCCCCTTTAAAGCAGAAATATAGACTGTTCTGATAAAAAAGGTTTTGGTGTTGAAAACATTACGACCTATGAAGTTTTCTTTTTTGATTTAAAACAGTACTCAGGAAGAAGTAAAAGGATAAAGTTATTCTTAGAGGCTCAGACCATATGAGACAGTGAACAAAGTTAAGTGGGTTAACCTCTATCTCCCCAATCCCAACTTCAAGCGTTATGCCATTTAAGGGTGGCTATTACAAACGAATATGACGGCGACTGCAAAACCATTTAAATACGTTGTGGGCATTCGGGCACTCGAGTGAATCGTTCTGAGATACCACCCTCTTCTAGATCTTCAGCTGAGCCTCCCAAAAAAAAGAATTTCCATGCCCAGAGGCATTTCAGCACCACAACCACAAACTAATGGAGAGAAGGCGAGCGTGAGAATAGAAACTCAGAGCTTTAAAATATTGGGAACGGGAAGTAGCTGTTGATCCATGCAACCAGACCATAACTAAGAGCAGCTGCTACAGATAAGCTCATTTGAAATATTCGAGTAGGTGTGCAAAGCGTTAACAGAACGAAACTTTTTCAGAGCAAAAAAGTATGTGAAAACGTCGAAGACGGGCTAAAGCTTCATTAGCGAGGTTCTTAAATATCGTCACGTTCACTCTGTTTGATAAAAACCGATTTGGTACAACGTCCACAAAGTTTGGTTGTCTGCTGGACAAATCTTGCACTATGAGAAGCAAGCGTCAAACACATTTCCTACTTTCATGCTGCAAACTGCCACAGTGGTTTTCTCTCTGGTGCTGAATGAGAAGAACGGAATATTGATGGAAGCAAATTTCCGCCTACTCAGCTTGCTCTGATCGACCATTTCAATTCCATTTCGACCCTTACCCGACCAAAAAGACGACCAATGAGGGGTTTGATTCCACCTTCAAGGTCAGGGCTGCTTCCCGTGTCCAGTTAAGAGATTCGACTGCATACTCACCCTTTACTGGCAATAGGATGACGTTGTCCATCTCACATTGTTTATCCTTCAAAAACAACTGAAGCCAAAAATTCGGGACTTCGAAATCAGGTGTTCTTCAAATTAGAAAAAAATTCGAACTTCAAAGAAATTCAGAACGGTAAAACAAAAGTACAATTTATGGCAAATCCTTTTCCCCGTAGAAAGTAAGAACTGCCAAAACTGAGGAGATGTGACAATAGGTATGAGAATGAAACGTGAACATTTTAACCACCAACCTTATCCGGTAGCGTCGAAAAAGTAAGAGTTAATTAGCAGTGACTCGAATATTAGATGGAACGTAAATTAAAAACTTGAGGATTCAAGTATGTTAGCGTTAATTGCCGAAAATACTCACAGTATGTAGGTAATGACACCAATACTCCACATATCGGTATGAAAGTCGATAGGTTCGAACTTGATCACCTCCGGAGCAACAAACTCTGGCGTACCGGCCATAAACAATAGATTTGACGATCCATCATAATATTGCGCTAGACCAAAATCGATAAGCTTTATTCGATTACCCGTTTGTGATACGCACATAATGTTCTCTGGCTGAAAATTCCAGCACTGTTATCTCTGGAATATTCTAATAAACGCGTGTTTACTCACCACATGATAAAAGGGAAGGGTATGACCGCTATAAAACGACTTATTCTAACGACCTATAAAAATAATAACTCGATTTTCATTCCTATTAAATAGATCTGGCACCTCATGCGCCATTTACGAGAGCTAAAATTTGCACAAGCAGAATGAAAGAGTGCCAGCTTGCCAACGAACACCTCTAATGCTCAAATTTTCTGTTAAGGGGACAAAATGAAATTCTACCTTAATATCCAGGTGTACAATGTTCTTGCTGTGTATATAACTGACAGCTTCACAAAGCTGACAAACGATCATAACAACAGCCATTTCCGTTAAAATGTAATTGTCGTCGACGACTCGATCGAACAGCTCTCCTCCTCGTACACTGCAAAGTAGTTCATATCTCAGATGACCAATTATTTCTTTAAAGCGACTTTCCAGGATAAGCTCGTATCTATCGAACTGTTTTATGCAGATAAACGGCAGCATCTCCCAATAGTTCAGAGCAATTTTCTTTTTTTATTGGATTAACATGCATCTCTTTATTTGCTACCTGCTGAAATATGCCTATATCCATGTGCAAAATATGTAAAAATTGAACTTCTAAATGAACGTAACGCGTTAAGCATGGTGAAGGCTAATACATCGTAGCAGTTTTATTGCATTCGGAATTTAACGCTTCTATGTCAATATCTCTGTTCATCGCTTAGTATGGTCTCTCCGCTGCAAATGTAAACCTGAAATATCATCCGTGATCTCATTACCTACTTTTCTAAAGGTGGGCGCGTTCAGAAATGGGACGTGTCGAAAAAATTGAAACTTCGGAGAGAAAAAAACAAAACAAAAGACAACCAATTCCCCACAATATAAACATCTGCATGAACCTCAACTCGAAACGTGTTGTGACAAGTAAGCATTTCAATACAAGCTGATTTTCAATCCACCTTAAGCAATAATAATCAACAATCATAAGGCAATTAACGAGTGATTTACGCTGGGAAAACGAAAAAGAACGTCTGTATATGACCATTTTATGCTTACATAGAACGCAACGGCTGGTGAATATTCCCTCTTTGTTGAGGGGTGAGATACACAATACGCTTTCAGAAAGATCTCTTTACGTTTTCCACTACTGAACTGTAACTCACTCCACATAAAGGATTTTTCGGTAAAGGTTGCATAATAACCTCAAACATATTACCGGTGCAAAAAAAGAACTTGCACAGTTATGCAGAAATTCGATACGGCGCTCAGCTGAAGAGTAAATAAGAACTATAACTCACACTTCCATCACGAGAATAATATCATTATCGGGAGTGGAGAAAGCGTCATAAATTTGCGCAATACGTGGATGCCGCATTTGAGTCATTATGGCTACCTTAAAAATTCTTTCCGTGATCGAATATAAAGAACAGTGTATTCTCGACGAAAAGGCTGAAAAACTGCAACTACAAAAAAACAAATGAGTGTTATGGTGGAGACTTTAAGAAATGATGTTGAAAATTCGAGGAGCAAAAGAAACAAATGATACTGTGACCGTTCGCTTTATTTCCTTCAGTGGGAAGAAACGAGAGAAACTGTCTTAACGAGTTCCTTTGAAAGATTTTTTAGCACAGATAGGAGAAGGCAAACAAAGTCGGAAATTTGATTATAACGAATCTCATTCAATATTTGCGTAACGCAAAAATGTTAGCAGCTTTCCGCTACCGAGAAAGAACAATTTGATGTTCTGTCGACTGCCGCTCATATCTGTGGTGATGCTAGTCAGTTATTCATGAATTCAATAATTTGCTGCACTCTACAGCCGAATTTCCGGTTTTCAACCATATCCTAAGGATGTGACTTCGTCTATAACAAAAAGAAGCTCATCGCTTCAGAATAAAAAGAACGATCCCTGTTTTCTCGCTAACGAATACAATTCAGTAATATTACCTACAAAAATCTTCCACAATAAATATGTGACACACGAACATGGAGGGATAGAATTTACATTGAAAAATTTCAATGAAGATTTATCCAACCTCTTTCTCGACTTGTGCCCTATCTGCATCGCGTCTTATTTTAATTCGTTTTGCTGCCAATTCCAATCCAGTCGCCTTCTCTCGACATCTATAGACTTTCCCAAATTTGCCTCTGCAATTAAAAAACGTTCGGGTTCGAAAAAATTGCTCCCACTTTCATTTCCCTACAAACTCCAATCAAATGAATTTTCAGTGGTAGTACTTTGCATCGTTCTCACAACCGGAATATAAAATACTTTCGAAATACGTTCTTTTTACTTTACTGCAGTTGTGCTCATAAATTCGATAAGATAAGAATATATTAGATAAACTTACTCTCCGATTTCATCAAAGCATTCATAATACTTTGAAAATTTCTCGTTAGCTCGGATTCGAACAACCTCCTTTATCTCGAAGGGTAGCTTATCCTCTTCTGCAAGAAAACTGCTTAAATGATATTTAGAATTAATTACATTTTTAGCAGATGTTCTGTCCCTAATCTTCTCATTTCCACTATCATAAAGAGTATATAATTGCAAAAAAAAGACCACATTCAACGATTAGCGAAATTTTCAAAAGCATTCCATTTTCAGTTTCTTTTTTTTTAAACAGTAGTAGAGATTGCCACGAAACATTTTCTGCTTCCCCTGTAAATTCCACATCCCCCCCCCCTCCCCCTCTCCCTGCCAGTCAGCTTCATTTTGTCTCCTCCACCCTTCTTAGAAGCAATCTTACCTATTTTTTCGTGTTCTGCATTCCATGAAGATGAGCAGGTACTGAAAATTTGCATGGGGTTTTGGCTGTTGTTATGTGCTACTGTAATGCGATCTCGAGCTCTGTTATTCTAGGACCTTTTCATATGCCCCTCTTCCTATTGAAAACGTTAAATGTTGAACGAGACTCCTGCAATCGACTTTTTGTTACCACGATGATTGAAGGATTGTTGCGTGGGGATGCTTTGCTTGTGGATATGCCCCGAGAAATGAGCAATGGCTAATTGTGAAAATTGCCATCCTAAGACATGTTGCATTAGAGCATCGCTAAGTGGACAGAACTAAAAACGAAACAGTGGAGAGTTCGTTTCAATTTAGTGTTAAATGCGCCACACAAACACTCAGGATGCAGGTTGTAAAGCTAAGTGCTTAGCGTACACCAAGCAAGACGTGACACACGATGAACGAATGATTGCTGATCCACTTGAGATCTAAGAAGCACTTAGCTCATCCAAGCAAAGCATTCCCACCATGCTTCTTTACTTTCTTCGTCGAATGCAATAATTACTTCATTTCAGTTGTCTAACTTATGCCATATCTCAAGCCATGAAATGCCGCTTCATTATCGGAAGTCTGCGCGATGTTCACATTTCAATTTTATCATCGATGGTCTCAATTATTTCTTCCGGGTGAGGAGTATGTATCATAAGCTTTTTCTAAATATTATCAGTGAAGAGTTATTGTTGAGAAATTCACTCTGTAATGAAAACTAATTAATGTGAAGGATAATAACTAAAGGAATCTTTTTTCATGAACTTCACTTAGAAATGAAATGCGGTGCGATTGTCTACTAGCAATTACGCATAAATAATTCAACTACTTCCGAAGTGGTACTTCAAAATTAAGCAGCACCTTCGTCCGTAGAAAAAAGAGTAAAAATGACGCTAATGTTTTACGTCGAAACGTTTGTCCGCAGCTGTGATAACTACAAAGACTACCCATATGAAAACGTTTCCGGATGGAAGTGAATAGTGGCTAACTGTGGAAATTGTCATCGTAAGATATATTGCATAAGAGTTTTGTTATGTGGACAAAACAAAAGAAGAAAGAGCGGAGAGTTCGTGGCAAATCAGCGTTAAATGCGCAAACACTAGCAAAATTTGCATCATATTTATGGCAATGAAGGTTTTTAGAGGGTGCATAAGATCGCACGGCCAATCCAATGGGAGAAAAAAATCTAAGCATTTTTTAGGCAGTATCACCCCTCCTCCCTTCCCCAAAACTTGCTATTATAGTTGCAAACATGCACATACAAGTTATCGTTGATAACGTTTAAAGTTTCTATCCATAAAGAGCTCATTCATAAGAAGGAATATAGCTGATCTATCATATATTGAACGGTATTTATTATGAACGGTAGAATTTCTTGCTTAAACCTCAGCAAAGAATAGCGAAAACACATTTATCTTTTGATTACTAGGTTGATTTCTTTTCATCATAACATTCGCCAATGAATGTAAGATATACCTAGTCGGTAATCGGATTCGTCGACGACGATTCTTCCGGATGTATCAGCACTGGTCGACGCCGAAAGTGAACCTTGAAAAACCATTGCCGGCTAGCAGCAATTTGAAGCTGCTGGCATCCAGTGGCAGAATAATGGTGCGACTCGATAAGCTCACCCTGAAAGTACTACAATAACGAATTGCAAAGCTCATTACGAATGAACATAAATGGGATTTTCGCTCAAGGAACGACTGTTAGTTACCACCGCTTGCCGACGTCTATAGTCTTCGCTTAGTTGAACGCTGCCTGCCCGTTCAACAACGCAGCTCTGAATCATGCATTACACGTCTTGTCTCTCGCTCGACGCATTTGTGAACCGGAAAGAAATCACCCTCAAAAAAAAAAAAAATAAAATAAAATAAATCGACGCAAAAACGATGGTTACTCATTTTGTCGTTTTGCTACAACTCATGTTCTATATGCACATAATATTTTGTACAACAGCTGCAAACAATTTTTTTTAACTACTTTATTGATATTTCAGTGAACCTCTGCAATATCCGAACATAAAATCGAGGATAAATTGCACTTCTTGCGGCGTTTCGCCGAATGATTTCTTATAAACACCTCTTAACGACATGATGATATGTCGACAGTTCTATGACGTCTATGAAACGAATACAACAAGCGATCGCAATCGACATTCGAGCACTTCTCAAGCAACTCGAAATTCAATTCAACGGAAATTCTCGTAAATCCTCTTATCCCTCATAAGACCACAATTAAAACTTTCTCCGCTTGAAATATTAAATGCAAAATCGATCGACACAAATTCACATTTATTGAAATATGCACGAAATGATAGCGCCTCCTTACTGATACTGAATACCCCTGACTATGTTTTGTCTTTACGAAATTTTCAATGCTAAATTCTATGCATGAGTCATTTACTATAAACTGTGAAGAAAAAAAAAAACTCAGTGGTAAAATGGTCACTGAAAAAACCTCAACGCAACACCAAAATAACTCAAATATATGCAAATATGCACAACCAACGACACTCTTCTAACAACACCGTGATAGAGTATGCAATACTCTAAAAACAACATGAACAAGTATGAGCAAATTACGTGACACACTGTCTTTAACGAATAGCTAATTAATCAAGAGAGAAATTGATAGACTCAAGCAAGAGATCAATGCACTCCGACGAGAAAGAAGCAACCAAGCAATGTGAACAAGGCAGGCGTGTTTAAATGGATTGAAAGCGGGTGGCACCTGACTGAATGGATGCACTCGACGGGACACCACATAGCCAACAAAGAAATGTTCCTTCGCACACACACACACACATGCAAAAAAAAGCGACTGCGCCGCTTGTTTGGTAGAAGGGTTTGATTTGAACGTGTATTGGTTGCTTCATGATTACAACCACTCGTAAGCACACATTTCGCTAGTAATGTGCCAGCTGATAAAATTGCTAATATAGGCGTTTATAATATCACATTCACTACTCGCCGGTCTGCCTGCATTTCAGTGATATCTGGTTTGGCGCACTGTTGCAGATGAGCATCATTTGTGATTTGCGATAAACTACCACCAACTCTTTCCTCACAAATGAAAGGAAGCAGTAAAAACTCAACACCTGGGGAAGTCTTTTATCATAACACACTGTTCAGTGAACGTAACATGCCGCCCGATAGACTAGAAAATTAATGTGTTATTTTGTAGTACCTAATATTTGTTATGATCCTCTTACTTCTTATGCACTCTTTAGCACACCGGAATGAAGCAATTCTCTTTAATGAGATTTACTGTGTTGCTGATAACAGCAAAAGTGCGCCTTTTTTTGCATTTGTTAACAGTTTTTGTCTCTTTAAAGAGATTCACTCCATGCAGCTAAAATGTAAGCGCGATATGGTATTGCCGATCACATCGAAAGTGAAGAGCCGAAGCATT
Source organism: Parascaris univalens (assembly GCA_037576465.1). NCBI lineage: Eukaryota > Metazoa > Nematoda > Chromadorea > Rhabditida > Ascarididae > Parascaris > Parascaris univalens. The sequence goes on along the minus strand of CM075173.1, from coordinate 71,287,630 downwards.
TGAGCAAACGAACGTTTAGCGCTGACAGTGCTAACGATTCAGTGAATAGCGTTGATTGCACATTCACAAATATGAATGGCCAATCTAGAATCGTTCAGAGAAACTTCATTTATTATTGTCTGCAATCTATTTAAAAATTTGTCATTTCAAGAACTCAACCCTTTAATCCAACCTAATTTGAAATACTTGCTCATTTCCTTCGATGTTCAAAATAGCTCAAGCCACACTAGCTCCTCATTTCCCTCGACGTTCGGAGAAGTTACCGAATTATACAAAGGGATATTATCCCTGATGTCTTAAAGCGACATGATCTTATTGCGTTTTAATATTGCACTGATTTATACTTTTAACAGAAAAGTTCTTAAAATGACCGACTTAGAAAGCTTTCGCCTTTATCAGATAAGAGTGAAGTCACGTTCCACGTCTAAACCAATAGGTTTCGATGAACGAATATATTAGTAGAAAATTTTATCTCTATTTCTTTGGAACGAACTGCAAATAACTAACTTGGTAGCTGCAACTACGAATCACTACAAATAAATATAATAACACTTAACAGAAACGACCTATTTCAACTCACTGTTTAATAAGGATCTTAAGAACAACAGTACAAATTTCCAGCTGCTATTGTTTTGAGTGGCTTCTACCTTTTCACAAGTAAGGAATTTGAATTCGTTTGCGAAAGGATTTCAAAAGATGCACTCCAGTGGCTACCTTTCACTGTTGCTCAGCTGCAGTGAAAGCAGCCGATTTCTTGGAATATGCACACATAACGTTAGCCTAGGCATCAGAGATGAAAAATCGATCGACCAAACAATCACTCGAACACTGGAATGCTTACTGTCCGACTTTGCTTTCAGGAGACTTCTCAATTAGCCGCGTAAGTCATTATATATATATATATATATATATATATATATATATATATATATATATATATATGATGTTAGAAAGGTTCATAAAAAGTGCATTAGGCATCTTAAGCATTATTGGAATGCAAATAAAAATAAAACTTTGCCACTAATCGCTGCAAAATTTCACTCTCAACAATACACTACGGGTAAATCGATTTAATCAAATACAAACAGGCACCAACTCAAATACCTTGAATTGTGACGTAAACGAATTCATTGTGAAACTGTAATCGCGGCATTCTGAATTTATGAACAAGTGCTCGCGTTTGTGAACTATTTCACGTTTTAAGAAGACACCCCTTTGTGGATGGAACTTAATTTGTGCTTTCAGTCAGTTGAAGAACATAAAAGTGCGAATAGTTTGCACACGAAGAAAAACGGATACCAATGGATGAGAAATGAATTAATTTTTGCATGCAGACCCCATGTGAGGTTTCATTTGACGATTCTTCAAAGCTGATTCGTTTCGATGCAAAAGTTTGAATTGAAATATGAGCTGAAATTGATACCGCATGAATTCGTGAAATATCTCATGTAATGTGCAAACATCTCTATGAAAACCAAAAAGAAAAAGAGTGATTCGTTTCCATAATAAGAATGGAATCAATGAAACGTTTAAAATAATTTAATGCTGACATATTTCGATGGTATTTAATAAATGTGAATTCGAAATTGAAGATAAAGTGATAAAAGCTTAATGCGATCACCTTCTTGAGGCAATCATAGAGTTAAACAGATCGGATGGGGAAATATTAGAGTTGAACAGATCGGATGGGAAGGGGGGAATGTAAGATGTCGTTATGTTGCAATAAAAATAACTGAATATTGACGATAGAAAAATGCTAGTAATTATGGCATAAATAATTGTTGTGGTATAAATAGAGAGGCCGTTTGAAGCAAACAACTAAACGCCCAGACGGCAACAAATGAAACGTCATACAACAACAAAATATCACAATGAAAACAAATGCATCAATTTAGCGCACATATATTCCCTCTTAGCAATGCATCAGCTATGCACAAATATGTGGGCGATTATAGAGCAAAACGTTTTAAATGCCAGCATCATGTCACCATCGACAACTCATTACTTTAATTTCATGAGAGAGAGGGAAAGAGAGAGAGAGAGAGAGAGAAGACTGCATTGTTTAAATTTTTTATGGCTATAGATTTTCAAAAAAAAGAAGAAGAGAATAAAATAAGATAGATATTACAAAAGGCGGACTAAGCTCAGTAAAGAACTATTGTCGACTCCGAAATTAATCGAATAAATAGAGAATCAAAACTAATAATAAACTTTCGTAAACAGCCGCACAACGAGAAAAATAGCAAATCTGCCATATGCCACCTTCACCACACATCTTACTGAAGAAATAACAGTTGTGCGATAGCGATAATATATAGCATCGTATGTACATCAGTATGAAATTTCTCATCTTCAGAGGCACATCTCTCAATGAGCGCTGCTGACTCGGGGCTGCACTTTGCTGCCGAATGGATTAAGAAGTCGGGCAGAAAACAACAGTTGTACATAGGACGATGGCCGTGTAGCGTATATGCACTCATCCAAAGTCAAATATTTCGAAAACTACATCAGCCATTAAAATGGAGAAAAAAAATGCAAAGAATGGAATGTGCACAGGGCTAATGTGATAAACATTTCTGCTCATTGATTATCGCATATCGTATGAGAAATTCATTTCGACGAGAAATTTGAATAATTTCGTAATTATTTCATAAACGCTCCTTAGGGGAGATATTGATATTTCGTATTATTGAAGAACTTACGAAGCATTTATACATTTCCAATTTTTCACACTTCCCCGAAATTAAACATTACTTTTAGTGGAATTTCCCATTTATGGTGGTATGTATGTAAAAATCTCATGCAGAAATTAACGTAACTAGTTTCTTCAACGCCATAAAGTGGATTCAATTACAGCGAAAACAAAACGCAAAAGAAACCAAATAAAACATATTTTGCTGTTTGAAATGCGCTAGGAAAATTTCGCTACTTCTGAAAATGAGATTTCATTTTTTTTGGCCGATCATTTGAGCGATAGCCGAATTCGAGTATCCTGGAACATATTTCCGGAGAATTTTTTAACAATAACATTGAACATTAAGTATATGGAAGTACAATAAGCTGCTTTCATCGAAGCGTACTTTTTGAGCGAAAAAAAGAGAGAAAACTTATTGAACAGAATAAATTATAGAATAAATTTGATTAACGTACTTTTTGCGCTTGAGGTGGTTTCATTTAAACGACATAGATTAATGACAATAATGAATCAACCAGTTTCCAACATTTAGTAGATGAGCGAAATTATGGTCGCTTTTTATGAAGTGAAATTTCGTTTTCACCTTCGCAACTGCAATCGAAATTCTCTTTCAAATGAACGCTTCGATCGGTAACCCAATAGATATTTTTTAGTCATCCGACTTCAATTCGGATTAAACTGCAAAGAGATACGATCGAGAATGTTCAGAAAACACAGATTTATGCAAAACGATAGGAATATCAGCTTGGCGGATGTCATCACCACGTAAAATCGCACCACCGAGAAAAATCGTTTTTTCTCGGCACCAAACTAAAAGAAATCAATTAATGGCTTGCTTATACTGTTACTCGAAATTTCAGGCTTCTGTCCATCTTATTCAATGAGTGCACCTGTGTTTATTCTGTCGGGCAATAAGCTGCTTGTTAATATGTTGCTGAGATGAAAACAGCTCAATGTGGAAGTGACTAGTTGTTAATTTCTGCGCAAAACGACGCCTCCTGATGCACTTACATCTCTATAGTCCAGTCAATCAACGCCGACAAGGAATCTAACTTCTTGAAAAGTTATTAGGTACCCATTCTGCACTTACCCTCACTGTGCTGTTCAGAGTAGGAACTGTTACTGCATTCAGACGTTCATCGGTCCTGAGCTCCATCGCAACCAAACGCCACCTTATTTGGTTACCTCTATCTAGAGAAAAATTAGAAAAGCAGGACCTCAATAATCGACCGCATAATCTTTTCCGTAAGGTGCCTGCGATAATACCATTATCGTAATTGTTGCACAGATATGAAAAACATAAATCGTAGATTAGCTTTGGGCAGACCATAGAGATAATGATAATGAGAGGAGCGAACTCTGTAAAAAAAACCTTGAGCGAAGAGTTAGTGCCCATAAAAGAAAACATGTCTGATCACAGGATATCAATGTGCTTCTAGCTTTTCGTTTTGTCCTTGTGAAAGGGAGTTCGGACCGTAGCCGTGAGCCGTCTAATTCACAAGTGTTCCGGATAAAAGGAGTTCCTGTTGCTCATTCCGCTGAGGTGTACTATTCGTGTTAATGTGCTGCCGGGGAGACGTGCCCCCCCCCCCCCCCCTCTCTGCTGTCGCATTATCCCCTAAGTCCTATTACTGTTGATTTTATCGAGGCTTAACTTTAAAAAAACTTAAACTCTCGTCTTGTAGCCAGGTTACACAACATCTGATTGAGCTCCGAAAGAAAAGCAATTTGTCAATCCTTCGGTGACATATCAAAAATAGAATGGCAAAATAAGGGGCAATATCCTGACATCATTCTTCCACATCATCGGTCGATAGGATCAAATACTTTTTGCTCCACCCTTTAATTGCCCATCCTTTCATAAGTCCCTGGAAATATCTCGCTGCTTCCCTCAGTCATGGCAGACCGACGAGTTCAGCAAGGTGACCAGATGTATTTTAGGGACACCAGCGTCTCCAACGTTACACCCTTTTACATTTTATTAGTATCTGGCGAAGAACGCTTCTATAATGTTGCAATGAAAAGGCCCGTAGCCAAGCGGTCCAAACGGTTATCTAGCGCATGGTCCACGATTACTCATGAAACAGAAAGCCATGAAAGCTGGCGAACACCATTCAGAGAATAAGCTAAATTAAGAAGAGAGTTAAAAGGGATTAAACTATTACGTGCATTTGACGTGAATAATTCGCTGTGAAGGCACCAAAATAGACACACTGTTGCGCTGTCGTGTAAAGACGTGGATGCACTGAGTGCTCCTTGAGCGCCCGAATTATACTCTAAGGATCGAATCGCCACATACCAACCTTTGAATACATCTACCCCTCATTCCAATTCTTTTCGCAAAAGTGCATAGTCTAGTGTGATCTTCGTCTCAGAGAATCTTGTGAATTTTGCCTAAATTTCAATAGGATTTCACTGATTTCCATCAGCTATTTCCATAATCTATCCGAGGAAGCTAATCCAAGTTTCCTCGGATTTTCAACTTCATTACTTCTTTGCACTTTCACTCCTCACTTCTTCGTTTACTGATTCACCTTCGAAGAACAACAATTACTCACACACTCATAACCGATAAATAAAACGAGTAGCCTACAATTAGAGCTAGAAATGAACAAGAGAAGCCGGTACATAAACCACTACATTTGGCAGTTAACTTCCGGCAGCAGATTCTTAAACTTACGTTTGACGGAATGGGTGTTTAGGTGTAGAGAATGGATAATTGAATACTTTTGTTGGGATAGCTTAAAGAATGGGGATGTGTGAGTATCGTTTATGACGAAGTCGATGCTATCTCAACGAGAAAACATCGATGAAGAAGTGAAGCATGTTGACACTGTGCGGCCTGCAATTCAAACGAGTCGCAAAGAAAATGGTGCAGTGCAAGCTTTTTGTAAGTGCTTTAAGATGGCTATGAGATAGCAAAATCGTGAGAAGTCATCGTCTTTCTACAATTCTTTCTGCTGCCAAATCTATTCACTGATTTCAGAAACGACACGGACGAAGAAGTGTCTTAAAGAAGTAAAGGTGGGTGTTTTGGGGGCATTGAGATCGAAAGAACCCAAATTAGAACTTGCATTGGGCAGAGCAAATAAAAGAATTCAGCAGCAATCACATCACCTAGGATAACTGACTATAAATGTGAATAAAATTATCAGTGATAGAATAGCGAATAAGCATGACTGAGAGCAAAATGTTATGCATAGCGGTGTGCGAATTGAACAGAAGACTTCTCTTCATACCTATAAAACATAGCAACTATGATTTTCATAAATTTAAAAATAGATGACTAGTAATATCCACGAGGGTCTCATTGCCATGCCATTTCTATCATATCAACTCAAACGTAAAATAAGATAGAGCATCCTTATAAGATTAAAAGCGCATAACATACTCTCATAGGTGAATATTCATCTATCCTTTAATTCAAGAACTGCAAAAGGGTGTACTGCCTAGGCAATTAAAACATATGACAATCAAATCGAAATTTTAAGGTATGATAAACTGGAACCGATTTTCAGTATAGGAAGAAATAGAAGCTTGGGTTCTATCGATAAGTTATTGTCCGAGAATTATGGAGCTGATCAAGGAACGCATCAGAGAGAATGGTGGGTGCGATGATTAATTTTTTCGAGATGTCTCTATGGGTGGATTTTTCCAGAACGATGACTGAGAGCGGCGACTAAGTTGTGAGGAATTGTGATGCGATTTTGAAAATTCCTGACGAAAACCTGCACACGCCAGCTTTCTGTTCTGCTGGGATCGGCAATCTGCGTTATCCACAGTAATTCAACTCATCGTCAATTTATTATAGGCAGTCACTGATCTCACTGTGATCTTAGGCATCATTGTGGCCATAGTTTCTTTAAATTTTGTACTTTGCAATAAAACGACATTTTTTTGAAACATTGCTTGAATATATACTAATATTATAATAAATCAGGTCCTAGTTTCAAAAGACTGGAACACAGAGGTTGGTGAGGGAGATGAATAAAGATGACGCTTAGAGAGAGAAAGGCCAGCGAGAAGGAGCAGTTCTAGGAATAAGGGCAACGAATGTTTGATAGACCGCTGTTGTTGCGAATCCCAACCATTGGCAAGTTTCTACTGCGAGGGCGGTGTGCCTGACGCAGGCCAGACGCAATGAGATCAACATCTGCATTCCAGCGTTTCAACGTCATCATCTAGTCAGCTCAATTGACTCGAACAACAGCACTTCCTACACTATATGTTCATTTGATGTTTACGTCTCGCGTAATGACCCGTTCTCGTTTAACCTCTTTTCGTTCTTCGAACTTCCAGTTGAGCTCGAACCCGAGATGGTTTACTCATCAATATGTATGACGTAATTAGCACAGTTAAACTGGTGGCAGCAGCTGTGTTTTCGCAACGTTTTCAATGATGCATTACAGGCCTGGCGTTTAGCCTGAACCATTTGAATATCTCATGTTTAAATCCCACCTCATTCCGTGTTTCCAGATAGGATGTAGCTATCCTGACATCCTGTAGTACCTCGTTATTCTGACATCTTCCACCCCAATACCTTTTTGAGAGGACTGCTGAGTCTCAATGGCGTGAGCATGGATTTCAGCTGTCCATGAAAACATATCACAAACAACGGTTAGAATAGCTTTCATTATCATAAAATTCCTAGTGCAAAAAGTTGTGCGATTAGGAAGCGCAAGGCGTCATATGAGGCACTAAATCGTTTTTGATTCCATTTTGTTGCAAATCTCATATTTTGAATATTGCCACGTTCATTGCCTCCCATCATATATATTTTACTCTTCTTTATAATACGTCGAATAAACGAATTAAAACCCAAACAAATAATAGTAGTGTCGTGCAAATCGTTGTGGTGTATATGCAGCAACCATGCTAAACTTGGAGTAGGATATAAACGGACGAAGTCGTCGCAGCGCACAGCTGAACATATTTCAGTTATTGTCTCTAATATATATTCCATTTTAGTGACGGTAACTGATCGCACATTCTATTCAGGTCGGTGTCACGTTGAGGATAACAGCAAAGCCGCAAAAAAGAGAACATTTTCAATTTCGACAGTGTCTGCATACAATACACTTTAAATATGTTCTGGAATTGGGATGCAAGCACCTCAACAATTGAAGCGAAACGCTGGGAGATTCTGATGGATAAAAGTCTAGTGTTTGCGGTTTGCTGAACTGTTACACCAATAGTTAGTGGTGTTCCACTCGACTTTCTGTTATGAGACATTGAAGAGTTTCTTGCTTGATAAGGACAGAACCAACAGTGATAGTGCCTCCATATTGCACTAAAATGCTAACCACTTTTACTACTTCTGTGCAATTTATTCGAGAAGCTGCAGTGTAGCACTTTATTGGGGTAAAAAGTTTTTTGTGGTACCTGTGAAAATGTTTTGCTCACCAGTCTTGGAAGATATTGTGAAATATAATAAGCTATGAAGAGAAAACGAAAGCAGTGAGAATGCTTGCAACCTAATATTTTAAATTCTTCATCGCAAGTAATTTTCTCGTAGTACAAATCTCCTTTCACCAGTGGGAAATATCACGCTGCAAACGCAAAAATTACCTATCGGAGTCGGTGCATCCAATTTTGTATCCGTCTCGAACTCAAATCACAACGCCGTCTCTTTTTAATGCGCTTCACGGCTTTGCAATCACTAAGAGCCATCATTGTTAGCTTTACCTAAGCTTGTTCCGCTACGCATCATAGATGATATAATCGATTTTGTGGATATCTTCGAGCAGTTATTCCGCTGAGCATAAGTTGTAAAAACCTCTTTTCAAGCAGAAAAATGTGAGACTAGTGACCACTGGCCGGAAGTTATCATGATCGCGAAATTTTTATCTCTGTTACTGCACTTGCTGCACATTTCCCAATTAGCGTCAATCAGTGTTTTTTTTTTCTTTGTGCTCACCCGAACTGTGCAGTGCTGCCTGTGCTTATTACCACTTCTCACTTGCTGCCAAAATAAGGCTTTAATAGGCTCTCGGAGCTAAGCATTCGACAGAGCTGGAAGACAGACTGCAAAGGGCACACTAGAGAAGGAAGCACACTCAAAAATTAGCAGATGATTCAACGCGAAAACAAACAAATGAAAACTCGAGCCGCAAGGGCTGAGGCTATCTGTGCTCCCCATCGCATCTAGCTCAGCAACCAGTTTTGCAAGGTGGCAAAAAAGGTCAAATATTGCTTTCATATTTTGCTGGCACTGTATTTGTACAACTCAAGACATAAACCTCTTATGAGCCTTCCTTTTTTTGCAGTTTAAGAAGGACATTGCTCCGACCAGATGGACAATATGGAGCTCCAATCGGAGTAAATTGCAAACAAGTATTTAATGCATCCAAAAGTCTATAACTGGTTTGAAATTTGACAGATCGACATGGAAAATGTTATAATGGGTTGCACACTGTGTCCAGCAAATTTGCAAGTTTATCCAAGCGAATGGCGAGATGAAATTTGCCTACAGATAAACACATATTCAATCACATAAACACATGCAAACACTCAGTCGCCGTAATACATCCATATGAAGTGAGTTTTCTAAAAAATCAATGGTTATTCGGGATTTTGAGAAAATTTATCAATAGCAAAGGTAGAAAAGCAAACATTATTGAATGCTGGCAAATTACCTGATATTAGAGCTGATGCAAATAATGAACAAATAGCTGATTTCTCCTCAAATGAAGAGTTATTCTTTGGCGAATTCTTCCACGTTCTATCTATGCTGGTAAATGAGAAAGGAAGAGAAAATTAAGGAGGTATTCGTATTTGTTGAACTTTTAACAAACCATTCGAAATCAGTCGATGTAGTGAATCTGCTAACTAATTGCTGTGAATTATTTTCCTCAATTTTTCGATTTCTTTTTAAATTCTATTAGAGCAAATTCATCGTATAACATTACTTTCCACTCAAAATCATTGCATACGAGAGCTATTAAAGAACACAGTAAGACTATTTAAAGAGTTGTCGTGGTTGTTTATCAAAAAACCACGCTCATTAAGGATCGAAAAATTCCCTTTTTCATATAGATATGATTCTTTACTCCCTATAGGTTATTGTCCATGGCGATAGATCAGGCTAATCCAGTAAATACTCTTTACTGGCGGTTTCTGAGATGCGAAGACCTCTTTTCTCTATTTAGTTTCATGAAGATAAAGTAGCTGTGGCATCGAAAAAAACAGCCTGGCCTATTTCCCGTATCGTTAAGTATCAAACATATTCCGACGTGTACTGTTGAAAGCCGATCCTAGCATTTTTTCATAGCTCTAATGCATTCAGCAATTCAAAACACTCACGAGACATTACTTGTAATCCATATTTTTATTACCAGGCGAACAAAAGTGAGTCATGAGACATCCGTTATCTCTGTGCGTCCTTTCTTCCACAAACACTGAGCACAATTCGCTACAAGGATATTTAGCACATAAAACACTCTATGAGCGGTTAATCTCGTTACTGATTCAATTTAAGCACGCCCTTCTGACGTATGACACTTCAAATTTAACGGTCTTCTTGTCTAATCTATGCTACACGGTTTCCCATGGATTTTTTTGCCTTCTCGTTGCAGTCTAAATGGGCATTTCAACGAAGTTTACCGAACACTGGTGGCAGTCATTTCGAAGTAAATTACCGGATTCATTCACCTCCGGATAGGACGTCGCTCTGAATCGATAAATTCTATTACCATGTGCTCCTGACTGTTGTCCTCAAACTATGGACCCTCGGAGGTTCGTTGTCGGTGTTACTCTTTATGCAAATAAGTCGTCGACAACTAAAAAATTTGTGAAATGTAAACAAATCAACACAATCCAAGCTCCCAGTTCCGGTTTCCCCTACAAAGCAGAAACTTTTTTCTTGAGAGTTGCTTGCATTGGACATTTTTAGTGCTGCCATTATTATGGAGAATTGAAAAATTATATCAACAACATGCCATATAAGATAATTCAACCTTCTACATGGATGATCATGACCTATGGTCGAGACTAGGGTTGCCTTCGTGTTGAACGCATTATTTCACTTATATCATCACCGAATAACCACCATCACGGAACGTCGAACTGGTGCGGAATCACATTGTGATTGTTACATATTTACATATTGCAAAATTTGAAAAAAAAAACAGACCGTACAGAAAACGTGGAAGTGTTGGCTGGCTCTTACAACATTTTCTCAGGCACCTCTGATACTTTCATCAAACTGGTGTGCGTTGGCGTTTTAAGAAGTGCGCTTCTATGTAACAATAAAGATATAAGAAATATGACGCATACAATAACTATGAATATTCCGAGCATCTTGCCATCGCGATGAAGCTTTGATCGGTCCGAATGGTCTGATGCAAATGTGATCTGTGATCGTGGTAATGCAAGTGTGATGATTGGGTTTTATTTTAATATAGCAACAGAATATTTTATTACTAAATTTCTATCTCACTTTCGGCTCCATTTTCAGCGCCATTAGTAATCTCGTTGAGTTGGGGTAATTTGAGTAATTCAAATAAATTCTCTGATTAATTTGACTCTTGAAAACCTCTGTGATGAAATTGAAAGAGGGCCAAATCTTCCAAACTTCCCTCCTCCCTCCCTCTCTCCTTACCACGCCTCTTCCGTCCCAACTGTTCATAAGCTGTCTTTCATCAGGCGTTTCAGATTGCGCAAAAAAAACCTTACTCTGCGAGAAAAATTGGCGAAAGGATAAATTTCTGTTAGTTTAGTGCTTAAACTCACCTTTCAGATAGTATTCTTTGGTACATGGGTGCTTTTTAAGAGTGCAAATTGTGCATTATACTTCTCAGTAACAAATATCCGATCGAATATGTGTATATAATTTCTTGTAAGCAATCGATATTGATCAAAAATCAGTTGCATATATATGATCTCGTGTACCTCTTTTTATTGTCGATAAGCTTTGCAATTAGCATTCTGTAGGCGCATATGCAAATTAGCCGTCGAAAGAGATTAGTTCTCGCTTAGGGAGTGCAATTCGAAACGATAGATTGACTGTGTTGCGATTCATATCACGCTTGCCTTTAAACGAAATGGAGCATGTCGGTTCGAATTTTCGTAATTTAGCCATCAACGTTGTTAACCATCGTGAGGTGCTTTTTCGCATTATTTTTTTCGCATTTAATTCATCCTTTGCAAGCTTCGTCTAGCAAATTAATGAGTTTTATTATGCAATTACTTCAGTGCTTTTCTAGCTTACTTAGCGCAGATATTTATGACGGTTCTTGAAATGGTGATCTATACTATGGTGATCGCCATTCGGGAAGATGGTTACCATAATAGCAACGGTCGTCGTCAAATATCAGTAGCGCTCATACATAGCAGCAGCCGTTTTTCCTGAAAGAGTGCACAATATCCTGAATACGTCTCCAAAAAAATAGCCCTATACATTAGTGAAAGAAATAGAAGGTCGCATTTAAACTGAGGCAGAAACTTTAATGCTTATATTTGTTCCTTTCAAAATCTTTATTTCCCTTAAAACTTTAACGTTTTCCTTCGAAATACCTTCTCTTAACCTAAAACCTTTTTTTTTCCCACAGAAGCTTTGGATATGCACCAGGTGTTGATTTCGTATAGAAGCATTGATTTATTTCTGAAGTTCTGAGAAATTGCGGTCATTTTCATCCATTTCACCTGAGAGTGAAAATTTCTAAGGAGGTAAAATGCTTGTAAAGTCGACAGCTCCTATTTGCAGACCAACCTTGCTCTCTCATCACTTATCATCGTCCTCTCAATATATGTCACCATCGTCTCCGGTAAGGTTGCTCATTGTTATGTGCTGTTTCCAGCAAATTTCAAAACTTAACTTTCCGATGCAGCGAATAAATCTTTCAACGCTGCGGATCAGTCTGGTGACACCGGAGCTAATTTAATGTTGAATCATTTTGGCTGCAGGCGACTTTTAATAGCGAGTGATTGTACCCTGAATGTTTTATTGACGGCAGAGTTTGCCGATTTTCGAGTCATTTATGGCGACTTATGTTACGACGTATGTTAGCGTGATCATTTTGATAGATTTGTTGCAGTTTTGAGACGACCATTTGTTCATCCGCTTATCGCATCCACTGATTTCAATGAAACATTTATGTCGGAGGAAAGCATCGACTATAAATACTCGACTATGTCATATATTATGTTATGGCTATGTGCAATCATTTTCGGCAGGATTATTAGCTTCGCAAAGCTTCCATCTCTACTTGGCTAGTCTACAGTTCTCGTTTATATATCGCAACCATGTTGGTTTCACAACCTGTAATCTGCTACAATCAGGTTGTACAATTCCTGGAGAAAGAAGAGAAGGAGAGGGAGGAGGGTGAGGGGGGAGGGAAAAATGAACTGCGATTTCAAGTGAAAACATATTATTTGCATCATGCGCTTTTGAAACAAATAAAAGAGATACTGATATTTATGAGTTCTAGCAAAGGGTAGGATGTAGGAAGCACTGCAGTGTTCTAAAGCCAAAGAGTTTGATTGTCACATGATCACTGGAATTTCACAAAACTCTGTCTGTAGAAGTTACAGATCCCGAGAAATTATTTCTCTCACCCCAGAAAAAACACCCGCATTTCTTCTTTTAGTACATCTAAACAGCTGTTTCTGAATCCTATAATAAGAAGTTTGATCACGCATTTCATTGCTTATGCAGGTGGTTTGTTTTAGGTGTGCTACTCGTCGGTATCGCCTTCAAAAATATTCCCTTCATGTCTGGATTGCTTCTTCTCGACAAGGGAATCAGTGATGTGCTTAGAAAGGCGGCTTTTTCGATAATTCTCATACGCATTGCTATGGGTTTCGATACCGGATTATTCAGAAAAGCGAACGTAAGAGGTTAAAAGAAGACTTTTCGAACTCAAGTGAGATTCCCCTCCAAATCTGGACCACCCAACGCGAGCTCCTCTCACAAGAAATTGCTGCCGCTGATTAAAATTAAGCAGCTTCGTTTTTGCTGAAGTTTATTTTACTGTGAAAAATTGCGAGGTCTGTAATCCCGTAATACGAAATTATAAATTCTCACTTATTCGTTATTTGGCTGAATGATTTCCTCAGTGAATACTGCAGCAGGCTAAAAAAGCCTTCATTAAATTCAAACATTGTTTATATATTAAGCCTTATGTTGGTTTATTCGCTGCTTCAAAGCGAAAGGTGTTTTCAGCATTTCTTCTGCCTTTAAAGTGGCCATATGCCTACTTCGCGGAGTGTGGAAAGAGCATACGAACAATAGGCACATATCATATAGGCATAATTTGCAATGAACTTAATAATTTGCTTCCCGTAAAGTGCGCTCGACCTCACCGTCTCAAATGAAAATGCACACCACAGATGCAGGCGCAATATGCGCTTTTGTGTTCGACTTCATCTATCAGAGAGTTCGATAGGAGCTTAAAAATGATACACCGAAACGATTAGTGCCATCATGTTCCAAATGAATTTGGTCACCTTCACAAATAGCCTAAGAAAGTTTAGTCATTTATAACTTTATAAGGAGACTGATGAGTACATATGAGTCACGATAGGGGACATTGCGTTATGATCTACATTATACTAGTAGATTTCATAATCGTAGCCTCGAGTTTGGCTAGTTTTAAACTACAAGACCTACAGATATACATCCGCGCATACACTTGACCAGACCGTTATTACAGTGCGTGTAGCCAATGCAAGTTTACAACGATGTGTATGAATTATTCGCCGCAATGTTTTGAGCTTGCAAAATTTTAAGCGGTTCATTTTTAATTTTGACGTACCTTCTCAGGAGAATGCGTTAGTCAGTATGAATTATATAGTTGACTAGTTAATTTCAGAAATTAGTTCAGCGAAAAATTTCTTTCGTCAATTTGTGTTTCAGTGTTTGATTCTTCGGCTTGGTGCAATTTCGACTCTTTGTGAAATAATCGCCATCACTGTGACCGCGCACTTCATATTCTGCGTGGACCTTCGAATGGCCATTTTATTTGGGTAACTTTGATCATAAAATAACATTGTGATTAACTGTAAATAAAATTCGTTCTATTTCAAGTCATCGGTTCATTGACTGGACCTTCGCACTTATTTCCACCCTTAAAGTGCATGGCAGTGATGAGTTGAGTTCCATTGCTTTTTACTCTCTTCTTATTGGCACTCTACGTAAAAGAGAGTCGTTGTAATCCATGTTGTAATTGCAGTCTCGGTGCTACCAACGAATCTCCAACCTCCTTCTGCTCAGTTAATTAAGTCGAAAGTTCTCTCCGTTGTATTCTTTATTCCACAATGTTCTCTTGGAAAAAGTGTAGCTGAAAACTTATGCAAGTTCCTTTGATTTATTCTGCAGATTAACACAGTTGAAGAAAGCTTTCAAATAAACGGAAACATCCCGATTGGCATCACTTTTATTCGCAGTTAACATCAGATTCTTCACTATTACAAGTAACGCGATGAAATAGATGACTGTAACACAAACAATCGAAATAGGTAACAATTTGTTTGTGGTGCTTTGTTCGCTGTCACTTCATAAGACTTTCGAAGATTACTTTGCAGGATCGTTTTAACGGCCAGCGCATCGGCAATAATTTTTCCCATATTAGCGAATTTAATGGCAGAAGGCTATGGAATTGGATCGCCTTTCTGTGATGTACTTCAGTCATCCGTTCCGCTAGATAACTTATTGTGTATATGCAGTCTCCACATTGCGACTGCTATTGTTTTCGCAGGTCGTTTCTTTGATATCTTCAGTTATGTGCCTCTTTAGTCATAATTCTATGCATAGCACACCTAGAACACTGTACAGCAAAAATAAGCAGCTACTATAGAACAAACTTAGTTGGCTCATCTAGTGCAGATAGCACTCAGTGAACGAATTTCCATGACTTTGTGACATTGCTAGTGATATCGATGCTGCTCTAATAATAATTATTGGTCCTTTGCAGTTGATATTTCGTATGAAACAGGAATAATGTTTGCGCAGCTCATCGTTGGGATCATCAGTGGATTTATTGGAGGTGAGCAAGTGTCATTAGAATAAAAAATCTTTATTCATTTGAATAATTGGTAATTCGAACATTATTTATAACTAATGAGAAACAGTTCGATACACTGATAAATTGATTGGGCGATCTCTAGAGTGGAATGTCGCAAAATATGTAAAATTTGTTACTCCTCAAGCAATCGAGGCAGCGCTCTCAGATGCTTTATTGACATGCAGTTAGCGCTGGTAAGCCTGTTAGGTGTAGTTTGACCAAACGGAATAACTGTTCAGTAGGGCACCACATAAACGCACCAACACGCCTGCACCAAACCTATGAATAAAACCAGCCGCTTATCAGACCGTAGTAATACTTTGCGAGTGTCAAATGTTTTCGAGATGTAATTTTAATTTTCTACGTCCAATTGTTACTTTTCAGGTCTGGTTCTGTGGTGGTTACCTAGATATGATGCGGAACATACTCATTTCATTAGATGCGCTATGCTAATCAGCACTGCATTAGCGTTCTTATTTGGATCATGGACTATCGGATGCCAAAGTGGTGGAGTCTTCGCCATAGCAGTGCTTACAATCATCGCGGTATATCGATGGAAGCTTGACAATCGCTTTAAGGTGCAAGACTATGGGCAGTCATTTGCTTCTTTAAAAAATTCATTGTGAACGCTTGTTATATGCAACTGTCAGTCAACAGGTTCACTTCCTGAAATCAAATGTGACATGATTTCTTTTGATAGGCATAGTATTTTATGCAAATGTTTGATTAATTAACATAATTATTTATTCTTGAGTATAGGTTCATAGAAATCATAAAGAAGTATCATATTTGATAAAATATTTTCATATGCCCAAACGCAGTTACAAATATTTATCGTTGTACTTTTTTTTAGTAATGCAGACGAGACTATGCACTGAAAGCTTACTGTTATTATTTTAGGTAAATGTATGTTAATTTCTTCATTTGTTCGCATTATTCCTCGTATGTGAATATCGTTTATTTTCAGATCAGCAAAGAGGAGGAAGCATTTACAATAATATTTCAGCTCTTCTCAATGCCAGTGATGTTTGCACTAATTGGATACGACTTTGAAATCACCAACGTAAACCACAATATTTTTACCTGTTTATATGGTTCATGCAGTTTTTTTTTTGCGAAACATCTATTATTGCCTCATAGCTTTATCTTGAACTAAAACAAAATCTCTTCTCCTTTTGTCCTAATAATAAGATGAAAACAAAGCGGGTTGAATACAGCGCTAAATCTCCATACAAACGTGAAATAACCGAATTCTCCATTCGAGATGTCAAATGAAAAAGAAATTCATTCAAAGTAAAATCGGCGGAATTTCATTGCGTTAAAAAAACGATCCTCAGTTTCTGGCGACTATTTTCCTTCATAAATTCAAGTTTTTCCCAGCTGGACAAAGAAACGGTTCTCACAGGACTTGCAATCATGGGCATCGGACTGCTTATTCGATTTATCTCTGCATTTCTGCTTTCTTTTTGTGCAGGACTTACGCTCGCCGAACAAGCGCTTATGAGTATTGTTCTCCTCTCTAAAGCAACAATTCAGGTCGAATATATAACCACAATTCATTATCTTAATCAACATCTTAACAAATGTTATCCAGTAAATGTGACAGATAATTTATTCAGAAAAATGAAGCCATAACGGTCGCACTTGCATTTTTGCTCATTCGGTTTCCACTTGCTAGCGCTTTTATTTTTAGATAAATAAGGCAAAAGACTGAAAACTGATTTTATCTTCCTAATAGACGAATATTTCTTATGTCTAGTATGTGGCAATTATGAATTTCCAGAATATCGAAGGCCTTACTCTCAGAATACGATAATGAGAGTTCAACCATTTTGTTGCAGGCAGCTCTTCCTCCCCAAATTGTTGTCCGTTCTTTTGGAACCATGCATGCGCACACCGCTGTGTTGATAAGCGCTTCATGTGTTTTGGCTATTATTATCACTGCGCCAATAGGTATGGTATTCCCTATTTTCAACTTCAACTTTTTCGTGAGCGGCTGCTTTTCGGCTAGCAGTTGATGGGCGCTTTACTGTCAGATATATGTCACATACGATTCCATCAATAATGCACTTCATTACTGCATTAAAAACCATTTCAATTTTGGCTATGAAAGAAATTTATTGCATAGCAATTTCCACTCATCGGACAGTTTTTTGCAAGCCTCAAGCAACATTTCGACAAGGCGGCGCATGAAGCTATCGATATGCCTGAACAAAATGACGAGTAAAAAGACTTTAGAGTAGTCTTCAAAACGAGATACCAGTACTCATGAAGTAGTCAAACGTTACTAGTCTTCTTATCAACTTCAATACACCACATTACAACATCCACAGACCATCGTAAGCGCAAGGCGTGAAAATCATCAGTTTCATATGGCTTAAATAACACCACTTCCTATGGCAGAATGGGCCAAAGCGATACATCGCACCTTAAACAATGAGTTCCTTATTACTGTAAAATATCGCAGCAGAATCTACCAGCGAGCACTACGTCTTGCTGGAAGGTTTAGTATTCAATGCATGACACATAAAACAGAATATTCGAAAATATCGAATCAAAATTCAAAAGAGTATAATGACACGCAAAGTGCAACGAGCGGCTCAACGTCTCCATGCGATGTGATGGCGCGGAAACCGAGATCGCCTTGAAGGTAATGGGAATATTCGTTGAATGCCAATGACGAAATACTATTAGCGAGCAGCACACACAGGGATGGTCACTATCTTTGAACTTTGCTAATTGTATTTGAGGAGTAATTAGGTTTGCGATGAGTTCAGCGAACACTGCAGCCAGCAACATTCCTGTAAGGTTACTTTAATAACCACAGCACGATTTGATGAACCAGTGCAAATCATTTGGAGACAGAGGTTAATATTCAGAGTTGAAGGAATAGCTTACATTCAAAAATGGATTGTAAGAACTCTTCAAAAATGTTGTGCGCCCAATGTAGACGTAAAGAAAGATGCATAAATAGAGGAATTATGATTTGCAAAGGCTACAGTAAAATTCCTTAGCTTTTTTTCCAACAATTGGTTAATGCTCACTCATAAATTTTTCTTCAGGACAACTTCTGATCTTTCTGGGTCCACGTGTATTGCGTGTAAGGGACGCCAATCAGTTGTGCAGCAATATTTCAACGAAGGAGCACCAAACGCCGGCTAGGACTTATCCTCTTTCAAGTCATTACCTATAAAACACAGTAATTTTGCTTGTAATTTATCCACACTTCGGTCATTGCACTGTATGCTTCAGCTTGAGATTTATGAGCTGTCGTCAAATGTGAAAGAATATAAAGGATTCTAAACATCGCATGATACTGCAGAGAGAGCGAAATGGTTGCTCTCACTTCACTACAGCAAAATGACTAGAAGCACCATATGCCTACGAACTTTTGAAAACGCATTCATTTGCAAGAGTAATGCCTGTGACGTTGTGGTTTTCATTCCTAGCTGCGAATAGATGGTGAAAATGGGAAAGGAATGCAAAAGCCAACGAAATAAACGAAAAGAATGCGGATGGGCAACGAGTTGAGAAGTGTGAAGAAAAATGTCTTCGATGCTCAAGAACGGCATAAATATCTCCGAACCTCTAGGCATAGCCCTGCTCACCTTCTTATGTATTCCATCTACTTTATTACAGTGTTTTGCGAGAAAGAAAGAAGTGAATGGAATATCAAATGCCATATTCGATCGCCTGCAGGAAAACGATGGCCTGAAAATTTAAACTGTATCGTTGGAAAAAAGAAAATACTTGATATCTTTATGATCAGTATTTTTGCTTGCATGATATCCAGCAAATCTCATTGCTTAAAAGTATGCTAATCGATTGATTACAAACATCTATTTGAGATAAATTAAACTATATTAGTGAAGGTGGAAGTTTTCCGATGAATATGGCGTAAAATTTTCCTGACCGAAACTCATCAGTGAGGTAAATCGATTTTGACAAGAAATATACATCAACTTGAAGTAACTCACGAATTGTTCTATTGAATGATGATTGATGATACACCAATAGCCGTGAAATTTTTCCGTTCACATTTTACAAGTCGAAGTTTAAAGTGCATGTATTGGAGCATATGAGATATTTTGAAATTTACTGCAATGCAAACCAAATTGCTGTCCTCATAAAATTACTATCATATACACCTCACCTATATTTTAACAGTAAGTAGGTGTTAATCACTTCGATCATTGAGCGGAAGACTGCCACATCAAAATTCTTCTAATTTGATGTTTACATTTTTCAGTGCCTCATGTCGGATTTTTTTTCTGTTATATATTGAATGGGTAAACGTAATGACATAGTTGCGTTAGTGAAAGGTTGCTGCCATAGTTTGCTGCTTTTACGACACGCTGGCATGCTTTTGCTGATGTTCTTTTGGCGACAATGTTTAGAATCCTTTTCCAGTGCAAGCATCTGGACTATGACTGCCTCGGTCGTCATGACAGAAGTGGCGTATACTTGCCCGAATCATCTGTCTATAAAACCCCTTACGCTGAACCTGTTGGAAACGTTGTGGAAAGGAGTTTCGTCTTCAACACAAACAACAGCTAGAAGCTATGGCGAATAGATTCATTACTCGCAATATGTGATTATGGGGTCAAACCTCTCAATAAATAAGTCAAAAAAGGCAATGAAGGACTGGAATAAAGCATTGCTAAGATGTTTTTAAAGCGCAATCATCCAATTTTGCAGCAGCTCTTTTTTTCTTTAAATACTCTTTGAAAACAGAAATTATGAAAGCATGATAAAATATAGTAAGTGTGCACTTGCAAATATTCTGGCATCTGGCAATCGTTTTTCACTTCTTTTATTTCTCTTTTCACGGTCATCGAAGAATCGTCTATTCCACCTACTCTGTTTTATACAAAAAGGAAAAGAAAATGATGTGTTTTATGGGATAAATTTATAGCTGATGAGAAATACAGCAACTTGCCATATTGCAAAAACCCCTCCACATTTCGCGTGTGTTTTCGGCACCTAGCAGTGATTGAGTTGTCGTTGGCGGACTAGCTCGATACGTGCTGCACCGTCGCGTGAATAAACTTCATCTCGCCACCTATTCGTTCTATCGAACTGACACACTTTGTGCCTATTCAATAGTTTCCACACACCACTGCTTGTGATGTACGAAAGATGGCAGTAAGTAGAAAGTGCCTGACTAAACGATGAAAGGCCAGCGAGGAATGCAAAAAATACGGAATTTCTTGTGGGAAAAAGGGGTAAAAAAATCATTATTTTCAAGTGTATGTTCTTCCTAATGAAACAGGAAAATTCACCTAAAGTCAAGCAAAATATAGAAAATTTCCATCCTTCTGACGTTCAAAAATGATAGCGATCTTTTCTTCCGTGCAATACGCTTCTTTCAGTATGTCACTTGCTGTAGCTGATAGTCAGCAGCTGTTCAAAAGAGTGCTGGTTTTCGTTTGTCCTAAATTACTCAGTGATATATGGCTTTCCATGGAGGTCTCAAATTTAAATGTATGGTAACCAGTGTCGTTATTTTTCAATTTAAGGCAACTTTTTACTCGATATTATGTGAATGTTTTAAAAAAATATCCTACAACCCTAAGAAATTCTTCATATTATGTGGCTAAGAATATGAATGTGGAAATTGGATTATAAAAATATAAGCTTGAAAATATAAGCCTTCTCTCATCGCATTTAATTTTCCGTAGTGAGATTAGGTGATGCATGCATGGAACAGTGATTGCCATTTGATTGACGAGGTATGCTTCTTCTTAAAGCATTTCGAAAATACTGATGAGCAAATGAATAAAGTCAAGTGGTCGATGGATTTGTCTTTCTGACGGTCATTTCAACTGAGTCCGCAATGTCCTCCATGAGAAAATTGTTCGAAGTAATGTTTTCTGAGAAAATTTACAAAGCCACTGTTTACTATTTCGTTGCAGTATGATTTCTGCAATGTTGCATTCGTTGAAAAAAGGAAGGAACTCGAAATTCAAATCAAATTAAAATGCACTGTGAACATTATTGATCTGGGTCAATAGTTCACATTTATTTAGACGATATGAGTACCACTTACAATGGCCAAATATTGTGATGAGCAGCTAACACGACTCCACTCAAAACTGCGATAACTAAACTTTCATCTAGAACCGACATTTCAAGTTGCATGCTACTGAAGGATTTGCATCTGCTGGAAACAAGGTGCTGTATTTTGCGCTGAAGTACGCATGTAGGGGCAGCTTGATTTGAGATGGAAGCTGGAAATACAAGTTCAAAACTTGGTTTAGTCGACAAGTTTCCACCTATTAATGTTTCACCTCACCGCTTCCAACTGGCTGAATAAGCTCCATGAAGAGTCCTCTGGCTTTACGGTCGTTCAATTGCAAAAATTAGTGGTCGGACCTATATTGAGAATCCGTGACGTTGTCGATGTTTTAAGGCAACACTTTTTGACATTTTCTTTTAAAAAATGGAGCTGCAGATACTTACAGTAGTTCGCGTCGACCTTCTGCTTACTTGTTAGGTCAGTTACAGTCTCGGATTTTTTCGCTTATGTCGTCCTATGCATAAATTTCGAGAGTATTTCAGTTAAATCTGATGCGTAGATATCCGCAGGGAGATGTGTCGAGTACAAATTGTCAATTCCAGGATTCTGACGTTAAGGAGTAGTTCCGTACGAAGTGGGAGGGGATCCTCTCAAGGCATTCGAGTAGATATGTTGAAGTCGATGCAATGAAACGAGAGTTACACACAAAACTTAGATTGCTTGCTTCACTATTTTTGTAAAAGTAGTTAAACTGTCTCAGTGGGATGAGCTTTCCATAGCTTTGAAACTGCAATGGCATGTGATGTCGCAATCAGTGAAATGGTTTCACAATGAGTCTGAAAGAATTTATGAATAAATAATTGAATTTGCAACGTTGCAAAATTTAACGTAATTGTTAGCACTGCCTTTCAGCAAAATGAGGGAATTTTTCGCCCTCAAAGCTTCACAAATTTGATAGTTTTTTTATAAAAGTCACCACAAATTAATACTTCTATATACAAGAGTACTTCTGCTTCTATTAATACTTCTATACTTCTATAGTCGAAAACAAACAACACCAGTGGGCGGTCGTCAATGCCATCATTTAGCAACGTTTTCCAAGCAGGTTTGTGTTTTCGCTGAAATAAATCGCCAGTCAACATTGTTCCCATGAGAAATATCCTCTTGTATTTAATTTTCCTGTCAACGTCGTGTTTGCTACGCCAAACTTTGTGAAGGGATTTCTTATCTTATTCAACTTATTAGTAGTTAGCTGTATCAGAAATAGCGCTGTTTTTATCCCTTTATGTTAAATGTACTAACACTAACGTTGGTGGCAGTAAATTTTAGGAAACGAGTGTGATGCACTTCAACTGAGTTTTATTATCAGAGTGCTGCTTTTTCGAGACGTATCTACTATTCCCAACGAGAAAGTATACTAGCTCACGCCTTTTGCTTTCATACAAAATCGATGAAAACAGATTATGAATCAAAATTGGCACTCACATACACCGAAGCTGTACAAAACACCCAGTGGAAAAATTACAGTGAAATAATCTTTTAAGATTTACGAGCAGGCTATAAATCATTTTCTGTGAATCGGCAGATAGCCAGTCTTTTTTTCTCTCCATGCTCTTAGCTACTCTCACCCTTCAGTATATATTGGGAAAGTATGTCGCTTTCTACCTAGACTGTGTGCCAATACACTCGAAGAATTTGTCGATATGGACATCAAGCATATGAGTTTTGCGGATACTTTGCAAGTCACTATGCTGCCATTTTATTCCAAAGTTAAGACGAGGTCCACATAGTTTTGGCCCTAGTAATTTAACAGAAAACCTCGAAAGCTCGAAGAGATCCTACAAAACTGTTTTATGCCGTTTTTTTCATAGTACAAACCTCGTTGCGAGAATTGCCTCAGAATCTATCTACTCCTTCCTGTGCGGAAGCGGCGACTTCTTTTGAATCAGTCGACACAAGAAGCCTTAAGAGTACTCGATCGCTGCCCACTTTTCATCTAGACTTGTGTCAACTTTTTTGTGAAATCAAGTTTGAAATTGGTTAGCGGCATCATCACCTTCTGTCGTCCAACTGTTCAATCACCTGCTGTTCCCCATTCGATCTGTTGTGGCAGATCGCTTTTGTTCCCATCTATATTTGCTGTGCAAAGGTCGAAGACAACAACAATAAGGCAACATGAGCATGATGCCTTGTAGGTCAACCAGAAGCACCACCATTTCAGAGTCTTCGGTGACGTTTATGCTTTGCCTATTACATTTCAATGCAACGGACCAGGTCTAGATGCCGCTCACATTCGAGTTGATGTGCACCGACGGAGTATATCGATGTATGCCTTGTAGACCTTACATATTTCAGCACATGCCTCCATCAGATACATTTTCACTTTTACGTTCAGTGAACTGATGAGAGATGGTAAAATTGATTGCAAATGTTTGCAGCATCTTGATATCATCTGTCTGCAAAAAAGTACTTCGGAAATAACAGTTCGTGCTCATTTACAGAAGAGCAGAAATTAGTATATATACTTATATTTATATTCATATATATATATATATATATATATATATATATATATGTATATATATATATAATATATATATATATATATTGTTTGGGGGAGGGAGCAGACGGAGCAAAAAAAGAGGATAATCCATAATTACGGCAAGTAGTTTTCGGGAACCAGTTACCAATGTTACCACTAATCGCAACGGTAACCAGCCGTTATGAACAGATATTCACCATAAGTTTAGTTAGTTCGTACTTTTTTTCTATAGGTTTTACCACATCCCTCTTTCAATATTAGACATAATTCGTCATCACTGAAGTATGAAGAGCTCTGCGCATAAGCATTGTTGTCTAAATTCTGCCAGAAATTGAAGCGTAACACATAAAACATTTTTCATACTTCAGTGAGGGAAGAAAAGTCTTTTCTTATCATTCAAGCTGCTCTACGATTTCATGATGCTATGAACAGGAGATCTGCTGGGATTCCGCATATGCGAGTATGCTCAGTATCTTTTACCACTGGCAATTTGACTTAACCTTCATCAGGGCATCAAATCTCTATGGATGTTTTATAGTAAAGAGAAGGAAACCGTAATACATTAAATCCGACTAACAAGGAGGATGGAAAACGAAAAAAGTGTAGATCGAAATCTGATACAATGCGCCTGTGCTATGAGTGAACACAATGTCAAACGTATTGTCAGCGGGTGCACAAAAGTTAGTGAACATATCACATTTGCCAACGTAAATCCAACTAAGAACAAAACTCTCCGTAAAAATGAGGACGATTCTATCGCAACTCTTCTCGCAACTATATTTTATTCGATAGTATGCAGGTAGGAGCAAATTTCAGCGTACTCTTAGGTGTGTAATTTGTCATATTACCTTAAAAATTCTACTGAACAATGGAGAAGATTTCCTCATCAAATTGGAAAATTGCAGAGTTTTATTTATGGTAATGGGCATCCGTTTCAATGAATAAAATTACAGCAACGAGCAATAAAAGTGTTTTTTATGAAATATAAATGCAAACATGAGAAAAATGAACGTTTCGTGATATTTGTAATTGTAACGAAGGCTGAGCGCTATCACCAATCGTCGACGCTGTGGAATCGATCTCTTGTTCATTGCATTTAAAGACTATCAACTAATTTTCAAACATTTAATTAACTTTTGCAATTGTTTGCATAAGATTATGCGAATATTTCTACGCTTACAGCTAATATTAGATAACAACGAGACAAATTACCTGTAACATTTTTTTGTCGCTTTCTAATCCTCTTATGGGTTAAAGAAGGGAGCGTTTCGTTAGATTCGATGATAGGCGAAATCAGTTATCAGCGCTCATTACAGATGGAAAATGCGCCATACGCGTCTCGCTATGAGAAAATGTCCTTTTTAAAAATGCCTATTGTTTGTGTTTACTTTGCTGATTTTCTCACTCGAACTAAGTGTCCACATAACTGGGCATCGCAGTTCCCAGTTGAAACAAATACTTCATAGCAATATTCTCCCCAAAAATGAGATATGAGCACAGAGATATGCAAAAATAAGTCGTGTTCACCGTTATGTCTTATCTCCATGATTACATAGCTCGACATTCACGCAACGATTGCTATTTGCAATCTATGGTCTAGAACTTGCTTACGTTTCAAGATTAATTTCAGTCTATCATTCCTAATTTATGGTCTTATTTCAGTCGGCAAGAGTGAGCTTCCATATTTACGTAACTCAAATCCTAAGTTTTCTCTTACGACCTTGCTGAATAGCTTGGCTTCTTCATAAATGAAAATTATAATAGCCTAGTTGCTTTGTTTTTCAGTTTATGTGTAATGAACTGCATATAATTAGATGCCTTGTCCAATTGATCTGCAAACTTAATGCAGTCATTTGATAGTTTATCATTTTTTTAAGTGCGGATGCGCTATAAGCATCAACACTTTCTTGAGAGAAATGACTAGCAATTATTGGACGGATCGTATATCGGAGAATTATGCAGATAAGTAACGCACTGATCAACTGAAAAGGTATTTTGCTCACAGTGTGAAACAGTTGTTGTGTGTTTCGCCGAATGGAACGCTCACGACGCTTCAGCGCACAGCTCGAGCGTCGAATCAGTGTGGTAGCAGAACGCACTGGTGCTGAAGCGAAAAATGCCTTGCTCCGACTTGTTAGCCATCGTGAGGTTGTTAATTTTGCATTTTAATTAAAAGTATTTGTTCCGTTATCGATGCATCAATTAAACTCTTTATTCGCTTTATTTATATTTTCATCAAACAGGAAAGCGCATTCTAATTGGCATGCATATGATAAATTTCAATTCAACTTATATAGCAGACGCATTCAATATATATAAACAATTATTTAACGACACTTATGCACAAGAGATATTTCTATCAGTGATTTGTTTCTTTGTCGATTTTTTAAATTCGACACAAGAAGGAAAATCTCTTTTTGAAGAGATCACTTCCATGTCATCGAATAGAACAAGCCAAGAACACTTAATTTTGGTTCTTCGTTTATGACTCTTGCTCCTTTCTAAAGATAATTTAAGCATCTCAATGATAGACTATGTTTCGAAGACAATTTTTCGTCAGATTTAAGTGTAATCGTTCGTACTGCGCTATTTCCATTCATAAATTAGAAAGCAGTTCGATTGCTTTATTCATTTTTTGGTGGAAGTGCGTAATTTGTGGTTATTTTATAGTGAATTCACTCCCAAATTCACTTCTAACGTTGTTCATGAATAACGTTGACAACAAAGAGTGCATAATACGTTTGAAGTGGAATGCGATAGGAAATTTAGCATTAACTACTCGACCTGAAGTTAACGTTTCTATTTCATACGTTTGAATCAAGCTAATTTGTTATGAAATATTTAGTAAAGCATATTCTTCTTCTTTTTTTTGGAATTATCCATTCTGCAGCTAGTGAAATGAAAAAATTTCTTGCCATTCTGGAGAAATTTTAACGAAGATTTTTAATCTTTTCCTTGTTTAGCAGTGAATTTGTTTGCATAAAGAACGATCGATGCTCCAAACTGCACCTAAGTATCGTTGAGCTCTGATCCATATGCTCGCATTTTTTGGTGCAATGAAATTTTATGCGTTTCATTTATTGTCGATTCAGATATTTCATCGAACTCATTCAGTTTTTCCTTCGAATTCTCAAATCAGACTTTATCGCCTTCTATAATTTGCATTCAGAGATGAAGCAATCATTTATTGAGGAGATCACATCTTAAACAATCCGTCAGTGAAATCCTCAGCTCGTTTTTCTTATTCAGTAAATCACCAAAATTCGATCTCATCGGGTCGTTCAAAAAGTTTCAAAAAATTCCAGTTTGATCTTTCAAAGACGACGATCTTTTTCAGCTTTCTGTGAAACGGCGATTTAAAATATTTACCACTGAACGGTTGTATAGGAGTTATCACAGATGTTGCAATTGTGATGCGTCTGACATATGCCAAAAAAAATCGTTGAAAGTGTTCAATGACATCATATATGGGAATTTTCCCATCGATGAGCGATCGCTATGAACGCACGTTCTATGCACTTTTAATGATAGCATAGGTGGCGCTTTTAGATTATGGTCAGTTGTCTTCAACTTCATAGAAATGAGCAGAAAAAACACCTCATAATAACTTCGATATTGTTCTTTGGCAGGGAGAAAATTCGTAAACAAATGACATTTTCATTAAAAGTCAAAACACGTGTACTTTCTTGTCGTGCATCAATTTGGCGCAATTTCATTATTGATGGATCGAAATTATACGTTAAAATATCTATCATTCTTCAATCTACAAATCACATCTCACTGAAAAAATATGCTCTTATAAAAATTTACACTTACACTTGTGCACGCATATGTACCTATATCTCCCTTTATGGACTGGAGGTACTAATGCTAGCCTCATTAATCTAAAGTTACGAATGATGAGCAGTGAAAGGAACTATGGAGATCTAATGAGCTCGGATGCTCGGATGCGTTTCATAACCCGATTTAGTGGTGGAAACGAATCTTGCATAGATTTGTGTGAGCGGTGAAACCAATGAATTTTCGAACGAATCACAATATATTTTCATTACTGCTAAAATTTATCAAAGTGGTTGACGCAGTGAGTGAAATTTAAAGAGATTTTCGACCATATAAAGTATAATGATTAAAAATATTTTGATGTTGTTGTCTTCGCTCATTTTGCAAGTTAGTTGCGTTGGCCGTCAGCAAAACGCTCATTTTGTTGAATTAATAATTCACAAATTTATTCGGAACACAAAAGGTTAGCTATGCAAGAAATTCAACTTGAGCTCATTATCAATTTATGCGCTTTGAAGGCTCCAATCAGTGCTTATGCATCCATATAAGACGAGAAGGATGAATGCGGTACAGCATAAAAGAGGAATTGCGGAAGAAGGAGGAAATGATGAGAATGCAGCTCTTCTTAAGGGCTTCAATCATTTTCAGTTGTTATGAATTTCGAGCGAACACCAAAATGAAGGAAGCGATTGATCTGAGTAATACCTCGTACCAGTACCTAGGGAAGGACAAAAATGATACCGACTGTTAATGATTTTCTTTGAAGAAAGAGAGGATGGATTTTTGCAACTAAAATAGGAATCTTTGCAGGTGAATCTCGTCCTTGCTTCTATTATTATCTTCTCATCACTTTATATCACTTTTGTCTCCGGTAAGTTATTTGATGAAGTTTACGAATAAATTTCCAACGCATCAACGACCTTCGAAGTGGACTGAGTTAGCGTGAAAAAAATTTCAGCAGACATATCCTTCATCCTCATTAGCACATCAGATATACAGGTTTGTTCTTAAGTTCATGCCGAGGAACAATAGTAAAAGTGCCATTACCTCACTGTTATTCATAATCGATGAAATGATTTGGAGCATGAAGTAAAATATTCTGATTCGACGAATCATGAGACATCGAGATTTACTTTCTTAATCGAAATAGTAAATGAAAGATAGCAGCCCCACCATAGTAAAACTCACACAATATTCGGTCAAGTATTTATCACATTAAGCTTTTTAAGGAGCTTGCATTACTCTTCACCAAATCGTAACGTCTTTTCGTTAGTTTATGAATAGGACAAAGTCTCTTAACTCTTATATGGCTCCTTTTATAGGAAAGCATTGAATTGCAGTTCTAAACCGTCCATTTATGCACCCGCTAGTTTATGAAGAAGACAATACCACCGAGACGTACACCGAACAAGAGCAATCGTTTATGTCAACTAGAGATCAATACGTCAACTCAACCATGTCGATATTTATACTTTGGCTGAGCTCAATCATTATTGGATCAATCTTTCAATTCATTAGGCTGCCCAACCTTATTGGTATGTTGCTAAGATTAGTCTGCGATATTATTTCAAGTTTTTACGCAACTGCGCAATTGTGTATTCAGATTTCAGCAATATTTTTTATGAGGAAAAATCTGAATGACACCACAAAGCGAAATATTTCATTCTGTGAGAGTCTGTTTGCTGTTACGTTTGAGAAAATGAAAGCGTCGAACTGAAATTAACTCTTACGAATAAAGTACTTAGTCAGAAGTTCGTTTCTTTCTCCTTTATAAGGTTTCCCACTCATTTTATCATAAAATTAGCTCACAGAATGCAAGTGTAGACACTTTGGGTACCCTTACAACCTTATCTAGCGAGCATCTCCCTCATATTCCCCACATTCGACGAAATGCTGTAAGGGTAACTTTACTATCCTCAATTTGAAGCTGTAAAAAGATATTATATGCCACATTCATATACAAATATGTTGCACGGAATTAAATGTAACCAAATTTCATGATCGAAAATATGCGTGCCATTTGAGCAGTTGCGTCTGAACTCATTATTACGCTAGCAAAATATTTACTATACAATAACCAGTACGAGAATACTGTGTGGATTAGATAGTAATCCTTCGTTGCCGTTGCCGTTGCCGTTGCCATAAGCCCTATTCAATAACATTGGGGTAAACCATCATAAATCGTTTCGCTGACAATATGAAAATGGTTCTAGCTCTTTTTTTTTCTCTCCTGCTGGCATAAGCAACACATCTGCAGTTAATATATGCAATCGCAACCTTTCAGTGGGCTTGGATTTCCCTGAATTGTAAACCCATTAAAGCTTGAGAGATTTAAAGCTGGAGCCGCCAACCACTTTTTACAGCTTTCGAAGACGGAAGATTAGAAGGGCAGGAGCCGATGAATGACTCTAATGGACCTTCAAAGCACAAATTGACGTTACGTAACCAGTGCTCGAAGTTCTCTCAAATCTCAGCATCTCAAAATCACTTTGATATGATAATTTAAAGAGTAGAATACCTTGTATGAGTGAAGTGAGATTATTAGACGTTTAAACAGCTTGGCAAAATTAAATGCCTTTACTTAACTGTGTTTATATCAGTCAGATTTGGGAATTTCTGACTCACGTCGAAGTAAATAATTCTTTTTGTAAAAAGCGCCAAATAGACAAACAAAAAC
Source organism: Parascaris univalens (assembly GCA_037576465.1). NCBI lineage: Eukaryota > Metazoa > Nematoda > Chromadorea > Rhabditida > Ascarididae > Parascaris > Parascaris univalens. The sequence continues at coordinate 71,256,916 of CM075173.1, read as the reverse complement.
ACCATATATCAAATTAAGCAAAAATAAATTGCAATTCGTTATTATATTCTTTTTAATATTTATTCTACTTTGATTTTATTTCTTTCATTGCTCACTTTATTCTTTCCAAGTTTCAATTTATTTTTCATTTAGCTTTCATTTAGCTTTTAATTTCTATTTCTATTTATTCCTCATTTTAGCACTGAGAGTTGTTCGTTCTCAAAAACGCAACACGGAAAATTTGTATACGACAATTATCGTCCTCATATTAGTGCAAAATATTATTTCTCAAAAACAAAGTTTTGCTTGATATATTCTTCAAAAAAATGCAAATAAAAATACACGCAAATTAATTTCCCGCTTTATTTCCTCAATATTTTATCTTTCGATGGAAATTTTGACGCCGGGCGATAACAATCCTGATTCGAGAGTGAACTATTCGAATACTTCATAAGATTTGCCCATTTCCGCATATCGGAATGTGGCTGCTTTGCAGCTAATTTTCGGAATATTCTAATGGAGTGGAGTAATCACAATTAACCACTCTTTGCAGCAACAATTAATTGGCTTTTTAGTGGTCACTCGATATCGTTCAGTGTATCATAGTATCAGTAGCAGTGATTTTTTTTTCATCTTAGGCAGTTGACCTTTATAAATAGCCGTATGGGAACCTATGAGGCTAATTTGTTAAATATTAGCAAACTTGAACTATCACATTCTTCGACGATTTCTCAGGTGATCAAATTTGCTTTAAAATGTAGCGAACAAAGGATTCGGCTGCTCGTTGTCACATGATATCGTCTCACTTCAATATTCGTCGAACGTGCACTACACAATAGTACGCCAAGTGGCACTGAAAGTTAACAGAATCCGAAATGCGTTTCACTTTTTACCTACTCAGGCAACCTTTTATGATGAATTAAGCTGAATCAGTTTCTCACCGCTAATTTTATTTTACAGGAGTTTTATTAACTGGTATAGCGTACAAAAATATCCCACTTTTTGATGGCTTGCTGTTCATCGACGAAAGGTGGAGCCGTTTCTTCAGAAAGGCGGCCTTAACAGTAATTCTTATCAGAGCGGGCATTGGTTTGGATCCTGAGAAACTCAGAAGAACCAAGGTTTTTCTTCACATTATTGCACAACAATAAACTAGAGGATTCGTTCAAAACAGTACGAGTTTATGGCGTGCGAGGCAAAAGACAATATCGCTTGCATTACGCAATTTTTTTACGATTCGGTGGGTCGAGATGATACGCCTAAATCGGCGCTAAAAATTTGAAGGGAATCTGAAATTTCCAACTCAGTATTTTCTGTAAACAATTCACAGCCTAGGTAAGAGTGACATTTGCAGGGCACTGTATTTCGGCTCGGAATAATTTCAACACTATGTGAAGTATGCGCGATTTTTCTTGCTTCGCACTTTTTATTCGGTATCAGCGGAAGTATGTCTATTCTTTTCGGGTTCGTCATTTTTAATTTATTTATTTTATGCTTGAATTTGATAGTGTACGTCTATCAGATAAAATCCAAGAGGAATTATATCTTATCACTTGAAATCACGTCCTTCAGTTGTGCAAATTTTAAAGTTTTTAAGTGAAGGTTTGCATAAATTCTCGGATTTGATCAGATGTAGGTTTTTTATCGAAAATCGCGACAGCAGGGGACTCGATGTATATAGGTAAAGTATGCATAATTCGAACAATATATATTTGTATGTTAAAACACATATTTTTTTATTATGTAGGCTTCTTTGAAATGGAAGATGAAGTGGTTTATTAACATATGCATAACACTTAACCCATTGGGTATGAATAAAAAAAGAAAAAAGTTAGGTGCGGGATGCGTCTTTACTTGGGGTAGTATGATATGCCTCCAGTTTTGCCTCTAGTATTCCGGCAGAACAGGATAAAAGACGTTTTTTTTCTGCCGTCATTCAAACGAGGACTTTTGTTGATGGAAACTTCTACAGGGATGCTCCGTAAGCGCCATCAGCAACATTTAGTTGATGCTATGGTGTTTGTAGGATTATTTTGGCCGCAACATCACCTGCAGTCACAATTCCGACGATGCTGGATTTGATCAAAAATGGTTATGGCTCTTCATCTCTAGTACCGACTGCATTGCTAGCATCATGTGCTATCGATAATATGACATGCATTGCTGCATATGGCGTTTCCGTTGCGCTTATTTTTACAACCGGTTAGTATCCAACCTTGTTCTGATGGTTCTAATGACTTATTATAGCTATCCTTAGGAACGATCTCGACAATCAGCGTTGTGTTTCTGAGTCGAAAACTTGGCCATCAATATACAATGAAGAACCTCGAAAAGAAATATGGTTCATGTATTTTCTGAAGTATTTTTTCTCGACTCTCTGAAGTATTTTTCTGTGACATATGATGGCGACCAATGGGCGATTTTACTATCACTAAAGCTAAGCAATAAGAAAAGGAGCAACTAATAGGTGGGAAATGCATGAAGTCGAAATAGAATGAGAATTTGCTAAGAACGGCAAAAACAGTTGAAAAATGTTTCACTCAAATTTTTCAAAGAGAATTCTTTTTTCTTCGAATTCAACGCCGATTATTTCTTAGCAATCATTTTCCTAATAATTGGTGAAATAATAATCGGAAAATGAAAGAAAAGAAAATCTACAAAGTCACATTCCGTTGCATACGAATTGCATTCGAGAAGTGATGAATGCGCACAAGAAATTGAAGCCGAAAATGAGGAGGCTAGTGAAAGTGTAGGATCGAAAAAGCTTTATGCCTCTGACTGTTATGCTGACAAATGCTCTTTTTCACTAATGTTATTTGGTGGGCAAATATTTCCTTTAGCTGGTTACTAAATTGTCATTTTTTGTAGCCAAAATTTTCTCCTCTCAGTCTCATATGACATCGATAAATCGAAATCGTAATCGTTTCAGTGAAAATAACGTATGAAATGGCGATTACTTTCACAACGATCGTCCTGAGTGTTGTCGGCGGCATTATTGGAGGTTTGTTTCTTCTCGTTATCCTCTCATGAGCCTTTCTTTGAATCTTCTGTCTTCGAGAGAAGAGGAGTCGGGAGGGACGGGAGGGGAGGGGAGGGTGAGAGAGTTAGCTTTGAAGCGCATCAAGACTTAGCTTATATGATAAGTGGTGGTGAATTCAAAGTTTAGAGTAGTATCGGTATGTCTTTTTGCTCCTTTCAAAGGTATTTCGTTTCGTTGAAAGCAGCCGCTTCGTAGAGATTTTTGTGACTGCAAAGAGAGCTATTTTGACACCGATGCATCAGTTATCTCCAAAATTCTGCACGCTCTAAAATCACGAGTTTCTCGTTGCGTCAAGCAATTTCATCGCTTTTTTCAACTCTCTATTTCATTTGAACTATGGATAGACAAGCATTTCCCATCTGTCATATTTTGATAAAAATGAAGACGATTTCATATTGAGTAGAGTTTGGAATTGATCTATTTTAATGACTAAGGTGAAGAGATTTGCTTCAGAAACTGACAATTTCTTATGAATGTTCACGGTGACCTTCAGCACAAAATTGAGCAAAATCATACGAATGAATATCCGTTAATTGGGACGTTCACATTTCAGACGTGGATAAAAGCTGATTTCAGGAAGGATTCTTTGGGTATTCCCACACGAAGGATCACATCATGTTCATTTCACGCGTGGTGTTCTCTTGTTGAGCGTTTGCCTTGCTCTTAACTATGGAACTCTGGCGATCGATTGCCCAAGTGCAGGTGTCATTGCCACCGTACTCCTCAGTATGGTCGCTTCGGTGAAATGGAGAGATGATACTCCGGGGAAGGTTTGTAATCGTCATCGTGAAATCGGGATGCAATCAGCAGGATTTGCAAAGCGAAACTTTTCACCTTAAAGTGTATTTCACAAAAAACAAGAAATTTTTCTTTCCTCCCGACAATAAATTCACCTTCAGAGTATCTTATGAGTTCACTTATGGATCAGTTTTCAACTTTCAACTATGCAAAAGTTTATTGTATTCATTTGTTACTAAATTATAGTCACATACTCGCTTTAGGTACATCAAAATTCATTCATTTTTTGCTCGTTTCAATTGCTCCTAAGGAAAACAGCCATTAGCGGCCCATTGTTTTATGCTTCCTTTCCAGTTCAATGTGTCGGGGACTTGGTTCTTTTTTTGCCTTCTAACAGATCAAAAATTGATCATTGCGTGCAATTTCTGTTAATGGGATTATTTGTTCTAAGCAATGTTTCAATGCATACATGCGATATGCTTTCGGCGATCGTTAAATTAATGAAAGTTTCAGTACAAGGAAGCCGAAGCACTTGCACAGATGTGGAATTTCTTCGCAATGCAGATTATGTTCAGTTTGACTGGCTACGAGTTCGATTTGAGGAAGGTCTCCATCTTATACTCAGACTTTCCTTTCTTCGTTCACAAAAAGTTTTAGTCGTTTCTTTGTTAAAGATCTCATGACGTTTAAAGGTGACTTTTTTCATTAGGTATCCCACTCTGAGTAAAATATAACCTTCTAGAAGCGATTCGTTATTTATTTCCTATCGTTATGTGGCATGAGATTCGCATATTTGTATATTTTCACTGCCTTTCTTAGTGGTGCACTCTTATAGTTTGTTGTAGAACAAGGGTTTTCTGCTCATCTGAACGTGGACGATAATCACATACTAGGCGATGGAACGGTGGAAAAAAACGCGAGCATTGACAGAAATAACGATTGCCTACAATTATCCTGCTTCTTGGCAACTTTAACAAACGTAGATTCTGGATGTTTCCTACTGTCTGTTTTTATATATTTTCTACTCGTTTTGGTTCACTTTCTAATTCTCTTATAAATAACTGAACTTTTGCATGCATATATTTCAACGCTCGTGGAAAAGTAGATGATACGCAACTTCGTTTAGGGCAGAACTTGCCTCAGCTTACTTCTAGACATCGTCTTAGTTTTATTTCATGACTGTCTATTACTTACAACTCCAGCGGTGTTGCTATTACAACGGTCTTAAAAATCTTTCCACCTACTGAATGATGGAAGCTTTACACGAATTCACAAGTGACCGCAAAGCTTTTGATCGAAATTTGAAGTGGTAAGGACTGCATAAATGGATTCATAGTTGGAAGTAAGAGTTCTGTTGATATCTCTCAACATGCATGGGAGAAATTGTCCTGCTGAGCTTACTCGTGGCAATAAAAATGACATTTTTTTGTTGAGCGATAATTTCGGTTTCACTCGGCTTACTAAACGTGAACTCTCCTCAAACGGGAGAGCAGAAGGTGAGAATCATCGTCATTGATCGTTACATACCTACATAGGCACAATGCTCAAATCTATTCAGCTCACCTGCTTTTCAGTAAAGTTTTTCGGAAACATTTTATTCAAGCGCTGTGCTTCATGATGCACTTCAAAGTCCTGGTTAACACAAAATGTTGCGTATGAAGGCGTAATCGCTTTTGAATATCATCTTTTCTTTTTTTAAAGCATTCAGTCAAAAGAGGATCCATGCTATAATCTCTGATGCAGATTCATGCGCGAACCGTATTCAAAGCTGTTGGGATCCTTGGAGTTGGTACGGTGACACGTATAATCGTTGTATTTTGTCTATCGTTCGGAAGTGGTTTACGATTATCCGAACAGTTATTCATGTCTTTAGGGTTTCTTTCAAAGGCAACACTGCAGGTTATTTATTCATTGGAAGGTTTTACTTATATGTCCCTTTAATTTCTGGCTTTTATTACAGAACGAACCATTATACTCGATAAGGAAACAGTTTTATACTAAGTGTATAGCAAGTGGGACATCCTTCAGGTCGCAATAAGCCTTTAAAAGTTGAATATTTGATTTTTACACACACGCCAATAAAGCGGTCATTTCAGTGCCAAAGTAGAAGGAATTAACATTTGTCGTCAGCGCAGTATATCAGTGAAGTTTTATGAACCGTTATCGGGAAACTAGACAAAACGTTGCACGTAGGAATACTTCTGCATTACTGTTTAACATGTCTTGAAGTGAAGGGAATATTGCCTTTGCGATTAAAATATGAAAATGAAGTTTTTTCATGAATTGCATCACTCCGTCCGATTTCATTCGCCTTCCACGTAATGATTCCTTTTTTACCTATAAAAATATTGTGGCCGAATTTGCAATAACTTTTCATTTATTGTTTGCCAATTAACTATCGCCTTGGAATAATTGAAGTTTTAAGTTCTATAAGAAAAATAGAATTCAGAAATAATAACGAAATATATAGGCGGCATTGGCGCCACAAGTTGTTGAACGCAGCGAGGGTACACCTATGCACAAGGAGGCGGTACTCTTTATGGCCACATGTGTGATCGGCATCATTATTATGGCACCGATTGGTAGTTTGCTTGTTTTTGCTTTTGTCGACTTTTGTGTAAAAACTTCGGCTTTAATCGAAATATGAAAGCTCTCGAAATATTTCCGCACATTTATTTTATTCTGTAGGAGTCGTCGACTTGTTTTGCTTTTGCATTTCTGCATGAGCGTTCTCTCCGACTGCTAATAAATCTTTTACGTATAGAGAGAGGTTCCTTGTGATAGAAAAGTGCTTTTCAAGAAATAATCCAACTAAAATGTGAAAATGTCTAGAAACATTTCTGGAAAAAATTTCGTTGCCTCTTTCAATGTGATTTTGCTTAAGTGATTTTAAGTTGAGAGGAGAATAGTGAAAAACTGTGGTGGTTCCTCTGCACTGTAGGATATTCTGAAGTGCTAAGAATGCCTGCGCCTGGCAAGGAATTTGGAATTCGTTGCTATTTTAGGTCAGGTTATATTGCAATTACTTGGTCCAGTTGTTCTACAACGTAAAGATGGCAATAAAATTCATGTATTCGCTGGCCATAAGATACAAGCAAATGGACCAAATAGTTTCGAACTTCCCACATCGGTAAGTAAATTGCCCTTTCTTCAACCAGCAATAGATAGTAATCAATCATTTCCGTTATAATATTCGTTTTTATTTTAATTCATATTAATTAAGCACTTTTTGAAAACATATTGTTTTGCATAACGAATGCTGCAAATGGGTAATTCAGCTCAAAATTATATACGATGAAGCGGTGGAGATTTGAATTATCTGCTTAACTTTATGCACTTTATGAGGTAATTGATTTCACATGCGTCGTGCATGGCTTAATAACAAGTCATGCAAATCCATACTATGAATTTCATCCGAGAGTTGATAGACCATCAAGAAAACTATATATGTGCCGTGCTAGTCGTTCCAATCTAGTTTCTCCGATGATCCCTTATTTCTTTATAGAAAAATAGAAAAGAAAGCGATTTTTTCAGGGGCGACGACCTGGATCGATTGGTTCGCTTGAGCTAATCGAGGAAAATAACGAAGCATCAACGTAGAGAGACTTTTTCATTCTAACGTTAACCTCTCATATTGATAATTATCAGTGATCTTATTGTACAAATGTTGAAAGTTTTCCAATTGATTCTCTATTTTGTTTCTTTCAGTTTCTGAATATCGAATTTCTCGTTCATAAAAGGATAGTTGAGGAGCTTTTCGCTCTTCGTAAATCATCGACGGGGAAATTCTTCAAGCGGCTAAACGATGTGAAAAAGTTTAAGGACCTATTATAACTGAAGTCGTTACTTCTGAAGCAGTTAATGTTGAATACAAAAATTTGCTCAAAATTACCCAAGAATTTCCTATACTTCATCATCATATAAGTTAATCTAACTATATGTGAGCACGAGCATCCGTCGATTTGAGTGATTCTTTTAATTCTGTTGCAATTTTGCACATTTCAATGCTAGAAAAAATAATCGCCTAGAATAATATGGCGGAAATAACATAGGTGATCTCTACCAGAATCACTTGAAATTGTGCTAATCTCTAAACTAAAGAGAAAATTACTGCGATTACACCTCGGTTCGGAATTCCCACTGTCCACCTTACTGAATAAATCACTGATGGAAATATTGAATTCTCGAAGAAAAAAGAAAACTCTTAAAGATAAATATTAGAGCTTCATTCAGCAGAACACATACTCATGTGATGCTAACATATTTTGTATTTTATGTATGTTATATTCGTCATAGAAATTATAGCATGAGAACATTATTCATTGGTGATAATTTCCGTACTAATGCTCGGTATTCCTTCCTTTCTCGGATGCAGCGGTTTGCTAAACCGTTTCTGCAATATGAACATTGCAAATTTGGCCGCTAAATTATAATTGGTATGCTCATATTAGACAAAATTGTTATTTTTTTTAAATGGTACTTACAAAAAAAGGCAAACCGACAGCTTCTAGATCGCCGCTCGGATGAAGTTCTTAAGCTGCGGACCGACCTTAATAAAACTTTAGTTTCACGAAGCGTACACCTCGTCCCTGCAGTTCTTTTTTTCATATAATTGGCAAAAACTTCATTTCGCAGCTCGATGTCACGTAAGAGATAGACAGTGATAACATGCTACAACAAGGCATCAAAGAATTAATTCGTAAAAGCGTTCAACGTAGATCTCTACTCGACTAATTTTGTTAGGTATTTGTGGACTTGCCGAGTAGTGAACGGACCATAAACCCCTGCCATAAGTGCATTACAATGCCAATAATAGCTGCCTTGGAAAACTTCACGACTCACCAACGGATCAATAAACGTGACATGCTTTCTTTTTCGACTTGGTTGCCCATCGTGATCTTTGGGTTCCAAAGCCTCATCTCAATCTTTTATTTACTGTATTTGTCTTTATATTGGACTTATGGATGAGTCCTTGACCTCCTTATATACCTGTATCGGTAGTACATAGAGGAACGGTTAGTGGACACGTAAACATACTGAAGAGTTTACTGACCGCATCATAACACAACACAACTACGATGAAACAGAAAACCAGATATTCGCGATAAGCATTACGATCTGATGAGGCAAATGAAGGTAGTGGTTAATGCGGCTTATTTCAACGGGTACCCATAGAAGGCGGGGTGAGAAAATTACGACAACAACTGTAACAGATATGCTTCTTGTTAAATGGTCAGTGATTCTTAGATGGGATTGTGAATCCATTTCGATAGTGGGCCATGTTCACGGACCAATTTGCAGTTGGCACCGTCCATCGTTAGGCGACCCTGTGTACGCATTGATTCGAAATCCTCTTTATTCCACTTAGTGAAGCCCCATTTACGCGATACGACGATCAGCTGTCGTCCTGGAAACTTGAATTTCGCTCGACGGAACGCTTCAACTGCATAATCGGCATGCTGAAATATCGTGCAAGAGAAACAAAGTGTTCGTACATCGGCACAGTGGCAAGGTTGCTCGATACGATCAATGAAAAACGAATTTCAAATCTGCTCCCCGCAACCATTTCTATTTTCAGATCGTTATTTCAATTCAAGAATTTGCGTCTATTGACAACTGCCTTCAACTAGATTCAAAAAACTTTTTATTGCCGATTTTAATAATAGGTTTTACGGCTCTGCGAACTGTTCGCGCAAAGACGCACTACGACAACACCTTAATCGCCTACGTCATTTGTGGAATAAGCTCATTTCGTATTTTTGCCTTGGGAACTATTGAGGGCAGAGTTACGTCCTTTTATGGATATAATATTAGCGACCGTCTGCACTAGGGATCTTCGGTTGAGTCCATCAATTTCAGAGGAGGTAAGAAACGTTTTAACACGAAAAAAACTTGCATGTCGATAAGAAAACGGGTCGAAAAAAAACCTTTCATAGACTTGCAGAAAAGTATCCACACAGCTAAAATACGAACAATCCTTGCCACATCTGATCATATGATCAATGAAATTGCAAAAGTTCTTAATTTACAAATCCCTTTGATGTTTTTTTCTGATTGTTAGTACTAAACAAAGGCCTTGAAAATAGAATATTCTGTGCACTAAAGGAACTTTCATTTATTTCTTATTCAAAGATCTACCATGATTTCCCGCAGCAGTTGCTTTGTCATTACTTCATATATTTCACTTTACTGAATGCGCATCATTTACCAACATGTAGAATTCAACTCTTATTCAGTTATCACTTGTGTAGATACAAACCATTATGCAAGCCTTCCTATTAATTTAGGAATGCGTCAACATGGGTAAAATCTATACCAATTTGGTTAAATTTATATCAACTTGGGTAAAATTTGTGTCCTGGATATGAGCATATTCAACGAACTTTGCCATTTTTGACGGGAAATTGTCGACAGCTGAGATGCCTGTTGACTTACCGTAGGAGATGCAGAGGTATCTGCTCATCAATCTAGAATGCAAAAATTAAACTAGATAACATTAATCAAAGTGAAACATTTCCCTTCCGTACTCTGTAAAATTATTCACCTATATTATCAAACACCTCATCATTTTACTCAATATGTTAGCTTTTATGAAGCAATAGCGTTTTTTTCTTTTTTTGCGTTCTATTATCTTAGCTTAAATGTGCTAATTGCAGTGAGAATTAAACCCTCACGGACCTGTTCTTTGACGCGAACGGAAATAAGCAAATCGCCGATGTCGACTCGAGCTACTAAACCTTGAGGTTTACCATATGCCCCACGCATACCTGTTTGAAGCCGATCTGCACCTGCGCACGAGAGCATCTTATTGATGCGCACAACGTGATAAGGGTGTTTGCGCACTCGCATATGGAAGCCATCCTAGAAACACATCACATTTCGAGGTAACAAACTTCAAACCTCATCAAAAATACACCGGAAGAAAGCATGTTTTTGACTTTTCATGTAACTTCTTGCTAAAAAATTTCAACCCTTTTTCACTGGGAATTTCAAACGGAGGACTTTCTAGATGTCTTGTCATAACAGTACCCGAGATCATCTCTCAGCAAATATACATGTTTAATTCAACTTGCTATCTCCTCCTTTCTTCCTTAACCACAACAAAGCAAACAGAAAATGGGAGGGGATGCAACAACTGTGCGTACATCTATGAGCTAGAGAAAACGTTACGAGTGACACAATGATTGCCGCGAATCTTCACCAACTGCATATCCCCCGCTGCATAAGAGACCCCTCATCACTGTTGCACTTCAAAGTACCTTGATGACGTATCATCGCTTAAGTCGGAGTGCCAATACGCTATTATCCTGTTTCCCGACTGCGTTTTCCAATTTTGAAATTAGATGAAACATAAGTAAAATGCATCGATGAGGAAAGAAAATTAAAGTTTTTTCTAATTCGGACCTGCCTGGAGGTGTGATCCTACTCTATTTGCTCAATTTCTTGAACTACCTTTGAATACCTTTAACAGGTCCTTCATAGCAGTAAGCAAAAACTTCGAAAAGAACGGCACCTGGCTCCCCCAATTCAATCTCTGACCATGTTTTGTGAATTCGAATATATCCATCCCACTGGCACTGCGTCAGGTAATCTACACATCATTTCTCGAAGGCTCTTTAATGCATATGAATTCACCAATTCAAAAAATTCTTTTAAAAATTGTACTCTTTCAGGAAAAGTATGAAGTGCGTCTCGACCTTGCCACAGTTCTTCACCATGAATTTGTTCGCGCAGATGCGAGCTGCTTCGAGAGCCTCCGATGAAAGATGTTCACGCTCATTTGACATCAAATGAACACATGTCGGAAACTCGTCCACATCCGCCTAAAACAACATACTCCTCTTCAATATTGCATCCACGCGCATTGCATTCAATTTGTCAACGTATAACTACACCTTACATATCGGGAAAACCTTTACTCGTGTTAACATGTCTGCCTAAGCGGGCAATACTTTACCTGCGCTAACAGATCTGCTTATTTTGAGTTTAACATCTGGTAGCGGGAATATACTCACTTTCTACAATGATCAGTTTCGGCCATCTTGTGCATTTTGCCGAAAATTTGAGACGCGAAGATTCGATCTTTAGAAAGATGAAATCAGCTACCCTAAAATAAAATCAACTGCACACAGAATAACATGATTCCTTTAAACTACGCTATCCTGGTCTTCAAGCATTCAGCGCATATTTCGTTTTGCGTACATTTCATTATTTTTTTTTTGCGTACATTTCATTAAACAGATGAAATGAAGAAATTTCACTTACTAAAAAAACTCTTATTGTATTCTTTAGCACATTATGCTCGAAATTTTCGTTGAATTCTGCATAGCTAATCATTGGAAGTGAAGTTGGTGTCTTGAACAAAACGACCTCAATTTTCTCAACTTTCGATTATGTGAAAAATTCTCGTCATTTTGCTCAAGCCGGTGAACTTAGCCGCAACAGAGCTCTGCATCTTAACTGCAGTAGCAACAGTCAGCTGAAGAGTAGAGACTCCCGAATAGGAATTTTCCCTCAATGACCCTCTGAACATTTCGAATTTAGGCGAAAATCCACAGTTAGTACGAAGTGTAATACAGTTCGTTACTGCTCGACATCTAAATATCGTTTGACGATCTTAAGCCATTACATGAAAGCTTTGGAATTAAACGAACAAATAAGTAGGAATGGGGAATTAAATCAATAAAAACGGTTCACTTGCATGTGTTCGTTGGGATGCGATGAACAAAATACCCTTTTCTTTCAAGGCTGAGAACTGCTTCCAAAAATATGACCACTCGACTGATTGCTTTGTTCGCCGCTTACTTCTGGGCGAATTTAGATTTAGATGGTTGCTCTGTGATTGCGATTACGTAAAACATCAACGGAAAGGGTAGTTACTGGGCAATCTTAACAGTATCATCGCAATGACACCGAACTGTCAAAGCACTGATGAAAAACGGAACAAATAAAGAGGCTCAACCTCATAACAGGCATGATAATTTTACCACTGCAGTACTTGTTTCGCCTTCTTAGCGCATCCAAACACGTCATATATCATTCGATCCGCTAATGCACAATTATGGAACTTTTTTGATACCTTCTTCTTTCCCAAATCGAATATACGTATTTTCGGGTCGGGAACACCTCGACAGAAACGTGACTTTGGATACGGCTTATTCTTGATATATCGATAACATCTCGCTGGCCTTCTACCCATTTTATTCTAAAACCGCTGTACGTCAGTCAAGTCGTTTCTAAGTCATCCGTATGCGATGCAACAGGCCTCTCGTATTCGAACCTCGGATAACCAAAATTCGCATCACGCGGGAACAAAAAATAAAAATAAAACGGCTAGACTGGGGAGAATTTAAATCCTTGCTTCCTGGAGGAGATTCAAGGCAGCGAAACTGCTCCTTTTCCCGCGAAGTCGAGATGAATCCTTTCATAGGAGGCGAAGCTTTGGCGGAGGGAGAGAATATGGGACGAAGTCGTCCCACCTTTCCCCTCCCCTCCCCACGAGGCAATCTCCTAAGACTGCGGATCATCCTCATTCTTGCGTTTCTAGGCATTTGCACACCGAAAATGATGCAAATAATAATCCGAGCCCGAAAGGAAAAAAACGAAAAGATGCAGTGCAAGTCATGGAAACGCTGCAACCACGTTGCAAGCAAAAACCGTCGACGAAGCGATATTTAATTGTTCTCAAGAGTATGCAACAAACATCAATATTCATGCAAATACCGCACTTAGAAAGGAAAGCAAAAAGCCTATGAAAGATTGTACGTCGCAGCCACGATATGCAAAGTAACTGGCGACATCCAAGAATGGGGTGAAGCTATTCTGGACAAGACACAGCTCGTGTAGACAGACTGCTGCCACGAGCTCTCCTCTTATATGGGTTCATCGAGTGTTATATCTTGAAGTTTTCATGAGCTCTTGCAAATTCTCACATTCAAGGGACATCATGGCGGCATCGTGTCTGCGCATATGTACGCGAGACTGTTTAGCTGATTGAAAGTGCTAAAACTCAACATCGAGCTATGAAATTCAGTGGATATAACGTGCACCATAGACCAGAGGAGGCCCGCATACATCGCCCCTCACGTTGATGCAATAACCTCGAAAGGACTTACAAACGTACCAAAAAATTTGCTTGTTATTTGCTGTGATTATTCTTGAATTTTTTGTTGGTTAACTTAGAGAAAGACGTTATTTTCACAGATTTGTGCGAGCGGTCCGAACAGTCAAGACACAACAACATCATTCAGCACATCTAACATTTGACGGAAGGATATTAGAACGGCTAATTATGTGAATCGAAACTAAGAACGACTCCTCGGAACGGCTCCCCTGGAATGACTTTTCACTTTTCCCTCAATCAGCAATTCATGAGATGAAACAATGCCGCCTAATGCAAATATTCAATCGCTGATGCAGCAAATCGCGAACTTCGCTCGAACGAGATAAGCGAATCTTATAGTTTGCATCTTTCGTACCCGTATTCATCGAACCGCTCCAAGTTTGACTACTAAAGAATATTTTAAACAACACAATATCGGGAATTATGCGAACAGCATATTTTATCTGGCATGGCTTTCTTGCATTAGCAGATCACGACGCCTTTCATCCAAGAATGTGAATGTGCAGCAACCACCATGAAAACAGACTCCGGAAGGGTGAAGGAGTGCAGGGGGTACGGGAAACAGGAATGCAAAGCTGCCTCATCCCCTTCGATATTGGTCGTCCGTCCGAAAAGCAGCTAAACATCTCTTGGAGATTTCGAGACAGACAAGGTGGCGGAGATCCATCTATATTCTACTGCGATGTAAACAAGCGAAACATCCCTCCTCAGCGAAATTATAAGATATATAAGAAATTCTATTTCAACACGAAGCTGTTGAAGACTCCAATAACGTATTTCCCCTTAACATATATTCAAATGATACAGATATTTTTTCAGTGCGTACATTTAAGTTACTCCTATCTTAAGAAACAATAGCAGTTGCATCGAGAAAAAAGTCAACGAGAATATGACCGAAACGAGGAGTCAAGCTAGAAACGATTACGACTAATCTAAGAAATTCGCAGATGTAAATCGAATCATTTGATATTTACCTTAAGTGATACATAACGTTGCGTTTCTTTCGTTGATTTATGCAGCGATAATCTGATCGGAAAGTTCTCCTGGCTCAAATCTCGACGAAACTCTTCAGATTTCTCGCTCATTTGGTGAGCGGAACTGAACAATACGTAAGCAAATAATGAAGATATGATCAAATAAAGCGACTATTTCTGGCGTTAATTCGAGTATTCGAGTTCACGATCACAACATATATCCACACAACTAACTCAAAATCTCATATAGTTAGAAGCAAACAAACGAGACAGCCGACTGCCTCGATGGGAATAGCAAACGGGAGAGACAACGAAGAGCTGTGAACCCGATGATGTGTGCGCTTCGATGAGAGAGTTAAGAATTGCCTCGCGTTATGCACGCGTCAGCCTATTATACGTACACTGTAGTTGGCGCTTTGAGAGTAAGCTCATTTTCGAATGTCCACTCGTTCAAGTCTTACTCAAAGTGATTATAATCCACAAAGCGGATATAGGAAGAAATCTCAAAAGCAGAATTAATCCGGTCGATGGAAGGAGTGGTGACTGTTGATATTCGATGAAATAGAATCTTATTAGTCGGCTGTCTTATCGAAACTAAAATACTTCGATCAAATGGAGTTTAGTGATGTTCGATAGCAAAATGCCTCGCTACGACATGTCGGAAGTCACAGTTTCAGGTCAGAATTTCTTCTCTCAGGATGTTGAAGGTCGATCTAGAATGCATCCCACCTGAGAATGTTTGCTTAGTTGATCGATCATGAAACAACTGCTGTTGTCAAAAAATTGTGGATCGCAAGAAACGCAAACAGTGGATTTCTCATCCAGAAACGAAAAAAGAGCAACAAAAAGTGTCATCAATGCATTCATTCTCCATGGAAATCCTCTCCTCATTAAAGTATTTGGAAGGTCTTTGGTGCCAGAAAATCCTTCGTCACTTCAGAAGCATGATCGAATGATTCAGTGTCGGGTTGCTGTAGCTGTTTGAAACAGATGGAGATTTTCTTGGCACAATCCTAACCGGTGGAAGAGACTTTTATTTACTGCTGGAATTATTTGTGGTTGGAATTCAGGATTAAAAAAGTGCAAGGAATAAAAATATAATGGTTTCCCTAAAAGGTTATTCCTCGGTCGGATCTCCCAACCTTGAAGGTTTTGATGCGTCTTTGGGATGGAATTCTGGAAGGAAGGCAATAACTAACAGATGGTAATCTGGTAATTTGTTAACACTTTGTGAAAACATGAATGAAAATGATACTCAACCCAAGAGAAGGAATTCTCATCTGCAGAAAATTCTCTCCGTACACACCCCTCAGTTTCGATTATTCCAGCTTAGGATTACGACGTCACCCAGCGTCACCAACCACGATATATGCCGACTTGGTTTTCAGCTATTACCGTCTTTTTAGAAATCTGAAGCAACAATTCAGGGTTATCTGAAATGAAAGCGATTGATAAGACAAACTGCTGTTCGGGGCTTACTTTAATTCACTTCATAGACTTTTTTTTTCAGCGGTGTGGAATCGTTGAGTGTGAATAGCTAACTGCCTATGCAAGGTTGTCGTTTTTAGCGGAGTATCTTCACCGTGAAACTATTTCTTGGATATACCATGGAGCTTCTTTATTGAATCGTTTCGTTGATGTGGCAGCAAAAATAAGATGAAACCCCTCTAAAACTTCATTTTCTTCACTATCAAAAAGTCCAATACTAAATGGATTATCAAGATAGGAGATAAGTTTTCTTTAAGAGTCCTAGAAGAGAAGGAAATTACA
Organism: Parascaris univalens; assembly: GCA_037576465.1. NCBI lineage: Eukaryota > Metazoa > Nematoda > Chromadorea > Rhabditida > Ascarididae > Parascaris > Parascaris univalens. The sequence continues at coordinate 71,240,292 of CM075173.1, read as the reverse complement.
GTGTATATTGCCCTTTCTGGCAGAATTCAACGAATTCCAAAGTAGCGTCCTCATCATGAGCATTGTTCACAGCGCTCAAATTATCTTAAATCACTCTGAGCCCTATTTGCGGAATGCACCGAATGCGGTAGCGACGAGCTCCAACATCATCTCACTCCCAAATAAAAGATTTCATTGAACGGCTGCTTGTCGAGCATTGAACTGTACATACTACGAGTTGCGCTTGTGATATTTTTCGTTTGCCTTTGAATATATTCGTGAAATGGGTAGGAGAGGTTCGTTAAGTGATGCATAATTCGACCTATCCTTATTATTTAATCAACATAAATTCCCACCCTCATCCCCCCACCCCTCCAGCCGGCGGCTATCAACTGTATTGCTCAAAAATCTTACTTTAAACCATAAAATGCTCATTTATGTAGAGCTATTCTCCACCTTCGTTTTTTTCGTGGAAAACAATGATTGGGTTATTGTAGGATCCGCGTCTTAATGCGCAATCGCAGAGTGGTTGTAGTGACTGGTCGCCGACCGTTGTGATTCCGGCAGCAGCAACGTTGAAGAGGGAGGCCGAGTGTGGAAAGTGAAGGTGACGGAGATAGTAGAAGTGGTTTATTGGGAGCATCACATCTCCCAATCTGAGTAGAAGAGACAAGTAAAGAAGTGACGGAGAAGGACTACCGATGAAGGAACTACGGAATGAAGACTGACGAATGAAGAAGATTGAATCTGACGTGCTGAAGCTCGATCTAGTTAGGCCTCAGATATCTCCTGGGACAGCATAAGCACATATGAATGATGAACAGTTAACAAGAATCGACTGTACGAGTAAAAATGACCACTGAAGTAGATATGTTGGGTTGATTCTTCAGCTCCATATCCAACAGCGGTGTTCTTTCCCCACAACAGCGGTCAACCGTTGTCAATGGTAGAATATCTCGAAAGAACACTGCTAAGATTTATTTTGTTTCCATCCTCAAACAATGGTTTCCTTTAGTAAACTGGCTCGTAGTCGAACGTTCAGCTCATCATCTAACGTACCCGCAGAATGCTTTGCGTATCCCAAGCAATCGCTCGTTTGATCATTATTGCACTGAGGAACTAGCATTATTGGTGAAATTTGCCCAGTCGATGCATATGCAGTAGAAAAATTATACTACCCAATCGTAGTAAGTTATCAGGCTTACTGCTCTAGGGTCAACTGTATTTGCGCACATTCGATGCGTTAGTGAATCAAACGATGTCGTCATGAAGCCGATGATCAGCTCAAACAACTCATTGGTCTGGGCATTATACGCTGGCGACATCAGATGATCATTGTCCATTTCGGCAATGACAGGAGGAATTCATTGTTTCTCTCATGTCAGAAAGAAGTCCTTGGCCGAGATAGAACGATTTGACGAGGTAGCATGATGCTGGCTGAATTGTGCTCTCATTCGTTCGTATCGATGTAATGTGTTTTTGAGCGCGAGTGAAAATGCGGACGCCGTCGATTGAAGGTGAAAATTTTTCTATTTCTCAAAAAGATATCCACATGCTCGAAAAACAAATATTCTTTTGATTCATTGGCGACAGAAACGTTTAAACGAGCAATCGCCAAATTTCCTTGGAAATTCCGCGCTCATCCACAAACTGCGTGACGTCGCTCTCGGAGGTATAGGTATACCACTCCACGAACTCTTGAAACCCATTCGCCAATACTCGCGTTGATCTTTTTAGATAGTACTAGGGTGATTTAACACATCCCTCGCTTTCCTGATAGTAAAATAGACCATATTTCATTCACCTAATCAAGTCATCGCACTTCTATGCTCTTATAGCCCAGAACACGTACTCGTAAGTGGATAGCAATGAAGTTTAATGGCTATAGAGGGTTTGACTCTTAGAGCTTGACCTCGTGATAGCAACAAGAGAAAATGCACTTCCATGGTCTCCTTTCTGAAATCATCGCTATCGTGGAGTAATATTTGATTCAGTAGAGGAAAACTTGAAACCATGACAACCTGAAGAGGCGAAAACAGTAAACCTAATCGCACACTGACAATTTTCCAGTCGGAGTCCAAGATCCCTTCGGATGCCGATCCTGTGGATTTTTTTCGAATCGCCACGGCGAATCTCCGAGAAGTGCATATGGACAAAGATGTGGATGAACAGGTATGAACTACGATGTGTGAGCGCCTACAAAGCAAAGAGGCTTCTCGTTTCTATGAGAATTATTACAGTATTTTTTAAAATATCTTTTGTAACAATGTGGTCGTCCTAACTGAAATATACGTATCCGCATTTCGTTATCAGTTTCTCCTACTCGCTTCCGCTTAAGTCTATTTGTTAATTGAGTTCCCAAGTTATTCTCGCTCGAAATGACCGTCCACCTGAAATTTCCCCTACGACAATTTCGAAAGAGCTGTAACGGGACATGAGGGGGAGGGAGACGGAGAGGGAAAGAAACACGTAAATGGGTATCACCATACCCGCTATTTCGAAATACCAGAGTGGGAAGGATGAAAATTCTAAACAACGGTGGGCTCTGAAATACTGTGAATTTTACTTGAGACTGGGTTAACGGCTTCCGTGGAGATACTGCCTCTCTGAATTGTCACCTTAATGTCGAAAAAGTGTAAAGTGAGCGGTTATATGGGAAACAAATTCGCAGCAAATGCTGTACCAGTGGGACGTCCGTGTGAAACATCGTGATATATTCACAGCCTTTACAAGACATCCGTGGCATTCACATCGACATTCGGCGGATGATTCAGTGGTGGTTGTGTAGCTCCTAATAGAAACAAGCCGATTAGCAGATCACACACTACCTGAATGTTGTCGGTGCCGTTTCTTCAAATCATCAGATCATGCTAACCTAACGAGAATTAACCTCCCTTCAATCGACACACTGCTGACGTAGCACCGTGACGATGGTACGTGCTACGGCACTTAAGCGACAACAAATTGGAAGGACACCACATGGTCGCTAATCACGCCGATCGCGGTATGCGCCTGCACGAACTGCCACAGTTTCGCTGATCTCCCGCATTCGATCGGCCAAGAGAGCGCGTTTGCCTCGTCGGCCGGTCGCCTCGTTCAGCTAACGACGACCACCGCTGTGCCTGTCGTCGCGGACTCTCTTGCTGGGCGATGCTTTTCTCGATGCATCACCGCGGTCAGTGCTCCACGCTGCTCGCTCTCCCGCGCTATTTCTTCTCTGCGTCGTCGGTATACTCTCGTGGACACACTCTCTTCACGCGCTTCTTTGGCACGATCGACGTGTGTTGAACAAGGATGGGTCTGATGGTGTTTTCAGTGTTCTCTCGACTGGATCTGCGACCGCTGAGTCGATCCCTCCCGTCGAACCGCCGTAGAGCGTGCGCCGCCGTTGCTCGCCGTACCGCCCATCACTTCGGCAGGCCCGCTGTGCACATACACACATCCCTCGCTTTATCTCGCGCTTTTGCTTTGTGGTTTTAGGGCGGTTTGGAAGCGTTTTTTTTTTTTGGTATTGCTTAGCAGTATATGGCACGAAGATACTTAAGCGTATGCTGAACATTACGTAGGAAGTGAATGTCTGGTGATGAGGTATGAATGAACAGATGAGGGATAAGATGAGGTGATGCTAGTTACAGCGCAGTGTTGTTACTCTGCGCTCTCATCGTTCACTCATGCTAAGAGCTAACAAGGATCCTCTTGTGTATCGGGTTGGTTTGTTGGAATATCTGATAGAGTACCCTTCTAGTGAGCAGGCGTAATTTCAAGACGGAACGAGTATTGCGCATCTCTGAATTTGTGCTCGTCGATAGGGGATCGGTCGCCGCACACGCTTTGCACTCTCTGCCCTCAGCGATTGTGTCGAATCAGCACCGGGCTGTCCGGACGCGGCTTATGCACACAATACCACGCACCCCACGCGCGTTAATGCTACGTATCTCGTCACTATTTCCTACTCATGCTTAAATCGTTCTAGTTGTTGTAATCTCGCCCTGCGAGCGTGAGTTTCAAACTATCAATTCAGTCCTCATATTGAGTATTCCATTACCCTCATATACAAGCCGATATATATGAAGTTCTTCATGCAATTTCTTCTAGCATTTGCGTAATTACCGAACAAATTGGAAATTGTGACTGATTGCATAGTCTGGATTCGTAACTCGCTGCGATCATACCTAAGAAAGACGGGAGCATTTTTTGCCCACTACCTGTGCAGAGGTTGGGTGCTTAGCGTATATGGTACATAGGTGGTAGAGGTAGGAATGTGATCGTTTTCTCATTGTGCGTCATGAAGGTGTATGTGGAACAACGGGCAAAGAAAGAAGCAGATTAACGTTTACGCAAATTCTTCGATGATTTGGACGATTGAGGTCGATGTGGAATATATATTCGTGTATCTTTAATGTAGGCACGTTGAGGTACGAAATACATCAGAAATGCGCAGTTGAATGCTATTGGAAAACATTTATTCCACCTTCTAGACTAGTTGATATTTGAAATGCTAAAGAGTAAGGTTTTGAGCGACATAATATAGGCATAAAGTAACTCTTTTTAGTGAGATTCACCTCATCCACAGATCCGATACGTAAACATCAAAGAGAGGATCGATGCGTGGATTTTCCGTGCATCAGCGCTATGAGTTACACATTCGTAGCGTAACTTATTTCTTTAGAGGTCGACCGAGCGCTTTACTTACTTTGAGATTATGAGTAATTGTTTCTTGTCTCAATTTATCCGCCTATCTCTGAGGTAATTTTCGCAAGTTTTTGCGCTCAGCTAGCCCCCGGTTCGATTGTTCGATTGAAAGTTTGATTCTGCTGAGCGAAAAAGTTCAGCGTTTGCATAAAATGTGTTCGTTTTGTGTATATGTTGTGATAGGCAAAGGAGGTGATGTTAGCTTAATGCGCCTTCAAATATATTCTCCTCAAGCTCATAGGTCTGATAGTAATCGGATATTTTTTAGTTTTCAATGTCGTCCAATGCGCGATATTTGGCGCGCTAGTTCGAGTGGCCATTGGCAATGCGGTTTGAATGGAAATGCGAGACCGTCACGTAATTTCTGATTTGTTTTTCTTTATTTCTCCCACTTGAGTGAAGTGTGAATTTAACGCACTTTTTCCTCTTGATTTGAACGTGCTAGGTGAACATTTTCCAAGGTGTTGAGAGGGAGGGCGGTTTTTTGCTTTGCAAGAAGCGGGTGGGTCGTATTGGATGGACTACAGCCTGCGTTTGCTTCGATGTCTGTTGCCGTTTCGGTATAGTGATGTCTGTCGATGCGTCTCGTCTCCTGGTGTTGTGTCCTCCGTATCGACCTACGTGTCCGTTATCTAGTGCCCTTGCTCGACTCTGCTTCCATCTTACATGAGAAGAAGCACACATTCATGCAACGACACTTTACATCTACGCTATGGTTATTTCTATGGGAGAAAACTATGAAAATAGAGAAACGTCGAAAGCGAAACCTATTCTCAAAAACATCCCAGCGAGAATCGCATTTCCAACGCAATCTTTAATTGTCTTCGCGGGAGTACCTGAATTAATGGCTGCCAGCGGAAAAGTGATATTAAGTGAGGTAAATCGGCAGATAAGTTATGGTTAGCAATTGCAGTTGAAGTGAAGTGAGTACGTGAAAAGGTGGGCTCAGACTATGTAAATGACTTCATAAGAAGCTCGTGCCGGTCGCTTGATTGCCATATGTAAAAATTCGTTAGGTGATACAGTGAAGGATTGAACTGATCAGATAAATCTCAATTAAAAAGTTGAATGATTCTGCTGGTAGTTTGTAGGCATCCGATGGACGTACGTGTATGATGACCATCAGCTGAAGTAGGAAGTAGAAAAAACAAGCTCTCACGTGCCTCTCTGTGGTAGTAATCTGCACCATTTTCGATGAGCTTTTCTTGAGAAATGTTTATGAGGTGTACATTGCGTAATCATTATCTTCTTTGAAAGTAGAAAATTGTGAAGTGATCTCGAAAGGTAAACGACTTTCAACGTTTCAGCGAATATTGACATTATCGAATACCTCCGGTATTTTGCACATAGATAGTGTGCCATAGTAAATAACTATTTTGCTTATTAAAATGCTCATTTGCAAGGTTTTCTTGAATTGTGTGTTCTTGGTGTTGTTTTCTTCAAGAAGTTCGTTCAAGGAACACCGTATCATCAAGGTGGGAAACACTCTTGTTTCAGGAATCAAAATATCGAGGAGCTTCGTTCAAGTGGCGGAGACGGTTCTGGTTACCACTAGTTCAGTTTTTTCCAGGTAAGTAGTACCATGACATCAATAACCTCCTTGAGAGAAAACGTTTATGAATATCTCACTTACAAACTGAACCTTGGAGTATTAACCTATTTATTTCCTTCTCAATAGTTCATATTTTCGTTACTCCGCATAAAGCAAGTCAGTCAAGTGACGCTTTATAGTTTAGATCAGTGTCATCATAAATGTTGTAAGCTTCAGTTATATCGCTAAGAGTTTGCCCCATTTCTAGTGTTTACAATTTGGGCTGCTCAAGTGTGTCATCACTGAATGACAAAATTCAACTAAATTCGGGCCATGCAGGCAGTTCTTTCTTTTTTTTCAGGCAAATTTAGAGGCTTAGGGAATTTTTCACTCAACTCCAGACAGTCTGTTAGTGAATCGGTTCTGTGTGCATTCCGGAATGAGCCCTTGGGGTTGTGGTAGATTAGATAATAATATCATAGTGAAGGACAGGTAGGACGAATGACATATATGTGCTAACTAAAAAATCAGTACTTAGAGTCTTAAAGCACCGGAAGTGAAATTGGTTGACTGCATTATGCGTTTTCATACCGTTTCTAATAGAGTGAATTATATCTTACTATCGATCATAATTCATAAACGCTTAGCTTAGGAAATGTCTTCGGTAGTGAGCGAGTATTGGGTAGCTGAGTTATTACATAATATCTGACAGCTCGACATAGAAAAGATCATCTGTAAACGATTGCATCAACCACATATAGCTAATAATGTCGTCCTGATATGCCAGAAGTATACCATCACCATCGCATAGCCATGGAGTGTCGAGAAACTACGGATGAATTGGACTTTACGATCTAGTTGTAGCTGGTATGAAACCAGATAAAGGTGAATACAGGAGCCTCGCTGGAGAAACGTGGTGGTCTTGTAATTAGTTTGTTTCTAGAACATCTCTTTTCTAATGTTCATATTTAAATAGCTCAACTTTCAGTGCATTTCGCAGTGTCACTACATCGTCTGATCGAACCGTAAAACCCAATAATATCTTCAAAGAATTGAGTTCTCATTGCAGCTGTTATATTGGAGGGCTGCACTGATGGAGGGCGACAGTCGAAGGTCAGTTTTTGTCAAAAGAATTTCTGTGAGGACTAAAGGAGAGCAGAGGAGGAGCTAATAAGCGCGAACATGCATAATCATCTGCTATAGACCTGAGAATGGAAACGATTTTGAAAGCTGTATTATGACGAGATGAGCATTCACATCACGCATCGTCGTATCGTTTCTCAATGAAACAAACATGTGCATTAATTCATGGAAAATATAAGGTTTTCTACCTGCGCTCAACACATTTCCCATTTTAAATGTTGATCGTTATTTGTCTAAGTGCAACTATGCGCCAACTCATATAGCTGCTTGTTGGTGGAGTTTGAAAGGTATTCTTTTATAGATAAATTGAAGTTTTTGCGCACGTTCCTTTCTAAGATGGGAGCTATTAGTGAGGTCGCTAAAAAGTGGAAATAAATAAATATGTTCAGTGAAGTATTTGGGTGCTTACAATGTAGCAGGAGTGGGTCGTCAAGTGAAGTTTCTTCTGCATGGGATCAGATTTCATATTATTCTGTTGTTGTGCAAAAATTTCTGCTTTTTCCCAAAAAGACATAGTAAAGAAGCTTAATCGATATTTGATCGCAAGATTTACATGAATTTGGTCATTCCAGAATACAATCAAATGTTAACAGGTCGAATAATTTTTAACTCGATTTTTTGAGTCGCATAGATGGGAGACATGGGGGAAAGGAGTGAGAAAAGAGAAAGGAGAGAGAAAATTTGGAGTCTGTTCATACACTCGATAGATTTCTCTATTTGTTCTGGCTGTCATTGATCACAGTTCTTAAGTGAAATGTATTCCTTACTTTTGAATGGAGCATAGCGCTCGAAAAAGTGAAGATTTAATGTCATTTAAGAGGCTCGAAGCGATCGTTGGATGCTCAGCCGCCGGCTGCAGCGGTCGAAAAAAGGCGAAAGAGGGCATCAGCTGCAGGCGGTTATGTACCGTTCCAGCCAATTGAAATTCCGGAGAGCTGGAAAAAGCATCCACATAGTTAGTTGTTTCATCATGCTCTATTACTTTTAAGGTGACGAATTTTTCATGCTTTTTCATAAGAAATAAAAAAAAATTTACTTCCTTACGCTCGAATAAAGAAGAGCACGATAATTTCTGGTATTCGTTTTTGGACGTATAAGGCGAAGTCGCGTAAAAATTTGCTTACAGGCAGCTTAAATATTCTAATTTTAGCAATGCAAGAAGTTGTATGGACCACCGTATCGACTTGTCAGTACGATGATCCTGAAAAGAAAGAGCGTCTTTGCACGGCGGTGATGGACGCACTCAGTGGGCAAAAGACGTTGAAGGCAGCGTCATTTTTTTACGGCGTATATTTCCTTTAAACTACTTCTTTTTTTTTCTATAAACTAATGGCGCAAATGACGTGCAAACGCCATATCGTTGGGATGTTATTCGGAAACGCCGACCTATGAAATATGCAAATTCTGGCTTCGAAATTCACATTTTTGTGCTGAAATAAGAGTTCAACTTTTATTTCAAACGTTATCGTTAACGCAGCGTTGTTGTCAAATCACGTTCCATCTGACTGGGAACACCTTGCCTACACTTCAATGAACCGTTTTACACAACCTTTCATACGCTTCACTGGAAGTGATATATTTCGATTTAAAAAAAAAATGTTCTTGGTCTTTCCACATGGGAAGGTTCGTTCACATGGATGTATTTAGGCTTTTTTATCTTCGAATGAGAGAAGAATTTCACAACTTGTTTAGGTTTTTCTTACATTTATTTCTCATTGGATTTCGTTTCAATTAGCCTAGTAAGGCATTCTTCGCGTAAATTGATGAAATTATTCGACCGGCGGAGAATGAAGTGAATTTTAGGAGCGTTAAAGTATGGGGAAGTGTTTTATGGAAGGGCAGAGAGGAGGGGGATGAAGGGACGACGATTTCGCCTGTATAGCGCTCCATTCATTAATCGTTTACATGCATGAACGATGAACTTTACTGTGTTTATATGTAGTATATTTTAATATGTTCTAGATTTGTAATTTTAAGTGATGAGAATTTGGCTGAGAAAAAGAAGAGAGAAAACTCTAAAAAGAATTTAATCTTCTTATAGGTACCTTTCACAACCGTTCAGACATATTTTCACCGATCACGTGAGGGTATGGTGAAAGCGATGTTAGCACTAAATGAACGTGACAACGAACTACCGAATCAAATTCAGGTGCCTGTTCCAGTAAGTGTTAATTTATATGAACGAAAAGAAAAGTTTCTCAGATGGAATTTCCGAAGTTCTATTTTTGTATAGGTTGAGATTTTTCGTTTCTCACATCTTTGCGTCTTATTAGAGTTCATAAACCTCACATCACTATGTCTATATTATTATGTTTATTAATACAGCAAATTTATACATGAATTATTAATATAATTCTTTTATGAAAAGTCACTTATTTGAAGAGAAAAAAGGATAAAATTGCTCGATTCGCATTTTGCTCTTTAGATAATTATAGTAAATTTTTGCCATAGAGAATTTAATAATGGCAAAAATTGCTTGAGTTCAATTGATCATTTTTTCCACTGCATTTATAGTGCCCTCATTGAGTGTTTAAGCTTTGAACAAAGCGCCTACGAGCTTATCTTTTTTCATTGTGCTTATTAGATGCCATATATTGTATATTATATTAAGCATAACTATAGTGAATATTCGGAAAATTTGGGGTACTTTAGGGTAGAGTTTGGGGAACGCTTAAGACTTATATGGTACTTTAGAGTTTTATGGGAATATTTCGAATTGACTTTGTAATAAAAATTTCTCAGTCGTCGATTATTTCGTCTACATTTTTCGCATTTTTTTGCTATGCATAGAGTATAAGCGAAAATTAACCATCTCATATCTCCGTAGTTTATGTTCAACTGGGTAATATTTGAAATAATGCAAACGTAGTGCGACATTTGAAAAAGGTTAATATTGATTACGAAAGGGATTACATTTATTATACGAATTGCTATCAGACTAATGCCTGTATCGGCTTCGAGGATGCTGCAACGCCAAGACATCTTAACCATCTACGGTACTTAGCATATATATAATTGAAATAAACCGATAATATAATTGCTAGGATCAGCATTAAAATATCAGAGGCTAACGACATTAGCTGTACGAGAATAATCTCAGATTGTTATTTACATAGGAGGCCATCGACGGGGTCTTTGATCGGTGATGTTCCTGAAATCGACTATTGCATACACTGTGTTATTTTATCCTATTGTTCTCGTGATGTTCGCCACTTTTTGTTTCAATTTTAGAAGCAACGCCCATATTTTATTAATTTTTAATTTATTTTTAAGATCTCGAACCATCATATATATAATATTTTTACCCTATAATCTGCATAACTTATATCAGTCTTCTGTTTGTTTCATATACAACTCTGGCGTATGAGTTCGTAGGTTTATATTTGTTCATTCACAACGATTAAAGTTAAGCGTGCGGCATTAGTTTGTCGAACTGAACGGTTCGCAGTAGACAGAAGTAAGTGAAATTACTACAATAAGTGCTCAAAAGTGGGCAGCTAACAGAATGGAAGGGAAGGTTAAGGCGCTTTTCTTGCTGCAAAAGAAACAATATTCAGCTCCCTTATTCCATACTGGAAGGCCGGGGAGGTTATTAATTGGCTAATGTGCGGCAAGATGAGGCCCATATGTGTGCTGCCCTTGCGTCGCCCTTCCGATTAAATCAGGAAACCGATTCGATTGTAGTGAAACTTTACATCATCACCACCTTAAAAGCATGTCTAAAATGGGACAGCGCATTTACGAGAGAAGGAAGCACACACGCTCCACTATGGCAAAAAACCTTCGAATTTGAAAATCGATAGGCGGAAATCGGCTCAATCCACGTCACGAACAATATCTAATATCGCATAGAAGATAGCAATGCAAAATAGTCCAATATCATAGAATATATTCTAATAATAGAGTATTGCAAAATCGCGAGATATCTTCACATCATTGTATTGTATTCAACCGTAGAACTGAGATCACTACGTTCTGTGAGCTTCTTTTATTTCTAAAGGAAAAACATAAAAGTATCAGATTGCATTCAATTTTTTCCAAATTATCAAAACGAAATCAGTATAACCGAGAGTAATTTATGACGAGAAGAAATTATCATTACTTCCGGCTGCGGGATGCATCAAAGTGGACAAGTGCGTCATCGGCAAATCTCTAGAGCTATTTCGATCTATAGTGATTTATGGAAAGCTCAAACTGGAAAGGAGGCGCTTTACTTCATATCGAGAAGTCTCGAATAGAAAGAAGATTGTGTTGACTTCGGGTGACCGTAGAGAATTTTGCGGCTAATATTAATCGGTGGATTTGAAATTATGAAAGCGAGAGTTGATCTCATTTTCGGATGATTCGCAAAAGTGTCATTGTTGGATGGATGATGATGCGCTCAGGCAAAAGTATATCCGCCTATGATGTTAACTGTTTTTGCAGTAAATATTGCGATCAGTTTAGGGTTTATTGTTGAGTGGTTGAAGGTGATCTTGATGATAATGAAGAGATATGAGAAAAATAGGCATTTTGAGGGTTTTTCACCTCACAAATGAAGTAATATTTTCGATATTTTGACGCATTTGCTCGAATTGTTACTTCCATATTAGTTTGGTTATCGAAAAATATGAGAGAGTTATTTAGTGTGATTGTTTTTGCATCAGTTCTTCTCAGGTAGATTTCAAAAAATCATTCCCACAGATGGCATATCGAAGAGAGCTAAGGTATCATCATTAGTAAGGCTTTAAAAGGTTGGTGACCACTGAACGAAACCTCATCGATGACTGCGGAAGGCAGGTCTATCCGAATTATATCAAGAGTAGGGAATCCAGAGACAAGCAAATGTGTGAGCGTATTGTTAAGGCTGCGTCGCGCTTTTTAACCGTCGACTTACTGTTTTTTTTTCTTTTGCTGATAAACACCTGCCGGGCAGTCAGTGTTCTGGCTGTACTAAGCGGGTACCTGGTACTGTCCTCGGAGGGTGTTCTTCCCACCCATTTCCCCTCCCCCTCCACCCCTTCCCTCTTAGACTTATGGAGAGTAAAGAGAAAGAAACAAACACCAAAGGTGAGGGAAATGGGGTCCGCAATAAACTCACATCGTTTCATTGGTGCTTTTGGCTGGGTTGCACGCTCAAGCTACAGATTAGATGCATTTAATGATTTCAGCTTACGATCGCAAAGTATGAGGAGCAGTCAGCAGAGACGCCTGAGCACAACGGTGGAAAGAAAGGGGAGAAGCTGAATTCAGTGTTGGGATTACTGACCGCCAAGATGGAACAACGCGCTAACAGCGAAGGTTTCTGTTTCCACGGGCAATTTTTGTGTTGTCTCGTTCGTAGTGTACTTTCTGTTTCAAGTGCTACGTTATGATTAAAAAATTCGCCGGGAGCTGTGCACAATGAAAACGTGAGAGGGAGGTGGGATCTAGTTTGAGAAAGGAGAGCTGCACACTCATCCTCTCTTGCAATTTGTTTCACTCACACCGGCGTCGTCACAATCGGTCTCCATCGTAGCATGGCGGAGCTGCAGATAGTTCTAATCCGGCATGACCAGTATCATATGAAGCGATGCATCTTCGAAGCAGTTGGCTGGATGGGTGGTCGTCATCATTTATTTAAAAAAATGTTCGCAAAGAAAGAGAAAGCAGAAATAAAATTCCTCAAAAAATGATGACGACCACCACACCCATCAGTATTCCAATATTCGCACTAGTTGCATTGCTGAGAACTTAATTCATATGAGGTTCATTACTGCTTCAATTTTGATCCGAAAAATATTTTCTCTCAACTTCTCCAGGTTTTTGTGAACATTTTCCTTGTTTGCAAATTACAGAGGTCGTTTTCCTGCTTGTTCTAGTCAGTTGATCTCTGATATGTTAGGATTGCTCGCCTCATCGCTCTGCTCGTTTAATCATTCGAGTTAATTGCAGTCGGGCGGACTGCACATATACCGAGGGCATTTGCTCGTCACTATATGAATTATTGATATGTGAGTGGTAAGCAGATCGATGGAGAGCTTTTTTCATGATACAGTATGCATTAGTTTGCCCGAGTTGGATTGTTAATCTTCATATATGACTGTTCAGAGAATTCACCATCACCGGATAGTTATACACCGAGTGGATCGAACAAGAGAAAACCGAAGAGTGTACATCGCGTTGTAAGCGAACCAGTAACGGATGGTGACGAAGGTACTTTCGCCGATTCACTTTGTGAATCACCATGCTTTGCCACTTCTGAGCAGGTTCGCTTTCAATTTTGGCCAGTGGAGAATTCATAGAGATAATTTTGTGGCAACTAGTTTAAATGTGCAGTTGGCTAATATCTGGCTGTATTTTGTGGCAACTAGTTCCTAAATGTTCGCTCTGTCTTCTCGAATGGCTATAGTAAAAAGTAACACCTGAAGTGCTTGATGCAGCAGTTCCATAGCACATGAAGATTCGGGGTCCGACTCCGTTTCATCCATCGTCGAATCGTTCTTTCTTATTTCAAGAAGCCTAGAAGTGAAGAGGTTTATTTTCCTACTTAGTAACACAGTTGTCACGTGTGGTCTGCACTGCCTTAGGCTATTTCTGTTTTTTTGGACTGAAAGCAGATCAGCGACCCAGAAACTGCCAGAAACTGAAACTGCGGAGGATTTTTGAATATAGTTGCACTTGTTGCCCGACCTATCCCGTGATTCGCGTTTCATATTTTAAGGCGTTGCATTATGGACCATCGAACGCAGCAGTCGAACAAGGTTCAGAGGCTACCGATGATATATTCGACAGTAGTGAAGGTGACTACTTGATGTATTTTGTTTTTCCGTCGATTTCTGGAGTTTTTTTTTTATTCGTTGCGTTTTAGGCAAGTAAGTAAGGGTAAGTTTTCGTTGACCACCCGCCTATTCGTACAGGTCTGGTTCCGCACCCACTGTCTAGCTGCGGTCCGGTGAATTACGAGACCGCAGGTATAAAGGGCGAACAGTTTATCACGGACCGTATGATGAGAAACAAAAACAGACACGGCAATAGTTGGAATCGACGGCCGATCGCGCAGTCGAGCTTAAAGTTGCTGCCGATCACCTCAGGCATTCTAACGGCCATACCTCGGTCCACGTTGCTTTAAGAGTAGTCTAGAGGCCAGAATGAATACACAAGTATATCAGCCGTTTTCGTATCATCGCAGTTCCGCATTGTGCTAGAGACATGCTAGGCAATCGTTTGGTCTTACTGGTGACGTTGTTTTATTTGTGTTAAACGACGCACTGTTTCCGTCGGATATTTATAATCAGCTGGTCTACCTTAGATTTGCAGAGGGGATACCCATACAGCATAATTTATTGCTGATAATAGCTGCTAAAGTGGTGCGTCAAGGTTGCAGGTTTTGATTTATGTTTCATTGAAGGCGTATTTTGCAGAATTTATGGAAGATGATCAAGTTCGCAGAATTATGCAGACATGTGTATCGCGCAGTTTGGTTGGAAACGACACGAAGATGAGACTTATGAGAGCGATTGTAAGGGTATGGAAAGGTGCTCTCACTCCTAGTGTAAGTTCAAAGCTACTTCATCTTTCTATCACACCTTTCGTTCGTTGGCTGAGGATAGAACAGTGAGAAAACTTTTAGTGGAAATGATTATAGTTAACTCTTTTCGTTTTAATTTGCCTCAAAATGACCTCTTGCGAACGATCTTTTTTTTTTCTCGAGAGGTATTTTCTTGTTTATATGAAATTTAAATTAGGCGAGCAGTGTGGCTTTGTTTCGTTTCCGCATGAAAAAGCGGTTAAACGCATAAGAAAGCACGTATGATATCACAGGTGGCAACAACTAGGCAGTTAAATTATCGCCTCGTTTCACTGTAAGCCAGCGGAATAATTCAGAGATAGTGTTCTGAAAAACTTAATGCTGCCTTGCTATGCAAAGAATAGTCTGGGACATTTTCACTTCTATTGTCATGCGGATGGAAACAAACAGTGATAGATGGCATAAGCAGTAGTTCTTAAATATCTGCAAGTCTGCACTGAGGGTAAACAGTAGAGTCGTGTTTCTAGTTAGTCACAGAATTAAGCAGAAGTCATTGATGGGGTATTCCGCTTGTATCATTCAAAGCTGGAGTCTAAATGTCGTGGATTTTTTTGGCACCCGGAACAACCTTCTAAGTTAGTGCGTTTAACCGCAAGCAGTTATGGTTGCCGTATTCCTTGATTAGTATACTGAAATGTGTTTCTGTCTTCAAAAATTGTCTTTAAATTTTTTCTTTTGATGGCATTGACGTTATTACCGTCCAGCATAGATGCAAGCTTAGTTGCAATAGTTGATTATTCGTTAGGCGAGTCGGTGAACGTTGACAAAATTTGTTTCAGAATTGCAGTAATATTTAGTTAATTCGACTTGTTGAGCGAGGAGTTGCGTAGGATGATATTAAAGAAAATTATTTGGAGGGAATCGCATTGTCTTGCTCATATTTCGTCCCAATGAATTTTTTTTTTGAATATCTACTAGTCTTGTCAAGGTAGGCATGTGTGTTTAGTGGTTTGATGGAACTATTTGAGGACCAAAGTTTGCGAGGATCAAGAAGCTTTTATGAACGGGAAAAGAGAGGAGTTTGCAGCCGAGTTCCCCAGTTTCAGAGACATATTGTGCATGCGTGTTTGCTAATCGCATGTACAGAAGCCGTCTATCGTTTCCTCTCTCAGTTGGCAGATGTTTATTGGTTTCAGTTATAGACGTTCGTCGAAATGCTTACTCATCACCAAACACAATATGTGTTGCATCTTTTTAGGGTGCACCATTTCAGGAGGCCTGCGAGCGCTATTGTTTGACCAGTGATTATCTTGGTGCGTACTTCGGGTTGTTCCGTGAAGCGATGCGGTCGGTTCAGCAAACTGCCACAGGTGTTTTCTATGTTATCTTCAGAAGTGAATTTACAGCTGAATTATTGAAGGGCGGAAGGGAGATGCTAAAGACACACCTGTTTAGCCATCCAAAGTTTGGAAAAGATTTGATTCGATAGAGGATCTTTACAGATGCTATAGTGGTGGAAAAAGTACACCTGGAGCTTACTTCAAAGCAGATATAAAATATCCACTGAAAAATTTCTATTTCCAGCGTTGGATGGTGTCGGCGATTCTAGCATAGGAGTTGTGGTAACGCCTTCGGAGGAGTCAAATGAATCACTCGGAGGCAAAGCGATGAAGGCTTCGGAGGTCAAGAAGGGGGCTGAGAAGGAAAGCTACATGGTGGGGCCTCCACTTGATCCAAACGACAAAAAGCGTATGGAGGCGATCGATCGATGTGTTGAGGATGTCTGCAAGCCATCGCTTTATTCCTCTGAACAAAAGGAAAAGCTCCATAAAGCTATATTAATGTAGGTGTCCTCTTCATCGTCCAAATCAGCTGTTGTGATGCCTGCTGTAACTTTGTTGGAGATGTGGCGAGGATTTTTTGGGGAATGTCTTCTTGAATAATAACTGCAGTTGAGTTTGTTGGACGACCTTAAGCAAACAGTAATCACAACTTTCGTGCAGAAAAGATCTGCAAACGCACCGTTGAAATATTAATGACTAGAAAGTTTTTAGTTGTGTGTTGACAGCACTGCTTATAGAATAGATGATAAAAGCAATCGTGAATGATAGCCTCAAAGTTGAGGCATTTTAGCAGCACTCCTTGTTTCATTTAGGTGAAATTTGTCTGCATAGCGATCAGAATCTTTGATCGTTGACTGAGCATATCCATGAAAAAAGACTGAAAAGTTTAGAAACAATGAGGTTTGATGGATCGTTGTGCTTAACGATAGAAATACAAACGTTTTAGGGTGGTTCGTGGTGAATGTACGGTGAATGCGGCCGCGAACGTAATGCAGTTGCCTTCATCGACGTTGCATCCCTATGTGCATAAAGCTCGTACTTCACTTGGTTTATTATTGCCTCCACAAGCTAGTGGACCAACATTATGGATAAGCAACAAAAAACTGCATGAAACTGGTAATTCTATGTGGATCTTTATTATCTTATTAGTAGAGGTTATTGTTCCATAGTTTTGCGTTCGTTTTTTTTTGTGGTAGCGCAGTGAACGTCATTTTTTTCTTTGATTTACAGATGACATCGTTGAGTTAATCGTTTTCAGCCGATCAGCTAAACACTGTGACCGAAGGTGGTGAAGAAGCGAATGAGAATACGTCGATAAATCTCGAAGAAATCGACGAGGTGCTGACTGAACTACTGAAGGGTTCAAATTGCGATGAGAGTGGCAAAAATAAAATCTATCAAGCGACGCTTATGGTAAGTTGAATGATTTGTGCTCTTCGATGATGCTTCTTTGATGAAGTCTTTAAACGAGAGCCCCCTTTTTTTTTCTTTCCTTCTATTCTTTCCTCGTCTTCTCTGCTTTCCTCTTCCTACCATTTGGGACGTAAAGAGATGCGGAATAAGCGGCAACCATTGTCGTTTCATGTCTACAAAAATGTTTAGCGAAAATTTTGAGCTAAGAACGTCATCTTATTGCATTTGATAAAATAGTTTTGTCAAGGTAACCAACCGGTTTTTGTAGCGCTTAATAAATTTTCCACCTCAGGTTTATAGCTTTATTTTTATTAAGCAGTGGGAGCATGTTCACAAACCCTGGTTTATTGCTTATATCGTTCGTTTCCGAGCTTAATTAACACGTCAAAAAGGTGAATAGTTGATGAAGATTGCTTGTAAGGGGTGCTGATAAGCAGTTGCTTATGCTTGTATTGGCTCAGACAACAACTTGTGTTGTCTTTGTGCGCATGCAATAGGGCGCTTCGTCTTCGCGTTTAGCTCACTTTCCTTTTGTCCAGCGTCGATTGTCTTCACATGGATCTTTGAAGCTCGTCCTGACGGATCTTGATTCTCCTGAATGCTTTCTCGTTATTTTTAATGTTGTTTATGAGAGAGAGGATAGGATAATCTCATATTTTCTTATGACTTTCGGGTATGTATCGATTGTCAGCAGTCAATATTAGGGACTGTTATTTTCGTCCGATAAAGTTAAAGGGGGACGGAGATCCTTGTTGATGCTTCTGAATCGGTAGTCTCTTGTTGTTCTACCGACTTCAAACGTTGACCGAAGAGTGCAGATTAGCGAAATTTAAATTTCTTTTATTCGTGCTGAGTGTGCCATGATGTAAGGAGTAATTTACACCACAGGAGCGTGTTAAAAGTTTGATTAAATCGAATCGTCAGTTAGCCTTAATTGACCAACCTGCCATTTTGGAATCCATTTGAGTACCGTTTTGGCCGCATTCTCGGTGGGGAAATGCTCATGAAATACGGAACGCATATAGAACGCTTCTTTCGAATGTGGTGTATTGAAAGGGAAAAGTTGGCTAGCGTTACTCATCTGAAGCGTAGTTGTGAATTAATATCCATACAGCTGTATCTTGGAAATAGAACGCCATAAGAAGCGTCCAACGATCGTTTTGTGATAATTTGAGCACTTAAAATTGATTAGCTTCGAGGAAAAATGCGCTCATTTGTGGAATTTCATCATTAAATCTTTACGAATGATTATAACGTTTGTTATTTATAAATAATCTGTATTTAATTTTATTTGATTTGGATGCAGTTTAACTAAAAGCCTAAAGAAAACACGTTCCCACCTCCAATATTCTATCATTAGTATTTATAAGTAAAGGTTAAGCTGAGTTTCGTTGCATATGCTTATCTTGGAGCGTTTTATATTTGTCTTTTCATCCTTTACTTCACGAAGACGTTCATTTTTACGCGGTATTATCGATATCATTTTTAAAAGGAAAAAAAAATTCAACGAATTTGTCCACAAACTGAAAACGATCCCTCTGACTAACCTGTTCATCGGTAACCTGTTGGGCACAGTAGTGCATGAGCTGATCGATCCACGAATATCCAACCCCGTCGGAGAACTGCTCTTTCTGCCGCCACAATATTTCGTCTGGTAGATAGGGTTGCTCCTCAAAGCAAATTACCGAAATTCCCCGTGTTATTTCATCTGGATGATCTCCGTACTGTCGAAATAAAATTTTATGCCCACTTTCCCATAGCGTTGATCGGACGATGAGGTTTTGTTATGAGTCATTATTTAGCACTGTCAAGGTACAGATGATGATGCCTTTTGCAAACTTGCTGGGCTCACTTTGTCTGATCTGTGCCTTCTTTCGGCACTCCTACTACCTCTCTTGCGGATATTTGTAACTTACTGCACTAGCCTCAGCATAATAATATACGTTTAACTCAACTTTTACTCTTGTTTCTTCCTAAATTGAGTTGAATGGAGTGGGAGAGAAGAACGGGAAAATGTCTGAAGTATGGACAAGGGAATGCTTACCTTCGTATCGAAGGCAGTACGCAAGAGCCATTTCTCAACGTGTTGCATACTGTCCGCACATTTGGGAACGGGACGTTTGTATTTGGGATGTGTGCGCATCGCAACATCAAGGAAAGCCTTGTCAAGGAAGGGGACGCGAACTTCCAGCGCATGAGCCATGCATGACTTGTCTGCGCGCAGACAGTCCGCTGTACTCAGCAGACGTACGCGTCTTATCGTTTCCTGTAAATTTCCTCTCTTTTTCTCATCCATTTATTCCCATTTTTCATCGATCATTTCTGTCGCCGTTTTGTTGCTTCGAGAATCGCTTCACGATATTTTTATTATTTTCTTCGATTGAATCGAATGAAAGCGGAAGAAAATGATAGAAATCCCTTAACGTTAGAAATGCTTTGAGATATCTTTTTTTCCACCCGTAACTATTCAGAAGATTCAAAATTACATTCGCAGATTTCGTCTATAAATTCGTAGACGATAGCTAGATTGGTGGACGTTTAAGTGGATTCAGTTTTTCGTTTCGAAGCTACCTCTTGGAACTGCTCATCACTGGGTGCATTGTGGAAGTAGAGATAGCCACCGAATATTTCATCGGCACCTTCTCCCGACAAAACGACTTTAATTCCCATCGACGAGATCTTCTCCGATAGAAAATACATCGGCACTGAGGCACGAACTGAGGTGACGTCGTAAGTCTCCAGATGCCATATGAGCTTACGAAGACATTCGATTCCTTCCTTCAATGATGTGCCCATTTTATTTTCACTGTTATCCACCATTGCCGTTTTCTCTTTAGCAACATTTAGTGATTGCTGATGAAATATATGTGAGTGGTGTACCTGTTGCACCTTTTTGATTTATTTGCTTTCCTCACTGATTAGTGGGTGTTTATTACCGAAATCGGTTTAAATGTGCTTTTGATGAGGAAATGCACATAATGGCAATTTTTTATTCGTAGTGATCGTAAGAGATCGAAATGACAGCTAAGGATTCTTTGGATGTTGACGTGTTTTTCGTGTTGAGAAAATTCACTTCACCTTATCCCCTATAGGTTATGAAAATATTATAGTTAAGGGTATTCTTATTGAATCTCAGTTTTTTATTTTACTGCACTGATGCGGAGACCTGCCGTTATTACTTATTTATCGTTGAGAAATTCATTCTGCATTGTAGCGTTAACTGCGACGATAAATATATTTCTGTGCAGCCACTTTGATTGCAAAAATATGCCATGCTTTTGTGGGTGACTCAGAGTATTTCGCTAATGTAATAGATAGCCGACTTGTTTAATGTTTGAAATTGAAGAAACCTGAATAGTGAAATGAAATTCATGATGTTGCGTGCCGAGAAATTCGGCGACACATCTTGCCGCTGTCACATCTGGTGAATTTTCGTCCAGCCCAATTGAAAACGAACGCAATGGTAGATTTCGGCGACGCATCTCTCTCATCGCTATTGAGCTGGAAATGTTCGGTTTCTTCGAGATTACAGGAAACGATAGGGTATTCATTTGTAAATTAACGAAAGTCCAGCTTTCAGATAATTTTAATATTGAGTTGTTGGTCACTTTAAAAATTGATACGCAAATGAGCTAAATGGTGAAATTGAGGTAAGAAGGAAAGAGATAATTTGACTTATTTATGAGGTGTTCGTTACCTGACGAGACTAGAGTCTAGTCCTCCGCTGAGAAGTACCCCTATTGGAGCATCGCTCATGAGTCGTTTGTGGGTGGCGTTGATGAGCGTCTCTCTCAAGACATCGAGGTCAGCAGTGAGCGTCGCGTTGCTTGGTTGGAACCATAATGGCTGAAATCCTCCAATTTGTCGATGTTTGTTTCTTAAGCTCATCCTTCCGGTCCTTCTCGAAAGAGGATTTGAATTATTTTTCCTAGGTTTGATGGCATAATATGATCGATTGCTAAACATTATTTTGCCTGAAGATGGGTGAATCCGTAAATGAATCTTAACTTTGAATGAATCTTCATCGTTGTTTTTTTTCTGCTCATTCGCAGCTGATGAATAGATGTGAGAAGAAATTATCATTTTACTGTTGTTGTATGGCAAAGCCGAACGCTTCGCTGACAGGTTTGTTGGGATGTAATTTTTTGTAGTTGGATTATTTTTATTCATTGAGCTATTCTGTTTATCGTTTGTGATATTATTCGAGTATCACTGATCTTATCACTTGAGGTGTTATCACCTTTAGTAGATTAGAAAATCATCTTTGTTTTGAAGTGTTGCGGATTTTGTGTGTTGCGCACCAAATTGCTCACCTCGTAATAGCGAACGAATCCACTTTTTGGCGTCCAGAAATATCCCGGTGGGAAGGTTGTCATTTGATTTTCTTGACAGATGCCTTCAACGACTTTCATCTCGCTGCTGAAATTGTTGAACGCTTGCATGCGCTAATGGTATATATATTCATGCTTGCATCACAGTTTCATTTTCACTTTCATTCTGATAGGAAATTTCTGAAATGTTGAGTACATTTATCATTAATAATTTGAATGTGTTCTTCGCTAAGCTTTCATCGAAATATTGCGATCTTTTAACATATCATTTCACTCAGCGAATATTAGTTTGATTTTTCGATGTCATCGTTTAGTTGTAACTTTTTGTTATGCATCACTCAACATGTGAAGGCTTGCTTAACTCCTTCCAAATTAAAATACTTCGAATTTTTGCCGCGTATCGGGTTCTTGTGATATGAGATAGGTATTAACCAACCGTTCTGTGGTTAGTTTTACCTGAATAGGTATCGTCCTTCGGCGTCGACTCCGTAGTAGAGTGGCTTAACTCCGATGGGATCTCTGGCCACGAGAAATTCGGTGCCATAAATGAGAGCGAACCCAAAAACTCCGTCGAGTTGATTACAAATCATTCCGCTGCGTTCCTGAATGCCCGTCTTCAATGTTTCCTAATGCGCACTTTGCAGAGGTGATTAATATCAGCCTTTACTAGCGTGGTTTCCTCGGCTAGACGGAGACGGGGAGGGGAGGGTTGAGTTTTGTCACTTTTTAATAAGGAAGCTTGAAAACTTGCATGTGAGACCCGTCATTTAGCTTAAAGGCTGGCGGAATATTTGGAAGTCTGTCAAGCTTTGATGACAAATCTGCTTATTTCTGAGCCAGAGAATGGCATAACAATCTTTCACCGTTCTGCTTTGAATGCATTTTATTGTTGTTGAAATACCTCTGTTTGAGTTATTCCGAAAATCTCAAGACCACAATTTATTTCTTGTGATGCGCAGCTCCCATCTACTTGTGACTTGTTCTCGTTCACACCTCCTTCCTCTTTCACAGGTGTTGTCGATCTCTTTATCACGTTAACTTCAGCTCGTTTATTTTATAAGCGCGTGTTCCAACACAGTATTCTATGGGACAGAGCCCGGCAAATATTGAATGCTGTTGACTGTCTGGTAAGTCCGTTAAAGTTTCTATTTAGGGTTTTTCGTCGATGCCAGTTCTTCATTAACAGTGACTGCACTCAACGATTATAGATGCAGATTTTTGAAAGTGAACGTTAAAAAGATAAAATAACTCCTCAAATTGTATTCCCAAGATTTTGATTCAACAGTAATGTTTGATGAATAAGGGAAAACCAGTTGCGCAATCCGGAATGCTCATTTCATCCCGGAACTCAGTATTTCTTGAAATATCTGGTTTTTGCTAATCCACTAGGCTGATGAATATTTTGGATTTTAGTTCGTGGAACGGTTCGAATCGAGATTATTGTCTTTAAATGGTTACCTTTTCGTAAAGAATTATGATAACTTCCGAATCACAATGTGTTCGTAAGTGATAGTCTTTCAACGTTGTACGTCGTAGTTCTTCGTGATTGTATATTTCACCGTTATGGACAACCTGAAAATTGTTTCCACAGTTATTAATGATTATACCGCTTAGTGGACTTTCGATGTTGTTGTTATCGATGGGAAAATGCATCGAAAGTTGGAAATACTAATCGCTGTTAAACACAGACTTGTCCATAGTAAGGGATTTTCGGCCATCATAGTTATCATCGATATTCATTTTTTGCATGTTCAGATGCTTTTTGGAGTGATTTGGTTCGTGCTGTCGATCTTAGCATTCCTCCTCATCCCTCAAAGTTCTTTGCTTTTTTTCACATCCTCCTCTCTGCACCTATTTTTTTACTGAATCATCTCCAAAAATCCACCCTCACTATGTTTTTACTTTGAGGGAACGCTAGCAGTTTTTATTTTCTATCACGTTTATGAATAATATGTTTTGACTAATAAATGCCAAGGGAGAAGAGAGTGTTGAGCCAAGATTGACCTGATGATCATCTTGCGCTCCTTGAATTGGCTGCGTACAGTGCAGATCCACGATCGCGAGTCTCTCATGACACAGAATGTCGCCAGTTATGTCATTCTGGTATGAACCGTGAAAGTCAGGACCGCGATGTCTTTGGAGGCTGAAGTAAGAAGTATTGCTTGATCTGATGACATACTGATAAAAGAGGGTACTACAGGACTGAATACTGTTAATGTTCTCACTTTTGATGCAGAGGAGAGTTTCATTGTTTATCATTAATGTTATCACGACACGGTTAAGCAAATATTATTGTCGGGGAATACCAAACACGCGTTGGTTATCTTATTTTTCTCTGAGAGAAAACGATCATGTGATGTTCTTAGGAAATGATGTCGTAGTTACACCAAAGACCATCGACACTTATCATATCTTTTGGGTGGATTTTTTTGATATTCCTCTAGAAAGATCAAATAAATTTTGTTACCCTAAGATAGTCGCAAATCATATGTAACAACGCCAGTCACTTGGTTCGACGGGGATCTGCCTAATTCGCTTTAATTTTTCGATCCTATGACTGAGAGAGAGAGAGTTCCGTGGAAGCGTTGACTGATTTTATGCAAGAGTAAAAATAAAAGAGGTAGTTTGCCGTGATGTAGAATTTGCAATAAAAGTCATAAGTTTTATCAAAATGAATTCTTATAATTTCTCACCTGGAGTGTATTTTAGCCTCTTGAAGAGAGAATTTTTTCGGTCGTTTACCGTCAATTTCGCAATGGCAAATAGCAAAAATACCGCACATAGTTCCAATATGGGATAGGCAGATGAAGTGAATGTATGATGTAATGAGAGGGGAAATCTCATTGCTTATATAGAGGAAGGTTTGTGCAATAGGGGGCGGTGTGTACCGTTGTTGTGACGGATGTTTTCGCTATTTTCTGCAGCTGCATTGTAGATCGTGGTGCAAACATGATGCAATCAGTGCCATTCAGAGGCCACATTTTTCGATATAATTAATTATCATTCAGTATTCATTTGACTTTATATGATCTTAGTGCATTCATTTTGATAATATATAAAAATAAAGAATTTCTTAATTAATAAAAATGAATGTAGCATTATTGATGATTTATTTGAGAAAGAAGAAGTATTACCTTAATTGGATTGATGAGAAAGTGTTATCTGTTTGCTGTCTTTTTCATTTTGAGAAGAGGACTTCATTTTTGTGTTCTATTGGAATTTTTATTCATTTCTTCATCTTCCTTCGGTCGTCATTTTATGCGCAAAATGATTTATTTGGCCACTCGCGCGATCAATTTTTCTTATGGATTAACGTAAGTCTCGGATTAATAAATTGCTTTCGATTCAGCAAATAAATGAAAGCACTAATTCAGATCGCCGATATCACTAGAGTGCATTCGAATAAGGTAAACTCAAAGAGGAATTAATAGACAGAAGAGTCATGTGGTGAGGTTCCCACTGTTATCTGGTGGTATTTTTTCGAGTTATCTGTTCCTTTTTGTTTTCTGCGCTCGTTTATCTGGTTGATTTGAATACCATTTTGAGATGAATCTCCGGCTAGGGAACATGAAGCCGCTGTCTTTTGGATTTAGCTCATTATTTGTAAGATTTTTGTGAATTCCCGCTCTTGCAGTCTTTTATCTCACATGGATTAGTCATCCTTATTGTAATAGAAAGATGATCTTTGCTTTATACACTTTATAGAAGCGACGTTATGCTTTCGGTATCCACGCATTTACGATGGGTATAACGCAGAGTTACGTATGTAAAAATATTGCCTTCGGATGAGCGTCATTTAATGACAACAGCGACCGCTTTTAGTTCTGCAAGGCTTTCATGGCGTGAGGAGGATGGCTTCGATATGTCTAAGAAAATATTTCTCGTTGAAAGGTTTTCGTGAATCATTAAGCTTCTTTGTTGATGGTTTTTCACGCATCCAATGATATCGTTGTCCGTTGTGAACCATTCTTTGCACAATTAATTAGCGGCATGTGCCTGAGATAATGTAGGATAAAACGAAGTAATATCGTTGTCGGCGTCGATGTTATATGAGTTGTCATTATTCATGGATATTTTGAAGGTTTTGGCGGAAAACGTTTCAACAGCCGAGGCCGCCAAGCGATGTGGTGTTTCTGCGAGTACAATACAGCCGTATGTCACCAAGGCCAGAAGCTGTTTGGAGCAATCAGCCGTTGCATTGACGCGTATTAAGAAACCGGTTAGCAGAGGGGTTCATTTTACACGTCCCTAAAGGGCGATGTGGGTGGTATCGGAATCTAAAAAGGAATATGGCGAGCACCTTTATTTTATAGATTTTGGGAGGGCGATGTAGATGGGCATCAAAATCCCTAAAAAATTTGCGTCAAGATTTTTGGGCACATGATTGAATGGGGAAGAGACGTAGAGTTAATTTTTTATGCAGAAACTGAGGAAGCATCGAACTGTGTTCACGTGAACTGCTGATGGTTACCGGTCAAAATTTCCATCAGTCGATGACTGATTGAAAGCATTCGGTTACGACTGCAGTTTTATTGAGGCAGAGCAATTTTAAAGATTCGCCTATGAGTCGAGGGTTCTCGGCAGGAAACGAAATTCAAGAATCTCAGAGTTTGAAGAATTTTGACAGTTTCGAGAATCTCGTCTAGTCGGTAAAGACGAGTAGAAATTCTAATTTTCATTCGGTTTCTTTTAAAAGATTGTTGCTGCGAGGATAACGTCAGACCTTGTTTGTCACAACACTTCATAGGGCTTTATTTCAGTAGCAAGAAAACACAGCGTGAATCAGCTAAAATAAAGGGCCCGGAACGCGATGAAACTGGAAGTGGGAGTCATAAGTGGGAAGATAGAATAGAGGGAAACATTGGAAATAGAACTTAAGAGGAAGTGTGAAATAGTGAACGCAGTTTGCCTCTAATGAAAATAGCGACGTGGGTTCACACCTTTCATCGCAGTGCAACGACATGCATTGTTTCTAATTACATTAGGCAAGAGTGGTTTAGTCGAGGAAAGCAGTTTGCCTCCTCCTCCTCTCCCCTCCCCTCACCTCCTCTCACTCTGATTATTTTGCACATTTTTGCCGATACTTGCTCAAATTACAGTGAGAATTTTGTCACAGCCACTGATTACCTCCTTCGTTTGTGGCGAAGATCATCGAAAGATTGAAATCTTCGAACATAGAGTCATCCTACTGCCAACTTACGTCATATTCGCCCACTTGCAAATCTAATCTTTGGGAAATTGAAGATGAAATGCGCCATCTTCTCAGTTGAGCGCTGTTTGTGACTTGTCACCATCTCCATTCGAAGTAGAAATAGCTTCTGACGATCGATGCTCCACTTTCAAGAAGGGGCATCGGTTAAAAGTGTGCTCACAAGGCAATTAACTCTTTGATCACTGACCTTTGGCCCCATCGTTCACTGAATGCATCATCACCTTTTCGCGCGCCTTCCCGAACGGGATTGCGACAAGAATATCTCCATCTGCATCACATGGGATGGCCCAGGTTTTTGCTGTGGTTTAGCTACAACGACGATACTTCTTTCACACTTTGTCGTCATTTCGTTTGTTGAAATGTTTTGCGTGAGCAGATCGAATATCATCCCACCGACGTGGCGATTTATAAGATTTCGTGAATGCCAACTCCTTCGCATCGTCCTTTCCTCGTTGTTAAATGATTCTCTACACAGGGTTCATATGTGCCCAAAGATTCCTGCCATTCAGCCTGGTTTTGTTTACAGGGCAAAAGATCTTAAGCTCACCGGGCGTCTCAGATTTGGAATAGGGACTAAAATGAAATTTTTGATGCTCAGAATTACTGATTTGCGCCAAAAGTTGCATAAAATTGCCGTAGACCGATCATAAATAAACTCTTATCAAGAGAGCTTGTCGCAAAATACGGCGGAAGAACGTCATAGAAAATACGAGTAAATGAACACAGAGAGATAAACAGTGCTCTCAGCAATGAATAACAAACACATGCAAAGTAGCAGTGAGAGTGCTATGGCCAAATGTGTAGAAAGCATAAGTGAGAAATACACAAATCGCCGTATATCAGTGGAGAATTCTTTCATGAATTTCCTCTAAATGAAAGCAACAAATTAAGTCATGGTATAGCTTGTATGAAAGAGAGAATCGAAGAAAATTTCATAAATTCTTCAATCTCAATATGTACCCATCGATTAGTTCCTATAAATGGATAACTTTTAGGCTGTAAACAATTTTTGACCCTCTATCGCACTTTGAAGGTCAATCTTATCATTAACCACTCACTATGACTTTTTTTTTGCGTGTGTTGTTCTTTTCTCATTTCGAATTTCACTCAGCAGTCACCACAATCCGAATTTGCCTATACCATATTGTTTTGCACTTCGCAGTAAACCACGATACTTCCCGTCGAAGTAACACTTCTGTTCAGACCTTTGTGTAGCGAAATTGATAGTTGTTGACCGACTTCGTTGTAGCACAATATGTCTTCTGCTAAAAGTTGCCTTGCGCAGAAGAAATTCCCCTCAGATTCATTTTTTTTTAGACTTCCTGCTTGCGAACCCTGTGAGGAAGAGATCTCCATGTTCACTTCTTTAAACTCCGCCCGCTTAACTAAGAAATCCTCTTCCGATGGTAAGGTGACATTTGGTAATCGAGTGTAGGAAGTCAGATAAAAATCGGGTCTCAGGTGGTTGAAGATGGCAGAAATTCCGGTTCTCGATAGAAATCGGGTCAGTCGATTGCTGTCATCCTAATGTAGAGAAGAAAAAAATTGCGATTCGGTGATTTCTTTGCTTGTTAAAATTTTTTCCATTCATTGATTTGTTAAGCTGTATGCTGTATACAAGCGTAGTACCCTCGCCGCAGCCGTTTTATTAATATCAGAGAAAAAAGAAATTAAAGAGTTGTTGTATCACGATGCTGTGAATCGTGACAGTTTATTAAAAGTTGCTTGTTCAGGAGGTTCTTGTGAAAGATCGCAATGGGCTGCCTACCGAAGTTGCATCGGACGAGGAGGTGAAAAGCGTAGTCGAGAAGGTTAGCCTTATCGTTTTTGCCGTTTTACCGTTAGCGAGCTTTTCACTACTCCTTATCTTCGTCCTTCCAATCTCTTGTCTGCGTTTTCAGTAGAGGCCACAATAGCAGTCACTCTTGAAATGTTAATAGTGGTTTCAGCATTTTATATGCTAGCGAAGCGTTTTCCTGTAAGAGTGGAATGTGAGGGAAGGGAGGGGAAGGGAAGGAGGTTTTTGGCCGGGTTCAGACTTCCGAGCATTTGCAGGTTTCTCTTGGCTACTTTTTTAGGAGGAGGAGAATGTTCGTCGAGTGTTATCCATGAATTTTTCTTAAATTCTCTCATCTCTCTTTTCTTCCATGGGTGGTGTATTTTGATTATTACTGTCTGTCTTCTTTGGCCCACAGTTTCAGTTAATTAATTCACACTGTCTTTTTTATAGGCTGCTTTAATCAGCACTTTCTTACGAAGTATTCTCATCCATTCGAAAGCAAAAGGTTGCGGATTCTTTTTTCGAATTCTTCCTTCGTCTGGCTTTATGAAATAAATTTATCGATGAGATTTTTTTCCCAGATAGGATGCACTGTTTGAGTGATGCAGACGGGGAGTGGGCGTGGCAAGGTAAAAAGTTGTGTACTATTGGAATGGTTTTTACGACGTGGAAAGCGGAAAAAAGGGAAGGAGTGGATTCTATATTCGGAGAACGACTTATGGTTGATAAGATGCTTGTATGAACCTGGTGAAATGTGATAGAAATTAAATGGGTTGTTGATTGCAGTTGCTGTCGAGCTGCAGCGCGCGCAATACGAGACGTGAGAAGCTGCTATCGGCAGTAAGTTCGGCAGTATCTGGAAAACTTACCATAAAAGATGCTTGCCAACTCGAAGGGCTTCCTGGTGCGTTGGAATACAGAAACACTTTTTGCGTTAATTCCGCAGTTTACTTTAATCACACTTCTTCGTCAACCGTGAAAGGTATTCGCCTGCTCGCCAAACACAATCAAATGCAAAAGGCTTTGTCTGGTTCACTGTTGATAAGGAAATCCTCTCCCAATGAAAGATCATGGCAAATGCAAAGGAAAACTTTGCGGACCGGAAATGAGTTGATGATTGTAGGAAGGTGTTTGCAGAAAGACAACATGGGGATGGTCTTTCGTATGTTCCTCGTTCCCATGAACTTTCCATTATCCCATGCAAGTAATAATGTATCACTCCTAGTTGAGTTTTTATTGACTATTGGCTGTCTTTCCCAGTCTCATTTCTGCCTATTTCTCGTTAAAGCTATTTAGAATGAACTGCCTGAGGTGGTAGTTATTATTGCTCTTGCGTTCTTCTCAGGAACATATGTCTCGTCCGCTTAATGCGCTAACAGTTTTGCACAACGTTTATACCCATGTATCTATTTAGGCGTGTTATCGCCTTCTAATTTGACCAGCCGCGCTCCCCTCCTCCTCCCCCGGATTAGTCTAGCATTTTCGCACCTTTGTATGAGCTATTAGTCGTTGCATATATCACGTGGCACCTACTGTTGAGAAAATACGTTTTGTAAGTTATAAGACAGTTGCTTTTTCAAGAAAAAGCGGGTTCACAGTGAATCTTTAGGAAAGCATATTGAGTGGTTTCAGCGAGCACGGTGCATCCTTATGTTTCGAAGGCACGCCATATGCTTGGTGCACGATGCCCTGAGCCAAAAGTCATGAACTCACCTCAGGCAGTTGTGGCTCATGGTAGCAGCAGTCCGGTAATGGGTGATGTACGCATCGTGACGGTGAAAGACGAAGATACTGATAACTTGCAAGGTGTGTAATACAATTATTTATGCCGTGAAAGCAAATTTTGTCGCGTGATTATCTTAGTATTACCGAAAAAGAGCTCGTTTTTTCTCAGCAGTAATTGAAGAGTTGAGGAGTGTGGGAAAAGATAAAGGTTAATGTGGATTTTGGTTTTCTGACAGTAAATAGCAAAAATAGTAGCCAGGTATAAGTTATGCCGCATGCCATCGGCATATGATGGTTGTTTGGTTTGTGTAATGTATAAGAAGCTTGCTCCATATGGTCGCTGTTGTTTTGTTTACTTGCAGTTTAAGAAAGATTGACGTGATGCTTTCTTAGCAGAGTCATCAACAGTTGTCATTGAATTTTGTCTTCATTTTCTTTTTTTATAGCGGCAGGAAGTTCGGGCAGAATTGTCAGACGGTTGGTAATGAATCGAACGCGTCCTGAAATGAGTGCTGAGATCGAAAAGGTAAGCTGCATGTTTAATTTGTTGCGTGGAAAAATAACCTCTACCGTTTTTTGCTTTAAATCTCTTGAAGGGAAATGGATTTGTGTTTAATTTAAGATTTTGCCAGTCTCTGATTTGTCATTTGTGAACGTTTTGAAAGGATTGAACGGGTGGTGGAAGTATGTCTCTTTTGGATGAAGCGGACCGTTTTGTCGTCGACGATTGATCAGCTGGTCGTTACATTTTTTTTTTCTTCATCGAGCAAGCTCCAACCTTTCCATAATATTTTTTTTCTAGTTGAGATTGTGTTATACAGCTCAAAAATCATATGAACTGCTTAATTGTTTTATATCGTTCAGATTTGTATTGCAAAGTTGACTTCTCGTTTATTGCTTTCATTGGTCTGCAAAAAATTCCATCATGGCACAGATTCTCTATTGTAAACCGTGATTAGATTTCTGTACTTTCGCACCACTCTACCCCATCCTAGATCGTGCACCTAAATGGTCCCTCGATCCCTTAGTGCCAAGTACCACCTATCTTGTTGTTCGTCCTCTTCATTGACAGAATGTTTTCTTGAAGGCAGATCGGAAGAAGTTGGCCAATGGAGAACACAAATCTCTGTCCTTGATAAATGCGGCAAGAATGAAATAAGGAACTGTTAGAGCTATGAAAGTGGAGTTCCATGCTTAGCTCGCTTTCATTTGGTTGCTGTGATGTCCAAGTTGTGCTTCAAATGCACAGGCACAACCCTTACGGTGGTGCTGCTCGTAATAATGATCAAAGCTTCCGTGAAACCCGTTTTCAGCCACGAAATTTAGGGAATGTTCGGTGGTAGTGAAGGAATACTAGCAGGAGGTCCTGTTAGATTCATCGTGTAGCGTATTAGAAATCTCCTCGCAGCGATCTTCTTACTTTATAACATGTTGAATGAGGCCGTGAAGATAGCGACAGTGAGCGATTCTTTGTCTTAAGTCGTCCGCTTCGTGTTAACGAACATCGTCAGATGAGAAGGGATTTCTGGCACCTCTTTAATTGTGTCATCTCCTCCCCATTCGTGGTTTTCGTTGTCGTCGATGAAGAAAATGGAACCTTTCTTCCGATGTTCCTCTTTCCTTTTGTAAGGAGAAATTCTAAAGCCATCAGTGCGCCTTCGAGTGATCGGAAAGCTGTGGTCATAACTGGACACGTCATCGGTCTTTCTAAGCTCAAGTTGTTTATTTGATGCTGAAATTCCAAGATGTCTTTTCATTTAATTCAGAAAATGCAAGAGATATAGAGCGAAGTACTCTGCTGGGGTAGAGTTGGTTTCATTTGTGACGGTCTCTGATGTTCAACAGTGTTTCGGCAACAAATTTGCTTAGCCTTTACGAAAGTGTTGAATGTGAATGCGGGAACTAATAAGTTCACAAATACTGGTAAAGCAATCGCGGAGTGGATCGTATACTGTTCTTGAAAAATTTCTGCGGAACCGTTCTTCATATGCCGATAATTTCTACAACAAAACTGAGTGTAGAGTACTGCGATGCCGGTACGCATATCTGAAGAATCGTCGAAGCCCATTCTGATCGAATGAGAATTCTGCAAGAATGGCCAAAATTTGTCTAGGACGTTTTCAAATGTGGGCATTTTTTCTTCTTCCGTTAGATTTATTCAGGTAGTTAAGCTTTAATCGTACATTCTTTTTCATTCTCTTTTTGGTTGAGTATTTTCTGCCCTTCGTTTACAATATGGTTTCTAATGCATTCGTGTTAATTATGTGCTTATTGCTTTCACACAATTCCTCTAAAGCTAGTTTTTGGCAAAATTGCTCTATATATGACATTATTTCATTCGGAAAGCTGCACTCTTTTGTGCCTTATGAATCGGACTATTAACCATCAATAACAAAACGACACGAGCCCCCTCATGAGTCGCTTCTGCAGATTCTTCATCAACGTGGCTATAAGGGTGTCGGTCGCAATTTGCGTGAAGCATTATTGGGTGCGCTTTTCGATCAAACCGACGCATCGAAGTTGTGCTCACAACATCACGTCGCAATGACGACGCTGACAAACTATTTGAAGGTCATCAAAAAGAAAGTGAAGACCAAGGTTGAAACTTTAGAGTTTCTGTATAGTTCTTCGCGTTAGGGTTACCTCTAAGAAAACGCAACACCTTTTACCACAAATAAATTCTTAGCAGTCGGTTTTTCAAAGATAATAACAACCGAGTGAATCACAAAATTCACCACTCGTATCTTTTCCTAATCTGACCGCACAGAATTATTTAGGAATATTTAATTGCATCAATCATCGTTATGGTCTACGCTTACAATCGTTTTGTATTTGTTAAATAACGATTCTTGTTGATTTGTTCTCATTATCCAGTATCGACCTCA
This sequence comes from Parascaris univalens, assembly GCA_037576465.1. Taxonomy (NCBI): domain Eukaryota; kingdom Metazoa; phylum Nematoda; class Chromadorea; order Rhabditida; family Ascarididae; genus Parascaris; species Parascaris univalens. The sequence continues at coordinate 71,206,769 of CM075173.1, read as the reverse complement.
TTCTTTATCCGCTCTGGTTGGGAATGCATTGTCGACGATTCAAAAACCGTTCATCATATCGCTTCCAAAGCAGTGATAATTTCCGACTGTCCTACCGTATTCTTAGGACGGAGATTTTTTGCATTGACGTGGAAGCATTTAATTTCTGCGTATCCATTCATTCATGATCCTCTCAGTCCACTCGAGATAAAAATTAAAAATTCCCCACTATTTGCATCGAAGGCAATGGTGATATTGAAGGCACTAATTGCGTTTTATGTTGACTTCTGTTACGGGATGTATTTGGCGTGGGTATTTCTTTATTTTTTCATACTCATAGGTGGATAAGCGACACACGGTGATGGAGCATTCGGCTTTGGATACTTCATTAAAGAAGTCTAGAACCACATCATTCGATGAAGAGGTCAGCCTGATACCATTATTATTTCTGTTATAATTTCTGCTGTATATTTACACTTTCCATGCTTTACGTTCACTGTATGAATTTAATTGCGCCTCTTTTGTTTTCATTTTTCATTTCGTTATCTTTCCTTATAGTTATTATAAGTGAGAGATTATGCGTATTTCTTTGACAGTTTGATAATATCTTGGACACGACATGAGCACGTTTGAGAAAAACTCGTTCGTCTTTCTTATCACTGTAACTTTTTGTTAAGTTTTCGTAGCCCGTCGATGTGTTTCTTCACCTCGATCCGTTATTGTTTTTCAGTCCAGAGGAAGCTTCAGATGTGAGTTTTTTTATCCTCATTGAAGTTAATGTATTAAGCTTTTCCGTATAAAATTTACATTTTTGAATACGTTTCCCTAGTATGTTCCCTTCATTATGTTTGAGACATAAGAGTAATAATATTCAGCAGCCATTCGTGAAATGTAGACATTGCAGGTGTTTAAGTGACCTCGCTTCGTTGTTGTCTTATTTGTAGCAATGCCATCAGGCATTTTATTCTTGATTATTTAAGCAGAAGAAGAATTTAGGTGGGTGATTCCAGTGAGGAGGTATATGAAGGATCCATCAGAAGATCATCACAGTTGCCTAACTCTGCCATTGTCAGTGACTCAGCGGAGCAGATATCCGGAGAATTGACAGAGGGCAAAGTAGAGGGAAAATCTACCTATCAAGGGCGTGTGAACTCGTCCACCGTAACTCCCGTCCACAAGGTTGTGTGAGATTTCATCTTTACATGTTATCCACTTTTCGGTCTCTGAAAAACTTCCGTTGTGCGATAAGCATCCATCTCGAGGGTGAACTTTTTGCAGTGTGATCTTTGATAGCGATTTGCTTCGTTATATTTTTCGTCAACATCATAGGCATCTTCGGAATTTCTGGAGTGCCTATTTCGTATACAGTTTACCGAATATTGGTCTTTTGTTTTGCCAGTGTGTGTTGCTGTCGGGTTCTTTTTTTGTTTGGAGCTAACAGAATAGCAAAAGTCCGTTATGGGGCAAAAATATTGTACAGTTTCAGTTAGAGGCTGTTGCGACTGCAGTATCCTTGTCCCAAGTAGAAGAGGGTCTAGGTAGAGCGCGGCTCTGGCCGATCTATGAGCTTCTCGCGAGAGGCCAAGGTTAGACAGCAGTGGCAGTCTTCACGTTCGAAGCAAATATAAACGGCTCGACACGAGCGCAAATTCGTTTAGTCTTCTCATATCGGGTTTTTAAATATAGTTTCGGGGATCACGTTCGAAAAGGAGGATGCTGAAAACTAAGGTTCAAGACAGACGATACTGTGTTTTAAAAAAGATCGCTTTCAGCGTGGAAGAACGCAACGTGTCAATAATGGCGATGCGGCGACGGAAGAATCCGGAGCGGGTGCAAGTAGATTGCCGTCCAATGTGGGTGCTATGGATCTGCATGATGAAGGCGCATTAGCGTGTAAGCAGCGACGTATCAAGCTGCTGATCTCGTACATCGTCTGTCGTCAGTATCAGAGATCTGCCAAGGAACAACAGGTTGGACTGTTGTTGATCTATGTCTTGAGCGTAGGTCTGATCCGAAGCATTTCTCCGCAGTTCATTTGCGGCTGTCCTCTGTTCCCTTTAAAGCAGTAGCATTGTGTCGAGGGAAGTCGTAATGTCTTTTTCTATGTGTAGGGAAATCTGTTAGAGCTAAACCAGCTAGACATCTTGGGATCGAAGAAGATCTTTAGCTTTGTTGGTAGTTTGAAATGAGAGGGCCGGTCACCTTAGAAAGTGTGGATTCAACTGTTATTTGAACTTTATTTGATCACAAGCAGTTGTTTCTGATTTGTCGAATTAAAAAATTTTATTCGGAATTATAAGTAAGAACGAGCGGTCAGTTGTGCATGAGAGGAAACGTTACTGTACCTTGCTGTTGCGTTATCGTGCTGGGAAAACATGTTTCAGCTACTGTGTGATAGTCTGGAGCACGTGCTTTTGGACGGCTTGCTCGTGGAGGAAGCCAACGAAGGACTAAGCGAATGCGTGTTGCGGGTTTGTTGTGCATGTTTAGCTGATGATTTTTGCAACAAAATTAGCGTACAGCGAATTTCAAATAACTCAAGTTGCTTGAGGCATTTTGCTGTCTCATTTAAAAAAAAATCCCGTAAATATATTCATTTATGAATTGAAGACTTCCACGTCTTTTCTTCGTTGACTCAGTGCTTTGCCTTTGAAGCTATAAGAAAGTTTTTAAGGTAATCACAGTGAATTTCAGGCTTACGTTAAGCGCTGCAAGGAGGTGAATCGTTGCATAATGAGTGAATTTCCAGTTTTCAAAGCCGAAATCCGTGAAATCTCGAAGAAAGTTTCCCTACTATCGCCAGGTGATTATTTTTATTGTCAGGCTTGTGAATGTTTTATTATCGACCGCTGTGTGGAGTAACTGTGAAGTGAAAGATATTATTCCGTTGCGGCGAATTTCTTGGGTTTCCTCAGATCGCCCCAACTAGACCTTGCAGCATCGGAAATGTGTATTGACAGTCGTTTTAGCCTTTTTCAGTGCCCATTTACGTATTTAAGCTTCCACGGGTAGCGAGTCCACTTAGAATAATTGCATCGTTTATGTATCTGCAATATTTCTTCTTTTAATCATCTTCAACGAACCCGAAAATGTTCAATTCCAGAAAACTTCTTTTCCATATTTTTTATTTTGTGGTTTTTTTTTTGTTGTCTATCGTTTTTTACGCGATTGAGGTTTTTTCATAGCATTGTTCGTTTTGAGGTTTTTGCTAAAGTCTGTAGTGTCCTTTCCCCGCATGCAAGCATTTAGGCAGATACACTAAAAGATTTTTCGGTAGTGGCGCTGTCCTCTAATTTAAAAATTTCCCCTCATAGGACAGACTGATATATGCACAGTTGGTTTCGGCTGTAAATCTTCCAGTCCTTCTATACGCAAACTTAAAGATTGAGAGGTTTTATCCATTTTCTGCATCGAAGGAAATATCTTTCTTCGGTGTCACGGAGGTTCCCCCGCTCGTTTCTCAGGTGTGAAACAAGTACGTTTTGCTTTGATTTACTGACGCGTGAAAGCATTCCTGAAGAAGAAATTGCTGGGATTTGCTCAGTTCACTTTTCAAAACTAATTTTTCATATAGGTCACTTTCTGTGGCAATATCATGTCTGAATCAAAAAATGAGGTAACGGTCATCGAGCATATTTACCAGTGACATACTTTCCTCACAACATTTCCCATCATCATTAATTTAATTTTAATTAGCGTTAATCATTTCCCATCATCATTAAAGTGTTAACACTTTGCATCAGAAATCTTTCAAAGGTTCCAATTATATCTCATTTTTATGCTTATCGCAACAAAGAAAAGTCCTCAAGAAGCTGATGAAGAGGCGTGTGATTCAGGCGATTTCTTGCTGGTGCGAAATCGACCAATTACTTTGATTTTTAATGCATATTCATCTCTGTTGTTTTCATTGGCTGCCCGTTACCTGTTCCGACCAGTGAGGGTCTCATTTCTCATGTGTTGTGTTCTCGACTTGGATTTGCACCAGTATTATGCTACGTATTGGAAAAATTTCAAGTTTTGCTGCAAGCTTCTCGTAATTTGTATTTTGGACAAAAAGGGGTTGACAAATTTAAAGTCCATCTAGAAAAAATTCGATTTATTTAATTTCCACCAGAGCGCGATGTTGCAGTCCTCGGAAAACATGGAGGCTAGATTTTTTTAGGGAGAGAGGGTCCAAAGGTTCTTTGTCGAGATGACGTTCCCGCTCCTCAGCTCAAGAGCTTTTAAAAGATGGCGCTTTGATTAAAGATCTTGAAATCTCATCGAATAGATTGTTTCTCCTTAATGCAAAGCGTCATATTTGCAGAGAAGCAGTGCAAAAGCTCGACCTCGATTCGTACTGATGGACCTGGAACGAATCAGATGGCTGAGGTTATTTCTATTCGTTTTTTAGATCCTAGGAATGCTCAGTTTTAGATTAGCGAGACTACTTTTTCGAGCAGTCGCCTGTGTGAGCCAAGGAATTTTCCAGTCCTTGACAGCGTTTCGAAGGAAATAAATTCATGTAATAGACCGTGTGCGTGACTGCCACACTAGTTTATTAAATTCGAGAAGAATCAATCGTCTAGCAAATGTTCGGATAATCATATTTGCGTTTCCATTCTTAGTGGAGCTTTTCCTTAGTGCAGGAGAAAAAATTGATATCATTTGGAATGTTTTATGGACTCTGATGTTGTATAATATGTTCAGGATCATCCGGTGACAACAGCTTCGTTGAACAGCATCTTTAGTGGACAGGTTGGAGCATCATTGGATTCCTATATCAGGTATGTTGCATCCTTATTTGCTTTAGTTAGTTGCCGAAGACTTGGGCATTGGCGGGAAGCAGTTGAATCGTTGAGATTGTAAGTACGTTATCTGTGATATTACGAAGCTCAGGTTTATGGTTAGTGAACTGTCTTGTTTGGAGTTCTTTATGAGCCTTTTCTGTTGAGTAGACAACGGGCAAATAGACGAACCCATGCCTCGCTGATTGCTTTATGAACTCTAGATCTACGCGTTTCTAGTTCTCTTTTTGATGTTGTTTTTGTAAAAAGATCAAGATATGCATCAGCAGAACTTCAGGTCATTTGACCTCAAGTAGACGAAGAGGGATCTGTAATTACGGTTGTGATAATAACATAATTTTTTTAGGAAGCTCAAGCTGGCCAACTTCCCCATATGCACCGATTTGATTATTGGGTTGGCGGAGTACACGCTGTTGATGCTCAACGGAGTGTATAAAGTGCCACAACAACAGTGGAAAGAGTGGGCACAGATGTACTGTAAAGATCATGGATACGTCTTGGATTCCGATATTTAAGGTGTATTGTTGCGGTAAGTTCTCCCCATTTGGCCTGTCTTGTGTACTGTTGCTCAATTATTTATAAATCGCTTCATCCAGTCCATCGGTTTATTCTTGTGCGTTTTTCCGTGGAATTTTTGTTTAGAGCAGGGTGTTGCAGTTTGTCTTATCTGCAACGAAGTACTCAAATCCATTTGCTTCGACACTGACGGCGCGCTGTTGAACGACGCGTTTCATTTGCTATTTTCTCTGTACCTGTGAAATTGCTCATTGAACAAAATTTTCAAGCATCGTCATTGATGAAGAAAAGGGAGATGCAAAATGCCTGGTCGTCGAGGAAAACTTTAAAGCTGAGGGGATGAAACCTTGGCCTTAAAACATTATTACACTGAGGTGGACGGAATTCGCGGAAGATAGGTTCTTATGTAATTCAGTCGGATCTGCATTCATCGTTGGTCAAATTTGTTGGTACATCGATTGTTGTCTTATGATTTATCGGTTCTCTCCTCATGCGATTTATTGTTTCGAGAGCGCGTTTGTGAGTTGCTTCATCACGGATGCATCTTGACTGTAAATTGGCTTCATTTAAAGTTCTCTTATTAGTCTTTTTTTCTGTAAATTCAGTTGTTCCATCGTTGTTGCTGTGGATTATTCGATGTGTTTGATTGAATTTTTCTTTTGCATTCTGTGGGTTTTCCTGTCACATTTTTGATTGTTTATTACCTTATACAAAAGCTGTCGATTAGTTGATTCCACGTTTCTGATATTTGAAAATTTTGAAATAACCTTTGAATAATATTCTGGTTGCTGTTCTCTTTTATGCGCCACTTATGTTGTATTTTCATAGTGGTTTTGAGTGGTTTCAGTCTTCTATCGTCGTTAAAACTTATCGATTAGGGGAATCTTGCAAACCGGGTAATTATTCTGATGAAGTCAAAAGATTAAAGGGGAGGCTGCAAATAGAATTGGTAACAAAGAAACGTCAGAAATTCTCAGCGCCACATTAGTTCTCTGAGGACTCAAATGCTTAGAGCCCCTCATATTACATTCTGGGTGGGCACAATTGCTGAGGTATTTTTAATGTCATCGATATCGATCGTATGATAAATTCTTCTAGCATTTCAGCGATTTTTCGCCACAGTTATTTGTTTCAATGAAACAGATCTCTTCTTTTGTTCGTTTGTTTGTTGTGAGAAGGTGTTCCATTCATGTGGTTTACTACTTTCTTACTGTTCCCTGTAGTGTTTTTATTTGATCCCGGGGACTGCATTTGTATACCATTGTTTCACTTGATTAAATTAAATTGAGTTGTTGTTTGTTTTCAATTTTTTTAATCTGACGCATTTGATGTTTGCTGGAATTTTTTTTTTCTATTCATCCATCCGTTTTTTTCAGTCACAAGCCGACCGCGCCTGTGCAATAAAACGTGACCAATTTCTCTGAAATATGCCATGGTTGTGGTTGATACGACGGCTCAGTGGTATGGGATTAAGAGAGTTGCGTTCATTCGCAATGGGCAGTGCGGATGCAATGCGGCTTTAACAAGCAGGAAATAATCGGTCGAGAATGGCCAAGACTGAACAGACACTAGGCAGTGCCTCTGCCTTTCCGCCCCTTCCTCCCCCGTCTGTTACTCGCGAAGGCCAGTTAAATAATGGTCATCATTTGACGCTTCTACATCGAGTTTCAAGCTGCATTCACATGTTAAGCTTCAGGGCCGCCCAGTAGATGTAGCAGCGCTTTGGGCACTTTCCCGGTCGATTCGTGTGGGGATCGACGCCGTTTCGGATGCGGCAACCACAGCTCTGCCCCAAATCTGCATTTGCAAAGCGCATTTCGGTGACACATTGCTGAGCTTGTACTTGTGCCCGTAGAATGACAGCGGTCCATCCGTTGAGTCTTTAAAGAAATAGTAAAAGGAATTGTGCCAGATTTGATGGGGATGATGTGTGCCTACCCCGTGCCATCTCGTATATAACGTTTTTTCTACGTCATTTAAGGCTGTGGAGTTAAGTGGAAGTTGGGTCTAATGGTTGTTAGCCGCTAACTAGGGTAACAGCTTATACGAACCTTCATGTTAATTGGTCTGTTCGAAAAAACATGTGGACATTTAAATGCGTCAAAGTATCCATCTAAGTTGAACAGTCGACAAAACGCACATTAAGCAAGGGACTTTTGCGCGCATGGATGTCACTTATATATGAGAATGAACGGCTGTGACGGCTCTTCTGCAGTCTTTCCTTTTTTTGCCTAGGCTGAATGTGAGCTGGTGATGAGACCAGCGTAGTTCGTATTGGGTTTGAGCCTTAAGACGATTCGTGGGAAGTTGGGTTTTTAGTTGGGTTCGGGGAACTTGATAGGTTAGTTGACGTCTTGGTCCATTACGAGCCCAGATGCGGTCGCCGAGAAGGGAAGATTTCCCGCTTAAATCTCACATATATGTAGTATATGAAACAAGAATGAGCGAGTTTCACTCACAAAGCAACTCTGTCAACCAGCGCAAAACGGACAGCTGAAAAGCAACGACAAACACTCTTATAACTCAGCGTGACCTAGATACGGAAATGGTGTGCTCGCGATACGGGAAAGATTTGATACACGTGTGAACGCACTCGTGGTATTTCTTTTCGTTGATGCCATCGTAATAGTTTCAGTGAAATTCCCGACTACGTTTTCCAAAATTCTAGGGGAATAGGCTATTAGAGATTACTTTATTGAGCATATTTTCCTGAAATCTTGATAAACCAGAACAACAGTTTGTAAAACGGACATACTGCGTACATATGTGAACGCAAGTACCGACCGATTATGCATGTATGTGTGTATATATATGAACATACATTTTACACATGCATGTACAGATACATATATTTGTGCTCGTATAAACAACACTGTGGAAGTCCATTTGTCTGTATGTGCAAATGCAACAAGAATAGTACTACACCAACGTTTTGTATGCAGAACACTTCTCAAGTTCTACAACAGAACACAGCTTTTTTTCAGTACCCTAGAGAGGATCACTTAAAGAGGACGAGAGCCATCTTGGAAAGCGAGTTGGTCCCAAGTTTTAGACGATACCACTTCCGAGTCAAAATATGGATTGCTTGCAGGAAAGTCAGCGATGCCGTTTCTGCTTTCAAAGTTGAATGCGCCGAGTTACGTGATTGGATGACGTATCACAGGTAGAATTTGCTGATAGGTCGTTGTGCCAAGGAGCGTCTTCTTTTATCTCACGACTTTGGAACCCGGGTATCCTCTGAAAAAAAAAAGCTTAGAATGGAATTTGAACTCATCCAACAAAATAAAGAGGTAGGAGGGAGCAGAGTAACAGACCACAGGAGTTCTTAATCAGACTGTCCCAGGCGTGCTTGAAAAAGACCAGTTTCTAATTTCATAAGATCTCCAGTATGGTGCACTATTTTTTGCTTTTTCTGTGAAATTCCAGTTTTGCATACTGAAAAGCGGAAATGCATATTTTCTGCAGCTCGTAATAATCTAGTTAGCGATTTTCTGAAGCGGAGCTTAGTCCCGATAGCAGAATCACAATTCTGAGGGCTTTCCGCTGAAGTACACCTGTGAATTTCTGCTTAGCAGCCATTTCGCGAGCTAATATCCAAATAAATGCGCTGATTTTCTCTTGTTTTCTTTTGCCATACGCCAAAAAGTTTTGCCCATCCACCCAGCTATATGCTTCCAATCGATATTCACTATACCACTTCGGACGCAATTTGGAATACTTTCCCAGTGTTTTTTGTGTGCATGCTCTCGGAACCCGCATCCGACCTTCCAACGCTGTCGTTTTAGGGCTCCTCCCTACAGTCAAGCTTTACACTTACTGAAGCTCCAGGGTTTCAATCCTCTTTGCGAAACGTCACATTCGTGCTATGTTGTAGGCTTATGAGAAAATACACGTATGGGTTCCCGAAGTCATCTTTCTAATTCCCGATCCTACCATTTCAACCTGCTGGGATTTCCTTTTCTGCTGAGACTTCTTCAGAGTTTTAATCTCACGACCAGAAGCGGTTTTTTCAAAGCCTCGGAGAGGTAAAGCAGTTACCCTGAGACATATAGCTTGGACCTTACATGGAACTCAATCGGTGCGAAACTATTCCAATGTAGCACTTTTTATGCCCAACTTACTGCCAAACTTCAAAATGACTACGGGTTACAGGTGGGTGGCTGGTTGCTTCGAATATTTCACTGCAAACTTTAAATCTGTAACAGCGTTTACGAACTTTTTGGCTATTTAGTGACCACTCAGGAAGGCAGACTTTATACGCAATTCAACACCATCCGCAAAATTTGGAGTGCCACTAATATTGCAGCCCTGTGACCTGGCAGTATTATAGATCTTGATTTTTGGAGGCAGATGATCTGATTTGGTCTTGGGAACTCAAGCCGCACTTCTATTTTTGGAACGTTAGCAAGGATTTCCGGATCTCGTGGCGGTTGTTTCAATGCTGCCGAATCTTGCAATCAGGATATTATGCAAGGACTTTCGTTTACAGTGTTAAACAACGTCCCACTTTTGGCACATCGCCACGAAGGTAGTCCTAAGCGTCATTTTTATCAGCAATCAACTATCATGCAAAAAAAAGAACATTTTTCCCTATTTTGACTCTTAATTTGTATTCTTTCTTGTTCTTAAACAAAGAGTTACAATAAAATCTTTATTACACCCAAAACGCATTTGCAGGTTTGGGCACCTTTTTATGCCCTTGGTGTTTTAACGCATAACTGCATAATGAAATTCCGCCTCGACTTTCAAAGCAGAACAAATTTCGGACTCCGCTTTCTCGTAAAATTCCTCGCCCACTCTGCCACCCATTCCTCGAAAATGAGCGATTTCATCGATATTGCTCCGTGTTAACGCGCGGCGCGAAAAGTCAATCCCCTCTCTTATTTACTATTTAAATGCACACCTAAGCAGAAAGCAGTAAAAAAATTGTCCATTTTCGACGAAAATCTCCAACATTGACACCATTTATAAATAAGTTGCACCATTAACATTGTTTTTCAAAATAACATAGTTGGCATTTCAGTGAAATCATTGTAAAATGGCCAACACAATAGGAGCAAACTTTTTCCCTTTAGTATTTCCCCATCCTCTCGAAACTTTGCTTCGTTCTTGGAAATTGCAAAACGAAACAGCTTTTTTCAGGAGCTTCCAATTAATGTCCACCTTAAAATATTTCAGCTCGGTATTACTAACCTCTGCCATCGTTTATCATTAAAGAAATCAGTGCAAGAATTCCTTGTATAACTTACATTACAGATGGGCGATTTGAACCACTGCATAGCAGAAATGCACGAAAAAACCTATAAATAAATGATCTGTGCACAGATTTTCGAGAGGTCGATCAATCAGTGCTACGTATAACAAAGAAGGTAAAAAAGGTGAATTGTATAGAAATGGTCTGGAGAGAGATATAGATTGCAAGGAATTACCTCTGCAAAAAATATATGCCATAATAGATGTAGGAAGTTGGAATGCTTATCAGATAATATAAGATTCTAACAGTTATTACCTCATTATATTGACGCCTTAAGTCTACGCTGAGAACGAGATTTTGAGGTGCTATGGCACTACTATGGGACAATGGAGCTCCTTTTAAAGAAATGGAAGATACCAAAAATAGGCGGGCTTTTAATACGGATCGAAACATCCGAAACGTGAATTAATAGGAACGTGAGTTGAAAGGAAAAGTGGACTTAAGCAAGCACATAATTTCTTCCTCGATTCCCATAATTACTGCGAATTAGCAAAATTTCAATTACTATAGTCGCTTTCGAATTGGGATTTTAAAGTACAGTGAAGAGTTCGCTATCAATAACAAAATTGTAAGAAAAAACAATAAAATAGAAATAAATACGATTACAAAACAACTTACCAAGTAACACACAAATATGAAGTAGACCAAAGTAGGCACAAGCATGACCAGCAGAATAAACCAAGCCGTGCCGAGCCGACTGGTTACGTAATCCGTAAAAAAATACAGATTGATTACGATAACCACAAATGAAATAAGCAGTGCAAACACTTGAAATGACCTGCAAATGAGATGTGCCAATCGGGCCGTAAGAAAACAGCATTCAAAATGGGCAAACATATCCCGTTAAAGCAACATTCCTCATTCGAAAACACCATTCGCGAAATGATATTCTCTAGCGGAACGTTGGAAATAGCGAAGTGTCGTCTACTAGGTCTTCTAGCTGAAAGTTTGAAGGTCTGTACCCGAAGAGATGGAAAAAATAGGGACCATTTCCGCTCGTAAAAGTTTTTCGATTATTTGTTGCTCATTGAAAGTTAACATGTGACGGTATGACTGCAAGCAAGGTCTATCCTTTTGCAAAAAATTTGGCAAATCTTAACGAACAATAGTCAAAAAGACAAAAGTAGAAAGCAGAATTGTTTCGAGGCGATCTGATTTGAAAAATCCCTCTCTGCTCTTTACGTTACTGAAATAGACGGGTGCTTTGTATCCTAAAACACTTGAAAAAATTTCACTACGTTTTCTATGGGATCGATTTAAATTTAGTTCAGCAAACAGGTGGAGTTTATTAATAACAACTGTTGCATCAATAAACGATAATCGAGAATAACTGATGGAAATTTGAAGCCCAATATAAGGCGTCTATAAAAAAAATGATAATAATAATATATACAATAATGATTACCTGCTACTACGGAATTCGTGCATTACTTTCTGACTAGCCGTAAAAGTGATTATCGGTATCAGTGCGAACGGTAATTGAATCATTTGCACACAGTTGAGAAAATCATTCATTCCGGTTAAATCACGAACACCGTTGAATAGAAGAGCAACGATCAATGTTGGTACAATAGCGATCGATCGAGTAACAAGCACACGCTTCCAACGTGACCAACGGATCTGCAGAAAACCCTGAAACCTTTCTTGAAAACGTTAATATTAGCGGGTTTAACTAATCATCTTTTCAGAGTTAACTTTTCTACAATTTTTTAGGCCATAGGCTCTTTTCACTTTAACCATTATGATGCACGCCTACAAACTGCCACATATCCAGCATGCGTCATCACAACTATACTATTTGCTTGAAGATCAGAAGCAGATTTATGCTTAACTGTATTACTACTTCAGCCTGCATCGTTACTACGCAACACATCGATGAAAATTGAGTACAGTGAGCTTGAAATGATTTATAGGCAGACAATAGCAGCAACAACAGTTTCGTAGTGAAAATACGAAGCCCTTTAAGTGATTTCACTTTGACGATTTGAAGTGAGAAGTGCAAACATATATCGCCGACAACGGTTCTGCAATCTTCAGCGTTTCAGAATGCAGATTCAGTTCTCATTGCTATAAGTACATTATTTTCAATCGAATTCCCGAATTTTACTTCAATTCCAGAAAGAAAAAAATGATTCTTTCAGAGTGACATATTATAACTACGAAATATATTGACCGTTAATTATTTAGAAAAGATTACCTCCATAACAAATTGACCCGCATATGTGCCCGTCATTGTCGAACTTTGTCCTGCAGCCCAAATTCCAACAGCCCATACGTAAAGGGCGGCGAAGCCGAACTCACAACCAAGGAATATTCCACCTTTGTAGATATCAGCCTCGACGGTCTCGTTGTCATATGGGAACGCTTCTGCATCCGGTATACCCGCACGTGCATCACAACTTTCACGCTAAAACTTGTAAGAATTTCATGAAAAAACGAAGTGGTGCAATTATGAGAGAACTTTTCTTTGTGCTTTTCTAAAAACTAATAATAATAATAATTCAATTACTTTCCATATTTCTAGAATATTTGTGAAACACCTGAAACATTGTTGTATGTTACCACTGATATTTTTTATCAGTAATTTTATCACTCTTGTCACTGTATATTCTTATCATCTTTAATTGCTATGAATCTTATCAAAAAGTTTCATAGAATTCTTTTTTTCAGCTGCAGCGAATACAACACATAAAATATAATCTTCATAGATACTTAAATACTAAATAATATTTAGTTATTTTTGAGCACAAATTTATTTCAAATTCACTCACCACTTCATAGTTGGTTTTTCGATATAATCCATGGCCGAATACGGCGACAACAAATAGATTAATAACGAAACTACAAAGAAGTGCAATACCAGATTCGATAAAAAAGTAGAAATTCGCCTCTTCGACATTCCTCCTTTTTGTACGATTTACATCTCGGCTCTACAATTATTCCACTCAGCTTAAATTCAAATCAGCACAACTTAAGCTGGAATAATTTAGATGACTTTCTTCGACCTAAACGTAACTTCCGGATTATTAGCACAGAAATTTGCATCAACTATATCGTGATAATGTGCTTGAAAAGAAAAAGATACATATGGCCGACTCTATCATAATATGTAACTTTCGAATCTGCGCTCTGCCAGATGATATAGTGAGCAGTTTCTATGCTTATTAGAACCGTCATATAATCGTAAATCAAAAATTCTACGGCTTGCAAAATTTCAGAACGATCTTGGGAATTGACTCTAGTAGATGGTATCATTCTGCAAAATACCAACAAATCGCTGCAACAATCATAATGTTTTAGACTCAAAAAATAGATCCATAATGAAAAACAGGACTCACTAAGTGAGAAAGTAAATTCATGGAAGGAAAAATTTCCAAACTTTTCAAGAACGTTTAAAAAAAATAGGCGAGTAGTCATAAATAAGAAGTGACTAACGGATAATTTCGATCCATACGAGGATACTTGTTGTCAGCTATCCTTGCAATATTTTATATCATAAGAAGCCATATAATTAATCAGCACCAGAAAAAAAAAACTCAACTTGCATCAATATGCAGTAATGCACCAATCTGCATTAAAAACCCACAGATATTTAACGAAATGCAAAAATATTATAGAAACGTTACGAAGCTAGCTAGTTTAGAAGAAACACATCAGGTGCATTTGATAAATATTACCTTGACAAGAGCGGAATGAAGATAGAGATTATGAGGCATAATAACAGCACCAACTATACTAACTGCCTGTAGGAATTCGGCACGTCCACATCCTTCACATAATGGTATCAACATTCCTTTTAGGACTTCCAGTTGATTCGGTTTTACTGTTACGTACTGAAATCTTTGAATTATCATTTGCAGTTGACAGCAAAATTACAGCTGATAAAGATCTCACTTCCTCAAAGATCATTTAAGACTTTAAAGCTTTATAGTGAATAGCCAAGTCATTTGGACACATATTTTGGTCTACCCCCCTCTTGAAATCAATGAGAACTGTTTCAATCGGAAAATTTTGTGCAACGAAATTCTTTAGCAAAAAGTTTCGGCCGAACAATTCGGAACTGATAGAAGTTCCACACTTTATCAAACTTAAGCGTAAGGGACATATAAAACAGAATCTTTGTTATATTTCTTTTTTTAACATATTATATTTTCTCTGTTCATTATATTTTCTCTGTTACTCTAATATTTGCTGTTTTGTTTTGTTTCATTTGACGAAAATTTCTTGGATAACTCAACTATCCAGAATTTCGGATCTCTGGATCACTGAGCTTCGAATCTATTAATTACTAAAATGAATAAAATTAATCATTTTTTTTTACAACAGCACATATTTAAAAAGGCGTTAATTAAGCTTCGCCAATCGTATATTCTAAATAAACATTTCGCCTTCTACATAATATTATTCGTTTCTTAAACCAATACTTCTAATTTTATTCAGGGAACGATAAAGTATTACTTCAAAACCAAACGTTAGAGCCATTGTTGCTATCAGAAATGCGAATAAACCTTCAAGCTTTCTAAATCCATACGTATCGAGAAAGAGGAATAGAAAAGTATCGAGCACTGTGACAAGTACACCAACATAGAGACGAATACTGCAATATTTTACAAGCTCTAAAGCTCTAAAAGCAGTTGTTTGAATACCTTTAGGCTAAAGAAAATAATTTCATAATCGTGCGAACTTGATGTCTCCAAAGATATCAAACACACACCACTGATGGGAATGAAAATTTCTTTTTTTGGAAACTAGAGCATTTCTTTTCCATTACAACGTCAAACAAGGGAAGCTGATCCCTCTAAAAAAGCGGATCACAAAATTCAAACGATTATTTAATGGAAATGAAAGATCGAGCCGATATGAGGGAATGAATCACCTGTGAAAATTTTATAAAAGCGACAAAACTTCTGTGTCATCAAGCAAAAACAAATCGCTGCAATGTAAAATTTTCTTTAATTTCGATCAGCTTTTCTCATTTATCAAGGTAAGGGTAGCTACGATCGTTTTGTACAGCATTAATAGAAGCATTGTTGCTGAATGAAATTTGCTAAGCACTATTCTCTTCAATATATTTTATAAAGGCTTACAACCCGTTCGAAAGGAGGTAGAAAGCTATCGAAGTGCCGATCACTTCTTGCATATCACTGCCTATAATTGCAATCTCGATCATAATCCATAACATCACTCTTGGCACAGTTGGATAATATTCATATGCAACCTGCAAAGAATTCACTAATATTACACTTGCAATCGCTTAATGATACGACTGCTGCTGAAACGAATTGAGGGGAAGAAATATCATAATAAAAGAACCGATATTCGCAACTCCGAAAAGAACCAAAACTAAAACATTGGATGAAAGCAGCGAATGCAAATCGTTTTGCATGAACGAACCCCTGAAACAGTTCACATTTGTTCTGAAATAAGCTCGTCATAGGTATGAAAGAAATTAACCACATCCAAGATTTAATGAGCATAGGATGAACGTTTCACCTCAGCCATATGGCGTCCACTGACGACACCCAAGCGGGATGACAAGCGCTGCAGCAGAAAGCCGAGAAAATGTGCCGACAGAAGCACCCATAGCAACTGAAAGACATCGTTATAAGCAACTTCTTCGTGGACACAACGAATACTTCATCAGTATGAAATCTTAAAATTATATACATAATGCTATAGTAACTTGATATCGGCTCTACTTAGCCCCTTAGAAAAATCGAAAAATGAAAGCACTCTAGACAGAAGGAGATAAAAATTTCCTAATCACCATTATCTAGAAAAGTGTTCCCGTAACAAATCTTATTCACCCGATATTTGGCATGAGCTCCGGACTGAAGATCGCTCTCGATATTACCTGGATCGAGATATGCAATACTCATCAGGAAACCGGGACCAGTGAAAGCCCATAGTTTACGAAAACTGAAGCCCTTCTGAAATGAAAACTGAATAAATATAATCGTTTCTTTAAGAGGCATTTTCTAAAATAGTCGTATTTCAATCAATTATTATGGATAAAAAACGACAATATTGCGCATATAAAATTCCCTAAATCATTTTTCAATCGTTAATGTAGCTGAATGGAAAAAAAGCTTCTAAATGAAGAAAGAACATGAAAAAGAGAGAAAAAGCTTCGCGTCCATAATTTCTTACACAAAACGAAACCTACCGAATATGGAATTGCGCTGACATTCACACAAAACTTCGAAAACTGCCGCTTGAAAGCGCCAAACTAAGCAATATATTGATGATATATTTTATATAACTTTTTCCCTCCACTCTTGGTACTTTGGAGATACGCATATTTTTTGACATATTTGAACAGAGTAAATTTCCAACTGTGAAAATACATCCCGATATAACGCATTCGAACCATTACCATAGAAATCAAAGATGAATCTTAATTCAAATGATCGCTATTAAAAGAGCCAAATATGGCAACCGTATGCGGTTCTTCGGGGATTTGCACTCGATGGCCGAGCAATTCTGAGGAAATCGGATGAACGATCTGCGTGCGTCCAGGATTGCTCAAATCGACCTCTTCCGGCATTACGGCGGCAAAGCCTGCAAACTCATCTCTCAACTATCGTTTAGTTCCCCTTATTCGATGAAGAATCATAACAAGGTTTGAGCCTTGATTTGATTACTAAAATTGTAAAAATGAAACGAAAGCAAACCGACAAAAACTATGAGTTTGATAGTTCACAAAAAGAAGTTCGCCACAAAATTCAGAAAATAAGTTTTCACTAATGCCGATCACATCGTTGATAATAAATTACAGTGCAATAATAATCATAAATTTCTTTAAAGTTCCGTTCTGTGATCTCTCAAAAAACCGGTTCTAGAATGAATTTCATAAGTAATAACGATGAAATATGGGAAATATTTTCTTTGACAGACTCAGTGACAACAGTCACTTTTGCAGAATACGTACATTTTTATGCAGTTAGGCAAATTTAACGAGAAAAATTTTCCGAAAAATTTTCCGCCATCTATTCTTCGCTCTTTATAAATTTCTCTATTGAATTGGTTTTTCTGCATTCATATTTTCGTCTCTGCTTAACTTCCCACTCATTTTTCCGTTCATCTGCCTCCTTATATAGGTATTATAGGATCACTTTTGTCTCAATTTACGCCATTTTTCCAAAGAATTTTAACCTCATTTTCCCATTTGTAAATACGATAATTCTTGCTGCTTCCAACTTCATTCTTATAGAGCGAGACCTGCTCATCACAGTATCACCACTGTATTCTGAGGTGCTTGGCATCTTGCGTCTTAACGCTTAAAAGCTTCCAGTAGTAACATCGTTTACGTGCCCTCGCAAATGCATTAAGAGATATTTATCTATGGACATGGCTGTTGGGGACCGAAAAGGGGGAAATGAATGAAAGAAGGACAAGGTATGAAACCCAAACCTACTCAATATAGAGCCGGTTCTCATTGTCTTCTAGGGAAAAACAACTGTTAATAACCATCAAACTTTAAAGAAGAAGACATTTGAAAGATTAATTCGGCAAAAATTCAACGCCACAATTTGTTACCCCTAAAAGTTTTTTGGAAGGAACTGCCGGCTCGAAACATTTAAAAAAGGTAATGAATGCATCTTAAAATATATGACGCCAATGCAGTGTTAAGAAGAAATTATTCGCTTAAAACGCGAAGCCACGAAGGAATCTCTCGGGAAGATTAGTTGTTTCAGTGACGAATCCTAGAACTTCTCTCCACCAACCCTCTGGTAGTCGACTAAATGCAGTCAGACGGCACATCAATGTATTCGAATCAGTGCCACTCATCGCCGTTTCATTTAAAACAGCGCATCAATTAAACATATAATTTTTCAAAAAAATTTTAAGCCGCCTAAAACAGTCTCAACCATTTTAGTCTACTACTATACAGAACTGAATGAATTTGGTCAATAAAAGAAAACATTCTAAAAAATCTCTTCGAAGGCGGCCAGTACTGCTTAGATGAACGCAATTTACCACAGTGGACAAAAGACCGAAACATTCAATTGCTCAAATGCTCAGCAATCCTCCATACGATTAAGAAAACGTTTTATCTACCACTGGCGACTTCTAGAGTTGGGTCTTGCACAGAAGTACAGTGTTCATGTATTGCTTGTTAACAATGGACACCTCATATACGCATTTTAACGAGTGACAATCAACGATCATCGAAGCCATGAAACGCTTTCAGCGACAGTTAAAAATTGCTATAGCGATAATGAGACGACTGTCAATAACACGCCGTTGGCGATATTCGAAGATCGTCTTCGAGTAAGCCAATTGCATTTTCGATTCGATTTATTTTCACAGTGGAATTTTCGACAATGCCAACACTGACATACGTATATTCCACATCGTGAAATGTTTACGTCTATGTCTCACCTGATGCTATTTGCACCTGGCTGTGTAAACGAAATGCGCTGATATGGTTCGTTTATTTTACCAATCAGTTCGACGTGCTATCGAGAAATTGTGCATATTCGGAATGACGCCACCATATTTTGATTAGTCGCAGTGTTCGCATGAATCTTTTAAGAGAGAGTCCTTTTTGTGGATCAATAGATTTTTCAATGGAAACTGACCCGATCAGTTATCATTGCTAAAATTTTGTCAAATTTCAAAAACGATAACTCTCTTTTCTAGAAATTGAGAGATTCTATGGCTCGCAGATTGACGCTATCAGAGAGGCAAACGGTCAAGCACACTTACATACTTAGCGGTACAACTTGCTCCTCATAAAAGAACTTGCAGATTTGCATAAAAGAACTCATATTTGATATGTATTTTCATAAAAGGCACAATTTACTGACGCCGTTTACGACTAGAATACTTCAATGAGCGCCGTTTACAAACCGTCCGTCTGTCACACAACTTCATCAATTACCATTTTTATCACAAATGGGTCGGCTATTGAATAAAACGAATCGTGGATTAGTTTTTTCGTCTACTGAATGTCTGTTGCAGCTATCATAAAATATCATTAAATAACGCTAAATGCTCTTTGATGGAAACGTCCCGACTTTTTGGCGACAGATGGCAAATGCTTTCGAATAGAGCAGCGATAATATGATGTAAATATGCAACTTCTCGAAAGTGGAGATAGGAGGAATTATTGCATATATGCCTCAGAAAAATTCTTAAAAAGCGGCGACAAAATCACATAAAACGATCGATGCAATATGCCAATAAAAACGATTAAGTAGAATAAAGTGAAAAATCAGACAATAACAAACCACATACACAAAGAAATACCATTAGATGGATAGAAAAACACCAAATAATTCATTCGATAAATGAAAAAAAAAAACGATGACGAGCGGATAGCACGAATAATATAGGCGAAATATTCTTAGGCCTATAAGTATTGGAATCATCGAAAATCGAGAAAATCCAACCATCTATGAAAGTAAATTTCTAAACATCAGAACAGCACTTTGAAAGGCAACAATGTATGCGCGAAACGTTTGCGTACAATGCAAACTCGTATTTATATAAAATTGATATTCTCATGAAATGGTAATCTACTTGTCTGCAATAATGTAACATTTCACGTCTAGCGACTCCTTAATAATGCTCCACGTCTAGCTACTCCTTAATAAGGCTCCACGCCTAGCGACTGACTCCTTAATAAGCCTCACAATAGGATGGGCACTCAGGACATGATTTATGGATCATGTTTAGAAGCCTCTTATATATGTACTTCTCTTTCGCTCTTATATTTTAAACTTTGCAGTATAAGAGTGGCGAAAAAAATGTCCTCAACAATACACTGCATTAACTCATTAACTATACAACTCGTCAAATAACCTAAAAGTTTCGATATTCATTTACAGCAATATGATTCACTTGTAAAAGCTCATCACCTAGTCGTATAGCATTATTAGCTGTTTCATACTATATCTGATGGAGTACCCGAGCGAAAATGTATGGTTTACATTCGTTAAGTTATCATTCCAGAATGAAACGTTCCTATACTCTCCAGGAATAAATTGCAATTATCTATCGAAAACGTTCTATTTGATATTCGAAATTCAAAATGAGTACCCTAAATGAGTTTAAAAAAGGAAGTTTATTTTCTTAATTTGGAAATTCTCATCTTTCATACGACCAAAAAAGTCTCAATAAAAATTAATTTGCAATATGCATTCATTATAAGTATAACTTAATGAGGCACCCAATAAGGGCACCCGATTCGGAATTACACTCGATAAGCAAACACAACCAGTCGACAGTCGATCGCGTACAATCGATTTTGCTAGAATGTTCAACGAACGTTTTGCGGCAACGGAAACTCGTATTCGTAGAGAAACTAACATCTGCATGAAACAATGACATATTCGTCAGCAATGATGCAACAATGAACGAGAGAAATTTTGTTTTGAGATGTTTTGAGAAATTTTGTTATGTCATATAATTTAGAAGAATTCACATACGATAACATGCAGCAAATAAATCCGAATAGCAGAGAGATATATTCGTATAATGCTTACTACTAACAGACTTTTGAACTGAGCAATGCATAGTCAAATACTGAAATATTGTGAAAGCAACGCACTTGGGTTTTGTCGGATTACTGAGGCGCCGACTATGATAAAATATGTAAGCGATGGAATCCCTCGTAGGGATAGAATATGTAAGAGATGGAATCCCTCGTAGGAATTTAAAAATTCATCTAGCGTTTTTTTTGGAGGAAGGTGGGGGGCTGAAGAGGAACTCGAACAACAATTATGACGTTCCTAGAGTGAGAACTTGGTAAGAAATTTTTTACTTCGCTGATTCGAACTATGTTTGCTGAATCTGAAAAACAAAAAATTGCATCGAATAAGTTCCAAGACCTGTTTTGAGGCAAGAGCTTTTTTCTAGACCAAAGAGTGCTGTCACGCTTTGGTCTAAATCATGTGCAATACACGTGAAGTGATTTATTTCTTAAACTGCATAGAAACCACGGATCACAATAACCGACCGTTAATAAAAATTTCAGTTTGAGTGGAACTTACTACAGCAATAGCGGCATTGATTCACTCCCATCATAGCTGTATGCTCTCTTCCCATTCCGCTCCTCCCGCAAAGAGCGGTGATTTACCATATAGAACAAACGGCTAGCGAATAAAATCAGTGAATGAAATAATTCAACATGGGGTTGTCGATTAAGCAAATCGGACATTCGAAAAGCTGTCTTGAGAAATTGAAAAAAAAGAGAAAATGCTTGTATGCGATTATATGAAATTATTGCCTCAAGTTTCTCTATGACGTCCTACATTTATCATGAAAACTTTGCTGTTTTGTCATTAATGCACGAGCAAAGAATACGAATTCGACATAAAAGAGAGAATATAATCATATAATTTCCTCACGATCATTATCAACTATAGAAAGAAGCACTAATCGGAGATGAAAATTGTGCAAAAAATAAGTGAAGGAAGAGAAAAATCGCACGAAACTCACCGGATTGTTCATGTTCAATCAGCGATGCGTCATCTCTACAGGCAATATAATCCATACTTCCGTACATCATTAAATCACCCTAAAACTAGTTGTGTGAAATTACGATTGTGGACAATCGTCTACCGATATCGATAACATAAAAGCGATTTGAAGAGGTCGAATCATAAGCCGAATAAAGCATTTATGCACTCAGCAAAGATAAAATGTTATCATATTTGTTTGTTTTTTTTTAACTTCATTTTATTCAACAAACAATACATTCATAGAAAATTTCCCAATATATTTTATGCTATTAAAGAAATATATGTCAAAGAAGAACGTTTCTCAGTTATTTGAGGAACGTTTACAATCAGAATATTTGCATCCTCTCAGTGGCCGAGTTTAAAAACCAATAAGCGCTAATGTGAGACAACTTTGCTATCATATCGCGACCTACTCTTATAGAGCAATAAAAAAGCCTTCAACGAGAGAGACACATTTTGCGCGCATCAATGATAGTAAAAAAAGAATTAACTCATGAAACATCTGACACTCCATGGAATGTCTCAAATCATGGAATAGCTCCAATTTCAGCAAACGGAGTAACTCAACGAATACCTCAGTTCACCGTCCACCTCATCGCATGGAATACTTGAACTTTGCATCAATACTCATGGAATACTCGAGCTTTCTACGTTCCAATATTCAAAATAGGTGTATTCACAACGTTACAATAAACGTTAACTGGCGAATATCAAACAGAAGAATTTTTCGCGTTGCAGAGGATTGGAGAAAATGGGCAATAGAGCAAGCTCCCGCGTCAGGCTAGAAGAGTGGAAACTTTTAAGAATCAGTCGAGCAACCACGAACCTCTAAATGAAATCACTGAACGTTTCAATTCTGAAGATGTCTTGTAGAACATGACAGCGAAAAATGAACTGGATACCAGTGAAAATTATCGGATGTGGAGAGACGATGGTCGAAGATCGTTTCTTTACCCTACTCAACGCTCAATTTTCCTCCCAGAATTAACACTTGCCAGAAGTGAAGAGATCATCCCCGAGTGGAGGAGCAATAGCACTACAATCAGAATAAAATTAAATACCGGACGAATGGATTTTGAAAACTTCTAATTTTCAACAGCATCCGACAATGCTCGATCGCTGGAAGCGGGGAATCGTCCACTCGTTCGCTTAATATTCTCTCTTCCTCTCACTCCTTCAAAACGATTTATATATTCACAAAGTACCGCAACGTATAGTCTTCTGCTCGAAAGTGTGCATTACGAGTGGTGGATGTTTAAAGAGCCTCACATACTGAATACGTCGAAAACAGAAAAGAAAAGGAAAAAAGATCCCAATGTATTCGCAATGGGAATTCGAGGAATTATAAAAATCTCGGGCAGCCGAAACGAGTGACCATTTGCACTGTGGAATATTTGCATTAAAAAATGAACCGAATCTGACTACAGTGACGAGGAAAACAGTGTCAAAATGAATGAAGAAGATAGGCGATAACGTTTACGCTTACGAAGGAAAAAACGAAACGTACAATGAGCAATAATCATCAACGGTGAGACGTCACCGCTACACTTAGGTAATAGAAAAAATTTCAATAACTTCTATCGGACGAGTTTTTTCAATCTTTCCATTCAGCTCCTTATCTGAGTTAATTAATTAAGTTGTTAATGAGGCGAATTACCTTTCCTCCTAATATATTATCAGCACGAAAAGTTTAATGTCGATTACCTATCGGATTATCTACTGAGCATTTCACTAGTGGCAAACAATTATGGCGAAATATCGAACGAGTTTTTTTGGTTTTTTCAAATATTTGATCGTGAGATGCGAAATTCCCCGTCGAAAACCTCAAAAGATGGGAAAATAAGTCTCTTCACTCGAAGTGCGCAAAGAGGGGTGATGCTAATTTGTATGGATGAGACGAATGGTATAAGTGAAAGAAGTGCAAAATTGCACAAACGATACGGCTGAGGAAAAGATTTCGACAAATGAACTGCGAGAGAGGAAATGAAAAATGAAGTGGAAATAAGGGCTCCTCCTTGCTTTATTCATAGGCTCGATTTAAAATTGTGATGTTTTGCAATGAGCAACGCGTCCCCGTATCGTCAGTATGTAAACAACGAAACGGCGTGTAGACTGCTCGAAAGAGAACCGACCACCTCACGGCAGTTGACAGCACCTCCTCAGAGAATATTTATCAGCATGTCATACTTAAAGTGATATACGAACGATGATCTATAGAGAACACCTTTGAAAAGACCGTCGAGAGGAGTGGCTCAGATGCTTGTAGAGGACTCAGTTAACAGACGGAAGAAATCAAGTTTTCATGACTCGAGCTAATTCTCGGGCGAAGTTTTTAGATACTCCGCATAACGCCAACTGTTTTTTGTTTTCTTTTTTTTTGAGATCCCTGTCATGCAGTGGAGGGTAGGGAAGAAAAAAAATTCCAAGAAGGGGTATTGACATGCCCAAATGGAAAGGAAGCACAGTACTTTGTATTGGTTCTCTAGGACAGAAAGGGATGAAAATCAATGGAACGGGCATCTTTATAAGTCATAAGAAGGTAAGGAGTGGATCTTGGAAAGTGTTCGGTCGGATATATGCCAACAAAAATAACGGTCGCACAACACTGGAGAAAAAAATGTCACAAAGGAGAATTTAGTCGATATTAAGAGGTTGCAGGCTTATTCCGTGTGCTCAAACTCATTTCCCCTCTCGAGTGCTATCGCCTTTTCTTCCCGTCAACTTCCCAGACAGTCAAAGAACATAGTTGACTGAGCTTCGGGTTCATTCTGGAGCACTTCTTCGGATGCCTGCTACCTGATGATGGTCAGCTTCTATAGATAACGCTTACATCGCAAATCGTTCCTGCTTCGTAATTTTACAGTCATTTCTTTTTCCTATTCGGCTGATAGATTCCTATCATGTATCCATTTAAAACATGGTTTCAGGTGCACATCCGACAATTGCAGACTTTATTTTATATGTGATCATGTTTGCCGTAGCACTTCTCTCGAACGCCATTGTTAAGGACCCTCTTGACTTGAAGGGCTGTGAGGGAAGGGAGTGAGGACGGTTATCAAATATGAGTGAGAAATACAGCCTGCGCCGTGGTGATTTTGATGTTCGCATCATCGGTGAACGACTGTCGCCGGGATTCTGAAATTCTCGACATATCTACAAATCAAAAAATGAAATCGTTCAGTGAAATCTCGCAAAAAGCAGTCATTATGACTTCGAGGGTACAATGTTCAGCAGGTTTATTCACAGCACATTGACGGCTATAAAAGCATATCTCAAAGGCTTTAACTAACTTTATCGGTATAGCGTGTAGCTTGGCTTATATGGGTGTCACCGACCCTAAGGATAGCGAAAGGGGGGACGGATTCTCCCATGCTCACCGTCACACGATAGGGAAAGGATCCCAGTTATTTTTTCAGCACGATGATAGTTACGTCCAGAGCTCGATCCACACCACGAATTTTTCCATTTCGATTCGTTTATCACTCTAATAGTTTCAGCTCGTATCCGGCGAAAGGTAAACTCACATGATCGAACTGCGATCTCTCAACCTTCCTTAAGTTTCTATGCGTCGATTATTCTCCTCAGCGGTTATATCATATGTGGGCCACAAAAATTGCCCATTATTGCAGTTTTATCGAACACGCTATCCGATGAGTTCCATTGAAAGCAGTGAGGCACTCCCACCAGCTGTGAAAGTTCCTCGTTATTTTGTATACGTAAAACCATTGGGATGATGTTTCGCCGGTGGGAAACTTGTTTCAGCTTGCCTTGTGTCTCTCGGCGCGTAAACCGTCGATCCAGAAAAATCCCATAAATATCCTCATCCTCGCGGCTCTCTTTCGCCGTCAATTAAAAACATTTCGTGCTGTTAATCGTCAGCTAGACATCCATGCTGCGCGAACTTTCCCCATCGCAACTAGTTTTACTCTGTTGAAGGTGCACGGAATTTTTTTAAGGACTCGAGAAGATCGCGCCACCTTTCTCGTGAACATATTCAATGTCTTGATTAAGCAGAAAAAAAAAGCTCCGGCTGACAGTAATTGCTATTGCATTACATTCATAAAGCCTGATTTTTTTTAGTTTTCGTGGATCGGGCTTCCGATTTGGTCAAGTTGACCTGAATGGAAGGTGTGACCACGTCAAACGAGTCGGCCACTGCAGCCATTGTTTTGTCGTCAGCGGCATTCGGCTCGATATCCGGATTTTGTAGGTATCTTTTTAATTGGTTTAAAGGGATTTCTTCTGAAAAGAAACGATCTTTTCAAGTGGGAGGGGGGAGTTACTATAAAATCGGGTCAATTGTGGGACAATACTACTATTCCACCCTCCCCTTTCCCTAATTGTATTCTATTCAGAAGATTAACAAATAGTATTTTTTCTGCTAGAGTTTCTCTCACATCGCTGTCGTAGATCCTCTCGTCACTTGTACAAGACCTTGAGTTGATTTTTTAATGATTAGCTGTGCTTATTTACAGCTCCCGTCTCTATGTGGAACTCGACCTATGTCACTCATATTCCAGTTTCATTTAGCGAACGGGGAAAAAGTCTTATACTGGATATGTTTATTCGTAAAAAGATGCTACCTACAGGCGTGGCAAGATGACTAAGAGGAGCAATCGACATCGGCCTTAATCGCACATATACCAAAATACCAGAATGTGGGCAAAACTACCAAAAGTATCGTTTGCGGTCGACTTTTTTAAAATTTATTGCCAGCATTCGCAACGTACCGACGGAAAAAATTTCCAGAACCCTTGTGTTCCAAATTAAGTGCATGCAAAAAAGTTTTCTGTCAGTCTCTAATGGGTCCAGAGGGGAGGAGGTGAAGGGAGAAGGTTGGAACCTACAGCTGTCACTGCTTCAAATGCAGTTTTTTCTTTTAAATCCTCCAGTTTTCACTGCAAACAAAGATGGACCGCGGAAATATATTTCTCCTCACAGAGTGAATTTTTCAGTTCGGTACTTCTGCAACCCTTCGATCGTCTGAAGACATTATCTCAGGAGGATGCCGTTCGAAAGACAAACGTTATCCAGAGGACAGCGACAGTCATCCGTCATCACGGTCCTCTCGATTTATGGCGAGGAATTGTTCCGGTTTATTTTACATTACTCCACGAATGTGTTTTTCCTCTTCCACAGTCGCCCTCTGCTACATTTGGTTTACTTTCTATCCTCTTTTAAGTTCAATCGTGGAAATAAGTTTTGTCGGCGATTTCAATTCCTAGATGGGTGGGATCTATGGGAAGAATAATCTCTCATATCAGTTGGATGCAGTGCTTTTTGGCGAACATCGGAGGGAATTTTGAGAGATTTTCCTTTCAAGTCGGGTAACGGAACAGTGAATTTTTCGTGTAGAATTTTTGCGCCTGAGTTTGGTTGTATCATTATGAGACAGATTCGTTGTGTGGGATATACCCATAATGTATAGTTTGTAAACATTGACATTGGCATCTTTCCCCTCTTCATTCATCCATTGTATCCTATCACCCCTCTTCTCCACTCTTAAACGTCAGTGAATAGAGAGTATGACGGCAAATGCAAAAAAAGATAGGTCACATCTTCATGTGCGAATATTTAAAAGTTTTCTGTGCAAATGAGTGGAATTCACTGGAAGAACTCATTGCAGTCAGTTTAGAAAGATAAATTCTGCCTCATTTTGTGCTAACCCGACGAATTTCTCTCATTAAGGATTGGAATTTGAAGAATGAGGAGGGTAACGAGTGAGAGAAGAGAAAGAGAAACAGCGATCTAAATTTTTCTTTAATAAATCCCTATATCCAGTGAAATATGAGGAAGCTTGAAGGTCAGTCGTCGACGATAGGGAACTGCAAATAATTGGTAAATGTTTTATAGAAGTTTTAGATATCGTCAAAATTTGCACAGGTCTAATCTTCTTTTCTCCCTTATCCACATGGAGCTTTCAACAAATTACCCGAATAGGAATCAGAATCCTTGTTTATGCTTCATATCGCGCAACATTCTATACATCCAGTCTGTTCCTCCATCCATCTTCAACTCTTTTCTGAAGCACTGAAAAGTAACGTTATTTATGGAATCTGGCAATGCTTTGAGTTGTATCATCGAATTCCCAACTGCTTTCAAGGTCAAACATTTTGTTCCACATTAGAATCCACTTCAGTCCTCACCTGGGTTTTTCAGACTTTACTTCGGGTAGTGCCAGGTGTTGCTGTGTATTTCGGTTGTCTAGAAGTGGGTCGTACGTTCGTTCCTAGAGGCGCCAACAAGAATGCAAGCAACTTCTTATTAGGAGCTGTGTCACGTTCAGTGGCTGTCGCATTGTTGATGCCGGCGACCGTGATTAAAACGCGATTCGAGGTTCGTTTGCTTTTTCACATCCGTTGTTTTATCGAAGGGTTTGCGAGGGCCAATAAAAAGTGAGATGAAGTTCAATTAACGTGTGCAACCGAAAATTAATTTCAACTTAAGGTTTATCTAAGGTGTCAAACGCTGACTTAAAGTAATTTCCTCCAAGTTGGTGATGAGTGGGTTAGAGGGAGACTAAGAGAAATAAGCGGAAGAGGAATGGTGTAATTGAGCGGAAGTTCGTTGATTTGGATAATTTGGCATTTGTACGTGCGAGGGAATGGAGAAGAAAATTAGACGGCGGTTTCCCGATCGAATGAACTCGCTTTAATTTTGGAACAAATATTGCATTGTCTCTCTTGTTCATTGTTTCCCCTCGTTATCGCCAGATTAATTGAAAAGTGCACTAATAAAATCTCGATTCACAGTATGTGATGAAAATTGCGCAGCATCATAAATTGAGAGAAAAAAAAACTTCAGAGGGAAAATATAGAGGGGAAAGAAATGAAGCACATGAAAATAGGTGATGTGTAAAAGAGAGGTGATGTTATGAGAGATGATTTCAGGAAAAAACTCTCTCCGTTACCTCACTTCTGCTAACAAGAGGTATGATAGAGACACAGCAGAGATAGTTAACAATAGAGAGAGCGGTCTTATATAGAAATGCTCTATAAATTTCGGTCACCGATCGCGGGGTATTTATATTATCGGGATTTTCAGATATTCTTGTGTGCTCATCACCTCCTGGTGATATCTGTGTGCTATAATTGGTCTTTTTAGTTGTGGTTTTCTCCATTATATAGGGAGTTAGTGCGAAGGTGAAGTATAAGGTAGGTCAAGGCATTTTCTGGGGTGCAGTTGCGAGCTTGTACATATTTGCAATGATTTGTAGAGAAAGTTCGCCTCATGTTTGCAGTTCATCTCTTTCATAGTTGTGATGAAGTGAAATACGACATCTGCTGAAAAATGCAAAGGCAGCAGTTTTTTTTACTCACTTTTTTAGTTGGGAAAAGATTTCCCCAGCCGTTGATGCTGTTGGGGAAGGGGAGGAGTGGAGAGAGAGAGGAAGGGAAAACAGAAGGAAAAATGGCAAGAAGACTTTAGATTTTATTTTGCTGTTATTGTATCCTCATTTGGTTCATATTTTTCAATAATTTGTTGGTTTTGTTGTCTTTTTTCGTATAAATCTCATCGGATACTAGGAAATAGATGTTTCAGAGTAGCGTTTACAGAGATGCAAGTGTGCTATCGGCAGCTGTGAATGTCTTAAATCAGAATGGTATGAGAGGTTTGTTACTTCTTTCCAAGTTCCTTTTTTTGAATTGACGAATATTACAGTTTGATATATTTTCATATTAAAATAAACCGCTATCTGAAGTCATCAAATTTATTTAAGTACTATTAATTTGTGTATCAGCAGCTCCTTTCATAAATCAGAATTTTTAATTAAGCAAGATAGTGGAAGCACTTGACGTTATTTTATGCAGAGGAACAGTCAAAGTGTGCTTTTTGGAGTTTTTTTCTCCATGGAAAAGAGTGGGAAGGGTTAGTGCGCCTATAAAGGCGAAATTGGCCCCACTGTGCAAGAACGGTACTTATTGTAACTAATTGCGTACGGCGACTGAGGGAGATTGACCTCTGTCCCCACGAAGATGATATTCCCTTTGTTGTCTCATGGGGTAGCGCGTTGGCAGAACCACTCGCGAATCATCCTCGTACATATTTCCAGTGTGTCTTCGTTTAATTTTTTTCGATGGGGAAACGGAAAAATCGCACGCGGCCAATGTGGCTCTATAGAATTTGGTAGCCTCTCATCTTTGAGGAAGGTACCTTTGTTGGCCGCAGCATTGATACTCAACTGTTTTCTTTTTCAGGTTTATTCAAGGGAATGGTTCCCACACTGATGCGAGATGCACCGTTTTCGGGCTTATATCTTCTCTTTTACCGACAGTATTTGAGGTTATTTAACAAAGGTCTACAATGGTTCTATCATTTTCGTTTTTTTTTGCTAAACTTGCATGTGGCACATCTCGGAAGGTAGCCTAGTCTTTGTGGTTTTGTTCTTATCTGAATCTGAAAAACTCAAGTTTTGACGAGTCAGAAGGCTGGATTATGAGGGGTTATTGGCATAAATGTGGATTACTCTAGTTGAGACCAAATGCAAGGGATAAAAAGGGAAGGGGAGGTGAGAAGTCTGTTACGGTGGCATTAATGCTGAGAGTGGTATTGTAGAAGGACGCGTGCACCTACCAGCAATTCGTTTTTCGAGTGGTGTGCTAGCGGGTTTGATGGCATGTGCTGTTACACAACCGTTTGATATTACTAAAACACATGTGCAGTTATATCCGCAACGGTATCGTTCAGTGCTGTGCGTTATCGGCCATCTATATTCGGTAATTTGCACACGTGCGTTCATTTCTCTGAATGACAGTGTCGAACAGCTGATATGAGCACTAGTGGTCAAAGCATTGATTCGAGAGGTAAAATTTGAGAACCGTTTCGAAGTTGGATTTGTGGTCTTGAATCACCGGTTAAGTACCTCTGATGCATCACCTTCGCTATATATCCTCATTTTACCTTCCGTTTTAGTTGTCTCTTCGTTTTGATAATTATTGTTGGATGGTTAGAACTTCATTTGGGACATTTCTCGAATTAGTCCGAATGTCAGTGAAGATGTGAACATTGACTCAATGTTGTTTACTTCCTTTAGAAAATGTACTGGAAACATTGTCTCGAAGAAATTATTTTAAAAGAAAAAGCCTAAAGAATATCCGCAAAATGTTTCCTGTTCGCTAAATGAGTTGAATGTCCCAATTTTCGTATCCTCTCGTTGTTCAGTGTTCATTTGTTCTTTGACAGCCCCAGATATTGAAGTTTTTCAAGATGACGGTAAAAGAATTCGGGAAATTTTTATCAGTCGTGGGCAAGCTGAATTCCATAGTTTAGAAATCTTTGCGATTGTTAGTTGTTTGTTTGTTTTTTCGGCATTCTTCGATGTAACGGCGATTGGCTTCTTATTCGACATTTTTCTATTTCTATTCAGTAATGTATTTTTCAGCGTGGCGGTATTATCGCCTTTTTTAATGGTTTTTGGTTGCGAGCGGTGAGGCGAACTTTAATGTCAGCTATGAACTGGACGATTTTCGACGAGGTCTGCACTTCTAAGAAGTCATTTATGCTTTTACAGCGTCTTATGAAGAGTTTTGATTGCCTAATTCTTGTTGCTTGGAATTTGTCCCGTATTGTATGTTGGAAGTTTCTCATGAGGGAAAGCTCGAGGTACTAAATGATGCGAAGTGGTAGTGGTGTTAAGCGTGATACGGTGAATAAAAGTTTGCAGGGACTGCATAGACCAGCTGAACGTGGCGTTAACTCTTAGGGCAGTTTTTTATGTGTATTTGGCAACTATGCGCTTTGCGAAAATAACACTTTCTCGTAGTGGTTGCGGTGGTGGTGATAATGTTGGATGTTTAGGCCCACAAGAAGTTGAAATGCAAGGGGAAAAGTCTTGGCCAAGATGTGTGTGACTTGAAGACGTCTTATTTCATAAAGATAGAATTATCTATGAGTTATGCAGTTTTAGAGCAATGCTGAATGAACTACGTTCCGATGTCCAAATCGTTTTTTATTCATCACTGCGACAGCTTGGCCGTAGAGGGATAAGAACATTTGGAGGAAACTGCTCTGTCGTTGGATAAACGAAGTCTGCGATACACTAAAAATAAGTTCGTAGAGTCGAAGTGACGTAGTGAAATTGAGTAACAAAACGTATAGCTCACGTTTAACTTTGCTCGTTTTCACAGGCTCATGCGTAACCACGCCTACGCTTTAGCGCAGTTCGGTAATTCACTGGAAATTAATACGTAAACGCTATCCGCAACTAGATCTCTATATATTCTGCTTAATTAAAATTGTGGGATGAATTTATCGATGGGAAGGGACATACTGACAGCCTCAGAGTTTCGATCAACCAAATTTTGCAGAATGCCATTTCTTAGAGAGAACCGCAGTGTGGTGGATCACGTGGAACATAATAC
The DNA here is from genome assembly GCA_037576465.1 of Parascaris univalens. Classification (NCBI taxonomy): domain Eukaryota; kingdom Metazoa; phylum Nematoda; class Chromadorea; order Rhabditida; family Ascarididae; genus Parascaris; species Parascaris univalens. The sequence continues at coordinate 71,174,401 of CM075173.1, read as the reverse complement.
TGCTGAATATGGTACCAAAAAAATGATTATTTCAGAGAAATGGTCCATGTTGATTGGATCACTTCAGCCGCTCGATGTTTCGTTGGTTGAGAGTTTTTTAATGCGCAGATTTCTCAGTTGAAAGCACGAAAGAAGAGTGAGACTCTTCTTCGCCAGTACGATTGTTTCCCTTCGCTCAAGTGAAGTGTCAGTACTTTTCAATCACACTTTTTTTTCAGTTGTTTGGATCGCGCGTGCATGATGACTGAGGAATGTCGATGGCGGTACTTACTTTGCTTTAACAAATAAATATGGAAAGAGTTTTCACCTTCATTTGCGATGACTCTACAAAAGCGTTGGACCATTGAGAACTTGCTATTTTAACCGGCTCTGATTGCGATTATATTTGCCCAGAATTTTATGTGATCTTCATCAAGTTATATCAGTGCATTTTCTTGGAAGTGCCAGTTTCAAAATGGCAGTTTTGCTTGTTGTTTTGTGAGAACGCTCTTCAAACATTTAACTAATCGTTGCTCAAGACAAATCGAAATCTGCTGAGTACGGAGCATTACATTTCCCAACACGGTCCGATCAGCCACCGGGTCGGATGCAGCCTCCTTCTATGTAATGTAAACATTTTTAAGGTGTAATATTTTACCTTTAGCGTTAATGACCTCGTGGCCCGGTTCCTCAACGGCAACAAAAGCATCAGTGCATCTGCGGATGCATTCTCACCACTAAAATTAGTTGATTTTCAGTGTCTAAATGAATTGTTTTTTTTTTTTCTTCGGAAAATACCGTGAACGAGAGCTGTGCGTTCTTTAGGAAGAAGTTTTAGTGTCTGTCAGGTGGTGTTTGCTAGGAAACCTCGCCATATGAAGTAATGAAATATACTCTCCAAGGGAGCTTTTCGTCTCCACTGGGAGATCTGGGTTCTCAGAATCGCTCGCGAAGGCGGAGGGATTTCTGAGAAGTGAGGGCTGCTGTAGAAGCGAAAGATCGCGAAATGTGTGCTTCTCTTATGAGACGTTTCGCCTCGTTTATACTAGTGTTGTGCTGTATCGTTCTCATGAGAACGTGCTATAGGAATAGTTTTCCAAAAGTTGCAGTCTTGGCTTAACTTTGGCAATTTATTTGATGCAGAAATCGCGACTGAAGCCCAACGTGTGTATTTTTGCCAAACGCGTTTCCATTCTTTGTTAAACGTATGTGGCTGCAAAATTTAGAGAACTGCTTGAAGAGAACGGTGTTATGTTCATGGCTAATGAGGGAGGGTCGTGGTAATGTTGCATTGTATTGCAGTAAGGAAGTGTGGTGGAAGCGTCCTTTCTTTTGCAAAAACGATAGGAAGCGAGTTGAGAAGCAGTGTGCTTTTCTCTGCGTGTAGGTAACTTGTTGGGAGTAGCGTGCTTCACTTCTCGGCAGATCATTCGTTGCTGTTTCTAGTATTCCCCTTTAATGGTTTCGTTTCCCATTTTGGGATTTCGATCTGTGAATATGCTGATGATAAGGTGAACAAATGCTCGTAACAGTGACATGTTCATGAAAATGAGTTCGTTTAATGTCTGTTGTGAAATGCTGAGATTAATAATGAAACCGATCACGTGGATTGCATGCAGACTCTCTAAGCTCGGCATCAAAATTTTATAGCGCTCTCCTTACCTTCTCTGATACGCACTTCTCCTGATTTCACGCTCTGTGTTGCGCCGTATAATTCCATTCGCATGAATACGGATTCGCTTCTCAGCAGGTCGTGTAATATGATCTTGATCTCGAGATTTTGGAGGTCTTGCAGGATGTTTCTTCTCTTGTGGAAATTAAACGTTCCTGCTACTGTTTCCTGTTATTTCTAACTCCTGGAACTGCGTATTTATTTAAACGTCCCGGGTGTGAAAACATTCAGGATTTGTGAACATGAACAGCACGAACGAGCTAAACGTTCACAAAGCGGCGAACAGATGTTTAATGCATTGGGGCAGCAAGCCGAAACAACTCGGCAGTAGCTCAGAAGTTGAATGAGTGGGTGCACTAACGATATCTTCGGTGCGCAGATTTCCAACTTCTACAAGGCGAAATTGAAAGTATGCAAAACATTGCATGTCTATTGCACAGGGAACCGCAAATAAATATTTGTGGTCACGGGATGTCGGGAAAGCGAGACGCAAATTTATAACTTGATCTTGATCGTTTAATCGAAAATTTGGCCTGTTTTATTCCACTAGTCCTAGGTTGGGAAACCCAAGCCTAACATTGTGATTTGACTGATTCGGGCCACAAATTTTGTGGAAGACGATGAAGGTGCTTTTTTGAACGTTCCCTGGCTGGCTGATATCAGGAACCAAATCAAGACACCACACTGACACGAAATATTGCAAAATAGATTGGCCGAAGGCGGTGAAGCAGCTTCGATAACACCCAGTACATCTATGCTGTAAGACATGGAGAATGCAGTTTGCAACTTTCGGTCCTGCTACGCAGATATGTGTGACTTCTTCGACAGTAGAAACAGAAAGGGTAAATATGGGAGAGTTGAAGATAACAGCAAAATGTGGGACTCTCGGCAGCATTGGGCTTTTCTTCGAGCACCGCTTGGATTACACGGCTCTCCACTGACGTTATGTCGCTCGGCTTCTTGATACGTTACAAATGTTTTCGTCTATTTTAAAGCATAATTCCTTCCCACATGAGCGCTTTCCATTGTGCTTTTTAAATGTGCCCATATTATCTTGATACTATCTTCCACGTTCAGCGAGCCGCACCTCGCAATCCCCTCGTATTCTGAGAATTAATAGGGACTTTTTTTTCAGCTTGCAAAGAGAATCCGCTCACCTAACATCTCACACAGAGACGATGAAAACTAAGGCATCAGCCGGGGATTCTCGGCTTCCGCGAAGACCCTCGAGGACGGAGAACTAGTTGTAGCAGATCACCCGCAGGGAGGAGGATTTTTGGATCAAACAGCTCCCGCTATCCATATGGTCGATGTTGACGCAGGGCCCCTTAATGGGGAGGGGGAATAACGGCGAGTCCCGAACAGCACTTTAGAGCGTTTACTTGCAAACAACGCGTAAGCTTCATCCCTTAGCTAAAACAGATTTCTGGTTTGACTGTTGCGAATGTTATTCTTCGAAACATTTATTCTTTCATGCAAATGTACCCTCCCGCTTCTTCGCAGTTCTCTTATGCACCATAAATGCTGAACATACAAGCTCATTTATTCCTTACTTTATGATGGCTCTAATATTTCCGCTTATGAAATCTCATGCACAGCTGTACAAAATAAGCGAATAGCAAAGAGAGGAAAAAATAAAGTGAAGCATGTGCTGCAAAAACCGACTAAAATAAGCGAAGTGAACAACATCTCTTGGGTCGCAATACGCTCATATCGTTCTCAATAAGGTAGGGAAGGGGGACATAAATAAATAAAATTTGACTACATCAAGTCAGAACGAAAACCGATCCCCAATAACTGAAAGCGGTCAGCTCTGAGAACTTCACATACTCGGCGTCCAGTTGACTTGCTGCTGAATCAACGCACCGGTCATGAAAAATTGTTCTTCATCTCACGGATTACAGCCATCACAGCAATTGGATCCGTCGATTTCGCTAGTTTCTGCAGTTCCTCACTTACTCTGCAAACAGCATTCGTCCTCAGGAATTTTCTAGTTCACAGAAAGCGTATTAAGCTGTTCCTCCGAACCCAAAACTGCCACCTTTGCAGCAGATGTCCACTCCAGTAACCCTCCACGTGTGTAGGTCGTTAATATGCTCGCAAACGTGGGAGGCAAGGAGAAAATTTTTCTTGTTGCCTTCCGTCACATCGCTTTGTTCAATGTTCTCACACCATGTTTTTTAAATACTTACGAGAACGGTCGAATACGATCATGATGTCAACTCGTAAGCAGCTCCGAGGGTTTCCTACTGCCATGGCGAGGCGATGGGGATAGCGAGATGGAGTCCGAAGCCCCTAACCATAAGGCTGTTCTCAAAATTCCTGAGTCCTTCATTTCTCATTTAGTCTTTAAAAGGTGATACGCCTATTTTGGCATTTTCCCACAAGCGGCCGTTCTCGGCTCTCCTTGCATCCCGCATGCGAATCGAAATGGTACTGGGCCGTCATATGAAGGCAAACGGCTAGCGGGACATCGTCGTAGCAAGGGCAAGCAAGAGATGAGAGTACTACGATGTTTATAACTGCTATTTAAGAAACCTGTGGAAGAACTCAATTTCCTGCAGACAGACTTCACTCGCCTCAGACTTCAAGTCAGGTGCAGCTCTGAACTCGAGGACATCCCACACTTCGAGATGGGAGGCATCCTGGGCATCACAACCATTGGTTTTTGCTTTTACGTCCTTGACGTTTCTGAGCTTATTCAAATCGACAACAACGGCAAACAGCAACTGCGGAAGGGAGCATGCAACTTTTCTAGATGTTCATAACCACTGAGTGAAGGGATTGACATGATGCTATATAGCAACTCTAGTAGCCTCTCCCCTACTCTAGGAAGGCAAAATAAACAACAACGTGAAACTTACGCTACTCTCATGAAAGGATTGAAGCGTTTTTCTTCACCGATAGTCGACGGTACCGTCGGTTCATGATGCTCTTGTTTGGCCTTTGACCATGCAAGCTTCTTACTGACTTCTTCGTTGGAAGGCTCGACACTATGTGCAAATCGAAGATTCGTTACTGTGTATTCGTGACCGCAATACACTTCCTAGAATCACTGACAATAAGAAAGGCCATAAGACTTGCAATTTTCAAATGTGCTTATTTGCCATAAGACTTATTCCTTTCCGAAATGATAAAAGCGGTAATCCCACCCGTTTTCCAGATATGTAACACCCCATTCAGATGCTCTCAAGTCCAGAAGACAACATGTCACCTATGGAAGTACAAGATTCTGATTCGTCAATGCTTTCGTTCGTCACTGAAGTGACATTCTTCGAATATAATTCTCCCTAAACGTAACATTCGTACCGTGTCATCGGGTAGACTTGCCAGTTTTTCATTCAACGCAGAGTGCATTTCGGCAGCATTGCCTTCGAAGAACCGTCCACAGCCTGCAAATTAAATCACTATAGATACCTCTTCGTTAGAGATTAAAATATAATGCAAATGATGACCACTGGACACGGCAGATCTGACACTTCTATTCACAGCAATAACTTTGCCGTAAGTCATACTAACGTTAATTCACAAACAATGACAAGCAGCCCTTCGTCAAATGGCCGGCTATAAAAAGTAACAAACCTCCGATGAAGAGTGTGTCGCCGGTAAAAACCGCTTTCTTCCCACTACTGTCTACAACGTAGTAGCAAATATGTCCTCTGGTATGACACGGCGTAAACAAGCAGGTGACTTCCAACGATCCGATCTGCAAACCAATGGGAATGAAGCGATATGAATGACAAAAATAAGCACAAAAGTAATCGGATTTCATGAGCACTAAGCACTGTCATCCACCGATCAATTACATGTAATGAATCACCGAAATCATACCCCACCAAAACAGATAACAACTTCAGAGGTACTTCAAAAAAAACAAGGCACAGCGTGCGCTTCTTGCAGGATAGCCCTAACAAATTAAGTGGGGAAAACCTCTGCGGAAGCATTCCAAATGCGGACGCCGTTTGACTTTCCGAAACCGGAGGCCCCCTCCCTTTCTTCGACTACATTTTGAGATCAACTTTCACGAACATTGCTATACTACAAGAGAGCTCTGAGACTATGTCATTCTTAGCAATGTTTGCTCCAAAAGCAGGAAAGCAAAGTCCGCAGAAAGATGAGCACTCATTCGACAAAATCCACCTCGTCTTCCACATAAATTTATCATTAAAAAAATTTTCAGCCCTGCTGGGACCCAAGCAGAAACGGTTGAAAAGCTGTGAGGTCAGAAAACGAAGGAATTGAAAAGCACGAGGGAGAACCGGATTTCGGAACCCAATCCCAGATAAGTTTTGAGCACCGACATCAAGATCCTCGTTCAAACCTCGGTGTGTCAAATCCTCAGCCTAAATATGGGCAGATGAGGAAAGGTAAAGCAATTGTAGTATGTGATTCTTGCTAGGTAACGGAAATGTAACTACCCTGAACTGCGGGCATTTCCCTCAAGACCTCAATTACAAAATTCCCTAAGCATTTTCTACATGGAACATATCTCAATTCAAAAAAGTGAAGTAAACGTACTTTCTGCAAACAATCAAATATTTGGTGGCCGGCCATATGAGCTAAACGACGACAGTTGTTAGTAATGATTAAAAATCACTATAAAATGTTGTGCAGAAGGAAACAATCGAAAGAATCTTGTCAGAGACATTTCAGTATTTCCTCGGTGTCCAAGTTTCTGGCATCAGGATGCTTCTTCAACGAACCGAAAAAGGGTGGTCTGAAGCGTCAGAACTCCGATGAAAATGGGGGATAAATGGATTAACTGAGTTCAGCAAATACCTGCGGCTGTCGTAAAACAACAAGAGGGGGGGGGGGGGGGGAAGGGGAGGAGGAAGGAGGGAGGGAAACACATTTTAAAATATGCATATTGTGAAAAAGTTCGTCGTAGAAAGACCACAATATCAATTCTATGATGTTTGAGTCTAAAACCTGATCGTATAATTTTGGCTCTTATTAAAAACCGATTCTTTTTCCAATGGTGCGATAGAGAAGTAATTTCCCTTGTGTATTTTCATCTAAGGGAGTGAATTTTAGTATCCCCTCTCCCTTTTATAGGATGGTACGATTCGATCATAGCTTCCATAAAGTGCAATACTAGCAAAAATAAATAATACTAACCTTGAATGTATCACCATCTTTAACTTTATTGGTCAATTTAGAGATGCGATCATCTCCACCGTAGATGGCCAATCGGTTCCCATAACTGTTCGATAAGCCAGCAGTTTCACCCGCATGATCCCTTAATTGAAAGATAATCTCCACATGGAATCATGAAATAGTATTGTGCGATAAAACTACAAAAAATAATTCGGAAAGAACATAAATAAATAAAGGACTAATACAGCAGATGCTGAGAGCCAATTAAAAATAAATAATACGTAAGAGAAGAGGCGCTCGACTCGCAATGCATAAATCTTTGCAATAAAAACATTGGCAGCAGAAACGCGACCGGTCAAATGCCAACAAGGAGCGACAGACGAGTACATCCACAGACGGAAGTCGAGCAGATGTAAGCATACACAAATGCACTCCCGAAACTACTGCACTCGACTTTGGATAGGGAAAGATGGGCATATCAATTTATATTCACCTTCCTATCCATTAAAAAAAACGGCCAAACTCCATTCACTTCTAAAAGACTGGAATCTTGAAGTTGGAGCCCACTTTCCCAATTCACCACACTCAACGTTGCATGCGCATATACAAGCACTAACCAGTGATGATGTGTTACGAGTGCTGCCGATAGCTCCGCACCAGCCGACTGAACCGCCGATCGGATCTGAAATTTTCGGAGTGAGGTGATTTGACGACGAAACAAACAACTCGAAGCTTACGCTTTCCATAAACTCCATGAAGCTTCCACTAAGATACAAGGAAATTTGCGTTTGAAGGGGTTATGACGATTTCAAGCAATATGAATGCCTACTCGAGAAAAAACCCCATCAAATTTCCACCTGAAAGAGACTGCAAACCTACCCAACTCTGTAAATGATGCTCCCCATAAGGACATAATAGAAATGCAAATCAGCGAAGATTCGTGACTCTTGCCGAAAGGAAGCAAATGCATTTTTTGACATCGAATAATAAGCGTAATTAAGTGAAATTATTCTCTATGAACATGAGGAAGCAGATTTAAATAGCGCTTTAATGAGTGGTGATAAACATCATTTATGTTCATCGTTATCGGCTGAAGGTAACACTTGGTTAAGTGACCGGTGGGAACACTCTTCTTCTTTCAAATACCCACCAGCACCAACGAATTAGCACAGAGTGGCCCATACCGCCGGAACATCGACTGGATCGACGATGGCCGCTTGTCGAGTGCTCTCGTCGACCAATAGGTACATATAGTTGTCGGTGAGTGCCGGAACCGGAGTCACCTTCATCGTGGCCATCGTGCGATGCAATGCGTACGCCAACCGCCGACTGAGAAGCACTCTCATAACACTCCAATTGCTATGCAAATCAACATACGCACCTATATTTCGGAACGGCGATTCTTCGTACTATGCGTGCAACAACATATCATAATCTTATCTGGTGAATTACTGCGGCATATAAAGCCGATCGTGAGGGTATTAATGCGATCAGCTAAGTTGCGGCAACCTTTCATTTGGTTTATTTAAAGCACATTCATGCTAATTAAAGGATCTTGGCGATAGTAAGACTGATAATCAGCGATCCTTGAAAGGGGACGAACAAACAGGTAGAAGCTCGCAAACAGATGCCTAATAACATTCATCTACTCGGCTTATTCGTTAACAATGGTGACATTTTCCGAAGACCAGAAACGCCCTTACGCAACCCTGTCGACCTCAATCTGTCTAACGCTACAGGCCAATTAAAGCTACGGACCACCGACATTAATCGACTGAATTTTGCAAAACCATAAGAACCTCTATACCGGAGCATGCAATGCGGCGAAACGCTCACACACCCGACTCCTCAATGGCTCCGGGAAGAATATTTACTGCTCGTCAGCTGATTAGTGATCCGTCGTCGGCGACCAACCTAACGCGCAGGTAGGATGCGGGAAGTTCGAAATATGACGGAAGAAGCGGCAACAGCTTTCTAATATCCCCACTTCTCGGGCCCTTTGGAGGGAGTGGTGACTTAGTGCTAATGTCGGATGATGGAAGGAGGAGAGGGGAGCATATGTATTGCACACGGGCATGCGTTTGCTTGCTTTTGTTTCGTCGACATGAGGTGCGTACGCTCGTACCCGCGATAGAAAACTTATTTTCAAAGTAGAAATATATAAATGTGGAAACGTCTAGATGTGCGAATAACACAGCATAAAACTGAAGGCGCCGACAGAGAAAAATGAGCATAGCGTAGGTGAAACATTCGAGAGAACACACGTCGAACACGTCGAGATTCGATGCTCAAGACCCCGACGATCCGTGGGTCGAAACGAATCAAGCATACTGTGGAAAGTGAAGGAAAAGGAACGGACCCATTAACGACATAGGCGGACAACCGATTCCGGCTTTCTAGAGCTTCAAACAGGAAATGGTGCGGAGCATCTTTGCGGCGCAGCACTTTCCGGTTAGATCGGGTCGATGCCCACACATTTCTAAGGGAAGGGGCAAATTTAAAGCTCCAATGGAATGGGACGCCACCGATGCTGTACACAATTTTATCACAAGGAGTCGATTCCGATATGAGTCTGAGGTGTTCCATTCATTCCAGATTATAGGTTTTCAACCTGATAGTGCACTTGAGCTTGCAGTGGCGATCGTAAAATAATCTGAAGCGGAATGGATTATTAATTCTGCGACGTATTGTTGTTGCTCTGTTTTTATATGCGGCCTTTAGAAATTCGATGACTTCATTAGGCCTCCATCCAGGTGCCAGTACGCGTGGCAAACCAGCCATATCATTTTTGCCTCTCACAGGCTTTGGTATTACTTATGAACACATGGCCTTAAATTTCACGAACGTGTTCCCACCTGCTTCCAGTTTATAGTTACCCTCGTAGGTTGGAAAAGAGCGCTCGCAATGGCCGTGATTTGCCCTTTAATAAGTTTTCCAGCCTCTCTTCTTTTAAGAACCGAATTCTGTCCACTCACCATCTCCAGCTAGCAACTAGTTTACGTCGTCGCAGTATCAACAAACGTCTTTTCTCAATACAGCTTTAAAGCCACGGAGTTTACTGCCTAACGGCCTTCCATTTACCTTTTCCTTAAGTGTTTCCGGAAACGGATCAAACGGCTCCCACATGTTTCCAGTAATTTCAAATCCCTAAAGACTGAAGCCCGACTTTTGAAACACCCTATTTCGCGGTTTCCACTGACCTGATTTGACTTCGTTATCATTCTTCATATATACATTCTTACTTAACTTATGTATATAAACGTTTACATGTTTACTTTTAGGCCAACTTTTAATATGTTTACTTCATACCAAGAACCATTCACCGATATGCACCTTATTTTATATCATGTCACCTGAATTCCTCCTCTCTGGCCAGTGGTCTTCGCTCCATTCCTTCTTTTAATCACTTCTTTTAGTCAGTTTTCCTCATATTTGCGCATTCGCTTGCTCATTTCTGATTCAGGACACTTGCGCCTTCTGGTATCATTCGTCTCTTTTAAAATATAAACAAGACGTATGACCCTTCCGTCATAGTCATGAAGAAAATACTTTTCGCGAGAATTTTTCAAGGTTTTCCCGATGCATACATTTCGAATTGCAATACTCATTTTGCACAGTCTTGTATAAAACTGTTGGAATATCGGCACTTCGAAGTAGAGCCTATCATACGGTCCAAAGTTTAAGTTTTTAGCGTTTATTCCAGTAGCGCATTGGATTCAACCATCTCCCTCCTATTCCGACCGACGTAATTTACCACAGGTTCATAGGTATTTATCAGTCCCACAAGTCTCTACCTCCAATTCAGTCTCGGATCATCAGAGCACAAAATGAACTCCCTGTTGAGGTCTCCTCTTTGCGTGACATCTTTGTGTTCCGTGATCGCCTAAAGCATCTCGGCGATATCCCCGAATTTCTACTGCAATATACGGGCTCCCGATTGTTCTAATCGAATGCTTTATTTCCTCATCTGTTTGGTGTTTTGAGTGTTCTCAATTCTGCTTTAGGGAACAGATTCACAACAACAAAGTTTTTCATATAGCACATACGGTGTTGTAAAAAAAGCAAAGCAACGATCTCACAACCGATGCTAAGGCGATATTTCACAAACATAACGTATAAAATTAAGCAAGTGTCTAAATCAATGAAACCTCACTGATGAAAAGCCCCTCATCCACCTTAATCTCGCATTTGAAGCTACATGTGATGTTAATTTGCCTCAAACACTGAGTTACCCACAAAAATGTTTATTTTTAAGGTATCTGCGTAGCATGAACTCTTCCGCAGCAGGAATCCCCACTGCACATTCCCTCTTCACTGTAGCTTTCCTTCTGAGAAGAAGGACTCACAGCGCATGAGCTATCCCAGCGAAGTTCTTTTATCTGTTGTGTGTACGAAAATGGGCATCGAACAAAGACGCGTTTGTACCGTGACAGAAAAAAGACGTGAACTTGCCTTTCCCTATTTCCAACACGCATGAGTGCCGTCACTAATTCACTTCCAGGATTTCCGGCTTCCACTCTCATTTCCAAATGTTAAACACTAATTTACAGAAAACTAAAGAGAACGATAAGATGTACATAAACATATACGGATGATAAGTGTGTAAAGTTAACAGGTAAACGACCGCTCATCGAGAACGTAACTTTCGGCATAAATGAGTGGTGGATGAATGGCTATATTTCAGAAGCAACCGAATCATCGCGATTATGCTGCCGTCATTGTCTCGCAAACAAAACTGATACTGCAATAGGAAAGCACTTCACTAAAAACTACAAACAATGCTTTCTAACAATCAAGCACGAGTACTGTTCTAGTCGCAAGTAATTCTTCCCACATCTTTTGCAATTAAAAGACCGCTTCAACATTTAGTCGAAAGACCTCCTCACGGACAAGAACCAAAGCAACTGAATGAATTTCGTAATATGTCATCGAAATTACATGACAGAAAAGTCGCACTCCCATGGAGCATTGTCATCGTCCTTGTCATTCTCACCATGTCCTGGAATCTTTCTGATTCGCCGACGTCCTGTACATCCGAGAGCGCTCCAAAGGAAAACAGTGAAAAAGTCAGTCTATAGCCATGAAATTTTCTTCTAGATTTTCGCCGAACCCAGTAAGAACGTCTTCGGGATCAGGGTCCGGCTCCGAAGGTAGCAAGTGATCGATTGACGAAGGTCGTAACATACGCTCCGTCATTGCCTTGCCATCCACTTCAGACTGAAAGAAAACTTCATGATGAATATTTTCTTGTGGATGCGCAGTTACTTAACTGCAGTAACCACTAAAAACATATCAGTGACGGTGGACGAAGCGAACTTCCCGAAAGAGATGATGGATCAACATAAATATTAATAAAAAAGTGCAGCATCAGCTTCAGTAAAGAGTGAAGCATCAGTTAATCTCACGTCCCAGGAATGAAACAAGGAAAGAATCTTCGACTGTGATTTAAGTGCGGAGCGTAAATCGATACAGAACTAATGACGACCACAAATCCCATAAAAGAAGACAAAATGAATCGCTTATTCCACTCTCCTCCCTCAGCAGATTTCTATTTTCGTATATTGAAGAATAGGGGTGATGCAGCTTACGGCCTCTCTATCCTAAATAGGTATTCGCATGCTCACGTGCACGTGCACTTTATCACTTCCTATAGCTTATAATTACTTCCACTTACACGCGACTATTTCGTATGAACCAACTAAAGCCTTCATTCGCACTAGGACAACATACTGACCACAGATCGGGTCACACTTCACTGGTGAAGGCAACCAAATGAAAACGTGACCTGCGCATACTGTAATATCATAGTACGAAATATTCTAACTTCAGTAACTGTTCACCGATCTTCGGGCGCCCATTACTAATCTTCCATTAATTGAAACGTCAGCACGGAGGGTTTCACTGCGCAAAATTCTTCTCGCAGGCAATGTGCTATCAAATTACAACTAAATGATGTCGCTCATTGAGTAACAAAAGTTACAGTTATATAAATGAGTGCTTTCGTAGAATACTAAAGCATGGGTTCGAATTAGTGGAATCCTTTCTTTTCGCAAAAATTAATGGGAAAAAAACAACAACAACAACAACAACATAATAATAATTCATGCGTACCACCGTATCGGTTGCATCAGTTCCCATAGTCGGAGGAGTGTTAGATGCCGATGCCGATTGCTCATCACCGTTTTGCCCATCTGCTACAGCATTCGCACGCATTCTTTCCTCATGTGATTCCGTTATAACCGAATCAATTATTGAAATTATGCTATTTTTTGCTTTCTCCTCCATCGATGAGAAATCACTCGTCTAAAAATGGTTTTAAGCTTTATGTGGAGCATTTTCCGGGGAAAATTTATCCCGCTTTCAATGAAACTTTTAATATTTCTCACTACGGCACATCTTTTCTCGACAGCAATGAGGCGGAAACAAAAGAAATGCAAAAGTGCACCATGAACGCTGCGACGATGTGTCTTTTCTCCATTCAACCTATAACCCCAAACGTTATTGCTCTGATATTAACGATGCAGAAAAACGCCACAAAGATCCCAAATTTATCACCTTTTTTTTAAACGTCACATCTAAGAAGCGTTCCGAGATAAACACAATGCCAATTTGTCTACGCTGCTTCCTGAACAGCGCTAAGTGAACAAACAAATACATCTAGAGTCATAACAAAGTTCGCAATATGAGGGCAAAAATACCTGAAGGACGCGCTTTGAGTCGGCCAATTTCCTCTTTTTTGAATTTGATGCCTTAGCGGCAACATCGCCGATCACCTTGTCCATGCCCGAAGGGATTGGTTCGCTATCTGGTATTTCAAGACATGAATCCATAAAACGATCCCCAAACATCAAGAGGCGCTGGCAAAGAATCCTGTAGCGATATGGTATCTTAACGCTGACGGAACAAGGCCACCCACCTACAAACCGCCTCCGCTCTATAAAACCGCAATGGTTGTTCCGTGTCTCTAAACTACAAACATTATTCAAGAAGAATCTGCGTTGATTAATAAAGTGAGATTGGGACGGGAGAAGAGTAGTAAACAGACAAGCACATCAAAACATGCCAAAACTAACACTGACGCCGTTAAAGGTTCGGTTTCCATAACGTCCGCACTAATATACTATCCAGACCAAACAAACGTTTAGTCGGTCGCGACTCAAATTTCGTAGTTTGTAATTCAGAGATGTCGCAAAACACAGCAAAAAGCAATCCACCGCTGAAATTCCTCAGTAAAGAATGATCGAATAAACTTGGCCTCGCAAAAGAATTCCGTTGTTCATTTACCATCTCAGTGCTCAAAAAAAAACTTGGTTGACTATCACCAGGAAACTACTTAGTACAACGAAGTTGAAGAATCTTCGCTAATGCTCAGTGTAAATCTAGAAGATCCTTGCAAGCGATGATTTGAAGAACTTTTAGACAGACTTTCTATACCGGGGGCTCAGTGCATGGCTGAATAACATTCGGAGATGCAGCCTCAATGAATACTGAGAAAATCCTCGAAGACGATGATTTTGGAGGTTCTCCACGTATTTGCAGGATTCTTAACCGAAAAAACCATGGAGAATCTTCCAAAACTTTGTGATTCCTCCAAGTGAAAGTTTCTTAAATGTTCGAGCAGGTATGACACATGAGTTGTCACTCGTATTGCTTATGTAAAACAATTCTGCCAAGATCGATACAGACTTTACATGTTTCCTCAATTATGGAAGACAGGATATATCCCTTCGCATATGTCAGTATATGATGGCACTTACAACAAATATCAGAGTTAACTGAAATACGCCGCCGCTTCTAGCCATAATATTTTACTACTATTACAAATTTTATTGCTATAACGAACTTTTATTATGTTGAGTACTGAATAAAATGAAGAATGCTGCTAGCATCGAAAGTGATTTCATCGCCAAATTCCTTCTTCTCTCAAAGAACTAAGATGTCGATGCAAATTTTCCACTTATGATGCCCAAGCAGGTGCACTCCTCTCCCTATGTGAGAGTACTCTTTCAAAGAACTTCTCGATATGAGTTCAAAAGAGGGCGATATAACTGCAACCTCTTTCTTCCTTCAACGTTTTAATAAAAAGAAGAAGAAATGTAAGAATTACCTCTTGAGACGTTTCAAATGATTGATTTCTTTCTTGATGTGATAGAGACGATTCCGTAGTCGATTATTGCTCTGAAAACTGCATTCAACAAAGATATTCCCCTCAACGCATATTTATTTTGCCTGTGCCACTTCATTTTTTGCATGCTAAAATATACTGTCTCTTTTTAAGGTATTTTCATAATACTCCTTAGCATTTATTTACAGTTTTTTCCCTATTCTTCTTCGTTTTTTCCCCCCAGTATTTTCAGGCAGCAAGAGACTCTGCTCGGGAAACAGACTGCATTCTGCGCATAACACCTTTCTACCCGTGTGCCTCTCTAACTGGAGGCAGAGCGGAAGGACTGGGTAAGGATAAAGGATGCACCTATGTTTTCAATCAATTTTAGTGACTTCATCTCTTCTAGCAAATAGGATGTTGAAAGAAAGCAACTAGAAAACCGACGAACCAGATGGATATAATCGAATTTCTGCTGCAAGTAAATTCGTTTCAACCGATATTTTTCGGAGCGAGGTGACAATGGCGGGCCTTCGTAATGATCCAATTCGGTGGTCAAAGGAATCGGGATCGGCGACTCACTGGGTCCGACATCGTCTTCATAATCCATACAGCTTACTCTAACCAGAAAATTACTAGGACTGAAAAAATGCAAAAAACGACATTTCGAAGTCGCAAAAAGGATTCAGATGGCGAAAGAATTCCACATCTAACGACCTAAAACGTCGCTAAAACACCGAAGACAACGGTGTCGAGAGATGACGAAACAAGGTGGCAAGAGGCGGAAATGAAAAATTCATACAGGTATGCCTTTACCCATGAGTTAGAGTCATTCGACCTCTCGAAATTCAAATTTACGAAGTTCGAGGTCTCCGTCCTCGAGGACATCCGAAACAAACTAGTGGTTTCTGAAATAAGACCTGGGCATCGAATGTGACCAGATAGTGGTTTTGCATTGCGGGATCCACAATCTGCAAGGACACGAGAGAGGACAGCCTTAACTCTGCGATCGGCCTCAAAACAACAACCACCTCCCAATCGCAGGGAAGAATTAGGGCTATAACGAAGCAAAAATATCAATGCAGTAGCTCGAAGACTTGATTTCCAGGGGAAAAATTAAATTAAAATATTTCATAAATACATGAAATACGTCGGTAAAACGGACGGATGAAAGTATAAAGAAGTAGAACGGTAAATGATTCAGAAAGGATACAACCGACAACCTAAACAACGGAAGGCAAATTTACCATCTCAGAGAATGAATGAGAGGATCTAGCTATTTAAGAAAAAATCAGCGGTCCACAATGCTCAACATCCTAACAGGATAGCGGAAAAAGTGGCCGGCCCATCTGATGGCTCCTGGGCCATGACCCAACAGTTACGAGAGTTCCATTTCTAGTAAAGTGAATATGTGTAGCCAGGTGCTTTGTGACCATCTCACTCCTTCTCTTGTGCGGGTTACTGCGCCTTGATCCCTTTAAATGTTTGCGAGCAATAATTTTTACTGAGCAACAGAAGAGAACGCAGCAAGGATGGTCTTGGTTCTTGAAGTGTGAGTCCTTGATTTAAAATCAGTTAGCTGAATTTGCGCTCGGATTTGAAATCCGAGCGCAAATTGGACATCCCAAAGGGAGTAAGGGAAAACATGGCCCTGCCATACTAACGGAGGACGTACGAGACATACCCGCCTTTCGTCTCGAGCCACAACCCCTTCCCCTACCACAGCTACGTGCAACGCCCTACCCCAGACCACACTCCGTCTTCGGGCACACCAACTCCCTACCGCGCCGTGTGCCAGGATCGAAACGCTGTACTTCGAATCTTTCACTCGCACTCTTCGCGGGTGAATCTGTGCGCTGGGAGACCGCTTATTTGTCGTCGCTGCAAGACGCAATTCCCATTCAAAAGGCAGCTAGTGTGCTTTTTCGTCACCCTCCAGTTTGCACTAAGAGTCGCAAGATCGACTACGGCTTAGCGCGTTCGACTAGAGAGAGTGGATTTGGATAGAAACCATTACCGGTAACGGCAGCAAGACGTCCAACTTTGCAGGGGAATAGGTGGAGGACATAAAGGATAAAGTTTATGCGTGTACAGGAATCTGAGTAAGCACAGCAACGCTCCCACCTACCTAGGAGCGTCACTAAATGTTAGTTGTGTTCCGTACTCAGTCTCTGCTCTCCTTATAGTTGGTGCTCACCGTCGCTCTTTGCAGAAAACTACCTCTTTGTGGATACTATATTTAGATGCATTCGCATTTATATTAATTATTCTTGGAGTAAGGAGAAGCCTTCATCAAATCCAGACGTTGACACGCTTCATATGCGAATGTAGGCGGATTGAATGCCATCAGCGGTATTCGCACTGCGGACACCGATCGTCGTCTCCGCCATATTAGCGGCTGTTTGCGCACAAAACGGGACTTTATCAACCATCTCATATGCGGGAAACAGTGCTCGTCTAGGCGACTTGCAAAGCTTCTACCGATGATTTGCAAAGTCTCTTTTATCTCGTCGGAATTCGCTTGCGGTCTCTAAATTTCGAGGAATGGAGGTCGAAATTTTTCTGAAGACTACGGGAAACGGAATGATTACTTTGATTAGCGTAATGTTAGGAATAATTTTTCAGGATCAGCTTTTTCCTCATTTCCGGGCTATGAAAGTTCTCGATTAGATCTATTCCACCGGCGACATCTTACACAGTTGAAAGCTAAGCTAGTTTAAAGAACGATTCTTTTTCTCCCAAGCAGTTCACGAAATTTCGAAAAGATGTCGAAGTTCACATTTTCCATCATCATTGCTTATTCGTTATGAAAGGACATCTAATAGGAGATAGTTTTATTGAATGCTTAGTCCCCCCCACCTGGCCAATATCACGGCAATCTTGCTATTCAACGGGGGCAGCCCACTTACGTGACGTGAACGGTGCTGAGCTCGTCGCACAACACTGCCAACGCCAACAATATCCGTGCATGGGCAGCCATCCAGCAAGAGCACTTCAGCAGCATCAAATGAGCGGAAACTTTGCGTGGCTACGTTCTTTGATATTCCGAATTCAACGGCTGCAAGAAGAAACGCGTGTTTCTATTCAAGGGAAATGCATATAACTGTGGAAATTTGAAGTTGAGGTAATATTATTGGCACGTAGAGTACGGAGTACGCTAGTCGTACATAACAGCCGCGTTGCGAAGTTAGTTCCATTCACCTTATGCCTATGGCCATCGTTAAATGCTTGAGTATCCGTTCGCCGCATTTTTACATAATCGGAGCTTTTAAGTGAGATTGGAGCACATTGCTGCACCCCGTATCCGATCTTGCAAGGAACTCTTTGGAACCTAGTTTATTCTTTGTACGCATTAAATATTTTTTTGCAATATCCTAAATAGTAACATCCCGGCGATCTGCAAATTTTTCGTCCACCGTAGTATCGGGTCGATGATTTCCCTCTTCAGCAACAGGATTCTGTTGCATTTCTTAACCAGTCGAAATTATCCCACGAAAAGTGCCACGTGGTCCATAGCAACTTCAAAGATGAATGTTTTCTGAGATCGAGCTAAGGTTCAGGTGGTGTTCATTCCTTATCAACTGGTGTTCTTTCCATAGTGCCGTGATGGACATCGATCTTCTCCGAACGTTGCAACGTTCCACTTTTGCTGAATCGTCATCGAAAACTGTGAACTGCATTTGTACCGCACACTTTGCAGCATTAATTTAGAGCGTATATTAGCGGAAGGTCTTCGCTGCTTATTGCGACTTTGTTAGGAATACCCCTTATTTGGTTTCTGATATCAGTAGATATCTGAATATAAAGCTGTTACTACAGGATGAGGGCACTACTGTTGCTTTTCACGGTGCTTTCCGCGGTCTGCGCCGGTTGTGATGCAAGACAACGCTGGAAACCTATAATCTGGAATGAATGGAACACCTCAGACTCATATCGGAATCGACTCCTTGTGATAAAATTGTGTACAGCATCGGTGGCGTCCCATTCCATTGGAGCTTTAAATTTGCCCCTTCCCTTAGAAATGTGTGGGCATCGACCCGATCTAACCGGAAAGTGCTGCGCGCCGCAAAGATGCTCCGCACCATTTCCTGTTTGAAGCTCTAGAAAGCCGGAATCGGTTGTCCGCCTATGTCGTTAATGGGTCCGTTCCTTTCCCTTCACTTTCCACAGTATGCTTGATTCGTTTCGACCCACGGATCGTCGGGGTCTTGAGCATCGAATCTCGACGTGTTCGACGTGTGTTCTCTCGAATGTTCTACCCGCCGTATGGTTTTTTCCATCGGTTTTTGCATCTCGTCGTCTTTTATGTCACCTGTTTGCACGTTCATATTTCTCCTTTGTCTGCCCATTTTGAGAGAATGAAATAAAATAAATGAATGCATCAGTTCACCTTTCAGTATGGTCTACTATTATACCCATTAGTACTTTGTTTGATTAGTGACCACCATTAACGGTTGAAATGCTCACTGTCACGACTATTGTTTAATAACAATATGTGGCATTTTTTTTGACTCCTGTTGGTGCCATCAGCATTACTTAGCTTCTTTTGGCTCGTCCACTCGTCCACGTCTCGTAGAGGATATGCACCATCTGTCGAGCTATGGTCGAGTAAAGTGAGAGGCAACACAGATATAAGGGGTGAACAGTTCATCATATTCATACTAGGACGTGACAAACAAGGATAGCTTCGATCGCCATCACGATCCCTCAACCGATCTCCACCTTGTCGCCGATCATCTGACACGTTCCAGCAGCCACACTTCGACATAAGGCCGCTCTAGAAGCTGCAATGAATGCATGAGCACGTGATCCATGCCAGCGTACTGATGTGCAAAAAGTCTCAAGTGAATAATGGAGCTCGTTTAGCACGAGCAAGCGCAACCTCGCGTCGATAACCAACGCACAGTGATTAGCAAGCAAGACCGTGGCGCATTTTGAACGGCCTCAAAGATGTGAGGAAATCATACTCCACGTGAAGGAGGTCTCATGTAAGGATCTTCACTGGTGTGAGCAAAACAGAAAATGAAGGTCACCTCGATCATTGAAATGAACTCATCTCATCATAAAAGATGTTGACGAACCCTCTTTATATGCTGCCGATTCCTCCTTATGCGGGTGTCACGATACATGCCGACAGCCGTTTGAACTGCGGCTACACTGTTGAATTTCTTTAACTCATCGTGCGAGGTACACTATTCCCACTTGATCTGAAGCCATATATATTGTTATTCAGTAATTGTAGATTTGAAGTTAAGTGTTGGATGTTCAAATGTCATTACAGGTTCACGAAACCTTAAGGTACGTTTTAGTTCTTATTTTATCCAGTGCATACGAATGTACTTTCTTATTGGTACTTTCTTATTTTTCTCGATCTGATCCGTTCATTCAAATTCTAAAGGTCCTATAATTCCGGCCAAGTTGGTAGGTTTGCTTGGACGTATCGCATGGTATAGATTCCTCAGAGACCCCATTTTTCCATTCCACTGAGTCCAGCGATGGAACTATGAGACCGCCAGACAAGCACATACCCGTAAATGCGTGGTATAATGCGTTCTCGCAATATGCGGGTGCATATTTGGCGCTTATTAAGGCGCTTTTCTTTGTCATCGGAACTTTCGCTTGGAACTGTACTTCGAGTTCTCGTGTGTAATTCACTGATCGGAGTCAGCAACGAAGCGCGTGGTGGAAAATGGTGGGGGAAGAGGGAGGGGTAGAGGCGATAGCAGTTGTATTTCTCTTCGTGCACTGTGATTTTCTAAAATCGAACCTGACGCGAATGTTGTGTGTTATGTCGCTTATCTTTTTTATTTAGTTGCTCGTAATTATTTCGCTTAACCGCATATCAAAAGTTCCTTGTTTCCCTCACAGATGAATGCCTCATTTTTGGATGCTTTTCTTTTTTAAGCAGCGTTCCACTCACTGCTAAACTTGAGATCGAGTGCAGTGCAAGTGAGCGATCAGCAACGGTATTCGAGGTGGTTGACGCACTCGAATCGATCATGAGGAGCATCTCAGGTGTCTTGTCTGTTAGCTTCAATCAGGTAAGATATGAAATGAAATTCCATATCTAATTTCGAGCCTCGATAGAGCCTAGTGTAGTAGCAACGTATTGTTTTGCACGCGAAGAGATGGGCGTAACTAGAGATTGACGTACTTTAACGGACTTCGAGGGAGATGGCAAATTACGATGCAGATGGTCGGCGTGAGCAATTTGACGGTGCAAAAATATTTCTCTTGGAAATTTTAGTATTTTCCATAAAAGGTATCAAAGCCCGTTTCAGTTGAGCAAAGCAACTGCACCTATATCAGCCTTCGTGTCGATAAAATCGGTTTCAAAGTTTGAGATATACCTTCGGGTAGTGTTGTATGGGTGGGAATTCAATGGCCACGATGACGTTGTATGGAAGCGAGCAGTAGGGAATTATAACTGCGGGAGGATTCTATGGGAGTTTCAGTGCCAACAGGTTTGCATATAAGAAGTGTCTTTATTGATAACGTTCCATTCGAGTTGAGATGAGTCAGCGAAGCAAATAAGGCACTTATGCTATCAGCCAAATGAAGGTAACGGGACAGTTGGTTGAAATTTTTTGTGACATCTGAAACCGACGGACGTAGGTAGGTGGTGGCGGTCTGATCCGTTTCCGGAAACACTTAGTGAAAAGATAAATGGAAGGCCGTTAGGCAGTAAACTCCGTGGCTTTAAAGCTGTATTGAGAAAAGACGTTTGTTGATACTGCGACGACGTAAACTATTTGCTAGCTGGAGATGGTGAGTGGAAAGAATTCGGTTCGTAAAAGAAGAGAGGCTGGAAAACTTATTAGAGGGCAATAGGATGTTATATAATTTGCCTAGGTGAAAATAATAACGCCGAATTTATTCAAGCCAAACGTTTTCCATTTTATGGGATAAACTCGAGGCATGCCATTCATGTGACAAGTTTCGAATTGAAACAGTCTTCGAAAATCCTCTAACAGATTTTGGTACTGATTCGATTTGTTTGACGAATCCCGCAGAACGTTATGCTTTGTTAAGAGGTGTTTTCGATTTTTCCTTCATAGTTAGGGCGATTAAATCAGCTGATATTTCGGATTCACCTTCTCTGAACAGCACCTGAAGAAGAGGTAGGCGATCGCAGCGGACAGGTTCTGGAGGTGGAGTATGAGCTATCCTTTAGCAACTGTGAAGGATCGAAAAAACACTATCGAATGAGAAAAGATGCAGCGGGTCATGAAAGTCAGGTGCATACTGGATCGTTAGTGCCGGCACTTTTCCAGAAAACAAGAGGTAAAGGCTTTTATTGAAAATGCTTTCGAAATGACTGAGAAATTTATGAGTTTAACTGCGTGGTTCCGAAACACTACAGTTTTTTTCGTTGGGAGCACTATACATTTTTCGTCAGAGAGCGCTTCTTTTGTTAAGAAACTTTTTCTTCAGTATATTAAATAGTGATGAAAAAGCGAGATGCTTGTAAAGTGTTAGTCTGAGATGACGGCATCGTCACAGAAGAAATTTTTTTAATTTCCGCGATGGAAGATTTCACGAATTCACTCGCCGAATCCGGAGAGTCCGGGACAATGGGAAATATTTTAAGCGGGATTTCCCCAATGCTTTCGATGTGCCACGCTTGTTGCACATGACTGTGGTCTATGCGCGATCGTTGGCGTTTATGCAAAGTTGTTGAACGATTTCGGATGATGACTATAGAATGCTGTAAAAACGGTTTCCACGTAACTCGCTGATTTTGTTCTGTTCGATTTGATTAAATGCAGGATTTTGGATGTTTTGCTTGTGGATTGGATAGTGGCTTTCGTGTATTCAATACGGATCCGCTGAAGCATTCATATGAGGAGAAGCTCTCAGGTGGTATCGCGAAAGTGGAGATGTTATTTCGTTGCAATTATATCGCCTTAATCGGTGGTGGTTCAACTCCCGCGTTTCCGACAAACGTTGGTTGGTTTTCATTTAATAATAGCATCTTTTTTCCTTTTGGCAGCAACTTAAAATATGTTTAAATAGCTTTATGATGGGGGATTTTAAGGAGCACCGTGCCGGAGTCATTTCATATTTGATGTTATTGACTCGAGCCGTACCTGTGTTAAACGAGTAAAGAGGAGAAAGCCAAAATTTTGGAGAGCAGAGAGTACTTCAACCCCGAACATATTCACTATTAACTCGAGCCCACTTAAGCATTATTCTACTTTCTCGCACTTCACTCTCCTCCTCTTTAGTCTGTATGGTGTTTAACACCTACCCCATATATTGTTTTCAGTGTCTTCTGTGTCACTATAACTGACATGAGTCACGCGTTAACTCGAAAGCGTAAAACCGCTTTTTCCTTGTCTCATGTTTGATGGAGAAAGTAAATCGCTCACTGCCGGCCTTTGTTATGTGAATACGGGTGCTGTAATTACATGTGAATATGTAGATTTCGGGGAGTGGAACACCTCACTAGCAAATATGATGGGGGATTTTAAGGGGTACCGTGCCAGAGTCATTTCAAATACCCCCCCCCCCCCATTGTTTATGCTGAGAGAAATGGAACTTCTTGACAATGGCACCTGTAACAAAGGGCCCAAAATTGATACTGATATAATCTGGAGGTCAGGAGGCTGACATCCACAGCTGAGGTCCGAAAATTGGGGAAAGAGAGTCGGAATATGTACGATTGCCGTTGCGATTAACCTCAGCTATCGAATATGAAACTTTGCCTACGTCTTTCGCATAGTGTATTATATTACAAGCGTAGATGAGTACTGGCCTGAAACATTCCAGTGGTGATTTGGGACGTGGTAAACCGCAAAGAAGTGGTGCGGTTGGAGATGAGCGGTGACGTTAACGGTGTTCGATTGCGGAGAGACCGTATTGTTGTTGTCTTGGAAACGACCGTCCATGTTTTCAGGTGATTTTCAATGATTCTCGTTAATTACCCGCTGATCTCCATCATGTTCATATTTCTCGGGCGTTTATTCAGTATATGTTTGTTTGTGTTTTCTTCAGCTTCACGGATAGTCCACGTCAGTTGCACGTTTTCGATTCAAGTCGGAATCCACGAGGAATCTGTTGTTTGTGTCCCTCATCTGATAATTCCCTTCTTGCGTTCCCGTCACCATCTTCACCATCCGCGGTGATGTGCATAAACCTTGGTGAACCGGATGCACCATCAAGAAATATTATTGCCCATATGCGACCACTTGCTGCGATTTCACTCAATTCCACAGGTACTGATCAGATCGTTTTCCTTTGCAGTTCGCATATTTTGCTCTTTCTTATGCATCGCTCCTATTTCCTATATTTAAATTTAAGCATTCAGCTTTAAAAAATGTTGCACCCAGAAGCATGCATTCTGAAATGTTCGAAAGACTAGGTAACAGAATCATGGGCAGTTTTAGAAGTTTTTTGGTGGAATATGTCGGGATGTTAACGAAAGAGGAATTTTGCTGCTTGACAATTGGACGTGCTGTCGAAAGTCAATTGTCAACCAGAGTGTCAGCAGATCTGTTGGCATGGTCGATTAGTTACCAGTGTTATTCGTTGACGAGTCAGATTTTAAAAATTTGTTTGCCACAAAGTACTTGAGACGTAATTCTCACAGGTGGTTACCAGGATGATGGGAATTCCTTACAAAAGAACACAAAGAGAGGAATCAGGTGCAAATAATGTTTGATCTGGCGTTAAACAAAATCACCGTACCACAGCATTTCTTTCATCATTTCCTCCGTTTTTTTAAGGTACACAAATCGCCACGGCCTCGGAAAAGGGTACAATCATTCGGGTGTTCGATACGGTGACCTGCACCGTTCTTCGAGAGTTGCGACGGGGCACTAATCCAGCAATAATTTTTTGGTGCTTTCTTCCGCTTATTTTCACACTATTTAGATATTACATTGTGAAGGAATAGGCATCTCAAAATTGATCTTTGAATTCTGCAACAATTTACTGAATCCTGGCCTTCATGAATTGCCGAGTCGCTTTCAATCTTCCGTAATAATAATAAAAATAGACGAAGGTATTCAGCGGCTTTGAAAGTCCCTATCGTTGTCATTGTAACGTTGTACGGTAGATATTTCTTCTTAGTGGGAAGGGTCATGAAGAAATGAAAAATTGCCAAGTGAAGCTAACCTCATACCTTTAATTCTGTAGTGGCTGCCATGAAGCTCCTCTCCATCTCTACTCCCTCTCCTTAAATGAAATTCCTTCTTAACTTATATTATTACATGTAAAGGTCATGTATGGCTGCATGTAACTGAATGCGGTATTGTATATTTTCGTGCAGTATTAGTATATAATGTATGGTTTCCGTTAGCCTTCCAGAAATTTTGGAGAAAAGCAACATTTCTCGTAGTAGAATCCCCGTCTCCCCCTCCCCTCTCGCTCTCTAGCGAACCTCTTGCGAAATTTAGTGAAGCTTATAGCTGGCTCGGCGGAAGGTGCTTTGTTCGAGGGAACGGTCATGTGCGCAGTAGTGTCTACCATTTCTCATACACAGATGGCGTACCTTTACTCAAACCGTTTTATATTTGACTGTCAGTTTGCGGGGATAACTTTTTAAAGTCGTTTTCATTCGTTAGATCTCGTTGCTTCCTTCGAAAAAAAGCAAATGATCAGTTGATAAGTATGCACGTGCAAGAGTGAAGTTTCTATTGCAAGGCATACGCGAGATGCGTTGATGCGTTTCAGTTTGAATTTCTCCTCGGATTCGTCGATGCTTTGTGTCTCGAGTAATCACAACACGGTGCACCTTTTCTCGCTCAACGAAGGGAAAAAGAAAAAAACGTAAGAAGTCAAATATTCTTTCATTTTCTCTCTTTCTTGCGATGTTTTTTAGTGCACCTCTGCCGCTCATTATTAATTAGTTCTCACACATGGAGAATTTCGGTTGTAGATTTGTCATTCATCTGATGTTGATATAATTATCTATCGTAGCGGTTATTCAACGCTTTCCGATAGCGAACTTTCCCGACCGGATCTCTTGTTTGAAACCAATTTTTCATTGACTGTTGTTGAAGCGGGTGGTTGCTTATTAGGTTCGACGGCATCGTCGATGGTGTAGAGCAGGAAAACTCTCTTAAAATTACGAGAAGCGAAAATGGTCGTCAAGGATCAGGTGGAGAAATTTTGGAGAAAAGGCTCAAGTTGTGGAGAAATGTTTCAGTAGTATTCCTTTCAAAAGTTCCATGGTTTCAATTATCCTATCGGTACTTCGTTGAAGAATCCTGTGCATCACATCAAACATCGACATTCATTCATGATAAGTGGCATGGTTTTCAACTGATGCCTTAGGTCTTTATAGAATTTTGCCTTCAGCGAGATGTGTCTGTAAGGAGAATGGTTGCGTACGTTCATTGTTGGCGCACACTGACATGTGAGTGCATGAATTTGTAGAAATTACCACGGATCGAATGACTCTCAAGCTTCACTTTTCTTCTCATTTCAAATGTATATGATCCACTTCTATGCATTTAATATGACAGCTGTCAGTTGCAGTGGTGCTTGATTGTTGTGTTTTAATGTCAT
This sequence comes from Parascaris univalens, assembly GCA_037576465.1. Lineage (NCBI taxonomy): Eukaryota > Metazoa > Nematoda > Chromadorea > Rhabditida > Ascarididae > Parascaris > Parascaris univalens. The sequence continues at coordinate 71,148,035 of CM075173.1, read as the reverse complement.
AAATGACCGTTGTGTTTCCAGTTATGTGGATGAAATTGTACCCTAAGCAATGCGACTTTCAGACCGCTTCGGAAATTGAGCTTACCAGGTGAAGTAAGCTTCTCACGTTTCCAGCTACCCTTCTGCACAAAGAAGGCCGAAGTCTGTATTTGTGCCTTTGGACCACAGCCCGAATCAATCATCGGTACTGTATATCTTCACTGAATGCAGTTTATCATTTCATCCATTTCACGTTTAAATATCGGAAACTTTTAGGACACTTGTAGTGTTCTCTCTTCGAATATGTTAAAATTGTTTTTCTGGATACCTCGAACGCCCAGTTTTAGTAGGTACTAGACAGAGTACAAAATATTGCCTGACAGTGCTGACAATTTGGCGAGTAGCAGGGACAGAATTCAAAGGACCTACTATTTGTCAGAGACCTGTGAACTGCAACTTTCTGATGTTTTTCCTAACAGCAGTGGCGCTGGAAAAACCCGGAATTTGATAGCGCGACTTCGGCAAATCGTGGGGCAGGAATTTTCCTATCTCCCTTGTGCCCCTGCTGCGAGACAACCCCCTTGTTCGCAGTGTTCACATTGTGCCTTTTGAGAAACTTCTCAGAATTGATAGGATATATGCATTAGCAGAATCGAATTACCACAGGGATGAGCACAAAATAGCGGTAAAACACGCCAGGACCTGATGAAGGCTCAAGAATTCTGTGTATGAACCTTGGTTCGTATGAGCCCCATCTGCTGCTGCAGGTCGCATGCATCTCGCTCCCCCCTAGGCACACAAGCACGTTTGGAAGCGCCGTGCTTTACGTTGGAGACCGCAAAGGTTTTGTGTCGCGTTTACCCTCATTGTATTGAAGAGGACGAAGCATAGCAGCCTCCTCTTTTCACCTCTCCACTTTCTCTCTCGTTCCTACTTACTCAAGACGTGGTAGAGCAATTTGTTGGCCTCTACTAGCCTCACCTGACAGAAGTAGGTATAATACCTTTTATGGTATAACAAGCAAAAAGGAGAAAAACCTGAGCGCAGGTTCAAAGCTGCGATGGAGTCTTTGCTTGGGTAGGGAAGACTGGCAACTATTCGTTGTGATACCAGATAAAGAATCAACGCAAAACAGCGTCTGCATACACCTGCAATATTTCTGCTTTCATTATCCTCCAAATCGTACACCAACAAAATACCTTAGATGCCAGTTTGGTGGATGGGATTGCCGCACACTTACGATAGTGACAGTTTGACCGTCGAAGCATGTGCTTTCTAACGTGCATTTATAGTGTCATGAGCACTGCATCGGCAGCAGTACAGCAATTACATTAAAGTATATAGCGACATATAAACTCATTGAGTATTTCAACCGAATGAAAGGAATTCTCTGAGTGGTAACGTGAATATTCGCAGCTTTTCGCATCATAGAACGAGGATCATCGCAGATCTGTAGCATCACAGCAGGTTGTTTTCTCCTAAAAAATCTCCAATTCTTCTTTTCCAAGCGAACATTATGCTTCAGATGCGTAACTTCTCTGACTTCTCAGCAGTAATATTTGACGAACATATTAGCGGATCCTGTTATTGTGGATTACTTTTTCTACTTTTGGTTAGAGGGTTATTTCTTGTAGCTGAAATAAAACATTATGTCAGAAATCTGTAGTGGAATACCATCTAAGAAAATGCTACGTTGATATTCGGTTGCTATTCGACGATCGATGAATTATATTATTTTGCAGCTGTTTCATCGGATGGTGGATATTGTAAGTTCAACTTCGATCGTCTGCATGGTCAGTGTACTCGTCAAACGTGTTCACTTTATTTGGAAATGAACGACTGATCGGAAATCGACCATCATGAAGTTCTTTGCGCTTTCCGGTTATTTAAGAGGTTTGGAAATTGCACTTTCGATACGTTGACGTCGCCTTATAGAAGCCATTGATGACAGTATTTCCTTATCAGTTTATAATATGTTCCATGTGCGTTTGCTTACGTGGACTATTAAACGGAAATAGGGACAGAATGAAGACAAAACTGTTGCCTAAAATGGTCATCATGTTTGATAGCTGCATAGATGGGAAGGCTTCCTTCTACAGTCTTTAGCGTTGTCTTGAAGACCTCCGGCCGTCATCAACTTCTGGTCCTCCATTTTCTTACATGGACTCGGTTTGATTAAATTACAAATTCTCAGTCGGCTGCTTTTGTACATTAAGCTGATTCTGGCTTGTGCTTTTGTGACGATATCGATTCGAAGTTCTGACCCTATCTGTGGGAGAAAAGATGTTAAACTGTACAATGTGACCTTAACTTCACATGAACGGTGCTTTATCCATATTTTTTTACTGATCAGAATTTACGATATTTTCTCTTATATGGCACATTTATGTACGTGTTGCTTGGTATTACTTACTATACCTAAATAATTTTCCTCATGGAAGACGTCCTCACTGTTAAATGCAACATGGTTGAATGCATGTTCATGATAGTGAGTCTTACGCATTCAATCATCATGAAAGTGTAGATCCCAATATTCGGAGCGGTCACGTTGTTCAGCAGAGTTTAGCTTCAGCAGTACTGATTGATTCATTTTTATAGACGCACCCATCATTCATGTATCGAAGTGCTCTCTTGCAGAAGCTATGTGCCAGCTGATTTTATCTAGAAGTGTACTTGGCCTTTCGATTCGCCTACTCTAATGTATGAAGAAGGCATTGTTTTCGCAGTAAGTTATGCCTCGTTGACTGGTTTCTTTTTGCGTACCATTATTTACAGATTTGTTTTTATTGTCTTCGATAAAATCTCCTAGCTGTTTTATGTATTTCAGTCTGCTGTCATTCATAATATCTCTTCTATCTGTTCAAAAATATGTGCTAAACTTTATATTCATTTTAAACTGTACTTTTTCGTAGTAGGAGTGATTTTTTCATTTTCGAAATGTTCGCTGATATTTTGCAATTATCTGTCCATATAGCACTCCATAGTAGTTAGAGCTGTTGGTTGTGCGATAACGTTCTGATATCTCAAAGGCATCGTTTCGAGTAGTATTTAAAGGATCTTCGCTGTTGAAGCAATTTCACTCCTTGATGAAAAATTTCATTATTCGCTCTCGAACCGTCATTGTATATATAGAGAGAGTTCCGACCCGAAAAGGCACTCTCGTTGAGATTGACTTCATCCGAAGAGAGATGCACTGAAGCAAAAAAAGGTCATGAAATGCTTTATTTCCAACAAATATGATTGCTAAGGTATATTTCATAACCATATAGGTCTCCACTAATTTCATCGACGTCCTGCTTGTTGTTGTTCTTAAGTCAGCTGTCATTAATGAGTGAGCGAATTCAAATTGGGTTATTTTAGAGCGTTTGCGCTAAATATTTTTATTGAGGCACATTCCAGGTGTCATTATAAAGCAGTCTTCTTCTGCTTATAGAAGAAGTGGAGAACAAGGCGACATCTATCGTCTGATATCAACATAGGGTGATTTGCACATAATTGGATGAAATCGTCGAGCATCATTCTAAACGCGGATATACACCGCTCGAAAATATCGACGATAGATTATGTTCGTTAGCTTAAAAGGGTACTCTTTATGGAATTTTTGATTATTAGGTGCATTGGGGTTTGTTCATCTTTTGTTTTGAGCTGTTTCATTCTTGCCGTTGAATAATTTTTTGCGCATCAATGTGGACCTTTTTTCTTTTATTTTCTAGTCTGTTTCTTTGGAAATTTTCGTGATTTTCCCTCTCTCTCTCTATGTGATTGTCGCAAAGCTGTGCTGAAATTGTGCAATGCTTGTCTCCGGCTGTGATTATCTCAATGTGAAGGTATGTTCAATTTTTTTCTCTCTTTTATTCGTTTGTTTTTTTGCCTTTACTTGCTCATACTATGCATTATTCATTGTTGCGTAATAACTCAGCTTCTCATGATCTGTTTTATCGCCTAACTTATCGACTGTATGATGTGTTTTGTTGCGAGCTTCATATTATTAGCTCCTTTCTTTATATTATTACTGCTATCGTTGTTTGAGTTGTTTTTTTTTCTTCTTTGCTTCTCTTTTTTTGGCTATTGATTCGTAAGCTCAAGGAAAAGTTTCAGCTTCGCACAAAGATAACCACTGATTTGAGGTTACATCTAACGGCATATTTTAATCTAAGCCCAAACAAAGGCTAATTTCAAATCCAAAACTAAGGCGAAATTTTATTTTAAGTCGGAAGTAAGACTAAAGATGCCAGTAAAACAAAGGCCAAAATTGATTTTGTATATGTTGATGAATTGATGTAAGATAGTCGACATAGTTATTTGAAGGGTTTTAATCAGATTATCGATGAGAGTAATCTGATTGCAAATTTCTGATTCTCAGTTATTTTTCACCCACCCATTGAGTCATTCACTCTTTCAAAAATTGCCTAATCGGGTGAGTTCGACTCTCATTTTTCATCCGTCGGCTGATTCAGCCGCCGAATGGTTTACTTTGGATGTTGATGGTTTAGATTTACGTTATTGAACGGTGTTGCAGCTGAGCTGGGAAGTTCGTAGAAGCATGTTTAGGGATGAGACAGTAGGAATCGGTCTAATTGAGCGAGTTTTATGGGTTACGGGACTTTTGCGTAGGGCATGCAGTGATATGGTTGTTCTGTTCACTTCAATATAAAAGTGATTTAAGCAAATCTGTTTCATACTACATACAATCATCTACACGTCGTTTCCTTTATTAGTTAACCCAGCATCACTTTGCGTAGTTTGTAGTCGGAAGTTGATGGCCACTCGTCGAAGCCTTCTGAGTCGGAGCGGTCTGAATGCGCGTAGGCAGGACTTGGTGATGAGCAACGTGGAGAGCTGCAACGTGACATTTGAAATAATAATGAGGCAGTTTCGAAGGATTTTTTAAGGAAGGGAGGGGGGGGGGGGGGGGAGGGGAGGAGGAGGTTCAGCAAGGAAAGGTCGTTAATGCTCCGTCTCATTTTATTTTCTTAAGGGTTATATGGTTGGAAAGGGTAAAAGATTGCTTGTTCTGCGCTTCTATAGCAGCTGTGCGCACGCTACGAACGCTTGGATTGTGTTCGTTATGAGAATAGAACGTTTACAGGAGGGAAAAGTCTGCTAAGTGGAGACCTATGGGACGCGAAAAACATGTTTTTTATGTATCTTTATGGCAGCATGTGTGTATTGCTGATTCAGACAAGTCGAATTCGCATCGGTAAATGGCCTTCTTTTACGTGTATGCCGATGGCTAGATGCCCATGAAACAGATAGTGGGAAATTTCCTAAGCTTCGGTATAGCGTAATATCATTTGTTGCCATTCGCATTTTGTAATGCACAGCAATTTTTCTGGAATTTCCTGGAATGTTTCATAGCCATCAGAAGTATCACCTCTAAAAGACATGGATGATGGGGGGATGAACAATGAACTAATGATGGAATGGAAGTACGGCCGTTATGTACAAGCTGTGCATTGGTGGTATGCGTAGGGGATTGTCAGCGCACAATAATAACTGTCAGAGCCCAGCTAATGGAAAACTAATCCATGAACACAATTTTTAGTTTGTTGGCTCTAAAGTTGGCAAATTTAAATTTATGAGGTCGATAAGTTGGTAAAACTGATCGTCTGACGAAGTGAGTGTTAGAAAGCTTTCTGGGCCAAGAATAGCGTCTATCAAATATCATATCTCCGAGTTTCTTGTAAGCCGTATGGTGGAACAAACCTGACTCATCAAATAAACAACTTTACAAAATATACACCCATATAGTTTAAATTACGTGTGCAGAGTTTTCTCGGCATCGACGATTACGTTCGTTCACTCGTCTGCACCAGTCAACGCCACTCAAGAGGGATACGCGCACCGATTAAGGCGACGATAAATTGTTTTACGTAACGATGTAAGAGCGCCTTCATCCAAATTCATACGTAATGAAAGTTGAGATAACGGAATGAATAAATCATTGCTTTTGCATCGAGGCACTATGAGAACTCACCAGAGATATTGTAATAATGGGACACGATATTTGCCACAGAAGTCAACGAACTTGACATGCTCGACACACGCATCAAAATACACTCCTTTGCATTTTGGATTGACGCATTGATTCGCGCTTGCAATATAAGCAATTAGCACATGTGGCAAGACACAATTCCAGATCGACAGTGGTACCCTCATCTTAACGATCCTTGCTGCTAGCTCTTTCAGCGTTGGCGGTTCGAAGCTCATGTCGCGCACGAATTTCTTCACTGAAATATTTCTCTTCTTTTCACCAGCAAAATTTCTGTCTCTCTTTTGGATGGGTTGGTGCTATTTGTTTGTTGAGATGCGAAATTTTACTGACTGAAATATTGCGTTCTCCTCATCATCATCAGGACTCATGTTTTCTCATGCTATCTCTCAATCCAGTTCTACGCTCACAATGACGTTCAGATGACGCCTATAGTTATTTTGTGAAATCTTTGGAATGAAACTCATAAAATGCTGCAATGAGAGTTGTTTACAGGCAGTAGTGATCTTTGCTTCATGCCTCACTACGAATGCCTCTTTAGCGTTAATTTCAGCAAATTATGAGATGAATGTTTCAATCAGAAGTCACCTCTTACCGAGTGGATTATTACGAAGGCTGAGATATTGCAAATTACGCAGACGTACGATCTCAGTTGGCAGCGTCTGAAATATGTGAATGAGAAACTTTAAAATATCGACCGTATAAAAAGAATACAGCAACGAAGTAAGTGGGAGTGGACATATACAGCAAACAAGATTCATTTGCCTAAAATATTTCCGTTCTCAGCCAGCAATCAATATGTCTCATCTCGAATCCATTAAAAAGCGAGTCTCGATGTTGTGGACTTGACTGCAAATTTGCACGTTGGATAAATTTACAAGAAGAAAGAGTGCTCTATGAGACGATGTTGTATCCGCTACTTTCAGCTGATGCAGTAGAAACAATATATCCCGCATATTGTCTGTGTTGTTCAGATAGAGTCCTTGCGGTTTACTGCTTTGAATTTTATGGTAAAAATTTTATAGGCAGTGTATTCCTTCAAAAGATATAGATGCTCTTCAACAGTTTTTCAAAGGATGTAAATGCTCGCCTCAATTTATAGGAACGGTCGCGAACATGATGTGCTGAAATATTCCAAGACCTTTAGCTCAAGTCGCACGGTATCTAGGATAGGGACGTGTCTGTTGTGTAGAATTATATGACATTCTTGGAAATTGACGTTTACATAACTGAAAAAGGTGCAGATGTAAAAATTGATTAGTACGTCTTATTATGTTAGGATACTCTGTTCTGCACATATTGACGACCTAATGAGAACTGTAGTAGATCACAAAAAGGAATGTTCTCAGAAAAGAATAAGCAAGAAGACCCACTCGGAGCAAATTACTGTGGAGCGCGAGAGTTCGGAGCGATTGGAGATCGGCGATTGTTGTTGGGATCGTTTCCAGTTGATTGTCACATAACGAAAGAACTGTTAAATTATGCAACCGTCCAATTGTGGCAGGCACCTCATGAAGTCGGTTACCACCTAGGTATAGCACATCGAGACTGCAAAAGTGGAACTGTATATAGGTGTTATGCACAACTTTTTTTCCCGGCTGGCGTGTTGTTCTATAGTAGTGGCGAGCATGTTCCACAGGGTTTTCACTTATTCTAAAAAGAACAATAAATGCAGCAATATGAGAAATGGCTGTAACGACATGTTCTACGAGTGTTCTCAGCCGCCAGTGATAGACCGCTTCCATAAATACTCACAGAGAAACCTTCAAAAAAGGCCACTGAGAAAATTTCTACCTGATGATGCACAATTAAAGGTGCATATGCACTCGGCGCCTACGTTATGAATCTTCGTGCAATTTGAGAACGAACAAGCGAATCATGACATATGATGAAGGTGTTGTGGGAGATGTTTTATGTGCTTTAAATGGCACCAACTCTTTTCCATAATATCAGTGAGTAAGCCAACCGATTGCAGAAGCTCTAGAGAACGATTCAGAAATATAAAGTCATCGAAATATGCAAAAGACCGCAATGGAAAACAGTGCCAATTCGAGAAATTTTCAGTGAAAAACGTACTACCCAGCTCTGAAAGAATCTTCACTGCTCTTCATAAACATTAAACACACTCCTTCCCTCCCCTAACCTTCTCCCAGCGCCAAGAAAAGCTTTCTATTTGATGAGAAAGGTGAAAAAAAAAAACAGAATAGTGGGATTTCACATCCAAAAAACCAACCTCAACATAGTACCGATGGCGTTTGGTACTGTTTCAATGAGATTCCCTCCCATATACAATGAGCGAACCGCCTTTAGTTGAAATATCACATGAGGCATATGCATAAAACGATTGCCGGATAGATTTATGGTTCGTAATTTGGAAAGCATAACAAACGATTTGGGCAGATTTTCAAGGAGGTTGTTGCGTGCTTCCAATGAACGCAAATTTTGCAGCATTCCCACTTCTTCGGGTAAACTCGTCAATGAATTATTGCACAAAGTAAGACTGAAAGTGTACATATTATAGGACAAGTCGGAGAAGTATTCCATAATAATATGTAAACAAAATTGAGTGCATTATTGTGCGAAGAGCATTTTTTGAAGCGTTCACACTTGGTAAATATATGGGGGAATCATAACTCATATGAAGGAGATCTCAAATGAAGATCGATTATCTCCCTCTCATGTATGTTTTTTCTTAATTTGTACCTTTCAGACCAGCTTCAGAAATTTCATAGATATATTCCGCTATTGTTGCGAATAAGAATCCCCATAAATTGTCACGTTTCTTGTGTAATTCACTTCTTTGCACCATTATTCTTGTGCTATTTGGGAATTTTCCCAGCGACAATAAATATTCCCACCTCTTTCCCAGAAAGAGTTATCGTTTTGAAGGAATAAAATTCATTAATTCAAATATCATCGTGAATGGGAAAAAATCCGCATTCGCGTTACCTTTGAAGATTTGAGAAAACTGCTACTGTCGATGGAAGCTGGACGAATTGGTTTCCAGAGAGAGATATCCTTTTTACGAGATGAGGTGCATAAGATGGACTGTTGACGCAAAAGTAGCGTTCAGGTAATGCATCAATGCCGATATCCGAGAGATCGATTTCGATCTGCGTTGAGCTAAAACAACCCCATCATAGGGAGAGATAAAGCTCTACGTTCGATGCTATTATAGCTAATTCGACGTGAATCTTTTGGGCGGATACAAGACAGCTGTTCTTTGATGTCAAAGTATTTTTTTAATGGCTCATAAACATATTCTTCAGGTCCGCGTTCTTTCAAAGGTCGACAAATTTGACAGACTTTAATTTGTAACGATGCAGCTGAATCCTCCAACCAACCTGGACGGCGTTGAAACCCTAGCACTTTCGAACAAGGCATTGTAGTCCATCAAACTGGCTGGTGAGAACAAACGACGACGACCACACAGACGAAGCACTCAGCGATCGCAATACGACCGAATAAAATGATGTACGTAGACGAAGTGTTCAAATGCCGTCATTCGACTGTCAAACTTCACAGTTCCGCAAGCGGCGGCATTCCATGTGACATCCACGTGCCTTTACAGCGGTTCAACCCACAGCAGCTCAGTGTGGACCCTTTCCGCTTCCATTTGCAATCCCTAACGTTTAAATAAATTCAGCCATAATCGAAATATTTTTTGAAACATTGCTAACCGTTGGTTATCCGTTGACGAACGCTTGAATTTTCGTTTACGAACGAGAAAGGAGCACCAGTAGAGGAGGAGAAAAATACTATGGAAGAAAAACAAGCATTTCATCAGAAGATTTGCGTGACTGAGGTCATCTTCTGCGATTTCTGTAGCCATTTGTAGGTAAGCTGCGAAAGAAATATATACATTTGCAGATCGTTTAGGAAGAATGGTGGAGGAGTCCTCTAGCAGTGGTGAGCGATGTTTCGCCTCCTAATACCCGCGGAGGTGTCTGTTTGAATGAGTAAATGGGGAGACTGTAGATTAATTAATATAGTCACTGTGTACGGTTCATCGTCACGAGCGAATTCTACATGCGAAAGTATTGTTTATGGCCACTTCTAAGGCGATTTTCACATCGTCGTGCTCGCCAACAATATACTCACTTAAGTAATGAGTGAAACTAGCTGCAGCTACACGTGTGGGAACTGCATATCAGTTCAGATTTCATCATGCAATTTGCTTGTCACAAAAAATCGCTACTAGCAGTGAAAATTTATGGGAATCTACACATTTTGTTGCGTCTAGTTGCTTCAAATAAATATAAATTAATTGCATATAAATCCTGCATTCAATTCTGAAATTTCCGCTCACTCTTGCTATCCACATAGTTCAAACTTTCACATCCGATATGAAAAATATATATTCCCCTTTTATCTTAGATGAAAGTAAGATAAGAGGCATAAACGATATAATCTGAATGGGAAATTTTACGAAAGAACGATTTAAAAATACAAACGCTTTTATGCTCTCAAAAATGAGCTCGAACTACGTCTTTATCCTCTCAAAAATGAGCTTGAGCTACACCTTTACCCTCTCAAAAATGAGCTTGAACTACGCCTTTATCTTCTCAAAAATGAGCTTGAACTACAATTATAATCAATCGTTCAATTAGGATCACTATCGATTGAGACTAATGAATTGACGCACTTTCGAAATAGACTTACTTTGTGCCAATATAGCGCCACAGCTGCACTTATGTTCTTGCTCATAAAAGTCAGGTTTTCTAGCATGGTTAAGCTTTGGTACTCATAAAGAATTTGGTAGAGGCAATAAAAAAAGCCGTAAGGATAGCCGCAAATGCAGTTTTTACAGACAATTTAAAGCGTCGTTTTAATCCATTTCTATTTTTAACTGTAACTTAATTAATTTATCGTAGTAAAAAACATGCAATACATGGGAAGTGGTAAGGTAAATTTTCACTGGGTTCTTACCACTCTAACAAAGGTAACTAACTACGTTTTTGGCTACAAAATGTGCATTAATCTCTTTCAAAGGCTGATCGCCACTGGCAGCACTGTGCAGCATTCGAGTCTAATGGACTCTTTAACGAGTTCTCCAGAAATAACCACCTAACATTTGCGGAGAAGACACAAAAGTGCGTCTTACCGTCTCTTAAGCCCAGCATTCTCTCACCGTAATGACTTAAAAGATATCTGGCAAGCCCACAAACATTTCTGCCCTAACAGCAATCTAAACCGATCAAATGAGCTGACATGAGGGCAAACACCTTAAAGTGCGGTGGAATTGCACTGCAAAAAGAAAGGGTTCAAAGATTCGCCTCAAATGAATGAAAGAGTTTTTGAAGAAAGGGACTAAATTAGCCATTACAATTCACAACTTAACCGCACAGAACATCGTAACTGCTCTACAAGTGGCTTCAATTCTGTGCGCTAACGAGCACACAAACAGAGAAAATGGATACTTGTGCATTGAATTCTGCACCGATATTTAGTAAACTGCAATTTCATTAGAGTTTTGAAGGTTACTTTAAGTGTCGCACTGTAAAAGTGACGTCAACGTCTCGCAATAATCATTTTGCCACTGAGCGAATAACGAATAATGTCTCAACGCTATGGGTGGTCGCAGTCGTTTCATCGCTGCAGAGTAAGTGTATCACTTCAACGAGATCTCACGGAGCAATTTTGCACCTCTTGTAAGCGCACATTGAGCGATGGTACCACATAGTTGGTACCGCTCACTTTTTCGATAAAAGACCTGTGTATTCTTGCTGGTAATCAACTTGACAAATAAATGCTAATTAAGTTCAAAAGTGCTATTGTTATGGGGTATATTTTCGTTGAGCGATTACAATTTGAGTGCTGATGTTGCTGTGGAGAGTTCTTCCTGACGGAAACCATTTTTGAGAGTTTTCAAAAGCTTTCCATAGTTTTCTATTCGGACCTACAAATGATATGATTCGATGCTCTTCGAAAACAGTAAAAGTAGTGGAGGTGTGATGAAGAACCAGTGCACTTACAGTCCACCATATGGAGTTCTCAACAGAAATAACTGCAGAAAGAGGTGAAGGAAGAATGCTAATCGTAGGCGGCGAGTCGCTGACAGAGGAAAATTACTGTCACAGCGAGAAGCAGCCAGCCGGTAGAAATCAGAAATTAGCTATATAACTGAAATGGCCATATAAACTAACATCGAATGAATGATTGCCAATGGCCGATTTTCGAAGCTTCCTTCCACGCTCACCTTTTCCTAATGAAGTTTGTTAATGGAGATAATGCCAAGAGACGTTTCGATTTAAAAATTCGCATTAAATTTTGCAGGTATGATATTCATGAACATTTCCGAATAAACAAGATTATTGCCTTAGTGAACTAGTTTTATAGAAGAACTTTAATTAGTCGTTTTGAGGTTAACATAAAAATTGCAGTAATGATTTCTTGATGAACTCGATTAACACTAATGTTGACATCACTTTCTTATCTCGATACGTGTTTTTGTCATGTTTAGGTGCTGACGACGACGATTCACCTCCATTGCTTGAATAAATTTTCGATGATGGTGGTGACGAACTTGAATCGCTCTCCTCTGATCCACTTTAGTACAACTTATTGATGGAGGATACCCCTGAGTGAAACTGCAAACTCTAAAGAGCGCATAAGCTCTCATAGCAAGCTACTGGGAAAGGAAGGGGCATGAAAAGCGTATGAGCCATCGAGGAGATTCTCGAGTGCAACCGAAGAGCACGTTAATGACGCATCACAACAGCGAGAGTATGGAGCCTAGTTGAATCAGAATGAATCAAAATAGAATCGGAACGAATTTGAACTGAATCTTTTATTTGGTCAATAGGTAGGAACTACCTTTGGTACAGTGAGGAGCGTCCATATCAGAACGAGCACACTTCAAGTGATAAAATCCCTTGGCAGTGCCATGCTTCGCAACCCCACATTATTATAGCAGCACGACCCAAATCAAGGCAATATTGTGCTAAAGATAAAATTTGTCTGCAATTTGTTTGGATGGTTTCATAAGTGAATATCTAGTGGATAGCCGGATCATAGATTGCATTTAGCCGCATATTATGTAAATTTCCACCGAGTCAGTCGTTGTTCACCTTTATGTCCACCATTGTAAACTCTTTCTTGCTCATTGTTGAAATATGCCCACCCTCCCTCCGTTCCCTCTCCTCCTTCCATTCCTTCGCCATAACTACTTGGATTCGCGTCTGAATCTTTGAGATTATGGACGACTTTAATTGAATGGTTAGCATTCCGCTGTGCTAGTTTAAGGTCCTCTTTCGTGCTATCGCAATGATAGATAGGAACTGTCTAATTTACGTGGTAATGCGTGCTTAAGTTAGTATGATTGCGTTTCTATTCACATAGTTTTATGGCCATCACGTGGTCAAAAAAACTCTGAGTATGAAGCGACCATCGTGTGAAAGTGAATTAGGAAGTTAAGCTACCGCCTAGGTATTAGTTGTGTTAACTATGGATGCAGTAATGATAGTGAGAGTGTTTTGTTGCCTACAAGTTACCTCAATTGATCGTCCAGTTGAGCGTTGTGTAGTTTGTCGTCATCCAAATCTGTAAGAACAGTTTTTGGCCGATGTTGTCAGTCAAAAACGCTCGACACTCATTTAAATCTCCTCTTCTTTCAGATATTTCATGATTTCTTTCCTTTCTGCTTTCAATTTTCTGGCGTCCGGCTCATTGCTTGTGTCGCACCTATGCACACGTTGCATTTCATTCACAAAAATAGCGCTTTCATTTACGTTTCGATCTCATTTACACTCATGTTCTACTCGATATCTGCAAGGATTTGCTTCGTCGATGCGACTCCGTTCCTCATCTAGTTCTCATGTCCTCAACCTTTTATTCCGGATTTGCTCCGTCGAAGATTTCTTACTGGAGGATATGTGGGTTTAAAATATCATCCACCTTTTTGATATGGAGCTGTACAGTGTAAGTGAAGTAGCCATTTTTCATGTTCAGGAGAATGAGTTCGCTTATCTCTAAAAACGCTATGATTTGCATCCTTCTACCGTCCAATGGATTTTTTCTCTAAAATTACTTTATTGAATAATGGTAAAAGTTTCCTGCGAACAAAGTTTTCTGCTGTCTGCAAGATTTTATTTTTGCCTCCGTTGAATTTTGCCGGTTTATTTGTTTCCAGTTTGACTATGCCTTTCATTTCCGTCTTGATTATGGCTTTACTTTTCCTGTCATTCGTTCCCGGAATCGCTTTTACTATGTAGCGTTGTTCAGTTCGATCGCTCTAGCAAATGCGTAATTTCAGCAAATTATTCTCGCAGTGAACTCACCTCTGAGAACAACTCCAAGGTTGCGGCTCTTTTAAAGTGTGTCTCGAAATCTTTCTTTAGTATGTCAACGGTCATGTTAAGGTTCGAAGATTCATTTCATGATTTCTGTATTCCAACGGTGGTCGTATCTGACTAGTTTCTCTAGATTCCACTGCGTTCAAGAAAGCATGCTTTTCATAGAGAAGTTTTCAAGCCTCACGTAAGGAGTCCCATAATATTATCTGTTCATATTGTTGCTAGCTCATGGTTGCATCTTGGCAGCTGTACATTCTCACATCAAACTTACGCGAACTTCTTCCACTTTTATGAGACGTTAAGTCTGCTAATTTGAACCTCTTTGCTTTGTATTTCATGAGAATTTCGAGTGAGTAGGTAGTTTTTCATTAACACATGATGTAGAATGACTTAGCGACACCACTGATGTTTTCTTGTGGTGTAGCAGATCTTCGAAGCTCAGCGGTTCTTATTCTGGACTTGAATTTAGGTCGCCTATCAGTGGGGAGGGCGACGGTGGCTGAGCATCTGTTTTCAGCATTAGGTGGTAATTTGATAATGTATCCTTCAATGGGCATTTAGAATACCCAAAAAACGAACTATCAGATTTTTACTAAGTGGGCCATACAGCTATAACAGTGCAGTCGAACTTTTTTACGCAATATTTCTGTTCGTTGCATATAGTATCTTTCAAATAACTTTTCATTTTACGGAGCAATTGGCGAGCACGTCGAAGCTTTCTGCATTCGAGGGATAGACAGAGTGTTTCTGTGAGACCATATTTGCACACAGAGCAAAGAAATCTGTTTGTTTTCATCCCACTGTTTCGTTGATTTCTTCCTCTTCTGATAGTGAGCACCGTAGCAACTGTTTCCTCAGCTGTTTCCTATCGAGAGCTTCGACATTATAGGCTTCATCTCTTTGTGCAACTTTTGCTATCGTCATTTCTTCGCTTCGGCATTTCGCTGCCCACACTCCTTCCTTTCCTGCACTGCGTTCGCGTGGCACCTGGTCGTCTTCGCTAATGGTGGCATCTTCAGTTGTCCCATGAGAGATTTCCATACATAGTGCCGTTTTTACCTTTCTCCAATAAAGTCCCGTTCGTGGGTATCGCATTTATCAGCATCTAATATAAGCGCGGCTCATGGCAATTTCGAGTCGCCGGTAGATGGTTTAACGACATAACTTGTATTAGCTTTTCCGGACAAGAGGTTGTGTGGCCAGCTGTAATAGTTGAAAAATGCTGAAATCCGCGATTGAAGCGACCTCATCGCTATATTTCCAGCTTAGAAGAATCCATATCGATCTGGTCCACTCGAAAGGAGAACAAGTCAGAGGGAAATCAAAAAGCACCTCACAATATTGAGGCATAAAATCACATCCAATTCAGCAAAACTATGCCCAAATGAGTTCGCTTCGAATTTTAGCCATTTTTAGTTGGCAGAATTTTCCGAAATGCTATCTTCATGAAGCGTTTATGAAATTTCCATTCTAAGCTTTCAGTTGAGCAGGACAGCGGAACTGTTGCTATAACAAACTGAAGAAATGATCGGTGCTTTCCCGTATTTAGTTGGGAAATCCGAAAAGCCAAAGTCTCTGCGAAACCGGAACTTTAGTAGTAGGTGCTACTGCGCTTGACGGATAGCTGTCGAGTAATTTTTGAAGTTCAAAAAAAAACGAAATATTCTACCATATACATAACTTTCCACTGTTGGAGCTGGCCGTTGAAGGTCAAAAAGTATTCTGTCCAATATTTCGCCGGTTTCAGCTTCATTCCTCATTATTGACGGGCGTATTCTCACTGTGAATCAATCGAACGAAACAAAATGGCAGGAGTCATCACTTAGCTGCTTCCATCTACACAACTTGAAGATCGTATCTCAAGTGTACAGTTCGCCAATGGCGGAAAAAATGGAAAATTCGAGCCACTTCATTGGAAATTAGACGCGAGTTATTCTTAAGCATTTTTCGAACGTTGAATTAAGTATTCCCGTAAATTAAGTGAACAGTATGGTTCTTTTAACCCACAACGGTGAAGTATTTTTGTGGAAATAAATAAAAGCCTAAAGGTGAGCTACTTTTAGGATAAGTTCAAACATTTGGTGTTTGTAAATGTGAGGGAACACTCAACGAAATCGTTTCCTCACATATGAACGCTTTTCAGTGAACGGGTATTGTTGTGGGAGTAAGCAGAAAACCTGAAATGAAATTTTGCGTCATTAAATTCGTTCCATTCTCTTGAGGAATGAGTGTGAAGCAACGTCCTACTCTCTTCTCCATTTCCCTTCGTTTTCCCTACTGGTGAGCGGTTTCTATATTTTCGCGTGGATAACAGTTGTACTATTACTGTCCGAGTACTGCTGTTACTGCTATTTCTATTACTACAATATAAAAATTCCGATAACAAAAGTGTCTACACCAATTTTTCATTGTAGTTTGTGCTAAAATTATTTCCATAGGGTGAATCGTTTCTTCATTTTCTTTTCTTTTAAGTAAGGTTGAGAGATTTATTTTTCCTCACTCTTGCTGTATTAATGTTCACGAACATTACATTGACGATCGCCCATAATTTAACGAAGTAAGCAATCTTTCCTTCTTTGAGTGCACAACATGTCAGAACAAACATACTGCGAACAAATATAAAAGCTATGGAATCTAAAAGAGGAACTCATCGTGAAGCATTTCTTATCCAGTCTGCATTTAGTATTTTCTCCACGTTTCCTAAATACTTTCATAGAATTTGTAAGGAAGAAATGTTTGAATTTCATTGATTTTTCGTAAAATATCTTTGAATTTCTCGAGTTTTTCAAGGAGTCTAGACTCATCGAGCAATTTTTTTTTTTCTTCACGTGTATAGGGGTCTTTGGTAATAATTGAATCGTTGATGATTATCGATGGGGAATTGCAAAATTCTTTGATCTTGATGCACACCAAACTGGAGGAGTGGTAGTAGCCAATGAATAGTGGAAGTGAAATTTTCTTCTTTTCTCTCCAAATGAAAACGAGTATATAATGAGAAATTTCAAAGGGAATTAGCGCAGTTGATAAAATCATTTGGCATAGAGACAATTCTGAAGTGTTGTGATGTTTCGCTGGAAAAGTGAGAGGAGAGGAACGTTGTTTGCAGGTGCCGACAGTCGACGCATCGATGAGCTCATTTCGAATTTACGTCTATCACGTCGCACATTTCTTCCAAGAAGCCTATGGTAATTCTACCGGTAATTCTATTCTCACATTTTTCGTAGGTTTTTTTGCACCACAGGATGTGCCGATTATATTTGCATTCGCTAAATGAGTGGATATTTTCAGATCGTTTTCACAGAAACGTTGAAATCGATTTAGGCGATCATTTCATTTTAGATTGTTGAGCATCTCATTTAATAATTTAATGCGCACAGCATGAAAATGATATGTTAAGCGTACATTTATCAAGTGGGGGCAACTAAATTTTGCTCACTTATTATGTCTGAATATAGCCACTGATATCGCATATATCCAGTGAACAACAACGCTATTCGCTCTATTCATAGATCCGATCGTTTTTCTCCGCAAGTCAAAGTTTAATGCAACTCATTAAGGCAGGTTTTCAATACCATTGTTCAACTTCTGAACTGCTAAGTGTTCTCTTCACATCTTTTTTAGTTTGGTTAGATTCACCCCGTCATGCAGATGCACCTTTACACAACACCTAGATGTGTTTGGCGCTTTCTTAAAGTGCTGGGGTTCAAGATGCTTATTGTTGATATATCCAAGTGCTACTGCAAGTCTTTCGGTCACAGCACTTCATTTCCGTTCGTTCATTCCTTTTTTACAATCAAATCGATCTAAGGATATCATATTCCGAACTGGTTGTGGTTATGTACCTCATAATTCATTCAGTTACTTCCAAGATCAATCTAATTGCCCAATTATTGCGCTGTGAAGTGCAAATTATTTCCGTTCATGGAACGATTTCAGCGATCTTTTAACCATGTTAACGACTTTATAGCTTAAAAATTAATCGCGAAATGCTTATCGATTTATTCTTGCAAAGTTTTGTATTTAATGATCGAATGCAATTTCTGTTCTTTAATGTTCTCCAGTGAGAAAAAAACGTCTCAAATTGTAATGTTGGATGATATTTCTGTTGATGCTACACTCAGCATTATATTCATATCCGATTAGAATCCGAAAAAGTTCAGGAAATCGCCATTTATAGGTTTCTCCGCCTACACTGTGGTTTAATTAGCATTTTTGTCTTCATAGACCGAGCAATGTTAGATGCGTTTTGCGTTTGTTCCAAATTCTGATCTCTTTAATAGTATTTTCGCTGTAAGTATATATTTTAGTTGCCGATCAAATAAAAAAAATTTTCATTCACAGGTTTAATTTTTCTGTAATTCCGAACAGCAATTGAGTTTGCATCTCAAGAATGGACATGGCTATGTTGTCAGACACGTTGGGCTAAAATGTGGAGTGTCGAGTGCGTCCCATCCTTTCGATTGTCAGATTCCACCAAATTGGAGTAATGTTTGAGGCCAGGAAAGTCCAAAAACGCCATTTTTGAACTATCTGTCAGGATTTATGCATTCTGTATGGTACGAGAAATGATAAAAACTTTGTTTTTCAACTTTTGCATGGTTTGCACAACGACGGAAATATACTTCAATCGCTTTCAAATATATTTCATTTCATTCCCGTTTCTTACATACATTTGTTTCTCTAAGCTCTTTCAGTTTCTGGACAGAAACAATTTAAAGACATGAATTCCCAAAATAAAAAGTGTCAGTGCATCTTGTAACATGAAATAATTCCACAAGTCAGATTTCGAGGCGGTCACTCAAAGCGATAACAAGTTCATGATAGTTGGATTTCAAAAAATATTTTTAGGTTATTTATGCGATCGGTCGTTTTCAGCCGACAGATGACATATTGCCAACGTATTTCGTATTAGTTTACCTCGTCGTCTGCGTGCGAATTTAATGACATTTTACTGAGATGTTGTGGTTACCTCTCGTCACATGAATGTGACATTATTGAAGTGCATGATGATCGGTGTTTTTAGGTCACGAAAATGATCGGCAGATGAAAATCGTATCGATTAAATAAGAAGCTAATCGAATCACCAATAAACGAATCTTTCTAAAAAGACATATAAGCGGCGAACGAATCGATATCTCACATTAAAGTCATCAAGAAAAAAGTAAGTGCGATGTGAAAAAAAGCGAAGTTGATAGGTTTCTCTGTTGCCTCGAGGTGTGTTCAAAATGATGAAGAATGTCGCCAAATACGGCACTTGCGCTAGATTGGCTGTAGTTATCTCTCATCCATCTCCGCGAGAAATTGTAGTTTCCCCTTCGATTCTCATTGACTATTTCCGTCAGTCGGTTAGGCGGTGTTCTATCCGAATCGACTTGTATTCATTTTCAGTCTCCCGTTAGCGTTGTTGATTCGTTCACGAGTTTTTATGCTTATATAAATTAGCGCCGATCATTTTAAGCCGCATTTTAATTTCCTATAAAGTAGCGGCGTTGTTGTGTGTATTTCTTTTGTAGTAACGCCGATGAAGGGGCAAAAATATACCACTAAGCATCATTAACTATTCGTTTATTTCAGTAACCTTATAAGTGAAAGATCAGTTCAGTAGAGGAAAGCATGTCAGCGATTACTTCTTCCCATTGTCAGCACTTACCTTCCCGGCTATCATTTGATGTAGTTTTACTGCGACTTCCCTGTAAGTTAAGCAAATTTCATATTTTTAACTTTTCTTCATCAATGTCCCTTATCCTAGCAATTAGCCTTCTTTGTTCAATTCATTTTTCACCTCTCTTTTGAAATAATCGCAAAATTCTTTCATAAATTTATTTTTTCCACACATTTTTTTGAGTATATTTTAAAATGAATTTCATAAATGGAATGAAAAATCTCATTATTTAACAGTCCGTTAGATAATTTATGAATGATTTGTTGTATTCGATGAGAAAAATTTGTGATTTGATGCGTCCTTAAATTATTGCATTTATCGATCAACGCCTAAATAGGAGAGAGAGTTCAAAGACGATTTATTGAGAGATCATTGACGCGACCACTCATCGTTGTGCATTCATTTCAATGGTTATCGAATACCCCTATTGCGATTATATTCGTCGCCTCGTTGAGACATATCTCACCTCTTTCCATTGATCTTCCTTCGAATATTTAATGTTTAATAAATTTTGTAAAATGGAATAATGTAAAATAGAATATTTAATGAATGTTATTTTGTGCAACGTATATCATTAAAAGTAATAGATTTTTAGTTTTAGAATAATTTCGGATCATTGGTAAAATTGCCAATGAATAGAAAATCGTCGGCTTCAGAACGATTGCGTTTGATAGATTGAAATTCCTAACAAGGAATATATCGTTTCGTGGAAAATTTATAAGGCAAATGTATAAATATCACTTTCAACTCTTTAACTTTTCATAAAAGTGATGTATGAGAGTGAGGAATCCAATTCACCAAGCAAAAACAAACACTCGGAGAAATTTTGTCCTCAAAATGAGAAAAATGAAAATGCCACTCGATCCATATTATCACGATATGCGCAAATATATCGTTATTGTTTTCCTGTGGCTCTTAATTCCGGATACATAACTGCTTCAGGATAGAATATTTTTGCTCTTTCAGAGCTCCTCTCGATGAATGAATCTTGTAAGTGTACGTTGAAATGAATTATAATACTATATATATAGTAAATAATCACGTGATTGAGAGCATATAAAATATATTTCATTGCAGTGCCTTCCAAACTTTACTGGAAATAACTAAAACTTAAAGTGCACTGCAATTTTATCGGAGCGTAAACTTCTTAGTTGATTTCTAATTTAAATATATGGAAAATGGCTGATGAGTAGCATCATATCTTCTGTAGGCGGCTTAAATCGGCTGCCATTTATAGTGTGCTGTAGTCGTCACTTCTTGCATAAAGTGGTAGTTTGGTGAAAAGTCCCATTCTTCGAGTGGAAATCCTTCGTTATCGAGAAATAAACAAGTTGAATTTTTCGAACTTCTCTCAAGAAACTGAAAATTCTCCGTTATGAAACAACTATTTGCAAGATCTGCTAGTCGCTGACGACCTACTCGGATAATAAAACGAAGAATGTTGATTGAGAAACGATTTTTTTGCTAGTCGGTGCAGCATCCTCGGCTTCGGATTTCTCGAGGAGCGTATGAGAAACGACGATTGTATTCTCCGATCGACAGTGCAACCGCGATTTCATCTTTTCCCACTGTTGAGTTCGATGGTTTTCGATTAGACAAAACACGGATGCGAATTCCGATTGAATCGTGTGAATCGACCGTTCTATGAAAATAATGACTTGATCAAAAGTGAATATCATCCGTCGAAGTGATATAGAAGAGAATTTTCTGGCTGCACATCAATTCGTTCGCCAGGCTGAATGTGGTCGCTTGTATCGCTGCTTCGACAAGGTTCGTCACCAATAAAACTCTTCTTGCATTATGCATACGATTCCGATTTATAGAGACATCAAAAGAGTCGCTAGTAAAACACTTCAACAAACGCTTTACGTTAATCCTTGTCGTAGCAAATCATGGAATACTTACTCAGCCAACGAAATATTCGCTGCTGTCGAAACGACGATATTTCTACAAGGTAACCCAAAGCCTCCGATTTGTCGGTAAGATTCAGGCGAAACAGTGCTGTCAATGGTTCCTAGTGGAATAGTTCAATATATGCATTGAAGAGAGCGACTAAAAATGTATATTTCAGCATGCTTATATCGAGGAAATTCTGCAAAGTTATCTTTCCCTTTGTTCTTGAAAGCTCAACAGAGTATCCAGGGAACTAGAAATGACTTGCGCTTACAAAAACTTGTTAAGAAATAGTTTTTTGACGGGACGGAGGGAGATGATGGGGTAAATTTGCATTGACTCTTTTACCGCATAAGATTAGACTATTTCTTTGCAGTGACAGAATTTCAATATTTTAACCAGAAATCGTTCAGTGTAGGCCCGATCGATTAAAATCCTCCCGCAGAATTGTATCATTAGCGTTGAGAGTGCAATTGCGATCTCTCGATGCTCACCTTTAGAAAAATTTTCACACCAAAGAAGGTTACTTTCCTAAAGTTGAGCGTCTTTTTGTGATTATTTTCGTTACTATTCAGACGATTATCAGCTAACCAATAGTAGTACATTTGAGTGGAGAATTGAAAAAATACAAAATTTCTAAATAATAAGATACACCAATATCTATCAAGCAGTGAATGTGTTTGCTTTAATTGCGCATTATTGCAATTGGTCGAGTTGCCGAGTGCAGAAACGCACAAAACGCAGATCACATCGGCCTTCTTAGTTCGCTTCGATTCTTGTTCTAGTTGTTGTGATAGGCAACTACATCTATCACCCGTGCGAAGTGCGCAATCATGTTGCTTTGTCGAATGAGCTCTGACATTCCTTCCTTCTTCTTCCTTTTTCTTCTTTCAGTTTCAGGAAAACTAACAAAAAAGATTTTTTTATCACCTTGCACCTTTATTGCTAGCTGTACCGCGTGTGCTGTTGCTGATTTCATTAGCTCCGTTGTTGCTGCTGTAGGGATTACAGTATTACACTATCTGTGGCCAATCATCGACCAGTATGCCTAAAACTTCATTAAGCATTAATTTTGATATTATGGATTCTTCACAGTGATTTCTAAGTTGTTGCCGTCTCGAATCAATCACAAATTAGTTGCTGCAATAAAGTGAACATTTTAGTGCACTCGTATCTATTCGTGACGCGAGTCGACTTTATAGAGGCCCCAGCGGCCGAAGTGGAGAAGCAAAAGCAGAAAGAGCAACTAAAAATGCCTCCAACCAACTTGAACAGGTTTGTTGAGACTATTGCACCTGCGATATCACCTTTTAAATGATAAAAAAATTGCGTAGATGATGATTTCAGTTAAAGGTCATCTTCTTGAAAGTATTCTCTCAATGGTAATTCAGTGCGTTTATTTATTTTAGCTTCTAAATAATGTTGAATATTTCCAACTCGCTCGTCGTCAAGTACCAATAACACATTTAAGTGACCTCATTGCATTTCATTGCATAATTTTCGTCGCATATCAATTGTGTTTCTGTTTTGTGTCTTATTGATATGATTGTTGCCGTATTCTTTGCGCATTTTTCGATACTTACTTTCTGATAACGTTTGATGGCATTTAGTGCTAGTAGCTACTTGCATTTCCGTTCATTTATCAGGTGATTCAATTAAAGTCACGCGATCTCATATTGTGGCGTTAACCTCTAGAAATTACTCCTCAAAACGGCTATGCTACGCTAAATTTCTCATTAAACATTTCATTTACGCTGATATTATCTAATAAGTCATCAAAGGAATCCGAAATACGGAAAGAGTTTCGATTTTATTAACCTTAAAAGTTCGCTCACTCATTGTTTTGTCGCATTTTCAAGTCCATCGCTGATCGAAGAAGACGATAGGATTTTTAAGAGTATCGGTCTCATTGAAAACTCTCGCATCATTTTATTGCTCTATTTCTCGATACCTAAACATTCTCGATCCTTGTCGTGTCAACTAGCCGGTAGCACGATTATTGTCTCATATAAGCCGTCATTACGAGGTAGCAATAAATACGTTACTTTTGCTCGATAAAGAGTTGCTTTCCTCATATTCCATTAATTCGATCCATTTAGATTCTCTATTTAGTCCTTCGTAGTTACTCTATCAAATAAAGTCTTTTTGATCATATACGCAAGTAAATGCGAAGTTTTTAATGTTACTCTCTTGTCTGCACAATCGCTTCCTTTTTTTCCATTGTTCTCATGGTTCTTGTTGTTCATTCTCATTCATTTACTGAACGACATCAATAGGCTGAAGAAATGCAGCGGAGACAGTCAATTCCAGAGGCATAAGCGTGGAACTTGTTAGAGGCGTGAAGCCAAGCTTAAGCCTGTTCAGCGAAATTAATTTTAAGGCACAACATTTTTAATTTCAGAGTGTTTCATCTACCTCCCCCCACCCTGTCCTCCCCCTTTCCAGTCCTATCTTTATACGCTGTCAGTTGTGCATTAGTCACGTTGAATTATATTTCGCTTCATTACGAAACACAACGATGTTGGTCGTTTTCCAGTTTTTCAGCATTGAGAGAAATCATCACTGTTCTCATCGTATTTGTGAATTATCTTAAGCAATCTATTCTTATTGGCTATTCATAAAATATTTCATAGCCATGTTCTCATTCAAGCGAACATTTCTCTCTTTCTATTGTTTTGAAAGGTTTGTGCTGAAGTAATAAAGCCGAAATGAAAACTTTGAACGTGAGATT
This sequence comes from Parascaris univalens, assembly GCA_037576465.1. NCBI lineage: Eukaryota > Metazoa > Nematoda > Chromadorea > Rhabditida > Ascarididae > Parascaris > Parascaris univalens. The sequence continues at coordinate 71,123,484 of CM075173.1, read as the reverse complement.
TCTCCTCTTTGTTGGCATTTAAGATATTATGGGATTTAGCGATCAATTTTATTCGATAGCTGACCGAATATCGCTCAACAAAACGTTTCCTCTAATCGTGGGGATTGTTTTAGTCGACCGACTCCCCAAGAGAACCCACTTATTAATTGTTTCCTCGTTATTTTTGTATATTTGTAGAAATGATTTGTAATTATAGACTGAAATATAAGAGCGCATATCGATCTCCCTCATAGCGTTTTTTCTTTAATTTATCTTCCTCTTTCTTTTCAAAGAACCTTTAAAGTTAGTATAAATAATTTTTTTTTATTTTGCTTATTCGATCCTTTTTTTCGCATATTTCTACTCGATAATTATCCAACAGGAAAAGTAGTCTTTATTAAATTTATTCCTCCTTTAAGAAGAGAGTGGAATGTGCTTAGTTGTCAACGGTTATCTCAGAGAGAGCATAATATTAGGCGCTTTTCGTGCACAATGTACTTGTTAATCTACCAATAACACTGGCAATACGTTAGGTTATGTCTCATAGAGTAACCAAAACAACAGCCGATTATAGACCATAACCCCCCCCCCCCCTTCCAGTCTCCTTCCCTCTTGCCTTTCCCACTACTTCTCCCCTCAACCATCTAGTCATAGACGGAAGTTGTGTGAGGTAAAAATGGTTTCATTCCCGGAACCGCTTGCAAGTTTCCGGAATTGCATGGAAATGATGATGAGTCATTCTCAACGATATGAGTCATACACCTCGTCAACAGTACTGGAAAATATAACTTTCCTGAACTTTAAAGAGTTCTCTAATCTTGCAAGAGAAAAGTTATTTTTTGTCCTAAACGTAGCCATAAAATTCAAATGTTATATTTGTTTCTCCATTAATATCACGGATGGAAATTGAATTGCAACTAAGCTGCTGAAATTCTGCAATCTACTGGAAGCCATGAGTAGTCAAAGTTTAAGTTGGAAACCTCAAGCTGCGAACACGAAGCTTTGGCCATCATATCTGAACTACGCGCAGCCATGTGGCCCCTTCCCTTACCGCCTTCTGTATAGTCCACCCTCAAATCGGGCAAATTTTCCCCTGTATATGCTACATAAGGTTTTTATGAAGCCCATAAAGGAAAAATTTGCTTGCAAGCATTACAGTCCGCTTGGTGGCTAAAAAGCAACAAACAAGCGAAAGCTCACTTACAACGACGTGAATCTTTTCGATAGGCTAACTTTTGAATGCGGTTAGATGAATAACTGCATCATTGTTTTGACGTGATTAACTTCTGAAACTATGGATTTGACGATCGCACAACTTTTTATATGGTTGGGAAGTTTAAAGAGAGCGAAATCTGCCTTTGCCGCAGGAAAGCAGAGGTGAATTCATCCACTCAGTCTTCCTCCTCTTCCACGCGATGAATCGCATGTTGTGATTTTTTTTGCTGCTGCATAGTCCATCCACAAGTCGCGCAAATGGTTCTCGGACATCAGATTCTCGGGTATGTATATGCATTACTAGTGAAATAGTGAATAACTGTTACAATAGTAATGCGGAGTGAAAACACAATTCACTTCACCCGCATAGGAGTGTGCCACTATATTGACCGAATTTCGCTGCATTCCACGAAACACAATATGACAATGTGACGACAGTCACTTCGAAGGCGACGCAGTCAATCATTATGTGTATTGCCCTCCTCTTCTTAGTCGTTCTTTCAGTTTATTCAACTGGGAGGGGGAGAGGGAGGCGAGGAGGTGGGAAAATGACATGTGCGCGATACATAAATAATTTCCATATAGCGAATAGGGACCTTTGGAGCGGAATTTTTTAGACTTATTATTCATCAACGATACCCCCACTTCATGTAGCCGATCCTCTTCACTTTTCCCCCTTTGGGAAGATCGTTTTTTCTCGCGATATTGAGTCGGTCATTCCAGTAGTTCCTTTAAAAGCTTTGATATGGTGGTCATCGATATAAAAATTTCCACCCGAGATGCTATTGTTGTATATAGTGTGATTTTGTGAGGTAATAGGATACAATTGTGCAGTTTTTTATTTGTTCTCTATAAACCGCTATCCATAAATATGTAACTGATCCATGAACGGGTCGCTGATACGAATCATAACGCCCCTTTTCACTGTCTGCTTTTGAAAAATATTCTGCACTTGAAATTAACTGAATAATTTAGGCGTATATCTTCTTTAAATTCATTTCTTAATGCGCAAAGAATTCCACTTAAAAAGGGCTACAAGACTGTTTCACTTCTCGACTCTCTAGTAGTCTCTACTTATTAAGCACTAAGTAACCTCAAGATATGGTAGCTACATCAGCTTTAGGGTGTAGCCGATCGTCATCGGAAGAGGTTAGAAATAATGAGAGATGCCCAAGAATTCATAGGCATTTTGAAACCGGTTGAATCTTCATTTTATGCTAGTTGACCAAAAAAAACCGCTTTTTGCGATGAATTTGTGCGAGTGCTTTGATTACTTAAAATTTAAATGAATTATTCCATTGCCTTAATTATTTATTGCCAACCTTTGATGCAGTTGCTTAGCCCTCTGACTGGAACTGTATTGGCGCATATCTTGCCAACTCCACTGGTGCGCTTTTCCATTCGATGGTTACAAGTTGTGTCGATAGGGGATTATTGACCGTAAAGTGCGCACTTAAAGCTGAGTTGATTATAAAGTGATTGCGTCATTCCCGGACCGACGTGTTGGTCGATAGCTTTGAATTCGTCGCGTTGAACAAAACTCCCTGAGCTTAAGCCTTCCCATCTCGAGCTGCAAAACATGTTTATAGATCGCGGTAGAAAGAAGGAAGAAAACAGGAAAGTCAAGGTCAATTTGTTTTAGGTGGTGAATTTAAACGATAGAGGTCGTATTCGAGTGTGTTTCGTCAGCCGGACAGTGAAGACCGGTGCAAATGCTATAGCTGCCGTATTAAAATGTAGTAGGCATTTTATCTTTTCGCATGCATTTTTTTAAGAGTACCATTAATCAGCGGAAGTCACTATTACGCATTCGACGGTCTCTTTATCTGTTTTTGTTGGTGCTAAAAATGTTCGAAAGGCGATCGCTAAGCGATATATTTGTTGTCGGAAGAAACCACAATCGCACCACATCGTATAAACGTCTCTCTTCTAAGAATTTGCATTCGTATTTGATAACGATGAGACCCTTCAGCAACATCAAAAATAATTTACTTTCATTGCATCCAATAAGGCGTATCTCCATTTTCAAATTTGCTTTGCATATTTTATTCATAAGGCGCGTGATTAAGCCTGCAGATTGTGCGATCCGAAGAAACGAAGTTAAGTGATGATCCGTAAGTCTTTTCCGCTTGTTATTCCACCTCATGTTTCGTCGTCTTCTACGATCAGAGTACACACGGCGACATGCAGAATCGTCGACTCACTGAGGAATACCTTTCGATTGAACGCAAGAGTCCTAAGTTGCTTCAAAAACAGGACAATAGGTTGGATGTGTCCATTTATCCGTATATTTGGCAAATATTTCTGGAGTGTCGCCCATTATTACTCTCAAGGGTTTACTTGCGCCATTACAATCTACTGAGTTTCTTATAATGCCTTCCATTAAATGCTCTCTTATTGGCAGAAGCGTTCAATCGATCTAATCGTTTTTTTTGGTAATTTATTAAAGAAGAAATCTCTAAAATGAAACGATATTTTAAATGGGGACGTTCTAATAAGAGCACAAAGAAATACTCAACACGAGATGTCTTTAGGACAACTCGGCAGTCGAAGGTCGAACGAGATCAGTCGTTGTTGATTGTCACGTTTTCTCTCTACTTTCCTTGCCATCTTATCTCTTTCGTTTTCGTTGTGAACTGGTTGAATGCACTTTCCATTATTTTCATTTCCAATTAAATACATACACACAAACGACACGGTATTCCTATGGAGCCGATGACCCACAATTCGGAAGGGGGTGGGGAGGGGGAGGGGGGGGGAGTATGAGGAGACGTCGAGCGAGGAACGTTGTGAAGCGTCCGATACGGCGGTATTGTCGACTCGTTGACGTGGGCGCTGGCAGCAATGACGTAGCAAGTATGCACTCTCTCTCGCGTTGCACGTCAACGCACACACACGAGCGTGTGTGATTTGATGTCTCAGTTTTGATGATTTCAACGATGAATTTTACTACTGATTGACTTAATTAGCGTTGCAGAACGGCAGATTCGTTTCACTCCGATATAATCAATGTCTCCGTGTCTTTGAAAAGTTTTTTCCTATTTTTTCCTCTCCTCTCCCCTCCTTCTCCGTCTCTGTTTCGCGTTCACAAACATTTCTGCATTGAGAACATTCAGTGAATGCGTTTCGTTTTCACTAAATGAAATATGGCGCATAAGAATCTCTTTGTTTGTACCACTCACTCATCCTCGTATGAATATAAAGCTTCTCCTCAACGTTGTCGTCTGCAAGAGCGGCGAGGAGAGGGAGGGAGAGGGGGTTGACTTCTTTCTTAGCACAAATATCGAACATTTGTACTTATTTTAAATGATGCTTTATTAGAGAATATTATTCAAATATAGATCTTAACATTGCATTTCGGTCTTAACGTTAAATATATACTTTCTACTATGTTATCATAGGAGCGCCGTCATTGGGCTTTTCGATATCAGAACTATATAGTAGGCAAATGATTCATCACTATCATTAAATCGTTTCAATTTCTCGGCAAATTGCTGTTCGTTATCGATAATTTCATCGATAATGAGGTATTTTGATGATTAACTTCTTCAAAGTAAATACTAACTGCGAATAATTTAAATATATAATAAAATAACAAAAAAAATTATGTGATTAATTAAATGAATAAATTGAGTATAATTATTAATATGTGAGTTTTTTGTTTCTTCTCCATTGGAATTCTTTTTTGGCAAATTTTTGCTCTTAGTGTGGGAGAAAGTTTGCCTCATTCATTCCTTTTTATTAGCCGATTGATATAAAAGAATTATTTCTTTGAAGTTGCAATAAGTATCGTTGGAATTTTCCCCGTGAAATTGGGCATCATTTTCTATATTCGTTTATTATGGTTCACATAAAAAGACCAAATGAGAATGTTTTTTCTTTTTCACCCACGTCGATCATTTAACCTCTTAAAAGCAATTAAACTTTCAAAATTGGTCAGCACTTAACTCTCATCATGGGTGGTGCCATTGACGTAAATGCGCTTGAATTGCTCAAGTTTCTCTCATCATTAAACGAGTAATGTTGTTTTGTTAGATGAGCGAGTTGAATGCATTATTTTCATATTTTATTGATGAAATAATGCACCACTAAAGACCGGAAATTGGAGAATTTCGCTCTCTTTGCGTCTGTTTCACTTAATTATGGCAATATCTTTCAAACGTCGGCGAAATGCTCATAAAATTTTCCGCTTTCTTAAGCTAAATATTTCAATCAAGAATATCATTTATCATAATCATAATGGCAATTTTTTAATATATTTTACTATCGACGATATCGATCGCACTATTTTATTTCCTGTTATTATTATTATTTATTTATTTATTTATTATTAGTATTATTTTATCTTTTTATTTATTTATTATTATTATTTTATCTTTTTATTTATTTATTATTATTATTATTATTTTTTCAATACATAAAGCAACTCTAAAGGGAATGGGAAGAACTCTGACCGCAAAAGAAGAGAAATAAACTTAGCAAAATTCATCTCATCAAATAAGTCGATAATACTTTATTTCGTTATATTTTTTCCAACATTATCGTAAATAAAATGTGAAATTTTTTACTTGATAGAAATGCATCTTTTATTAGCTATCGTCAGTTGCCGTTATTGACTTATTCAAATTCTATAGAGATATTCTCGTTGATTTTATGTGAATTTTCATAGAAACGCTTATTTATTGGCCCGGAAAAATTATGAAAATGATTAGTAATTTTATCGCATTTGTGGAGAATTTTCTCAGGATTATCTTAGATAGGAAACATCCATAGATGTAACGGAATATAAAGTTTAATTAGAGTAAATTAGATAATTTTTTGATAGGTCTTCGCACCGATAAGATAGAGATACAAAATTGTTTACATATTAAAGCTAACAATCTCGAGTAGTAGTTTTTCGTTATTCCATTATGGAAGGCTCAATTCCTATAGATAAATTTTATGATGAAGAACACAGTTTCTACGCAGCCGATGAAAGATGAAGTTTGAGAGCATACTCATTGTTTTGCCATCGTCATTGATATATGTATCATGGCTTTATGGAGTTTATTTCTTTTATATTGTGTATATCCGTATATGTGTGGCTATGTGCGTTTACATGGATTCGCCTTAAAACTTCGAGATGAAATTCGCTGGAGTAAATTTCCTCGAATAGCTAAGCGTCATACTCGTTTGTTTGGATGAGTCCTCAGTGATTTTATAAGAAATCGGTCAATTTGATATTTTTTAAATTGAACGATGGTCTCATAGCAAAGGAATTTACCGATAAGTGCGCTTCACACCGTGCGCCTATTATATATAAAGGTGCAGTCAATATATAAGTCAATATAAAGGTGCAGTGGTTCCGTTCAGTATATTTTTGGTCTAATTTCTTCTCGATGATCATTGCAAAGCTTAATCATACTTTTGAAATATTTAAGAGTAATGAGTGATGGGTTTATGAGTAGCAAGGAAGGGAAAATAAATGAGTGGAGAAACTCAAGTGGAGGGGAGGAGGTGGGTGATCGTTCATTCATTGAGCAGCATCAAAGATGACGATCATTTCTAGCATCTATTTTCCTCGCTGTTGAATGTTTTCTTCGATTATTATCTATGTAATTCGTCGAGCAAATGTCATCTTTGTCGTTTAAATAGCGCTTCCTTCGAGTGACGTTCAACACTCTCTTCCGTTGTACAAAATTAATCGCCGTCTAAATAACTACTTCATCGTGCTGCGTTTATTTTATTTTATTTTTTTAAAGTCAATCCATCTCTTATATACGTTTGAAAGGAAATAGATAGCCTCTCCCCCTCTCCCCTTTGTGCTCATGCAAACATTTCACTCAGCAGTTGCAATGAAGATGTCGCTTACGAAATGCGAATGATAGCTAAGGAATTTTACAATATTACCTGTTATGTTTGCTCATTTAAATGCCAGTTAAGAGATTATTTACATCTGCGTGAAATCTATATGCAGCCAACTTTATTCTGGCGCAGATTGAGGTGATAATCTCGCTTTCGGTGATCAGTGAAAACTTTGGTGGCAGATGGAGACCAAACGCTCTTTTTCGCCTGCCAGATGAGTATATACATTTATGCATATAGCGGATAGAAGATACTGATTTCCGTCCACGTCTGATGTGTTTAGCTTGAAATTGAGTAACCACCCTCTTGCTTTTTCGTTGTTTCACTCGATAAGCGATGAAATGTGCACTATGCTCTTTTTCCCCTTCACAATCTGATCAAAGTATAAATTCCACGTGTTTAAAAGTGTGATATTAGCCGAGATTAATGAACCTAACACGTAATGCTATCTTCTGATGAGGTTCTTCCCAAGCGTTGTATAACGGCTACGTGCCACAAGGAAATAGCGTTATTATGGCAGCGTTTCGAGGGCCATTGCAATGTAAAGGCGATAGCAATTTAGCAGAAGATTCATAGCGAATTAAACATGGAATTGTAGCTCAGTTTGAGTAATTAAGAGCCTCATTACCAAGGTAACCGCCATACTAAAAAAACTCAAACAAAAAGTCACCAATTAAGATAGAATTATTTCATAAATCGTCGGAAATATTTAGACGTTTTTTCATAGGTGTTTAATATCATTCAGTGGGATTTTTAGTGCAATGGATAATTTTGCTTGAAACTTTTGCCTCAATTAATCCAAGTCGGCTATTATTTGAAAAGAAAATTGGATATTTACATATACAAAGTAATATTAACATATAGTATAGTGGAATTGTTTCGTTATCTAAAGGGGAAAACTCTAAAACGCATAGCACACAATCACAGAAGAGGAAACTTTGTATCCTGGCCGCTGTTCCTTCGTTCGTCCGCTCTTTTTTGGCTCCTATAGAAAAGGCCCATAGAGATGCGCAATTTGACGTTATGCGTTCGTCGGTTGATATGTGGAATAGTGCGGTCGCAGTCGAATGCACACTTGTCGTCGTCTCATTGCAGCATTTGTTCACCATCGCTTTCTGGAAATAGACTTTTTTGTTCATATGCCGCCAACACTGATTCGTTTATTCTTAAGTTATGTTGTTGTTGTTTTAATTCGATCATTAGAAAAAGAAGTTAACTCGATGGTTTATTATTGCAGTTCTCGATGGTTCATTATGGGGTTTTTGATAGTTTATTTAATTGAATAAAATAAGAGGTAATTTAAGTAAACGCGAGTTTATTCCCATACTTAATTATGTAATTTTTAACAGAACTTTACCGTTAAAGTAATATGTATATTGAGGCGTTACGCTTAAGTTGTAATATTAAACATCAAAATTAGCAAAGATCGGCTGTAAAAAGATAAACCCAATGAGGTGGGAAAGCGAAGGCGGCCTCCAATCAGTGAAACGAGTAATGACTGAGTTAAATTTCAGTGGGATTAAATTCAACGTGCTTCTTAACATCGGTATACTATCCTGAAAGCAACAAATAAATAGGTACAATTCATGCTATCATTGACTGCTAAGTCGCCATTAATTGCGTCAATAGAATTTTCTCCATAACTTATGAAATTTCATAGATTATTCTACTCTTTATTCATGGAATTTTCCAAAAAAAAATCTTCCAGAAATTTCAAAATTAAGGAAAAAAGCCACAAAAGAATAATCCATATTATATGTGAGAAAAGTTTAATATGAATTAGTAATGCGATTTAGCAAAAATTCCATTTAAATTGTTGCAAAAATGAAATCAGATTGCACCTCAAAAAGAATTTCTAAATCTTTAAATTGCACTCTATGCCGATCTCCTTTCTCGGTTGTAGGGGATGAATTCATTCAGCGTCGTTGTTAAACGTCACCCTCTTAGTTATCACCATTGGAGCATTTCCATATTATTGAAATTACAATAAGCATCGAAACGCTGTTTACAGCATCGAGAAAGAAATCATCAAGCGACCTAGAAAAAAGAAACTTGAAATTTTTCTCCCGAACATTGATGTCTGCAACTCGAAGTGTAAAAGTTAATATCGTAGAGGTGTTAGGAATTTAGCGAGGATAATCGAGACGGGCACGTGGAAATTAACTTCATTCACATCGACGACGTGCTCTTGATACACATTTTGTGTCGTGTTAAACTGGTCATTGCACACACCTATATACACATTGTGCTCATTTCAACAATCGTCGCTCAACTCGCTGCCCGTCAATAGTCATTTGAAGAGAGAGATAAGAGGGGAATGAAAACTTCCCCATAGAAAGTGCTGAAAATGATACCTGTGAACGTAACTTTTACCTTTCGGTGTGCCGAGAGAGGAAAGAGCAAAGTAGAACTCTTAAAAGTCTTTTCGCATCCCACAAAAATCACTATTCAAACTTTGGATGGTGCAAAATCTCAAGTGCAAACTCCGATGGGTTTTGCGAAACCTCAAACGTCACTGACGCAGAATTTCTTTTCCTTTTTTTTCCCGAATTCCAAATGCATTCCAGCATCTCCATTTGCGGAAGTCTATCTTGAAAAGTTGAAGTTCTGGATTTCTCTTCTATTCAACTGCCGAAGTGGTCGAACGCTAACGATACATCTCTTTTTTTGAAGTGGGAGGAATCGGCGAACGTCGACAATTGAGAACAGAACGTTTACTTTCATGTGATATCAAACTAAATAATGGCCAATTTAAATTTGTTCGTAAATATTACGGATAAATGTGAGCGAAAGAAATATTCACAAGGCAGAAAATCATATGGGCATCTTTCTTTCCCATCTCTTTGTTCCGTTCTCCCACAGATCCGCTCCCAAAGAGATATATGTCAGATCACGTGGAGTTCTTCCAGTGATCAGTGTTTCAATTTTGCGTGATGGAATGTGCACAGTTATGAGGAGAAGGTTCGGATCGTCAAGCGCGGCTTATGGTGTTGAAAATCCGACGGGAAGAGGTGAGATATGCCGTAGACGACTGGCTTTTGCGATCCGATCAACCAGTTTCATCGGTTGCCGGGCAGTTCGCACATTCCCTCAATTCGTGAAAGAAAAAACAACAACATGCAAATGTTATGCGCGATAGTGCATCCATCTTTGGGCGGCTTCTTCGCCGCGCAACTGAAAACAGTTCTCTTCTTTCCTCCTCTAGATAAAGCGGCGAGGAACAATGCGAAATCCGACCGGATGAGAAATCCACGCGAAGTCATGCTTTTGTTTTCCTCCTCAGTGACCGCTCCTCGATTCGAAGTTGAATGCAAACGTGCCCCAACTTGGGGTTACTGCGCACACAAACGCACTCACACAACTGCACATATCTGCAGGCAAAGAAATCCTCGCGTCGTAGAGATCTCAATGTCGCCAAAGCCCGTGCAAAAAACATTCGGCCAGAAACGTTTCGTCTCTTCCTTTTTTCCGGCTGCATAACTTTAGGCCAATGAAGGAATTTCAAGTAAACCGTTTAACGGCCTTCCCTGGCGAAACTGACCGAAGAGGCGCTAGCTGTAGAATTATGGAATCATGAGGATAAAATCCTGGAGAGACGAACTGATCGACAAATACGAATGGTCGAGTTTGCACGACCTCGAACTTTATGAAGGGTAGAAGCGGGAAATTCAAAATGGGAAGAAAAGAGCCTGTGATGTGAAAGATCGAAGCGTTAGGATCGAGCGTTGTGGGTTGGGCGGCCTGCATCCTAGAAGAAATCGGCCCAGTTGGTTGCGGTATCTAGGTCAGTTGCATCCATAACAGTTGAATGAGTGCTAGGTTGTTTCGTTTCTTTTTGAGCGACGTGATTGCTGGCTGTGATCAAGTTAGGTTTTATTTTTTTTAAAACCTATTTCAGATTAATGTGGGCGCTTAACCCTCAGATGAAATGGTGACCACATAATCAGTATTTGTGGTCCGCACAGAATTCCCTAAACTTGGGCACCATCGAGGTCTAAGTCAGACTGAATTTATATCTGACCTGAGGGGTCTCTCCCTATGTGTAGCGATATCCGGTTGCTGGCTTTCCGCAGTTTTATCCTGATTATTGCAGTTATGCGCTTCTACGCTGTGTTTAGTTTAGCAAGTGGAACCTAACCAAAAGCAAAAAAAACATGGAACGAAGGTAATAGTTAATCAGTGTTGGAACATGCGGCACTCATCTGCGAGCAGTCTTTCCACCATCTACGAAATAAACGTTTCATTTGTTTAAATTATTTTCGTCATTGAAATGTTGCTGAAAAGATTCGTTTAGTAATCTGGCAGACTTCGATATCATTTATATGTCGTACATTCAGTGAATTGCTACATTTGGCACCTTATTTTGGCTAATCGACGGTAGTTAGTTATCAACGCTTCGTATTCGTTTCGTTGAGCAACATGTTTGTATGACGTGTTTCCTTCGCTCATCACTGCCACAATCAGTTATCGTCCTGCCAGGCGTGAAACGAAGTTCCACACTCAAACTGGAATGTGCACTGTTCCAACATGGACCTCCTTTTTGTCTTTCTTACCCACCTGTCATGAGGCTGCCTAAATATTTGGCTTATGCGCTGGGAGTCTATTTTGCCTTCGTATCGATGAAGTAAGAGTACCGAGTTTCAGGATGCCAACGCCGCCCTTGCTAACGCACAACAACCGTGAATTCGTGGATTTCGAAAAGTCGAATGAGGTCGACCAACGTGCCGAGACGTTCGCTACGGTCGAACAATTCCTTGGACGATATGCAGATCCTAGACTTGCTAGGCCAATAAAGACGGTTCGTTTTTTTTGTGGAGTTTTTGCGGGTTTTTATTTTTGCAAAAAACATGATGTTCATGCGTATGTCGAACTTTTATCGTTTAGAATTAGAAACAGCAAATTGAGAGGTGTACAATTCAGTAATCGTATTGTGCGTTTCAGGTTGACCTCTTTTATTTTGTTAATCAGATTCCAAAAAGATCAGTAAACATTTGGAAATGCGTGAAATTTGCGGTCAGAAAGAAGAGAAATAGCGCAAAAAATAGTTCAGAGAACAGCGACTCTTTCGTGACTGATAAATGTGGGCAATGTGATCTGCTGAATTTAATTATGAATATTTTTCCCGTTTAATTTTCCAATGTTTTATTAGCGGTTATGATTTTAATTTAAATAAGCGGAATATAAAAAACACATATCGTGCCAACTTTTTTTGACATTTTTTTTTTCTAAACGGCGGTATTTTCTTTTGGAAATGCATTTTGTAATATATAGAAATTTTCGACGCATTGCCTAATATTGTTATCAAAATATGAATGGGAGAAAAGGTTTATTTTTGATAGGTTAATTTTGTGAGAACGCTCTATTGCCGTATAGGAGGAGATGCTCCATTAGGCGAGTTATTTTGAGCCCCAGTGTGAGTGAACGACGACGCACGACGAGTATGAATTTTTCCTGCCAGGGCCGTTGTTCGTTAAAAGATTAGGATTACACCAGTTTCATTTGAATAAATTGGGCCTTCTTCGTCAAGTTATGGAAGTGCTATTCTTCAAGAAAACATCCTAATGAACGATGATTTCAACTTCATTTATTGCTTTTCCCTTTCATCGGTTCGATTCTCCTTTTGTTATGGACATAAAAAGTTCTGCGTTTAGCGCATTCCTAATGGTGTTCTTTCTCTCTCTTTCTCTCCTCCTCTTCTCGATCCAAAAAAGATTTTCCACGTATCAGGTTCGTCTAACTTCCGTTTAGCATCAGTGTTCTTTGTTGTCTTTCTATTATTCGATATTTATTCGCCGTAATTGTTGCCCACATTCAGTGGAATGTTTTCGCAGTTTAAACAACAAAGGTCCTCTATCGTCTGATCATAATTCAAGGACATTTAATTAGTTTACCGTCGTCGCACTCGATTAATTAGTAATCTTTTTTTCACTTTCCCCTCTTATCTTTTGTGAGAATAACGGAAAATTCCCTCTTAATTCGTTTTTACTGACTTAATTTCAAATTAAATTTGAGATGTTTTGTCCCCTTTGATTGTTTATATGCTGTGAATTTTCCAGTAGATAATTTTACATTAGTTTATTTAAGTTAATATGAATGTTTTTGATGATTCTCTTTGTTGCTGCCAGATTTGTTCATTAGCGATTTTGACGAGAGAAGCTTGCTTGCAAATCACGCCACCTATTACACGTGAAGTATACGTGACACATTCGGTCGGCTTCAGCTTTGTTAGCGAACGCGTTATTTGTTTACTAAAGCGGAGATGGTCGAACGATAGCGTAGATATGATCTTAGAAGTTGGGCGTTATGCATTCCGTTGAATGCTGACACATGGTCGATATTAATCAACGCAAAGCATCAATCATGTTGAATACAAAAGGCACTTTTTTGTGCTAAATCATCGAAAACATCGTTGTTTTTGGCGTAATGTTTGCGGATTAATTTTTTGCATTTTGGTGCAATGTCGCTAATTTATCTTTGGGGGGAGAGGGGAAGCGAGCGAACGTTGCTTTCGCTACTCTATTTCTTTAATGTTTTTAGGTATTTTGAAGCGATTTTGGGTAATGCAGATAAAAGTCTGCCGGCAACGGTGAATTGGTAACTATGAAGTTGAGCACAGAAATTATATCATAAATTACGAATTTCACAGACGATCGGCTGCGAGAAGTTTGTCGATTTTCATCTAAATCATTTCAATGTTAGGCATGGAGGAAAATTTGGAGTCATTAAGAAATTTAAATTGAGAGGAAAATCGGACTTCAATTTTCGAATATCGCAGTTAATGTGAGCGAAAAATTCGTTTGTATAGAAAGATGCTCGGAGAGAATTCACATGGGGAAGTGCAGCTGCGGCAGCGACAAATTCATCTGCTTCTTGGAAAAGGCGGACGAAGTGATCAATATACCTACATTCATTAAGCGAGGAAATGACACTTGCAAATGGGAAGCATGAAATTGAGGAGATAGATCTACGTGCGTTGTTTATAAAAAATGCAGCTAGGTGTGTGATTTGTTCGCTGGGCGTTTTTTTTATTTGGGCTACGAGTAACCTCACAGAAGGGGGTCGGTTGAAACCGCAAGGAGTTAGTTTTTTTGTGAATTCGATATGGAACTTCGTTTTCTCGGACGAAGTTTCTAGGCGATCTTTCGCTAGAACGACCTTACGATCTATACTTATCGTCTCTATTCCTCTTCTGAATATGATCTTCAGCTGATAATGTAATAGCACATGACTGTGATGATAAATTTTTGTTCGCTAAATTGATCGTTGTTTGCTAGTTAGTCGGTACTGTTTCTCCAGGTTAACAGGTCACCTTAATTGAGTGATCCACCGGATTTTATTGTTCCATGGTTTTGCCTATACCTGAGTGCTGCTTATATTGATAGATGTTATGTCTTTATACCTGTTTAGCCTAAGTAAAGGTGAATTACAGTTGTTGATCGCGAACAATGGCATGGCGGCGTTCAAGTGTGTTATGTCCATCAGACGTTGGGCGCAAGAAACTTTCAAAGATGACCGATTATTTAAATTCATTAATCTTACAACCGAACAGGAAATCGCTTCTAATCCTGGTAAGTGCTATTTTCACCGGCAATAACTTTTACATTTATGCCATTAATGGTTGAATGTCTGTCTAACAGTGTCGAGATTGTTGGACGATCTGTCCCTCCAAATGTCTGAATATCACGTCGTATTTTCTTGCGCTGTCGTCCAATACATGTCGCATTCCACTAATTTACTGTCATTAGCAGATCTGTTGGAGGCAATAGAAGAAGAGCGGAAAGAAAGATATTTTGCGTCATCAGAAGAATCTTGAATGCACTGTGAGAGCGCAAAGTGCGTTTTGTACACAGAAGAGATGTTGGTGCTGAAGAGTAAAAGGAGGAGACGTGGAGGCACACAGCGAGAACTTCTAGAGGATATTAACTGTGTGTGATTTATGAAGTGGGTTTGCCATTATTGTTTCAATTAACGCGCTCTTTTTATTCTTCTGAAAGTTTCCGTTCCACGTGGAGGTTGAAAGTTTTTCAGCCATAAAATATACCTAATATCATTCCCGTTTGAAAAAGTTTTCAATGAATTTATGTATAGCAAGCATGTTGAAAATACGCGCTACTTTACATTTGGAGTTTGCCGAATAATTCTTCTGTACGCTATGTTCTGCACAGGTATGCACTTCCATTCCATCCATTTAAAATTAAGAGAGTCCGCGCAGACCTTTCGGAGATAAATTGTGGAATTAGGGGGAATGAGTAATTTTTAAAACTTAAGAAAGAGTATTGCTTGAGAAGTACACGACTCTTTAATAAATAGTAATTGAAAATCGTAACTAGCACTCGTAGAAAAGGTAATGCTTAGATCACACGGATCCAAGTAGCCGCAGTAACGTATTTACCATAGATCGGATCGACGCAGCCAATGCTGATGATATATATTATATTAGGGTATTACCATGAGAATTGGCGTTAAAGGACTTCGGCCCACTTTGCTTATCTTTGTTAAATAATTTCAAGCTATTTTCGCTTATTTTAAGCGCGAGATTTGCCTCAGTCATAGGCACTCTTAACTACTAATTTATTGCTGCTCAGTATGCCTTAAGTGTTGCCCAGTTCGATATACTTATTTTAGTTTGAAAATTTCTGCTCTTTTCATTCCGTATAGCTAAGAAATTTTCTATTCGCTTGTTCTCTTTATCTTGGTCATTCGGAGATTTTCTTGGAACTCTAACTTTGAAACCTTTCGTTAGTCCTTTTAAACCTCTTTATAAAATTTTTTGCTCAGCTTTTGGGCCAGCAGAAAAATCTCCTCGGCTACTGAAAGGACTCTGTTTCACAAAAGGAACTTTACTGAAGATTCTTGTGTACGCAATCTTGCTGAAAGGATTTTATCAAGGATATGTTCACTGAATGTAGTCGTCTGCATTGAAATGCTCAAATATATCCTTATTTTTCTTTGCCGCCTTCTTTTTATTTTGGATCCGCATAAAAATCTGTGGTATTGTTACTACGGGAAGGATTTTGTGCAGGTTGCGAGGAGACTCTCTGCTTATTAACCCCTGCTGCCTTAACCTGCACTTTTCACCTAGATGAAGCTACAAAGCCATTGGTGGTGGTATTGGTGGCTGGTGTCGATTTTTAGATCCCTTCACTTCGTTCCTATCTTCCCTTCCACTCAGCCGTCCACCATCTCCCTTCGTCGCTTCCCTCGCCTACTTCCTTCTCTGCATCTTCTTTCCAATTCCTGAAGGGCAGCTGGTCGTTGACAAATTCACTTGTTCTTAGCGCATTTGGCTTACGTTCATTTGCGAGCAAGAGGAGAAAAAAGTGGGGAATCGACGAATGGTTGCGTTTTTTTCTTAAATTGGCGTGTTCATCGTAGGAACGAGAGTCAATAAAACAGTTACAAAGTGCAGATGAAGCAGAGGCGAATACTTTGTGCTGTGATGTTCACTGCCTTCAGCACACCTATAGATCATTCGACGGTGACTTTTACGCGGTATGTCACTGCAGTTATGCGTGATGATGCAAACTGGTTGTGTGCATTCGGTGTTCAGTGTTCTAACAAATATTGTTGTTTGCAAAAGTTCACATCTCTTAGCGTTGCGTCATTCGACAGTAATAGAGATTTTTGTAAGAATCACGAGGAGACACTATCACTGGGAGAATTTAATCAACTCTTTGAGCATCTTCAGCATCCAATTTTCTGCCAAAGTAACACCTAAATGATCAACGGGCAAATATGAGGTATAAACTCATAAATCTTACCTTTCCTCAGGTCTCTGTCTCAATTTCACTTGTGGTTGGATGCGGCAAAAAGTCGTTGGATGAGCCATTAAGCCATTTCTCAGAGCTTTATCCAGAAATTTTCAAGCTGTCCTATGTAAAAAGAAATTGCTCTTTTATTATATAATGAAAGAGGACTGCAGTACAGTGTAATAAAACCACCTTTAACGTAATACAACACAATTTCAACAGAGGATGGTGCAGCAGTTTATTGCAGGTCAAAAATATTCACTGAAGTTAAAGAAGGTTGCTGGTTAGTTGAGAATTTTAGAGGGTTTCATTGAGAGGGATAACTGCTTCTCTTTTAAAAGTGTTGTTGCTTTCCTTCAGGGGCAGCCCAGTTCAGGAATATATGTATTGCGGTAACAGATTGTCCTCTCAGAAATCACCTTCAATTACAAGAATCAGTTATAATTCACCGTCATCGTCCACTGTGGTTGTAATGTGAGAAGTATACTTTCCTGTTAGAATGTGGGCTCGATGTTGAACGCTTATGCAGGGTTATTAAAGAAATGTGGCAATGTACATTACAGAATACCTGAAAATGATCGACAATTTCGTATTCTCACAATCGGGAGGTAATGAAAGTAATTACGCTAACGTCGATGAAATACTCAAGCATGCAACCGGTAACAATGTGGATGCCGTCTGGGCAGGCTGGGGACATGCATCCGAGAATCCGGATCTGCCGAATAGGCTCAATGCTAACAACATCTTGTTCATGGGACCTCCAGGACCCGCTATGTTCACACTTGGCGATAAAATCGCGTCGACCATCCTAGCGCAGGTAATGAAACGCACTGTGGAATGTTATCAGTCACACATCACTGGACCTCATGTAACTATTACTGTTGTTGATTTGGAAAAGAAGCTTCCCTTGAGTTGGGTGTTTCTCATATTTCATATGTATAGGTATGGGCGGTTTGTATGATGAAGAGTCATATTATATTCGCGTTAGAAACAAGATGTATTTTACAATTTGTCATTGAATGAGCTACATTGAAATATAGCGGCGAAGGTTCTATAGTTTAATGATCAGTAGGGTTTTGCTCAGAAGTAGAGGTAACTCGCATCGATTCAGTAGTGGCGAATATCTAAACACAGTTGCGACCCACTGTTGCAACGAGAGAGATATCGAGATGGACTTAAACCGTTGTTAAATTGTAGCTTCTTACATCGATTTGGCTCGTGCGGTTCATAACTCTTTGAATTAGACATAGTTTTAAGGTGCTTGTTAATGGCGCAGAAGGCCACATTGAGTTATCGTTGAGGTGCAAAAATTGCCTCATGTATATGTGTCGAGTTGCATGACATTTTTGCGTATTTTGCGCCAAAAACACAAAATTCGTTAGAAAGGAAAAAAAGATTAGCTGAAACTTCAGTGGCGACGCTGGAGGACTGGTCTTCTTGAATAAACCGAAACGTGTTCACTCCAATGAGTGTTCACTGCATCATTGAAATCGGTTTTATTAAGCTGCGCAAAACGTTGGAATGATTATGTTTTGAAGGATAACCATATTTCAGTCGGCACGGGTGCCTGTTGTACCTTGGTCAGGCAACGACTTGTTCCTACCAAAGGAGGAGTGTGAGAATGGTCGTTGTGGCATTGAAGTGTCCAACGAACTGCGAATGGCAGCGTGTGTGAGCGACCACGAAGAGGCCATTCGCGTCATGAAGGTATTCGTCTTTGCATGATTTATTTCCAATATCTTCAACTCCTGTTTAAAATATGCCGGTATAAAGACTGGATGGCAGGATCTGATTTGATTGGTTCCTTTGCTGGAAGCTTAGTCGTACTGTAAGCGTATCTATGGAGTTACATTCATCGGTGTGCCGTATCGTTCGAAATGAAATCACTCGTCAACACGACAGCGCATCCTTGAAAGTTTTTTCAGCGTTACATTCCACTTATCAGCTTCCGGTATGCTTCGAGAGTCCTTCTATTCCTGTTAAACAAACACGTTATTCATTTGCACCTTTTTCCATTTTCATGGTCAGTTATTCCATTTGCGCGGAGCCTTTCATTGGATGTGACTGAAATAGTTTGTAGTTGGTAGTCTAAGCTCTCTTCAGGAAAAGAACATTCCATATCCTGTGATGATCAAAGCATCGGAAGGTGGTGGCGGTAAGGGTATTCGCAAAATTCGATGCGAGGCCGAGTTCGAAGTGAACTTCAGAAGAGTGCAGGTTGGATTCTTTGTTTCTTTTTGCATGGAAATTTGTCGGATTAGGTAAGTTCATTCACTTTCATTACTTGTTTATGATACAGCGGAAAAAACAGTTGAATAGGGCCACAAAGAGGTTTGCTTCATGTTTTCTTATTTATTGATATGCTACAGAGATACATGGAAATGTTTCAAGAAACTGTTTGCTCCTGCAGTAAATGAGTTCAGGTTATTTGTCAAACTATATCAAAGAAGTGATCCACGTACGTTGAATGGGAGGCGCATATTAATCTCTAAATTAGTATGGTTGTCTTAGTTATTGTCGTATAGTTCGTGTCGCACGCAATTTTGATTCCATCAACAGTTCGAACGTTATTGTGTAACTTTTCTTCTAATATATAGTGACCGGCAAGTGGATTGTTTCAGGCGGAGATCCCTGGTGGGCACATATTCCTGATGCATTGCCTAGAGGGTGCACGCCATATCGAAGTGCAACTTTTGGGTGATATGTATGGACAGGTTATTGCACTTCGCACTAGGGATTGTTCCGTTCAGCGTCGGTGTCAGAAGATCATCGAGGAGGCTCCCGCTATTGCCGCACCGCTTTCTGTACAGAGGGGTATGGAGGCGGTATGCGTTTATGATTTTTATGATAATATTGTGCAGGGCAAACACGAAAAGATTCTGTGTATAAGTAGTGATTGAAGACTTTATAAGAAGAACGTCGTTACACACATAAAGAATTAAAGCCGGATAGTTCCGTCTGAGTTATGAAGTGATAAATTAACAGCAATAATGAAGCTGTGGATAACTACGTAATTGCTAATGGCTGCTTTTAGTATGCCAAAGTTGCGAGAGCTATTCAAGAGATAAACGTTGTTCCTTTCTTTCCCAGATATTGCCTATAGAAGCGTCATTATTACGTGATGCAGCAGTCCTCTTCCTCTTCCTCTTCCTCCTCACTTTGCCTCTCATGTTGGTGCATCAAATGAGCATTTGATTTTGTTTGTTTTCTGATATGCGCTTCAGTGTGCTTATCCGTGCAATAAGTCTATATTAAAAGATACGTTTCTTTTTTTTAGTAGAGTAAATGTATTTTCTGGCTTCTTTTTTCGCTACGTTACTGGTTGACTTGGCACATCGCCTCGTTGGATTCATGAGGTTGCTTAGAATAGCAGGGAAGCAAGCGGGCAGAGTTATCCGCACGGAGTTTTAGCTCGAATCTTCAAAGGAATAGTATGTCGGCCGTAAGTAATATCTTCTTTTGTTATGCGCTGCTGATAAAATACATTGGTGGTTTAAGTAAGAGTTTTTTTATTTGCAGGATGCAGTGCGCCTAGCAAAAATGGTCGGATATGTCAGTGCGGGTACTGTTGAATATCTTTTCCTGCCGAGTACTAACGAGTATTTCTTCCTTGAACTTAATCCTCGGTTGCAGGTATGCATTCACTCTTTTATTTTCCTCTTTTTTTGAATATACACATCCGAGATAATTTAATGCCTCACTGTTTTTTCAAATTCGTCAGAAATCGAAAACATAGCTTGTGCTAAAGCAGACTGATCTGGTAGTAAGGTTTCATTTCCGTCGCAAATAATCGTTTTTCTTTGTTGTTCATTTGAGGATATTTGTTCCATAGTTGGATTATTTGCAATAGTAAGTTTAGTTTTTGAGATATAGCACATTGGCGTACCTTTGCGGATTTTAACAGGTCACTTTCCTAGTAGAGTAATTCTAATTCTCAAATTTTCTCTGGTGTTTAGATTTTTCTTCGAATGTGAACATTGTTGTAGGTGGAGCACCCGCTAAGCGAGATGCTCACCAACGTTAATCTACCCGCAGCTCAGCTGCAGATTGCGATGGGGGTTCCTCTGCACTGCATTAGTGAAGTCCGCCTTTACTGTGGGAAAAGCCGTTATGGTACCGATAAGATTGCGTTCGATGATGTGAGTCTCCTTTATTGTTGTCGATTTTAGAGGTGACATCTTCTTTGTTTATCCATTATAGGCTTTGTTCGCTAGCAAGCTTTTCCTGAGTGCTGTTTTCTCGTATAAAAGTATTTTAATAGATCATGGGATAACGGAACTTCTCCTCCCCCTCCGGTCCCCCTCTCTTTCTTTTCCACTCTCTCTCCCTCTGTTTTCAAGGTATATTTTAGCAAAAAGAATAGCATAATAACTGCCTACATTCGGAATATTTTTGCGATCTGCCAGAAGTGGAGCACAATATAATTAATTCCAGCAGTAACTCAAGTTTGTGTATGTTTTCTAGACTCTCATTTATGCGTTCTTTCTCATAAAAGTGATGATTTTTGGTTATTTTCTCATATATATCATTATAATTGTTTAATTCAACGTATTTTATTTGCAACGATATTATTAGGTAATGTCATATCGATAGGTCATTGTTTTTATGTGAATTTCATCGGAATTGTTTAATGTGAAATGTAACTGATCATGGAGGAACGAATTGTTAACGTAGCTTGCTGGAAGTAACTCGCGACTTTGATTGTCTCGTCACTCTCGATCACCAGTTCGTCTCTGTTCCCATGTTAATAATTTGTCAAGGCCAGTGCCTTATTTTGAATGGGAAGATTTGTTTGGAAAATACAGTTATCGTCAATTTACAGTTGCATATGAGTAGCGACAAGCATATCGTATCGGTCCGAATTACAAGTGAGGATCCGGAGGAGAATTTTCGACCGGCATCTGGTGAGATCATGAATCTCAATTTCCGCTCTACGCAATTCGTTTGGGGATATTTTTCGCATGTTGGCGCCGGTTCATTGCATGAATATGCTGACTCGCAGTTTGGACATTTGTTCGCATCCGGCTCCACGCGGTTCGTTGCCATGCGCTTCAAAGAGACCGATTTTAGATGTTAGGACTGTTTTTGTCGCCAACAACACCTCATTTCCTCTATGAGTGCTTACGCAGAGCAAGTCCTGCCGGAACATTCTAGTGAGCGGAAAATTCTTCGTTCTTTTACGAAAGTTTTCTCCGTTGTAGGAATATTTTCTACTTCGAAATATTGAGCGATATTACATAATTGTATTGTTTTAGTACTATTTTTTTGTTAGCAAGTTTACGTGTGGACGGTATAGAGAGAATCAAAGTTTTACCGGCAGTTTTTTTAAATAATGAATTGTCAGTAGTTTGTTTATTGTTAAGACTTTCTCATGATAGTATATTTTCTGTGACTTTACAAGAAGAGATCAATTTTCAGTCATGCAGCTATATCGAATATGTTGAATGCTCTACAGGAATTGCAATTACAGTCGAAATTTCCAGTCACAGTGCCATATTTGATATCACTCTTCAAGGATAGCGACTTCGAGCAAAATGAGATTAATACAAGTTGGCTTGATCAACGTATCGCCTCAAAGAAGCATACTGTACGTTGATTTCTCTTTTAAATTTCATAATGAACGGATGTATAATTCTTATCTAATGTTATTATTTTTCACTTGAGTTAGTTAATTAGACGGAATTAGTGTTTTTAAGGCATTTCTTGAGATACTGTATTGCGATGATTGATCGAACCTTAACTGGAAAGAGGATTAACCTAAAATTAAAGGCAGTCAATTTCGTAGTCCATTTCTCTCCAGTGATCGGCTTTTTTCAGTTGTTCTTATGCATTGATCATCCCATCCCATGTTCCTCTATTCTCAGATAGCCTCTCTCCATTCCATATGGATGGAGTTCTTCAAGAACTAAGAATGTTGAGGTGGAACAACCGCCGTTACCAATGGCTGTTGCATATGGGGCAATGCTAATCGCGCATTCACGAATCATCGAGGCATTTAGTGCATTCAGTAATTCGATCAGTCGTCGTCAAATTTTGCCACCTTCCGATTTAACGGAAACTCATCAAGTGGAACTTATTTATAACAACGTCAAGTACAGGTGATTTTTGACGCAATGATTGTTGTACTATTTATCGAAATTGTCGTTCAGATTGAATGGATTTTATATTCTTTTGAAAGGCACCTTAATTATTTTAGACTTCTCAACTTTGCAGAATTTAACCATTTTTCGACTTTTTGCCTAGGGAACTAGCTTTATATCAGCCTTTATATCAGCCAATTGTGCCACGATTATTTTCGTTGTCTCAGAATTACCTTCATTTCGTCGAGTAATTCTTTACGCCGTCGGTCATGACATATGCGAGAATATGATCAAAAGCTTGCCATAAGACAATTGCTGTTTACAGTGAAATACGATGTCAACGATGAAGTCCCATTACTGAAAGGACGGTCTGAATAATCGCATCTTTTGTGGGTACATTTAAATGGCTGTTGTTGTAGCGTTACGGCGACACGGACGTCGAACATCGAATACATGGTGAAGCTGAATGGCTGCAGTGTTCGTGTCGAGTATCGTGAACTCCGCAATGGGACACTTTTGTTGAAGTATAATGAGCGGTCTCATCCATGTTATATGGACGAAGAACCCGAAAGATACAAGATACACATCGGCAGAACACAGGTAGCGTTTTTAGCCGTTTCCACATGGCGAAGAGCTAGTGCAAATTGCGAAAACGTTCCACGTTTCGTTAAAGAATATCAACAGCGCTTTCATTTACTGAGGAATGACAGTTGAATTTTTTGCTTTGCATTCATCTCAGGGCCGTAAGTGGTATGCTAATAACATTGAATGAAGGGGAGGGACGTTCATTGAAAGGCATTAATCATTCATATGGCAACATCTTTAAACAAGGAATGGCCGTTTGTTGTTCACGAACACTTATAAAATGTGAATTAGAGAGGTGATAGGCTTTATATTTGATCGTTTTCTATGAGGAGAGGTGGTTGCTTCTGTTCGCATGAAACCTCTAATAAACTTTATTGAACTTCGAAGTTCATTGTGAAATTTGTCTAGTTCCAGTAAGGAAAAGTTTGGGATAGATTTCTTTGGGATAAGCTGGCTGGAGGGGGAGAGGATGTGGAGGGAGGGGAGAGATCGACTCACAAATGATTCATCTTATGAGCCATTCTTGTTAATGAAAAATGTTCTAAGAATGTAGAAATAATATTGTCATAATTCGTTTCAGCCTTTGATTTTCTCTTTCTGATCGCAGCATTAAAGAATATTCTGGGAAGGTGGGGGGGGGGGGAGGGGGTACTTGTGAAAATTTGAGCGTCGAAAGTGTGTTTTTAATCCTTTTTCTTTCACATTTCGAAGTAGCTTAAGGTATCTGAGGGATATTTTCGTTGTGTTAGCGTTTTGGTGATAGAGGGACCGGTAGAGCATTCGAAACAGTTATAAGCTTATTTCGACAGATCACCTTTGAAAAAGAGAACGATCCAACGGTGCTTCGTTCGGCTTGCGCCGGCAAATTGCTTACATACGAAGCGGAAGATGGTGACATGTTGAAACCCGGCCAACTCTACGCCAGTATGGAAAGTATGAAGGTGGTTCTCGATATGCGCACCAAGAAGGTGAGCTGTGCTTTTTATATCTGCCTTAATTGGTCGTTGTGTTAGGAGAGATTATAGAGGATTCGATTTCACTCACTTCAGCAGCGGTAGGAAGCCTGCAACGGCAAGAGGGTTTGAAGTTTTTCGTTTGCGTAATGGGGGCGAATATGGATATTGTGCCTCGCCGTTTACCGCTATTTTTGAAATTGATTAGCAAAAATATATTGATACATTTGCATATATTCATATATTTAAATACTGAAATGCATATATTTACATATATTTGCAGTTGCACAGAGCTATTTCAGTGATTATTTTCAGAGCAGTATTTTGTCGTTGTTTTAGAGGGCAATGGAAATCATTTTAAGGTGGGTGGGCGGTTCAAGCGTGTAGCACAAGTGGGGCAGGTGCTCCACCCGGGCACTCTGGTTGCGCGTTTGGAAGCACAGGCCGGCGTTGAAGTAACCAAGCCAGTCGACTTCGAAGGCACTTTCGAGGAATGGTCTCAGACCCGCTCCACCTCCTCCCCTATCAATATTCACTTCTCCGAAATTCTGCAGGTTGTTATAGCTCATCCATCCCGTTATGTTATGAGCACTTATATCAGCTTTTCTGATTTTGAGTTTTGCATTCTTCAGAAGATTCCCCTTTTAAATAGTAAATCCAGGACGTCTTAACTAAGGTAGAGTACTGATGGTGGTGGCTAAATGGACAGATTTGTTCGGGTCACTTATCTCTCGTCGGCAAGGGTCATCCAGGAAGCAATTTTCTAGCCGTTTCATGACCTGTGAAACTTTTGGCTGCATGGAAGCTTTTTCTTCCATGTCTTACCTATGGTGCAAGTTTCATATTGTTAAGTTAAGCCTTTTGTTAAATTTAGTGAAATCTGCGTATTAAGCATTCAGATGTTCTCTGAACTTCATTCTCCAATGTCAAGATCATAGTGGTTAATTTTAAGGGCTAAGTACTCTTCTGAAGTACTCTCGTCGCCAGAAAATTCCATCATGGGGTTTTCAAATGCAATGGCGATCGAAGTGATGTTTCTAGAGGAATTTTAATTGGTCTGACATGTGGATCGTCCATAGAAATGCTCTCTACAATAAACTTTGCCGATCCATAAACGTCTCCGAGGAACTCGTACCCATGTTCTATGGAACTTTGTTTGGCTTGCTTATTCGAGTGTGGCGTGCCAGTTTCTTGTTGTCTTAACATCTAACAATGTAATAAACTTCAGCGGTTCATCGGATATTAGTTCAGGAGGTGCGTAATGTGTTTGACGGCTATTGCAAAGCTGAACCGACGTTTGCCGCATACGCTGATTCGCTCGTTGCATCGTTGTTTTCGGTGCTGAGCGAAAGGTCGCTACCTTACGAACAGATGAGGCAGATTCTTGCTGTGCTTAAGTCACGCATTAAAGCGAACATGCTGCAGAAGTTACATGCATTCGTTGATTGCAAGTCAGCAATATTGCCTCAATTCCCTGCTAAGGCGATACGCAACGCTGTCAATGTAATTCTTTTCGTTTCGAGCTTTCTGTGTACTCATTTCACCTGGTTGGCGATAGCATTTTCTTACGAGATGAAAGCAGATATTTCACTTGATTTGTGCACTTTGCGAGGGAATAAATCTTTAAGTGCAGGAAAACTTTCTTTGATTATATTTCGTAATTTTTCTATGCTTCGAGGTCTTTCGTGTGCGGGGTCCTGCTATAATGCAAAAAATTCACCGCTTGAATATTTTGATCTGTAGAGCTCATTGGAATAGCACTTTTGAAGAGACACTTTTTGTTGTGTGGCTGAAACGATCTCTCGCGAGAAAATGGAGCAGTTCCCTTTTGAGCAACGGTGTTGCCCATTTATGGACTTACAAGCGTGTCTTTTGATTTCTTGGATGGATTTGCAGTATAATTTGAGCTGATAATTTCTGCTCGACTTTTTGATTGTGAGTAATTTGCAGGAGTATCTAGAGCCGATGGATCCGCAGAAATTGACGGTCGAAAGATTAAACTTTGCACCGATTCTGGCGATCTGTGATAAGTTCTCAAACGGTGAGGAAGGTCATACTAGCCTCGTACTTAAAGAACTACTTAGCTATTACCTTCAAGGAGAGCAGTATTTTCAATATCATCAGTACGACAAATGTGTCTCAAATCTTCTCGCTGAGGTTCTTTTTACTCCATTTTTTAATGATCCGTTTGATGTGGAATAGAATGTCCGAAATAGGTGAATGCATGAGTCTTTGTTCCTTCTCGCATATTGTTTGATCGTCGATGGAATTTTTTAAAGTTTCATTGAAAGGGAGTGAGAGGGTAGAGGGAAAGAGAAGGAAGTCGACAGAAACGAAATGAGCGACGAGCGATCGGACTGATAAAAGTGGTAACCGGTAGTCTAGACCAGAACGCCGACTTTTCTTAATTCGAATCGATCTTTGCAATTTTTATTTTTTTCTCTGTCGTCATTGAAATGTCTTAACTTGATGGGAATGGAGAGTAGTGAAAATTTCATCGCACAGATGCAGTGTTTTTAATTTCAAGCCAAAAAAGAATAGCAGGGAACATTAGACCAATGGGAAAGCATTAGGGGACTTTACATCCTTCTGTTGTCTCCTCTTCGCACCCCCTCCCCCCCTCCTCCCCTATCTCTCCGTCACCCTCACTAGACGTTTAAAAATTCGTAATGACTTTTTATGCAGCACCTCATTCACTTCAGAATATTCGGGAAGTGGTTTTGTTAGGAATGTGATATCCTGAATTTTTTTCAATCCCTCAGATTGAGGGGAATGCCGACGCCGCTTCTGTATTAGAGAGAGATTTGTTGGCTGTTTCTGATGGCCAGTGAGATAACGTTTAGAAAGGGCATAGTTTGATTTGATGATGTACAGAAATGATATTCAGGTGAAAGATACGGAACGGTGTGTGCGTACGATCTATTCACATACGCGGATCAACGAGAAAAATCTTCTGGCAATGAAGCTTCTGAAGCGAATGAGTAGTAATCGACGTCTGATACTATCGCAGGCTGCTATCCTTGAAAAGATGGCTAGCTTCATGAAGAATGAGAACATCGAGCTCGCTCATATGGCCAGAGCATTGCTGATAGATGCCGAAACACCCACCTATACTGAGATCAAGCTCAGGGTATGTCCTTCATGTATGAATTGTATTAGCTTAAAATGTTCGTCAGAGGCAGCTTGATGTGAGCAAATTTTCTTATCACATTTTGGAGGCTTACTGCACTATGCTGGTCAAATAAACGCAGCTAGATTGTTTAGATGTGTATGTCTTTGAGGTTTTTGCATTAATATTTGGTGGAATGTAGAAGGTGGATATTTTGTTGCCTTATATATAACTGCTTCATTCATTCCTAGCATTACCTCACTTTCGTCGGCCACTCGGATCCGTGTTTGTGAAATCAAATTCTCATGGAAGAATTTTGAATGTTCTTGTATCACTCTGACGTAAAAGTTCACTTATTACCATGACTTTTTATTCTGACGTATTACCAGCAGCTATTTAAAGTAGCAAATAAAAATTCGTTTGTCCGTTAGATGAAGAGCTTAATGAGTTTATCGTATAAGTGAAGAACAGAGTTCACATAGGTGATATGCATATTTTAGACAAATCATTTCGAAGAGGAAATTTCTAACCTTATTTGAATGAGATGAAGCCTTTCTTGTTTTTTTTTGCAATCTTATAGCTTCATTTGTCTATCAGCATCACTATCAGCCTAACAGTATGAAGATTATCGGCTGTGGTGATTTGAGTTCAACAGAAGTTTTTCTTCTTTGAAGTTTTCCCTACGATCCATTGTGTAGAGAGATTTTGTAGTCATCTATGCAGAAGTGAAACTTCAACAGTGCCAAAGGAGGAATAAAAGTGGAAATTCACAGTGCAACAATATGAACAAGTAGTGGCGTTATTAGCGCGATATAGACATCTATATTTAAAGGGTTCTTCGCCGAGTCCATCGAATCTCGAGAAGTATGAGATACTTTTCGAGACATTCGACAGTTGCTTCGATTCGGTGCTGAAATACGTGACAATCTGTTGTGGCTCACCAGAGGCGTCACTTGTGCGCCTCGGTGATGGTCATCCTAATGATGTACGCTTCCCGATACGCGTGCAGAAGATTGCGTACGCCTTCACATTTATATGAGTTGTACACATGTCTGTGATATTCTTTGTGTCTGTGGTTTAAAGTAGCAAACTATTGTGTTCACTCTTCCGACTTTTCCGAAGTGCTATAACCTTCACGTTATATATGATTGGCAAAATAGGCTTTTGATTATTGCTTTTCCCGAAAATATGCATTTACCATTAGCCAGTAGTTTTACCCGAGTATGGGTCTACAGAAAAGCTTTTATATAGTTGACGGGTTGACGTGCATCTTGTGTCATATGTCGGGTTTATGTTGGTCGTGCTCTGTCCGAGTTGGATAGTGGTTTTGCTGATGTGTGCAAAGAGTTCATGAAGTCTTTAGAATAGAGTCTGAATGGGACGTGATTTGCGGATGTTTTGCTGCAGTGAGTCAACGTTGCTCTCGTACGTGAAAGTTTGGTAGCAAAACTGTCCAGTATTAGTAGAGTTCTTACCCTGATACATTCGCTTCCTTTTCTACAGTTGTAATGCGGGCATGGCTAAGTGGCCATCGTTATGGTGAATATTTGCAGGCACGGATTGGGTCTTCCGAATGATGTGGTCGAGGAGCATAGTATCGATTTCCGTATCGTTGGTGATGTGCTCGATATTACTTCCTCATTGCCCGAGGCGGTCAGTAAAGTTGCCAAGCCTGACAGCACACTTTTCATCGTATCTTATTCAAATACTGCCAAGTATTCGCCAGAATCGGAGGCCAAACTTGCCACCATCATCAAGGTTTCTATTTCTTCTTTGCTGTAGAGTGATTCACGGCCTCAGCGTTTCTCTTATGGTTTTTCATGTCCCATAATGCCTCCACTTGAAGTAGTGTCGTGTTATTTATATATCCTTTTTGTTGAGCATCCTTTACTAAGATTCTCTTACTTATAAAATTGTGTTTTTATCATCAGCTGTCGAAGTAATAGTGAGCTGAAACTGTTTTAAATTCCGATGTTTAAGATTTGGTCGTTGCATAAATAAAATGCAAATTTCGGTTGGCTCATTGCAGATATTCTTGAAGAGTTGGTGATTTGTATTCAGGAGACCGTGTTGGGCGTGCAAAGTGATTTGGTGAGTCAGTTAGTGGTCATGGTAGCACCGACTGAATCCTATCCACTCTACTTCTACTACGATATGAATACTCGAGAGGAAGTTGTCTCACGCCGTAATGTCGATTTCGCGCACTTACCTAAATTGGGTCTTCGTCGACTCGAAGAGAACTACATTGTGGGATTTTTTCGGAATTTTATGATATCTTTTTTATTCGTTTTGCGGAAATTTTTGAAAAATGACTTTTGATGTATTTCTAAGGAAATCTTGTTGGGCTCATTTTTTAGTGATTTTGATCGTCGGAAATTCTCGCCGCTAGTTCATCGCACTCAACAGTGACATTAAGCAATATAGGAGAATTGGGGAACGACCTTCTCACTCGAAATTATAAAAGCGACCGTCATTTTGCTTATAGTTTTGCGCCTTGAACGGTTATCAGCAAAAGTGTTAAGCAATGCTGAGATTTCTGGGCATCCTCATCTTTTTTGAAGGAGTGCCAACGTCGAACTATCATTCGCCAAATTTTGCAAGCCTCTAAATCAGTACTATCTCTATTGTTGTTACCATAGTAAAAACTAGGCAAAATCTGCGTTCCCACTGTCCGGTGGTGGATGGTTTGCTAGCAGAGTGATATCGCATGAGCGGAAGATACTAGCTAAAACCTACGCAAGTGGAATTGTAAAAGAGATGAGGAGTGATTAGGAGGCAGACTATATACTTGGAACACACTTTGAACGCTGCTGCTTCGTGGTGATATTTCAAAGGTGCAATGAAGGAGGCTTTGTTTTTCGATAGCCATTATGTGGTTAGCAGTAACGCTCACGTATTTAAAAATGATGCTACACTGCGTATGTAGAAACTAAGCGCGAACTGTGCTTATTTTCAGCCAAGGTGATCCGCCATAGCATAATGCAATATGTACTTGAAATCAAGTTCCGCTGAATTGGAATTGCCATATAGTGCTTGTTTTTCAAGTCTGAGCTTTGGTGGTTTCCAAGCGCGCAACTCTGATGTCACCAATCCAAGACTTTGTAGATCGAGAAAGTGCGGTCGCCTTATAGTTTGGGTCATCTCTATCGAGCTGTGGGCAAACATGACCCAACTGAGCACCGTTTCTTCTATCGAGCAGTGGTGCGCGTTGTGGACGGATATACGGCAAGGCACGTCAGTTTAACGCAAGAATATTGTATTCATTATTACTACTGATTTAAATGAGACGAAAACGTTTTTTGAATTTAGAACACATATTAAGGAGATTCTTTGCGGAGATCGTGCTTTACTTGTGGAGCTGGGGGGATTCACTTTGTTTCCGGTCGGCAAGTTCTCTTTTGCTGTTACTATGTTTTTTATATTCAGCTTGCGAAGCAACCACCGACTTTTTTTTCGAGGTGAAGGGGGTTGTAGGTGAATCATCAGTCTGGCGTAACTAGTGTATACAAGATTTGAATGTTTCAGATGACATAAGCGGAAAGAAAATTGATCGTCATGTTTGCCATATAAGGAATATATTTTTAGTGAGGTGACATGCAGTCTGAAGAAGGCACTCAAGAGAGCAGCTGGTGAAATCGCAGTTGGATTATATCGTTCAAATACCATCGATCGCAATCATGTGTTCTTGTTCATCGATCGAACTCCCTCAGGCAGCAAAATTCAAATGAGCCCAGCCGATTGGAGGAATGTCGTTTACAAGGCCTACAGAGATTGCAAGGTTCACATTTGCATCGCCTTAATGCTTCTTCATAACTTGTTGAAGCACGTTGTTGCTACTTTTTGCATGATGGGTTTTCAGCAGTTTTTAAGTGCAGTTATTTCAATTGTCTGCAAGTCGCTATCGAGAATGCTTGCAAGAGACCAAAGAACCTCAAGAGGGGCTTGTGTGCAGATTGGTCAGCGTGAGGATATTTTAAACTTCACTCTGTTGGCCTTCCTCGGTTATTTTGGGCATATGTATGAGCATTTCTACGATGTGTCGTTTTATTTGCAGAGGATTGTGATCCACTTCATTGCTAGTCCAGCTTAACCTCATCGTCCCTCCCGCTGCCCTACATCATTTCCCTTTAATGGATCTCTTTCTAAATATGTTTAGAAATATTTTGCTTTGAGCGTTCAGTGCTGATATTGTGTTCTTGCTGGGTCATATTCTAAGAAAGGGTCTATTGTCGGCACGGTCATGTTGCGAGGAAGGGTGGAGAATGGGGCTATAGAGGTGACGTTGACGACGCTGGAAAAAAATTTTGTCCAACGATAGTTCGATCGTCTTCAGAATTCACAGAATATTCTCTTGTCAGTGCTGAGCATATGTGAGGAGCAGAGAAAGGAAAGAAGGGGGGGGGGGGGGGGGAGGAGGGGAGAGCATTTCCCGGATTTGCTTCTGTTGTCTGCAAGCTTGTTTGAGAAGAGGTCGTTTTTGTAGCAAACTATTTCAAGGCCTAACAGGTGTTAAGCATTGTTGAAGTGCATCTCTTTCTTTTGTTTAGTCTCCTGTTTGTCCATGTCATTGAGTTTTCCTTTCAGTTCGTTTATCATTGTTTGCGATGATTTTAAAAATATACGACAAAATGTCGACAGATTTATTCATTGATGGAGCTGAAATTTTAAGGATTATTTGTGGCGTTCGCATGTGAACCAGGTAGAAGTTGATTTTCTATTATTCGGTGAAACCCGAAGCTATGAACAGGCGACAAAAATTCTGATCACTGATGATACGGGATTTACGCCATGCATTCGTTTTCTTCGCGCTGAAGCAATCAACGGAAATTCGACGCCGAGCAGAGTAGGTTTTTCATTCATATATAGATTTTCATTTTTGCCTCTATTTTCTACTTTTTGCACGCTTGAAATTCTTAATCGTAACACACTGAGTTGATATAGGACTTTTCGTTGACTTATCTACGAGCTGACGTGTTGTTTTTGATTCTTGGTTGTGTTGATTCATTTGAGTTACATCTTTGATCAGATTGATGGAAGTGAGTTCGTGTAATTTCTATCGCCAAAAACCACATCAGCTTTACAGTGGGTGCATGTGGATGCGGGTATGGACGGTTTCGAACATGGTCTCGAGATAATGGTGGAAGGTAATCGTAATCCCGATTGGAATCCGTTCATTGATCCATACTTGGGCAGATCCGAGATCGATAAGAGACGTCTGAAGGCACATGCTGCAAAAACGACTTATGTTTATGATTATCCGCTGCTCTTCCAGAGAGCTCTAATTGTTGAATGGACCGCTTCTCCATCGTAGGTTCACCTCTTTAGTTTTGTCCCTGCCGTTATTAGACTTTAGTGTGTATTTACTGTTCGATGAATTGTTGCTAGGGTTTTGTCAGTGCTAAGTAATGGTTTCATAAATTGTGTGGGATAAAAAAAGCACCTGTTCAGGTCTTCATTGCAGCTTCTCCGCATAGCAATGCATTAGGTGGCGTTAGAAGTAGATAGCGCATCAAAGGATTCTCATTTTATTATCAATATTCATTTAAGAGTTGAATTGTGCTTGAGAGAACTGTTGTCTTTTGAAAACAAAGCGGAGCGAAGCACCAACCAGAATTCCACTCAACGCAGTGTCTATAACGATATAGCTGTAAACACGTCGATGGCTGCTTTTGTTAATAGCATAACGGCCTAGATACTACAGTAAATGTTAGGCATTTTCATAAATCGGTCCAAATGCGTTTTTTTATATGTTTAAAGCAAGTTGGAAATGCCCGTTCTCACATTTCAAGTGGAACAGCATCTTATAGTTTAGCAGTACGTCCGCTCGATAAACCTAGAAGTAAATTGGCATCGAGAAGCATATCTAATGCAAAACGTTGACAGTTGAAACTGGTGGTTCTTTGACTTTCACGTCATTAACCGCCAGCTGCAAAAGGAGATTCAGCTAGAGAATGCGGCATTTTCAGATCGGCGAAGAGAAGCGAACGGCTGGTGCCGCAGGATTTGTGTGAATTCCGTGAGCTGATTTATGACGAATCGAGCAAGAAGTTGTTGATGAGTGAGGATGCCGGATCGCTGAGTAAGATCGGCATGGTTGCATGGCGAGTTCGCCTGATTGTTCCTGAGTATCCGGAAGGTCGTGAGGTGATCATCATCGCTAACGATATCTCGCATCAGATAGGCTCGTTCTCAATGCGCGAACATAACCTCTACAGTGCGGCATCGAAACTAAGTCGTGAAGAGGGCCTTCCACGTATTTACATTGCGGCTAACTCTGGCGCACGTATCGGTCTTTCGAGTGACGTGAGTTTTCCTTTTGTCATATTACGATTCCTTTTCTATAGGCACTACATGCATATGTCAGTTGTCTTCGCAGTTTTCTACTTTGCATTATCATTTCAACTGCCATTTCTGAATGGAAGGGGCTTAGGCTTTTTTGCCGCTTCACGTTTTTTCTGTATTCTTTTGTTTTCGTAAGTTAAGAAAAAGACTGTACTTGCCAAAAAAGCTGAATTCTAAAAAAGTTATGCTTGCATATATATGACGTAGTTTTGTTTGTTTTTAGTTGAAGAAGTTATTCGGTGTAATGTGGAAGAACGAAGGGAGTCCGGAGCAAGGTTTCGATGGGCTTTACTTGACCGATGAGGCCCTTTCTGAAGTGAAGGATCTTGTTGATATCAAGCGGATTAGAGGTTTCAATCAATTAACAGGCGTTATCGGCAAAGAGGTTCCGTCTAGCACTTTCTTTTCTTCAATTTCCGAAAATTTTACATTTAACCGCAATTTAATCCACTCTTCAGCATTTTTTGTGCAGCGTAACCAGTGTTAATGAACCGCAGAAACTGTCCACTTCTGAATCGCTGTCTCGCGTATTGCCCGACTCGAATTTGTTCGTTGATTCCATGTCTACTTTCTGCTTCTCTCTGAAAAGAAATCACTGCTGAAAATTTTATACGCGGCTCCCCTGCATGCTTAAATGTGTTGTTTGGCAATTCACTGTTATATTGTGCTGTATAGGGGTTGTTGGTTTATTCATGTCGATTGAATCGCCTTCCTTTTAAGCGTGATCTGGGTGTCGAGAATCTGGTAGGCTCGGGCTTGATCGCCGGAGAAACGTCGCGTGCATATGATGACGTTGTAACCTATTGTCTTGTCACGGGTCGTACAGTTGGCATTGGCGCTTATGTGGCACGGCTTTCACGACGAATCTGTCAGGTGGAGAACGCAGATATCATTCTGACTGGTGCACCGGCGTTGAATTCGCTGCTTGGTCGTGCTGTTTACACGTCAAATGGTCAGCTGGGTGGTACACAGATCATGACTCGTAATGGTGTTTCTCACTCATCCGTTGCCAATGATTTCGATGGGGTTTGTCAGCTATTACGTTGGTTGTCATACACCAGGAAAACAATAAAGGTACTTTTGAATAATTTTCACAACGCATTGAAATGATTTCTTTTCGATTTCTCGAAATATAACTCTGAAATGTTCAAGCGTTAGTATGTAGGTGCTAGAGCTCGGGTCCGATATCCGAAACTTGCAGTCTTAGATGGAACGAATGCAGCCAATTAAGGCGGTGCTGGAGATAGCGTATTTTAATATTGCAGTGGAATTTGCTACAGCTCACAGTTTCTAGTAGTGCTGATACGAAGCTTAGAAATGGCATGCTGGCGTGATTTGTTATTTTTCATGCATTTTTTGCTATGAACTGCTCTAATTAACTGTATATTGAGGCACCTTTCAACCAACATAAATTCGTCGACCCTATCGATCGTCCGGTTACTTACGTGCCCTCTGCCAACAAGGAGAACGATCCTCGTTATATGTTAACTGGATGTGAGGATATGACAACGCTGCAGTATTTGGGCGGCCTCTTTGACAAACACTCGTTTGAAGAGGTTTCAACTTTCACACTTTCGTTTTGCCTCTCTTTCGGAATGCATTAAATTCTCCATAGCTCAGTGTGAGGTGTGCTAGAGTGAATGCAGCACGTGAAGACGTTCGTTTATTTGTTTACGCGCTTGCAGGTGAAGCCAGGTTGGGGTAAAACAGTGATAACGGGACGGGCACGTCTGGCTGGTATCAGTGTTGGCGTGATTGCGGTGGAGACACGCAGTGTGGTTACCGAAATTCCTGCTGATCCTGCTGCCCCCGACTCTCAGGTTAAATATATACAGCAGGCTGGCCAAGTCTGGTATCCGGATTCTGCTTACAAGGTAATTTGAGCGGTCTTCTTTAGTTATGTCTTAGGTCACCATTTTTCAAAGGGCGCATCGGAGCGGTCTATCTGCCGAAAGATATTATTATTTGTGCGAGTTCGATGAGGAATAAAGTATACGCGTATCTGCGATGCACTTCTTTTGTGCATATTCTGCAGTTTTTTCCAATATTCCTCAGTTTCCTCTGATCCTCGAGTCGTTTTTTGCGTCGTTTATTTGGGGATCTTTTTTTTCAGACAGCTGAAGCAATCGTCGACTTCAATAAGGAATCTCTTCCATTGTTCATTCTCGCCAACTGGCGTGGCTTCAGTGGTGGTCAGAAAGGTATTTGCGCTCTTTTAAAAATGTTACACGGTGTGCAGACATTACAGGCTCATGGTTGACTCTCTTCTATATAGGTGTGAACAAGTTGAATGTGAGTTAGGAGGCAACATGCGTTGTCTGGTTCCATAGCTTTCTGCATTGAAGGGGTTGAACATGAGGTGATTGAGCTGAGGCGCATTCACCGTAGATTGATTAATATGCTGGAGTACAACTTCTCTATTTTACTGCCAGTGAAATTTCTGCTGCATTTCTCGAATATGTTTTTATTTTTTGCACCATTTGGGATTACGGTTGGGATCATATGCGTGAAGGGCTTTAAATGCAAATGTTGTTGATTCTCATTCACCAAGGGATCCCGTCCTTTAGCAGATTCTGTTCATTTTCGAGAATGTCACATGAGAATAACTGAGGAAAATGACCGTAACTGTCGGCAAATACGAATGCTGAAGTCGATTTCATTTCACTGCAGATATGTTCGAAATGGTGCTCAAATTCGGTGCATACATAGTGGATGAGCTGTGCAGGTATGTACATCCGGTGTTCGTTTACATTCCTCCGTACGGTGAGCTGCGTGGTGGTGCATGGGCGGTTGTCGACAAAACTATCAACCCAATGTTTATGCGCATGTACGCCGATCCTCGCTCTCGCGGTGGCATTCTGGAACCTGAAGGCACTGTTCAGGTTAAGATGCGCAAGGTGAACTCTCGTCTGCTAGTTTGATATTTTTACTTCTATTTATCGATTGATCAGTGATTCAAAAATGCAGTGACGCGCTTAAAAGGGCAGAAGGGTTTCGAAAGCAGTGTAGTGGTACTTGTTTAATCCAGATTAGTTAATCACTATCGTAGCAAATATGTTGAGTCCTCAGCTTTGGATTGTAATTTCTAATGTCGAAACTAAACAGTCCAAAAGTGAGTAGGATAGAGGAACATTTTTGTGCATATGATGCAACTTTAAAAGAGCGTCATCTATAATGAAATGGTGCCGTAAATTTTTATTTTCGTGGTAATTATTGTGGAAATTCTGTGTTCTGGTCTACATCACTCCACGGTGCTTTGTGAGTTGTAGGATTTCGTGCCATTAATGTATCGACTGGATAGGCAAATGCAAGAATTGGCAAGACGGCAGCAAGCGGGAGAAGACGTTAAGGCCGAATTGGAAGCGCGAATTGAGTTCCTAATGCCGACGTATCGTAATATTTGTATCAACTTCGCTGATCTCCATGATACGCCCGTACGCATGAAGGCGGTTGGCGCCATCGAGGTTCGTTCCATTTTTTAGACGCTTCAGTTCCCGGTCCTGTGACTTTTATTTGGCGTTTTGTTTTGTTTTCGTTCCATACAAATATTTTTGCGATGGCAAACATTGCCTTAACATAGACTATGTGTTTTTTCAGTAATCCCACTTTGTGACCTCACAGTGCTTCATGTGCGAATCTCGATCTCTCTTACGTGATAGGACTTTCATTTCTTTGCCGCAATGGGTCCTTCGCACATCTTTTTTTTCACTCTTGTCTAATTATTTGAGCTTATTAAATGCTCATGTACTATTGATTGGATTGTTTTTGCAGAAATTTGCCTGTTGACTTGATGCGTTTTTCCGTTTTCTGAGTTTGAATTTTCTTCCTCCATTTTATCTCCGATACTTAGTTGGCATATTTGCAGGGAATAGTTCGGTGGGAAGAATCGAGGGCATTTTTCGCAAGGCGTCTTCTTCGGTTGTGCACCGAGAGGGATATTTACAGAGAGGTGAGATCTTTCCTTTTTTATTGTGGGAAAATGCATACAACCGTCGAAGTGATTGCTTGCTGAAGTCTCAGAGCCTTTCATTATGTCGAAAGATTTTTTGAACTGCTGAAGTTACCGTATTTGCCCACTTGTAAATCCCGGGGCATATATCTTTCGTAACCTCCTATAACGATCTTTATCCTAGGAGGGGAAACTTATGTTGTTCTCGGATCGATATACTGGAAATAAAGCTGGGGAGGGGAATATATTCGAGGAATATCGGTAATGATTCATATTCTGAAGTCTTCATTCCTCGTCTTTACATACTCGTCCATCTCACGTTTGCTGCCACGTTTCTAAGCTTAGTTTGCTGACAGATCAGGAAGGGAACCCAACGTGCGTCAGTTCAAGGCGTCTTTTCTCTTCGATGAGCATACAATCTGTGAATTTCATTGAAAGTCGTCTATTCGACGGGTTATGTTGGAAGGGGAGGGCATAAGTGGAAATTGCGGTAGGTACGTTATGAGCTGGTAAGAGTTTGGCTGTCCTCGATAGTGGATAAATCTTTGCTTTGAGTGATTTGTTGAAGACAGCATTTCCTAATGCGTGCTAAACTATGTTAATTTTATGCTTAGATTTAGCAGTTTTACGCGTAACATTTTTAAAAAGAATTTTATATTTGCAATGAAAACGAAACGTACGAAATCTTCGTTGAATTGTTTTGTAGTGCGGTGGAGCGAGGAGTGTGGAAGAGATAAAGAAGTTGCATGCATCACTAATGGATTATTTCCAAATGAGTCGTGGTGAGGAGTTCTCGTGGGAGGAGGTGTCAGATGAAGCGGCACTTCAAATACTCTCTCGAGAAAGGGCGAATATCGTTGCACATATCACACGTAGTGAGCTTGCACTGTTCGGTCAACGTTATCGAGTGTATGTCGCATTCTTCTTACTTTTCACTTTTTTATTTCCACTCATAGCTCGAACTTATGGCCATTTTTATAACGCAGTGATTCTTGTTGCTATTCCAGAAGAGAAGAATGTATTGGACGATACATAGAGCAGGAGAGTTTTATGGGCACATCTGTAGCATATTTGATTGTAATGAAGAGACGTAATTGAATTTAGACTAATGGCTGCTGCGGTAAAATATTACAGTGCTTCTGAAGCGCTCATATGAAATCACCTCCGAATCTGATACTTTAACTTTTCGATGGATCACCTTGTCGACTGTATTGAACGTTTATTGTATCTGGGCTGGAAGGATCATCTTTCGAGCATAGCTTCAGTCGCTTTCATTGCAGCTGGATTGTTTTAACATTTCAGATGATGCAATTTATTTATATATTGATCTCGTTGAAATATTTTTGGCAGTTTCCTTGAAGTGCTTTTTGTTGCGCTGAGTCATGTCTTCTCCGTGATTTCGATCACTTGGTTCGCGAGTCGGCACCATTTTTGAGACTCGAAGAAGTTTAAAGTTCTCTCCCGAATTTCCGAAGAACATGTCATTGTAAAAAACGCAGAAAGCCATCTTATTTTTCCCATAATATCGCGTAATGTTCTTCGTATTCTGATCGAACGCTTTGCTGACTTGCGGTTCAGTTATGCTATCTAATGGTCAAAATAATCGAGTACCGAAATGCCTCGAGGGGAACTTAAGCTCGCTACACTCAGCAGAGATCATTAAGGTCTTCTTAGCTGAAATTTTTAAGATTGCGGGAGTATTGCCGCGGAAATCTTACGACCACAATAATTCCCATTTAATCACACCAGCGGCTCTTGTTGTGTGCACTTTGTCAGTAGAAATTTTGCAGTGGAGGAGAAAAGGTGTTTTTTTTCGCACTTTTTGAAGTTTGTCCTAGCTAGGGCAAATTGTCGAATTTGTTGTCATGCTTAGTGCGAAAGATAATTTCAACTAGTGGTTGCATCCGAATGTCTCTTCTTGTCTTATTACTCGCGTATTGTAGCAATACGTTTACGAAAGATCATTGCAGCAGTGATAAAGTTTGATAGGAAAACATATTACATATCATTTCATCAATAAATGCATTTCCAATTGGAGGATTGAGTGAAAAGTTATGGAGGACATTTTCGGACCGATGTTCACTTGGCAAGGACTTCAGAAACCACATCCCCTCTTCCCTACAAATCCAAAATTGCAGTTGCAAGTTTAGAATTAAGAAATGGAATCAGGAGTTTTAATGTCTCTTCTTGAGTAGCCACAATGAGGTTAGATAATCTTTAGAACTTTATTGTTATTCACGGCATCCTTCATTCAGGTGATTTCCTACTTGCAAGGTGTTCCTGCGATGGCTTTACTCACTGCTAGCGTAAACTTCATTGATTTCACCATCGCTTTAATTATGTTAGTAAAACACTGTGCTAATGCAAAATAATAAATTCACCTATTCACGTCAAGCTTTTTGGTTGTATCGCCTCCTCCCTCCCCCCTCCCCACAGTTATCGAAATTTATTTCCAACTTCGCCTTCAGTATAGCCTGAAACTTGGCCCCAAAATAATTTTAGTCCTGTTTAGGCAATGATGTTATGCAGTTTCGTTCAAAATGCGCTGTCGTTGATGAAATTATTTTCAGGCCTGCAAACAAATTGAACGAGTTCGCAAGAAGGTGTGATCAACTTATACGGGAGATGAGAGGGCAAATATCAATTCAATAGTGTAATTCTGCAGTGATAAGCAATGTTAGTTGAACGATGCGCTATACTCGTTGTACGTTTTGTGAGCGATGCATTTGATTAGCATTTGTACTTTCCTTTTTCTTTGCTGCTGCATACTTCTGCCTCTGCCAATATTGCCTTGGAAATTTTTTGATAAAAGTGAGCAAATTTTCTCGGAGTCATCGGCAGCCGACCGTTCATTTGAAAAAAAAGGAAAAGGAATCACATTTCTACAACGTACACTATGAGGTGATCGGTCAGCAGCAAGTCGATTTGTCGAATGGTTCACAGTGTTACTATGCTGCGTTTATTGAGGACACCTTTTGACGCGTCGGACGTATCGTTGCCGAGAAGCAGTTTATCTGCCGCATGTCATGTGTGTTTCGTCGTTGATGAAACCATCTAAAATATCATTACCGTTTGGATAGTCGGATGATTCTAGTTCAGCATCGGGATGTCGATCGGTGCTTTACTAGCTTTGATCCCACTAGGAGCTTTATTTTGAAATAAGCCTATTTCCATCCTACAAGAGAGGTTCATAACGTCCATCCGCGTCGATCAGGTACTGACAAGCATAGAAGAGGCTTTTGGGTTTCTGCAGGAAATTGAAGTTTTCAGCAGCATAATCGAGCTATAAGCATTGTTCTACTGACCACATTCCGATTCGCGTGAGGATGAAACACATTTATTTCGGGCAGAAAACTGCCAGCATCATGTATAGCAAAGAAGTCGATCAAGCAGGATATGATTGTCCCATTTCCTGAATATGTCATGTGCAGCTCCTTCTGTCTCGTTGTCCTCTTATATCCGAAGAAGCTTAATAACATATCAAACTAGGGCTATAAATTTCGCCAATTCGACTAATATTAATCTGCTGATTTTATCCCACCCATGCTGTGTGCGGCGATGCATTTTATTACGGTTACATCTTTGTCAGTTGTGTATCTTTGAGGTAATGATCAGTAGACGTTTGAGATTACTTCGCGTGACCATCATTGTTATATGCAAAACCGTTGTCGTCGAAATGACGATATTTTCAATGAGCATTTACATTCCGTTCTTTTTGAAGAGATGTCGAGTGGCCATAATTAATGACCTTCACAGGGAGGTGAAAACGATGCTGAAACGTTGGATGTTCGTCCACTATTTGTTATACTGTTTCTAGCACATTTTTTCAGCTCGGATTTCATTGTGCTTTTCGGTGCGGATCGTTCTCAGTTTGATTTCCTAGTTTCCTTAGTATGTGCTGGATTTATTTGCAACAAATTACATTATGCCCTTCATCCTAGCCAAACTAGAGCAGCGAACGACATATGCCTTCTTCTTAATCCCGTGGTTCCCCTACACACATGTTCGATATTTCCGTCTTAGCAAGGAGGCTACTTATCTCCCATTTGCCGAATTTGCCGATACCTCATCTGCCCATGGTCGCAATTTCGTTGTTTATTTTCTTTATTTGCATTCCCGCTCGGCGTCTTCAAGTTGGTTATGCATCCGTTTTTGCTGCTACAGTATGGTGACAGAGAGTGGGACTGTATTGACCGTACCGATCGAAAACATTGCTCGAACGGTTTTTGCTGTCACAATCGGAAACGAGCTTTTGTCGAATGCTTCCCGCTAATGAGAGACCGATACTCGTCTAGTCTATTCAATTTTAACCGATTCTCGGCAATGAGCGAACATCTCTGTTCGATAATCGAGCGGAATTAATTTCGACTGATTTCCATCCGCATGGGTTTTTTAAGACGCAAGAATTGCGATCTTTGAACACATATTTTGCGCACTTTCTGCTTAATATGCGAAGTTGTTGCCGATTTCTGCGCTTGTGTGCAATTCACTTTTTGTCTGAAACACCAATCAACACGTCGCATTCACTATCAACGCATGTATATTTAATCACCTAAAGCAGAGAGACGGCTCTTAGGCAATAGGTTCCTAGCATATCTAGATCTCGTTAGTCATTTTATTTCAGGCCCAACAGCACTGCATTACCTTTACTAACATAGTAAGCGTTCAAATACGCTTGTAAACATCCACTGTGAGGTATAAAACACCATAATCATATAGCACCCGTTTCTGAAGAGTGCACAGATAGGTGCATCGGTGAACGGAGTCCTCGTGTGGCCTCAAAATAGAAAATATTTGCAAATACAATCGAAAAATCATACGCTCAACGTCGCTGCACAGACTTCCTCGTTCCCATGCACTTTAGGCGCTGATGTTATTTGCAATAGAGGAAATCTCATTCAGTCTTCTCGCACATTTCAACATTCCTCTCATCAATACCTCTAAAAAATCTCATATAAAGTTCGGCGCTGTCTTTACAGCGGTGAGCAACTCGCTGAAGAGGAAACGAACGGAAGTTAAGATGAAAATGAATCCTCCCCCACTCTCCTCCCCTCCCCCTTTGTCGAATATCTTTGATAGTTTATTCCTCTCATAACCGTGGCGATTTAATTCTCGGAGTTTCACTGCAGCTTGTTTTGCTCTTGCGAAATAATAAAATGACAGTATCCTTCATCATCCGATAGAAAAGACTCACGTTCTGATGAAGCTAAAGTAGTTAATTGTATTGGCAAAATTTCAGAAACATCTTCCAGTAAACGAGTTAATTAAATCTCTAGTGTTACAGAGGTTTACTAATGGCACCATTTCGGAATATCTTCTAAAGATCACCTGAGAAGTCGGGGAGGCCTGACTCAGAATCGCAGCTAGGCACCGGCAACCGCTTTTCGTTGGACAGGAAACGCCCACAGGTCACCTCCTCAGTGGCGAATTTCTCCATACGTTCTTAAAAAAACTTTCCATAAAACACAAAAGCCTGCAAAAAAAACATGAATAATAAGCAGACAAGAAAGTGGTGAGAAATGCGGGAGAAAAGGAAGACTGTGGCAATATCGAAGTCATTCTTTTCCCCTTGTGGGAAGCATTCCATTAAAAAAGCTTCCGGCGGC
The DNA here is from genome assembly GCA_037576465.1 of Parascaris univalens. Taxonomy (NCBI): domain Eukaryota; kingdom Metazoa; phylum Nematoda; class Chromadorea; order Rhabditida; family Ascarididae; genus Parascaris; species Parascaris univalens. The sequence goes on along the minus strand of CM075173.1, from coordinate 71,080,073 downwards.
AATCAAGCGGCGGCAGTTGATCGCAATAAATGGTATCACGTTGATTCCCGTTTTCAACATGGACGCATAAATTAGAATCAAGTGCTTTGCCACTGAGACAAAAGAAGACCGATCACCTATGGACGGCGATCGCAGCTAATGCCGCACAATACAAGAAAGCATTTTTCACTCTCATCTACCTTTCGGCCTCGAAACTTGTTGCCTTTTCGACCTTACAATGGCCGGCTGTTGAGTATCAAAAAGCCTGCTGTTGCACAGATTATTTCCCACAGAAGAGACTTCCATTTTGAAAAACTCAATTTGACGGTTGCAAACACGGTCATTTATGAAGCTTCCACCTGGTGGATACTGCACGAGTTCTATCGGTCGCCCTTGTTCGACTTTTTACTGCACTGCCCATAAATGGCAAAAATCTTTTAAGTGACCTTAATATATGCGGTCATTCAACAAAATAACTGAGTTCACCTTCTCTTTAGATAAGGTTTCTGATAAGACATCAGCTCTAAAATAGTAGGTCTTTGAGCATTACTTGCACAATTACAGCAGCTTGAACATCTCGAACTTCACAATACTCATTCGATTCTTGTGTGCATTTAAGGTGCACTAGTTGCCTCCACTACTTCGCCACTTGAAAAATTCCCCTCCACTAAATTGGAAAGCTATATCCCCACCTTTCTTTCCACTTCCACAAGTCTACAAAGACGATAGACGATTTCTTCATTGGATCCTCATCCTTCCAGTTGTTACTCTGTCGACCAACAGAGATCTAACTCGAAGGATATTCATAATGCGGCCTATGGGCTCATCAAGGTCGACAACTCTGCGAAACTCTACGTGGCTAGGCCCCTCAGTTTAACTGCTCGATTCCAATGCCACAAGTCTCGTGAGCTTCGAACTGGCACCCACACTCTCCTCCTTTTTTCTGCCAATTTCTGTAACAAGGACATCTGTTGTTTTCCTGATCTTGCCGTGAATCCAAACCTGCCAGGTTACCGTCTATGTTTTCTTTCTTTCCACTTCTCTTCCTGCATTGACGTTAGTAACAGTCACTGCCCTTGCTCGTAGGTCCCTTCAGTAGCCTCATCTTCTCTAAGAACAGTTTATGGTGAGAATCCGAAGTTGTAAATCTCCAGAAAGCAGAAGGCCCATGCGGAGTTCGTATGATGCCCACACCGAAACTATGTGAGGTATGCCGGCACTTATATGTGAACCAGTGCTTGGCGTTCATCGCCATCTCCCGAAACTCGCTCCCCTCGCGGGGATTTTGATGACTCAAACTCTCAAACCTCTCCGCCACGACGAAAAGCTCTCCCCGCCCCAGCGCAATTACAACTCATCACTTCAAAAGGCGGAGTCCCATTCAACCACAACCCGACAGACAGCAGAACTTCTTTCAGAAGAATGCTCAGCCCAAATGTTCACAACATCCTTCCAAGCAAAAAACAATTCGAGGCAGTGAACCCCAACGAATTTTAACCGTACATTTTCCTTCCGCCTCCGTTCCACCGCCTTCCACCACTGATGCGGCCTTCGCTATTCGGAGTTCCCTCGCCTCTGTAGGGAACTCTGGGCAATAAAGTCTCTCTCCAGAGAGCCCTTGCGAGGGCGAGAGGCTCCGCTACCTCCGCTGGGGTATGATTCACGATTTCATATGGTGCAGCGTGTGTTCACGGCGCTCCTCTTTCAAGTCGTAGTGCGAACATAGCGACGAGAAAAACATCAAACGAAGAAATGCGCTATTTTATTTTATGCATAAATAGTGGAGAATATAATTTAATAGATGAGACAATAATTTTTCAACATTATTCGTAGCGAAACAGATAGCAGTCACCGCAATAAACAGCGAAACAAAACTTAACGGGCAAAACAGATGTGGAAGTTGAGATGGGACGTCAGCGCAAAGAAGCATCGGTCACAGTCACTCACGGACTCTGAAAGGGACAGTGATAAGAGAGGGGAGACAACGGTAGGTACACTAAACTAAACTAGAAGAGGTGAACTAGAGGACGTCGAATACATCGAGATCTAAGACGTGAGAGAGGCTCTAGCGTGAAATTCGAAAAGATTCAATCCCAACCCGAGAGATCAGCGAGTTGACGCACTCACCACGTCGGTATGAAGCGGATTCCACATGAATCGAAGCGGACTGTTTATGTTGTAGTACATTTTGAGGAAATGAATGTGATATCCACATCGGCTATGGTTACGAATAACTCCAACGATTCCAAGTGAAAACTTTTTAAGCGCATAGCGTAGTCATGCTAGTATGAATGACGGTAATTCTTGTGAGAAGCAATAGAGGTAAAGCATTTCTAGTATGTTATCAGAGGCCGTATCAGTGGATCATATTGCCGTCGAGTATTCTAATATGTCTCGGCAATAGATAATGACGCCTCTCTAGGCACATACCGCCGAAGCCATCAATATATTACTTCCCTATCAATTTGTCTTTATTTGAGTGAATGGATTGAAATCACATGCCTAATAGGTTAGAGGTGTGTTGGTTGTGTGAAGCTTGCAATTTTCAAGGTTTATCCATTAGGCATTGAGAGCGAACATATCGACTTATGAGCGTTAAAGCTGTCAAGTTGAAGCAAATCTCGACGAGAATACAATCAGTATCTTAATGAAGAGGAAATCTGAATGATTTGGTGAAGCATAAAGATACGCACGCCGCCTTTGACGATGAGATTTTCGAATGAAAATTGCCATAACACAATCGAAGGTGCATTCATTTTGCCTCTCTTTTAATATCTCGGATTACTTTGAGTCCTCCCCCATCCCACCGTCGCCCCCGCTTCCTCCCCATCCCAATACAATAGGCGTTCGAGCATTACCAGGAATTAATTCACCGTGAATCGTCGTCTATGATCACATTTCTTCTCATCCACATCTTCATTACATACTTCAAGTAGAAATGAGCAAAAGGACGCTTCGAACGGAAGTAAGCTGATAGCTGATAACGTTGTCAGAATGCGTCTTATGTTTTTTTTTATCCACGTGGAATAGTGGACATTTGTGAGTGCTCTATTGCAAACGGTCGTCTTCTCTCGAGCGCACTTCTCCGCAGGTCACACACTTTCACTCTGAAGGAATCTGATGGAAGAGCGAATGATCCACTCCGCGATGATCTCTGACCGGAGCTTATATTCTTTATTGGTTGGATAGCAATCACGGCGATCAATGAAGGATTCGGATTTTTGATGAATTTATATGTAGTGTTGATCATCAGAAAATTGATCAGCCCACTATGCCGGTGTCGAGCTCAGCGAATATATGACGGAAGATATTTGCAAGGCGAGGAATGAGGCTGGAGTCCTCTACTATCCGATGAAGAAAGGAGCGATTGAAAGATGCAAAATAAACATAACATAGCTTCCAGGTGAAGTTTTTACGTGGAGACTTCCAAAGTTATAAGCTCGAAAAACTCATCACCTTGAGAGAGGAAGCGTTAATGATGATGCTTTTGTTTAGAGCTGAAAGTGGAAGTTGCAGCTAATTGGACGTTTTTGTTTAATTATAGTAATTCTGGGGTAGTTTGGATTGAGGTAGTCATCTGAGTATTTCTTTGAAAGACCCCTAGCTTTAGTATTTGAGACCCTTAAATTTATCTTCAGAACCTTTTTTAATCCAGCGGAAGTGTCTCTTAGCTGTCAACCACTGAATACATTTTACGTTTCTGATTGCTTTTTTCATTAATAAGCACATAACGACGGCATCAGGCACACATTCTTCGAATGTTCAGTGCATTTCATCAGTGGGGATCTCGTAGGGGAGATATAGGTGATATTTATGATGAGCGGTCAAAGTGTACTAGCTCAAATTTAGTTGCATCTAGTCATTTTCGCAGTTCATATCATCAAGATTTCGCACCGAAGATTTCGATTTCGAATCTGAATCTGATGTGGGCGATCATTCGACGGTTGCAATTCATCAGATAGATGACTATCAAGCAGAGCATTGTAGTCATAAATATTTCATAGTTGCTTTTTTTTGGAGTGATTTTAGACCGCTAATGCTTACTGCAGATTTCTGTTTACTCGTTAACGAAATCTGTTGAATCGGCGATCGACGGATCAACAACGCACATATCATTGCGGGCGATCGACGGATCAACAACGCACACATCATTGCGGGCGATCGACGGATCAACAACGCGGACATCATTGCATTTGACGATGATCTTGCATCATTCTATCTTAGTTCTGTTAGCAATACATCTATGGTGTCAAAAGGTGGCGAGCGAAAGTCGTAACTACGAAGCGTATCGTTGTTTATGCATAGCAAGGCTGTGAGATGACCTACCGTCGAGACAAGAAGGTCTTTAAATATCGCAGCTATCATGGTTGAGCTCATTTTGTGAGGTGCGTTGGAAGGAGCGGCGTGATTTGAGGAGAGTGCACGAAGTGCTTTTTGTGGGGCAGTCGTCGCGCAAGAGTGAATCGAGCGGTTCCAACTTGGACTGATGATGCGGTCCAAGACCGCAGTTTCGACGTTGCTTTTCTTGCTCCTCTATGGCGTTTCACTGGGCAAGAATGAAAGCAGAGATAGTACAAAGCCAGGTCTGCATTCTTTCTTCGAATCCTTCATGTAGAGTTTTCTGTGAGGCATTATCGCATTATGGTAAATTCGAGAAACTGAATTATCGATAACCCTGCATGACAGTTGAGACCGATTTCCAATAGCAGAATTATTTCTGAGGTCTTTTCCTTGTAAAATAAGGGATCGGAGACAACTTATGCAGTTTGATTTTGTTACGTTGACGGTTTAACATTGCATAGTTCGTATCGATTGTGTTGCAGTTGCCGCCGGAAATATTACCTCGAGTAGGTCGAGCATTTTCAGGTCGGACAGATGGGTCTTTATCATGGCCAGAAGATGCTTCATACTGCTCGGGAAGACGTAATGGCGCATATCCTGTGAGATTTAAAATTCTATTCTTTAAGTTTTTATTCCCAGTTGAGTATCTGAGAAAACAAGATCGTTTACTCGCGGCTATCACTCACGCGGAAGGAAGAGCGGTCTTGTTAAGAGGCGATCGTCTCAGTGGTTGGTTTATTTCGAGCAAAGCAATGCCTTTAATGGAAGAAGGTGAGGATATTAATTTTGATATTATAATGCATACGTGATGCGCGGGTGATGCTTTAAATCGGCTCAAATTACTTAGCGATGGGGTTCCGTGAGGATTGTCGCTATCCGTTGTGGTCAGTGAGATGATCGTTGTATATTACAGGCGAAGGAGTTGTGCGCCTCGCAGTACGTTAGCTGCTGGGATGGTGTATTTTCAAAAGCCGAATGCCCGAAAGGTCTTGTGTTCAATGCGGAAACATCGCAGTGCGATTTCAAAGAGAATGTGCTCTCCTGTGGAAGTGAGCTTCTCAACTTTGTATCTTGTTCGCTCTATTTCATCAACGCACTATCAGAGATTCGGAGTTATAAACGCTCACAATGATCGCATAATGAGGTGTTGAATTCACTCGATGGATGTTAGCGAATGCTGTTCCTCTTTGTGTTATTTTTTATTCTTCGTCGACCTGAACATTGAAATATGATGGGAATGTTGGCGATTTTTCTTCTTTCATAGGTGTTTGGGTAATTTTTTTCCACACTCTTTCCATTATATTATAAATGCTTGTGGCCGTGGCCAAGTGGAAATGCCAAGTGGGCTTTCTTGGCTCCAATTTTTGAGCAGTGGATGTATGAGAAAGTAATACGTGCATTCGTTAGGTCGACTCTGTCGATCGAACATCTTTAAATGTCTGGTTTAATTCCTCTCAGATTTTATAGCCTCATATAAAATGAAGCTTCTTGCGAGTTTAGAGCCATTTAACTGTACGGGACGCAAAGATGGCGCATATGCAAGCGGCTGCACGAGTATCTTCTGGTACTGTTCTCGAGGATCTGTCTCGTTGTCGCGGTGTCAGCATGGAACCTACTTCAATATTGAATCTTTACGAGTGAGCGTTTGTTGTTGTTCGCAATGAGGTTTTTGATGCGAGAATTGAAGGAGGCAGAGATAGGTGTGTGAATTTTCGGTTTCTTAATCTTTAGAGCTATTAATGAAAGATTGAAGACTGTGATTCGCACCAAATTCTCTTTTGTGCAAGGTGATTTAATATGTGATAGTTTGGGGCTTATTCTCAATTTGAGAGCTTGAGCAGGAAGTTTTGGATGAACGTAGGCGTGCCTGATTTCAAGTCGACTCCACTTCTTTTCGATCAGTGTCTGAGATTACAAGTCTTTATATCCTGATATGGTTGCAGTGTGAACACAAAGAACACGTACTGGCATGTGACAAAAACTTCTTACCGGAATCCCACGATGCCAGGTCTAAGATTGCAAGTGGGACAGCGTCCACCGCGGCATTTCCTGTGAAGTGAGTTTTCATCTGGTTGTGGAGGTCACAATTTCTAAATGAACGATGATGATGGGTGAAGGTCTGGTGAGAGGAGAGGGGAAGGGGTGAGGTAGTTGATGAGGCACTCCTCCCGCGAGTAGGAGGATAAGGGACTGAAAATCTTGGATGCTGGATAATTTTGTGGAGCATACAAAAAATAAGCGGAGCAACGTTTTCAAAAATAATTTTATCTGCATCGTCACACAGCGTTCACTGAGCAATGGGGACTTTTCTTGGATGATGACCTGAAAAGTATCAACGATAAATTTCAAGGTTTGACAACAGTGGCAAGGTGTTGTGCCCAGAGGATGGTACATTCGGCTTAGATTGCAACCGGACATTTTGGATTTGCGCAGACGGCTATGCAGTCAAGCGAACTTGCCCTCAAGGGCTAGCATTCGATATGGGTGTCAGTCGATGTGCCTACATAGAAAACGTATCAGGCTGCACCCAGTTGGTTTCCCTTTACCGCCTTATAATCGTTGCATTGCTACTTCCGGTTTTTGTTGGAGGGCAGCGTGTTCACGTTTCCAACTGCTCGTACTGTTCTTCTGCAGTTTGCCAGTGTACGCTAGGAAGTTTCCTCCGCAGTTTTATTGTCGCAGTGCAGACGGAGTTTCTATTAAACTTACCAGCCATCATGGACGTAGTCCTTGCCCTCCTTTAATGAATTAGATTGCGTCATTCGGGCATGGTTTCATTCTTAGCTGCTTTTTTCGGCGTTCTCATATCCTTACATTTTGGAGAAAGAGGGAGCATGTAGTGCTGTTCGCTGCTGTTAGCATTCTTTGCTTTGCAGGGACATTTCAAGCGATGGAGTATGTGCACATTGTTTTAATTCCAGCTTGGTGAAACCGAGGAGGGCTTCAGAAGGTCCGCATCAAGGAGAGTTTACTATCAAGGACAACTCAACGTCCTCTCCTGATTTCGCCCAAACTTTCCCCACGTATACGGTACCACTCACACCGACTTCAACGACGACCACAATTCCCACAGAGAAGATTCATCCGCTTCCATCCAGCACAAAGCCTTTGTCCAAACAGGAAGGACCATTCGGGGCATTGAAGAGCCAAGGAAGACGTGAGTGGAGTGTTTTGCTGGTGAAAGGCGGCTTTTGAAAAAACAACAACAAACAAACGAACAAAACCGACTATGCATTTTTTGTGGTGTGTTTAGGAGAATGAGACGCGTGTTGCTTTTTTTCCAAGAAGATGACAGGGGTCCACTAAAGAAACCAGCTGTGGTTTGAGCTTTCAGCAGAAGTCTCAGAAGCTATCCTAGGCAGTTAAGGGAACATCCAAAAGTCGGAAAATGATGAAACTTGGCGCATATGGTTGAATGCCAGTTGTTGCACTGACGCATAACTGCAGCAAAAGTCGAATTCAGGTCCTCAGAGCATAAGGGGTCTAGTCTCTCGCACGACATCTTCGTATTTTGCAGGTATTTCATACGAGTTTATGGAGAAATATGCCGAGCAACCGGTATGTAAAGATCGCGCAGATGGGCGTTATTTCATCTCGAATTGTTCGAATAAGTGCCTTCTTTGCATGGAAGGTAAAGGTGTGATCGTAAGGTGCGCGCAGGGACAAGTTTTCAGCCGTCACAGGGAACAATGCGTCCCTATTAGCGAGGAGCCGGAATGTGCGACGACGAACGCGAGTCCAGCGGAAGAGTTAGTGGCTATCTTACTTTAGGTGGCGATTAATGTGACGGATGCTTATCCAGTATGCACTGCAGAAATTTAGCAAGCTCATGGAGTTTTGTTCGTGACTCGCGAATGCCGAATATCATGCGGCGCAGTCGCTTTGTGCGTGGTTAATAGGACGCATGTGTTGTAACGTCAAGGGAGTGAGGTGCTTCGGCTGAGTCATGACCTCATTCTGAAACATCGTAATAGTCGCTCTGTCATTTACGCCCGTTTCTAAAGATTTAGAATAGGACGTCAATGCGGTCGGGAAAACCATCAAACTTTGTCCGGACCGCAGATTCTAGCTCAGGTCGGAGTTGGCCTCCTCTGTGCTTTTAGTTTAGTCAAGTTGGCAGAGTGTTTTCTTGAAGTTTTCTGATCTTCTTCATATTCGATAAAGATGTTTCGGGCAGTATCTGCTGTTCACGAACCGCAAATGAAGTTCGAGAGAAATCGTAAATTGCTGGCCACCCTTTTCGAATCGTTATCGTCTCTTGCGAGAGTAGGAAAATTTGTTTGTCATAGAAGTCAGAAAAGCGAAGGAGCAGCAGTAGAAGCTTATGTACATCTTCTTCAGCGGTAGTCTTAAGTATGGCAGTTACGCAGAGGATAAAAGTTGAACAGGCTATACTGCCACATGAGGTATAAGCGTAAAAATACGCGGAAATCTGGTGGGATCTTTTAGATGAAATATTTGGTTTCTGATAATTGCATCATTCAGGAATGTGTGAGTTTCAGGCCTTCTCATCCAGGAACGACCGGATTTCCGTTGACTTTGAGTGTACCTGAGGGGCACAGTAAAGCTAGCTGTGCTTTGCTTCCCGATGGAGCGCATGAACTTCTCGAATGTCACGAGAAATTTATTCAGTGTGCAAATGGTGAGTTGCTGTTTAAGTGTTTGTGTTGAAGTAGGTATGGAGTCTCGTGTTTTTGGCTTACACTGTGTTGATTCTTTGCTATGCTGCTGTGACTGTGTGACCAGAAAGGGTAGTCATGATGTTGTGGTTCGCAGCGGACATCCTCTCGTTGGGGGGGAGTCGTTTTTACCGGAGTGACCAGAACCAACGACTTGTCTGCCGAAAGGTAAAGTAGCAGTCGCGGCTGGATTTCGCCTATGAAGGTATATAGATGGATCTGATGTGGCACACGAGTAGGGTCCCATGTTTTATATGAATGAGATCCAGAATGTTGTTGTTTTGGGTGTTGAGGTGGTGATGTGCTTTCAGTAGGACATTTTGCGTTTGAAGAGGTGGGTGTTATGTCGAGACTGGTTGTTTGTTGCGCCATGGGTTTAGAAAAAAATGTTCTTACAGGAGTGACATCGATATCATCTTGTGCTGCGGGTCTTGTTTTCAATGGTCGAAGAGGTCAGTGTGATTATCCAAAGAATACTCCCTCTTGTTTCCACGAAAAAGAAACCGCAACGATTAGTGCTGTTACGACTCCTATCATCGAGGAGCGAAGTACTCTTCCGTCCGAAGCTGCAGATCGGCTGCATGGTAAGAGAGTGGTCGTTGTGTAAGCGATTCAGAAAAGAATTCAACTGCACACGAAAGGACAAATGGTAGGAAGTTTCTTGTGCGTGGTGAAGCACATATGAGGCTGAGGAAGAGAACTCATTTTTGGGTAGTGTTAGGTTGTGCGATGGTTTTTGCTTTCACCGAGACGTGGATGCTAGAGTCGTTCTTGACATTTATGCCAACGGTTTTTTTATACTATGTGAACTCGTAACAGGCGATCATTTTTGGAGAGGCAAGTAGACATTTTGGCTACTTTGTCAATCATAGCACATATTTCATTCAGGTTTATGCGCATTCTCGAGTAGAATAAACTGAGCAGGCCACGTGCCGTTACAGAGGCAGTCTCGTGGAATCCTGGATGTTCCATAACTTTCTGGTTCATATCCTTCATTCTTTGTGGATTGGGATTCGGTCTTTAAACGCATTTGTGGCATAATGTGATATTGTTGACATTATTACATATAAAATCTTGTAAGAGAATCTTTTAAAAAAAAGGAAAAGAAAAAAGACTGTGATTACGGAGGATGGAGGACGTATGAAGACAAAAGATTCTGGACAAGGTATAGGTGGGCAGGAGCAAGCTAAACGGAGGTAAACAGAAACCATTTCGCTCTTGCCGTGACTAGCTCCAGTTGGTGTCTGTTTTTATAGAAAACAAATGCGTGGGGCGATTGAACGGGTTATACGCTGATGATTGTTCTGAGCGGTATTACGCGTGCTCGGATGGGTTGATGTCGAGTTTCGTTTGTCCCGTCGGTCTCGTTTTCAACATGGACACTAAATATTGCGACTATCGCAATTATGTGAGGGTTTGTGGTGGAAGGTCACGCGAAGTAACGACGAGTGCCCCAATCATTCCACCATTCACACACATGCGACCTACCGGGTGAGCGGTCTCGTATGTGGTGTTCGTCATGTGCGAATGAAATCTATCTGGCAAATGACTATTGATGAAGTTGCACTTATTCCATGTTTTCCATGTAAGCTCGTGCCGATCGTCTGAGATGTATCAGCGAATTAAATCAGTAAAAGGTCGTGAAAGTGTCCGTATTGCGCAAAACAGTGGTCAGTTTTTTCTTCTAGTGTTCAGTTTTCATTAAGAAAGTTGTCTCAGAATTGGCGCTGCATGCAAGCCCAATAAATAAGTCAATTATCTGCTGTTTGGCTGGCATAGTTTCAACTTTCTTTAGCGTTTCCTAACTGGTCCCCCCGGACTGATGGATAGTCTTTTTTTGCAGGAGCACAAGGATTCCATTTGTGAGCAGGAAACAGGCCCCTATAATTGCAGCAGCAACAACTGAATCGCATCCAGCCTCGGGTTGCTCCGTGCTGAGAGATGGGCTCTATTCCCTGCTGCCATGTTCGGCCACCTATCTGCACTGCTGGAAAGGCGCTTCGTCTTTGGCGAAATGTGCATACGGCCTCGTATTCAATCCCGATGCGAGTAGGTGTGACTTCAGGTACGTGCCTTCCGCACTTGCAGTTCTTAACGTCCCCGAGAGGGATGGGAATGTGAGCACTTCATATAAACGTGTCGAAAATTTATATCATTTCAATTATCTTGAAGCATAAGAGAGGTAGTGAGTTCGGAGAAGTCTTCACCAACGAATGAACAAGGAACGGAGGGGTGAAACTGCTTCGATTCTTTCAGGTGCTTTCAGTCGTATTTTCAGACAGAGCAACAGGTACTGCTCAGAGTATGTAACCGACGATGGTGTGAAGACGGCTTCAGTGACTCAAGCAAGTAGCGCTCAGGGTTTGTGCATTTTTTATCTTGTAGGTTTATTTTTGCGCAGTATGGTCTTTCTTTAATTTCTAGTCCAGCCTCTATAGAGAGGCTTGTGCAGAAATGTGTAGAAACCTCTCATCCATCTTTCAGGTTTTCACTGAACTACAGCTCCTAATGCCATTTTGGTGCGGTAACAGTATTTGTAAGTCTCAGGATTCTCGAGGCATTTAACATGGAGGCTTTTTACTCCTGTAATGGCGTTTTTTCGGGAATGAATCCTCAGCCTTTGATAATTATTTATGTTGGTAGCAGTTTATTACCGTATCATTAAGCCGAGAGGTTTAATGGCTTAATTTTTTCGGTGCGTCGGAGCAAGAGGAATCTGGAGCTCATGCGACTCCAGATAAAAGCAGCTTCATCCCTGCCAGTTCCTACAGGGAGATTGAACGTTTATTAGTCAATCGTTGGCTAGGCGGTTCTAGCAGAAACTTTCATTCTTTGATGTGCTAATTTTCAGTTTCTGTTTGCGAAGGTCGAGCGGACGGTTTGTATGCGGAGGGGTGCGGAGCTCGCTATTTTGCTTGTTCGAACGGAGTGGTTTCCTTCATGAGCTGCTCAGCTGGTTTAGCATTCGATGTGAGATCTGGCGTTTGCGACCATCCAGAAAAAGTTGTGGCCTGTAGTGGCTCCCAAAGGTTCGGCTACATTCGGAATGACTTTTGCTTTTAGTCGCCGTTTTTGTTGCTGGTTGCCATTTCTTGGTCGAGGTTTGTAATGCTTCGGGCTTATTTGCATAGTACTGGTTTGGTCGCAACAGCGTCTCACCATTACTTCCACTAATGCTTTACTTCTTCGCAGAAACATATTCTGTTTGCAGTGGAGTAGTGTCAGAGGCCACGAGGAATATAACGGCAGCTGTGATGGCTCGCCCACCGTCTGGATGTTCCGTCCTCCCGGATGGATTGCACCCACTGGGTGATTGCCTTCCCAGCTACATGATTTGTCATGAGGGAACCACTCGGGTTTCCACGTGCTCTCCTGGGCTAATCTTCAACGACGAAAGTTCACTGTGCGATTTCCGCGAAATGGTCAAGAAATGCATTAATGTGCCTTCCAGGCCTACGATGGAAGGTGGGTTTCCTCCAGAGTGCGGTTAAACAACACAAGGTCGACTGCAGTTCTTCGTTCATCATGAGTAGAGACGGTTTTTTATTGTGAGAGCACGACAGTTCACATAGTTCACATTCAGCGATTTGTTAGTGATTGCTCATCTAACCATTTCAGCTTCGGGTTCAGAGAACAAATCCACGGATGTATATTGCAAGTGTTTATGTGACTTCTGAATCCTGCGAAGATGTGGTCAAGCCTCATCGAATCCCATAAAAATTTTTGCTACGGCGGTGATGTGTCGCCAAGCAATACCACTCCACACGTCTAGTTTTTGAGAAGTCTGCAAGTCCATCGAACTCATTTTCATTATGTTGTTATATGGTTATGGTTTATGTTTATAATCATGAATGATGTGAAGTATATTTTTGGAAAAAGATGTTATTTTCATCTTGAACATGTGCTTATGTCCTTTCTTCTCCCAGATATTTCGGGCTGACTTAGGAGGGCTTGCATTTGAAATCGTGGACGGAAGCTAGGTTCGATTGTTGTCGTTACCTCATTTTTATGCAATAATGAGAACTGCATTAGCCTCCGTGGTACGCTGAAGATTCCAGCATGGCTCCAAACATTTGTTACGCTCTGTGCCAGTCGTAGGTTTCGGAACTGAAGCTTCGATTCCCGTCAGCAATATCTCCACCTTGGTTATTGTTTTGTGCTGTGGCCATTTGAGTTGGGTAGTTGTACAGTGAGAGGCTGTTTGAAAAGAGCTGCTCTCGCACAAAAACGATTTTGCAGATGCAACATGTTTCAACAAACCGGACGGAGTTTTCTCCAGCAAATGTTCTGCATCATACGTGGTGTGTGCTAAAGGAACGACCCATTCCTTCAATTGTCCTAATGGTCTCGTCTATAGCGCCGAGAGGGCGTCATGCGACCGTAGTGAAAACGTCCCAACATGCTTGGAGGATTCGACAATAACAGTTGCACCGATGTTCACCTTGCCGACGACTGAAAGGTAGCTCTTTGATTTTCTGTTTTTGCTGTTCGCCTGTCGGTCGAAACTACAGTGAATGTTCTGTGTTGTCTTTGACGCTCGCGGTTTGTTCTCGGAGAACTTCACTAATCAAAGTGCGGATGTCGTCACTGCCGCACGTTCGAATTTGTATCGCTGTGAACTAGAACGGTTTTCTGGGTTGCGAGTCAATCCGTTATATGGACGGGTAAGTATGAGGTGCTGAAATGAAGAGTTTGAGACAAATTGAAGCAAGAAATTCAGAGGGAGTTATCCTTCCTGACTTTGAAGGCGGTGTTTCCAGTTTCGTGCACGATTTGGACGCTTCGCGACCGATAGCCGCAGGTGGTAACGACGACTGTGTGAACAAACCAGACGGCAATTATGCGGAAAGATCTTGTGCACCCACATTTTACGCTTGCACAGTGCGTTTTTTAAAATCGGATTATTTCGTGCTTATTTGGCTGCACTTTCTTAAGCCTTATTGTTTATCTTGTAGTGCCAAGTAGATAAAGCTATCAACGAATTTTGTGAGGGAATATCTGTGGCGGTTAATCTGGATTCACAGCAGTTTCTGCTCGCTTTGGATTATCTTGCAAGATTTCTTTCTCAAAGACCTCGAGGGATGGGGTTCAGCGTATGCAGATGCTTGTTTTTTAATAGTAACTGCTTTGAGCCGGGATGGTTTTCGTTCTTTAGGATTTTTGATTTTTCGTTTCATTGCGAATAAGGCAATCTGTAACTAGGGAACTTGCAGAATGGAGCAAAGACACAGTTATCTTGTCCCGCGTCACTGGTTTTCAACTCGGAAGCGCGGAGATGTGACTACCCAGAGAAGATGGAATCATGTGGTTCGGGTGAAGCTGGAACGATGCATCCTCCAACATCGACTGTTTTCATTACTCCAGCACCAAGTTCAAGGCCGTCAAAGTGAGACGATTCTGTGATTTTTATTGTTTTAGGAAATTTCCTCACATCTTCCACTTGAATGGGAAGTGAGGATGAGGTTTAAATGCACCGCTGTCCTGCCGTACCCTTTGCATCATTTTCATATGTGTTATCGATCAACTGTGGAAAAGAGTTTTGTGCAAGCGGAGGAAGGGAAGAAAAAAGGTTGCCATTTAGCTTGGGTTTAGTGGAGGGGTAGGGGACGTAAGAAATTATGAGCGGAAAGGAGGCGGTGTTATGATGAAGGAAGTCAGAAGTTGCAGAAATAGTTTCGGAATGTTGGGTGCAGTATTCTTTATCCAGTCGTATTTTCTTTACAGCTTTAAGCCACATACTTTTGTGTTTTTTCTGTAGTTTTTTTGGCTATGTCGCTAAGGTCGTCTTGTTCAGCGATGCGATAGCGATTGGAACGAAGAGTTGTGACAACTTTCCGGACGGTGTTTATGCGATGCATCATTGCTCGAACGAATTCGTTTATTGTTTGAGTGGTCATTCGATCGTCCAGAAATGCCCCAAAGGCCAAGTGTTCGACGGGGACCGCAAATTATGTAAGCACAGCAGCGAGTGCGATGAGGGGTAAGTTCATACGTTTGATGTTATTTCTTTGGTGGAGTGTTCCATTGGCTTCGATGCACTATTTTTCAATTATTTAGCGTTTTAGCCGCGGATGAAAGTGTGACAAAGCCTGGTTGTTTCCTCACATCGAGTACCGCATGCATTTTCTTCAGAGTGTGTCTCGGCTTAACATTTTTTTCAGAAAATGGTGATGGGATTTCCGTCTGCGCCGTTGCGATTCCACTTTTGAAAATCTCTTCGAATTCCAGAAATGCGGCAATAATTAGGCTTGAAATTGTTACTAGATTCGAGGTTTTCAGAGATATTAGATCTGCATCGTCTTTTCTTCAAATCAAGGATGCTGAGCCGTCGTGCCAAGGAAAACGTAATGGTGCTTATCCGATGGGACGCTGTTCTAACAGATTCTTCCACTGTTTCTCAGAGGTCATTTTTGTTTCGTTTGGTGCTTATTTGCTGTGGGTACTTGATCCGTTTGATCCATTTTAGAGAGCTTCGAGTTCGACTCTTGAGTGTTTTGGAGACAGTTTGCTTTCGCGAAAGAACATGCGCTGACCTCATCAGATTTATATGCACCGTGCAGTGGCAATTGTGCGTGTAGGTGGAAAAGTTGGCCTTGTTTTATTGGCTGTCATTGTTGAGACTCCCCCGCAGGTTGGGGGAGACGAGTATGGAGGAGTGCTGTTGCGCAATCTTTCAAAATTGCAGAGTATGAGTGTGGAGTTTTGCCCGCATGGTTTGGTGTTCAATGACCTGACTGGCCGATGTGACTATCCTTCAGAAGGATGCGATATCTCGGAGGATTCAGCGAAGGCACGACGTGTCAAGCCGACTTTCGCAACAATTCCTGCCCAACAGCATTTAGGTATTACGTGGTTTTGGTGACCCTTTATCTTTTCAGTGACACTCCACAGACATCTCGCTCAACATTGTTCAGTTTTTGCTTGATCTGTGTTAGCTTACTCAACAGGTCTCTAAGTTAAATGTAGTTCTAGGCCTTGTTTTGAATCGACCAAAGACCTAAGCTAGTGAATCATGAAATCCTGGTGTAAACAGCGATTTGAGGAGAGCATTCGTGCCGGACGGTGTAGATGTGATTATCTAACAGTGGAAGACAGTCAAGTACAGCCGACCTCCGCAGTTGCATCCGTTGCTTTATTTCTCATAAAGTGGAGTGCTTTGGCAGTATGAGATTTGCGGGTTGGCTGTGAGGGTCTATACCACGGTGTCGGTTTACTTTAGGCATGAAGGTGGACTGTGCTTCGCTTCCGAATGGGGATTATGCAGCGTCTTGTACCACTGAATTCGTTTCTTGTCATAACGGTATCGCAGAGGAACGTCAGTGCCCATCGGGACTTGTCTTTGATAGGGCTGTGAAGCTGTGCGTATGGCCAGAGCATTGCAGCTTATCACACGCTCGCTCGGACGCATTCCAAAATCAGAGCGGTGTGGTGTTAGGAACTGTGGCGTCTCCGGCTTCGCAAGGTGTTTCTTTCCAGTCCTTTTTTCTACAAAAGTGAAACTTATATAGAAGGACAATCCCGCCTTCTTCACGTCATTTGAGCCGGTGATTCTGCTGGCCAATTTTTTTCCTCGAGCATTTGTTGTGAAAGTTTGGCGGTGATGAATGCTACCTCTTGTGTATATTCCGATGTTCGTGGGGGGTGGGGGGGGATTCCTAACCAAATGGGACATTCTTGGATTGCTGTTTCGCAAGAGGGAGACAGAGAGGAAGGAACAAGTGGTTTTTTTCGTCGATAAGTTTTTCCGCAACCGGGAAAGATCAGCCAATGTCACGTGGTATTTTGGTGCTGACTAGAAAGCGGCTGTCTTCGACGGCTATGTTTTATCACGAATTTGTATGAGGTTGGTACATCGGCGGAAAGTGAGATGAGGTACGTCATACATGGCAAGTTTCTCTAAGCTCTTCTTGACTTTAGGATCATAAATAAAAACGTTTCCAAGGGCGACCGAGTGGTCTGGCTGGAATTGTGGACGGTGGGTGCAGAAAGACATGTTTTTGGACGCATACTCCAAGGGAAGGGCGGTTCCCGTAAAATATCCTCGTGGAGAGGTCTCATTGTAAGCTGTTATTATCCTCCACTCGAATGCAGACGACAACAAATGCTAGAACAGCCGTAGACAACGTCAGCCGTCACAATTCATGTCACGCCAGGTTTACGTGCAGCGATTTTGTTAAAGGATGAAAGCAGACGCGTGGAAAGCGGACACAAAGCAGCAAAAGAGCTCACTTGAAACAGAGGCAAACCATTGGCCGTGAGCGGGGGAGAATTTGTGCGACCCCATTGCCATCAGGTTGATGTGCACCGAAGTGATGGTCGTCTGAGAATGCCTTTGAAGGGTGGGAAGTCCGTAGAGAGGACGATGGATGGCAATATAGATGGTCCGCCGCGATGCCGATGCCTAGGCTTTCCAAGGCGTATGAAAGGTCGGGGTACACGTAACACCAGGTTGAAAGACTGCAATTCACAGTGCAGAATGTGTCGTTGTGCCCCTGCTCGATTTTAGGTTTAATGGAGATCTTTTGATCGCTCGCAGCTCATGTTTCTTCGTTGAGAAAATGGTGGGTTGCCCTTTCATAGGATTTTATTACGATGCATAACCTGTGAAGTAAATGTCGTCTGAGGCTGATTAATAGAAAATGCGGTGGTGCTGTGTTGGTTTTGGCGTTTGGGATGACTGACATGCTCAGTTGAATGGGTGAGTGTTTTTTAGATGACTCTGTGGACTGCAGTCGTTTACCAGACGGGCATTATTCGACTGGATGCACGGCAGGGTACACCTCATGCGCGAACGGTGTGAAAACAACTCGTTCATGTCCCGTAGGTCTTGTTTTCGACAGCGTGGGACGCGAATGTGTGTGGCCAGAGCAGTGCGCAACTGGTGACCGGCCGATTCATGCTCAGCCCACATCTGAAAAAAGTGCAATCAGAGTGGCAGCAAGAACACCAGAGCTTTCCTCTTTCCAAGGTAATGCACTTATCCTTCTTCCCTGCCTCCAAATTCTTCTAGGAAGTAAAGCTGAGGTTCTTTGTCACTTCTGCCAGCATGAGATATAGTGACAAAGGTAGATAGGTAAGTAGGGACATCGAGCTCAGCGTTTAGTTTTATGAAATATGGAGGTATGACAAAATCGACTACAGTTGTTGAAGTTATTGACCTGGCAAATTCCATGTCAACCAAGATCGAATTCAACATCTCGTGACAGTGTGTGTCATGTGAAGCGAGTCGTCTCATTTATAAATTTCTGCAGTTGAAATGGACTGCTCGCGATTGCCGGACGGCGCATATGGTTCCGGATGCTCGCCGACGTTCACATTGTGTTCGGACGGCGAGGGCTACTTGAGGAAGTGCCCCCTCGGATTGCTATTTGATGGAGCCGCGAAACGTTGCTTACACCCAAATGAAGCGTGCCCCAATGCTTCCGTGTCATCAGGGGCAGCAGCTTCAGTAGCTATCCCAAGCTCTTCGTTGGTTGCTCTGAATTCTCCTGCAGCAACCGTATCGAAGCATGATCATGTCGTCAAGCAGGACGAGCAGCCGGATCAGCATCCTGGTATTTTGGGTTGTATTTTGGTCCTTGACAGAAGTATTTGTGAAAGTTGTTGGAGGGAATGCATATTCCGACTTTTCGTACCACTGAGGCAGAAGAGGTCGGTGTTATATTCAGCAGCTTTTCAAACGCAAATTGAGCTGCATGATCTTGCATTGATCCATGTTAGATGAGCAGTAGCATATTTGGTGTTTTCTTTCCACTGCTGTACTTGTTCTTGGATGGTGACGTGGAGTGGCTTTTCCTGTCTCCAGCATGCGTAGCTGTTATTGAAATCGGTACTTTGCTTGTTGTCCAAGGTCGATTTTCGACTGTGGTGGAGTGAGTTGGGCAAGAATCGAAAGACCAGGCTGAACAGATGGGGAGAGAGGAAGGAGGGGGTTTCATCAGTGGTTTCAGCCGTTGTCGCAGATTTGCCTCTGTTTGATTGTCTTAGTTAGGAGAAGTGCGGCTTACGTGCGGAATCTTTCGCCTATATTCCAGTGAACTGCGCTACTCTTCCGGATGGTCTTTATGGCAAAGCGTGTGAAACGTCGTTCATATTATGTTCCAATGGACTTTCTGTCGTGAGGAAGTGCCCGCAGGGGCTGGTCTACAACCCAAAATTTCTTCGATGCGAATTTCCAAGCGCTATGTGCGATTCCCGAGCGCCGTCAGTGCCATCATCCAGCGAAGGTGGTGCGTCTAACAGCAGTTGTGCTATAAGGACTCGTAGGCCGCTTATGGTTGATTACATGAAATTTTTAAATCAAGACTGGAGATTATCAATTATTGCAGGGATGTGGTGTTTATTGAATCGTATGGCCAGGAGAGGTGTTAGCCACTTCCATTCAAAACGAAAGTTTGGTTGAATGTCGTGCGCTGTGTTAGCTCATCCACGCCCATTGTTTCGTGTCACATGACGTATGCTAAGTGCCAAGGATCAGTTCCCCCTAAAGAATCGTTCTTTGAGGGGAATAACGCAACTCGTCGATTTGCAGGAGTTGCGATCGAATGCGCTGATTTAGAAGAAGGTGATTATTCGGTGGGATGTACTCCGGACTACATATCTTGTGTGGATCGGTTTGGAGTAAAACGCCGGTGTAAGGATGGATTCGTTTTCAATGCACTATCGAAGCAGTGCGTTCCTCCTGAACATTGTACCGCGAGCAAAGCTACTGAGTCACCGGTGGCGACAACAATTGCAGCTGAGGCGGTTGGGCGTACTGCCCACTCTGGTTAGTGTTTTCTAACTTGCAGTGTTTTCACTGAATGATCAGCCACTTTGACAGACGTGCCATGAAAAGTTTAAGGTGTCAGGCCATTTAGGTTAGATTTGGTAACAGAATGGTCCAAGCTCTTTCTCGGAAATGGATGTTTTTCTCGTTAGCTATTCGTGGCGTGGAGTTTGTGACCCCTCATTATGGAAAATCAATTTGCACATCCCGAAGATGCGTTTGAATATGACAGGACGTGGCCCTCATTCCGTCCTTCAGTGCTTGCACAAAGCTAGACCACTGAGGAGTGTCACAGTAGGAGCGTATCCTAGTCAGTGGCACTATGCACATTTGCTAGAAACCTTTCATGTCTCTCTTCACCGTATCAGGACATCGGATGACAGCAGCGTAAAAGGCTACACGTAGAAAAGACTCTGCAGTGATTAAGAAGTAACAATATTTTAGGGCCGATAGATTGTTCGACTTTGTCGGATGGTTTATACGGTGAGGAGTGCTCGGCGTCTTTTGTCATTTGCTCGAACGGCATATCTGTCATTCACAAATGTCCATATGGGTTGGTATACAGTCCTTCGGTATCGCGATGCTCATATCCGTCTGCACGATGCTCGTCATCATCCACTCCGTTTGTTCCGAAGCCAATTCTCATGGCTGCTCATGCATCAGGTCTGCCTAGATTTCGGATCATGACCATTACAGTATGAGTCCTGATGCCTGAAGCTAGTTCATCCTTGAATTACATTCGCGATTGCAAAATTGTTTGTTGATGGTTATGGGGTCCAAATAGAATTGTAGGAGTTTTAACGCAAGGATCTTCAACAGAGGATTGCTTTGACGTCAGTGACTTGCTTCGTTTGGAGAGATAACAACGGGGAATGGAGGGGACAGGCCAAGAGAACGCGTTCTTTGCATGAATTTTGCATACCTCCATGAATTTTTGTGCGCTTTTCAAGCTTTACATAAGTCTGCTTCGCCACTGTTTTGGCTGGCGATCTTTTACGTCCACGTGCTTTTGCCGGGCTTTGGCAACTTTCGTTCGAGTGCAATTCACCGAAAAGGCGGTGTCGTTGATCAGCGTGTCTTGGGCTCCATATGGGATATTATGCGGCAAACCTGGCCGTTTCGTGGTAGCGTTCGCTGGATCCATGCTAACACCGTTAGGCAGTCGTACGTATTCTGGAATATCTGTCCGGATAGTCTGCTCGACATCCATTCGTCTGTTTCAGGATCGGGCATCTGCTTGTCTAAGACCGATGGTGTTCATGGCACGC
This sequence comes from Parascaris univalens, assembly GCA_037576465.1. Classification (NCBI taxonomy): domain Eukaryota; kingdom Metazoa; phylum Nematoda; class Chromadorea; order Rhabditida; family Ascarididae; genus Parascaris; species Parascaris univalens. The sequence goes on along the minus strand of CM075173.1, from coordinate 71,059,038 downwards.
ACTGCGCCCATGAATATACACGGTGCTCTAACGGCCGCGCCTTCGCGATGAAATGTCCTGCAGGGCTTGTTTTTAGCCCAAAAGCGGCTGCCTGCGAATTGCCTTCTCCTGAATGCTCATCAGAGAGCATCCAAGGTGATGCTTCCGATTGCATCTGTAGACCAAGCGTTAACGCAGATGATTGAAATCCATTCCTCTGGTATCTCTGTGCCACTGTTTACGTTCCCTCGTTCATATTTTTCACTTCTTCAGTTAAATCCTGTTGGCTGGAGTTGCGCTGAAGGTGTAAACCACCCCTATTGGTTAGACCAACGAGACTTTTGGAACACGTCTGGACTCAGAAATACTGAATAGGTTCATGTGGTTAGTGGTGGATGAATCCAGCATCCTCCAAGGGTTGCATTTTCTTTGCATTTTAATATGTGGAAAGTGGGCTATGCCCGGGTTTAGTCTCTTTGCATTGCAGGTGTGAACGAGATCTTTTTTAGGTGTAGTGGATTGTTCGACACTTCCGGATGGTGTGTACGGCTCAGCTTGTGCGACAACGTTTGTGCGGTGTTCGAACAGCAAAGCACAGCTGATGCAGTGCCCAACTGGTCTCGTCTTCAACGTAACAGCTTCTCGGTGCGATTTCATAAGTGGGAACTGTATTCCTAGCCAGGATTCGTCAGCAGCTCATCCGCTGCTTGTGGCACCAGCACTCCCAACGTCGAAGCCCCTGCAGCGTCAACATTCTACGGGTAAACCTTTTTGATGTTTATGCTGATTGTTACACACCGTCATGAAGCCACTTTGACTGGCTGCGTGTGGGAGGGAAAGGGTCTGAGTTTCCCTTATACTTCCCCAAACAGGGTGTGCTCGATATATTCTAATTTTCTTTAGCGATGCCGTGCACTTTGGCAGCTTTGTTTGTTTCCTGTAAGAACCTTAATGTTTGTTTTCTATGCATTTCGAGGTGTTGCTGCAGATTCCAGCCTTTCATCTGCGCTTTTGATTGAACCATACGAGCTATTTCATTGAATATTGTATCCGCAGGGAGGTTTGAGTTTTTTTTTTCGGATTTTTTATTCTGTATGATTCTGTGAGAAGACGGGAATCCTCATGGACGACGACCCGTCCTTTAATAGTCTCTATTTGTATCCTTGAATAAGTCGTGCTTGCTCATGCAACAAATGTGGTCAAGCTTACCTGGTCTTTCGGATTCAGGTCGTCGCACGTCTTTTGCGCAATGGCGTTAGCGTGTGCTGGTGCGTGTTCCGTCTCATGCAGTGCATGAATAATGTGGTGAACCTTCCAGCAGCACTGCTGCTCAGCGTCTATGCCTTACGACACGATTTCTCGTACATAATTAAGTGGCTGGATAATTTTGTTCACTCAAGCCAAAACAGGTTCCTACAGTCAAGTAGTTGCAGCGCTGTTACGCTAAAAGCAAAGATTGTTGATTGACGCTTGTGAACGGAGTGACCGTTCTACGCTGCCCATGTATTCGCACTTAGAATGAGGGTTTCTGATGGTTAGTGGGCCTAAAACCAAGAAGACGGTATGTATAAGATTAAACATTAGCCAAAAATAAAATAGCGTCGGGTTGTGATTGATCATCTTTTAGGACAGGTTTAACCGTCTAACAATTTATCACACAGCGCTTAGTGAAGTCATCGAGGCAGAAAGCCTGAGGCAATGGTAACCAGAGGCAAAGGCGAGTAGTTCGATGAAGTTCAGTGTCTGCTGGTTGTAATGTCTCTAGTCGGGTAGGGGTTGCAATGTTGGTATGCCTGTTTGTGAACGACCTTGACCTCACCAACTTTAATTCCAACCACACAAACGGTTACCGTCCTCTTTATCAAAGTGAGATTCTGATGCGAACGTTAGGTGGTGTCTGGAGTGGAGAACTAGGATTGTTGATTAAATTGATGCATCTTACCGCAGCTCAGTTCCCTCGGTATGCGTGTAAACCCATTATGTTTGTGTCAGCAACAACTCATTACTGAATTTGAGTTGTTCCTGAATCCTTTAAGGCGATAGTGTCGCCAGTTTCCAGGTGCCGTTGATTGCTCATCATCTTCGGATGGTGTATACGGGACTGCATGCGCAAACTCACTCGTGTATTGTTTGAATGGTCGCGCTCATACGGCGTATTGCCCTGCTGGTCTCGTTTTCAATGAGCGAATTTCACAATGCGATTTTCCATCTCCGGAATGTGGCATTGCTGACGCGCCAACCTACATGCCGACATTAACCACACCTGATATTGAGTCTTATGCGCCGACAACTTCGCGCCGTTTGTATGAAGGTATGTCTTTGAGATCTCCTGTCCATTCTGTAATATCAGGAGCGAAAATTTTCTGGCAACCATCCCTCTCTAGTTGCAATGCTGAATTTGTGACTAGTGGCTTTTGCAGTGAGGTGATCCTATGTGGGAATGGCAGTGTTGCTCTTCCTGACTCATCAGGAAATTTCAGCATCTGTTGACTGTTCGCTACTGCAAGATGGCGTCTATGGGAGCGAATGCTCAGCAACATTCACGCAGTGCTCTTCGGGTGGCGCATTCGTCATGTTTTGCCCGATGGGTCTTGTTTTTGATCCGGTTCTGTCACAGTGTGATTACCCCAAACGGCGATGTCAGGCGCTGTCTGTGTCCATAGCGCCAAGCGTAAGACCTTTGGTGAAAGCTACTCAAACTGTTGGTCTTCAAAACATAGTACCAGGTGAGTGCGAAACTCGTAATCTTCGATTTTAGTTTATTTTAGATTTCGGTTCAGGTATTTCATCAATCTGATGTAAACTATTAAGATTTCTTGTGTAAATAATGCCTCAATTAGGTGCTTTGAAGGCATCGGTCGTATGCAAAAGGTTGTGCAAAAAGTGATCTATTTCTGTTGCATTCAGGAGGATGTTTTTCCAGTTTGCCTTCTTCTTACTGCATCATTACGTTTCCAGCTTGATGTCTCATCTCGAATGTAGTTTTGCAGCATCCGTTGTGGACTGTGCAATGCTGCCAACTGGAGACTACTCTCTGGGATGTTTTACGGAATATTTCACATGTCTGGATGGTATCGAGCTGAGACGGCGATGTCCTCAAAGACTTGTCTTTTCTGAGGCAAAACGTCGTTGTGTCAAGCCAGGAGACTGTACTGACGTATCAACTCACATCGTCAAGGATGCTGTTGGTGTGGCTGCTAGTACATCCGTTAACGATGTTCCATTTGTTAAAGGTTCGTTCATGGGTCGTCCTCCGTCATTCTTCATGATGTCTGTCTTCCAGTCAGTTTCGAAATGTAATTCGTTTTTTTACAGGTTGTGGGAATGGCGCTCTCAAGCAAGTTAGGTTAACCAAACAGAAAGTGTGTAGGTAAAGGTCCCGCCTCCCGTCTTCTACCCTCTCTCCTCTTTCTCCAGCCACTTCACTCGAGCACGTTTGTGCGTCCATTTTCTTTAGATCTTTTCTCACTGCTGTAATACTGCTGGAGCAGCCTAACTTTCATTACATCACGCTTCGCATCTTGTGTTTTCTATACACTGTTTCGTCATCCTGTTATTCCCTCCGGTTTCTTATTCCTCGTGACCGTACGATGGAAGAAAGGGTATTGGGTGCGTGCTCAAGTGCTCTTTGCACATCGGTGTTCACTGTAGGGGCTGCGTTTTTGAGAGTCGTTATTATTTAAGGACCTTTCGACTGCTCTGCACTCTCGAACGGTCTTTATGGCAATCCGTGCTCCAGGTTGTTCGTTCAGTGCTCAAATGGACAAGCGTCAGTCTTTTCTTGTCCGGCGAGCCTTGTTTTCTTTCCATGGTCGCAGCGTTGTGGTTATCCAATGGGCGATTGCGCTCAGATGCAACCCGGTCTGCAACCTGCTGGTCCATCGACCTCATTTCGACCTCCTCAACAGGAGGCGGTTGTGCAGGCTGGTCGGTCACATGTTTCTTTTCATCTTATATTTAGCGATGCGCTACATTTTTGCGTTTATGCGTTCTTTACTTTCATCTATGCGCGCTGAAATGAAGATGCGGACGGCCGTTTTCAGTTTCGTGCTGGTCAGGAGGTCTATTCGTACGATCGGATTCATGATCCTCTTGGTCCGCTGTTGTGTGAATGGGTTGTCCTTTCTAGGAGGCAAAGTGGATTGTAGTGGTCTCCCTGATGGCGACTACTCGACTGGTTGCGCGACAACCTACGCGACATGTATAGGCGGTGTGCGGCACATCCGACAGTGTCCAGCGTCTCTAGTTTATAATTCGCTAATGAGACAGTGCGTTTGGCCGGAGCATTGCAGCGCGGCGGATGGGCACGTGATGGCCACTGTGCCGTATGCAAGTGAATCGCCTTTGCCTACGGGTAAGGATTTGCTGTTCAATGAATCCGCGCAAAGATGTTCAACTTGGTAGATTTGTTTCGGCAAGTGGAAACGCGCAACCCTTTTATTTATATCTTCTGCGAGAACACGAGTTTGTTGGCGTAGGTACTTTGTGGTTGACTACTACTATATGCTGATGAAATTTTTTGGGGAGGGAGGGGATATTGGAAAGTCTCTGGGCTTGTGTAGAGTTTTTTGCTGATCGCCGTTATGCTTCCGTTAAGAGCCGCAGCTGCGGGTAACTGGGATTGCGTCTTCATCTAGTTTTTCAGTGATATTGGAAATTTCGGTTTCCAGGTCCTATAGATTGCACGATCGTGCAGAATGGCGTTTTTGGTGTGGCGTGCTCGGATTCATATGTGGAGTGCAGCAGAGATCGTGCGTTTATTATACAGTGTGCGACCGGGCTTGTATTCAGCCCAAAGAGGCTACGCTGTGAGTATCCAGACGAAGAGTGCGTCCCGTCCACGGCGAAATCGATCCGCTTATTTGCCTTGCCGAGGTCTCATTCGTCGGGTTCGCTCGGTTCATTTCTTTTCAAAGCATGATTAGTCCAAGAAGTTATTCAAATGATTGTTTCCCTGCCGCGGTCGTCTGCTCAACACCAGCTTTTTAAAAGTAATTCAACAAAGGGACTAGGCATAAATTCAGTAATCAGAACGGTCTTCCTCGGGCGCTTCAAAATTTTGTAGTGCGGCATTAGGGCAGAAATGCTCCATCAGGCGTTTTTTCGGTCCTCAAAATTTTTCCTTTGAATATTCGTCAGTGATCGACTTATTTTTCTTTTGCCTGTGAGATTATTGACGTCGTAGATAGCGGTGTGGACTGCTCGCATTTGGAAGATGGCGATTACTCTCTGGAATGTTCTACTTCCTACGTAACTTGCGGGAACGGCATCAAACACAAACGCTATTGTCCCAGCTCGCTTGTGTTCGATCCGAGCAAGAAACGTTGCGTACATCGCGAGCAATGTGGTAATGTTGTTATGCCACAGCCGATAAATCCCACTCCGTCACGACCGACGTACGCTAATGCATCACCGCTCCCAGTCGGCTAGTTTCGTTCACTTTCCTCTCTGCTTTTCAGATTCTCTTTGTTCCCCTCAAGGAATTACACTTATCGGCTTCCACACCCATTTTTGCGTGCATGCATTTTCTTTTTATAAAATGTCTTTCCTATGGCTCTCGGAAATCGCCCGTGTGTTAGGTGGATTTTAAAATGGTGGGCGAGTCTGCTAGTCTAACCATAACCGACACTTGTGATGCCGTGCACCGTTGTTTGTAAGTAACGGCCTTATAATAGCATTACAGGACCAATTGATTGTCAGGCTCGTAGAGACGGCGTTTACGGAACGGCATGCTCTACTTCCTTCGTTCAGTGTGCAGATGGTCAGCCATCAGTACTGCATTGTCCAAGTGGACTAGTTTTCATTCCTGAAGCAAGTCGATGCGAATACCGAACTGAACTGTGCTCTGCCTATACACACCCTCTTCTCGCTGAACAGCTATCGGAGATCCCGCAGCAGCCTGGTTTGTTTGCTTTTTTCATCATGCTCGCCACAACACGTTGGACCCATATATCTGCCTGTTGTTATAGTCGGACGACAGGACGGCCGTTTTTTTTTCGGGCCGCTTGAGGCAGCTGTGAGTTGCCAGACCAGTTGGCTACGTGAGTTCGTGTTTATAGTCAGTGGAATCGCAGTCTCTTGCATATAGTTAATATACTAATGAATGGGTCTTAGTTGGGTTTGATAATTCCGAAACGTTCGTGTTCATTGGTTTTCGAGTATCAGCAGAATGCTTGTCGCTTTCTGATGATCTTCCAGTGAACAGGGTCTTCTTCATTTATGAAATATTTGAATGGCAATGCATCCGCTCTGTACTGTTCGGCCGGTCTCCTTTTCAGTATTATGACACATCTTGCAAATGCCCAGTACATATAAATTCATCGTTATCAGATCAGCTCTCGCAGAAGCTCGGCGCACCACCACGACGGGCTACTGTTATGCGGTGCATCGATGCTCGTCCTTCTTGCGCTGCGTTTTTTGATTCATCTGTTTTACGGGTCGTCCTGTCAAGTCAATTGTTATTTTGTTTTGCTTTTTCGAGTTAGGGCAAAAAAGTTTCGGTTCTAATCCTCCATGTTTTTAGAAAGTTTATCTTCATGCTGTATTCTGTTGCAGCAGACGGCATTAACTGCAGTAACCTTGCTGATGGCGAGTACTCAAGAAGTTGCGCTCGCGGCTATGTTAAATGCTCAGATGGCAGACAGTACAATCGGGAATGTCCACCAGGTCTTCTCTTCCATCCGTTGAAGCAGCGTTGTGTCTTCGCGGAGAGTTGCTCGATCACCAACAATGAAGTTGCACGAACTACCTCCACAAAATTCTCGCTGCCGCTGGATGATGGTAAGCTCGTTGAAAATTTTCGATAGAAGTGAAGCTGGATTTGGTTTGTCGCTATTCCAAGTAAAGTGGGGCTTTTGAAAGTTAACAGCAGTTATTATGAACGTTTATATCCAATCAGTTCGAATGTCAGAATTTTCTGATCGAATTCGGAATTCCCATCCAAATTTGAGTTTTTTGGGTCCAATTCGGTAATGGTGTGGTGTTACAGAAAAAGTTGACTGTTCGAAAGAACCGGATGGCATATTTGGTACGAATTGCTCACCATCTTTTCTGCAATGCTCGAGTGGCCGTGCGTCCGTTCTTTACTGCCCAGCGACGCTCGTATTCAGCTCGAAAACGCACCGTTGTGAACATCCTACTGGCGAGTGTGCTGCCACAGCCAGCCGTACAAGCACGAAGCCACCGACGCAAAGTCTTGCGGATGCTTTCGAGCCGGATCAGCATTTAGTTAATAATGGTCGGCTACCATCAGACAGTTAGTGATGCTCACTTCGAGATCGCTGTTTTCGAAATCTGCATTGGAGAACTTAGTCGAAAGCTGAGAACGAGGTTACTTGAAGTTAGTGTGTTTGTAGCAGTGCATGGTATCTCGAGCAATCGCGACTGTACGTTTCATTTGGTGTTCTCTGTCTTGTGTTTATCTTACCTTATCTAATATTCTTCACTTCGCTTTTGTTCAAATCATCTCCACTTTGATGTTGTTCGAATAACGCCAGTAGAATTTGTGCTTGAGTGCTTTCAGGGGAAATCGATTGTGCAACACGGCCGAATGGCGTTTATGGTGTGACATGCTCAACTACCTTTGTGGAATGCTGGGATGGTCGACCTTACTTGATGCGATGTTCGACGGGTCTCATTTTTAACGTCGAAACGGCTCGGTGCGAGAAATCGATGCAGGAGTGCGCTTTTGAAGACGCAATACCAACGCAATCTCTGGACGCACCCACAGCGAAGCAGCCACCTGCTGAGTCATTTGTTCCCAGTAGGCTTCATTTAATGGTTCAGCTGTTCTTCAATCACATGGAGCTGTTCTCACTGTTCAAGAGTCGTGCAGCTCTTTGTTGTGGTAGAGAATGAAGAGGGCCGTCGAATAGCGAGAGGAGTGTCGGTTAACATCGTGAGAGTGTATAATTCAAGCCGATTGCTTTTCTCTGTCAAGCTCGAGGCGAACTCTATGAAAACAGTGAGAAGGTTCCATGCGGATTGCGAACGGTCCAGCGAGAAAGTGTGCAAACCGGCAAAGGGCGTTGATGTAAATGAGGCATTTTTTACGTGGAAAATTTGAGGCGAAGAGTGAATAATGTTCATTGTTGGTGTTGCAGAGCATGCGCCAACTCAGTGTGTCGATGTTCGAGACGGTGATTACTCAGATGGTTGCACTGAGGAATTCGTAACCTGCATAAGTGGGATGCTGGTGAAGCGGCGGTGTGCCAGCGGGCTGGTCTTTGATAATTCGGTCAAGTTATGCGTGCGGTCAGGACAGTGCGCAAGACGGGACCCGGCCACGAATGTACTGCCCACGCCGGAGGAAACGAAGTCACAATCTTCTGCTCCCTTCTTCGCATCGCCGCGTCTCTCAGTTGATTGTTAGTGGTTTTGCTCTATTCCTTTTTTTCGAGCTTATGTGGTCGTAGCTTGCGAATGAAAAGATTTTTCGTCAGAAGAAATATGGAAGTTCTTGCCAGCAAACAAAGGGGTTTGAAAGACTGGAATTTAGGACTCTCCCAGAAAACGGATTGGGATTGAATGAAAGTAAGAGAATCGCAGACCCCCTGGAATGATTCTTTTTAAATTCGTATTCGATTGCTCACGTTGAATATTCGTTTATACTCGTCCTGGACGGAAGCTTCCTTCGAACTTAAGACACAGGACGTAACGTGGTTGCTTTTCACTCATTGTAAAAACTTGTTTTCAGCGACTGTCGATTGTTCAATCACGGCCGATGGAATTTATGGTGAAGCGTGTTCTACGTGGTTCTTATTTTGCATTGGTGGTCGATCTGTGGTGCGCCTTTGCCCTCGCGGTCTTCTTTTCAATCCCGAAGTATCTCGTTGTCAGCTTCCTTCAGGCACTTGCCAGATGGATCCGATGAATCCCACGTCGCCTCTGTTACCCATTCAGACTACAGAGGAGAAGTCACAGATGCCCGGTTCGTTTCCTGATGAGATTTTTTGTCTTTGAATAATTATCCCATAAGCTCATTTTGAATAACATTTTGTCATGCCCGAGTGTCAAATTGCGGAAATTCTTGCGGCAGTAATGTGATGGGTGACCCCGCGCAAGTTATTCTTTATTCGAGCTTGGTTCTTGCACTGACGTCCGTTTCTTTTTTCGTTAAACGATAAGGAACTCGGCTTGCTTGTTACTGTTTTATTCCGTGATCGTTTGTAGGTGTTGAGGTGGAGTCACTTTGTAGTTTTTTGATTTTGATTGTTCAATTCGACATGATGGCGACTATTCACTCGGTTGCGTGCGGGAGTTTGCAACATGCGCGAAGGGTACCTTCAGACAACGAGTTTGTGCGGAATCGTTGGTTTTCGATGGCATGCCAGGGTAGTGTGTTCGGCCGGACGAATGTGGTGGGTTGGCCAGAGCGCCAATTGCTGTCTTACCTCCCGTGGCACTGGCTTCCCTGTCAAAAAGTGTACTTAGCACTCAGCAGGAAGCAGTACACCAGGAAGCACCAAGTGCTTCACTTTCTCCCCCACCCACTATCGGTGTACTGCAGTCTCCCACTTTACGATGCGTCTGCTGATTGGGGATGTTCTAAAAGTTTGGAATTTGTTCGCCATGAATCTTCTCATTTGTTGCCATGGAGGAGTGCTGATTTTTTTTCCTCATTCTTCCAGTGTTCTCAACATTGGATTCATTTTTATAGATATCGTATACCTCCGATCTTTTATCCACATACTGAAATTCCGTTTCACCTGTGAGCCCATGATGAGAACATTATTCAGCGGCTGGGGAGTATGGCAGATGACTGTTGTTTGGACTGGTAGTTGGTGGGGATATTTCGGCAGATGGCTTCAAACAAAATCGCTCATGTATATCAGGTGGGATTTCGTAGGTGCAGGAAGTCAGCTTTCTTTGGGATTCGTCGTCGTCGGAGGGCTGTTTCCCTGATCTTTCCTGAAACACAGCTCTTTTTGGGGGGTCCGAATACTGGAATATGGAGCCAAGGGTGTTGTCTCTTTGCCGCTGTGTTGACACCCAACAATTGTTAGACGTGATATGGTCGTTCCTTGCGCACTGTTGTCGTTTGGGTTTAGCCTCATTTCAGTATTCGTCACTTTGTTTTGTTTGATGTTACCGACTTTTTCGCTGTAGATTTTGACTGCTCGACTCGACATGATGGGGATTATTCATTGGGTTGTATACGAGAGTTTGCAACATGCACTAATGGTGTCCTGAGGCGGCGAGTTTGCGCAGAGTCGTTGGTTTTCGACGGCGTACTGGGGCGATGTGGTTTGCCAGCCGAGTGTGGTCGGCTAGCCAGCCCACCATCCGATGTGCTGCCATCCGTCTCACCAAATGTCGCGTCGAAAGTACATTTTCACGCCTCTACCGTCGCACCCATCATCCAGCCGAAAGTTACATTGCCTGCAGCAGTACATCACGGAAAACCTGTTGCCTCGGTTGTTCCCCCGCACTTTAGCGGTATGTTGTGTTCTTGTGCCTTGCAACGTTTACGTCGAGTTGAGGGGCTTTCAACAGATCAGAATAGAGTCGCAGATGTGTGCCGTTGATCGCTGCATTTTTGCTATTAATTTCCCGTTTTCGCTCTCATTAACTGCTCCGATCTAGTACCTTCATGTCACTTTCTCATCAGCTCTGTAGGTATGGATGTGGCCTTTTTAATGCTATCAGTGAGACAATTTCGATAAATCTTGACCTGGTTGCGAAGAGATGCTTTGCTGGTTCCTTGTCGATAGAACTGCTCAATCATGTCCGCCTTTAGGGCAAATACCAACACCTATTTTAGGGAGCGATATGGGCCAGTGCCCAGAGTTACTCCAGATTATTTGTCTTTCCACAGAAATTGGCCCAGTAGTTCGAGCACTAGGCCGATTTGCAAGTATCACATACTTGATTCATTTTTTGCGGATGTTTTCTGATATGATTTCTTTTTCGGTTCCTCTCTCATCTTGTACTGTGCTCTTCATCTTTTTGTATTATATGACTCCGAATGGAGCTCCAGCAGCGGTGAGGTGTTCCCATTAGTGTGAGAGCGCAACTCATCGTTCTAAAGTCATTCTCATAAGTAAGTGGGCCTTCAAATAATGGGATCATCTCTCATTTTGCTGATGTATTGTGTTGTGGAGAGATGGAAGCACTGTAGAAGTAGCATCTGCATATTTCTGCGCACACTATGCACAGGTTTTTATAGGAAGCACGATCGATTGCGCGTTGCTATCAGACGGAACATACTCGTTAGGGTGTTTCGCCGATTTTGTTGTTTGCGCGGCTGGACGTGGGCAAAAGGAGTTTTGCCCACAAGGGCTGGTCTTCGATATGTTCTTCAGGCGGTGTGTGTGGCCAGAGGACTGTCACTCGGTGAACATTGAAGAGCCTGTAGCACCATTCGACCCAACATTAGAGGCATCAAGGAAACACGGCCCTGCGCAGTCAGCTGCATTCTGCACTACAACTTCTGCATTACGGTCCCCAGGTCAGGTTGTTTTCCTTCTTCTCTTATGTGTTGAAGCATTACGTTGAAACTTCGTCATGAATTTCATCGAGCATTATAGGCGAGGCATCCGTGACCACCGCTATTTTTCGAGTTAGTAACTAGAGGTGCTTGATGAGCCAGTGGCCGCTGTTGTGGAGCAAATGCTTTTCAAGGCTACTGAACTGTAATCACTTGTTTGTAGATGAGATAGATTGCTCGAAATTGGCGGACGGTGCGTACTCATTGGGTTGTTCATCCAAGTACGTTGTCTGCGCTAAAGGACTCTCACATGTGCAGAACTGTCCGCCTGGGCTTGTCTTCCTCATTTCTACGGGAGTGTGCGATTGGCCGAGCAAATGCGATTCACATTTCGTGCCAGCAGATGGTTGCCCCCAAGGCGCGACCACAGTAGTTTATTCACAACCTTCGACTACATCTGGCGTACGCGAGCAACCTACTGCAACTTCAGGTTTTTTGCGCTTATGAATGTCTTAACTATGTTTCGAGCAAATAAAATAAGTAGCCGATGCAGATACGATGCAGATTCTGTAGTTTAGCCTGATGATAAGTGCTTAATCGTCAGTGTTGTTTGCAGTATTCATTTTTGAGTAATGCGTGGTTTAGATGCGATAGACTGTTCGTACTTACCAGATGGTATGTACGGAGGCTATTGTTCGATGGTATTCACCCAGTGCGCCCAAGGTATTGCAGTCGCGCAAAGTTGTCCTCAAGGTCTCGTCTTTGACCAGAACACGAAGCGTTGTGATTGGCCCTACAACTGCGGCTACACCGAATTGGCGATAGATATCGAGAATCCTCCAGCTGCGTCTCAAAAAGTAGTTATTTTTTCACGAACTTTCGTCTCATGAATTATTTTAGTGGATTCAGGCCACCTGTATTTGATAGGAAAGAGTGTTTATTGTTAGGGTCATTCTATAAATGCGTCTTAATGCAAACTCCGCAGAATTCATTTGTTGGCTTCACTTACCTGACCACAAATAATATGATGCACGAGCGCTGTTGTTGTTTGTTTTCAAGGTCGTTTGCAAGACGGGTGCTCGACATATTATCGGAGTATGTAGCACAGTCTACTTGGAGTGTGTCCATGGTATATGGCGACAGAAACAATGCCCGGCAAAGACTTTATTCGATGTGACGATCTCGCGGTGTTCATATATGGCTGCTGGTTGTGAATCTCAGCATTCAGCGCGTCCTCAATATCCAGCAACACAAACATCGTCGCGACTCGTTCCAGCTCCGATGGCGCCAGCATCGGAATTTATTCCTCCACAGGTGGCTCCAACGTTCGCTGTGCCAAGGGTGACGCCGGCGCCGCCATGTGAGATTGGTGGGCTGGTTCCCCGCGGTGAATGTTTGGCCACATTCCTGGAATGCGTCGAGTTCGGCAAATTCCTATTGCGTCGCTGCGCGCAGGTGAAGAATTTTCTTATTCCGACGTTTGACTCCACTGAAAGTTTTTTGAAGTTTTCAGTTTGCATCATAAGATAACTTAGATAATTTGATACTGAAGCTGATGATTCTGAATTAATATGAGCTGTGGTGGTTCTGTGCTGATAATTCTGCTTAGTCAGAATTTCCGACTTCAGAAATTCTCATTCGATGCCGTCGAGTTCTGCACCGAGCGCGTGTTTTTTAACTAGGCCTCCGTTTTGATTTATTGAAGTGTAGCGATTGCAGGGCTATCTTTTTGATGCCAAAATGAAGGTGTGCCTACTGCCAACTCAACTTCCGCAGTGTATATCTCAAGAGCTTCCACAGTCACCAAGTTTGCATGTTGCGAAAACCGCTCCAGAACGCATGCAATTTCGCCCTATACACATGACTCATGTAAGAAAATATTCGTTGTGCATCCATTTGTTCTCATTTCCTCTTTTCTTTGACTTGAGCTTAAGACGCTGAAAGTCATAATGTTGGACTCAGTGCTAACGATGGTGAGTCTGGAGATTATGTCGCGAAATTGCTCGAAGTAGCTCAAGAAACCTTCATTCAGAAGCGGCTGTGATTTGCATGGTGTTATCGTAAGGAGCCAACATATGGATAGGTTTAAAATATGGATAGGTTTCGCAGCCGGTAGCAGCGTTGTTCTTTTGCTGCAGAAAATTTTGTTCTCATCCGCTGCTGTTCTAAATGATGTGGACTCAGGCTTGCAATCAGATGTTTTTTCAGTATGTGGACGATGCGTTCTCTGTGGATAGAAGCCCGCCTGACAAATTTGCAGCCGTCGCACCAGTTGCGCTTGTCGTACCTGTTCCCCCTGTCGTACCCGTTCCCCCTGTCGTACCCGTTCCCCCTGTCGTACCCGTTCCCCCTGTCGTACCCGTTCCCCCTGTCGTACCCGTTCCGCCTGTCTTACCCGTTCCGCCCGCACCGGTTCCGCCACCTGTACCGTTTGGGCCTGTTGCGCCTCTTACGCCATTCTCGCCAGTTGGTATTTTTGGACACGCTCATTCGCGAGGATTTTCATCACGTCATCCACAACTATTGGCACCGCAGCCACCGACGCCACTATCTCGGAAGTTTAACAGATGTGCGTAGCACTTTATATTGCTCCAGTTGCATTTGCTTTCGCATGGCATGCTTCCTTTGTAGTCCTGAGGCAATGCAGAATACATCGGACGTGTTAAGTACTCACATACACACATGGACCTCCTGTATTTAATGTGATGTTTCCGAAGTGCCACACTTAAGAATAAACGTCAGTATGTCAGGTGCTTTCCCATTTGTTATTCGTTCGTGTCTAATGAGCTCATTAGATTTGTCAACAAAAAGCTACATCAGGAAGCTCACTCTTTTCAGCCCTTGTTCATATTTTCCTTATTAATTTCAGTGCTCGATGCGTTTGACGTGCCACCGGCGCCACTGGGTGGGAATCCTTTCATCGGCCCTGATGTTCCAGCTCCTCCTGCGCGCAGTCCATTCGCGCATAGTCATGGGCTTCTGCCACCGGTGAGGGACGTCTACAGGGTTCCGCTAAATCAAGTCGCCATCAGTCCGTTCAATGTAGGTCTTTCAACTATCATTTGCGCCAGTAATTGTTTTTGTTTGTTCGCACTATCAAGTTCTTCATATCCTTCTGCTTGTCTTCAAATAATCAGTATGCCCGAATTTGCTTCGTTTGCCCTAAATATGACGGTACAGTGTCGTACTCTGTAGTGCGCAAAAAATGGTCTCTCTAACGTGGCGCCATCTGTCCTCACAAAACAGTCGTGCCGTGACGTGCGTTTCCGAGGCGAAATTTCCCATTAGGTGGGAACTCAACTAAGTCATTAGTTTCCATTTGCATGAAAACCTGTTTTAGAAAGAAACACGCATTAAATGAACCGGGAAGAATGACATGCGACTCTTGATCAATTTCTCATTCCGGATCTGTTCCACTACTTTCAGATCCTTAAGCTTACAGTTCGTCAGCAGCGAGCAGGAACTACGCGCTGAATGCACAGATATACCAGTGTGCCCATACACATGAAAGTGCTCACTACAAGAAATCGACGAAAAGTATAGGGAAGGGATAGAGACCAGAAACGTCTTATTTATATGTGGCAGTCTTCCCTCACCTTTTGCAGGCAGTGGCATCTTGAGAAAGCGTTAAACGTCTATGGTGCATCTTTACTGCAGTCAGTGATCCACTGCCGGATGAGGTGGGGATTCAAAAAAAGATTGAAAGGCTGGGAAGTGAACAAGACGGGATTGAATCTTCAGGTTGGTCTGTACCGTACTGAAGGCGTCTGTCGTATTACCGTATGAACGTGTTACGGGAGGCGTCTGTCTCAGCATGCCGCACCTAGCAGACTACGTCAGCGTGCTTTATTGCGCTGCGTCCACTTTCTCAGATTCGGGAACTGTTTTTTATACGACAAGTTTAGCGTAATACGAGGTCGTGGGACATTCTGGTGCTATATCCATCACTGGTCGCGCTGTTATTGTGTCTCCTGAGGAGAGTTACGTTGAGTGCTTCTTTGTCTTGGGAGGCTACATATACTTTGATTGTTATGAATATAATTCCGTCGATCTCGACGTCACTTTCAGATCTCACTTGTTTGAAAAACCCGGTGACTTATAACCAAAGGAAAAAGGGGAGGGGGAAATTGAGTCTATTGTATCAGCTGTGAAATGCGTTATTTTCAGGTGCCACATCACCCGGCTTCTGTGAATGACGCGTTTGCGATGCACTCGCTTCCGACATACCCCCGTCGCTATTACCCACACCAGTGAGTGTTGTCACTGAACGTTTTCTTTCTCCTTGTTATCTTTCTTTATATATGCTAATAGTTGAGCTCAGTAAGTAGGATGGGTCGATAAGTTGCTTTCATTTGAATTAGAGAAAAGCGAATAGTGCTTTCAGGAGTGTCGGAGAAGTGGGATCGTCATACTTGCCAAGATCGCCAGTTGGGAATTTGTCCGAGGCGAAATCAAGTGGAAAGCAAGCGCCAGCTGTCGAGTCTTCTAAGTCAAGGACACCTGTGAAAATGGAAAAGCAGAGTGAGCCGAGAACGGTTCGAGGCAAGGCAAGCATGCAAGGTAAGAAGAAAAAAGATGTGACGACTGGTGAGGCAAAGGAATACCAGAAGAAGAAGAGTGTAGTAGTCGATGAAGGGAAGGAACAGCGAAAGAAGCATATGAGCATATTGGATGGTGAGACTAAGGCAAAGTACGAGGAGAACAGCGTGAACGTAGCGGTCGCGTTGAACGTCGAAGGACATCTTGAAGGTTTTTTTTAAAATCACTTCTGCCGTAATTTCGAGTGCTTTCATGGTTGCGCGTGTAGCAAAAAGAGGATGAATGCTTTTCGCTTTATTATATAGTCGCGGAATCAAATATGGGGATTGTTTCGCATTGCTAAGATCGTTTCGATTGATTCATATTGCAGCTTCAGGAGACGGTGATGAAGGAGGACGGGCTGCGGAACATGGGCCAGTGAAGTCAACGCGCCGTAAACGTTCACTGGACCCTTTTCAGTTTAGCCATAATCGAGTCAGACCACAGGTGGGAACTGCCTTTCCTCTATCTCTCCTAGCTAAAAAATCGAGTCAGCTGTTGATCTTGCCCTACAGGTCAGATTGCTTCGACGAATTAGTTCCTTTTTCCTGGACAGATTATTTGGACACATTTGTGCTTTGACTCACGCATCATAACAGCATTTCGTTTTTATGACATGTGCGTTATGAAGCAAACTTAAGGTGTGTTGTTTCAGGAAAGACCTATATTCTCCCATGAGCTAGAGCAGGAAAGAACACTGCCGTTCATGTGCCATGCGGTGAGTCCTGGTGTGAAAGTGGCCTTAGGATCCTGCCGACAAGATTTCATCGTATGTGGAGACGAAGTAAGTATGTGCGGCCGCCATCATTTTTGATACAAGAACTTCATAGTCCTCGTTGCGATATATTGCCATTATGTAATTCACTATGATGTTTCACTGTGGTTCGCCTTTCCTGAAAAAAGTTTCAGGGTGAGGCAGTAAGGGAGGAATGTCCAGCTGGAGAAGTTTTTGATGGAATTTCTGGCCAATGCCTGTTGGCTTCTGCTTGCATCAGCGGAGACCTTTCGCCACAAGGTTTGCGAGATTTCATAATTGAACTGTTTTTTTTCCCTGGTGACGGAGGGAATAACGTAAGAAGTGGTTTCGGTTCACTGAAGTGAAATTCATTGTGGTGAGGGGTAATACGGATGATACGTTGCAGTTGCAGTTGCAGTAAGATTGCCTGATGTTTAGAGCAATGTATGGTGCCATTAGTCGCTCGCTGTGTTGAGCAGGAGTAAACGCTTCACTTTTTTAGCTGTTTGTTGACGGCAACACAGTTTCTTGCTACACCGTAAGTTTTGAATGCGTTTCTTGGTATCGCTTGTTGTGCTCATCGTATGGTTCTCACTGCATTCAGATTTTCCTTGTGACAGTCTGCCGGAAGGAACGTACGCAATGCGGGATTGCTTCCCACGCTTTATCGTCTGTGTATCCCGTAAAACGGTTATTCGCTCCTGCTCCTCAGGACTTTTCTATAACCCCGCAAAGAAACAATGCGAGCAGTTGCAGAATATTCCGAACTGTAATACAGCCATCCATGGAGCGTTGTCTCAACCCGACAGTTGGTTTCATTGCTTTGAATTAGCAATACAATGTATTCTTTTGTTATTGTGTGTTTCTAAATCTGAATCTGAATGTTTCGGCATCTCGCCGGTGTTTTTTCTCGTTTCCGCCATGAAGAGTCGGGCTATTCCTTCTTGCTTATTTTCAGGCATGTGTCAGATGAGTAACATTTTAGGCGAGCTGACCTACTCATTATCCCCATCGCAAATACCGACTACTTTGCCAAAATTGGAGTGTGAGCGTGACGGCACGATGTCGCTGGGATGTTCTTCATCCTTTGTGAGGTGCTCTGGAGGGAATGCGTATGTGCACAGCTGTCAGCCTGGACTGGTTTTTGACAAGGTGAGTGTGTTCAGTTGCTTCAGTCTTCGAACACGGATGCTTGCGAATCCCTAATATGCGTTGAAGATCTCACATCGCTGAGCTTGCTGGGGGTGCATAAATACATTGCCAACTTGTCTAACGCATCCAATATTCTTCGCTGAGAGTCTAATTATTATTAATAATAAGAGTAATTTTGATGAGGGATGGAATTTTCGAAAAGGCGAAAATTGTGTGCAGACGTCCGGTTGGATCTATGTTTCATGTATCTGTCTTCCGCATTGTTTGCATTTATATATTTATGTTTGCCATATTGGTTTTCCTATTATTTTTCAGTCTTCCAACTCATGCAACCACCCGAGCGTGACAAAGGAGTGTAACAACATTGCGATAGAAGCTGCTGTACCGCCGCTGTCGTTAGCCACACCGACTATTTTTCAGCAGAACGGTATGAGTCTGTTGAGGCTGTTTTCATGAAAACATCTGGCTGTCTTGGCATGCATGATATCGGAACTTTCACTGCTCGCCATCTGGTCTAGACGTTCCTGGGGACCTTCTTACTTAGACAAACTAAGTGGCCGCCGGTGAAGAAATTACTAAGTAGTTGCGATTCTCTTGTCGGTAATGTAATCGATGGAGACCTACTCGTCTTCCTTTAGCGGGATTCTATTGTTCATCCTGTTGTTCGAGGACTGTATGTTGGGCCGATGTCTGCTTGCGTTGTGCAGAGGGCAGGTTGCGAACCATCAGCACATGAAGTGATTTTGTTTCAACTGATAGCATGCTTCTTGATACGGTCTGTGGGCTTCCTATACACTTCGGAATGCACCATAATCTGAGCAGTGCTAATTTTCACAACTCAACGTTTGTGTCGTTTATGCCTTATTTTTGATGGCTGAGGTGTTTTATAGCGTTTCGATTTCAGAATCACCTCCCCACGCTGGTGAGCAAGGAATAGGGCCAATGAGTGGAAAGATTTACGGACCGATTGCTGACTTCGACTGCACTAATCTTTCTGATGGACCTCACGTGATTGGATGCTCTGCGGTTTTCTTCATTTGCTCAGGTTCGATGTGCAGAATATCCTCGATTCACTGATTCTACGGTTAATTCGCAGTTGGATTGAAGACGTATAATGAAATATTGGTATTCACTTATTAGTTTTCATGCATGAATTTAGTTATACCTACCCTTTTTGTGCACTTCTTTTTTGCAGCTAGTCGATTTCAGGGGGCAACTCATCCAGGTTCATCTGCCAAATCCCACTGAAGTTCAACAAGGAAACGAACGCATGCGATTATGAGGAGTTTACGAATGACTGCGGAAGTGCTCACGTGGACAGCGAGCATGTGCAGACGACGCCACTGATACCTACACTGCAAACGTTTATCACTACGCAACCTGTTTTCGTCCCTGCAGGTGGTTTTTATTTCTATTATCGGTACTGACAAGAAAATGCGGATCCCAGTGATAATTGTTTTTTGATAAGGGGTGGCATATGGTTTATATCTTCTTACGGACAGGTACTTCAGTTTCCGCTCATTCGTGGTAGCTCATCTTTGTGAATTGCAGGTAATTTCATGGTGATGGTGAATGATTTCAGCGTCATCGTTGGAGTGCTCTGCTCATGCAGATGGCGTGATTTCCAGAGGATGTTCGCCTTATTTTACAATTTGTTCAAATGGCATCGCCCACCCAATGAAGTGTCAGGCAGGTCTCGTCTATAGCGACTTCACGTTAGGCTGCGATTTTGAAGAGCGCGTTATTGCTTGCGGTGGTTTCGTCAGCCCAGCTCCGAGTAAACAGGTTTACACGATGGGTGTAGTTCATGGTGAGTTTTCGTATCCTCTTGAATCGTTATGGTACACCAGAATTGCAGTAACCGTGGGATGTAATTGCTTAGTCATGGGGTTACAATGTGGGCTCTTTCTATGCTGTAACTTTCTTGCATGCGTGAAATGCACAAAGTTGTCTTGAAATCGGGAATCATGATTGTAGAAGCACGGATGAAGCATTTCACCGGGTTGGCGGAACGTCCCGATGAGCGTTGCGCATATGCAGAGTCATCGATTGTGGCACTTGGTTTCTGCCGAATCGATTTTCTGACTTGCTTACAGGGCTTCGCGCATGATGTAGGTGCTTTTCTGTCGCCTTTTTTTCAACTCGTTTACGATGATGCTTTCATTACTCACCGAGATTATGTAATAGTTAGAAGATAGCATTGGATTATCGACTCCTGCATATATCATTGGCTGGCAGCATCCGATAGTAAGCTGTGTAGGGGAGGGGACAAGGGAAAGAAAGGAAGGGATCATTTCTAAAATCTGTCTGTCAGAGTTTTTTGAGCGGTGACCTGATAATTTCCAGTTTTTCACATCTTTGGCTTGTACGTCACCTAAGTCGAGCTTATGCAAGAGTTTGTGAGAAAGAAGAGTAAGCGCATTACCCTCTCCCTCTCCTGCCTTCGCCAGCAAAATGTGGAACATGAGGCTACTGTTTTATTTTTGCATCAGAAGTCTTTTCGTCCTGAAGGTTTTCGGTCACTGCAGACCTTCTGCATACGAGGTCACTTGTTTGACCATGCATCGCTTCGTTGCGTGCCGGCTGCTGAATGTGGTGAGGAAAACGGACTCACTAAGGTTGTGCAGGCGTCTTCATCGCAACCAGATTCAAATGTAATCTGTGTCGGTGTCGATGAGGGTGCAGTCAAGGCACTAGGTCCGTGCCGCAGTCAGTATGTCACTTGTCAAGGTGTAGGTTTTCGGTGGTTGTTTCCTTCCGTTTTTTTTTTCTTTGAATATGTTTTTTCAGTGTTTTATGTATGTTTTCTTTCGCATTTTACCAACATTGCGGGAATGTAGCTGCTGCAACCAATGTTGCCTTTACGGAATATATTTCGAGTCGGTCGGGAAGGCTGGTAACTTTCAATTTAGGCGTCAGATTGGTAAGTGCTGACGTATAAAGGGCACGGGCCGACGTTTGTCATTTGTAGCGTTCGGTTTGCAAAAAAATCCCATATCTCTGTTTCAGGGCTCTCCTGTGCGCCGTCGTTGCTCAAAAAGTTCGCAGGTATTCTCATCCGCGGCTAACGCCTGCGTTCCCCGTTCCGAAATCCCCGGCTGTCAGTACGATTTCAATACTCACGAAGCGGTGGGACAGGGGGCCGGTGTCGCCGTAAGCCGGTCTCCCTCTTTCTGCACGGCAAAAGGAGATGGCATGTATCGTCATCCAACTGACTGCAGTAGGATCGTTCAGGTTTTGCTTGCCCTTATGTGCGGATCAGTGCAGTTACATGAAATTGTAATCGTCTGTTAAGGTCATCAAGGCAGTCGGAATTAGGGGCAAAGAGCAAGGAGCACAGTATTGCTCGTTCCTGGTACGTCTTCTCCTGCTTGAACCGTGGTCCTCGTTGTGCTGTATAGTGATGGGCTTGCCTGTTCATTGATTGTAACAGATCCATCTGTCGTTATTGAAAATTTGTTTCGCTAGCTCTGCATTTATTCATGGTTATTACGAATTTAGTGCTTCGGGAGCGAGCAATTTGAGTATCAGCCGTGCACCCGCGGGCTCGTCTTCAACGAGATCTCGGGCGGATGCGATTACAGAGCTAATGTCCCCGAATGCCATGATCCAGAAACGTCCGACGCTGTTTCCGCTGGTTTGTTGTGCCCAGCGTTCGTTCTTACCGTGCGATATGTCACGTTTGATTGATGAGTTGCATTTGCTCTTGTGCAGATCTTTTATGGAAAGTTAAAAGATCATTCTGCTGTGGAAAACTTCTTTTTCACTCTTATATTGAATTTTCAAGTCGGTTTGTACCTTCAGATCTTCGAAGTACCTATGTTTAGTGGCAGAAGGCGTCGACTGTCGTGAACGTCCGCATGGCGAATTTATCGTGGACCAACGAGATTGTTCGATTTACTATCGTTGCGTTTGGGGTAAGCCGGAGAAGATGAAGTGCCCTATCGGGACCGTATTTAACTCAGCACTGGACGTGTGCGACTACTCCAGCGAAGCTCATTCGTGCTCTCCCATCAGTTAGGGTTTCGGCGGATGCTTCGATGAAACATTTGTTTCTAGCGTTTCATAGCGGTTCTTGTGTTGCGCCGTTGTTTGAGATTGTTTTTCTTTCCGTTTCTCAAATGGACTCGTCTTTTATGATTTTTGAAACTCCTTCATGGAAGCGTTCAAGAGGTTTTTGTGATTTTCCCACTTCGATGCCCATGGGGATTGTGTGTGTTCGTGAGAGGAGAAATTCAACAGCCCGTGCTGTGCGGTGTGCATGTGTATGTGTGTATTTGTGTGTATGTGTGTTAATTCTCGTTTTAATCAACACTGTCTTAGAGTAATTTTTATCTCTGTGATCTTGCTCGATCTGGTTTCGGTTCTGTCTTATTCCGTGGTGTTCTTTAAATTGTCGCGTGTTTGCGAAGCGTTTTAATAATTGATAAAGTTCTTCGGTTTTCTGTCGCTGAACTCTTTAGGGGACAGCTGAGGGTCGGAGCAGGCGCGCTGCGAGATGTCCCGGAGCGGGTGCATTCCTCGTCGCAACGTCCGTTGGACTTGTTAGCGGAGACTATGCTGCAAGCACTGTTGCAAGCGAAACAGAAACGCAACTGAATGTATGACGCGTTCATACAGCTGCAGACAGGGGAGGGGGCTTTGCTCAGGTTTTGCTCGCTTCCGACGTTCGATGTTTGTTGCATCGAAGCTTCGAATCACCAATTTTCCAGATGCGTTCGAGCCTAGTTCGATACATCCAGCAGGCTTTGCGGCCCGCAAATCAGATATATCTTCAACCAGCTCCGTACCTTCGGCAAATGATTTCGGGACAATCAAATAGCGGTTTTTGATGCACTTCGCAGTCGGTTGTTGTGAGCCAAAGGAAGGAAGAAACGGTAGGTTAAATGCGTAATACAAAATGTATTCAGGAGAAAATGTGTAGATAAATATATGAATGCAGATATAATCATAAACACGTGTGAGAAAGTGAATAAAATGTTATGAATAGTAGGAGTTGCAGATAACCAAACGAATTCCGGACGCTCGAGCGGTATTCGCTCGCAGCGCCTTGCTCACGTGCCCTGTCCAAAGATGCGTGCCCTGTGTAAGGGGAATTTTTTAAACGAATGTAGATGATGGTTTATAATCTTCAAATCTGTATTTACAGGAGCGGAGGCAAGGTCTTTTACACCAACGACCTTTAGGTGAGGGATTCGTGATGTTTCTCTTGGTGTTGTTCATTGGATGGTATCGGGCACGGCTACAAGAAAAACCGGAAGCAAAAACTGGAAAGCTTGGGAATTGTCAGTTAGGTAGTTGACTTGTGATAATACACAGCTTTCGTAAGACTGAACTTTGCAGACGACTTACTACGTTTCATCCTTAATTTTTTGTTAAAATAAACTCGCCTGCAAATATAGGAAGCATTTGGTGTGTCTTTTTTTATTAGAGAATGAAGCCGCTTTGATGTGATTTAAACAACCGAAAAATTATGTTTTGGCGCAGAGCGGGTCATATTGCTGCGGAGCTTTGTGTGGAGCTCTTTCTCGTGAAAGTGCCGAGAATATTTCTCTTCATTTAATTTTCCTCGACGCTACGATCCCATTTACGGAGACTCAGGCTTCAGAAGATTCTGTCAACTCCAGCTCACACCGTGCTTTAGCGACAGATATCCTGCAGCTACACAAGAAATGACTAGACTTTACGGTGCTGAGAGGAAATAGAAGGTGAGTAGAAGCCGAACAATGACGACACACCTTTCAATAGTGGCATCGTCTTCATGTTTATTCTCAATTTTATTTACGCGTTCATCGACTCGATATCCTCCAATCATCGCTACTTGCGAGGTTCGTCACTTCGTGACTGGATTAAGCGGAGGTGGTTTCGAAATTTTGAAATGCTCAATCCCGTGTCGCTATCAAATTTTGAAGCGATTTGTTGTGGCGGCTAAGAGAAATCTGCCATATTTTGAGAGTCGTGAAGGGAAATCTGGATGAGTTGTTGAAGAAATGCGGCTAAGCGTTATGCATTAAGCTATTTCAGTAACGCGAAAGCATCGGATGCCCAATATTTTAGCTTTGAAGGGTTTTTACAGGCTGACTTCATTTAGTGATCTATATGGCTTCTATGTTAATGCCGTTATTTCTTTATTATTACACTCAATTTGCAACCTCATTGAGTTGTGATCGTAACATTTCCTCCCAGTATTATGAGTTTTGCTTCTAGCACAGATGTGTTTTAGAGCTTCTTTTCTTTTCGTGAACTCTACCGCTCATCGAGAGTATTACTACAAATTCGTCTTCTTTACGCTTCTCTCTGATTCTGGAGGATTCCCCATGCAATTTTATGTGCAAGCACGTTGTTTCACACTTTCGTTGCCGAAAAAGAGGGAAAGAACTGTTGTTGATTGTCAGTCTTTATTGGAGGCAGTTCTTGAGAGTTTACAGGGATATGTGCTTCACAGCGGTCAAATTTTTCTCTGCCTCAAGGTAGCATGTCCTTTCGATGAATTAATTTATTCAGATGAAAGATTGCTGCTCACTATATCACTTTCGAGGCCATATTGCTCCTCGGTAATTTGCTTTTTCCAAATAATATGTTTTTGTTTCCATGCACATATCGTAATGTCAAAAACGCGTATTATTTCTTTTATTTGCAGGCTCGGGTGGCGCATATATACATGGAATCTTAACGTTTGGGAGCGATAAGCAATTATCCATTCGTATGCAATAATGGTGGATCGCTCGAAGGCAATTTCTGGAATTACGGAAGCATTTGCTCTCGACATGACATTTGGAACAGGTTATTAATTTCTGTATATTCCTTATACGGATACCCTTAACAAATAGCCTCTTTGAAAATCAGTATATAGTTGTTTTGTGGTTTTTAGCCTCCAACTTTCCATTAACAAAATAAATCTTTATGGGTTTTCAGAATTGACGATACTTTATATGTTTGTTTTTTCAATTGTTCAACTAACGAATTTCAAGGGATAAAAATCAGACAACTTGCAATCTTGATATTTACTGCGACAAGTTCTTTGTTCGTCACATTTTACAGCTTCTCAAATTACTCCAAGTTTGGATGGATTATCCTCTTTAGGATATTATTAGACATCGAATCAATATGTATAAAGTCCCAGCTTTCATATCGTCTATTGCAAACATCCTTGTCATAATCCTTCTTCAAACTCTGATTAATGAGCACTATGCAAATGTTGAAATAAACAACGGCAATGCCGACTTTATATAACGGTAACGCCTTTCACTTAGCAAACATTTTGATTGAGAAGCCATTTAACGTCGAATCTTCCTCTGTATTTGGTGGAACATTAAGGTGTCCCGACGGAATTTATCATCCCCCGCTTTCACTTACATTCGTATTGTCAGCGTTGAGTAATAACTTGATGATGTGATAGCAATTTTTAGATAAGAGATGAAACGCTCGTTTACTTAAACTGTTAAAAATGCATCGTTTTGAAGCGTTGTAGCTTTCTCCCCCCGGATCGGCATAAACTTTTGAATTGCTTTAAAGTACTCAGGTTATTAGATCCTCAGTTATGGCGTCACTGCAAGGTAATGTGCGACAGGCGGCTAGTATAACGAGGATAATAGCCAGATTTTCTCGATATTGACTAGTTCAGCCGGTGAATGTGGACTCGTCATTGAAGTATAATTGCAGCAAGTACACAACGTTTCTCAGCGCTTCCGAAATTCGATCGAGTTGCTGCATTTATTTGCGTTCATACGAGATTTGTACAAACGTTGTAAAATACGCATTTCTGGTATGACTGTTCGATGTTAAGATTGAAATCTTCAAAAATTAATTCCACCTATTTCTTCTTCAGTATAATAGAAAAAAAGCGTCCTAATATCACTCTGTAAGTAAAGAAATCTTTTTATGCAGGAGTTTCCTAACGATTTTCTTCAGATCTGTGGAATGGATATATACATCTATGGTTAATTATAGCGTAACGCTGGCAATAATTTATAAAAGTATAGAAAGAAATGCGACTAGAAGTGCCTCGTCAATGGTTTGTCGTTTTAGCTAAAACGTTATCTCATATGCTTCGCGTTTTATTCACACACCAGCAGAAATATCCTAAGAATTTCTTTACTACGACATGCATTATGAATTTTCCCACTTAATTTTAAATCTTCGTCATTTGATCTCTTTGTTTTTGCTTTACATGGCATTCGTTGTTGTATTTTTTTTTTTTTTGAATTGTTTATTATTTCGAAAGATTTCACTCAGTTTTCATCCGGAAATCCGCAATATTCAGGAAGTGCATAACTTATTTTCTCAAACGATTTGAGAGCACCGTTTTGGCATATTTTTGTCCAAGAAAGCATTTTTGTTATTAATTTTTTGAAATATTCAATAAATGAGATTCGCATTTGTCGCCTCTTTTGCCACGTTCATTTCTCATTTTATTCCGCGTCACTTTCAGTGATTTCGCTGCATTAATCCGGTCTTATTTGAGGCTAAATCAGCGTCTTGGATGCATAAATTGCCTTGCTGTTTTAATCGCATTTCATCTTATAATGTTTTCGGGGTGGGATCTTCCAGGTAGAATAACATAGTGGCAAGAAAGTCAACTTTGATCTCACTTTTTCTTTTTAATTTGTGCTGACTCTTGATTTATACTCCTTAACGAATGTAACTCTAGCGAGAAGTTTTCCATTTATAAGCCTTACATAAATATAAGTTATGTTCATTTTTTCCCCTCTTGTAATATAGAGGTCACTACTTACAGTAACGGTGGACGAGAAAACATGTACGCATATTTTGGTAGCCACTTTCCTGGCGCAAATTCCCAAAATTAGCGCACGCGCTTAGAGACGTTTGTTCAAGTAGTTTTATTTCTGCCCAAAAAGCTGGGAGAGTGCTTCCAGTGAATCGAACGGTAAATAGTTGAATCGGACGGCAAACTGGAGGAGGCACTAGGCTTTACGTGAGGTAAAAGAACTTATCAAACTGCAAAAAAGGGTATTTATTAAGAAGTATTTTTGTCGAGTTCTCTGCAATGGTAGCATTTTTTTGTTAAGATGAAGGTGGGCTAATTCAAAATATCAAAATATTTGCGCGTGCATCGTACGTATGAACTTGACGCATTCGTAGATTATTTCTAGTCAGCAAGGTAAGATGGTATTTGCTGGCGTTAGCTCTGCATACGTTTCGAGTTTAAGGTGGAATATAACATCCAAGACAACAGTAGTTTATTTCCTTTATGTTTTCGTCTTTATTAAATGTCTAGTAAATGTTCCCTCTTTAGCTAATAGATTCATTGCACTAATACTGGTTAGTGGAACAGATGTGCCTAATCCTGAGCCTGTTGGATGCAGGCCACCTTTCAAACGGTGTGATAATACTCCATCAGCGAACGTTTATCCGTATTTTATTTCCTAAGTTTTGCTAGTTGGTTTTTCATTTCCAGCTATTAATATAACAACGATTATGATTTACTCGACGATTAGTGCACGTAGGCGACAGGCGACAGCCGTTTTGATGCAAATATTTGCATCATAATGACTGCGATCGGGGAATGGGTATCAGAAAGTTGCAGAATTTTGTCATTCTTGTGTTCTTGCAAGTAAGTCTCCTTGATTTCAGCGCCACCATTTTGGAAAGCTCCAGTTAAGGCGTAGTATTAAAACCAGTTTGACTGTATTGCGTTCGAACAAGTATTTAGTCCATACTGTCGTGTCCCTATGGGAGAAGGGAGGAGAGAAATTGGGCGAACACAACGCCTATTTGCTAGGTCAGTGTAGATGTATAAGTAACATGTTGTTGCTTGTTGCAGGTAAAATCGCTAAAGCATCAGTTCATGTCGTCGTAAGTCATTAATATTTTCTGGATAGCATAAGCCAGGTATATCGTTAACGAGGGATCGGAGAAAGCAAATTGCAGGGAACAGTACAAGGTCTACGCATCGTGTCGGGAAGCTGTGCTCGAGTTCTCGGTTCGATTTTCGTCTCGTAAGTTGTGTAAACTCTTATTTGAACTCGCAGCGGTAAAAAGTCACATAAAGACATGCTTGCTTTCGTCATAGCATCAGGCTGATGTTAAGAAATGCGCTTTCACTCGCACAGCAGCATAAGATTAAATTAAAGAGATCGTGGACAGGGCATATTCAAATACAGAGAGGTGAAAATTGGACAGATGGAAACAAAAACGTTTTAAAGATGAGTGAAAACGGTAGTGGCAGCAAGAATACCATCTTTTTGTTTCTGCAAACGAATTTATTTCATCTTGTCTCGTTACCAGCTGTAGCATGAGGTATTAAAACGTCGCATAAGCTGCTCTCACTACTGATTTCATACCTCTCAACAACACTCCACACTTAGTTTATTAGCTAACTGATAAATTCGAAGGCGGTGAGTACCCAACAATTTCGATAAATCCGATGCAAAAAAACGTTCGTATAAGGCAGTTCGCATACGATTTGCAAAAACACTTTCACCTCATGGATCGGGAGGCGTTTTTGCGATGGATCTAGCAGTATCGAGTGCAGTGGTCGTCACTTGGATAATTTTCAACCGACGAATGGCGCCATTGAAGCTATTGGAAAATAAGTCTTTCGATGATATTGTTCGTTGTAAGTTGCGTTTAGTATACAAATTCTGCGCAGTGCATTTTCGTTTCATATCAATGTTAAATTTGCTGAAACAACTGTCGTCACCAAATTGCTATATCTGTGCAATGGTCTGGGGATAACGATCTAGCAATCAGCACTACTGCCACGAAGATTGCTGTAATAGCTAGGAGAAATTCACTACATAAACGATTCAGCTTGTTCGAAATTCAGCTTATCCGCTTGAAATCTCTCAAAAGTTGCGAAGAAATGTCAGAGAATCCCCGAAACTTACTTGAAAATATCACCAAATGTTTGCCTCATGTTAGATATGTTTGAGAAATATCGCATGAATTCGACTACAGCGAAAATGAAAAAAAAAAGATCATCGTGTAATTTTGTGTGAACTGTGCAGGCAGTCATCTTGGATGGTACGTCAGAAACGTTTTTTGCAAAGCTTGTGTCCATCACAAGATTTGCTATTTCTGCCACGTGAAGTGATGTTGGAGAATAAATAATGACCTCGAGTCCCACCTCGAGTACACGAATAGTTGTTCCGGTCAAACACGAGAAGGCAGCTTAACACACGCACTTTTAAATCGAGATATGCGACCAAACGTCAGTCCATATAAATATGTAAGTTTCTTCAGCTACTTTTGTAGCTTAAAACAACATTGCTTGAAAAATGACTGTAATATGAAGAGTGGCGTTTCGTGTCGCTTTTCAATTAAGAACACTCAGCGGTTAGCGTTTATCCTAAGAGGCATATTTCCTACAGTGGACGAGAGGAAAACGTTACGTGCACGGTGCGGATGCAGTTAACAGAACACTTCGGCTCCTCGAATGGCTATATGCATAGGGCTATTTTTCGTGCGGGAAAAAAAGAAGGAATTAGAGCCGCCTGCTTTCCCTCCATTCGCTAGTAATGCGTCTCTTTCTTGCCACATTGCGGCCAAAATCATTGCAATTTTTCATCCATTTTTGCCAACATTTTCTAAGATTTTACTATCTCATATTGACTCTTTGAAATATGTGTTACTATTAATAACTCTTCCGAATTTCAAATAGTCGTTGACTGACCTCTGAATTGATATTTTTAACGATAAAATGTTTCATTTCTTCCGTATAACTATACCGTTTATATTACTCCATTTAATTAATGCTGTAAGTTCAGTAAACTAGATTACTTCAGCGGGATATTCTTTAGCTATTGCTCATTATGCAGATAATTTGCTCATACGTCGAATTCCTTTCCGATAAAGAAAAGCATGACCGATATTGAGGTGTGTCGTTGAAGAACACTGAATTTAATTCCCACATGATAGAGGTTATGTGATGTTTATACGGGAAAACCTGTCGTGTCGCTTGCAAGATAGCGTACTTTAAAACGCATACTATTAGCTGCTTTTCTCTGTTCCCCTTTGATATGAACTTCGACGTTCGTTGATAAGGTGTCGTTCTTTCAAATTTCGTTTCCATTTTTTTATGCAAGTAACTCATTTCCTCAGATTGTTTTGTTTTGTTTGTAAGTTAGCACAGTTTTTGGTGTAGTAGCTTCGAGGTTGAAGGTTTAAAAAAGCTTTATTCATACATGAGTGCTTTTGCCCTTGCTTGTCTTCGATCGTAAATTACCCCCACTATCCTATAAGATCTAACCGGTGAAAGGGATGCGCCATTTTCCTCATATCTTGTGAAAATGAATTTGTATTAGTACTATTTTCACCATAAGATTCCTATTCGACCATTGGAATCTAAGAGTGGATACAGTAGAACAGCTGTGGCTGATGGTAACATATTTTCATGTGGAATGCTTAATCTGACGTCGTCTCGGTCTAGTTGAGGGTTTTTAGCTTGTGTGGAGGCGGGGTGCAGTAACTTGCGCGCAAACACCGTTATAAGTGGGCGAACAGCTTATAACACCTACACTCAGGTGAGAAACACGAAGGCACACTAGCCAAAGGGCCCAAGAGGGAACTAACTCATACATATGCAATACTTTTAGTTCACTGGCTGATTTTTAGGAGCAGACGCGTGATGCAGATATCATATTTATCGATTAAGCGACAGCCGGCAAGGTGAATGGGAATTAAGCGCACAGGTGACCTGTCCGCTAGCAGGCACAAACCACAGAAACTGCAAAGTTGCAATTACAAACAAGGCAAGCGACTGACTCATCGTCGCCGAAAACCTACAATGTTCGAAGTCCACCCCCGTTCACTTTTCAGATCCCTGTGACGAGGGTTCAGCTCCAAAATTCTTTACTCTGCGAAAGGAATTATTGAAGTTCAACATTTTCATGCCCCGTTCGAGTAAAAACATCATTTTGTTCGGGTCACATCAGCGGAAGTACTGATTATAAATAAAACCGTTCACCTCACCAACAGATCATATTGTGAGCTTAATCCGAGCTCATGTTTTGCCGTGAAAAAAAGCGATTTCTGCTTAATGGCACTAATGAGTGTAATCATTTCCCGGGAATCATGTTCTTGGGATCATTAAGTCCAGTTAAATTTTCCAGGTCGATATCCGAAGATTGTTTCTGAGGTTTGATCGTTTAAGTAATTAATGAAGGCGTCATGAATGACAAAATTTATCGCTAGTCATATAGCAGTATCTGGAAAAGCAGTATATATAATATCATATTAATATGCTGTTTCAACTGAGAAAAAGCAACAGAAAAGTGACAGCGGGGAATCGTTTTGGGATTAGAACGGTGCGGCATTTCTTCCCGAACATTTAGATCTCCCTTCGAACTCCTTGATCAAGTTCTTGATTGGAAAAATTAGCAAAATTTGTCTCTTTCATGAGTATGTGTCAAATTGTACCGAACTAAAGATTTCCACTTGAAATTATCCCTTCTCCAAACATGTCTTGTTGGTGATCCTCAGGAATAGCTGAACTCATATCGCAGAGCGTAAGGTGTGCTGTGAATTAGCAATGCTCATCGATGCCCGACGACAGACGTCTAAGTGGGTGGCAATTTTCATAAGCAGTATTTATCATATTTGAAGCTACACTCATTCGTCTCCACTTATTTTGAACCCTCATTCTACAACAAATGGTTTTTAGATGCCTTAAAATAACCGCAATTTGAAGAAAAATTCAACTGAGAGGAGAGCATGGAGAGAGAGAGACGAAAAGAATTTGAGAATTTTAGGGAAAAAGGAAGGAATTTCTATAAATAATAGTCTATTCTTTACATCTCAAATAAACATATGGCTCCTCTCGAAGGATGGAAACACGCTGAATGAGGATCTACGAATATTAAAGTGTATTTCTTCCCTAAGGCATTTCAGTATTCCACTTCATGATTTTGTATTTTTTTGAAATTATGAGAAATAGCATGAGAAAATCGTTGTGTATTTAGGCATTTTTACCATGGTTGAGTTGCTCTCAGGAAATGCGCCATAGAGAACACAAAATTTTAGCATTGTCCATATCGAACATTCGCTTGCATTCTCTGTTATGGCGTTTACTGCATGCGCACATCTATAGACCATATAAAGTAGCGTTCACTTTTAACTATAGAAAGAAAACTTATCGTTTAATATCCGTCATATTGGCATGGAATTCAATTGCTCTAATGTCTTCAATGTTCTTCATTTCATTCGACTTTTGGAATTGTTTTCTATATTGCTGTTGATGTTTTCCGCACTTCAATTGAACTCACTGCATTTCTGAAGAAATAAATTCTTCTGTGCGCCATTGCTCGATGATACTCGCAAGATTGCATAAATGACACTTTTTAACTATGAAATATGAATTACTTTGAATTAGAGAAAATAAACAAACAGATACAACGTTAATACTATTACATAATTTTCGTAAAAATTAGTTCTTGCGACGAGTAGGAAATAGTAAGCGCATCCATGCATTGACATTTGTTGGTTTCAAGCACCAATTTTTTGGCCGGTTGACGATTTCGATTTGTTTTGACCATAATGACTCCGGTTAGGAGTCATCATAGAATGTAACCGGTTACGAGCCATCACCAGCAAATAACGATTGCAGGACAAGGAAAAGGGAACGCTAATCGAATACCATAGTAACCACATCTCGCAGTAATTCACTAGGCGTTAGTTTTTACGATGGAAGTTGTTAAGAGCTGTCTACGGCTGCAAATATCCTCAATGAGCAGTTACAAAATAACGCCACTAAATATGTGCGAGAAGCACTTGATTTTATTACACATTACAAGTATTTATTCATTTCATTCGATGAAATGAAAAATACGATTTCTCTCATGCAAAATGCCAGAAATTTTTTGGCTCTAAATTAACCGGATGTTCCGTCGCATCCTGAATGAATTGCAGCGTTTTCTTGCAAACTTTAATGTTGAGCTGTTGTGACTGGTGTCTGTTTGGTTAATATTCCGACCTCAAGAAGTTTTCCATCCACTCGTTCTTTTTGGCTTTCGATTCCTTCTTTTCGAGTACAGTTCCTCAACATTTCATCGTCCCAAGTATTAGTCATAAAAGATAAATGAGCGATCATGTTAAATAATCATAGCATAAGACTAGATTAAAAGCGTTTATCAAGACATACGCTGCTGTTGATTTTGAAAATTCCACTATTCAAGTGGCGATCGAAGTCGCTCTGAGAATCGAGTCCTCCCATTATTCGCAGCATCACATCATCTTCCATCATCAGCAGTATGACATCTACTGCGGTTACTAAAGTCGACCAAGACTTCTAGCTGAGTGAAGTGCCGCACGATATCAGTCTACTTCATGGAAATTACTCATGTCCATCTATAGTCGCACTGCTGTCATGACTTTTTTCTTAGCGATATCAATTTCCCATTGATTTCTTAATCTTTCCCTTCAGTGTTTAGAGGAAGTTTCACTTCTAATTCATAACGCATTTAGGAACTATTAACATTTCTATGTCCTTTCTGCAATAAACTTCATCACCAGAGAACAGAATACGCACGCATCATTTGTGCTTACAACTGAGCACTCATTTTGTTGATCCGTAGAATTCAAAATGTAATAAAAGGAGAATTAAACAGCGAAGAACTAAATTATTTAAGGACGGGAATGAATCATTGTTGCTTCATTACAAGAAGGCGAGGATAGGGTGGATTTCATTTATCGCTGACTTTATCTATAGCGAAAATTGCCCTTCGAAATTTGGAAAATTGTTAGTGCAGCCAATAATCAGAGCTGTCAACAGCAGAATAATGGTAGCTTTCTGACAGCTTGCTGTCATCAACATACACACATATAGGAGTGCTAATTGCATGCATC
Organism: Parascaris univalens; assembly: GCA_037576465.1. Taxonomy (NCBI): domain Eukaryota; kingdom Metazoa; phylum Nematoda; class Chromadorea; order Rhabditida; family Ascarididae; genus Parascaris; species Parascaris univalens. Next base: position 71,025,361 of record CM075173.1, on the reverse strand, counting down.
GTCCCAGAAGAATTGCCGCATATCTGCTCATCAAACGTTTCTTTGTGTTTGCAGCGTTTCATTCGTTGCCTTACGTGTGGATATTTTCTCTTCATAACGTCTATGCCTCTATCAGTGCTGGATGATCTGAGAATGATTGTTCAAAAGAACGATAAATCTTCGTTTGTTTCGTCATCGTGAAGTTTTTGGGGTTTAAATATGACGCTAAAATTGAATATGAGTAAACTTCTTATTGAAATACTTTCGTAAATAAGGATTCTCAAAATTATTTGCTCTTTCGTATTTACAAGCAACTGATGCTGAATCTGACAGCTCTTCTAATCAAAATGATTAAAAAATTCTAAGCCTGTAAGTTAGATTTCCATGCCCTGAAGTATTTCAGTGAAAATGCACATGTTTGAACTGTCCGAGACGAAAATTCCTAAAAAATGCCTATTATTAGGATATATCATAGGTATGGAATGAAACATATATTGAGGATATATCATAAAATAGCACTTTTAAAATACAATATAACATATTTTGGATCAATTTTCTAAAAGTTAGCAATTGCATGAGGCAAGTACCACCACCGCAAGGGATTTTTCATGATATGCAAAGAAGACAAGATGCACAAAATTGAGCATAGCAAGAAAGAGTGGGGAGAATTTAATGGGATCGCAACTTTCGGCGACTCACTGACCTTGTGAAGCAGAATTTTCTGGACCCTTCCTCCCAGCGTACTTGACATCATCGGTCGAGTGAAACGACTAGTATGCGTGAAACGTTTTGTTTGTGTAATCTAAAAACCAAGGAGGATATCTTCGAGAGGAATATAAATGGTAAGATTCGGCTGAGTTTTATAGCAGCAGCCATTTTTCCTTCATTGATCTTCCATGCCAATCATATGAACTAACAAATAACAGAATAGTTGAAATGCCTAAATCGAATATTTTCTCTTCTTCGTATTTTTTGAAATCTTTATGTTAGAAGTGCGAAATAAATTTTGCATTTTCAGCAAGTAAAGTGGATGTATGTTGATTGCCCATTTACATAGAAATCAATATTATTGACGAAATGCGATGGAAAAACGACATATGGGAGTCGATTATTTGAACGGTGATAAAGCGATACATCAACAATATAATATCCATAACAATCTTTGCTGTTTTCGATTGATGCATATAAGGGTACGCTTAGAGGGCTGATGCTCCTCTCTTGTAATTATTGTTGCTAGCAAACGAACAAAACTAAAAGAGATTGCATTTTTTTTAAAGGAATCGAGATGAACTCATTGAATTCTTCATGAATGAGTGACAATTCGGTATTCGAAGAGAATCGCCACCATTAGAAAGATCTCGATACTGTCGAAATTCTGCACCACTTAAACAATCGACTCAGTTGTTGGTGTCTGTTATGTGGAATTTATATCACCTTTTTGCGAAATATACCGCTGTCTCTCAGGTTGCATGAGCACAGATTCCTGTTCCCAGTCCCATTCATCTCATAAAAGTTGTGCAGCATAGGTCATGTTTTATAGACCGGAGGCATGGTGGTCGCATATGTAGAATTTATGTTACTCACATCGTTGATTTCCTATGTGGCAGCACGCAGCGTTGTTCAAGGATACTCACACTCGCTTATCGCTCTTGGTATACTTTGTGCAATGCAGGCATTCTTCGCTTGTTCTCTTGTTTGGGGCATTAAACGAGAGCGCCTTGGTAAGAAGTTTCTTCGAGCTGCTAAAAGCTCTCATTAAAGTCTACAAAAATATGATAAATCTATGCCACTCTTATGCATAAGAATTTAAAAATATGCGAATAAAAAATTTCATTTATTGTTGTGGTCGAGGATATGCAGCAGAGCTGATCAACGAATGAATCAAGGAACGAATCGCGCGAAAGAATTCTTTGAAAAGAGTTGTGCTTGTATACGTCTATTTAGGCAAATCGTGTGGTGGATAGTTTATCTTTTTGTTTAGCATTCGGTTCATCTCCATAGTTCTACTATTTTACAGTTATAGTGAATGAAGGCAACAGATTTTTTTCTTAGCTTTTGATGTGTTTGAACTGTAGCCTGTGTTGTATTCACAATATCAGGTGAAATGAGGCTCCGTAATATGTCCAAAGACGAATCAGTATTATTGAATATTAGTACCATTACGGATTTCTTCAACAGATGCCATAAGAAAACATTCTTATATAACTCGGAGGGCATCGACGAGTGAATTTCATTAACAAATCGTCAGTTGGAGAGTATACATTGGGGTATTTCTGAGTTCAAGAAGTTCTTCTTTGACTATTTATCCGATCCACCTGCTCTGCTTGAATACAGGCTATTATTGCTTTTTATTTCGTCATAGCATTTCGAAGTTAGGTTATTAGGAACTTGAGAGTGCATTACAGGAATTGTGGAAATTATAGGAAGTGCCTAAATTACAGTTAACTGTAGGAATTATTGAAAAAATGCTTTATAAGAAAAGTGTAAAGAGCGCATTAAAGGGTCGGCCAAAGCTATAGGATTCACAGAGAGAAATGAAACACTGACAAAACGTCTATGTGTGATTCCTTAAGATTGATACTGAGTGAGATTTTTGACCAAAAAATTCTATCAACGAGAGCCGAGCGATGAGAATATCGTTATTCAATTGAAGCTTTAGGATCTGAGCAGATTCATTTGTGAGAAACCTCATTTGCCAAAAATGACTTCCGTGCAATTCTTCCATCATCTATAAACACAAGAACATCGAGAGAATGTTAACAGTTGTTTATAAGTGTTAAGTTATTGCACATGTATATTCTATATTTTAGATTTTTTGCTCATTTCGTTAGCAAGTATTGGATTACGCCTACTTTTTGCGGCCACCTATCTTTTCGCAATAGCAGCCGCTCATATAGTACGCGTTAGAGGTAAGCATCGCTAAAATACTTCATATTCTCCTATATTAGCGAAATTTTTTACATACCTACATTATCGCCAAATTTTTAAGCTTTATTGGCGTTTCGTGGTGTATATTTTACTTCAAGAAATTCACCACTGAAAATTCTAATCGTTAAGAATTCTATTTCAATAACGGAGCGGAAATCATTCGGTCCTTTAGCGAATTTTCTGCTTATTTCTGTTGATCAGCGGTCACCTCAACTCTTAAATTATCCGTAAAAATTGTGTGCAAGAGAGTTACTCCATTTATAAAACAATGAGGTGATTGCAGAGTGGCTAATAAAAGTAGCGTCTCCATGAAGAATAGATTTTTGGAGATTTCTCTATCAATCCTTTGATTGTTTCATAATCGTTTCCGCATTGTTGAGAATTTTACTTTATGCATTGAAAAAAGTGCAATTTTTTCTTATTACGCGAAATTCGGATGCATCGTTCAATTCAATGCTATCTTTAATGTGGAGTGTCGGTTTTTGCAAAGTTGTGGATTGATTCGTAGCTAAATGACGTCATAATTGGATCTTGAATGAGCACAACTTCAGGCTTATTCTAAGATTGCTCTACATTTGAAACGAGATCATAAACCGATGGGATAATTCCCTTAAAGCGCGCATTACGTTGAACTCATTCATAGTATTCCAAACACGAGAACTCTACAGAAATTGAGAGATTTTAACCTTAAGTTTCTCTCATTTTCATCCGTTAATGTATCTAATTTTTTCCGTGCCCATTTTTTGTACGTGTGATAAATTCATTATACTGCTATAAAGGAGTTGCTAATCACGACTTGAAATTCGTGACATTTCCACGGTGATAGGTAATTGACTAAATTCACAGATGGATCATTCCTCGAACAGAATGTTATACTAAATACAATTCTCTCGGTGATATTTATCATTGTTTATGGCTTTTGCATCTCGGTGATAACTCGTCTTCACGCATATTATAGTAAACTCCGTATTATCATTCTAAGTGATAACGCGAAGAAGAGACGTTGCTCAAGTTGTTCTGCCGATTTGGTTGGTTCTTGGGATTAATTTTTTCTCATAATTTTTTTCGACAAGCAGATTATTGCAAGAAGGTTTTATGAGATTAGGGCATAAATTTTTGAAGAAAATTTTCGAAGTGCTCCTATTTCGAGAGGTTATGCACAAATAAGACTGTAAATTCCTTCCTGAAAATATGTTACATCCTGAAAAACGCTGAAAGAATTCAGCACTTTTAACAAAGTGCACATATGACTAGAGAAGGTGTGACGCAATGGGCGTTATTGTATGGCATCATGCTTCAACCACGTCATGGATCATGCAAATCCGAAACATCCGTTCTCTGAGATGCGAATATCGTGAAATTGAAAATCCCACGTATGTAAGATGCAAACATGCTGCGTAGAACTTTTGGATATCTTAACTGCATCCAAAATGCGCGAATCAATGCAATGCGGGTTGTGCAAAAGGGAGGGACTAAGGATGGGACTTCCGCCGGTGTGAACGATGATCTCAAAATTTAAGAGAAATATGCAAACCGCATAATCTATCTGTGCACGGCAAATTTCGTGAAAGTGCACAAGTTGTGTTCTTCTAGAGAGAGAAGAAAACGGCGTTGCGAAATGGACGGACTGACCGCTTTAATGTTCTCATCTTCAAGTGTAGATGGGAATTAGTGTTTAAAGTTGAGAACACTGCTAACTTTGATCGATCATTTATAATAGCACCTGGGAACAAATCTCCTAATAATCGTTGGCGGAAGCGCATATAAGTGGGCTTCTTGTTTCAAAGTTCTTCGATCTCGTCATTTTATTTCCATGTGCAGTTGTTTATTTCAGTAGTTTATGGAGCATCTCACGCGTAACTGAGTTTTCTTTCTGAATTCTAATTTTTAAATTTAGCTTCACATCCTCACCAGTGTCACTGTTTTTATCAGAGCAATAATTTTTGAACTTATGTCGATGCAACAAACTTCAGCATTATATGAGGCATCTATCAAATTATACGACGAGTGTTTTGCAAGAGATCGATATGGGCGAAACGATCGCTAGAAGACTTTCTGCTGCTGAGCAGTGCTCATTGAATAACACTAAAGAACGTCTCAAGAACAGTGCTGTTGATAATGTACTATATGAGAACAGTGAAGACTCCGAAAATGAATAAGGATTCGAATCGATTTTCCTATGGTAATTGGATGAACTTATTGAAATCGATATTTACACACTAAAGTAGAGGGTTGAATGAGTAGGCGTGAAGACTGGCTGTCTGTCTCACGAGTATATCTGACAAGGTGTGCATCACTTTTTATTGGTCCATCGTTCCTTTGTTGTTTTTTGTAGGTGTGTGGGGGGAGGGGGACAGGACGTCTAGGTGGCTGTATCGCAAACAAATATTTGTCCTTGCACTAGCTGCTTGACACGCTCTGTCAAATGATTGCATCAATCTTACATGAGTCACAGACCAAAAGGAACTGTGAAATAACAAGGCGAATGTTCACCGCAGCCTTCTTTCCGAAGTGAATTATCTCGCTGAAGGGAAAGAGTGTAAAAGAATGATCACCGGGAATCATGAACGAAATTTACAAAATTAGCGCACATAGAACACCAGATGCCGAAACTGATAAGCGCACTGCAAAACATAATTATCTTCCAAGGCGAACATCTCACGCTACTCCTTTTTACTCCTCCTTGATGTCAAAGCCTCCTTTTTACGGAAAATGGAATGAGTCGAGGATACTGGCAGAGGAATTAGTAAAGTATGGATGGAAATTCCACGTGGTAGATCTCACCGGTTGGCAATTCTTGCTCATTTAATGGGAAATACGACAGCAGAAAAAAAGCACAACATAGCCACAGTTAGCCTTGTAGTCGCCAATGTACTCATTGCTTCAAAGCTGACTTGTCACAAATGGCTGAATAAAGTGGAAAAAGAGCTAAATTTATGAAAGTGCCGTAGAAACCATATTATTCAGAATGTAAATGTTGGTCCAATTTTTACACTGTGCAGCGAATATTAATTTTCTATGTGTGCATAGCATATAGTAGGCATAAAATCTCTAAAGAAATCCCGTTCTTGTTCTCATCGACTTTATGGTTGAAGTGGATTTTTTCACATTGCAGGTTCCAATCATCAGTGCGGATGAGGCCAAAAGGGTTATCCAAGTGGGCATCGAAAACGACAAGAGTCGTTGAGTTTCGCCTTCATTCATCGAAATGTGAAGCGTTTATGCGTTCAGTGAAATGATCGAAAAAGTGCAGTTGCATCATTTGACGTTTGTAACGCGATTTGATGAATTGCTTTTTATTATCGCCGCTGAATTTGATAAATGCACGTGAACTAATATAGCTTAATAAAATGAAGGACGAGAAGGAATTTTGTTTACCTATATTGTTTCTTGCTTTCGCAGTAACACTTTATACTCGCAAAATTAATTCTGCACTCCTTTCCCAGTCTAAAATCTCAAAAATTTTCCATTTTTCATAACGTTTGGAAATGATGGAAAAAAGCACATCTTGATTTTTGCTTATAATGCAATATTATTCTAAATGAGTAATGCGGGATATCCCCAATTATGGGTCATGAAAAAACAAATCTAATCTGCTAAGCTCATGATAACATCCGTCTAGATATCCGACGAATGCGGCAGTAATTTCGAGTTGGCTTGGGTTCCATGGAGAAAATACATATAAAATTACCAACTTTATATCAGAAATGAATTATTTGCCAACAAGATTTTATATTTCTTTTGCGAAAATATGATCGCTTGAAATGTTTCTCTCTTGAAGTGAACAATTGCCCTGACGAAGATTTTCAGTAACGTTTACGTTTTGTCCCTTTAGCTGAAACCTGCATTTCTTATTAAATTATTTAAATCGAATATTAAAGCGGTCCATAATTTCTAAGTATCAGATAAGGCGTATTCGTATAATCTCAGCTCATTTGTAGACTTGCAAAATGTTAACGAAATTGCAATAGGCAAGCAATCGAGAAAAAAACTCAGCAAAACATTTCCAGTTCGTACCGCAAATTAAATACGCACAAAAAGTGAAACGACTAATAAATCTACCGTTTTGCGTATATTTGAATTACTCCTTACATATACATGTGTAAGGAGTAATTCAAACTCCCTACATATACCTTTATAAATGTCTTCCCACCAATATATTTGTTTTCATCGATTCTTTTAGTCCTATTTTAAGCAAAGTTCAAACGACAAACGAGGTCGTTAGCTCTAGCTTTTTCTCAGATCAATTTCGTTTAATGGAAGGATGGATGATATTTCATGTTTTGAAGTAAGCGCTTGCGAGTGGAGATAACATGGATCCAGTCTGAAAGCAAAACTTTCTCAAAGTGTCTAATCAGCCCATACGTTTCCTTGAATTTATCATTTTTCATTCATTTTTTGAAGCAAGCATATCGCTAATCTGACACAAGTAGGAATCTCATCATGGCATTAGCAAGCTGCTTTTAGCATAAAATGTTTTAAGATAACGTCTCACGCTCTGCTGCATAAAACGTGGTCACGACTGCTATCAAGGTTGTGCTCATCATTGATCGTCTGTCACTTATATCATTTATGAAGCCATCGTCCTGTAGTCGACCTTCTTACCGTATTTGGAGTAGAATGTTATTGGACACTTCATCTTTTTTCCAGTTTTCTGAAAAAAACAAAATTTCGACTCAGATGTGAATGACATAGGCTAAAAGATTACATCCACGAAAACTTCCGTGATGAGTTTTCTGAGGAAGAGCCGCTCCCTGATATTACATCATCACTTCAAAAATCCATCCTGGAAACGGTTATATCTCTTTATACTAGGAACACCAACGCAAAAGAAGGCTAAACTTAGGAGCAAACACAGTGTCTAGCAAGGTTTGAGGCCCACGTTTATTAATAGGCTAAGCAATTAGAGAATCATGTGGGATTGAGAGTATCGAAATGATTATAATGGTCCTTGAAACTTTGCATTTTGCTTTTCGATCGGTCTCCTCCATAGCTACAACCGTACTGGCAAGAATACAAAGGTGACTTATTTAGAACTGTCCAGAGCACCCCACTTTCCACTGGATAATTACGAGCAGCTTGGATGACATAAGTGAGAGAGGTATGTGACACGGAGATAAATATGTTTTTATTGAATTCTGCATGAAATTTTTCGCTGCAATAAGTGCTTATGCTGTTCTCACGAAGGAAATTGCTGAATACCTCGTCGAATGAGTTGCAATGATCATATGGAGGGATGTATAAATGCAGACTAACTGCATTATTCGAATGATTCGGATTTTCCATGCGATGTAATCCGATTTCATCTGCAAGAGAAAAACACTTTAATCTGAGCGCCTCTGAAAGTCAGCGTGTGAAAACGGAATTTTTTGCACTTTCATATTTCTGTGTCAACTCACAACAAATTGCTCGTATATGAGATAAATTGTCCAAAAGAAGGAATTTTGTCAGTTTAATTTAGACCTTCATCTTCTCTCTCCAAGCCTCTATGGGAAAAAGACTCTTGAAATCCTAATCAGTCTTTCGAAACATTAACTTGAACTGTTCAGTTTAATTAAATCTACCTTACTTTATGAAATGTCCTTTTTCCCTCGGTTCAACGGCTCTCTACCCTTCCATCATACCTTCAGCAACGACCTCTTTCGCTACCGTATTTGAGCACGTTACCTGTTGCGGTGCTTTTCTTCTTACGTTGCTGTTCTATTAATGGTTCAAATTCAACGCAATGAATTCTCACTACTACTGAGAAGGCTTCCATATTGGTATCCCTTCCCACCCGTTCGGGAAACAGTACTGTAGCTCGCAGGTTTCGGTCCTTCTCTCGGCACATTTGCAAGCATTCTTCGGAAACCCAGTAAGCAACTGTGTTTGGGCGAATACAAGTAATACGATAGCTTCGAACGTTTGTGTACCTGTCGGAACCAGTAGCATCACAGAAAAACTTAGTGGCATCCGCTGCGGCACGCAATTTCCGAATCCAAATTCTATGCGTGAAGAAATCCCAATATCATACTTGCGTTTATAATGACCAACTGTGGTAGTCGGCATGCCAAATCGGAATATTTTAAGTAATTTTCATCACAGCACTGCGCTAGGAGCTGCCTCTGGTTCTTGTGGGGCTAGTGAACGTCAAGATGTTCCCACCTCGCCTTGTGTATATTGAAATTCATAAGTTTAATGCGACAATGATGGTAAATGCTTCTCTTCGCAATAGTTCTTCTTCATGTTCCCATCACTATCAGCAGGACTTCTTTCAGCTCCTCAAATCCCTTACGTTATGTCAGTCGGATGCAAACACAAGTCAACTAAGACACACAAAGTCCAGTGAAGGGGCAGAAAGTTTAAAGTTCATAAACTTCAATTCGTTACAAAAGGCTCAACGGTTTTCTAAAACACTGTTTCCGTACACTTGCCAATATCGATCATCTCAGTACTGCTCACTCACGTACTCTAGTTTATTGCTAGTTAACATAAATCTCCACTCGTAAAGGGACTGTTTGCTCTGAATGGAGAAACGCATTTGTGCTTTTGTCGATTTCTTCCTCAAACTGTTGCTTAAAGGCTTTCTTTAGGGCATAATTGCATTCCTCTTGACATAAGAGTTGTAACTCACAAGTTCTAGCTTCGTCTGTAACACCAAAGAAGGCGGTCGATCCTTCCCATTCTCAAATTCGATGGCACATTTGTGCGAAAATTTCTTTGGTGCTTTTAGCTGCGCTAATTGAAAACGCTCTGTGCGAATATGATAATTTGTAAAGAAGGATCGGAAAAAGTTTTCGCTGCTTCAGAACATTTATGTTGGGACAATATATGCCGTACTTTTCTCATTCACAAGTGAAAGTAGACTGAAAAACTTGCCACAAATATAAGTGACTTGATTTGTGGAACACATAAAAACACCAGTTTCGATTAAAGGTTCTTCACTTGTATCATCCGAAGGACAGTTATAACGGGTTTCCATGAGTTCGCCTTGTAGAATTTTCACAAAACAGTGTGCATCCGTATGGTCGTGAATACTGCAACGGTGAGATTACTTAGTAAGGCATGGAACATATAAAACTTTCCCTCCACGCTGATGCAACATGATGTAAAATTGCTGGTTACATATCTTAATTTTTACACCGGAGAGAATATTGCCACTGGCATTTAGCATCACTATGGGACTCATGCAGTCCTACCTCACGAGGTCTTATATGCAGTCCTACTCATGCAGTCCTACCTCACGAGGTCTTATATGGTCTCGGTCCATTCAGAAACCCTATAGAAAATATTAAAAGTACTTTAAGTGATTCGGTTTGAAAGAATTAGGCCGAAGACGCCTGGAAGGTTTTTGAAAAGCAAAAGAATGAAGTGATGATATCCCTAATTCACGCATATATCGACGTATTGTGTTGCGGAGACCCCGGCAAGGAATAATCATCAGGATGTTTCTCTTTTCCTGTCGAAATTATCGCAGACTTTTCTCGTCGGAGTATCCTCACAACCAGCTGTCTCCAAATGAGCTCTCACTGTCTTCAACAAGATTGTCTGCTCGCAGTACACAACGTCGATAACAAGCACATTTTACGAACTGATAGGTAACACAGTAGGGTATTATCCATGTTATCCTTGCAAAAATAACAGAGTGCTATGTAAAGATCGTTTCTAGAGACATGACGTCCAATGGTTGCGGTAAATGAAAACAAAGAGTGAAACGACAGCTACTTCTTCTTTACCTGCTTCCCATTCCTGGGCCCCAACACAACACCATTAGGTTATACTTTCCATTGCCTGCATCCACCAAATTCCTCGTATATCTGAAACTCTTTTTTAGTAGCTGATGATGTGAGAACATTTCAGAGGTCATAGACATAGCGCTGAAACCGCAAACCTTATTTCAACACTGCACTGAAAATGCCGTATCTTCTTCACATGCAATGCACAAGTAATTCTCGTATTTGCCGGAGTTCGCAGTTTAATACAATAAATTACACTATAGAGCGTAATCTTTCAGAAAGATAAACAGCAGTTTTTGCAGATATAAAAGTGCGCCAATAGCCTCTACAATCGAATTGATCAATTACATATAAGTTCTAATGTATCGTGCTATATTAAACGACCAAGAATTTGGAGAATTTTCATAAGAGCATGCAAATGTGCGTTATAGCCGATAAATTTACAAAGTGCGGTTTGAAAAAAAGTAAAAAATAAAGTGGATGGAGTCTAAAATTTGTATTAGTTGAGGTTTTGTTACCACCATGGATCGGTGTTCAAAGGGTCGGATTTGTTCAAGCTAACTTTACGTCACAAACAAAATGAACATAAATCGGGCAAATTTATTTTCTGAATATTAGGTTTCAAATAAGGCTGCCTTAGTTCCCGTTATCGTTGTTCAATCCAGGCACAGAAAATCGTAAATGATGGTCGAGTGTGTTTACGCTGCTGAAAAATAACGATCGCACAAAAATCGCGTTTGCACTGCTTCTCCTAAATTCATATGCAAGAAGATTTTATACTGATTCAATGTCATTTGAACTCGATGAGTATTCTCTTCTTGCTATATTCGAGCATGAAAGAAAACTAAACTTTTATGGCATTTTATTGTGCTATTGCTATACGATAGCCGTTACAAGGAATGCAAAAGAGTTGGCGAATTCTCTGCATTTAGCAGTCTATTTTCTTATTTTAAAAGACCTGTGGATACCAACTCACTGAAGCATTGGCTATCGGCTGCAAAATGCCACCGTTCTTTTTATGTTTTCGATACCGCAAAACATATGCAAAAGTTGTCATTAAGAAATTCTCAAAAGATGTAATTTTTCGTTTCAGCAATTAAATAAGTGAAGTCATATCTGTAGAAATTTAAGAAAATGATCGCATAGATGTGCATGCAAACGGATAGATACACCAAGCCCACAATACGTTCGGCAAGGCAATGTGATAAGGCTCAGTAAACGGTTGAACGTTGTGTGATGTCGTTCTGTTACAACGAAAGTCTCACATCAAACTCTCAATGTTGCTAATATCCGAGAAAATCATTATATCTCACTTCTGGTCATCGAAATTCGCGAATTCGATCCAGTCGGCTGGGTTGCTAGGGTAGGCCTTCAACACATCCTTCACCTCATCCACATCAATGAGATCATCCTCAAAGATTTCTCTCAACTGTTGGCACAGTTTTTCCATTCAATGAGAAGCTAAAAAAAGAAATCTGTCAAATCACAATGAGTCGTCGTGGATGAATATTTGTGTAAGCATATTAGAGCATTTTCAGGATAATTTGTGGATGTCAATCTGTAATACTGAAAACATGATTAGCGAAAGGAATTTATCAAAATAACCCGTAATTGTTTAGTTGTGGTCAGTATGTGAAACGAGTTCGTAGAATTATTTTTTAGATTTAAGGGCAGCAATTACCAACGTTATTTCATCAAATCATACGACTTCATCAACGTGGAGGAATACTCAACGTCGCTCAAATCCCAGATAGTTCCACTTATTTTCTGTGCAGAAAGATGAACAAAATGATTTATGCAAATGAGGACGTTAGAGAAAAGATGCTTCAAAAAGATACTTGAGAGAGAAATGATAACTGGAAGAGAAAAACGATCGCTACAAATCACAAAGCTGATAAAAAGAGTGCACGCAACAAAGCGTCTAAAATCCCCATATGAAGAGCTTTGCGGGATTTTCTAGGTGCTCTAGGAGCAGGAATATTGCCTGTCGCTCGTTGTGTAGTTGGTAGCTTGCTGACAAAGGAACTTTCAGGATGTGTCGGCACTGCGAATTCGTTATTAATGAATGGGAGCATCATTCTTGTGAAGTGACTTGCCATGAAATATCTCAACGTTTGAAATGAAAAGCAAAGAAGTTGTTCAAATATTTGCGAAGAGGTTAGACGATAGATTATAACTGTCACAATATGCAATGAGTCTAGGAATTATCTGTGAACAAAAATAAGAAAAGTGTGTTGAACAAGATATCTTCATGTCAAACTTCATTAAGTATCCCTAAAATATGAGTGGTGAAATTCAAGCTCGTGATGGACATTAAAGAGACATTTTAAACAGCATTATCACAACGCGACAACTGAGATAACAACCAAGCGAGCACACAAGGATAAAACAGTTAAAGCACACCAAATATGAGCGCATTTCAGGCACTCCTATAACATTAAATTGAAGTGATGGAAACAACTTGCAAGCACAGTGAAATTCGAAAGCATAAAACTGAAAAATAGAGGAAAATACAGCAAGGTAATTCATCTAAATGATAAAATCCAAATAATGTAAGTGAATTATCTACGGATTCTTGTTTGAAGTACATCTGGGCAGCAGAGGCTCAACATAGGTGCTCAAAAACCGGAAACAAATTACTATGAACTATAGTGCTGCAAATAGAATTTGGCTTCTCTGAACTACTATGAAGTTCATCGCTTCAAAAAAAAACCGGAATTATATTACACCAAAATGAAAGACTTTCGACCATTTTGAAATGGCATATGTGTTACACTAATGTAAGGACATATATTAGAACATATAAAGAAGGGAATTTCTATGAAATAATTTTCTGTGAACTAAGATTTTCTACTAGGATCTAAAGAATAGACATCAATTTTGAGAAATACGAATAGTGACAAATTTAGATCACAAGAAAGCCCAGACATAAGAGCATATGGTAGAGATAAAAGATGTAGTTTCTACTGTTTCTTTTCTTCTTTCTTTCGGCCTGCTCCTTATATTGCGCAAAATCATTTTAATAAAATGGAGGCGACAGGCCTAAACTGAGTCGGAGAGAAAGCCTGACCTCTAAGCGATGCCACAGTATTTTTAAATGAAGATTCAACGTTCCCCTACGCAGTCTCCATGATATGTTTTGTGATATTGCTAACTTCCTAATAGTCGATTGCGCAGTCGACTGTGGCAATTCACCGATAATTCGTCAAATATTTGCAGGTCCATAGCATTCAATGGTTTAAGTTCATCGATAGCAAACAAACAATGGTATTCGTAGACCTGAAAATAAGAAAGACACCATACCAATTCGTAGTTCGACAAGTCGACGAGCGAACAAAATGTCAATTAGGAAAGTATTTGAAGTTAAGGTAGAGTCATAAGCGTTAAAGAGAACGGCACGAATCACTCTCATCGTTGATCTTTCATTACTTTTTGGCATAGTTTTGCACACACCCATTTCGTACTTTGCAATTTTGCCGAAATAGCGGCTCAATCAAGGTCTGTTGCGTTCATACCACTCTGTGAAAAAAACATGAAGCTCTCAACAGCGATTTATATTAAGTCAGCATAATTCATCCATCTTTGAATTTAAAGTAGACGCATTGTGCAGCTGGCTCCAGATTTAAGAAAAAAGATGCAAGATAGAGGGAGGGTGACTTGGGTGAGATCGGGATATTGAGACATCTGCTCAGAAGGCCTATGAGGTCGGAAATACAATTCTTGAGCGTACACTTCATAAATGAAAGAATGCATTGAGCTAAGGCATGCAGGTGGTACCAGTTACTTTTTTCTTCCACAGGTGGAGTTGCTCTCGTAGGGCTGTAGTTCCATCTGGCAAATGGTTGGGGTCACCGACATCAGAGTCGTCCCTTGTTCTCGATGAATTGCGACTAGCGTTCCGGGTCGTAAGAGCAAAGTCGGTAAGGTGCGACAGCTGAGGGGATGGACCGTATGTGTACTTCAAACCTCATACAAGCACATGCACATTTCCGTGCGACATATACTGTCTTCTGATGAGTTTATTCCCATATCCCCATAGAGCGTGATACTGTGTAGGCTAAGCTACCCAGCAATGGGAATCATCGTTGTCCGAAGTTATATTGACTATGGAAAGGTTTTCTATTAACGTTTTTAGCGAAAAAGCTGTGAGGAAACTTCTTTCTAGTGCCGAACATTTTTTGTTTCGCCCCACTATCAGAAGCTTGCCATATTTTTTGCAGGTTTCTCCTCTTACCATGATGAAAGGAATTCGTTTAATCCCTATAGTAATAGACTGCTCAATTTTGCCGTATCTTTGAGATATAACGTCACTGTCCACGGTGGAGTTCATCTGTCCATTTTTTACCTACAATAAATAATCCTTTGCCGTTCCTTGCAGTCTTTTGCTGCGCTGAAGCGAGGTTTCCTTGAAATCAAAGATTTCGTCCCACCTTCCACAAAAAGCTTCTGTCGTACGTCCATCTAAAAGCTCATTCCAACTCAGTTTTAACGGTAGCAAATGAGCTTTCAATCGCTTCCGCGAGTCTCATCCTTGAATTCGGTTTATGATTCGTTCTCCTTCTGAGCTTTCAGAGGGTAGAATAAACTTCCTGCTGATGTCGTCTCACTGCCTGGTGTCTTCGCCTCCAGTAATTGTTTAAACCACCTATGCAGCGGTTATATCCATGACCATGTTTTATACGCGGACCGTCGGTTATGGTGGGTCAGATCAACTTTACAAACCCTGTTCGTTAAGATGCAGAGATCCCAAAAGTGAAACTATCATTGAGGTGGAAGCATCTATGCAAACCTATAGAAATTAGTTCATCATTCGCTTTGCGGCAGACTTCTTCCAGAAATCTGAAAAAAACGGGATGTGCTCTGAAAGATTAAAGTGATTGATCAGAACATGAATCTCGAACATGGATGGATCATCTTGCATCCTTTATTATTTTTTTTAGTGATTTTGAGATATTCGGGCAAGTGACAAACGAAATTACAGTGTATCTTGTCGTTCTATTTAGTTTTTTTTTTTGATAAGATCACAACTGATGAACCGTCTATCTGCTTCAACCGTGACATTCATCGATTCCCTGAAGACGTTTCACTCTGCGTGTCATTTAGAAGATATATTGAAGTAAGTAATATACTGACGCAATGAAATCAAGTATGAGTCACCAAGTTTGTAAGAAATGGATCTAACTGACAGCTGCGAAGGTTTTGTGAGACGAGCTCATAGGACATACACTTCCATAAACTGTCCATGCGATAATGCATTCCAACAGCTTCTGGAAAACTCTCCCTTACGTTATGATCAATTACATACAATGAGATAAACACATTTCGTTTTTATCTCAACTCTTAATTCTTGTATAACAACATAAATCACCTCTTATTATGTGTACTCCACTCACCAAATTTCGTAAGTTGGGGCTCAGTGGGCCTCAGGCTGAAAGTTAGGCAGTACGTATTGCAAACGTGAATTTGAGAATCCGCTTGAAAACGTCAATGCTCACAGTCAAGCACGTTTCAAAATCCCATTTTATTCTTTCCGGTACTATCTCGCACTTGGAGGGCTCTTTTTTTCAAGGCGTTCCACATGTCTTTCCCACAATTTTTCAAGAGAATTGCTATAGCATAAATTTCGCACTCATATCCAACTATCGTCCAAAAGATCGCTAAGACCTACAAGGAAGCATTATGGGGAGCGAGGTTCTGTACACGAGACCTACACTCCCAATTACAAAAGGGTGAAGCCCAGTGCACGAAGCATTCATTGTTCGGTATGCATACACTTTTGAGGGAACTGTGCAGATACTTTAACGGTTCCGCTTTCAATGAGGTATAATGCCACAAGCGAAATCTCATGACGTGGTGCTTCTAAAAATTCGTTTTAGCGGCAGGAATGATGATATTTGTTGTGAACACTGAGAGACTGGCTATAGATGAATAGAAAGTTGGCGAAGAAAAAGCTTATGGTGGTAAAGAGGACAATTTAACGACCAACCTCTATGTAAAGGTATTTTGATGTAGGAGAGAGGGACAGTGTGGCTTATTTCGAAGATTTTAGTGGGGCAAAAGAGGAGCAGTCACATCACCAACATCTACAAAACAGTGAACTTATTCCCCGCAAGTTGACTTGCAAAAAAAGCACACAAATAATGTAGTCGAAAATGGTTTTTGGTTGAGTGTCGAATTCCTTGATTTGAGTAATAATATGGTGTCGTTAAACGATCACTAACGTACTGTTTTTACAGTCAGGTGACCGATCGTTACTTACAGCGTTCATTTGAGGTGGTGTGGAATGGGCAATATCGGGAATGTTGATGTTACGCTGTGGGCTCCTTATTTTTGCCTGTTTATTGTCATTGTTGCGCAGATTCGATCATTCCCACCAAGGGAAGTAATCAATCACCACAGCGCAAATATTTTCGAGTGTTAAATTTTTGCTCTCAGTAATCGTTAACAGATGAAGTTTAAATATATAGTGCAGTGGGAAACTTGCAATTCGTTTGCTCTAAACGTATATGCATTCTGCAAAAAGCAACTGAGGAAAAAGAAGATAGAAATGAAAAGAAAAACAGCGAATAGAACTTATTCGCCATATACTTATCCCAGCATACTTTTTCTGGAAAAATTTTCACGTCGCGAATCGCGATATAGGTTAGCATTTCCCATCTTCGCTTATACTGATACATGAAAATCGAACAACTCTGATTACTTTTTTCATTTTTTAGTGCAAATCTTCTCGATCATATCTCCTCCAGAAAGTTATCGGCCGCCGAAACACCTTCCGTCCTTCAATTATGAGTCCATTTTCGTTTGCACGCAATCTAAGTAGTGACTGAGAAACTAAACTGTCCCCTTCAGTAGTACTCAGCACAAAAAAGAAATAATTTTGAGGCGGTCTTTAACTGTTTGAAGTGATTACCGACAAAATATGCTGAATTTAGTGAGAGTATAAGTTTCAATAAGAGAACAGGAAAAAAAACCCCACACTCATTCTGTATGCATTCTTAGGCCTTGAAAAATTACACCACTCTCCTCGATTCTCAACTCAAGTTTGATAGTCATAAGGTTTTACGAGCATATTTCACAGTGCCTTTGAAAGATCGAGAAATAGTTCAAATGAAACCAAGACTGTAGAACATTGCTAAAACAATGCAAGCTGCTGATGCTTTACACGCCGAAAGGATCGCCTTCCACTGGCCACATCTTAATCATCTTTCGGCGACATTTTCGTAGTAGGATAAACCATTAGGATATTTCCCATCGTCCTGTCTATTGCTATAGTTGCAAAAGTTTCTAAATGTTCGCTGCCGAAGAAGCACGCCCACTTAGGCATCTGATCCAATATATTTTCACCGAGCGAGTCACAAAGACCGCAGACAAAAATCTGCTGCCGCAATTTGTGATAACACATCTGCATATATCAGATCTAACATACACTTTCCCATCTTCTCACCTATTTCTTTCATTTCCATTTTATGCTCTTCCTCCTTGAGCGCTTACTGCGACCATCCGAAGATATGCAAATTTGCGTTCTTAAAAAAACTATTGGAATGGGAGGTTCCCTCTGACCTGATATAATAATATAGTTGCTGATTGCTCAAAAAATACATGCTGCAACAAAAGTGATAGTTCACCTTTGTCGACGTTCCACTACTATCTCTCTTCGCTCTGATCTTACCGGCTAAGTCTGCACTTACTTCGTAAAACCGAGAATGATCAATTATTCTCCTGTTCTTTGTACTTCTTCTTCAGTCCGAACGACAGAGTCCTCTCCTTCGACTTTGTCTCCCATCAACATTCACCTCATCTTTCTGCAAAGCTCATGCAATCAGTTTCACTGATACATAAGAGCTGGTACATAACGTTAGCGCGTTAATTCATACTTACTGAGTTCTAATTAACCCTTTTTTCGTGAAAGGTTCCAATGCCAAAACCGAAATGCACTGGGGTCGCAAGTGCATTTCGTAGGCCATTGTCCGTTTACTTTCGCTATCCACTACTTCCGGCAAGATCCCCCACATCTAGCATTTTGATTCCGTTCTCTCGATCGCTTAATAAGTTCGCAACTTTTTATGGGCATTTTCAGCGACGTTTGAAATGCTCATCCATTCGTACCATTTCACAACCAATTAAAATGTATGCCAGCAATGTTGATATTTCGAAGGTTCACCTACAGGTCCTTATTTTAGAGACCAGCAAGCACCCGTTCTCATTTATTAGGCTTTTTTCTCCGCTACAGTTTATTTCTGCGAGAGGGGGAAATGGCACACTCCCTTCCTTTGAGAGCAGTTTCGAGCTCACACTGGCCAGAATTAGTATCCATCTTCGCATAACCTTATTTATTCCCCCCATAAACTACTGACTTCTTTTTTCTGGTACTGACCCACTGCGAAATAAGCAGGCACCAGTGAGGCAGCTATGGTTTCATGACATCTCATCGCAACGAACAAAACAGCACTAAAGCAAAGAAGAGGCTCTCTTTTGCGCTCGAATGGAAAACGCTCCCATTCGTCCGCCTTTGCCATACTGCTATAATCTCTGAAGAAAAACAGGGATACTTCAACCATACATACAGAACAACAGAAGAATGCACATTCAACAAGCGGTCATAGAGCTGCATATGCCAAAATATTTGGTATTCTCTGTCGAAGGAAATCGGCCAGCTCTGGACCAACTGCCCGTATAAGCATCTGCTCGAAGGTCATCGCGGTCTGCGTAAACGAATCACTTGAGCCAGCTGCAGGTTCCCTCATCGACCACCTTTGCGCACGCCACCCTTTTGCTGTATGATGCGCCTCGTAGTACACCTCAAATACATGTGCTATCTTTTTTCTGCAAAAGGTACAACAATATACAAATTAAAAAAAACAACTCCTGGACTATGTTCAAATTAGAATCATTAAAAGCAACTCCTGAAGGCAGAAATGTTCAAATTAAAGATTTTGATTCGCATATCCATTGGGAATGTTTCAACGCGACTGCTGATCCAAGAGCAATAATTCTTTTCCAATGTTTCTCTACCTTTCCGTTTCAGCGCAGATCACGTTACGTGCGTCCGCATTTATTCGAAAAATTGTAGGCAGACATATGGAAGTGCTATCAGTCTATCTGGTGACGGGTGAGGGCTGAGGTCGTTCCTCCAGAAAACAATTTTTCGGGATTTTCGTGTGGACGATCACGAGAGATGTCTTGCCACTGCTCGGTCGATCAGCAAAGTGTTAATGCAAGTACTGAAGAACACTGCAACGGCATCATCGCGTAGAAAACAAGGATGACATTTGGAGCCCGGCGACATAGTTCGAAATAAAAATGAAAGAAGATGCTGCAAAGGGGGGGGAGGGGGGGGGGAGGAAAAACATCCTGACATGGTGATCCACGCTCAACTATGAAGGAAAGCACCAAGTGGGCGAGCGTATCAGCCTACACAACCCGGTAAGCACTACTCGAGGACATTTTGTGCTCGCCTAGATACGCGATGTGAGTTCAAATACTAGGTTATCTGTAAAAAACAAATAAACGAAAAAACACGTGAATCAATAATCTGAATGATGTTATGGAATTACCATATCACCGATAGCAATCACTTCATCGAGACCCTCTGCCTCGACGTTGCCTTTATTGCCCCCAATCCACGTTAAAGCAGGACACGTTACCACCTCACCAAAGCGATTATGTGCGTATGCCATTCCCTTGGAGACGAAATAGACGACTGCATAACCTGTGAATTATCATAACGCTGCATTTAGCCGTAACTCGTGGAGTTTTCAAAAAAGAAAACAGGCTGCCATCGGCTTCAACTGATATTATAATTAATGTACCACAACAACTATCACCAAAACTGAAGCCGCCGATATTTTCATCTGTCGCTATTTTTGCAAGTCATTTCTCATTTTCTAGAGTAATTTATGAATTCAGAGCGAATACGTCAACCTCGCACCGTGGATAAAAAAGTCATTCATGGTAAATGAGCAACAATCGAAGTCCTAGAAAAGGAGAGAAATAATGTGCTCACATGATAAAATAATACTGTAATGAGTGCAATGAACCTTTCTGTTGTTGCAGTAATTCATCGGGGGTTGGCGTATCGCGGATCTGTGAAGAACACTGAGACGATTGTGGAACATCTTCCTGAGTAATCTTCTTCGCGTACATCGCGACCCATTGACAACCTGAACGCTGCATCAGTGGATGTGCCACAACTAAGAGGCAATCTCCACGTGCAATGCAATCGCAGAGACTCGTATTTTCGTTCGTCGGAAAAGCACTCGCGGGCACCAACACTGTGCTAATGCTCTCGTTTATCGCAAATGCAAACGTCTCAGTAACGAGAGTAACTGTAACCACCTGTAAAAAACAGCTTGCCATCCTCAGTCTTTCAACGAAACGAGCGAACATTTCAAACTTCCTACTGACAACAGTTAAGAACAGACCGCTTTCTACACAGAAGAGAAGGGAAAAATGCGCAGAAGAAAGAAGGAACAGAAAGAAAGAGGTCTTCGACTTTTATAACGCGAAGGTTAAGCACTTTCCGGATTTATGGGGCCGAATCGAACAGATTTCCTTAGCCGTTTGCAGAATTCGGCTCACAAAGAAAAAATCCAGCTTCCAGATGGAATTTTAAAATTTTGTCTCGAAGATATGAGACCTTTTTGGAAGCCTCCAAAGCATCCCAGGGTCCAAGGTTACAGTTGCCTCCATTGTCTGCCTGATGTCATCCACTGGCTGCAAAAGGACTTGCCATTCAGTAAACCGGTGCTTTTTGTAGCGTCGAACACACCACATAAGGCATAGCATTATCTAATAAAATTAAGGTAGAGCTGTTGAAGAGCTGCATGGAACTGTAATGGAAGAAGCAGAGGTGCCAAAACGGATGTGTCAGCGGGGTAGATATTCCTTCTCTGACAGCTTCGGATTTTGAAGAACGTGGGCCCGAAATGTTTCGCTTTATAATCCCAAAGCGAGTATATCGGCTCCAAGACCTCCACAATCAACGACCACAACAGAGCAGAAATCTGCAGCGGTTGAAGCTAAATGCTCTATGAATCCTGCAGTGCAGTGAAGGATCACAATAAAACCAGAGTTTTCAGGAACCCCGAGTCCTCTCACAGATGTTCGAAAATTCCAAGCAAACCGCGGTTCAGGTCTGTATATTTCCAAGGCTTGATGTACTTGAGAATCTGAGGAAGGTCGCTGAATTATGTCTGCTTATATTCTCCAAAACTAACTTCAGGGTGGACTTATCGGCTTGAATGAAACTATGCACAATGGTGCAATTCGCATGAAATTTAGACCGGAGTAGCTCAAATCCCAAAGGAATTTGTTCAGTCGAAGACGACGAATATATCCAGCTTCAGAAAGTAAAGCCTTGACGTATATTCCCTGGTAGTAAGTGAAAATAATGAACTGTATAAAAGTTATGACTGAGATACAATAAATTAGGACACGCTGGCAACCGGTGCTTGAACTGCAGTCGGAAATGAAAAGAATCCAACATAAAAGACATCCGCGTGACTCATTTTCAAAGGTTTTTAGAGCCAACGCCTCTCAAGACCTGCACTAGCAAGGCTGGAAATTGTGTTGTAATTCTGAATACTCCGGTCAAGACTGTCTCTACTATCCATGTTATTATATGTTAATATGCAGAACATTCAGTTAAGGCAGCTCATGACTAAGGCATACAGCTCCATAAAGTAGTTGTAGTATTTTAGGCGAGTAAAGTGTGCAAGGTTCATCCATACAGCACATAACGGTGACCGCACTGAGGCATTATGAGTTTCCGACCGTTCACGGTAGCATCTGACGCCTCGAAGGATCATAGGGTCACCCAGAAATCAGAATCCTCTGAACGATTAATAGAGGTCTCAAACTGTACAGTATGGATAAAACGGCCAAGTATTTATCACGACGACATTCCACGCCACCAAAATGTGAACAAGTGGAATCACATTATACATACTGAGGTATTCGGCAAGGAAGTGATGCAAAGAGCTTCAACAGCATGGTCTCACTTATCCAGTTTCTGAAATTCAACTTGCGTGCGTCTTGCGCAGCTAAGTGAAAGCAGTTGAAAGCGCCCATTTAATAGAGATATCTGAGTAACTTGCACCACCCCTTAGCCCTTCACCACAGGAACCTAATCTGAGACTCCAGGATATTAAACGATATGTCCTACGATCAAAATTTGCACTGCTACGCTCGCTCATCTGTCCCTCATCGGTCTTAGACTGATTCGCGATTTTCTACAGCATCTGAGGAAGCAAATATGCTTCGAGGTTTTGAGCCCAAGATAAAAGGTCCAAGCTTGATCCTGGACATCTTAGCGTTTAGAAGCTACCAAACTCAGGACTTAAAAGACCTCGTGTTTGCGCACTGTTTGCTGCTCTTGTACTCGAGGAATTTCAGGATGAAATTTTCTTAGCTGCGAACCGTCGCCACAGACCAAAAATATCGTTAAAGCGACAGAGTTCTTTATATGAGATCACTGTTCGATTCTGCAGGAAACAACAGGAAAAAATGGCAATCGCTAAACAATATAATCGTTCCAAAATATTTCTTAAATCTTCAACATGCGAGTACTCGGCTTCAAACGCTATGCCCGATGTTCTGGTAATGCACAGGTAATGTACAATTCATTAACTGCGTTACGTAATACTTTGATTCTCCATAAAACATCAAAATTTCTTGCGCACAGATCTGTCGGGTAACTTTCATAGATGAACTCATATGACATGCAAGCAGACAGATATATGCACGAACATAACTAAATGCCCCCACATATTCTCATCATAAGGTGCTATTACTGCATGACTGCCATAAAAGAAGAAGGCATCAAAAGCTGCAATAGAAAGAAATAAGACTTTTACTTCAAAAAACTATACAGCGTACCTCATTTCTGCATTTAGCGGTATCGAATGGGCTTCGACGAGCACGATCATCCTTGTAGAGCTCCATCTGAAACATAGCGGAAGCTTTACAGAAGTTTTCTATGCCGCAACACAACCATATCCGAAATAAGGCAATAAATCTATAAACGGAGAAGTACTGCTAACGCAGAGAGCGAGTTTCTAAAGAATGATGCACCACATGTGCCATTTTGAATTGGAAAATAAGACACTTAGCATTACGAGACATTCGCAGCAATCGAAACTTCTTTTGCTGATCGTCAGATCTGGCAGGAACCTATATTTTGGTTCCGATGGGACGATTATTTTCCGATAAGCCAAGCACGAGCACTGACATAAATACGCTCCAATCATCCTATTACTGCTAAAGCACAAACTCTCCAAATAGGAACGCATTCATATCAAAGCACCGCTTTCTAGTTCATTTAGTTGTACCAGTCTTGAATTTCCTGAAATTATTTCTTCGAAAATCGTCTTTCAACAAATCCGTCCGGAAAAGCGAGACTCTTCTTCTGGTTCAGAATGTCGGTTTTCTTCGCAGGAAGAATTCGCCGAAATGAAGGCCTATGAACACAAATCTCCCGCAACGGAATTTATCCTTGTGGTACTGTCGAAGAAGAATTTCCAATTATCATGCAGAATTCAGCAATCTACTTCGCTGTTACGTTGTCAGGATTCGGAAGAAGCTGTACTTTAGGCAGCTAGTTAAAAAAAGGCTGGGCAACTTATAATAAAAGTCTCGATTCCATGCTCGCAGGATTAATGATAGAGTGAATTTTTGGAATCCTATTAATAACAATTCCAAAAAAAACCACCCCAAGCGAAAAGAACTAAAAATCCACAATCTACATGGGAAAATTACTTCGATACGACCACTGAATAGTAACTCCATTTCCGTAAGTTGATAATTTCCCGCCCCTCCTAGGAACCGTTGAAGTTTCCTGCAACCGGTCAAAGGCATCAGTCGCACAACAAATTTCAACAACCGACAAAAATCACGACTTCTCTTAATAATTTAGTTTCAGAATTATCCCCGTTCACAATTCCGGAATATTTAACAAGCAAAAGCTGAACTTACACAACTCATGCCTCCAAATTACTGAATTATCAAAATCAAGTTCCACCTCTGCAGAGGAAAATGCGGTTTCGCCGGTGATTTTTTCATTGATGACGCAGCAACAGGTGAATGATATCAACGACATCATTTCAGAGGGTCTCGCCAAAGCAAGTTTATTTCAGTCTTTCCACGATATATGCCAAATATTCAACGTCGATTTCCTTCCTATAGAATAATATTTCAGCACGCAAATTTTGGACAGATTAACTGTGGCGAGAATCGCATAGTTGCTACCAAGATCTGCTCTTCGAGTTCCAGACCATAACTGAGATATGGCTTGCAGCGCATAAGAACCATATGACTTAATGCTTCGTAAATGTTCGCAATCCCCTCCTTCCGGAACAAAGGAAATATATGGGCAAGAGCATAACCAATTCTCAAAAAATGGCACTGCCTGCACGATTCCATGCGATCAAACAGAGACAGCACCAATTCGATTAACAATACACTTTACATGAGTCCGATAAAAAAACACTTATGTGGAGCACTTTCGCTTCTCCTATCGTGTGTTACTTTTGAGTTTTGCTTTCGAATCAGCATTTTTCTTCTCGGAAAGTCGACGAAGTGCGTTCATCCGCATCGTTAGTTTTTAAGCATTTACAACAAACACATGAAGTTTTTTTTCCTTTCTCACTTATTCTTCGTTAATTCGGAATACTTTAAGCCAGACCGAGAGTCGCAGCCTAGGACGCTATGATTCTCTTTGAAGGTAAACTGTGGGGTTGGAAATTTCCTGGAACATTTTATGGAGTTTGATGATTTTGATCTATGTTGGGAGTGCGAACTGGAGTCATGCTTGAAGGAAGGAAGAATAACAACGCGAGAATAGAACAGACAAGGCAAACATCGACTGAACTGCAAACTAAGAAACCGAAAAGTTGCCACTTGAAAAACCCCCACTCAATTTTCACATGCAAAACGCCAGAATAGTATGAAGAAAAATAAGTATATCAATACGGAAACGCAACATATCCGGATTAAGCACTCAAAAGAAAATATGAATGAGGGTAAAACGGCTTTTAGGTTTCTAGGACGCCTCGCGCTGCGTTTTACTTCTGAATTTTTCCCTGATTCCCAGCGGGTGAGATGTCAATACCTTTGCGAAGAACAGCAATTCACGTCCGTGAGGGTGATCTTGCGTTTCGAGCTTCGTTCCTCTGCCGCGCGCCTTCGAACAGCACAGCCAAAGAATAATGCCCGTTAGACAAATCGTGATGAAAACGGTAAAGGAGGTGATGAGCCGCCAACAACTTGCTACAGCTTCAAGAATTTCAACGATTCCTTCAGACGCCAATACGATATCCTAGCGTAGTTCTCCGAAAAGCTCATTTGTAGCTATAGTCGCCCACTAGCTTTCCTTGGAGATTCTTAACTACCGTCAGCCCTGAAAGTAACTCTTTCTGGTCTGCCAAGGACCAATTCAATGAGATGTACTGATGAATCGGGTGATCGCAAAGCGTTCGGTTGACTCTTGACCATTGAGAGTGTTCGGTTGAGCAAGTGAGTGATCTTTTTAGCAAGAAGTGATGAAGGCTATTCGTAGCAATGTCCATGCCGCTGGTTAACGTCCACATAACGGCTCCTTCAATGAAGTGTCATAAACACTGCTGATACGTCTTGGCGGTTTAACAGCAATCTCATCGCTGAGCTTAATACAAAGGAGGAGCTCTCTAAATTCGTTTCGAGTGGTGCATCATTTCAAGTCAATATGTCTCACTTCCACGTTGTGAAGACACCATAGTCGCTTTTTGATAGGACCTTTGATGTCGCGAGCCTATTCGACTAACGGAGGTCCCCTTTTCGTGTATTTCATTACTCCTATTCGCAGCGTCCTCCAGAGGGGCGAACGATATGATGAACTCGTCATCCTCAATACGACAATCTTTGACTCCACGATTGCTGGAGAAGTTATGGTTGAGAAGGATCAGAGCAGCTCGTGTATTGCGAATGAAAGCTTCATTGAGCGACACTCGGGGAATATAGCTTCTATCGTAATCGCATTGACAATGTCGTTGAAGTTGCGGGTGGTACCGAAGAATGTGTCACTGATAAAAATTTTCTCTTGAGCAGTAGCCTGTGATACGAGTGAAGGTGGTAAGCGGGCAGAATTGCTTCAAATTCCTCCATGATGTAGTTGATCGCTGTATGGCAAACAGTCCATAAGGTTAGATGCGAGAGTTCTCGGCCGAGCATTTATTTAAAAAGTTCACTGCGTTCCAAGCGATAATATCCCATGCCCTTTTGATATAATAGCTGTCGGCAAATCATCTAAGGACACTTTCCACGCTGTGTATACCGTTTACTAATTATAGGTACCACGGCAGGAAACTCCATGCACACACTGTTCTGGCCAACTTCGAACGATACTTTGCGTTTTTTTTCCTCGCTTTCCAGTGATTCATTGACCTACCTGTGCAATCGATCACTTGTCAACTGCGATAATTGAAGGGGGATGCCTATGTGCAAATGCGGAGAGATATATGCCTGAAACGAATTTGAGGCTGCTTCGCCGATGAGAATTATCGCTAAAACTTCGAGAATACAAAATGCCAAAGGTGGATTTGTGATGGCATTCGTAGTGATAGTGAGGACTTTTTGCTCATCAGTAATCGTGTTTTTTACCATAATTGTGCCTTTGTCTTGCGTGATCGGCCCAGTGGATCGGGTATAGAGGTGTTCTTTACAGTTGCGGACCCCTCCTCGATGATTCCTCTAGGAAAACCAACGCGCGTTGACCACTTCTAATGGCGTTCCACGGTTATTATCTGAACGTATGTCAATTTGTGCATAGTATTTGGGTGCGCTCTTGTTTGCAATAAATGTAAGCATCACTTTTGCATTTACTAATATTTTGAAATCACTTCGATGCACTATTCCATCAGAAGTTCTCATTCCTTTAATCAGAATTCGACTCTTATCGGTTCTTCTCAATCCAAGTTGCCCAATAAATTCTTCCGAGGTGAAGGAATGCTCGCTGCTTTGATCGGAAATAGACCGAACGGCCAGCTGTATGCTCGAAGATGAGTTAAAAGCAGATAACGCTATTCAAAGAAGAACATTTTACTTTGTTTTCTTTCCGCCTTCACATCCTTAATTGCGGCCAATAAAACCTCCTTTACCTCAGACCCTGGTTGCATTGGTGTCACAAGCACGGTTGTTAGGATCGGCTGCTGTGACGGTTTGGGCACAGTATTTGGTTGTACTCTTGTTCGCAGTAAAAAGAGGGATCACTTCTGCATCTGTTTATATCGTGAACCGCATTGATTTCAAGCATTTGATGCATACGTCGAGCTTCTTCAGGCGCCTTCTTCCCCTGCCCCAGAGTGAAATATCATCCTCAGTGAGTTGCCCAGTGAAACTTGCAGCACAAAAGGCATGTTCTATGAAGACCAGCTATGTCTGACGCTGATGAAGTTCACTGGGCACCGGATTCCTGAAGTTTCACATTTTGTGGAGTAAAGGTCCTGTTCCTAGAGCGTCGCTGCTTAGCGTGAGGCAAATATCTTCCAGCCAAGCTTTTAAAGGTTGACGTTTTGTCTGGTGGTTGGTGTTGCCGTTTTCGACTGAAATTACAACTCACTTTGGTGAGGTCTCTTGCTACTTCGTCGGTCATTTGTCGTGACGATTTCTTGCCTTGTAGACGGCAATCTTCATCACTTCTACGGGATGGTCCTCAATGTTGGAAAGAACATTTCGGTTGTCGATATCTATTCTCACGCTTTGTATCTGATGCAAGCTGCGGGAGACTTCGTGATGATACTATAGCTGTCAGTGTGATTCACAGAGAAACAAAACGATGTTGCGGGTCGTATCTGGATGAGAGAAAAGAAAAGAGCAATATCGCTAGTTTATTAGAAAAAAAGAACAGCAGAATTGAGCGTCACGCGGCACGTGGAAGAGCTTACAGGCAATGCAGGCCCGCCACAACACAACAATATAAAAGCAGTAAACACACAAAAAGAGACGGACCGCGGGGACAGATTGCGAGCGATGAATGATACGATACGCATTATGGCAGCAATAGAGCAGCTTTACAAATGCGGCACCTATATCAGTTATGGCAGCGTTTGATATAACGCAGCGCAACATAAGTATTTTCAGGATAAACGAGCTGTGAGACGATTGCGTCTGTGCCGACTATTACACTAAATTAACAATACCAAACCATCATTACGTATTTCTTGACCGCTGATTTTCCCTGCTTTATGCTTTTCAATTTCTCTATTGGATTCGAAATTGCTCCAACTTTTCAGCATTGAGTGAAATGTTACTATGCATAATAAAGAAACTGGCCTGATTTGAAGAGGTCTCGTCCATTTTTGTTCCTCCTTTTCTCAACCACTCCGTACCAACCTCGTGGTTGGTTCGTCCCAAGTTTGTTCGCAAGGCTGGGGAGGTATTTCTCAGCTCTGCGATCGCCCCACACCTTAAACTCAGGTAATCAAACGTTTAATTCTCTCTCAAACAACACAAAAACGCGCGACAACTAAAAAGCGAATACGTGATAAGACATGACCTGAGATCGCTGGGATGGCTTTTTTTGATAAAGTGACAATGAGAGGCAAACAAATAATAAAGAGATCACCAGGCGTTGATACTACTGACAAGCAACAATGATAAACAAGCTGAGAAAAAGAATTCAGTAATAAAACAATAATGAAATAATAAAGATGGCATATTGCTGAAAAAAGAACCAAGCCTCGTGTCCGCACGAACCGCGACGCCGCTTTAGTGAAACGATATAATCGCAGCGGTAAGTGGTCACATCAGGCAGTTCCGTGAGTTGCTGCGTTGAAAGGCATCTCAGTTTTATGCTTTAGCAGCTGGACAACTCACTCGCTTGTCTTCGGGACAAATTGTAATCTGTTGGCCGCGTTCTTTTGACTGGCGTCCGACGTCTTCCGGTCACTGAGGACAGGTTCGTGATTAGCTTCGATGACAATAAATCAACCACGGCGGCTCTCGCGCTTCCTTCAATTCAAGCAAAAGGTCAAGTTTTCTTCAATCAGATGGGAGGAGACGACTGCCTACAGCCGCTTCAAAGAAGTTCCTCCATTCACAAGAGCCATTTGTAACATAGGAAGTTGAGGCTTCGGTGAGTGAACATGGATAGCAATGCAGCGATTCCTTGCATGTTCAAATGTAGGCAATCAGACCGATGAAAGAGATCCATCTACGCTTGAGGAAGCTGCTGTAGTGATTACTCCGTTAATTTCGAAGCGAATTCGGCTAAAGTTGCGAGCGCGTTTTGCGGTTGGGCTTGCAGGAAGATAAGTTTCTGAAGGATTGTCTTAACTTCGACGAGTCGTAGCGAGACCGTTTGCATCGTCGATCATTTCCGCAAATGCCACTTGTTCCGCAGCATTTCCTAGCGCCTGTTCCTTCGGTGCGAGGCATTGGAGGAGACCCTCCCACAGTACATATTGGCGTTGCAGGAGCTCCTTTCGAGTTTGAGCCGAGCTTGTGTAGGTCCCATTGTCGAGACTGCTGCGCGAAGATGATCTGTCGTGCAGTCAGTTGTGTTGAGCCATCTGGTCGAAGAACCGGAGGGGCGGTTGCATCCGATAGGAGGAACAAGCTGCCAGATTATGTTTGAGCGCTGGTAATAGGGTCAGCGACTTGCCTGCAGCTGAGCCGCTTCTCTTTACTGCCACCATGCACTTTGGGTCATTCTGCTGCATCTTTCTATTTAAGAGACAGTTGAGGGTTGAGGTTTCAGTGGAATTAGAATTGGTCCCACCAGTTGCATTAGTGCGCATAATGTAGAGGAATGGATCTGGCAGTAAGCTTTGTATAGCGTAGTTCTGCGGAAAGAGCGCCTTATGCGCTACGCGGCAAGGCCTAAGGAGAGCGCTGCAAAGCCAAGCTGAGGAAGCGAACGGTTATAAACGGAAATTCACAATTTAAAACCAGAAGCTGTCAGATTCCGCCCAACTTCCCGAGTACCACTCGAATGCACGTCCGTTTTTGAAAGCCACGAACGTTGCAATTTCTAAGCTTTCATACAAAAAGCACCATCGGTTGTATCTTGCAATGCCATTTTGCGCTCTGAATAGAGAAATACAAATTTCGGTAACTGGCCTTCTTCCAACCTCCTGCAACCTGGAACACATAAAATCTCTTTGATCGGTCCTCTCGATCATGCAAAAAAATCCACTCGTTGATCAATCAACATGCGAAGCAGAAGCCACCTACTTGCAACTGCAGTACGAATAGCACACAATATTGGAGCCACAGAAATCATTGAACCACCTCAGAGATCGAGATGATCGTTTATAATATTCGCCGAAATGTATCGAGTGAAAAACACCTGTTGTCATAATTCGCAATATCCGTCAAACAAGCACTTTTACGAGGGTACTGCGTGAACTCTCGACGTTCGAAGTGTGAAACTTACTCGAAGGATCAACAATGTTGCCGATCACCATAAGATTAAACGCAAAATTTCTGTGCGAAAACACATTCAAAACAGAGATTCACGCTGAAATGATAGAGCTGCCGAGAATTGTGCAATGATAGCAGAGGATTCACCTGATGAAGACATGTATGTGTCGACGTGAAACACATCAAACGACTTCTCCTTTGAAGATGTTTATTCGAAAATAAACCAATGATTAGTTAACAGAAATGAGGTAACTCCTCAGAGTCGTTCGCATTATGATGTCCCATCAACATTTAAATCGACGCTGCTGTGTCGCTAACGTTTGCAGTTTAGTCATTTTGCGTCACCTCGTTCTGCATAT
Source organism: Parascaris univalens (assembly GCA_037576465.1). NCBI lineage: Eukaryota > Metazoa > Nematoda > Chromadorea > Rhabditida > Ascarididae > Parascaris > Parascaris univalens. Next base: position 70,993,986 of record CM075173.1, on the reverse strand, counting down.
ATTTTCATACTTTGTTCTTTTAAGTTCACTCGGTGTGGAAGAATGAAAAGTGGAAGAAAAAAACCAGGGGAACACCTCAATAGACCGCAAGGACCCTCACGAAGCAAGTGCATTTTCCCTGCTCCTCTCCCACTTCTCCTTCGGATAGTCCCAAAAAACGACGATAGATAAGAAGTGAAATAAACGTGCAGCTAGCCTCCAGAAAAAGTACAGCAGCTCTTCATCACCTGAGAAAATCCACGCAATAAGATGCCGAATTTACGAACGAGTAATGTTTGGTGAACATATTTAGAAGAAAAAAGCAAATTAACAAGCCAACTCTGCACTTATGTCGACTGCGTATCCATCCACAAACAAAAGATCCATGCGGCGGCATTCAAGAAATGAGAAACTGCACGCTTTCAGAGATATAACTTCTTCAATATTGAATGCTCAAAACATTTCAGGTCATCATTTGACACAAATGTCATGCCAAACTTAATCTTCATTCAACGTGAAAATCATCATTATCGGTTTTATTTAGCATATTTACAACCAAATGAGCATTCCGTTCTTAAAAGCATTGCAATGCGGATACTTATTCGAAAATGTATTCGCCTATTCGCAATAATCTTATCTCTCTTTACACTTCAACAACATATTTCCTTCTCTTAAACACACAAAGCAATCCTCGTTATAACGCTCAACACTTAATGATGCGAACAAACACGGAAACAAACGTACATCTCAAATGAATTCCCATCCATTGATAACACTTTAGTTTAATTCACTCTGCTCCATAAAGGTAAATATTTTGAGGAAATTTTAAGCATTCCATATGGTTAAAACAGACATAAGTCAACATATTGACCCGCTTCCCTTCCAAAGAATAATGCATGCAAAATATTGCTGGAAAAGTTATCCACCGCTCACAAGATTACTTAATTGCACTACCTCCCAGCAGTAGTCCTCCTTAAACAAGTGTCGATTAACGTGCATACCTCTTCACCATATCCTGCACTGAATTCATTTTTAAAACCATCACTTCACGTCGAAATGATCAATTTCAACCTGAACCGCTGTGACTCCACCGTTCCGCTCCTTTTTCCCATTATGTCGATCGCCTTCCACAGAATTTCCGCTGATGCATTTAGTGACCAATAAAAAGCGTTTCGGTCACACGATTCAATTCATTCAAACAGCAGAAAGTCTAATAGCCACATACATCATTTTGAATATGCCCATTAAATATGTGTTCAAGAATTGGACTCTGAATAAATCTGCAAATATCACTTCAAAAGAATTCACAGCAGATGCAGCAAAACGCATAAAATGAAAAGCTCGTTGGAGAACGACTACAAATGAAATCCCAAAAAGTGGAATAAAAAAACTTCCTTGAAAATAAGAGGAGCACTTCGACAGTGCTTATATGTCATCTCCTTCTGGAGCATGCATTCGACTTCGGACACAATAAATAAAAAGATGCGCTTTCGATTTCTGTTAATGAATTTCATGTAGACATTTATTCTTCGTAGCTAGACCTTTATCCCCTCTCCTCCCTCCAGCTCCTCGCATCGACAGCATTTCTTAGTGCAGACTTGGGTCATATTTCTTGTTTACAGGCATATTTTAAAAACTCATTTGTCAGCAACCAACTTTTATTTGTACTCCACATATTTCCAAGTGCTCGCTGCAGTTTTAGAATCTTTGCAGTTGCAAGGACGAGGAGTGAGCCACATGCTCTCCACATATGTCACCGAGTTACGCACAGTATCCTATAGCGTCTATAGCGCATCTTGGACAGCTTTCTTTACCCCTTCGACCATACTCTGAAAGGCGCTATCCATCGGGCACGAAGACGTTAGACGATGCATTGCCATTTGGGATATTCCATAGTAGTGGACGAAAGCTGCCACCACAACGCACACGTGGAACAACTGATGCGACTGGAACTGAAATCCCATAATATTACCTCGTGGAGAGTAAGCATCCATTATTGGGATCTCAAACCATTAAACGGATAAAGATTCAGGAAAGATATTGCGAAGCTTTTATAGCATAGCCGGAACCGGAAACCCGTACCTTTCCCCAAGTCAACCTTTAAACGCTGAAAGCACGATACATCTCCGATCACGGATTGAAACTTTGCTATTTTCAACACTACTCACAATGCAGTTACGTAATTTACCTTACCATGTTCCTGAATATTCTCAAGATGCAATCATCCTAACAGACAACTACCGCACAACCCGAATAAAACCAACAGCTACGTTTTCGGGGAGTGTTGTCCATTTCCGTAGATAGGCTGGTAGAGTGCCACACTATAACCCAATAAAAATACCATTTCACCCGTATCAAATAAAAAATAGTGAAATAAAATGATGATATAATACTTCATCATGCTTTCCTATTTTATTGTTTTTGCCGGTTTCTGAGGCAAGGAAAGACAGCGAACTAACGGAAATTAGGAGCAGAAGGCAAAACCAGACTGCTGAAGATGAAGTTTCATTCGAGATTCCAAGATATTCTAATTTCTGCGTTGTCTTCTAGGCTTTCCAAAATGCAAATTGCAACCGTAACGCCTAAGTCATCAAACAACACACTTCTGACTTTTGCAGACCCTCTTTCAGTCCCTCGCCAATGCGTTGGAAAACATCGTAATGCAGAAACATTTACAATGATCTCATCATAAAATACAACTCGCTTCCTATTTGCAGCATTACTGCGGCAGTGTAACTATAAACTTATGAAAGGCGCCAATTTAGAACGGAAACAAGCTAATATTTAAAAAATCCCACCCATTTTTTACACTTCTCATTGTTTGGTGATATCTGTTTGTTTTGATATGAGCAAAAGAAGACTCCTTCGCTTACCAGGAAGACTATATCATTCAGTTCATTTCAACGGAGAACACCCGCTTTAGTACTCCATGCCAACTCATTCACATTAATCAGCAACTCCCACTATAGTTAACATTTTATGCTTCGTTTCTGCACGTTCTGAGGCAAATGAGCGAGACATCGGCCGAGTCTACTTTAAAGGAACCAACTATATGCCACCCCTCAAAACTATGTGCCAAACCACTACTCAACTTCGCTTCATTAAAGCCCCCAATGAAATGAATAAAGACAAGGCAAGCGTTTTGGAGATCAAGCATACCCATATGTCGCATTTCCCAGGGAAAAAGCGCTCAGGAGTGCGAGTTGCATAGAGAAGCGCTCCGAGTAGGTATAGGGCAGCCATGAGCAGAAGCCAGTGAAAGGCAGCTTCTTCGAAAAGTGGCCTCACTCCGTCCGTGATCATAAAATGCATCGTCGGAACAACTCCTTAAAAAATATAAACTTTCTGACAGTCAAGAAAGATGAGAATGCATGTGGGAGAAGGAGGGGAGGAAAGGAGCCAGAATGTGGAGTGGAAGAGGGCAAAGCAAAGTGTACAAGGGAAGTCGGCTTACAAGGCCACCCTCCTGCTACTCTGAGTCAAAGGCATCATGACCTGCGCACATAATATCAAATTAAAGTCACATCCACTGCGTAGACTTCGAAGAAAGTGAACACGTACCGCTGCAGCCCATGCCAACGAATACACCTGCTCTAAATGGACGATAGCGTGATTCGCTAAACTTGTCCCACAATGAGACGATAACGGAGCCCAATCCCAATACGCAAACCATCGCAATATAAGTGATTTTCGGCTCACGGCGGCAATAAAAACCATAATATATCCAAGGGATAAATGAGCCGATAATTAACAACGATATACCCAAATAATCGAGCCTGAAATATAGTGCAATTAAAAAATACATTCCACTGCTAAGAGTTCCCATTCAAAGGTTAAAAGAATGATCCGAGAAACAGCTGACTATCTATTGGCGAGCTGATTTTAAGAGTAATATATTATATTCCTCGCTGCACAACATCACATTTACACGTGACGTCTCAAACGGCAATATCTGCAACGATATCGGCAATTCAAAAGTTAGCAGTACAACAATATGGGAAAATAAGACCCACCCTATTCTATTCTTAAGAACACAAAAGTGATTTTCATAAAAAGCATACTTGCAGAAGATTCGTAAAACGGCTACTGAGTGACAGCTAACTGTGTGGAAGGCAAACGACGCTCCGAGGCAGAGAATTGCTCCCGCGAAGAAAAACGAGAAGACCATTTTTTCTTGGAACCTTATATGGGTATCCGGCCTCGTTAGAAACCAAGTTGCAAGTAGTGCAAACGCTACGCAACCTAAAACATCGTTCAGAACGTTACGAGAACTGGCCTCATCTCATACAACAAATTGAACAAAACTGATCCCTTAAACTTAAACGTCAAGTGACGCTCGAACAGACGATCATTTTCATCAGTGCTTGTTCAAAAGGTTTCAAAATCTTGAAACAGAAGAGAAAGTAACAAAAAGCATTGATAAGTTGAAGTTAGCGTTTCCAACTGAGCGCTTCGATCCCTATCGTGCTTCAAATTTCATACTTTAGGTAAAATAACTCAACAAGAAATTAACATCACTCATCGGCACAGTTGATCAGCATGAAACTATCTATTTAGGGAAATTCTTCATTCATTAAGCGGGAAGCCGATGAAGCTTGCCACCAAAATGCGGCCGCCGATTTCATTTTCCATCTCATCATCCCCTCTTAATATTCTCATTTTTTATCTCGTACCCAATTAAACTTTTCGCACAACCTCAAGATTTCGAAATACTGAATTTTACATCTCAAATCTCAATAGATTTTATTATATTGCAAACATAAGAAACAGCTTAGTTGGATCAAAATCCTGCAAGCTATTTCCAACTGCAGCATTTCATGAGCATTATATGACGAAAGAAGACTTCATTAGGCACTTTAAGCAAAAAATGAAACGACAGTAACACGAGTGATCATCACGTTCATATCTCAACCTTCGAATGGTAATCGCATTGCGCTCTCAACTCGTCGAATGACTCTAAAAATTACAACTAATGGCTCCAGATCGTTCAGATAACACAGTGCAATCTTTTCCGCTTAAAATGCTTAACCAAATGACCACACCTCGACGACGGTATAAAATTTGTTTTTAACATTTCGGAAGAAAGCAGAACCAACGAACCGATGAGATGCGTCCAAATGTTTCCGGTTTCAGTATGCAGTGAAAGAATGCTTCTGAAACATTCCGTGAAACTCGGCAGAGGTGGACGATGTCCATGACGCAGATACTCATTATCCTGAAGCCATTCCGGCAAATACTCGAACTTTTGCACACGCCATTTCGCCTCCCACGTCTAGAAACAAATATCCTTCCATTAAAAAAAAACAAAGCAAAAACAAAAACAAAACAAAACACTTCGTGGCTTGAACTAACAGAATCGGAAATAATAATTTTCTGTTGAAGGGTAGACTCATCTCACAGGAAGAGCGAGTTAAAGAGAGGATGAGAGCTCATCGTCTAGTTGGCAAAAAAGAGGCATATTTGCAATGCGGCAAAAAGCCCCCCGTGTATCGTCGACAAAAGTGCCGATCCACACAAAAGTGACTCAACGATAATCTTTCATGCAGCAGACGATTCTTCAAGTGCAATCAGTATTAATCTATTTTCGATGTTTCGTCGAAATACAATCAACACATCGGCAAAGCGCAATTTAGCGACAAAAAGTTGAAGCACAACATAACACAATATACAATAGTGAAATCGTCAACTTGTGCTCTTATCACGATATGAAATCTCACCGACAATGTGCAGCGCTCTTTATGACTCATAACATATGAAGAGAGATGTATAGGCTACCCTAACGCGCATTCACCTTCACCAATATCGGCTTTTTTCCACAGAATAATGTATGGAGAGGCGGGACGCTTTGAGATGTTTCCTCGGATTCGAGGCATTCATCGAACCTCGAATGCTACCACGTATGCCTTGCTCAGACAATGAATTAATCTGAGGAAATGGCGATAATTCAGGATTAAATTCATAGAAAACGGAAAAATTCACAGTGTTAGGGTACGTTTTTTTTAAATCGCGTGTCCTTTGCGTTCATCGATGAGAGGAAAGGAAGTGGCGACCTGCACGCAAATCTGCTGCAATACAAACAGAGAGTGGAAAGGTAAGGGAGACATTCTTAAAGATGAGACATATACATTCGCAGACAGGCATATATGTTAAACTTCTTAATGCGAGCACTTGATCCCTAACTGGAAAGAACGAACAGCTGGAAATGAGGGGTACCACGATCAAAACTGTGAACTATTCAAAGACAATTCGAACTCTCCCAGGATTCATCTTGTTAACTTCGGAGGTAGACGATTTACGTTTAAAAAAAGGTAGTGGCGATATCAAGCACTAGAACATGAGAAACGCTTTGATGTTCGGGAATTTTTGTGAGAACAACAGAAAGAAACCGTTTCGAAGACAACGTTTATCGTTTGACCCTTCAATTACCGCTTTCCAGCCAGGAATAACTTCGATATTTTGAACACTGCCCCTGGGATTCAAACCCCACAACTCCCATATGCAACTTATGACTCCTTTGATGTCCCCCATCCCCATAAAACCATTTCAGGACTCTCAACAGCGCAACGTATATTTCAAAGCGTGTACAAATTTAGTGAGCACTCTTCTCAATTCGCTGGCTAGCATTTTAAAAATAAAAAATACCTATTCCCTCATCAAAACTTCTCATCGCTAAATACTGCTGCTAACGGAAATTTTGCTCACATCAAACGGTGTATACCTGCAGACGGTATTTCGAATACACCCTTGAGCCGCATCGTTGAATTACAAGAACTTGAACATGAAAGATACCTCAAATAACAAAATATGTTCCGCACTTTTCTACCCTTCATGGCAGACCACACGATTCAACCGAAAAAATCCGCCCACTAACACAGTTTTTCCACAATCTTTAATGCGCATACTATAGGAACACGACTCGATGACTATACAGCCACAATTAAGAAAGCTTAAATGCTAATAACTGAATGAAAAGCTGTCATCAGATTCTTCCCCTCTCTCCAAATCAAAATCCGTTTCGTGTTGAGTCATTCAAGAATGAGAAAAGGTTGCAATTTGCGCTTAATTTAAAGCTACTCTCTTGTTAGCTAAGGTGCTTTCACATAATAAACGCTACTATTCTTTGCTGAAGTTAAATGCGAACCAATTCTAAACATATTTTCAACGATCTACAGATGATTATGACTTCTTCCGCTAACATTTTCTCCACCCTTCGTAACAATGATACGCAGCACTATCCTCTCATCATCATATAGATGGAACAACCTAAATGAGCAGATGACACCTATAATTCCTCTCCGAAATATAAAAACATGCAATATTACATAGCATAATATGGTACACTTCAAAGGCCATCATATTAGAAATAACGAAGGCAAGGATTACCTTCTTCACGAGATGTTCTCCTTCTTCATGGCAACATTCCTCCTTGACGTCGACCTTAAATAGAAGAGGATAAACGAAATATCCTTCTTTCATCTTTCGCCTCATCTCACTTTTCTTTTTCATTGAAAAAAGCATTTCACTGAAAACACAAATCGTTCACTGAAGGGCGCTTCTCAAATCAAAAACAGAAGTAACTAAAATTTGTTTGAAGGAAACACCACTGAGTGAACCGCATTGTAAGAGGGTTGGCTTAGGTTTCCGCCGCAGTAATAATAAGCAAACTATCCCACTTTCTGGTTTATGATGCACTTCGTTCATATTCTGCAGATTTTACCGCGCAACCATATATTTATGAATGCAATCACTGCTACTATTATAGCTTGAAAATAGCGAAAGTTAAGAAAACTTTTCAATTAACTAATTGGCGAACCCTCATTCACGCGTACCTCCAGATTGCTGCAGTTCAGAACTTTAAACTAGCACTAGCATTCATGCACGCTTCTGCGGGGAAATTTATTAACGACCTCTATTTGATTAGGTAATGATTTGCCCATTAAACACCATCGCGGAGCAATAAGCAAAATCCTGCTCAGCCTTATAACCAGAGCAATACCACCACAAAGTAAATATAAAGATGTTGACCTCTAGCTGTCCATCGTCATCATCATCAAGACCGTCATCGGGACGCCAACTATCTCCGCGTTTACGGCGGTACCGAACATTCATGTGCCTCGAGGCAACTGCATCATCATAACTGCCCGACCGAGTGTGGTGTCCACAGGTGTGCGAGCACGTATTTGTTCCAGATCGAGACGATCGATGATAGTCAGATTCGCTACCGGATAAAGACGCTGAACATTTGAAAAACGGTTACACAAGAACTGACAGTCCCTCTCTTTTGCTGCTCTCCCTCCCCTTCCCCATCCATGTCCGACTGGCAAGTCAGCTATCTCCTCCATACCAGGTGACACGATTTTCGTCCTTTTCCCTTCTCCAGGTAAATCGGAGTGTCAGGCACGGTTGCTTACATCCAGTTTGAAACGACTAAAAAAATGTATCTATTTTTATCGAACTTCTGCACCGCGTTAACAACTCATTCAAAACGCAACTAAAACGGGTTCCGTACACAACTGAATAGATAAACTAAATCATGTTCTTTAGTAAGGAGCCAATTCCTACTTATTAACAAACTTGTTGATGGCAACCAAATTTCATGATAGGCAACAGACACAAATTTCACCTTGGGAGCAATTCATATCGTGATGGAGCTACAAAAAAAGTGAAAAAAAAGTTGCGCTGATGTAGCACAAGTAAAAAATTGCCTCTTTAAAATGGTCGGGATTCAAATGAAAAGAAAAAATGCACGTTCACCTTGAGTTTGAGCCATATAATTCGAATCAAAGCCAGCTTTTCCGAATTTCCGGTGTTCAAATGGTCAGCAAATATCATAAGAAGACGAAATATCATTGCGAAGAATCTTTTGCAGAGCCGTCAGAATAGGTTTACTTCCATTTACCGAATGGGGCTCAACCTACTCAAGATTCAACCATTATGAATGCAAACTACTGTCTATCCCGTTTTGAAACGAGACAAGGCACTGCGTATTCGGGTCTTAATATGAAGAAAATAGAATGTTCCTTCAAAAGCAATTCTGCGTTTTTTTCAAAGAACAAATAATGGGAAGAAACAGTTCTAATTTAAGAAAGTGCCTCTTCCTTGTCTACCTCTCACGTCTTACCATTTCCTTCACGTCAGTCTTTAGAAATCCTCTTCCTCTTTCCGAAATTCGGAGACACCTTTATTACTGAGCATGGGAAATGTAAATGAATGCAGAGAATAGGAAGCGGATGAAAGGTGAACTTGTGTAAAGAAACTGAATCAGCCTTCTATTTGGTCAAAACATCCGTCCACATCTGAACTGCAATATAAGGAGGTACATTAACCTGAAAGGTGTTCTTCATCATCTTCATCGTCAGTATTGTGCTGCGATGTGACAGTGCTTCTGCTAACAACCACTTCTATAGGGTCGCTATTGCTTCCAGTCTTCAGCACCTGCAACGAAACATTAAATTACATCGATATAAGAATTATAATAGGCAAGATCTGAATCGCTCCCAAAGAAGTAGCAATTACCGCACTCATTCGCCCTACCTGCCGTCTCATCATACGAAGCGCACGTCGCCAACCTTATATCTTCACTCAAAAATCCTTGGTTCGCAGAGATTTACAAAGAAAGCCTGTAAAGCCGAAAAAAATCGCAATAAAACTTTTAAGCCTCCGAATATTGGACAAAAAAACGCTAGGAAATCGGAGAGGGTGAAGGGATGGTAATAGAGCGATGGAGAAAGACCGATGGAAACGTTCAATATGTTCTTGCATGGAAAAAAACATCATCCATTTCTAAATGGACCAAGCTCCGGCTGCAGACAAATCATCCAATCAGAGATATCGCTTTCCTACTCCGATCCTACCATTAAATCCTTCCAACAGTACCAGCTGCCTACAAAAAGTTACTTCTCCAAGCATGCAAGCATGGGTGCTCGTCCGTTTCGAAACAAACATTGGGAAACTACCACGACAGTCAGACGACACTTTATAAACGCCAGCCAATCCTCAGCAGGATCTGAAATAATACAGTGGTTGACCACTCATATTTCAATTTAGGAAGTCGGGACCACAAACAAACAGCCGATAATTTTTGGATTGTGCATCATGCACCTTAACGCTTCTGCTTACCTTAAATAAGAAAGAGGAGCAAAGAGACATGGGAAGCACCGAAATTCACTATTTTCGTTTCTCCTACGAAGCCCCAATGACGTCTATGCTTCCTCCTATTAGCACTTTTACTCACCAAAGCTCCTTGCTATCGATCGAAGAATCACCTTCTTTTAGAATTATACTCCAATCTACACTCTAGGTGTAGAACTGACTGCAGCAGAATCCCATCATAAGAAATACAGCTGCCAAAAAACCACTAGAAAATGAGGAAAGTACCAACAAGACTTCTCTAGCTGACCGTAAGTTGCCCAGATTGTTCACCACAGACTTACTAGCACCTTCATACGAAATAGGGTCACTTGCTGGCTTATTTTTAGGATTCTCTCATAACCAACTGTCAAAATAGATATAAAATAGCATTCCAACAAAACAATCGATCAAGAGAAAACGAATAAAAGGACTAGAATCGACGGATAAACCGCTGCACCCGGTAAACATTCAACTATCACAAAATTCCAATTTTCATCATAATTTCTTAAGATTTTGTTTATTGAACAATGGATGGATGTAACCTCGAAGCAGTGCCACTTAAATTTGAACATTAGAATTATTAGTGAACGCCTCTTAATCCAAATCATTACATCATAGGTGTTTGTGATCAAACGCTGATCGATGGTTCGTCTACCAAATCATAAATCAAGAAATTACACTCCCCTCAACAATCACTAATCGACAATTCTAGGCAAGATCATCTATGAAGATTTAAAGTGGAATCGGTCAAAGCGTCACAATGTCACATAATACTCATCTATAAGCCACTAAGCATTAAACGGAAATCGGCTAATGTGGAAACAATAATCACAAATGGATCCTCAAAATTATCCAAAACCTCTAATAGGAGAGCAAAAAAACTTTACAAATGTTAAGAGGCGCATTTATAAGAGAGCTTCATTCTTGTTCTAAAGTGAATGTAGTGTACTCAATGAGACAAAATCATATTTCAATGATACGAAATATGATCTTATCAATGAATGGGCTTCCCTTCCACTATCAGGGCATAGACCCTCTTAAAAATATCACAAAAAGCAAAAAAATAAAAAGAAAAAGAAGCGTTAATCTTCAAAGATTATAAAAATTAAATGTATCATTGAGAATGCAAATATTCATTATCATTTCTCATTTAGAAGAAAAAACAAAAAAACGATGCAAACGTCCGCACAAATTTATCACCTACCACACAACGATCAAAGATCACACTATCGATGCGACGAAACTATAAATGCGAACAATCGCGAATTGATGCTAGCGAGAGAATAAATTACTTAGTTGAAGCATTTCCTCATGAAACTATACTGATTGCGACCTCATCTCAAATCAACTTCAACCTCTTCAAGGATTTTCCAGAAGTTATCCTGACTTTCGTCGTTCATTTCCGCCAATCTAAAATCTCATTCATTTCCTTATATATTCATTCCAGTCAAACTGAGGCATACTCTCTCTTTAGAAAAGATCAAATAACGCGTTATTTAGCAAATTTCGAAATGACCTTTTTTCCCCTACAAATCATCGTTACCTAAAATAAGATCGCCAATAAGTGTCAATTTACGAGACTACAAAGCAACTATAGGATAGCATTTATCATTGCTAAAATCGCTTACAATGATTATCTTAATCTTTGAGCAATACAAAGACGTTATCATATTACCTCGATTCTCTGTGAAGCAATAAAAAAATGCCACAGTTAAGTGCTTATTTCAAATTACCTGGACAGTGGTCGATTCTTCGAGTAATTTTTCGAAGGGATGCTCTCTGGCTTTTCCTTCGGTTAATATTTGACGAGCCTCCTGAAGTGCCTCGGAAACATCGTACGAGTAATCGCTGTCTGTCGCAGTGCAGCACGTTAGTGTTTCGTCTAAATCCTTCTCGGAGTCCATTGTAGTAATCTAATGGAAGCTGGTTCTCTCCTATCCTGAAAACCATTTCCACTAAATTTCCACGATATGCGTCAACAGGACACTTGTCTACGCAATAAAATAAAGGTGCAAACGACGCATTCTAAAGCTTAATTGTTAAGTTGCAATTAAGTTTCAATAATAAGGACGATGTGACAATATAAAGTTACGAGAGTGTGAGAACGTGAAATGCAACTTGGCCGCGAAGTGCGGCGCCTATTGATGCGACCAAATCTATCACAGCAAATACTTGTTGCCTTCATTTGGTCGTCAACGGACGGTAGGTGAGACACAGATCGTAGAATCCGCATAAATATAATGTAATGCTAGGGTAGAAGAAATGAGACGATCATCACGAAATTCTTCCATGCTTCCATATATTATGACTTCCAACTATTCATACCAATATCGAAAAGCTGAACGCTGTTGCAAAGAACGGGTTGAAGTGGGGAGGCGGTCGAGGGGAACAGCAGCTATAAAACTGTCAGATACCTGAGCGCACAATGTATTTTCACAAAAAGATAAAACGACGCATATATACGAAAATAAATAAATAAATAAAAATAACGACCGTGGAATGAGATGTGAGAAGAGTTTGTGGCGATGCAACCGACAGCCACCAGAAAACGCAACAAAAACGGAAACGGGAAAAGCGGAAGTACGTCCGGAGACATTTCAAATTAATTGGACTAAAAAAAGATGGTGGAGAAAGATCATGCAAAGCAAAAAAAAAACTGTGAGTACTCTGATGTGTCGTACACACAGTGATGTGATTCAGTGATTTCGTCAACGACAAAAAAACTTCAAAATATCAATAATTCATCAACGTCAAGATGTCGAGAATCAACTATGTGATCCAGAAGGAATGTTGCACCTGCGTGGAATAATCCTCTCGATTACATCTATATTATACAGCTGGGTCTGTGAATCTACTCGTCAGCATTCAATGGGCAGGTGACGAACTTCAAGCGTCTCTACAACTTCAGCTGGGAGGAGGTTGGAGCAATATGAACAGATATTCATTCTTAATGAATCCTTTGTCGACAAATAATAAGTAAGAATAGCAGAAGATGTCGACAGTGAATGGTGGGACAGTGAACAAATTCTTTAAAGTGGACAATCGAGTACCATTTCAGATATTTAAAGCATCAGAAGCCCGGTGACGTAGCTTCTCTTGGATCAGTTGTAAACTGCGATGCCTTATGCGTTCGCGTCAAGCATGTTTTTTCTTTCTCTTTATGTCTTAACTGCATCATCGGCTTTTTTCCTATATTTATTACTTCTCGTTCCCTTATCAGTGCCTTTGTGAAGTCTATGGGTTATGCAAATGAAAAGTAATACTGGGAAGTCGAGAAAGAAAGGAGTAACGTACTTTACTCGTCAAGAAAACTATCAACTGGAAAACCTTTGTCGAGGATTCAAGCACAGCATGACATGGAATTTTGGTGGAAAATTAGGAGACCCAGTTCATAAGTGAGAAAAATGTTTTAGAGAAGTTCTCTTGAATAAAATAAGAAGCCCTCATTCTTCTCTCAACCGAACGAAGGTGAACGACGCTGGGCATCGTTTCAACATTTTCTTCCTATATCAATAACGATAAATGGATGTCTGGCTAACCTTACCTGAGAGAAAAAGCATCGCTTTCTTCCGGAAGTTCTTCTGACTACAACTTGCAATACTCTCCGACCTTTCGACGTAGTTGAAAACATCTTTCTTGAAATGAAAAAAGAAATTTCCACATTTGGTAATCTTTTGAAAATACTCAATTTTTTCGAGACGTTAGCTTGCTATTCCTGATGTCTTCCACCTACAGATACAATTCTGTAATGGTATTCTATCATGGTCTATCGGGTAAACGTAAAAACTAACCGGCACCTCCCGTTCTGGAGGTGATCGATGACTCGTGGCTCCAGTCAAAACAATTTACGCCATCAACACCTTTAACGTGAATGAATTCCACTAATATTTGTTCATCATTCCACATTAATTCTTCAAACATCAAAATGAAAACACTTAGGGCAAAGGTTCCACTTGAAAGTACGATTGGTCCCTCAGAACGTTTTATGACAAAAATGCCTGCTATCAGAGGATACAGCGTACCTCACTATGCTATACGAATATTTTAGAAAAACTGATGAGTCTTTCGTCTCTTCCCCCTCCAACAATTAAAAAAAATGGCCATTCTTTGGGTACAGGGAAACTAGAATACCCAGATCCTCGGCTCAAGGAAGTACAATCAATGGACTCTCCCGTATGGTCCTAAGATATTTACCTCAGAGGCAACGAAAGACTTGAACGGCATGGATGACCATCTAAATTTTAGAGCATCCCAGTGAATAAGGCAAAAACCAACCCACAAATACCGCTATCTTATAGCTTCTAGGAAAAAGACCTCCTCAATTTCAAACCCACCTCAAATAATCCTTCAAACTATCGAAAAAAAAAAACAGTAACATCGATTAAGGTGAGGAAGTCATCGAATGCTGAAGTGGCAGACGAACCGTTATTCGTAAAGCTGCCGAACGTTACAAATATGACTTCCGGTGTACGGGGATTCCACAATCACGTGCTTAAAAAACCTTAAAGGCCCGGCCGAGTTCATCGGCATTATAGCAGTCGACGAGGGGATGAGGGAAGCAACGAGCGTAACACTTTGGATTTGGTGATGACCTAAGATCACCTTGCTAATGATCCATCGATCTGCCGAATAACTCGGAATCGTTTCGGTCGCTTCAAACGGTTGCAGCTATAGCGATAAAGCTGGCTCAATAAGAGAGAAAAAAAGATTGATAAAATAAAGCAAATATGACTCAATAAAACAGACAAAATTCTAAGCTAGTAACGAACTAAAATATGCGGCAAAAAAAACGAAAATCTCAGAGGAACATCTCAACGAGAGATTCAACATAACTCAAAATAACAACTTATGAAACTAATGTAACACCCAGTATCCATGCTTTCTGAGGGAGTCTTGAGGCGACTCTCGCTGCCGGATACGTGAAGTCCACATAAAGCTTTACTTACGTCTCCTCTCCGGTGACGAAGCAGGATAGTGTCCGCGATCAAATCCGGTCTCATCGATCAGAAACACTGAATACTACTAGCGGATACTACCCAAAACTTGGGAAAAAGCACTACTCCTAAAAAGTAAACCTTAAAACACATCCAGTCTTTCCAGTTAACACTAGACAACCGTAAACACTAGCTCCACCGCTGAACGCCTTTGTAAGGACGCCGCAAAAACAACGTGAATCCTGACGCGAGCATGCAACGCGACGCCGAAAACATAGTGGAACGGAAGAGGATGAGCGACAGAGAAAGCAGCACCACACGGCGCGCATTGCCTTTCCGCGCGGCGCAAAAGCTATGCCCGTCGACTCTGACGGCTAATTAGAGAAACATGCACGTTCATTTTTGTGAGGGAATTTAGTTTGTGGGTAGGGGGGTGGGATGAGAGTTGGGAAGATGCAGAGGTGAAGGTGCAGAGGGCGCACCCATGAGTCATAACCGGGTTCTGTTTACTGCTAAAGTCTACTGTTGTACGTTCATGTAGATGAGCTTTCTGAAATCGCATTATGACGGTGTGTGTCTGTGCGCTAATAGGTCTCTCGATCGGATAGTTTCCAACTGTGAAACAGATTTGTTGCATCTAATAAACGCCTTAAGGTGACCATTTTTTCATCTTCCCTACCAATCCACTTCAAAAAATGGAGGCCTATGTTAACCTCAACGACTGATTAAAGCTCAATAAGGCAGCAACCTTGTAATGTTTACGGATATCACGACTATAACACTGAGAGCGAATATCACCAGTAGTTTATCGCAATTGTAACACTAATAGTCTGTCTCAGATTGGAATGTATGCAGTGCTATCCTCTCAAGCTTGTCATTGTAGGTTTGCTGAAGATGACGAAAATCCAGGAAATCTTCCGCTAAATCGCTTTTGTACAGAATTCCGTTTCTTTGCGTTCTTCAAAATGTTGTGAGTTCTTCAGGACTTTGAGATATTAAATAACAGTGTTCTAACAGACGGAGGATCGGATAAACGTTATATTCGTGCTAACGAGAACATCATCGTTTAAAGTTTCAACAGCACTAAAAAGCATGTGCGCTTTCGTATCGTTTTCGGCATAATGAACTCTATGTCATTGTTGAATAACTCCCAAACACTTACCTCAACGGATATCTTCGACAGTGAGTGAGGATTAAGTACCCAAATTTTACATAATACTTGACAGGTGGACAGAAAAAGTCACCTTTGTTGGATCATAGCAGTCAAAAATGAGGTCGAGACCGCACCACACTCACTAAACCAATATCCATCGATTTGGACGTGAATATCTGTGCTTGCATTGATGTGAATACAGACAAAATTCTGATTCCAAAGTGAAGTTAATGATAGCATTGGCAAATCATACCGGAAAGAGTATAAAGTTCACCATAAAGATGTTTGCAGTACGTTAGAGTTGGATGCAATGTCAGTCAGTCACTTCTGCAAATAGAATCGGACTGTGAAAAACCTAAGTAAATATCTAAAGCAAACAACTGCAAAGCAATACAACTGTACTGAAAGGGGCACACATATCGGACCCACCTTACTTTTGTCGAATTTTTCTCTTGAAGTTATTCCAGTAACATTTATGAATTTTTCAAATAATGAAAGATGCAAAGATGAATGCCTTCCTAAAGGGCCCATTCATCGAAATTACATATATATAATTAAATGTATATTAATATATATAATTATATAATTGAGGGGATTTACAACCTCTTTTTACTTAGCACCCATGACCGAAGTCTCTTCGACATTCACGACCGGTCTCGGATGAAAGAGTGTGAAAAAAAGGAACTTTTTAACGTTTGAATTTGACGAGCGTGAAGTTCCACATTTTTTCAGCTTACCTTTAAGCCTTTAAAAAAGCCTTGTGCCGCCTTTGGTCACCCAGAGAGCTTATTGTCACTTCCCTGGTGACCTCCAGGTGCAGAACACGAATGTTTGCGACCTTCCCTTGTCAAAAGCAGTGTCACACTTTTGTTGGTATCCTTCGCCTACCGAAAGAGGCTAACAGCTTTAATTTCGGAGCATGCATGCTTGATGGCGTTAGACTGCGAAGATACCGACATCGCCTTGTTCGGTTACCAAGCGTTTAGTGCCTCTCTCCTGATGGCATTCGTCTACTGATATGTCTCGACGTCCTTCAAACTTCGGCCAATTTCTGAAAATCCTCAGAGCGCCTCGGATTACGTGTTCAGGACTACTAGAGTTAGGGCACATGTTATCCCTCCTCATTCACGTGATGTTAACTGCACTAATTTGAGAACACAGTACCTTTTATTTACTTACCATCCATTGATCCGCAAAGTTTCTTATCTGCGTTAGCTACACCAATTGATAAATGAGAGGCTTAAAAAATAGCTGCGTTCAAAGCGGACAGGTGAGTTGAAAGATAGTCCTTTCCTGTATTGAAAAAAGCAGCCGTAGAGCACGAAAATGCGGCGAGGTTTTTCGTCCCTTCAGTCGCTTCAATCGTTATTCACGTGCACTAAAAGAAACTATTTAATTAATTAATTAACAAACCGAAATTAATATTTCATAGACTTATTATTAGGAACAATAGCTGAATGCGTTCTTATGATATATCCATTGTTTTCTACGATATGAAGTACGCTCGACGCCACATCAAACAAAGGAACTTCATTGAAGTATTCCACATACTCGAATCAATGCTGTCAGAAACGTTCACTAAGCAAAGAAATACGTTTCACTAATGCGTCCCCATCTGTTCGTTGAAATCGCACCAATAGCTAAAATATCCAGAGCAAAGAAATCTGCTCGAACAACGCAACTACTTGTCTATTGATCGTACGGCCTATGTATATGAGGCAAACCTATGTCAATGAGGCGTACTAAAGTGATCAATATCTGAGGCACAGTGTATGTTGGCGCAAATTTTTAGAGGGAAAAAGTAGTTCGTGAAATTAGAAACACTGCTGATAACTTATCACCGCTGTGTTTATCATCGAAATGCACAGACATACTTTCATTCAGCAATAGCTTCACATCGTGACCGCAGCAACATCTGCGTTAAAAAGCTCTGCTATTGCCACTCAGGACTGAGCATAAGACCGTCGATTGGCAGCGAAAAATCGGTGGCGATAAGTTGAAACAGATAGATGTCATTGTAAAAGTGGGAGTATCACTGCCTATTCAGATGCGTTATCTTGTGATTACTGAATCGAAAGGATCAGCTTAACAGTGGGGACGCTTATTTAGTTGTATCTACTGCTTGAGCTTTTCATCTGAATGTGGCGCTCTGAAGAACATCGTCCTAAATCTCGTCAGTTTTCTATGCAAGAGTAATTTCGCAATGAGATGTGAAGTAAGGCGCAAAAACTTGAAGCATTTAATGGATTCTATTCAACGCATCAAGTTCAGGGTAGAAGTTGAGATGTGCTTGACGTAAAATGGTCGATGTTTGTTTCTTTTTTCAAAACATCTTTGAAAAGTTTTGTCGGCTATTATGTTTTTTCGCATGGCAATCGTTTAATCATGCTTCATTTCTTCAGTGCTTCCAGCCTTGAACAAATTGGCGATACTCTCAAAGTTATGGCATCAGGTACGATGTTGTTGGTTTTCTGCTGTTCTGGGATTCTTTAAAGAACGAAGAAGGGCGGAAGGCTGGGCAGGGAGAGACTGGGTGTGGGTGTGGGGTAGGAGGGGAGGAAGAAGTGAGCAGGAGTGGGTGATCAAGAGGGTGGAGATATAGAAGGAGGGAATTCCTACCTTTTCCTACACTGTATTTGTGGGTAATCAATAACTTTTGTTGATGTCATTATAAGGGAATGGAAACGTCGAAACCTCTATAACAAATGCATCAGCGATAAATTCTCGCACTGATAGTTTTATGAAGTCAGCCAAATTTCTCTGATTGTTGCAAGAGCTTCATTTATAAATTCCCATATATGAAGCTGATTTCATGAATAAGTATTCCATTAGGAAATTTTCTGCATAACAATTATGAAGAAGCGAAAATTATCTTTATCGTCAAATTGCAATTCAACGATATGTTACAATTATATTTTTTCATTGCATAGATAAGTGCAAATGTTGTATTTAAAAATCGAATATATTAGAGCAGTGTAATAGTGAAATTTGCTCATTGGGTAAATTTCTTGCGAACATAATTCGGCAACGCTTAAAATGTACTTAACCGGTTACTTCGATTACTATCATTTCCGCTTTTAACGATTGAATCTCTTCTACGCCATAACTTTATCATAAATCAGCATTCAATAAGAGTTTGCTCATTAACTGATCGAAAATATTTGTTTATGTGAGTGATGCTGATAATGAGATCTCAAAAATCTATGCGTTCAGCCTCTTACTCCAATTGGATGAGCTTATTTTCCTGACGATATTCTGACTTTGAAATACTTAATTAATAAGCATTTTCACGAATCCGCTTCAGTCGGTCGTTCATGAGCCTTTGACTTCTTTCGTGTTAAACAATTGTATGGATCGGACAAAACAACAACAAATAAAACCTCTGTAGACTTTTCGACAGCACCATATTGCTGCTGCAACCTAAGGTCAGCTCACATATATGTAAGCGTTCACTGAAATGCTTCTCACAGTCAGTAGTACACTGCTGCTTAACTTGAGGGTACTTATTTTACGAAAGCATTGCACAATATGCACCTGGAAAAATTGCTTCCCGGTGGATTCTTCGTAATCGAGATGCTACGCTCGCCTTATCAATGGGCGTGAAAATTTCGGAACTTCTGAAGTTTTCCGTCATCTCAGTGCAATTCAGGAACGCGCGGATTCGTGACGATGCAATTCTATCAAATGCCATGAATATTATAAGCCGATATATGGATATGTTTCATTTTGCATATATGTGTTCCCTTCAGCTCATTGGATTTAAAGTCCATCAATTATGTACTTCCACAAACAATCTCTGCAACATTTACCACCTACTCCACGCTCTATGGAACAATCCTTGCCGAGAAATGTTTTAACAAGATATTTGACAGCTCGATGGAGGATGGCTTAAAGCAGTAGGATATCCTAAAATAAGGTGGATACATGTTTTTATTGCTCAAATAATACACAACTTTCTAGCGATAAGATATCGCAAATTTTGTTAAAGCATAAATGACGCACTAAATGGTGTTTTTGTTGGCATCTTTTCGAGACAGGTTACTTTTCATCGTTACTTATTTCTCATTTAAAATAGTAGGTCTTAGAATTTCGACACCTGACATGCACGGCGATAATTTTTTTTCAAGTGATTGGCATCTGCCAAATAAAAGACCATCTCTCAATTTATTTGAAGATTTTTTCATATTTCTTAATGACGTTGCGTAAAAGAATCGCGACTGTAAATGTAGATAGACGTCGTTGACGTTTATTTTATGCTAACGCAGTTCGTGTAGAATCTCGCTGAAGTCGTCGACGCAGAGCATGAACCAAAGCCAACGGTCTCCACACGATCAAGAAATTCGTGGATAAAATCTGTTGAGATAGTTCCCGCAGTTCGAATACAGCAATCTTCTGTTCTCGTCGACAGATCACCGATATGATCGAAAATTTGAAAGAGGACTCAATTTCGCCAGGTTTGCTAGAATCCGCCTAAAAAAGCTTTATGAAGTTCGGAAAGATGCTGAACAAATTTGTAAAAGAACAGCAGAAATTCGCACATTCATATGTGAAAGCGCTTGTACATTTCGCCGCTCATTGGCTTACTTCCTTGCGATCGACGCTGACCGCCACGTTTTTTTTCACAGTTTTATTGGATTCTTCGTTTGACGTGCTCGATTTATCCGCTGTAAAAGAGCCTCGCAATTGTAAATGGAATCAGCACTGATTTTTAGCGTTATGTCGGTATAGTGGCAAAGGTGCTGGAGTCGTTTACAATATTGGAAGTGATGAGGTCTTATTGAAAAGTATGAATTCGTTCATTTGCAGTTAGTTGAAGAGGTGGAGTTCGTTCGACTGAAGCATTTGCTCTTCTAACACAGGTTTTGTTTTTAATGCGATGCATTGTCTGCCACCACACGCACTTTCTGGCATCTGGGCATTTGGTTTAGTGTATTTTAGCGACATCGACCTTCTATTTGTTACTGATTGTCACACTCGCCTTGTATTTCTGCACTTACTAATCACAGACTTTGCCAGCATTGAAAAAAATCGACTTTTACTCCAACTTCTAAACTTGATTTCTCATTTCGATTAGTTCCTTAGAATTTTTGATTCAAAACACGAAGGAAACGTTCATTAAGCACACATGCAATTATGTAAAATTGCTCTACGGGTTCTTTTTCTTTTTAACAAAGCGACCAGTGCATTATTCCCGTCTTTTTTTCCAGTTTTTTGTCTGTGTATTCATCTCGTGTATAAGCATGTTTCAAGAAAATGGTCACCCGAGAAAACGAGTTCTCCAACGATAACCTATGAAAAGCAATTATGAGTTCAGCATTGCTTCATTTGGGCACTGAAAATGGCTTCGTTGAATAAATTGCAAGTGGAATGCAAAATGCCATAAGGTTGCAGCACTACGATCGTAGTGTAAAAGAATATTTTCCTATGAAAATATTGGCAAAAATAGATCGACGGGTTATCATTCTGGTGGCTTTCTCCCATCATCTCATAGTATCGTGAATTCATTTGATACTAATTCAAAAGACTCTTTGTGCAGTAAGATTTTCATATATAAAACCGCTTTGTCATACATACTATTGACAATAATTGTTACATAGCAAGTTCTTCTCCCAAGATCTCAGACGAATATTATCCGGGTGGTTATGTTTCATGCAAGCTAAAAGATGACATTAGCGCAGAAAAGTATGGAGCATTATTTGATGGTTTATTTTGAAGAATATTTTATCGAGACGAATAGTTGCCCGATGATACGACTCTAGCAACTCATTGATCAGCTGTAAACGGCGATATATTTCACTGAGCGTAACCTGCATAATGCAGTTATAATCAGAGAACTGTGGAATTTATGGAATAGGCGTCATCGAATCTCTTTCACAGCTCATACGACATTGTGAAAGTATGTGAGACGTTCTAATTATTTCTAAGAGTTTAAAGCATGCAGGGGTTAATTTTCAAAAATTTTTCTAAACTTCTGGCTACAAGTGGGAAGCCCGAAAAACTTGAAGATGGAAATTTTGAAGATTGCTTCACAATGTCGGCAGACAGCACCATTCCACAGAGCAGCCTAAATTCTCGATTAATTTATTCATAGGTCGGGAGTTAGAAATGTAATTGTCGTTCGAAGGAGATGCAACAAAAAGCCCAGGGCAATCTATTCTTTAGCAAAGGAGAATATATCTACGCCGGTCTCAAAAATTCTAGATTTAAGCTAGAATTTCGAGAGCCCTTCACGTTTCACGGAATTTGATTATTACTTGGCACAAGAAGCGGTCATGTGTTCATTGTTGCGTCACCCTTTCCAGCATATATTCCTTCGTAAGATGTCGCCACCTTGGAAATACTTTCGAGAATAGAAGTGGTGGCATTATTTGCAACTGATGATGTAACCGATGAGCGGTTACTGAATTGGAAGAAGTGGGCAGCACAAGCGCACTGCCTGGAAGACCGTGAATTGTGTGAAGTGCTCAGCTTTGGGAGAATTTTTCTAATAAATTAATAGAAGTAATGAAATTAGAAAACAGCTTTAGTATACTTGTCTCGTTGATAGTCTGTGTTAGTCAAGTGTAAAGATAGCAAACGTTTGAGGTTATAATCGAAGTTTTGCGATGACTTGAATCCCATTCAGTATCGATTCCTTATATCTTGCATAAATTATCGGTCATTAGTTGTGATGGACGTACAAATTAAAGCATTTTGGAAAAAAAGCCTCAGAGTCAATCGGAAATGCGACGCAGTAAATTAGTTATATTGCAAAATATATTGACTCATAAGTGCCACAATGTTAGTTTTACAGAATTGTTGCTCGTCTCGCAAAAAATTTTATATTTTAATGCTGCATACCTGCGATACAGAATTTTTTTTTCTTTTGCTGGCGTGTTTCTCAGCTCTTGCATAAATCACACGAAGCTTGCAGAAATAGGCGTATTTCACGACCTCAAAGGGAGCTTTATTACTTGATGGAGTTGCACTTTGCGATGAATCTATCATTTCCTCCACGAATTCCCGCAGACATTCGATGAATAATTTGAAAGTGACACTCAATAAATTTGTGCTATAAAATAAGCGCTAATACCTCGACTACCTTGGAGTTCGAAAATGAAATTTTCAAGTAACAGATGGAATAACAGGTAGGACCACATTGCATTTCACCACGGGCTCGTTTTATGTCGATTTAAATCACCGATTTCTTCGTACCACCGTCGGCAATTGAGAGGTCTACTCGCAAGAATAACATTTTAGGAGGAGGGCATGAAATTGAGCAGCAGACGTTGCAATTGAAGAAGCTAAAAATAGTCGTAACAATCTCTCGAAAGAGTTTTTAGAAATTTGAGAAATGTCGGCGAAAATTTTGGCTAACTTCGGAAAAATTTTTCGTGAAATTATAAATCCAGGATGTTGAAATTTTTTGGCATTTTTAACCACTTATCTAATTGAGGATCAATAAACGTGCAGTTCAGTTCTATTGTATGAACGTTCTGAGCCCTTTCTAAAGTGAACGAATGGAATTTTAATCGAAAATGATCATTAAGTGCGCTAAATTCTAATTGGACTTAGGGATATTTGCAAGTTGCAAAATTTTCGAATCAATTGAGGTCTAATTTCAGGATCTAAATTCGCGGAATTTCTGCTTTATCATTTTCTCATCAGATCGCTCAATTAGCTTTCGCTGCAAAATGTTTTCAATCTTAGTCACTTTAAATTGCATTTTTCCAAGTAAAGTAATCCGATTTCCTCCAAATTTGAGCACTTCCTACACGTCTTTATGTGATAAACGGAGGTGCTCTTTCGCTATAGTCTATTACAAAGGCAATATTTCACTTTGCTGACAAACCGACAATATACCTTTACCAGTGTGATGATTGTTTTTCATTACTAAAAGCAAGCACGAGCAAGACTCTATAAAAATTCGTTGTGTTTTTTAAAGAAAATTCCGTCGTTCAAAAAAGAATTTCCCCTCAGAATTGAGAGAGGCTAAAAATTCATTTGATTTGTTAGAAAATTCTTCACTTCAGAAAAAAATTCGATTCGTCGTGGAATTTCTCTGGAAGAATAACCATAAAAGAATTCCGCTCACGAGCAATAATTAGCTCACTAATTTCATTAATGGATTAATGAATGCGAAGATATGATCTACGATTGAGTGAAAATATCATATAAACTGAAGATCTAAACTGATCAACTGAAGTTCTATTGCAGATGTAAACTGACCAACTTTACTGAAGATCTAAAAATTTCGGCTATTGCAAACTGATCAAAAATGAGCAAAGAGTTAGAGAACCGAATTCTCCTGGATTGAGTCCATTGCATGTGAGGTGATGATAATTATCATATCACTGAATAATAGTGGGGCAATGAGTGGAGCATATCTTTCTAATCCGTTCATGCTTCTTCTTGAGATCTTGCTGTGAATATATATGACTTCAAATAATTTTTATTTTCTCGGCTGCTTCATAATTCTGTTGTTTACTTCATTGCATTCGAAAATTTTCAACTCTTTTCAATTCACTTCTTCACCTTCCTCTAGTTTCTGCCATTAGGTGGCACACCTTTTGCTGAAAATCCCAATATTTGTGGCTTACTTTTGTCCGCTGGACAGAATATTCAGATAACCACATTGGTGTTATGTCAAATTCTGAAGAAATTGAGCAGATGGACTGCTCATTCAGTAATGTTTATTCGTGTGCATTAGTTAGCTTTGAGGTCAATGGAATCTCTGATAAAGCTGATCGGCAGCCATAAATCGGGCCTCAATCCCAGTACCACGGAAAAAAGTCCAGCTACAGAAAAGTTCAGCTTGAGCAAGAGAGATTAGAAGAGAAATGCTTTGAGTTGCTGAAACCATCTGTCATTTAAAAAAATCCACAAATTTCGACCTATTTTCGTGTATGCTGCTAATAGATTCATGGCCGAGAGCAAAGGCTAAAGAAGGCAAAGACGCAGAAAAACTGCATGCAAAAGCCAGAAACAGATGAAAAACTATCAGATGATGAAAAACTATCTCGATGTTGTCACGTTGACGGGGAAGCGATGAAGTCATGAGTGCGAAGGGAGAGAGATGGCTACCCGTGCAGTCAGCATTTTAGTGAACGAGATGAAAGCTCTGAAAATTATGGTGAAAGAACGACGAATGAAACTTTTCGGTGTTTCTTTCTGTGGCACAAATTTTCTCAGTAAGTAAGCAATAGATTGGGAAAAAACGTTGAATTAGTGAAAAATGAGCACAATTATGTGCACACAGGTTTCATTTTCATGCTTCTGTTGAGTGACGCCTAATGTGAGCACTTCAGCAAAAGTGAGTTTTGCCTTCTTTGTGTATCACCAATCGCATTCGTTTCAAGTCAAGAGGTTAGAGCTCCTCTGTTTCATTCAATCGGGCAAAGTCTTCAATTTTTCCGTTCTCACAACAAAAAAGCAACAAAAAGACTTCTTTCCTGCGTATTCACTTCAACACGCTCCATATCCCACCGGATCTTCCAATTCTCTACAATAGAATTATTTATTGCCGGAATACTTCTATAATTTATCAGTAGAACTTTAAAGCACTCTATCGTAAGGTTTCAGTGAACTGAGAAAACTCACTGCGATAAATTAAATTCGACGAATTTCTCTCTCCCTACACTGAGCAGATTTTGTGGTCGGAGAATGAATGATGTTTTCTACAGTGCTACGTAGCAGTCGGTGATGAGTATCGTCGTAGAACTGGAGATTTCGCAGTCAACCAGCTCATAGATTCAACGAGTTTAATGTGATCATTTTTTTCAATTGTCCTGAAGTGATAGCTGGCTGTGGGAAACGTATTTCTAATTGCGATATAAGCAATATGGGTGTGCTCAATACAGAGCAACAGTAAAAAGCACCACCCGGTAGGCGATCATGAAAACGAGCGAATTCAATGCTCAACTTCTGAATCGCTTCTTACCGAGGTGGGAAAAAAAAACAAAAAGAAAAAAGAAAATGAGCGAAAAGTACCGCGAGCAATGTGGTGCATTATCAAGAAATGCGGCGAGCATCGAACGAATCGTGCAACCGGTTTGAAGAGCGCATCACCATCTTATGTGCGCCATTTGCGTTTCATTGTTTCAAAAGCCAACGCCATTTAGGCCGTATCGTAATAATCTACCTTTCGTCGTACTTCTTTCCATCTCTATTGCGAATTTTTCTCTGTCTTGTTATCATCATCTTCTCCTTTCAAAGTATCAAAATTCTCGCCCCTAACGAAGCATGCGCCAAGCGCTTGATTTATGTTTATTAATTTCTGCTTTTGCGCATCAATGAGGAACGATTTCCACCTTTGCTAGTCTCAAATCTCGACGTTCAAGCTGGCTCGCTGAGCGTGATTTGATGGAATGAGACACTCCGCATTATGTGATCAATGCTCATTTTCCAAATATTAACTGTCGATTCGATTTACTCAAATTTACTGCATTTATTGTGGATATGATTGCCTGAATATTTGCTGGGAATTTCTTGCTTACAAAAGTGCTTATAAAATTTAGTGCTCTCTTTAGTATGACGAATTTTAATTCAGCATTTTTCGCACATTGATGGTGTTTTTCACTCTTTTTTCCCCCTCCCACTATGAATTGTCATCTAAACGGCATTATGAGACGTACTATCTTCGCCTATAGTTTCTTCTTTCAACTGGTTTCATAACCAGATAGCATCGCGATACGTTTCTGCCGAAATCACTAAAGTCATTCCACATCATTTCTCAACTTTAACGCTTATACAAGACACTTTTATTCACCATTCGAAATATACGTTTCAATGTTTCATTTCCGGGAAAATGAATACCTTAACTCTATGAAGGTTCCCAGAATTTTGTTTTTTCTTTTTCAATTACTCAATATTACAAAACGAATCATTGTGGCTAGCCAAAAAAATAGGAAAAACACATCATTCATATAATTCAGCGACACTAATCACCAGCATGGAATCTTATCTGATGCTTTTGATAGTACCGCTGAGTGAAACTGATGAAAAGCGCATCTTCACTCACGCTTATCATAACGTGATAAAACATTTTGCGCATTCTGTTCGAAGCATCTATTTTTGGCAATTCTTGTTTGGCAATATCTAAAGTTATGATTTACCTCTTATCTAAATTGATGCCCGAAATTGATTTTTGTGTAATTTATTCAATTTCTCGAGAAGATCAATTTTAATGGGGGATTTTTCTATTTGCCAACTGCGAGGATATATCGATTTCTTAGACATTAAATGTAGCCTTTAAAAAAAATAGGAATATGGCCAGGATTGTAATGCGCATGTCATAGTGAAGGATGTAGACGTGATTCCACTAGGCTATATTTAGTTGGTCCTTGAGTGAGTGCGTAATAAATCTGGCTTTTCCCTTTATAGGATTATTCGTTCCATATACTTTCGATATCAACATGAATTTTGTATATATCGAATCTCGCTGTATAGTTCTCCATCTTAAATGCTCCTTGAATGCATATCTAAATATCTGAAAGAACCATATAAATGTTGTTTCATATATATATAACGGTTAAAGAAAATTTACCTAGAAGTTGAAGAGTCTGAAAAGTTAAACCTTCATCTTTGGAACTAACACTTCACTCTTTAAATTTGATACTCTATAGCGAACCTTTAAATGAAACGAACTACTCTTCGACGCAACAAGAGATTCACTACTGCTTCGGAGATGATTTTCATAGATGGAATCAGTTTACTGCAACAAATTCATAGCGTCACGTAGAATGATTATATGAATCCTTACGTCGGTCATTTCGCTGAAGTAACAACGTGATGTGAGTTGAGAAGAACATGACAAATCGTATAGGAAAGCATTGAATGAAGAAATTATCATGTTGTAGATGGCTTGCGTTTTTTGTTTTGCGATTCTGGCTGAAATACTCGCTTGATAGCGAACTTCTCCTCGTAGAAATGCAACTCATTTGAGGTGTGAGACATCAGTGAAGTATTTTCTCGAGACCATTATTCGAATGATCAGTGCTCCAACGTGTAGTTATTTGACGCCTCGTCATGTTATTTCAGCTTAGATTCGATATCACTTCTTAATCATAATGCTCCAGGCAAATCATTCTCTGCTACACACACAGAGAAAAACTTTTCAAGGTGTTTAATAAAATGAGGTGCTCTATTGTAGGCGCAGCAAATTTCCTATCATATTTTCGTGGATGTAGATGCTGAGTTATTTATTTCGTTGGAGGTTTAAAGACTGGACCGTTCATTTAGGAAATAGAGACTAGAAGATAATACCGTTATCTATCGAGTCGTCTTATTAAAATACAAACGAACCTATTTTGGCAATAGTTAGTTTATTCAAGAAAATTCCCTTTAATTACGAGCTGCTAAAAATGTTAAAGAATTCCTTCTGCTGCGCGGGTTTTTTTTTTCATGTTTACGATCAATTACACCTAATTTGAGTGATGAGATTACTGCTCAAACGAAAAGATAGCGTTTAGGAAATCCTCGTGAAAAAGATGTTTTGACCGGTGTTTTTTCTTCTCAAAATTACCTTCGCAGTTTAAATCAACGAAGATGTTCCGCGGAACACCACTGAAGATACTGATTGTCACATTAAACATCTAATCATTGTGAGTATCTGATATGAGAGCGATTACCACCAATAAGCAACAACATCAATTGTTTTTGAAGTATTTGCAGCGAAGCATGCTCATGCAGGCCTCACTTATTCTTCTCTTCGTCGCTATAAGTATTGCCTTGTCGGCAAACGAAATCAACGAGTTCGAAAATCCGACGGTACGTATCGATATAATTTTTTTCAGTTTTTCTCATTGCAGTTTATGTTCTCTAGACGTGTATATTCCTGTGACAACTCTATCGTCCTACTCGTTTAGACACTTCTCCATGTGTTGCCCAATATACCTGTTTGTAAGAAATTCGTCGGCAAGATACTTGAGTCCATTTTGGAAGCAAGTTTCGAAAATTACGCTCTCACTGGTTACCTAGCATCTAAACTTTCTAGCATAGATTCTCAAATTTTATCTTTGAAGAACCTCAACTTTTACACCTCACTGGTGCTCTATGGGCAAGGTTTTTTTTCCAACGATGGTTTCCAACGATGATTTTTTTTCTGAGTCGTACTCACTGCGCCTAGCAATCAAAGTGGAGAGGACAAAAAGAGGAAGAAGAAGAGAAAGAGCAGGAGGACATTCTTTTATAATCAGCGGACTTTTATAGCGCGTGGTGAACGCAGAATGCTGAAAGTATACCACTTCCCACGAGTAAAGAGCTAACTGATAAAGGTGGCGAAACCTTTCGATCAACGCAGTTTTGCACCTCTTTTTATCGGTAGAAAAATGAGAAATTTTATTACACTATCGATGGTGTAATATCTGAGGTATTACGCCATTATTTTTATGCCGATTCCACCTATCGTCGAAAAATACGCATTATGTTGTTCTTATAGGACATCTAATAATTTGTTGCCTTCGCGGAGCAGCGAGGCAATCATCGAGCGCAATAACCCTATAGATGCCCGCAAAATACAGTGGAAATTGCAAAAGCAACGCTAAATAAACATAGAGTCGTATAATTTCACCTCGTAGGCGCATGAAATGTAACAAGTTGTGTTTTTGCAGTTCACCTTTCACATCTAGGCAGGTTGCAGTAATTGGTGATAAGATTAAGCTTAGCATCTGCCAATGTTTGATAAGTTCACCTTAAAATGTCCTCCTTTTCCGTTCAAGCTTCATTCCGCTTTTGATGAACCTATGAGATAATTCTACCCGTTAAGTTTCATCTATTACATAAAAGTAGGCAGCTTTGAAGGACATCCAATATTTTCTGCATTTCTGTTTTCATTGGAGTGTGAACAACTTAAAAAAAAAAGTAGCTGAGCTGTGTTTCTTCACGGTTAAGAAGAGATCAGCCGATCGATCGATTTCCTCGTGTAGGTGTCATGTTTTGCCTATATTCATCGTGATATACGAATCGGAGAACAAACAAGTTTTTAATTTCTATGCGTTCATCGTTATTTTTTTCTTTGGATTGAATAGCGCAATGAATTATTCCGTTGAATCATTTTCGCGCATTGTTGCTCTTAACGTACTTCTAGAAAGATGTATGGGCAATTATAGCCTAACCAAAACTCATGGATATTTCAAAAACGATGATAAACCAATGTGTTTGGTATCTTTTCCATGCGTACTTACAACGAATTTCCGAGTGTACTTACAAATCTCCATATTGGTTACAGTAAAACTGTGTATGCCCACATCTATCTTTCTGTCTCTCGATCTGTCTCTCTGTTAGATGTCTATCTGAAATCGGGAACATCAACGTTAGCTACATGAATTTTAGGATTTAAAATCAGTATCAGTGATGAAGTTCCAAGATGAACGCTTAAGTATGCATTAAAAATTGCACGCATCTCTTGGTAAATTTAAAGCAACTTTCCCACACATCTATAAGAGCAGCTGGATCGTTCAAACAATCGCTTCATTGTTGCGCATCGTTTATTATTCGTTGATATTTCATGAAACCGGTTGACCTGATCAAAATTTCAACAAAAACGCCTATGATGCCAGTTCCTCTCTAGAGTGATTTGTTTGCTTGTCCTTATGTCCTTAGTGATAGTTGAATGATTTCAGGACTGCGGGAATGCTGCAACAGAATGGAAACCTTGTATCGAACGCAAAATAGCCGATCAAGTATTTGGCTCATGCTGTGAGCGCTTTGTTCCGCCGGAATGTCGGGGATTATGTATTTATGAGAATAATCCAATTGAAGCTCGAGTTGTAGTAAGCATACATCGAACTTTTTCAACTTAAATTTTCCGTTCGTAATTCATTTTCAACAAAATTTGTTGGTAACTTAGAAGGCTCACGAAAGCTATAGGCAAAATTTGCTCAAGTGATCCGATGGGAAATTTATGTTAAAGAGAACTTTACTGTCGATGATCTATGTGAAAGAAAAACTATCATCACGAATACCATTAGGAATTCTCATTAGAGCACATATGAACTGGAATATGATGGCGAAAAAAAGCAACTTGAGCGTTTTTCAGTTTTCGCCTTTTACAAATACAGAAAAATCTATTCACTTCGAAGTCGATTTGACAAGCTCTTAATTGTAGGTTGGTGATTGGTCAAAGGATGACTGAGAGAATGTGAAATGAAAAAAGAGAAAAACGAGTAGTCAGTGTTTTTAGCAAACTCGTATTACCAGCGAGCGAAACACTTGACATTGTTGGCCGAATTCTTCTATTTGTTGACTTCTGCTATAACATTGGATTTCTGCATATATCTGATAGGAGAGAGACGACTGTCAGAAGGACAAACGTTTGAAGTAAACGTTGTTCTGTGTGGGAGGGATGGGGAAGCGGAGTAAAGGGAGTAGGGAAAGGCGGATGTGGAAGGGCATGCAACAAAAAACTTTATTTAAACGAAAATGCACTGCAGCGTTCGAAAAAAAGAAAAACACCTTTTCCAAGTACCAAAAGTGGGAAGAAATCCCACTGTCTAATTGCTTAAAAGTAAACCACCTCAACTTCCTGAACTCTTAACTCCAACTTGTAAATCAACAATTCAGAGAATTAAAAAAAAACCTATGAAATAAAAAAAGCAGAAGTCAGAACTATTTGGCTGATCGAACGATAGTGGTTGTAGTTAAATCATGTAAAAACATATACTACATTAATTGAATAGAGAGAAGGCTGCGAATTCGAACTGAAGAAGGGGGGTCGCTAATCCTCCTAATTTGAGTCACTCACCGGAAGTATGCATAAAAATGAATAAATGAATAAATAAATAAACAAATAAAAGCAATAAATAAAAGTCACCTTTGTTTTCTTTGCAGTTGATGCACACGATTCAGCCGTCCCGTTGTCGTCTATACAAGTATCTCAGCTCAGTGGTACATTGCGCAGCACAAACACACGACAACACTCAGTGTTGCAGGGATATGGGTGTTCATGAAATTGGACCGCAATGTTTGCAGATGTGCAAACCACAAGTACAATTCACTTCCTTTATAGTTCATTATACGTTTCTTTTGAGGTCTCTTCATTTTTATCAACATAGTTTAATATTTCACTATAATCAATTACACTGATATATATTTCACAACGATTTTGCTAAAGAGAAATTACTAATTGAATAAAAATTAAAGAAATAACGTTTAGAGAAGAGGATTTGAAGAGCCATTGAGAATTTCGAATATTTCAATCATAAAGATTGAAATTTAACGTTTGGAGGAAGAAAGCGGTTGGAAATCTCTCATATTTGAGTTATTCTTAGCAATAAATTAAAGTTTTCTTTGAAGAAGCGACAATTTTAGTTCCAGAAAGGAATTCAAATACTTCCAGAAATGAGAATTATGGAACTACTTAACTAAATAACGCATATATACTAGTAAGCAACCCTAATATTCCAATATGATTATAATCGAAATTCTGAAAGTTATATATAAAAAAAGAAGGAAAAAAGCACTTATTGGAAAATTCTACTAAAGAAGAAACCCTCTAAAGAAAAAGATCAAGTATAACGTCTATAATTTAAAGGAAAAAAAGCTGAGCCATGGAACATTGTAGATTTTTTTTTCTTGCTTTGATATGATTATCGAAATATTGCCCTCGAAATCGACTCAAACATTTGTACATAGTGCAATTTAATCATTTCTTAAATCCCTCTCTATTATTCGGTTTCATCTTCGAATGAACTCTCTAAATGTCTCTGAGGCTTCTAATCGATATTGCTTTATTGATATGCGGGGGAATGTGTTATCACTTTAACACTAGTGATAACATAGGTCATTAATTTCACTGATTAATTAATTGCTAAAGAATGATTTCCAATAGGCGAGATCATAGTTTAGGCAATGATACGATTATGAAACATAGAAAAGTTTAATTTTGAATCTTAATTCATATAGTTAAGTGTTATGGAAATAAATTGAACATAATAGAGCGTAAAGTAATATTTCAATTATAGGGTAATCCTCGTCAATTATGGGGAACGAAATCGTTACGTAAAGATCTCGTCGTATGTCTCGCTAAATGGGATCAAGTTATGCAATGCCATCAATCAGGACTTCGAGCAAGAAAAATACCAAAAACACCAACAGTTACAGCACATTAAGTCAAATTTCTCATCGATACAAAAGAAGAAGGAGAAGAAAATATGCGGACGAATGCATAGAATTTTTTTTTTTGGAAATTTCGAATGAATGTGAAAATGATTATTAACATTTCTCTCGAAATTGTATCTCATCGATTTTCCTCCTATACGTCTCTATTGTATATCATCAAATATTATAATTATTAAAGAAAAACTAAAATATTCATTCGATTCTTTAATGAAATTCACTTAAAATGAAAATAAACCGAATTTCCTATCAATTACAAGTGGTCTTGGATGTCGATGTGTCGCCACTCTCAAGATTTCAACAGATCGAACTCTCTATCGTCACATAACCTGTAAATTATATGCAACAGAAAGAAATAGAAGAAGAAAAAAAGTGCAATCTGGAGTCTGCTACATAGAATGATTAGATCCCAAATAAGCAAAAACGGCAAATACATGGATGATATGTTTACTTATCGAAAATGCGATCGCCATTCGGCCAAGCTGCTAGACAATGTTATTTGCGCTCATTTCTATTCATTTATGCGTTAGCAATTCTTGTCGCTAAGCTAAGAATATCCTTCAATGCTAATGAGGCATTTTTCTTGAAAAAATTGGCTAGGTTTTCAAATATTCGGGGTTATTTTTATGAAAATATCACCCCCAATTGATGAGAGTTTATTTCTCGTTGTGATATCCCTCTGTAAGCTTCCGTTAAATTAATATCGTAGTGGAAAATATAGCTACCATAACCTTTAAAATCATCGAATGCATTTTTCAGGAAGGAGTATCTTAACGCTTTGAATTAATTGCATACTAATTTCGCATTATATTATGATATATGTCGGCATAGGATTGTCCAACAGAATAATGTCCTCATGGATATAATGGAGAATTTCATGGTAGATTGCATTCAGAGAGCAATCTCTTAGCGTTTATCAGCTATCTTACTGAAACTCGCTCAAAGTTTCCCGAAAAAAGAAAGCACTGCAGTACCATAATAATGAGATTGAATCGAGTGTTAGCGATTAGATTCTTGGTTAAGGTATCTGTGGCCTCTTTAGAAAATTCAAGCATCGTTCTCTGAGGAACACAACTCGCAAAGTTTGAGTGTTTCAACACAGACGTATTCGAACGATTAGTAATTTGGCAAATACGAACCGGCGATTACGATACCAGCATCACGTTGGCAACATTAACGACTTCAGTCCTCCGTATGAGATATAAACCACATCAAAATTCATTTATTTCAGTAATATGAAAGAAAGAATATCGTTTTCAAGGTTTCTTGAAATCGAATTCAATGAACACAAACCAATGGCAATGGATGAAGTAATGATCAATAACCGTTAACATACTCTTCGTCTTGCATATGAAAGAACGTACAAATATATAAATATAAATGAAAACTGTGCGACATTGAAGCTGAAATAATGAGACGTAATGATTAAATCAAGAGAACGATCAGAAAAACGGTGCAGCGAAACGTATCGTCAGCGAAGTTGAAAAAGGAATCTGTAAACAATGAGCAATAGAAGAGATATTTGATGGCGGTGATTGTTTGTTGTTGCTATTCTCGAGTATGAGATCGAAATCAATATTCTCGCGTAGCAATAAAACGGTCATCCTCTCAAAATTATTCGGAAGATAGTGCTCACAATTTGCTGTGATATTAAATTCCACGTGTTTATGTTTGCAATCTGTTAAGCGGAAATGGAAACGAATTATGGGAATGAGAATATGCATACATATGAAGGAAAATGTATAGAATTTACTGGAGATGGATTCAGCGTTCTCATGGACAATGCTCTACACTCTAAAGTTTATTCAAGTACAAACTAAGAAGTATATGGACCGACAGTGCTAACATATCAGTTCTTTTACTGTAACTATGAAAGGTAATTAAACAATGTACCTTCCAAATATAGGACGGATGATCGCCGTTGAAAGTTCTACATCAAATTTGAGTAATGAATATCATTAGCAGCATCCATTAGAGGCGATACTTCGGAGGTTTTTCCGGACAGAGTACAACTTAGATCACAGGAGAACTAATACGCAATGAAGCGCTACGAGACAGAATTGTTCATAGATATAAGAGAGGCTCTTATTTGCATATCTTTGCGAATACTCGTAATACCGTCATTGAATTCGAAGTTCTTTAGCCGCTGTGGCATCAAACCGTTAATGCTGCGAGATGCAGTAATTAAGTAATCTCATAGGGGAAGCAAATGTCTTGGACTTTTTCGATCCGAGTGGATAAAATTTGTTTTATCTGAGACTAAATTAAGGAAAAAAAAGAGAAAGTATCAGCGCCGAAATGAGCCAAGAATATCTCAGAGATAATCATTTGAAATCATTAGCAAAAAATATGAAAACTCAAATGTGTGATAATCGAGAGAATCGTCTCTTTCAAGGAGACAGTGAATAGGCTAGTGAAGTGCTACTCTAGGAGTTAGCTCCTTTTTGCTTTAGCTGGTCTAGCTCCTCTTAACGATCTGCACCCTTTGTCGACATGCGGTCAGGTGTGAGGGCGGACAGTTTATCATGTTTATACAGCTAAAGTGACAAACAAATAGGCATTCATCTCTAACAATGATGTCTTCGATGGTCGACAGGAACCCGTAGATGCACGGGACGAGCTCCATGCTGCAGCCGAACCCCTCACGCGCTCCCAAGACCACACCTAGAGGCCCGCTCGACCCTAAGCCCATTCTAAAAGTTGGAACGAATACATAAGTGCGTCAACCTCTTTTATATCCTCCCAATTCTGAATCAAGCTAGCTTCATAATGCATGCTCGGCGGTCGTTTGATATACCTATATGTCCTTGACCTCCTCTGACTTACTTTGCACCCATTCTCACTTGACCTATGACCGAGCTGTCTACGTTCCACTACTCATGATTTGCTGCCCAATAGGTGCTGGAAAAATCTCTTTCATTTAATAGATCCTTCTCATTCTCTCTTATGCAATGTCTCGTAAATATTGGTGCCACTGCCGTCTGTGATTCATTGCCACTCTGTCCATCATTTCATCATTAACGATTAACAAACACATGCACGTTTGTCTCTGCGATTTCGTTTCGGAGCGAACTATTCAAACATACTTCATAGAAGCAACGAAACGAAGAGTGGTAGAGGTTGAGGTAATTGATGGATTTCATTCTCTGTAAGGGAATGAAGGGCTTCTTATTCATAAACACGGGGAGGGTGCACTTAATGGATCATGTGGATATCCATGTGACTTAGCCATGTTGTTCTCAAATTGCAGGATCCTCCTCTCTATCCCTTTAAACTTTCAGACGTGATCAGAGCCGTTCGCTCAAGTTGGCTATAATACGCTTATGCCCACTGTTTTCACTCTGCAACAATTTACACCCAAAATAATTTACTCTCCTTCCAGCAAGGAATTCTGGTAATCAAATGCACCATATTTGCGATAGTTAATGCTCACCCAACATATCAAAGGAGGGACGGTGTACCCCTTTCGAATCCCTTTTCCCGTGAAAAACTAGACTTCCAGGCAACAGGTTAGGCTACAAATTTGGGACTTTTTTTTACACAAATGATGCACTTTGAAGGGCGTCGCAAAAGACCGCAATTCTGAAGGAAGAGCAGCAATCACAATTTTATGGGCTGAAGATTTCGGTCAAAAATAGAAGCAATAAAAATTTCCTAAAACTGGACACGGAAGTGATGTCTACAGGTGATGTTCGGCACAGAACTGCGCCTATTCTGAACAACTTTCTAGAACCTCTTTCACAGCCATCCAAGATATTCCAGAGATACGCTGAATAGAGGATTGCGAGTGTAAAGACTGAGGCGATATTACCTGTTGTGTAGCTCTAAGAGAAAGAAGAAAACGTCTCGACGTGCTATTGTTGTGCAGTTTGCTATGATTTCTGCCGGATCCTGTAGCGTTTGTGCATTCAATCTGTGCAGCTTATTCACTTAACCTAGTCAAAGATCAGTCGATCGCTCACCCGACCCGTGTTATATTTCCATCGATGAGTTGAAACAATCTATCTGAGTCCAGGACAAGGTTAGGTTATGTGTGAGATTCCTCTGCTACTAGAGAAAGCAGCCGAATTTAGATAGGTCATCAGCAGCGAGAAAGCAAGGAGGAGGAGTTCACTTCGCGACGATCGAGGTACAAGCTTCATTGGCTCACGAAAGAGGAGCTCACCTTCGGATCATCGCCGCGTTGATGGAGCGAACCTAGTTTGAGTGCTGCGATTTACTAGGATAGAAATAATATCATAGACGACGGGATGACTTTCTAGGCGTTTACTACTTTTGAAGCTACTCATTTGCATGTGTTTTGCTAGGGATTAGAGATAAACAGCAGCACAACTGCACCGGTATGGGGAGGGGTTTGATGGGGAAGGGGGAAATGGAAAGCACGGCTGTATAAGATTATGAGAGGAAATATTTTTGCTGCACATCGTGGCAATAACAATAACATTGCCTCTATCGGTGGTTTCGATTAGTGTTGTTCTACAGAAGAGTACAAGTCACCTTGTTTCAATTATAACTCGATTATGAGCGTTCGACAATCCGCGCCGTTCCCCCTCACTCTGGTGGAAAAAGTCGTTTGCCATCCTTCCGCCTATAAGGAAAGGTGGGGAGGAAGAGGGACGGAAGAAGCAACTTTACCGTTTAGATGCCACCAGAAAACAATCGGTCTCTGAATTCGCTGCACTCCAGTTCGCCTCTTCGTTGCAAAGACTTCTCCTCATCCATTAACCACATTCTCCGCATACAAATATTGTTCAGCTTAAGGTTGTGCATGCATAACTGCACTGATTCACCTTTATTTTACCTGCGATGAGGTGGAGGTAAGAGAAACGAAATTGATGATCCCTCCGGCGATGGAAATATTTCAAGTACACTGAAGAAGATGGGGGTGGGTGGTAAGGGAAGAGGACGGGAGGAGGCAGTCAACTGACCATAACAGTAGACGCATCACTCCATGATGCACGTGCGCAGCATGTGGCAGCAGCTGCACATCAGACGTCGTTACATCGGCGTCCTTCTTCTTTGTGTTAGCTATCGCTCGACAGATTGTAGGCAGTTTTTATTTCTGCTAAACGTGGAATAAAGCTCTTTGGAGCGTATTTACTACCGTGACTGTTGTTTTCCCACTGAGAGGAAGATGCTTTTGTTGGAAGGATGAGGTTCAGGAAACTGGAAGGCGCAAATACCTCACACCCTTAAGAAACGGACGTCTTGGTAGCACTGCCTAAACCCTACGCTTGAAGACAGCGGGCACAGAAAAAATGAACACGTGAAGTATCAAAAGTTGAGAAAACGAGGGGAATATCGTTGTTCGGAGGTTTCCGCTGGCTTGAATTCACTAGCCTATAGATCGAGCTCAACCTCGACGTTCGATTTTAGGTTGATATTTCTATGCGATGGATACTGCGGTGAAATTTTTTTTTGATAGTTGTCGGCAGTGGTTGCTGAAATTGTGAGTTAGTGCGAAAATGAGTGCTGGTACGAGTGGGTTACGATCCGCAACACTGCCTCCATTGTTAATCACTTATGTATGCAAATACTGCATTCGTTTACATTCGTTTAGGAAAGTAACAAATCGCCTTTTTTTAAATTATTACATTGTTTATTTCCTAGAAAATGGCGAGGAATTTCCCATTGTATTCATAAAAAAGAGAAAAACCCTTCTTTCGACTACATACGAAATGCGGCATATTGATTTTATGAGTGACGCTAGTCGATTAATGTGACTTTTCGTTAGTTTTCAACTTTTATTCTCCAACAAATTGCCGTTTAAACGAAGAATTCTCCCGTTCAGAGTGTTTCTTTACGCTGTTTTTACAATGAAATGAGTCGTATAACCGAGCCGAGTGTCTTATCCAACGTGCATCACTTGCCTATGTGTATATATGTGATATGAGTAACTATTTATGTAATCCGTTCCATATTAGATGCAGTGATTTGTCCGCTCCGAAGACCGTTCCCATTGTCGTTGCCTCTTTTCCCTCTTCTGTTTAATGCTATCGATGGGGATGAGGGGGTTTTGATTAATTTCATCTGCTTTCGTGAGTTATTTTATGAGGGGATCGAAAGCAATGAGTTGGGGGACAATTCTTCTTCCCCATCTCGAATCGATCAGCTAGCCGTCAACACTACTTGACATCAGGTGCAAAATCCTTCTTTACTGAGAGCGTTATTTGTCGTACGTATTATTCCAGTGCATATGGAACCTTTTATCTCTGAATAAAACGTCACCGTAGGGATCGATAGGGTGTAATTCATTCTCGAAGCACTAAATGCGAACATACAGAGTTCTCATATTTTAGCAGATACATGGGCGATTGGAACATCGGAGATGGAGGGGGAGGGGAGTACTTTTTAATAAACATTTCTGCTTGATGCTGAAACTCGAGATTTCTCATTGTTCTTGAAATGTTTTGAGAAAAAAGCCTGTCGTTTTGATTCGCTAATTTAAGGAGGGAGGGGGACGATTCTAAAGTGGATGGGAATTATCATAGCGTCTCAATAATCCAAAAAAATTAATGTTGGCGTTGGTACAAAGGATGGAGTTTGTACTATGTTGGTGATTTGCACCCGAAAATGTTTCTAGCGATCATTTAACGAGATATTTCGAGGGGCCAAAATGTTTCTTTCGGAGGATGCACTTCTTATCGTCACACACAAAACGTGCGTCGTCAGGATGAAGGCAGCTCGAGAAGCATGCTAGAGGAGCTGCCACGGTATGCGCTTTTTGCGATTCCGCTTGCCGGACCAACCGCTTCCGTAAATAATGAAATCCACAAAATGTTTCATTCGTATTTCGGATGGCTCAAAAATTCGGCCATAACTTTTTATTCAAAGAGAAAACTGATTTTTATGTCATCGGACGGGTACAGAATACAAACTCCATCAGTTACTAAGTTCATGCGGTATTTTCGGAAGCATTGAGGTTGACTGCAACGTTTTTGGAAATTGATACTTGAACTCGAGGGTGTATATATGTATGTACGAGAGGTGCATTATATTTGCGAAATTGAAGAGCTCGAGCTTCAGTTGTGCAGCTAAGGTCACCAGATAGACACATAGACGCCTGGAAACGTCCACACAGGTGCGCAAGTCACTGTTATATGTCTCATAAATGCAAATGTAAAAGAATGAGTGGGTCATTTCTCGTAATGCAACGCAATTTCGGATTTTACAGCAGCTGTACCTTTGAGCTCATTCACTCTAGTGGGCAGCAAAAAAAATTGTCTCACTTACTTAATGCGGTATATTCATGAAGAAATAAAAACGCTGGAAGTTGCACATTCTCCTCTCTGATCTCCTTCATTGGCCTCTCTCCTCCCCCTCCTTTGCACCATTTCCCTTCAGAGCATCTCCGCATAGAGGGATGCATTTCTCTTTGCTCTGACCTTTCTTTCTTGAATTCAGCGTTTCTAAAATTGTTATATCTACAGCTGAATGAATGATAGTATTTCAACTTTATATATGTGTGTGTTTTTCTGGAAGAGATTCCACTAAAATTCATTAATAGCGGTAAAAGATAAAGCAGGTTTAAGTTAATGATTAGTGTCAGCAGATTGGGTGGAATTTATATTTGGATTATACGATGAGATATATTTGCAAGTAATGAAAAAGATCTGAGATCTGCAACGGCATCACTAGATACGACCCGACCGTTCTCTCGTTGATATGCGGACGCATGTAGCTCTAGCTCTATGTGTTTTTTAGCCTGTTTTTGAGGTAGAATTATGAGATGGCCGACGACTCTGAGATGGCAGATCACAGTGAAATTAAAAGAGAGAGGGGAGGGAGTTAAAGAAGGCAGGAGGGGACAGAAAAAGACATGGTTGATATCTGAAGCCTTCATAGAACTGTTTTATTCGATGTTTTAGCCTATCATTCAACAGTTTCGATCTTCTTATTGGCCACATGTTGCCACGACAGGGTTGTTATCAAGCTCATAATTTGTGATTATTAATCAATCTGTTCTCAAAGCGCATATCTCACTTTTTCTTTCGATTTCAGGTTTAATGTATAGAAAGGAAAAAGGAGAGAGTAGAAATAGGGGTCGGCCCGAAGCGGATGTATCAGAATGGGTGGCATCCAATACGAGAGTAAGCGTTTTTGATTCTCTTTAAAACATTAAGTAAAATTGTTACTTTTTAATGTACAGTTTAATGCTTCAGTCATCTCTTCAACTACAATGAAAGGAAGGATATCCTAGTAGTTAGTCCACGTTTATTCGTTTCCTCCCTATCAGTGGAAATTTTATTTTATTTTTATTTTTTACTCTTATATTATTTCAGTTTAGTTCTAGTTGCCGACATTTCCACTCTTGTACTAGTGAGATGATCTTCGTTGGATGTTAATGAAGTATGAAGCATAAGCAATCTCTGCAAGTAATGAGCCTAATATGGTGTGGAATTAATCACTCTCTCCTCTTCCTCTCTCCATAGGCAGTTTTTGCCTTCCTCCAGAAAAGCCTTTCTTTACAGGATTCTTAATTCGTTGTCTTTGAAACGACGTTCTTTCGTTCATGACTACATCATCCAATCTTTTTTTTTTCAGCAAGCGAACCCGCCATCCACGCAGGGCTTTCGGTCTTTACGCTTTCAGCCAGCCGTTCTTAATATACCGTCAACGACTTATGAACGTATGTACTTTCTATATTCATCCAGTGGTATTTTTTTCATCGACTCCAGAATTTGTTTTATTTGTAGAATCCATAGTTTTTGATTTCAGGATCCAGTTTCGTATCCGTGTTCCGGTTTTCTTTAGTTCGACATGCTTAGTTTCAGTTTTATTTCCCGGAGAGTGAAAAGAAAGATTTTCATGATTGCTCATTTTGTTGGGTATATTGCAGAAGAGAAATGTCTCATAATAAAATGCAGTGTTCAGCCGTAATTCAGAACCGTCGATTTGCATTATCCACAGTTGTGAATAGAGTACTTGTCAAAGAATATATTAGGAAATTGGAGGAGTCAATGAGGTCATGTAATCTCATTTCCACTTTTGAAGTTACAACTTGAGAAACCGCTTTCAACTTCCACTCCAATTTTAAAGTTATAATATTTCAACTGCGAGTTCAATTCTCGAGGTACAGTTCGAGAAGTCGATGCAAGACTCAATGGAAATACAAGATAGTAATATAACTGTAGAAGATTTAAACGCCTTATGTAGATTAAATAATAATGCGATGCATCTTAAAGACAGATTATTTTCGGCGTCTTGATTTTGCCTTCACTCGATTTATTCATTGCTGATTGCTGATCGTCTCTGAAAAGTTAAACACCTCATTTCTTGGTGGCACTCTTTTCTCGATTCTTCATCCGATCCGTTGACTTTCATCTGTCTCTACCTAGCAGAATTATGCGGAATTTATGTGTGGCATTTTCAATCAGCCCACAAGTTTTCACATGTCAGCCTTTTTTCTGACTTCAGCAACTAATGAAGTGAAGACATAGCTGTCTGTGTAGAAAGGAAACGAAAGCAGTATCCTTGTGAGTGGTGAAGTGATCTGTTTGCAAATCTTTGGCTCTCTCCCACTTCAATTTTCGCCTTTTCATTCACAGATATTTTCAGTTGGTTCGAATGGTTTTTGTTGCCATTTTCAGTTCTCTGAACTCTTCAGAGATGGCATGTAAATTTATGTTCACAGTTTTATATACTTCTTGTTTGATTTTTATGCCGCCGGTCGATATCCTAAGGATCTCGAACACCTGGCTAAGAAAAGAAAATATGAGATTTGGTGCTCTTATTATTATTAATTTTTTTTTTCTCATATTCGTGAATTGCAGAGGAGTCCGAATCGGATAGCTCTTCGTCGACGCTCTTCCCAGAACCGCTTGATGGAGGATATGGCTGGGTCATTGTACTGGCCTCTTTCTGCATTCACTTCATTTGTGATGGTTTGTTTCTCTCTTTTTTCCTTCCATTTCCGTCTTTAGGTTAAAGAGTAATGCTCTGGAAAAAAACGAGTTCCTGCCTTCTCTTTCGTGAATGACCGACTTAGTACTCCATATTGACTATTAAATCTCTCATCACCATCATTTCTATTTGTTTTTGAGTATTTCTGATGAAATTTATTGCAACAATAATTTCGATGTTGAATTATTTGGTTAATTAATCCGCTAGATATATCGTAGCACTCTTTGAGTATCTAAGGTTCCATGTATACCATTGATCGATAACTCTTTTAACGTTGAAGAAGAGACGTGATAATATTTTTCAATATAACTTATATATAGCAAAATTGGAAAAGACGACAAAACCTTGAGGGGTATTTTATTTCTGTGAGATGTTATTTACTTGGTAGGTAGATGCGCATTTGCGCATTCCTGGATAAACTTCGCCAGTACCGGGCGTTTAGCTAAAGAACAGTGTCGAT
The DNA here is from genome assembly GCA_037576465.1 of Parascaris univalens. Taxonomy (NCBI): domain Eukaryota; kingdom Metazoa; phylum Nematoda; class Chromadorea; order Rhabditida; family Ascarididae; genus Parascaris; species Parascaris univalens. The sequence continues at coordinate 70,950,332 of CM075173.1, read as the reverse complement.
GGAAGTTAGGTCCTATAGTACACATTGATATTATTTTATGATCAGAGGTGCATTGAATAGAGATGTTGCTGTTTGCGCTTTACGTTAGTTTTTTCTTCCATTTTTTTTTCTTTCAGGTATCTCATTCTCGTTCGGGATCATGTTTCCTGAAATTCAGCAATACTTTAATGCGACAAAAACGATGAGCGGCGTTGTAGGTTCAATATTTCTATCGATACCACTACTCTCTGGTCCATTGGCTGCAGTACTCACGGATATCTACGATTGCCGGTAATGCTATAATCCTAACTAGCAAGTGTTATTCTATTTCAGAGGCATATGCTCGTATAGGAAAACGGAGAGAAATTCATATTTTGCGCTCGAAGCGTTAAAATGCGGGTATTATTGATAGATTTTTTCATAAACGTGAAGTAAATCATAAAATGATATATATCAGAAATAATTTGTGAGTTAACGAGGCTGTTGTTTTAACGCACGAAAATTGAACGATATGAGACGTTTCGCTTTTGCGTAACAGATTTTTTCTTTGCTTAAAAGCTCATAAACTAATCTGATCGATGAAGATACTAAAGTGGAATTAATCTCTAGGCAAGTTCGTTTTTCTTCTTTTGCCTTTTTCTGCTTTTTTTTGCTTTTGGTTCGGCGATCTCCCAGCAGATTTGCATCGAAGCAATCGCCTCTATAGAAATGTGTTTTATACGGCGATATGAAGAAGCACATAAATAATGCTCATCTTTAGAGGGAAATGTATAATTGCTTGAGAATAGGATGAAAAATGAATATGGAAATTGTAAGTTGCAATTGAAATTATTAATAGGAAGCATTTCATAAATCGCTTTAAATGAGATAAAAAAGAGCATTTTTAGAATGTTTATATTGTTGTTATTCTACGGGAATTTTTTCCCTAATGTAGGACAATTTTAGGGTAATCAATGAAATGAAAGGGGGGGTTTTTTTGAAGAAAGGGAGGGGGCGACAGGGAGAGAAAAGAGGGAGATGCGATTTGCCCCCCTCCCTCCTCTCCTCTCCCAAAAGCAAATTCTCATCTCAACGATTTGTGGTAGAAAATTCAAGAGAATGATAAATAAAATAAACGGAAACTGCTGTAATATCAGCTTCAGAGAAACTTTATTTGTTCAAATTTCAAGAGTCCGTGTTTTTATTTCTTCTTCTTCTTCACTGCTATGTGTGACGTGCAGTAACATCGTCTGTGTATCACTGTAATTATTCTCATACTATAAAAGAGAATAACGATTAAATTATGCCCCCGTTTTCTGTTACAGTATAATGACCTTTGTGGGCGGGGTGATGGCGGCTACCGGATCGTTTCTATCGTTTTTCGCTTTCGACATATGGCACTTCATGATAACGTTTGCAATTGTGACAGGTGTTGGGCTCAGCTTCTGTTATAATACAGCTATTGTGGCTGTCACCTACTACTTTCAGGTATACTTGCTTCTGCATAAAAAAGTAATTGGGCTGTCTAAGTGATTTGTCTTTTTTTGATATTTTTGCACATTGTATTTGTTTCGTTGTTTTGTTTTTGTTTTTGTTTTTGTTTTTTTTTTTTTTTTTTTTAGTGTTTATGGGATGTTTATGTGCTAATTTTAAGTTTATTGTGTTGCATATTTGCGGTTTTGTGAGTGCTGTTTTGAATGGTTTTAGTTCGCCGACTTAGTGATCACTAATACGTTAGTTATAAGGCTCCAATTCTGGTTACTGACGCTTCATAGGAATAGTGAATTTTAGATGAAATTCGTTGTTTTAGAAGAAGAGAGCACTTGCAACGGGGATTGCGGTATGTGGCTCAGGTGCTGGCACATTTGTTTTCGCGCCCGTTATTGAAGTCGTAAGTGTTTTTTTATCTTATTTCTCGAATTTGCAATGAGCGCATCCGACATTCGAATGAAGTAATTGCTTGCTCTAAGCAGACATCAATATGCGTTTGCCGAGAGGAGTTTATGAGAGTAACACTGGTACTGGTTATTCGTTTTATTAAAATATACTGAATATTTTACTTTGAATAGCAAATAACCGGAGGAGGATATACGTAGGAATTTGCTTTTCGAGGTTTCCTAAATATTCTCATATTCTCCGCAGTTTTCACAATAATTCAAATGGATGGAGGCAACTTTAGAGACGTTCGGCGTTTAATGTCGGTGGTTGTCGTTAACAGTTTGTTTTTTGTCACTTCAGTAGCCTTCACTGGCCAAAACTTTTGTCTTTATTCAACTTCTTAATGTGGATAGTCACTGATAACTAAATTCAGGAGTTATTAAGCAGCTTTTGTGGTGCATTCCGCTTTTTGGACATACACCGATGCTGCTAAATGAGGCTTATCATCAAAAAATCATCTTTAAAACAAACATTTTGAGCTCATATTTGACGAAAGACATAAACGTTGTTTGACGACACTTCCGCTATTGGTGTAGATTCCGGCTCCGGTGATGGAATCGATATTTTTGATATCAAGGAAGTCATTCTTGACTCGACTGAGAAAATAAGCGAATTATAAACTGAATTCAACGTAGAGACTGGTGGAGGTGATCAAAAGCTACGAGATGGTGATCAGTTGCGTCGATCGGAACAAGGGAATAGTGAATCAAATACAGCATCAGAGTAACAGTGAAAGATATCAGTGCAAGTGAAGACATTAAAATGCACTTCGAACGTGCGTGCAGTTTATCCCATCGTTGATATCGCTTGTTTGCAGCTGTTCAACAAATTCGGTTGGCGTATAACCCTTCTGTTTCTTGGTTTAGCGCTTCTTCTGCTCGTCGGATGTGGTTTTATGATCAAGGTAACATTACTTTATGGAACGCATTCAAGTTCATGTCTTATAAGTTACGAAGAAATTATTCAAATGGTTAGAAGGATAGGATCAGATGACTCATAAGCCGACAATTTATCATCTGCTGTGCGAATTAGTCCTAATCAGTGGTATTGACAAAGGATCAGATTTTGTGTGCAACTTCCATGCGTAACATCCGCTAGCTTTTGAACTGATGTTGCACCGATGTTTTCCGAGAATACCGAAGTTTCGAACTTCCGTGCGATCTACTGTTTCTAGGTGTTTATGCACTTGTGCCATATAGCACGTCACATCTGCCGATATGCATCTATATATGTCCATCTTTCTTATTCTTTCAACTTCACTTCCGCTGAAACTGGATTTACAAGAACCTTTAGATATAATCTGAATTGGGATATAATGTTTTTCCAAATTTCAAGTGGACTGTGCAGTTGAAGAAGTAGATACGGATCCTTAAATTGTTCAGAGAAGTCTGCATTGGTGGAAGCACTTTCGACAGTTTGTTGTTTGATATGCTGTTATTTCCTTTTTTTAATGTGTAGGATCTGGAGTGGCCACAGGACACGCTCGAGTACAAGAGAAAGAAGTTCATCGAGAAGACTGAAAGAGAACGAGCTCGAAACAGACTTCGATTTATTGGCGACGAATCAAGTATTTTCAATGTAAGTAGTTGTGTGCGTTTTGTAGAGCAAATGAAGTTGTTGATTTCTATGAGTTCGCAAAAGATGAATCATTCAATGAAACAACACTGCTGCTCGTCGATTCGAGTGTGGCATTAATTGGAGGAAATGGACCTCAGGGTATCATTGAAGAAATGCCTGCATTCATTCTCCTATTGCTGCGAATATTTGGAGGGGGGGGGGGGTTGGTAGGTTCTCTGCGAACCTACTTGCTAATGAGGTTATGGTGGTGAAAATTAACGCTTATAATTTGCTTATTAATGAATATTTGTTAACGTTCGAATTTCATTATCTTTTGGGTCCGTCATACTTCTTTCTTTCTGGCAACACTGTTTGAAAAGCTCGAAGATTAAGTATTGCCGGCTGAACTTTGTGCTGTGATCTTATTATCCCCGATTGAGTTAGCTGAGGCAGAATGTGTAGTACAATTTAAAAAAAAGAAGAGAAAACCTGTATAAAAAAAGTTGAATCAGAAAATTATAAAGAGATATTATAGAGTCTTGTTTGTTCTGTGCAGTTTTGTGTTACTGAAGAGAGTAGCATAAGTCATACGATACTATAGGATTATACAGCTACAAGAATCACCGCTGAGTAAGAAGAGGGGAGGGGGGATTTTTATGGTTGAATTAAGGGGAGGACGTTGGAAGGGAAAGAGGGTCTTTTGCTTCTCCATTGAACACTAGTATAGAGAGCTATCGTCGTGCAGTTTCATGTGTGCAGTTATCAGCATCACCTCTAAAACAATCTTCTGATCCGTTGTTTAATTTCCGAATTAATTTTTTCTTAAGTTGGCGGATTTCGAGCAAAAATTCATCATTTGTTCCCTTCACTCATTTATGAATCGGTCGACCATGGAAACGGGTTTTTTCTTCGTCGTCGGAGTGCTCACACAGATCCGTTAGGTCACTTCGGTATCTGCTAGAGCTAGAGTTTTGAAGTGTGCTGTTTTATCATTTCATAGGAGAGTCATAGACATCAGTTTGTAATTTATAAGTTGTTGATTCACATCCTATGATCGATGAGATCGAATTGCAGCACGCACAAGAAAAGCAGTTGTTTGTTCTTTCTTTAGCAATTTATGTTACCGATAGATCTGTTGAGCGAATCTAGTCCATTCATTCAGCGCTTGAAATTTCAATTCCTAGTTTTGTATGTTATTCGGGTGGATGATGATGTAGTTGTTGTTTCGAGCTTAAAAAATGTCCTCAAATGGGGGCCAGTTTTGTGGATGTTGTACCGCGGCACGTGCAGTTATGGTCGTCACTAACATGCTTGAAATATTTGCAGTTCCACGGTATTGGAGTTTCGGGTTGAATAACCGCGGACAGCTATCACTAGAACACAGGTCTGTGAGGGAAGTAAACTGAAAAAGGGATTTATTTAAACCCAGGTAACAGTGTATTACAGGCCGAAATTTGTAGAGCAACTGCTTTTCCAGTCATAGGGGTTCCTCGACTCACTGTTTCAGGTAGACGTCGAATGGAATGGAACCGAGCCTCGACGAGCTGCCTCACTTCCAGAGATTTCAACTAGTGCTCGGTGGTATCTGCAACGAATGGAACCCACCTCAAGTATTCAGCTGGTAAATTTATTGAAGTATATCTCATTTTATCTTGTTTTATCAAACTTATGCGAGCTGGTTTGAGATATTCTGACCTCAGACTTCGTTATGTTAAGATTGGAATCGGAATGATTTGGTAGCGAGATATATTATATGCATGGACATCAAATATAAGTCTGTGGAGTGGTCGGCCTGCAGCGTTGGCATAGTCCTCGTACTTTTTTCCACTCAGTTCTCTTGCCTGAATGATTCATCTTGTGCTTCTCAGCTACGAACTTGTGCGGGAAGGGAGAAGGAGGAGCCGAGAGGAGGGAGGGCTAAGGAAGAGCAGCGACATCCTATGGCTTGGAGGAACATGCGATCTTTTTCGTTCGCTCATTAGCCTGATCATGTCTCGGGCTTCAATTCCACAATATATTTCTGAATATAGTCGTCAGTTTCGACATCACATATTTCCTATTGGGATTTGTTTCCTATTTATTTCTTAGTGTGCACTCAAGTCTTTATGAAACAAAACCGAATAAGAGAGTGACTTCAGAGCAGTGGCGAGGTGAAGAAACAGCCGATGAATAATGAGCCCTTACAGAGGTGAGTGTGAGGAACATTCGGAGATGAGTGTTTTTCAGTGCGCAAAATTTGCAGGAACATTCAGGAGGGAAAGTTCTATGAAGCTTGTGGAGGATGGGCTGAAAATGATGAAAAGAAAGTTTGGAAAATCGGAAGAGAATATAGAAACTGATGATCGGAGAGAAAGTGATGGTAGTCTTGATTGGTGATTTATTATCGGGATTAGCGAATTCACTTATGAAGAACTCAGAAAATTTTTGTGAAAATATGGTGGTGTTATTCTGAAAGATAAGATTAGTATTGATTGGGTGATGAAGCTTTCAGGAAGCAGTAATATGTTAAGCAAAGAAGAGAATTTAGATAATTGATTGGATAGGTTTGTAGTTATGATTGCTTTGAGTTCTCGACGTATAAGCGAACAAAGACAAGAAGCTCTTCAAATATTTCAGCTAACGAAAGTTTAACGGCTCTAACTGTTGTGATGAAATTGTGAGCGAAACATTAGTTCTATATTTTGAGTTGGAATACGAAGAGCTTTTAGTTCAGACAAAATAAAATTGCTTGTTCTTCGTTTCATCAGAGCGAATGTGTATTTCATCGGCAGAAAGTTTGTAGAGCAAAGTAAGTTAATTATTCTCTGAGAACAAGGTGGAGCATCTTTCGTCACTATTCACGCAGACGATGATCCTAAATAAGCACATCCGAGAACTGCATGCGTTTCCTTTCTACTGCTGGATACATTGAGAGCTTTTATTGTTATTTCATGGCTAATTATAAAGCTTTCGAATTTAACAGCTTTTGAAATTCTAGGTTGTAATTGAAATATTTCAAATTTTCATGCTCGGAATGCTTAAAAAAAGTTTGGAGCGCTTATTACTGACAGTTTTATTTTCTGCGACGCAGCCTCATATTACTGCATTCCAGTCGCTTCGTTTATGATCCAGAGAGTTTGGTGCGTCGTTGAGTGTCTTTATTCTGCTGATGTGAGAAAAGCTGAACGATGACAAGTCGATAAAGCGATTAGCAACTTCATAAGAAACCTTTACAACGAATGTTTAATGCGGAACTTCAGCGTAGGCTCATCCAGAACTTTGGATTGGCCCTGATCCCGTATGTTTGGGGTGATTCGAATTCTTGTTTAGTAAGCAGTGCTGTGGTTTTGCAGTAGTTATTTTAGACATTTCGTTTTCGGCGAGACTACTGCTATTCATCTCTGTGTCCATTTAGGAGGTATACTTCAGGTGAGAGACGCCATCAGTGAGCTGCAAGAATCGGTGGCAAGAAGCAAAAGTGTGGGCACATTTCTTCGCGCCGCATCGATTGCTAAAGAATTAGTGTCGGTGCCGGAACCTGAGCTTGTGGTGCAACAAGAGCTAGCTCATCTTGACCTACAGGTAAACAGCTCTGTTATTTTGGGTGCTTCTCCAAATCACATCTAAACCATAGTAAAACGAGCATTACATATTGCTGAAAATAGTTGGTTTTACAGCGGTGAAATATTTCTTTACCTTCTCAGTCTGCCTTTCTTTCAGACGAGTTCTTTCCACCCATTCCACGATCACTCTAAGAGGGAGGTATCGTTGTTCGCATCTCATGCCCGCTATCCTTTTTTTTCTACTTTTTCATTTCAACTCAGGGTCACTTATTGTTTGTTGTGATCTGTTAAAAGTCGTCCTGCATTTATGTGTAAAGATGATTTTCTCGCAGCTTTGAATTACTTCACTTTACCCATTTATTTAATTTCTCAGTTACTTTTTGCCATATATGTAAATGAGCGCTTCGTGATGTGTTTTCTGTTCCTAGAAGAATTGTGATCACAACGCAGCGTCGTAGATCTGTGCCGATTCGATATCGTACACGGTGTTTTATGAAAGAAATTATATTATCGGCTTTACGATCTATAATGCACCCAGATAGTGGAATGGAGAGGGGACAAAACTGATTAAGTCACAGAAATTATTAATGACGGTGTATTTTTAATGGCTTGTTTTTCGAGGATCGTTTCAACTTGTAACTTGAAGGTTTCATCGAATGTTCCGATAAACGTGGGTTTGAATCGACGCCGTGTGTGGTCAAATACAAGCCACTCGGTTGGTGATCTAGATATCGGCCCAAATGAAGTGCGTGGCGAGCTTGCCAGCATTGTCACCAAAAACTTCAGGTAGTTCTTATCAGCGTATTGTCCTTTCGTTATCACTTTTATACTACCTTCACATGAGTGGTTTTACATTCGAATCGAATGCTTCCTGCCACGGTTACGTTATTGATGTTTACGGATGGGAGCGGCAGAGGACAGATAGCACAGGCATGAAAGCTTAGTTATTCTTAGATTAGAAAAATATATGATTGTGGAGATTAAATGCTTCTGCGTTTTCGGAAGCATTGAACAGACGATTTTATATGTTGTCTACCCGTGTATGAGGAGAAACCTGCTTCTACACAACAGCGGACAGATATTAGTTGCTTTAATCCAGTGTAATGATGTCATAGAAATTTGTCCGAGTTCTAGCAAATGAGCCCGCTTGCTGAATGGAAATAGAGTGCATAGGCGCCAACAACGCTCAAGCCAGTAGTGTACGAACAAAATTTCTCTCCTTTCCCCCTCCTTTTCTTAGCCTACCCACTCCATCATCTTCTACAGAAGCAAGCAAATAAGTATTTCGGGCTTAGTCGCAACGTGTCTTTTTTTGTGATGTAACAGTGGGGTCACCTCTTTCGTTCTCTTATGTTGTCATCTCGCGAATCATGAAAGGGGGTAATTCTTAGAGTGTGCTAAAATTCCCGTTGAAAATTTTTATATTTAAAAGTGACTATGAATAAGGTCCATAGGACGTTATGTATTGAATAACGGACACTAATTAAACCCATATAGATGCTCTCTATTATGCAAAGGCAAAAATATATTTCAGATATCTTCATTTTCAGTCCATTACTGTGATTTTCTAACTCATTTCTTCATTCTGCTCGTAGAGAAAGAAGTCCACCTACTATGCTTACTACACGATTTCAATTTTAATGTTTACTGACAAATTCAAAATCATTAACTCACATCCCGTTTTTCCTGACGTTATGAATGTCATGGAAAATAGACAAATACGCCTCCAGAGTTCGTTGTGGTATAATAGTCCTTTAAAACGTCCATTGTTTATCATTATGGTTTCAGTCTCAGCAGTAGTAGTAGTAGTTCATCGTCGGGTACATGTTCAACGCAATCAAATGAAGGGGACGCAGGGTCATCTCGTTTTCATGCAGTTGCGAATAGCTCATTCAGTGAGGGAAATCATTCTAAGGTAGGTCTTTTGATTGAGTAAAACATGGTTTTGTGCCAGCATATCGTAGCATTATTGACGTAATTTCTTTTCAAAAAATATTCACATGAGTTGGATTTCTCTCTTCATTGTTTATTAATGTTTATTTGAAGGGATAACCATTGTTTCATTGCAAAGGTCTACTGCTCTTATTTCAAAGGAGTAAAAAAATTCGGCAATTTAATGCACCATATTCGTTGGAGGAAAACTGCTTTGCAATCAGCGTATGCCAGGGTACAAAAGGAGAGAAGCTGATTGCGACCATCAAGGAGTCTTCTGTTTGTTACAAATTGTTTAATCTTATATTTTGTTATTTGGAGCTGAGTGATTGCACGACCAGCATAGAGTCGAAAAGTAGAGCTATCTAGTGCTTTTGCCAAGTACCCGAGCAGGTTTTATGCATGTTTTTGTACAGTCAAGGCCGGTCGAAATCCTTGACAAGAAGGAAGGTATTCATTTATCTGCATCTGTCGCCGTTGAGCATCAACCGTTGTTGAGTGAGGACCAGAGAAGCCGAAGACTCATCAAGCCGTCGTTGATTGATAAAGGTTTGTCTTCTACGTTTTGTTATGAATACCATGAGGATGGTATGTTCCATGGTTTCTAGGGGTTTCGTCGAGGATGAGACGTGATCCTTTTGGCCCTTAAAACGTGCGTCGACGAGGTCGTGAATCTACAGAGTTTGAGAACTATTCAGTAGGAGTTCATTAACAGTTTTTTAAAAAACGGCTTTGCAAATTCGCATTGGTTCCAGGATTTTCCTTTTCGATGCCTGTGGTTTTCTTCTCCTTCTTATGTCAGAGGAAATTCGCAGATCCGGGGATCCAGAGACATCTTAGGAGTTTCCCTTAACGGGTCATTTACGGTATGAGGTGAACATTCCATTTATATCGCCTTTCTTAGTCACAGGTGCTTGACACATCAAATTATTATGAATAGCGCTTTGCGCTGAATTGGGTTTAACTACTGTGTTAGTGGAATATGATTGCTCATAGAGCATTTGAATTGCTGAAACGAATTGAATGCAGAACGCATAATTGCGAATGCAACGCCGACTGCCCGTGCAATGCGATTCTCGACAATGTTGGGTGGAGTTGGTACCGCACAAGGTCGTGTACCCGCTTCAAATATTATTAACTACCCGTGGAGACAAGAAGCTTTCGGCAGCGGTTTGAATCGTCGTGTGCCCTCTGCTCCTGCTATATTTTCTCGTAGAAAACGCAAATCGCGCACTCTTCAAATCAGTAAAGTAAACAGATCTTTTTTGTCTTTTTATTTTTGTTTGTTTATTTGTTTGTTTGTTTTTTGTTCTCACGCGCTAAACGAACACATCTGACTCGAGTTTGCAAATCGACGATGTTTTCTGTTTCCTTTCAGCCAAAATCGAGATGATCCCCAGATGCCGGATTTATAGTTACGATATAAAAAAATCTGCGGGGAAACTTTCATAGAAAGTTCAGATTACCGAAATTTCGCGTTAAGTCGTTCGACAAATGTGATATTCTTAGTGGCATTTTTCATGTTGGAAGCAACAAGTAGTCGAGGCTGATTTGCATGTCGCTAAAATAAGTTAGTGATTAGCATTTTAGCGCTCAATTGTTGGTCTTATTTTTTAAGAAAAGTAGCAGATTTCCGCCGAAAGCAATGAGTCGGAAGTTATGGCTAAAAACAGTACTGGGCAAACTTACTATGCAGTTGTTGGGAAGATTCGACGAAACCGGCAAGACGTACTTAAATCTGTCTTGGGTGTAGTTCCAAAAACCGGCTACATTTCCTTCACCGTGTTGTTTCCTCTCTTTTTCTTTCGTTCGCAGTATTGGAGCTCCCGGTTTTTTACTGCCTGCCGTTATTGGGCTCGCCTTTAAGCATCGCCAAAGCAACCGTTGACTCTTTGTTAAAATGCCTTTTTCTGTTCATGAGGTACGATATTTTTGGAATATTTCAAAGCTTGTTACATTGTAGTATTGGTTACAAAACTAGGCTGTGGGATGTAAGGCAAGATCAGAACTTCGTCATAGGAGGTGGATAGCGTTGGACTTTCATTAGAGGAGTCGAACATTTTTCCATTGTGAGAACATCACCAAAAGATTGGATGTATCACCGCAGAAACGTTAAACTGCTTCTAGCCCGCTCGAGATACTACCTAAATTTTATAGGGTTCCAGTTGATCTGCTTCTTCTCCTTCCGTTCCTCCTCTCCTCTCATTCCTCCCCCCCCCTCCCCTCCCCCTCCTTCTCCTCCCCTCCTCCTTGCTCCCCAACTTGCTTGTGCTCATGTTTGTAAACTTATTCTCATGAAGAGCTGTCAAACACTTAATTATAGGTTTTATGGGAAAAGGAACGTTCGTTTAGAAGTCCAAACAAACCAGTCTTGAGGCGTAGCCAACGTTTTCGGAAGTTTAGCGATTTTATTATAATTCTGCAACGGTTAGGAGATTTGGCTCTGGGAGGAGAATAAAAAACTTCTCGATTATGTAGCACTGTTATTGCTCTAGCTTAGCTGTGTTTTCAGTTCCATATAACTTTTTTGTTTCCACTTTACCATCTGTGATGGAATTGGCTGCTTAAGAACTGAAAGAACTGATAGTCAACGACAAGCGCTGGTTGATTATACTTAGAGGAGGACCATTATGCAATTGCACAAAATTAATTTAGATATTTTTCTTATTTTATTCGCGCTTCATCCAGTTTATTCCACTGTTTATGCTTCTACGAAATGATATTGTGTTTCGTTGTATAAAGCAGAATCGAGGTTTCTTTCGCCGGTTCGTGGTGGCTGCTACGTGCGGTTTTCATTTCCCTGGTTTCTTGAACCTCGATTGATTCCAAGATTATTCTGAACGTTTTTATGTGCTTACACTTTCGTGGACGTACCGAAATCGTGCAGCGATACTTTCAGTAATGGATATGATGGGGTTTTTATTTTCTGACCAAAGCGGAAGAGAGCTTCGTCGTCTGTATTGCATCGGATAAAATGTTGTGGACAAATTCTGCTATCTATTTTCTGGATGAGTGTCGCAATAATGGTCACTCTTCGACTGCACTGCTTGAATTGCGTGGCGCATGGTTAACGTGAGGATTTTTTATGATAGGGAAATATATGGGAAAGTTGAAGGAAAATATGCTTCGTTATGCAGGATTTCATCAAGGGGAATCTTTTTTTTTCTTGTGGAAAAGAGAGAAAATCCTTTCAGATGATTGAATCACTCGTCGAATGGATATCTGTGACGAAATCTCTCGTTATTGTGCCGGCGTTTTTCACTTTTCTTGTCAGCACCTTCGTACTCTATATTTTTTTCGATATTCCTTATGTGAATTTCCCCGAGTACGCAGTGGAGCATCTAAATGTCACCGAAACGGAGGCTTCTTATTTGGTGTCAGCTATTGGTCTCATGAATATGATTAGTATGCTACTATGTGGTTTCTTGGCCGATTGGACATATACAAGAGAAGTAAGGCTATTTTTATTGGTTTTTATTACTCGATATAATAGTGAAATAAATCTCGACTTTTCGGTTCAGCTTATTGTTCTGTTCATCGAGAAATCTACATGTAAGGAGTGGTAAAGATCGAGAATTTTATGTGGTGCGGGTGATAGAGACGAATGGCTGTATATTGCGAGAGCGACTTTTATGCACGTATGAACGAATAACGGAACAATGTGGAAGTATTCGTTTTAATTAGCTTTATTTTTGTTATGGATTCGTTACTAAGAAATCTCTATGAATGCATTGAACATTCGCGCAGACAAGTTTTGTCGGACAAGGTTCCTTGTCAATAATGTCATTCGGCGACATTCATGCTCTTAAAGCTGACTAATCTGAGCTGTTATTCATGAATTCAAGCACGGTTCAAAGGTAGCCCAAAGTAAACTTTATTGTCGTACTTCTTCACTTGATCTAATCGATGGCTGTGATAGACGATCTGTGATGTATGCAGAAGATGGGATGTCTCATTCAGTAATAACGCCATGAAACTGCCATCTGCATCGGTAGGCATAAGTGACTAGCTCGCAGAAAACCTATTCATGCGGCAAACGTGCATGCGAGGAAGCGCTCTTATGTGCATTGCTGATCTAGAGTGTCGCGCGACGTCTATGTGAGGGAAACAAGATGTGGAAAAAAGGCAGGTATGCCTATGTAATGGAGAATGGGTTGCGAGGGGGGCAGAAATAGTTATGCCACTCTTCCTCAAGCATAGACAATATCCCTCGGTCTCCTTGAGAAACATTTTGGGATGTACTTTCAAATCGAGGTAATTGTTTGCAGCATATTATGGTACTATACGGAGTATTCATAATGTTGGCGGGTTTATGCGTTGCAATAGCGCCGTTCGTGGAATCCTATTTTTTTCTGATGGTTCTATGTAATGGCTATGGATTCTTTATTAGTGCCAACTATGTGCTTGCATCAGTGATCACTGTACACATTCTCTGTCTATATGAATTTCAAACAGGATATGGACTTCTTTGTCTTGTTGAAGGACTTGGCAATCTCATCGGTCCTGCACTTGTTGGTATGTTGTTTTTTCGTTTTAATGCAGTGCTGGTCTATTTGCCGTTGCTCATATTCTACACAGCAACTTTTATCGCTGAATGCGCATATAAACTATTCCATTGAATTATTCAGCTAATCAGATCCAAAATTTATTGAGCTAATCTTCACTGCGAATATCTACCAGGTAATGTACGGAAGCATCTTCAGGGCCTTAATTCTCCTCACAATTTTTGTTCCTTTGAAATTTGATCGGTTGCAATAATGGGCAGTAATTTTTCTCAGTTATTCTCCAGTTTTGATTAATTTATCGAAGAAACGATGTTAAATATTTCCGACCTATCTTAGGAGACTGCATTTTTGAATTTTAGGTCATCTTTTCCGGATGTGCTTCTTTACTTCTCCCTTTATTTGCGCCCGATGTGTTTTCTTTGAGAGAGAAAGGGGAGGAGATTGGGGTGACTGCATCTCTTATTTCCATAAAGATTTCATTATCATAAAGCATGTCTCATTCTCCTCGGTTTTTTTGGTAGGGAAATTTTTGAACTGCTTAAAGGCTTCATTCACGATCATATTGGCACATACGACTTCATATTTTTGGCGGGCGGTAGCGGTACGATGATCTCGGGTTTCATGGTTCTCCTCATCGAGATGTATTTGAGGATTCGTGACGATTCGTCGAGTGGCACGGATGAAGGCGAAAAGTACGCACTCATTTTATTATATTAATTTGTTCAAAAATCAGCATTTTCTGTTAGAAACTTCACGCGCTATGCCGTGTAGTCTCAAAGCGTCTTTTTTGCGTGAAACGTTTGCTAACGTGCTTCGACTGCTCTATTGAGGCGGATTCATTAAGAGTTAGGTTGAAGGTGGTTCGATGCGATAAGCCTTCTGTGATCATTTCCTTCCTTCGACTGCGGTCTTTCTTAGTAAATATAATCGGTTGCGTAGGTGGTTTTGTTGAAGGGTGAAAGCGGACTCAACGCAGCAGACATTTATGTTGTCAGGAGAGACATCGAACGGCTCCGCCAGGTGTGATGAGGAGAACCGCTCAGCGTGATCGTTTATCTCAACATTACTTTTCATGTAAATTAGTTTACCTCAGTCCGTTTTCATTTTTCTTCTATCGCTTAAACGTGATTGAGTTCGCCTGCTGGCTCAAGAAGGATATTTATTATTTGATATCGTCAAGACACTCTAAATATGAAATGTCAACGGAGGTAGTGTGCAGTGCTGAATGGGAAATAGAATGAATTGGGAAGTAAGTAAAACATTTTTTCATCTAAAGCATTGAACCTGAATAAACGTTTAAAGCAGTTAATATGAGAGGATAGTGTTTTTTGTATAACGGAATATAATTCCTCACATTTGAGTTTGCCTTCAGTCGCTTTTTTTATTTTATCAACGGATTCGAATAATTTGACGATGTTGTTGCAGTTTGTGACACTATCAGAACATATATTTTAGGTATGTCGATCCGTGAAATCGACACTTTCTTTCCGGTGTCTCTTCGATGAATACTGCAGATCGTTCAGCATCACTCCTACGTCACAAATCTTGATAAGTTTGCAAATTTTCTTCACATGTCGTCGGAAGTTCGTGAATTGTTTTCACATATTCTTGCATTAGCCGTATACGCATTGTTCATGAGGAGTTCTCCTCTTGGCTGGTATTCATTGTTGTGACCGGTGTGATGTTTCTCCCAGAAGAAGGCAAGTTTTATCTGCGAGGTGCTGCTCTTTTTCCTTTTTTTCTGCTCTCTCTGCTGGCATTTATTCATAAGTCAATAGTTATATCTATTGGTTTCATCTTATTTGCATGATTCGTGTCGTTATCAGCGACCTATTAATTTTTAAATTTATTGTTATCTAATGTTACTGAATATAAAGTTCTCAGCAGGTGGGGATTTGGTTTACGTAAAGAAATTTTATGACCGAAGTGATGTCTACGTAGTTACGTTTCTCTAGCGACACATCTTAATTTCAAGTATTCGAAACTTTTAGTGCAGAACCTTCCCACAGATTTTATCGGACGCAAAAGCGACCGTACAGAAAAGTACGAACATTATAACCTTCAACTCGTCGTTAGCTGTTCATTTGTGGCGAGGGGAGAGGTCGTGTAGGTTCATATCTCGTGGAACGCGCAGCGGAGGAGAGAAAAGTTATCTTCATCTGTCGCTATGTTTGCAGCTGATATATTGTTAAGGGTATCACACATATTTGCATCGAAATTACCATCCTCAAAGTTAATCCGGTAATCCTCTTTCTAATTGAAATATTTCATTTGATGTTGTTATGTTTGTTTTCTTCCATCGTTGATGTTTAGTTCAACTTAGATTGGGTTTAACAGCACGTTTGGCCTGCATTTAGCATCAAGAAAACAGTAATCTATAACAGCACGTTTGGCCTGCAAGACAATAAGTAAAGTTGAAGATGTTGACATGGAGATGAAATAATCGAGCGCAGTTTTCGTGTACGCACGCTAAAAACTGAGAAAGGGATAAAAAATGAATGGCCATGACTGCGAAATTTAGTCGAGTATGAGCACTCAGCAATCGCTATGTGCACAAATGTGTTAATAACGTATGATAGTGATGCCTACTAGCTGCAGATGTCCTATGCAGCGAATTACGATGCGTTGAATGTTGATTACACATCTTTGGGCATTTTGTTCTTTTTGCTATATTATTGTTTACGCCAATGCTCTATGTTCAGGGAGATCGTTTACATGGTTTACGTGTGTTGTTTTCATTTAGTGCAATGCACAAGGGTACTCATTGAATTATTTTAATCTCAGTGAGATTTCTATGACTATATAATTATCTCGTTCTTTTTCTCGTCTTAACGCTCGTGAGCTTACGTTTTTTGTTGGTGACCGCATTCTCTCTAATGGCTTTACGATTTTTTCCTCTCATATGCGGTACTATTTGTGCAGATGTTTTTGTGTCCCTTATATGGTCATATCACGTAACAGCGTTTTGGGTGGAACTCTGTAGTCAGGTTTTTTTATGTTCCTTCCTTCGACGACGGATAGAAAAGAAGATGGAAGACATCATCGGGGAACATTGGGGAAAGGTCGGTGGTCGGTTGCTGTGCGATCTTATTACGCTGATCAACATTGCTCATATTCTCTTCGGTGGGTAGCTTCACTACATGTACAGTCGACTATCCTCTTGTTGGGGCATAGTTTGATGCCCTAATCGGCCTTAACGTCATCTTACACGAATGTGGATTATGAAATGCTGTCTTTATATATAGTCCTTATTTTTTCCTCGTTTCCTCATTATTGAATTCAGGAACTAGTTTTTCGCGTCAGACGTTAGTAATTCCTTCATGAATAAATTCGTGCATAATTAGTGATTTACCTTCGAACAGCTTGTTATAAAAAACCGCTCTTCGGCGAAGATTCATTAGCAAGGCCTACTTGCAAGATGTTGAATTTTTTTGACACAAACTCCTGGCGTATATCTCAGGAGGGAATGGAAGTTTTTTTATTGAGAAGACAAGGATCGAAACAGCACAAAACATCGGTAGTACCAAAACGAAGTGGCGACAAGGATTTATATGCTGCATTCGCTTCCCTCTCGCCGCTCATCCCCTCTACTACTAACGCCTTTTTACTGCTGTCTCAGCGAATCGCTGAAGCGATTGTGGTTAGCGAGTTGGTTGATCACACCTCTGCCGGTGAGGCTGAAAAGGGAGAAAGGGGCCGATTAACCGTTTTTAGTGGCGTCAGTGAAGCTTGAGATTCGCCGAAAGACACACAGACTCAGATTCGCCGTCTACAATTATACGATACAATGCGGTTACAGTTACAGTTATGCACAGAAGATTGTAAGCTATTTCTTTCTTTCTGCCACTATAACTCTCAAGAGTGGGGGAGTGGGATGAAATTTGGTATAGGAAATTGTTAAGGAGGTAGATGAAGTGATTAGATTTTGGACTTAATTTTTTCAGTGGAAAGAGGCAAAAACCGGCTCAATGTCGATTTCATTGCTAACCATTTTTTGGAATAACTTTCTATGTCTTTATTGGATCTTTATTTTTTATTTTTGTTTATCAATTAGGGTTTTATGGCGGATATGATAAATGGTATATGGACTTGTGAAAAATTTTTGGAAAATGTTGAAAAAGTATGGAATGCAGTCCGGAATGCTTGCTTTGGTGGGATTTTTGGATTTTTCCGGGAGAATTTTTTTAGGACCTCATTGGTCTGTATAATACAGAAGATCATGAGCCGTTCTACCCTTCCATCCACACTCGTATCTCAAAACCACATCGTCGTCTATCGGCCGGTGAAAATTGCTCGGTGCTCCGGACGCTTGTTCACTTCGCCACTCAAAATAAGACTCCGAGATCATTTGGGCGCTCACAGTAATCTTCTTAGAAGTTATGCGGTAGGTTAAGATCTACGTAAGACGAATATGTTCTGGTCTATATACGCCATTTAAAAATACAGAAGGGGGAAGTGGAAGTGGAAGTTGAGCGATATCGTTGTCAGCAGCGGGATATGTGGATGTGAAATAAGGCGAAAGTGCATAATGTCAGTCTGATATCAACACATCATAACCGATCGCACCATGGAGGTGATGTTATGGTTGAAGTGTTGAAAGCGACCATTTGAATGCTTTAGACCGACTTATTGCAATTTGTTCTGTTAATAGTGATCACTGTGCAGGTATGTGACAGTGGAGGGCGGACTTCATGTAGTTACTTCTCGTAATATGTTGCGAGATTTGATCGTTCTTTGTTGTTTTACCTCTAACGAGGTTTCGTGCAGACGAAAGGTAAGTGCGTTAACGTGGAAGAACGACGAGTAGACTCATGTGCGTGGCTCCAGTGCATTTCTCGTTTCTATATCAGCGCTGTCGAATTATTTGGACGCGCAACCCATACGCTTCCTAGTTTTTGACTATTTTCTACTAAAGCTCGAGTCGGTGTGTCTATTTATGTTTTAGTTTTGCTAGTCCTTCTAATGGAGATTAGGTTGTTAAGTTCTCTTTTTGCTTGGAAATTAGTATTTTTATTTTGATTATTATTTATTTGGCTGCCTTTGAACAAGCACGGGCTTGTTGCAAATTAAGGATGATGTGTCCGCACCCGGCAGTTAACTGGCTAAGGGGAAAGCAACCTTATGGAATAAAAGTTTTTCATCCTTAGGTATAATGTGGTGTATCGTGGCTCATTTATTGGAGCATAGAGGACGAGTGTGGATGCAATAGCTGACCAAACTGGGAGGAGCGGGATGGAAACTGACTTCATCATCCAGGTCACATTTCTGCAGTCATCAGGCATCTCCACGAATGAAGATCTGCGCCACCTCAACACAGTAAAATGCAGCTTCTTATGAGGCGCTTGCCAAAAAGATAGATGTTGAAAACTGCCAATGCATCATTTCAGTACGCAGTCTGCTGTAAGCAAAATTGTCCATTCAAAGTTTCACGTTGGTTACTGACATGTGACATCCTACTGTGTATAACATGTCACCGTTACTTCCCTCAACTCAACACCACTTCCTTCGGCAATAACTTTTCAAGTATTGAATTTTCTTGTAGTATGTTATCCTTCAAATGTGCTACGTAAAGGTCCGGCTTATAGAGTTATTGGTGGAAGTGAATGCTTTGAAGTGATTGCCCAGTGATGCATTAGAGCCCAAATACTTGTCACTTTGGGTGCTTTTGATCGCATTTTCGTATTCATCAGAACAATTTCTTTTCTCTAATCAATAATGATGCTATTAAGAATGATGTAAGTGTTGCAGAAAATTTCTTGGCCAATAATCATGCCATCGTTTGCTTTAGACTGCAAACATCTTTCGTCGAATCACGTTTGCATCACTTCAAATAGTTTCAGATAGTAGAGCCGGAATTGTGGGGTCAAGTTCATGCTACATTATGCTATTACGTAACAAGCGAATTGCAAGTGTAAGGAAAAAGAAGGGAACAAACGAAAAGGACGCCGCCGCCTGGTACTTAACAAGCAGCATACGTGTCACCACTGGGTGCTTAGAATGACATGCAACCCTTCCAGCTCCAATTCGCTTCTATTCGCTGAGATGCTATGCAACGCTTGAACTTTCTTCAGATATAGAACACTTGCGAGCAGTATCGATCGACGAGTACCAATGTTGTGGAGGTCGTAAATTGTACTTCGATCTAAGCTGAGAGCGAACTGCGTGACGCAAAAGAGGACCATAGGCTCGCAATCATTCAATTGGCATTTGCTTCTTTCCTAGCTGAAGCGTGTTTTCAGTCGATGAAAATTGATGACTGGCGTCTTCGAGGATCCGTTTTCAGACTTTTCCTTTATCATACTGCATTGTTGCACCTCTCAATACTTTATGTAGTGCAGGTTTTATCATCACTACGAAACAAAGGCTGTCTTATTCAATCATCGCGTGGGCTTCTGTTACCTTTGGCGTCAAATCCTTGTGGACAACTGAAGCTCCTAGCAAGCACCTGAAAGACCACAATTCTGACCGCTTACATTCATGTACAATATTTTGCATCTGCAAATCCGTTATTAAGAGATCATCGCCACATTCGTTGATAGTGTTACGTAATCGTAGCTAATGTGAGTGGGAACCTCATTCACGTAGGATGCGTTCGCCTTCTCCGTGCAACTCTGTAGAAGTGCCACAGCTTGATCTCGGAGTTGATGTAACCTGAAAAGATTATCTCTCAGAAAAGTTGCTTTACGTTTAAGTTTTTCCATTAAAATCAGCACCTTCAGAAAGTTAAAGCTCCGAGCTTCTTTGAAGCCATTTTCGTATCATGTCACTGATGAGGCTATGCATATGTCTTTTCTACCGAAGTTATCCATAGGAAACTTGTCAATTTGGTAGTGGTGACGAAGGAATCGCAGCAGAAAAGAACTACGAATACTAGGCCTTCAATGATTTATAAGTGCATCTTCATTTGCGGAATCGTGCGAAATTCCTCCATCTTTCAAATGCTTCAAAACTTGTTCGGGTGGAATTTTGAGTCATAAATTTACCTTATCGGGCCCAATTCGGATAAACCAAAAAATCTTCTATTTCAGTTTTTTCTTGGGTACACTCCAATTAGAACTTCTCCTATTTTATCAAAGTTCATCCGAATAAATCCAGTAACCTAGCTTTTCCTAAAGTGCGAAATCCGTCACTGCGAAACCCATGAAATCTGAAGTGTTTGGGTGGAAGGTGCTATGGTGCTAACTGAAATCGATATTTTCCACGCAAACAAAAGGCTATGAGTTCTTTCAAAGCAGAACGATAATTTTTGAGTTGGAATTTTATTTGCAAGCCGTGAAATACAACGGAAATGTGGAATTTCTTAACTTCATAAAGATTTCGTAAAGCTCACTGTGTTACACTGTATAACTCTAAATGACATCTTGGCGGTGAGCACATTTAAGTTCGTTCGCTTTGCAAGTTCGAAAGGTGTTTAGAATGTTTTATTGACATAAGTTGTTACGGGCTAGGGGTTGGTGTGCATTCCTTCTTTACCTCTTGTTTATCTTCAACTTTTGAAGTGATATGATCGCTTTAGACCATCGAGTTAAATTATTCGCCACTCATAGCATTGTTTCAGTGGGAACTGTCATATTCCATGGTGATCAAAGACGAGCGTCATTTTCTTCATTGGAAAACAAAGTTTCTTTTTCTTTTACTAGAAAAGAATTTCTCCACTGAATTTTCAAATTTCATCTCAGAATTCGGACGAAGTTCAAAAACTCAATACTTCTTTGGATAAAGAGAAGCATATGACCGTGGTTTGTTTATCATTAGTGGGTCATTTCATCTAAAAAAAAAGATTAAAACTTACTAATGCAAAGTAAACACATCAGTGATTTAAGGGGATGCGCCATGAAACATTTATCAAGTAGAGTAGGTTGCTTGATCGTCATGACAAAGGCTTTTTTAAAGGTGAATAGTTTTATCATGGATAACTGAGAAAGACAACTATGGCTGATTAATCGAAGCGGAATTTGTAACGGAAAACTACCTGAAATATTCGGCCTCTTGTGTCAGCAATGCCAGTCGATCAGGATCCTTTGGAAGGCATGCTTCCCACAACTGACTGCATGATTTTAGTCGTAAATAGTTGAGGATAATACCAAAGCTGCAAAATTACATCTCTTCGCAAAGAACGTCATTGTGGATGAGAATCTGCAAAACCTTTCATAGAAAATTTAGGGATATTTCCAACAAATGTATGGGGGCATATACGACAATCAATATTTTATTTGATGGGTGTGCTCAATGCTAGTGCCCGTTTTCTACACTTCTTCAAACGAGGAAGCAGCAATTAAGTAAATTGCAAACGACACATCAGCTTTGAACAGAGGCTGCGGCGCATCCAGGCGTTTCTGATCTTGTTTGGGTGGTTTTCGCGGAAGCAATATAGGAAGTCCATGATTTAATGGTACTTCAACAAAAATGGAAGCTGCTTTCACATCCATCTTCTTCCTCGCTGATGAATTTAAGATGATTGATAGCACACTGAATGGAAGAGAAAGCAAAGAAATCAAGCATTGATATATACGGTGCCGCTTTTATAGGTTTTTTTTTGGTCGGCATACTCAAAACATAACAAATAAACTTTAATGTCGATTCTATAATTTATAAGCACTGTATAGCGATAGGGCATTATTTAATTAATTAATATTTAAGTTAAGACTATCATATACAAAAAGTTATTTTCGATAACTAAGCTATGTTCACTTCACAAGTGATCTATATGAGCTTCAAAAGAAACCTTGATGTCTCTGATTTAGAAAGTGAAGTTATTTGCGATTACTTAAACACAACTACACCATAAAAGGCATTTATTTCATAAGATGAGGTTCAATATTAGCACAGCGATCTCGTACTCTCCAATGAAGATTTCTAAGCTTGCAAAGTGTGTTCATTCACTCCACGTACCTCAGTGGGTCTCTGTCAATGAAGTAAGCACCTTCATCATCCGTCTCGAGAGGAGGCTCTGCCATGTTGAACCACTAAAATAGAGCAAGTTTTCATCCCTTCCGGTCTTAATGTAATCCAAATCATACGACACAATGTATTTCGGAAAATCATTTGAGCTTCTCCTAGAGGTTAAGCGTCTGAGAGGACCTAATTTTCATGTTTATAGACACGCAATTGAAAGATGCTTCGAAATAGAGTCCATGAATTCAACATTATTCGTTATGTAGAATCGTGAAGAATGATCATCCATCTTGTCTACGATCTTCGTACCAGTTTACATGACAGCCGATCAAAAGCAGTGAAATTGCTGATATGTGAAATAATTCCCTTTTCATCGAAAGGCTGAACTGAAGAAATTGATGCAGAAAAAATGAATTAGGGAGAATTCACTGAAACAGCTTCCCTAGCACAGATAAAATGGTAATTTAGACAGATCTTTTGATGCCGCCATTCCTGAGAACTTTAAAGTGGTGAAGCACTCACTGTTCGCCGTTAGTTAGCAATGGTAATTCTCGGTACTTACCTATCTTTTCCATCATCAGCGCGCCGTCCCACTAGGATGTGCAGTCGT
The DNA here is from genome assembly GCA_037576465.1 of Parascaris univalens. NCBI lineage: Eukaryota > Metazoa > Nematoda > Chromadorea > Rhabditida > Ascarididae > Parascaris > Parascaris univalens. Next base: position 70,927,395 of record CM075173.1, on the reverse strand, counting down.
CCTACTAGGACATTTTCACCATCAAACTAGGTGAATTTCTTGACAGGCAAAACTTGTCTCAATTTTTCCCACAATATATACTGAATGAGGTTCTCTATATCTGGATAATGCGTGGCAAAAATTCTTCTAAAAAAACAATGCTTTATTAAGATGCAATCAGAGACGCTCAGTTCCTGGCTCTCCTCATGCAGAGGGCCTCATAAAAAATTGCTACCACGAAATAGCGGCCAGGCGGCTTTAGGTGAAACGTATCTCTATATAGCATCAAGAATTGGCGTTATTTTTTCATCAAGTGATGAGATATCAAAAACAAACCTGATTCAGTAGAGACTGTTTATCATAGGTGAGAGTAGACCGTGTTGTTGAATATTTTCGTCCGCCAACGTTAAAGTTAATTATTGTCTGTTTGTTTACACCCATCTTCGTGTTTCAAAATTCTTTCGTTGACTCTTTAGATATAATATTTCACGCAATCAGAGTCATCGAACTGTTAAAATTTCATAAAATATCGAGGCATTCAAACTCTCACAAAAACTCGCTATCAACTTTAATTTGCGACTGAGATTATTAGGAGCAGCCAAAATGCTCTAAACGAGCAATCATTTAAGCCCAGGTAAATACATAATATCGTTATATCTAAGATGAGCTTCTTGATGGTATATGATTCGAGAGAGTGAACGATAAGCGTTTGCAATGATGCATTTTAGAATGCGGTGGTGCTTCCATGTTGCGATCAGCCGAGAGGTATCACGCAACGTCTACTCTAACTGCGCCGAAAAGTACAGGCCATAATTGTCTGCGGCAATTAACATCAACACGCTGCTCAATGGTTGAGTCTATATGCCAAGTTGTCAAATACCTATGAAACCATTCAATCATCTGAAAGCACAAACAAAACCGGAAGAAAATATACAGTCCAAATTACTGACAAGTCAGCCAACGAAAATTCGATAAGGAGTGATGAAATTGCCACGTGAGAAAAACTGATGAGTGCTACCAGCAGACGGCTTACTTAGTCGACAACAAAAGTCCTTGAGAAAATTTTTGCAGGACAGTATGAGAACTTAGAATGACAAAACAAACTGATAAGGACCTAATTTCAGTATACTGACATTCAGTTATGACAATGTCGCATAAATGGGTGGGAGAGAAGGAAGGGAAATAATGGAGATCCTGGACTATGAAACTTCCAGGTCCGCTGGTTTCTACGGTCCGAACTTCATGACCTTCAACAGAGGACTCACGAATACTAACACTACATACTAACGTTATGTGCAAGGGGGTTTTCGAAATGGGAATTACGAAAGAGAAAAAAAGAGAAAGCGGCGGCAAGGTCGGGCCTAAAAATGGAAAGACAGAAATACCGACTGGGGTTGCCGAAATTTGCTCCACAATCCTTATCATGTTCTCCAGAAAAATTGTATCGGTGTCTTCCAAAGGGCGAAAAGACGATCTCTGCGTTTAGACTTACTTTTTGCGCTTAAGTAGAAAAATATACAAAAGTATGAGAATTTCTGGACTAATAGATCAAATGTAGATCATCCTTGTTTGAAATGTCTCGAATTCTGCATTTAAGGCATCCTAATTTTTAAAAAAAAGTGAAAAAACCTAATCGATGGGTGGTGCAAGGGTTTATCTTCCTGTCGCATATTTTAAGGACATTAAACACGATGACTGATGAGGAAGCTGTTCATAAATAATCATATCTAAGCTGATAATTGCTATGCTTATAGACGACGCTTTATGGGTAGGATGGGTCTTTGAGGATATTTGAACATAGCACTATACTATTTCAAGTGGTGAAATTCTTTTCAACAACGCTATTTAACGAGCAAATTAGAGGTTGCAATCGTGCGTACGAACTAACCTAAAGAATGTATGTCGTGTAACTGCAGATGGGAGCGTCTAGGGCATCGCTTCAAATACATGCTGAATACGGAGCCAAGAAAATCGATACGAAGCTGCGTCGACAACGTAGACGTAAGATGGGCTTGTTTTTACTGAACTCGGTTGTTCCAAATTGGAGCAAGCCTTTCGTGGGCCAGTTCTCAGATAGCACATTTGATTTGCCGTATGTGTCCCAAATCCAGAGTAAGTGCATGTTATGAAAGACATGTTTAGATGAAGTCTTCGCTTTGAAAATATTCACGAATCGTTTCACTCGTCTGCTTAAAAACATTCAGAGTGGCATATGATAAAGTACCACTTATTAGATTTTGCCTTAGAATGCAATAAAAGAGGGTAATTGTGAGATAATATAAGCCTTTCTTGAACTGACCCGCGAGTCAATATAACTCGCTCTCTTCAGAATGGAGAACAAAATAAATCCAAGCTTCTATCCAAGCAAAACACTACCCATGTAAGTTGCCAATTTAGAAATTGGACGGAACCAGTCAGCCGAATAAGGGAGTAGATATGAAAACTTCACAAGAAATTTATCAGTTGACATTTAGAAGACGAGAAGGAGGTGGGAAATGGAGTGAGCGACAGCGAAGGAGGAAAGGAGGCATTTTAGATCACTGACCCTGCAATCCGCTCAAAGGAACCCACTTTTTTGTAATTATATGAGTTAGTGACTACGAGCTGTTCTATGCCTCCTTTCCTCCTTCGCTGTCGCTCACTCCATTTCCCACCGCCATCTCGTCTTCTAAATGTCAAATGATAAATTTCTTGTGAAGTTTTCATATCTACTCCCTTATTCGTTCACATTTGGTGCAAATGCAGTAATTTACTGAGTCATCAAGACTGTGTGTGCGGTCGTTAGGGAGCACTTATATATAGAAATGGAACGCCAGTAAATATCCCTTGCTAGATGTCCTTTATATTATGTACCGCATACAAGCTTCAAATTGTCTCTTTTACGAACTCCACATACTTTCTTCGAAGAGGTTGGAGCATCCTCAATCTTCTTCAGTCGGCACTTCAGAGGATTTATTGATCGCCATAAAAGAAGAGCGCTATCCATATCCTAGGAAATGTGAGATGCGGAAGTTGCAAATGCGGCGATTTCTTAGAAACACTGTTTCTTACAATCGCCTATCAAAAACTCGATCGATATCTTTTGAGTACGGCTTGAATGCTTCTCAATTCACACCCATCATGTTAGACTACGCAATCTCATAAGAAATGAAGATGCTGCTTGAATAAGTCAGTATGGCACTGAAAGTTGGGTTGACTTGATTGGTTAAGAACTTTAATCGTTAGAAAGTTAAAGGTTAGAAAGTTTGACTTTGAGCACAATAATAGAATACTGATAAACATAACGATGAAGTTTCAGAAACGGCTGAAGCTGCAAGCTTATTGCTTTCCGTCGTAAATGGACATTAAGATTATTGTGCAGAGAATACCAGAAAACTTACAAGTACAATGGAAAATAGCCTCAAGGATCTCACTGATATGTTCAGCAACCCCTCCACAAGCATCTCTTGTTAAATGATTGGTTACTCATTTAAGTATTATCGATTGTGTGTGCGTTCTTTTCCTCATCAGGCAAATCGCTAGGCGAAGTAAGCCATTCGCTTTTTAAAATTCTCGCCCACTGCATTCGAGTAAATTTCCCTTCCAAAGCAGGGAATTCGAGCGCAAAAATGATTTTTCACATGTGGTAAGCAAGCGCTTGAAATTTACAAGCTGCAAATGCGAATTCCCTTGAGAGGGAGCACAAAGTAACAATAATTTTCTTTTTGGAAGTCACGCAGAATGATCCTATTTAACAATATTATATACTGCATACTTGCGAAGTGTCAGCGTTAGCGTCGTCTCATACGTTAGGCTTAAAGCCAAATCGTTCTATGATTTAGCTTTATGCCTCACAAGAAGACAGTAGACATGGCCGATAAGAGTGCAAGAGCGGAAGCAAAATACTGCTCACGTAGTGCAGTGAAAGCGAGGTGGGGACGGAGGAAGGGTAGGTGAAGATCTTGGTGTATTTTTTAGAGAACTTACAAGGTTGGCATGAGGATTTATTATCTCATAGGAGCTTGTTTTTGACTTTTTTCAAACAAATGGTTTGCAGTCACTACAATCTGAATATGCGCAGCGTCAGAGGACCATGCAGATTTATATAGGAGTGCTATTATTTTACACGCCTAAGCATCTATTATTGCTGTTGTCATCTCAACTGCGTTAAAGCTAATGCTTTAAAGAAAAGACTGTGGAAACATTATCTATCTATAATGGCTATGAAGCAATTCTTTCAATCATTATGGGTGGCATCATCTTCTTTTCCGGAGTTTCTGCAACATTCTTGCAAATTCTGTCCTACAGAAAGTTGTATGAGGTTACGATTGCGTATGAACAGGTGATGGTGGTCAGTGGCATTTGGAGATATTTTAACTGAATGCCATTTTCGTGGCGCCCGCTGATTGAACCAGTTTACAGGCGGCTTCCTCTGTAGTAGAAACGATTCCAGAGAGCTCCTCGTTAATTGAGTTCTTTTATTCGCATATGCAGCAGACATGCCAAATGCTGCAAAAAGGAAGATCGGAATTCCTGAATTGACAGTGCCATGGTTTAGCCCTTGTCTTAGTGAAGGCGTTAAACGCGTTAGCAGCGAAATCGGAAGACTCGAATGATTCCTCGCTATCAATGTACTATGAGACCACACACGAGGATCCGAAGAAGGGCTATTAAATTAAACGTTGCCGTTTCATGCACTCTCAAAGAGAGTGCGTTGATATTAGAATTGAAAGTACGGCTGCAAACCTAACTGATTAATGCAGCAGTTCGGTGATAAATGTAATCATTATGAACACATGAGTTGGAAAAAAGAATGCTACCTACATTCTTTGCAAATTGGTTGTTTAGAAAAACTCTCATACATTAGCATCCATAGACACACACGAACATGCACAATGTACGCAACATTCGTTCACATAGGCACAGACTTGCACATACACAAACTAGGAGCAATGCGTTTTGCACTGCATCATAGAAAATCCCATAAGGCGCATCCGATTTTGTGGATATACCACGCTTTCATCGTTATTATGCTAATTGTTTAAACACAAGTTGATTGCAGTAAAAAAGTAGACGAATGGAATATCCCCTATGGCTCATCACCCGTTACCTGTGAGATTGCTGAATAAGCGCTTTAAGAGCACATTTTTATATTTCTCACGCATTGACGGTGCCTTGTTCGTGCAGATTTTAATTGAGTGAGAAAACTAGAATGTAAGAAAACAGGTCGTTCTTACAGCAGACATACTAGCTGGGGGTTTAAACAGGGCATCTCGAGGAGGCGGAGTGGACTTGATTTGATTGCGTTTACTTTTCCAGCCAGAATTTGTGATGGGAAGTTTAGACTTTTTCGGTTTACTGTAAAGCTCCTTTTGGTCCACTGCAAACAACTGCTTATTACTCAAACTGCATATGCCGTTTGTAAGCAATTCCGCGTTGTTCTGCCTTACCGCTTTCAAGCTCAGCAGCAGCCTAAAGATTTGAGCCAAACATGGGCTTCTATAGCAGATCTACCCTAAGCGGTGATTAACAAATAGTAGTTTAACTGCTCCTCGGCAGAGCGGAGAAGCGTCGATCATGAGACAGAACAAATTGTCTGCAAATGTTCTGAGGCAACGGTCGGTATCTATAAAAGCATATCTTCGATTCCAGACATCAGTGTGTCTCTAGCTTTTCAAATAAGGTGTCGTGAACGCTAAAGACACAATGGGCCCTCAAAAGAATCAGCCGTTATGGTGTTAGGGGAGGGGAGGGTTGGGATCAGGCGATGGAAAGAGTGGGAACAGGAGCGTCGCCTCAACAGCATCTGAGCAAACTGCTCGCACCCGTGAAATTTCGCAGCCGGACTGCGCATACTACGGTCCGAACTGACCCTTGCAACAACGACACCTCACGTGGAAAGCTTTGAGATGTCCTGCAACTAAAGACGCGTGCTTATATATGCACTGACCCTGCCTTCTGGTATTTACAGAGAGCTAGCTCTACCCCATGGTCACCGTCCCTCTAGTCTGCCCAGAAGCAGATAACTTACTGTTTACTGATCCTTCCTCACAATATATCAAATTTCATCAGAGAGAAGAAAACCCAGGTAGTGGCACCTTTATTGCGCAAAAATCTCTCAAGATTTAATGCAATTAAGTAAGCATAAGGGTGTTATATGCAGTGTTGTGTATTCTTCAATGGAACGCATTTTATTTCATCGTAGATATCTTATACAGGACGACTCACTGAAACATTCAAGATGAAAGCATTCCACTTGGCCGTTTCGATTAGGCACTAGCTGACGGAGGACAGTGTAATATCTGACGAAACGCTTTCCGGAATCTTTGGTCAAACACCGTATAAATGAGTGGATTCAACGAGGAATTGAAACTGAAAATAGCATCGTTAACGTGAGCACTTTCTATAGAACAACTTCAAAAATACAGGCAGCAGTCTTACTAATTCTTTGAACGGAAAGCAAAAGGATGTTGCGTGATGCAATCGCTTAGAGCTCTGAAGAACGGCATGTCCTGCTATTCCGGAAGAAGAAGCGGTTGAAGAATTATATTTTCTGACTGGAAGTTGAATTTTTTCGTTCTTATTTCAAACATTAGAAGGTTTTATAGCCTGGAAGTATTTAGTTACGTATGCATTAACCACATATATCTTAAAGTTCAAATGAAAGCTAATAATGCTTTCGATATCACTTCAAACAGGTAGGCAAAATGCCTCTCTCACTGATGGTTGGCATGTTAGCTATAGACAATAAACTTCACAGCGCTGTTAGTAAAACCTCAGAAATGAATTCTATGAGAAATGAGATATAAAACCTCAGAAATGAATTCTATGAGAAATGAGATAATGATAGGTGCTGTTTTCTTTTCTCACCCTTCCGAGCAAAATGTATCGGAAATTGCAGCAACGTTAATTGCGGGCTCTATCACTTATGACAATCGTATTCCTGCAACCAGCATTAACACATTACATGAAGGTGATTGAGGACGTAAAAATCCCCGTATGATTTAATAACTCAATATCCGATAACGATCGTCCGCAACCGATATGGCTGTTAGTGAGATGGTAACATAAACCTACTATCCAAGCCAAGTGGTGAGGAAGAAAGCAATGAAGCGCACACAACTGCCGTTTTCGGTGAGCATGCAAACTGCATTGCTGAGATGAAGCGTGAAGAACGGTACCCAGCAACAAAGGAATACAGCTGCAACAGTGAAATTGTAGATCGGGAATGAGGATATACTATTCTATACCTTAAATATTCCTATATGAAAACGTTAGGTGCAAATTTATTTTATGGCCTCTGGTGCATCGTTAACATGTGTTATTAATCAGGATCTTCTTATTTTGAAGAAAGCTCATAGTGGACGAGGTTTTTACTTGTTCAGTTCACGTTCATTTACCTGGAATTTTTTCAATACCGCTAGTACGATGTATCATTTATCCCTAGTGAAGAAAAGTTAATGCAGGAAGGACATTCAGAAGAAGAACGTCTTAATATGAATTGTTGACTTACCTAGAACAACGGCAAGTGTGACTGTGGCTTTGTGTTCGCGTCTCACATGCTTAGAAACTTTTTTGACAAGTTGTCTTGAAGGCCGATTTCTTGCCCAACCTTCGGTAACGCGTTTCCACATTTCATTTTTGTACTCTCTTAGTGAATTGTTCCAGAAATTGGACGTGTCGCCATTATCGAACCTTTCAGTTTTCGCGCTGGAACAAACTCATTTTCCTAGAAAGAAAGTTTGAGGTCAATCTAGAATTCAGCCGAGTGAGAACCATTTCGTATTCGTTTTTTCCATGAAATGATCACTCGATAACTTTGCAGGTGATGCTGGAGGCGAAGAACATTTTACTACCTAGAATAAGGTGGACGAGCGACTGAAAACGAAGGGAAATTTATTGACGTAGAATCAGTACTTTCCATAAAATTTCTTCTAGATGCAACTATATGCAATCACCTCTTCTCCAGAAAGGTTGGTGAAAGTTTCTCGTAGTGAAAGAGGCGCAACACCAGACGACCGGAGCTAATTACATTGGAGCTAAGGCACTGGAACTTTCTTCGACCTCGGGAGGGAGGGAAGGGAAAAAAAGAGTGTACCTTAAGTCAAAATAAAGCATTTCAGAATGCTTTCAGTTAGGCTGAAAGAGTGCATCTCCAAGTTATCCTAATTCATAGAACGCTGATAACCAATGATCATTATTGTGGAAAAGATTTGTTCTGACCATACATGTTTACAGAATAAACTTTGCTTTTACTATCATAGCTCTGAATTTTGCAGCAGAAGGATAAGGCCAACGTTGAAGATAAACGTTCAGGAAAAAAAGCTACTTTTTTGGTGCCTGGCTCGGAATCGAAGCGAGTGTTTCAATGCAAGAGCGACTGCGTCCACAAATGTGTTCTTCGACGTCCTTCGACGTAATACGCGCTTCATTCACAGGAATTCCCTTATGCATATTCGCACAGATGCTGGCTGCTTCAAGCACAATACCACGTTGACTTGCCCTTTGTGTGCATTTCGGCGAATGGATATTCGCCGATTCCCTCGTCGACGAAGTTCGACTGCATGGTCCGTCAATGTATGGGAACAGCTCCTGAAGGTGCTCTCCAAACGATCTAAACGGTAAAGCCCGATTAGATCTAAATCTCAAAGTTGGCAAAAATTGCATCATTGACTATATGGTTTGATGTACACTTCGATGAGTGTGCAAATTTGCAGTTATCCTGATTCAGAGTGCTAGGTTATCAGACAATGTCAGTTAATAAAGGTCTAAACCGTAGTCTCGCCTGGTCTGCACGCGTCAGCACAGCTGCATTGAGCAAAAAAGTTGTGAATTATTTCTTAAATCCAAACAAACCTAACATAAGGGAGCGTGGAGAAGTGCTCATCTTCTCTTTGCAATTCATTGGTCTTTTTGGTTGATTCAGATAGCGGCGATATCGTGCTAGGCTCATCTGATGATGAGGTCATTGTCGGGTAGGAGGACGTCTGAAAAAATAAGGGCGTTCTTGCAATGGTCTTAATATAATGAAGAAAATTCATCTCTAAAAGTGTGAAGATTGTCGAATAAACTTTCCGCTTGTTCTTGTAAGTGTTTGTATAGAGCGGCGAGTATGCGGTGTCTAGTAGGCGTACTTTTCATTAAACTCAGTACACTCTTGAAGGTCTTTGATGTTGAATAATTTCGAACATTGTTCAGAATTCGGCATTCTTTACATCTATGTGAATAGTCAAAGTGAAAAGTTCTATCAGTACTGAATGCTCCAAGCACATTCGAAGTACCGAAACTGCCGCTTTTTTGTTAGGCCATAGATAACCATCACTGCTGCCCCCATCGTTTCATCAGCGTTTCAGATTTTGAGCGACAACTGACGTTAGAAATTATGATGTTTACTCAAAGACGGAACAGCTGCATGGAGCAAATAAATTAGCAGAGGACGAAGAAAACAGCGAGTGGATGGAAGCGAGGATAGTAGGAGAAAGAGGTCTCCAACAATTTGCTTTAAACAAATTTCCATTCATAAACGAACAGGTAACTTGCTAATGCACATACCATTCGCAGTTTTCAAATGCACATCCTAAAATCCATAGCAAAAATTTTAGGAACCCTTCGATATCGAGCAAACTCATTCCTTGTTGATGATTTAAGTTTTATTACATCTTTTTTCCTCAACAGTGCATCAAAAGACTTCACGTGCTCCTTTGCCCCCTTCACTCAACAGTGCCAATTAATGCCTCTCGTTCTTCACCGACAACTGTGATCCAAACTGAACCAAGCACACATCTGAAGAGGTATAAAAAAAATTGTTTAGGTGATTGCTTCTCCCACAGACAGCTGTGGTGGTCACCATTAATCTCTAATTGAAATCGTCGTTGCGAAAAAAAGAGGGAACATAACGAAAATTGAAAAAGAGCACATCAACTGTTATCATTCACGATGTGCACTAAAGTTTCAGCAAATTTCTTCACGTTATGAATGAAGCGATGATCGTAAAGAAGAGACCAAAACATGCTAATCGAACGACAGCTGGAGAAAATTAACGAACTTGATGCTTTGATAGAAATATCCTCACCTGGAAACTTATTTCGAGCAATATTTGATCAGTACGATATTTAAAATAATTTCCCATTTGTCGAGCGAACTTCGCTCCACCTGTAACTTCTGTTTATCTTTATTTCAATGTGGTACAACGTAAATTTTTGGAACGTTTTTATTCAGCTTGTAATCGTCGTGTTCGTGACCATAACTCGGGAAGGATGAAGAAGGCCTCGGAGTATTTCAACACAAACACAAGGCAAATGCAAAATTTCATATTACTAGCCTTATCCTCCCCACATCCGAACTTCGAGGATTTCGTTATGCACCTCAAAACAATAATCGTTTCAAGCTGGCTTGCACTTGTCGTATATTGAAGTTGTGGCTTACTAACTTTGACGATTTTTCTCTGCGAAAGAACGACTATGCGATTGACAGAATGACGGATTTCTCCGATTAAGATCAAATTCTTAGGCGCACTTAACGCATCATTCAGTTTTGCGAAAGTTGCTCCAATCACCACTGCCTAAATATGCACTGACGAATATTAGCATCTCAAAATTCATGCTTCTTTTCGGCAAAGATTACCACCAAAAACATGATCGGTATGTGATATCGAGCTTGCCAAATAAAACGGAAATTATGTTTTGGTCACTAATAGTTAGAAAATAAAATTGCAAAGTGAAGATGAACAGACTTTAAAAATAATGTCATAAAGCGTGAAAAGTATTTCCGTTGGCGATCATTGTTTGCTGCAATGATAAGTTCAACGAAACCTCAAAATAATGACTGGATGTTAATAATTAATCGGAATTATTTTGACGTACTAAGGCATTGTATTTCTTTTAAGAGATTCTTGTGTGGAAGTGAAATCGCTTGAGATTCTAGTTTCAACTGCATTTTGAGGGTAAAAAAGGAATGGCGATGTTTCTCTTAGCTGGGATTTTTATTCTCAATTGTATTAATTCACTGTAGAAGAAATGAAGTAACCTCTATTCCACTCATTTTTCCCATAATCCCTCATCCTTCAATCTTCTTTGTATGTCCACTTCGCAGAAAAATTCAACGGTGAGTGCTCGTAATGGTACAAAGATTATGGCTTGCTTTGCAGGATGCAAAAAAAAAAAAAAATTCCTTTGCATATCTTCTTCTTTCTTTCAGCAGTCGTTGTGGATGCTTCTGCCTCATACAGCTTTTAATCAGTGCTTCCTCTCCCAGCCCTTCCTTCTTCCTTCGACCCCTCCCCTAATCTCCTGTGCCACTTGGAACTACACGCATTTCAGGCTGGCGTTTATGAATTCTCACTTCACCAGGCGGTATTTCTGAGAGGTCAAAATAGGTTGTAACTTTTGTAGGAGGCTATTTTTGGCTAGCAGTTCCATACAGCAATACGCCTAGATGATCGATCGCGTTATAGCAGAAGAGTGCGAAAACATAGACTAACCAAGCAAATTCTGATGCTTACCGATGAGAGCAGTACTAATTTTCTCGATCTCCGGATCAGCTGTTCGATAACGCGTTGATCTTGCAATTTGTCTTTGATGCAGTCTTCGAAATATTACAGTATAAACAACTATCATCGCCAAACAAGGCAGGAAGAATGATAGTAAAGATGATATGATTATGAAATAGGCGTTTGTAAATTCGCATTGCTGAAAAAAAGTGCAACCGCTACGGTTACGAATGAAAGAAGTAAATTAAAAAAAAAATCTGTAAGATTCAACTACGAAACTACGACATCTGCCACTAACTGTGGAAGGCTATGTATTCATAGGCAATGAGTTGCTGCGCGTTCAATAAACAAAGCTATACTACTCAAATCGTAGCGTTGATATATGAACCCTATCGTGAGTATTGTCGACTGGGACTCATATCAACGATAATTGCAGTGATCCGTAAGATCATCGTTTATCAATATCGTCCACAAGTCTTCTTGAAGCAAGGAACAGAATAAACCCTCTTGCACACGATTCGTGAGTTTTGTACAATTTGAGTGGTTTAGTATGAACATAAAATCTAAACTTCGTTATGAATTAGGTGAGTGAAAAGGTAAATTACTGTCAACGCTGATGCAATCTGGTAGGGCTCACCTTACAATTTTTGGACGGCAGCAGCTGTTATAAATGCTGCATTGGTCTCGTCCTTTGAAAATGTCTGACAAACTTATCTTTATTTTTACCTTCGGTTAATGGTTTAAGAAAAAAAAATGAATTCGGCCAGGAAGAGATGATGCGACGCAAGGTGGTTAATGTAGGATGCAACTTAGTTAAGTTTGATAGGCGCGCGATTTTTGGCCAAACTTATCAAGGTTGAATAATGCCTTTCATTAACGCATCATGCGCGTTGATATTATTTTAGAAAGTTGCACAGCTGATACAAAGTCGTAAGTGGTTAGTTAGTTTCCTGTTGAGGAATTGTAAGCGGAGAAAGAATGAAGTTCTTGTCTTGGTGAGTACACCTCTGAGGAGCGCAGTTAACACAGCCGGATTATGAGATAACGAATATCTTGCAGATAACGAAATTTTATAACCCATCAACGCAACCGAAGTTTTTGTGTTCGTAGCGATATAAATGAAGTAAACGCGAAGATCTATAAAAACTCGTAGGTTAGTAAAAGTATGCGATTAGTAAAAGTATCGATTAGGAATTATTGGAATGTGCATCTTCGAAAATATAATTGTGTTGATAATCGCTTAGCCAAAAGTATATTCCATTAAGAAAATTTCATTTTTTAAACGAAACGATGCCAATTTCGATCTTATTTTGCCGGATCGTTGGCATCCTTATCACCACTGTAGTGAAATAATGACGGAAAAGTTGGATTTCTTTTTACGCTTCCGCTTTTTGCCGGCGGTTACTCCGAATGTTTCGAATAACTCATGATAATCCACAAGAATGCCAAAGTGAGCACTTTCTCAATCTACGTTCAAAATGGAAATTGGTAATCTAAAGTGATATTAATGGCTTTATTTGAAAGCCTAGCGGAAATCTCTTCATGAAAGACTTACCGCAAGTAATTTTGATGCACTCCGGTTCAGTGAAAAAACAGTGGCAAAGAATTTTGCATTGAAAAATATAAGGTAAAGGTTTCATTGAATCCACCATGCCTTAGCTTCCCGTCCAGTAAAAACCGAGGTTGATGAGAAATAAGGCGAAGGTGCCGGAATCACTGGTGCGATTTGCGCTTTCGCCTTCAGTTCAGCCGACCAACCAGTTTTTTAAGTTATCGATAAATAATAAATAAGTCAAATAATGTCTTCATTTTCATGGCCTGCTGCTAAAGCCCTTCTTGGCTCGCGTTGGCTCAATTATCGCTTGACGGCCGGTGATAAGAGATTTCCAGCATACTCATGCAAGCAGTTCCTCTAGGGTGTTTAAATGGCAAGCGGAGTGGCTCGGGTTCGCAACTTCATTGTGAACGTTTTCATGTGTAATTAATTCGATCGCTGGCAGATCTTTCTCGATAACATGACCTGTGTAAGACGTACGCAAGTTTCTTATCACATTTAAATGTTTATAACTTCTTCCAAAGCTAATAAGGCCATCCAAACTGCAAACGGTGGTTGATGGGACTGGGAAAAGGAGAGGAGGCAGGTCAACCTATGAGGCAGGTTTCGATTGCAGCAGTTAAATTTCATGGCTCCAGCTTCATCAGTCCCAATGCAATAATTACCGCGCAGACATACAGCGAAATACACGCACATACTTGCAGGGACAGCACGTTGCGATGCTGCATCTTGCAAATGCAAATCTGCGGCGAGGGTCATATGACACGCGACATAACCATGGGAACGACTAGATTTGTTAAAACTAGATGTTTGCACTATAAAATAAATAGGAAACTGAAACTTGCATATTTGGAAAGCACCGTTAGAAGCTTTAAAATCTAAAATCGCCTTCCTATACTCCTTAGATACGGGAAACAGCCGGTGAAGTTGGGAACAAATGAATGCACTCGTTGCTTTTCACTATTCAGGTGACTTATGGCCGTTAGAGGTGGATGAAATGTAAAGGAATTCAGCGAATCTGCATACTATAGTTCTCATCTAAAAAAGCTTCGTGTTTCCACGATCCGTGAGAGTATGAACAAATTCGACGGAATTAATGTGTTGAAATCAAGTAACTGTGGCTGGATACCAAAGGACCTGGTGCTACATATGCTCTTTTATTTCAGCTGGCGTAACCAGTCGGTTTAATAATTTGCGAACAAAAAAAGGAGGCAACCCTTCCACATTTTTTGTGGATACTACCTCTATGATGTAAACCCTCCATACATGACTGGTTTTTTTACTTAGTCGGTATAAAACATTTTTGAGGCCCTGAAATGTCAATTCTGTCAAGGTGACCCCTTCACCCCTTCATATTTCAACCTGAAATATGAAGGGGTCACTCTATAGTGCTTACCATGCTAACCATTCTTCACATCTTCTCGTAACTCCAGGCTCAGTAGCTATCGAAATGCCAAATATCGAACGGACAGACAGAGCAAACGCAGACATGTACAAGCGCACACACAACGTTCCCATAGTGCACAAAAATGGGGCCATTTGAACTTCGTGCAGTTTTTTAAATCTCTGTCTTTTTTGCTCTACGTGAACTAGATTCAAAACATTATCAAGTCTACAAAAGTGCTCTTTCTTGCTTCCGGATGTCCTCCAAAAGTTTGCAAATACGAAATAGATGACAGAAAACGTGGAGCGTCGATACATGTATGCAGTTATGCAGTGGAAAGCCACACCTTAGTTTCCGTCAATCCTATTTTTACAGCTCTTCTGAGCCCACTAGGAGTTTTTAAGAGCAGGTCTTTAAGTACCACATGCTGCCATATTAACATCTCCAAGCGAAAAGTGATTATGGTTACTGTTGCCGCATTCTTCATCACCTCTAACCAAATCTGTTTTGTTAAGTTGTTCAGTAATTCCGTTTACATGATAACAAAACTTGTTTAAAGGGTCGATAAAAGGGTATCAGATGTTGTGAACTAAGATAGTGGTTTGTGAAGGGAAAAGGGAATAGGCGTGAGTGGTAGAGATATGATTGAAATGGACATTTACGTGTCCATCTGGAGTACACCATCGGGAATAATTGAGTGTAACGAGCGGTTCGTTGGTTGAATGAAGCGAGCAATGGGGTGTGACATACAACAGAAACGAGAGCATTGAAAAGGCGCCGCTAGGTAGACGATGTGAATCAACGCAACATTGAGGCAACATTAGTACAGTATCCTCCAAGTGCTAAAAGCGCAAAAAATAAGACCTTAAATATCGTGCCAAAAATTTTCGAAGTGTCTGTACTTAGTAAACACAAATGGTAAGTAAACCACAATTTATTCCAGGTAAGTTGAGTCGCAAGTGAATGGATACCTCTACCTCAGGAGTTGAAGTCACAAACACTCGCGTATGTCCATCCCACGCTTAGGCAACAATCTTTGGCAGGAGAAAATGAGACTTTGAAGAAAAGACCAACGACAGTCTCTACGACAACGAAAATGCGCTGCTATCTCCCGCCACCTTAACTTAATTATAACGGTAGCTCGCGACACTCAAGTTTGGAGGAAGAGGATAGAGGGTAGCAGCAAGGCACTCCAGCTACACTGCCTAGGACACAACTCAAAAATTTTAAATATGTCACGAAGGAATCGCAGCAATAGAATGAGACGTTCAGTCTTCTCATAACCCTGAGGCGATTCTGTTTCCATCAAAATCACCTCGAGATCTTCCTTTCGCCTGGCTAAAAATTTGCCTTTTTCGCATGTTGACGAAGCAAGTGCTGACCAGTGGGCAAATAATGGTAAGCGATTCCAAAGTGAACAAATTTTAAGAGCGAATGAAAGATAGCACTGAAAAGCTGCATTGCGCAGAGTTACACCAGCGCACATATAGCATTAAAGAATCAGGAAAAGAAATGTCCTAGCCACCTGTTTATTGCCACTTTCTTTCCTTTCTGACCCCATTCTTTCACTCCCCCTTCTACATTTAGCCTCTAGACAAGGCGACTAACATTTGAATGAGTGGCGTTCACATGGATGAAACGTTTTAGGGTCACACGACGACGCGATTGAGATCACGTATCTGCTGTGGAATTAAATTTGGGGGCTACTAAAGTAATTCTTAAAATTTCAAATTACTTTTACTATGGCACTGAGTTGAAATCTGTGGACGATTCCCCAGAAGTTTTATGGCTTTGAACGTATCAAAAAAAGAACAAATAAACAAACGAGCCACACGTGACCACGTTCCACTTTAAGGCAACTGGACTTGGTTGTTGCCAAAGAGGTCGTTATTTATGACAATTCAAGAACCTGATCGTTTGAAAAGTTAGACTGATCCGATACTCCACGATGCAACCATTTTAAGGATTTTTACAGTGACGGCTGATAATGCATAAAGTGCTGTCAATTTTAGTTACGCAATGGTTAACTTTAAAGAATATCCATTGCGTACATAAAAAGCAATGAATTAGACTAAAAATTTGCGCATTAAACTTCAACTAAATTTCGAGGCAACCTAATTACGACTCACTTTCGCCAGTTATTATGACAGCATTCCGACGATCCATACATAGGCCGAATCTTCCGGCCAGATATGCAGTAGGCGTCTGCGTGAGCAAACCACTACAAGTAGCAGCAGCCCAAGGGCAGTCGATTTTTCCGCACATACACTTATCTTCAAATATCGGCATGTTGACCTTGCGGCTGAACACAGTTGTAGAACGATTACGTGTTTACAAGGGTGACTGAGGTAGAAGATGAACAGGCAGAGGAAGCATTTGCGGTCATATTAACAACCACGCCAAATGTCTTTTTTTCTTTTCGTAACTACCGCTAAATTCAGGAAAACTGAACTACAAACTGAGATGACACAACGCTCCAAAAATTACTACAGCTGTTGTTATAGCCTACTTGAGTTGATCAAAAATATGCACCATTATGCGAAAGGCCATTCGATTCTCCACCACCACTCTAATGAAATCGTGTCACTTTTACTAACCCGTGCTGATGCGCTCAACTTAGTCAACTCGGAAGCTCCACCAAGTACAGCTGCTTAGATGGCATATACCGGACCTTGCCGTTATTTGAGGACAACGGTAAACAACTCCATTCTCACAATATAGACCAGGAAAAAAGTTGCATCTGTGGGAATCCTTATTTCCTGCAGTAGCAACAAACGAAAAGAAGTGAGGAGCATCAAAACCACAGAATCAGCCTGACCAAACAGGTAAAATTCAGTGAAGAGACAAAACTGTGCTTCAGCTTGGGCTTGGCAAAGAATAAACGAGGTTTCGTTTAGTGTGTTCAGGTACGTGCGGTGCTTACACAGCTGAACAGAATCATTATCTACAAGACAAGCAACGGCCAATAGTAGCATTTCTCTGCTTGCGGGGGTTATTTTTAAAGCTGGTAAGGGTTTTCCCAACTCCATTCTGGAAAATCCTGAGCCGACCCGACCAAAATTCTGCCATCTAGCCAAATATTATATTTCTCTCTCTTCGCGAACTACTATATGACCTTTCTGCCTAGAAAACTATACCATCGAAATCTGCAGTTTCTTTTCAGTTATTAGTACACGTATTTCATGGTGACGTATCATCGCTCGTCAGTGCATTTTCACATCTAAAGGAATCGCTTATCGACGGTGAAAGCCAAAATCTGAAATGATGATATTTCCTCATGTATAGAACTGCCCACTCTAGACGCGTTCTCTCAAGTCGTCATCCAATTTAATTATAACCGCTGATCTAAGCCAAACGATTGGATAAAAAAAAAACTTCCAGTTCACAAAGTTCCTTGGCTTTCACTTCATCAATGTTCCGCTCAAGCCAATGATGAAGAATGACCGAACGAGTGGTTTCGCTGACGAATCGTTCGGTTTTCATCAAACATAGCAAGCCAGTCTTATGGCAGAGGTTTCACACGGAAATTACTTGTATAGCACTGTCGAAGGCACTCTCTGATGAGTTTGCGACTTTGTCGGCAAGTGAGGGATAACTTCGAAACAAACGATCAAATGATCTAATTTAAGTAACTTAAATATCGCTTGTGTGAAGATATCTTTCATACTGTCATGGAGCTTCGTTATAAAAGCAAAGAGGCCTTTTAGTAAATGTTTTTATACTTAAGATGTGTGATCATTTTCTGGACATACATGTCATTGACCTATATAACGTTCGTCAAACACGCTGGCTTTTTACATCCCTTGGTGTTTTTCACTCACTGTGAAAATATTCCAAGAAGTTTCTATATATTTCCTAAACTATTATTGCGACCTTCGCGTTGTATGATGCCAATGATTAAAGTAACGATCCCTGATTATGAGATCATCGAAATATGAGAATTTACTCGAAGAGAATTTTTTAGACCGAATTGCACTCATAAATAAAAACTGACACTTTGTTCATGATGAACTCGGTTAACACCAAGAAGAATTGGCAGAGCGACTGTAACGGAGACGACCCATACAACAGAGATGAAAACACTTGCTCTTGCTCCACTCGCTCCATAATGAGCGTATACAATTGGATGGGTGATTGCGATGTACCTAAATCGATATTGCTCAATGAAAGGCTACTTCAGTTGCAGTTTACGTTGTTTTTTATTGCATAAAATAGCGATCCTGCAAAAATTGAATAAACATCTTTAGCTATTACAAAAAGAACAACTATATAGGTAGGGAAAATATCCAGAGAAGCCTTTATGAGAAGCCTTTACGTACATCTTTAGTTCCGTTCAGATGCCACATAAAGGATCTCTTTGGCAAACTGCTCTTTAACAATTGTGATCACCCGGAAAACCAGCCGACTTCCACCAGTAGATGCTTGAGCGTTTAATCCTCACTTTCTCTTCCTACTGTTCTCATTACTTCTGAAAGGCGTAAAAAAATGGCGTAGCCGTAGAATTTCAACGAACACTGGTGCTGACGTTGAAAGAAGCAGATCGTTTCCTGTTCTAATGCAAAAGCTTTATTAAATTAGGTGCTTAGATCATCATGATCATAAAAAAAAAATTGAATCACCAAACGAGATATATGTTTAAGAATTAGGTGGGCATGAATGCGTGGAACGTTAATATTATGTATTGGAATACAATTTGCTCATGAGGAATAAATCCACCTATCAAGCGAAATGGCGAGGAGGTTGAGTATCGAAGCGGTAGAACAAGCCACATCTGTTGCCATATATAAGTTGCACAAAAATTGACCAAGACCCCAAACAAAAGAGTTCAGCTGAAATTAGTGCATTAATAGCGATAACTGATTTAAAGGTGTCGAATCGCCTGTCTGACTTTTCCAGCTAGTCAAGCTTATCTGATGTCGGCGTTTGTTTAAGTCGATTTGCCATGCCGGCCGCATAATCAAATTCAAAAGGCATGATACTCGTTGATTGACTGCCACCAACAAGCGAACCAGTTGGGTTCAATTGTTGTCACTGCATTTCCGTCTCGAAGGGTTGGAATTGGGGAAAAGCGTGGAGGAGGAAGAAAGGTGTGGACTTCTTTTGAGAATTCTGTGCAGTAAACCAACATAGTTCCTACAGTATGCTAACAGGTAGGAGATTGTTCGTAAAAGTACTTTGTGTAGTGAATGAATATATTTGCATGTGCGGGTAAATCGCTAGTGGCAGTGTGCATTTCAATTAAGCACTGTTTGAGAGTGACATTCTCACTCAATTTTCTCCACGGGAACCCTTCAACGAAAAGCAATCACGCGCAACATTTTATTGCATCGTCGACTGAGTAAATAACGATTTTGTTGGGGAACACACACAAATTTAGAGGGATTTCGAGAGTTCATTACTTATAACGAAACAAAATGAAGGAGGACCCTAAACGATCAGCACTTTAAGATAAAGCATTGTGCACGAGTTGATTAAGTAAGTTAATTTACCATAAAATAGAACCATGTCTATAGAAGATGGCGTTCAAACGTCAGCTGCCAATTCTTTGATTAATTCATAGCATGAATTGTTCTTAACTCGATATAGACCAAATTTTAATTTGCTGAAAAAAAATTTCTAGGCCTTGGAGAAAAAGTTTTCTGAAACCTTCTTAAAGCACTCGAAGCTAAAAACCACAAACAACTATAAATTAAATTAATGGGAACTGGCTGAATTGGTGCCCCCTCAAGTAGTGTCCTGGATGCATGCCACACCTTCAATATACTGCTGGGCTGAGACGCGCAGCTTGCTAAGGAACAAACCAATAACAAATGCTTATTACCTCGAAGTAAACGGCGAAAGGCATAACACAAAGAGCGACCTGCAATTAGCGATCCTCAATTCAATTCAATTACTGATACACATCAATCACTGGCCTAGAAAATCGCGCGAAAATAGATACTCTTTGGAATTCACGGAAACGCTTTCTTCAGTGAAGTATAGAGCAAAATGGGGAGTTCTGGATGGGAATGAACAGGAGAAGACATACCAGGAAGTCGGAAACTGCTAATGAAACGATGAGCATGTTTGTGACAGTCTGTAATGTTTTCTCACGGAAAACTGCCAATATAACCAGCATGTTCCCGAACACTGTAGCGAGTGGAATGCACATCAGTAGAACGGCGACCGCCTTCCGGCTGGTAATAATCGCAGGTGAAGTGTCAACACCAGGCGTCTCAATATACGACTCGGATCCATTCATACCTGCTTCAGACGATGGATATTATCGTAGATGGAATAAATGAGGACAGAGATGCATCTAAATGCAGCCAAATGGCTACTCGCTAGCTCATTACATTGAACTCAGTGAGCGCACACACAGCTCATTTCCAGAACCAAAGCCGTTCTTCCTGCGCTCATTCTGTTGCAACATCCTAAACGATAGGATGCTCTTCGTATATGCTGCCGCCAGCTGAACGCATCTCCACTTTGTATGAATAGTCCACACATATGTAATTTAATCAGTCGTTTTGTACATCCTTCAATACGTACCCATCGCTATCGAAAATACAACTACTGCCCTCTCAGTATAATCTCAGGCAAGCCGTGGATCTGGAAAGTTGACCTGCCGATAAAAGCGCTTTCTCTAAGCACATTTGATACTCGTCTTGTGCTTTCTCACCTGAAATTCGTGAATCGATTAATCACGTATGCTAGACTATTTGATCACAACAAATCGTGCTAGCCGACAACAAAAAATCTGTCCATAATTGCTTGATACTGCCTGTAGACGTCGCCGTATGCGAGATGTTTCTTAGTGAGCACTGCTTAAAAACGCCCGCAATAAAGCGGTGATATATTCCCGAGATCAATTTTAAAGTTGAACGGCTAGTCTACTTTACATCCCCTACTTTGTGTTGGTGGCGTCTTTTAATCGCTGAGCTCTTCGCTTCAAGAAAAACTGAAATGATGCAATACCTTATAAAAGCATAGAAAGTTGGCCGAACCTGGGCAACGAACAAATGGCGCAACGTGAACATTTGCCGAAAGGTTAGTGGATGTTGGTTTGAGGCGACGATGTGAGAATGGTGAGATTATTCCTCAAATATGCTAAAATTTTCTTTGGCAGAGAAACATTTGAAATTTGACACACACTGGACATAAACAGTGCGAAAATGCTATTTTGCTTGGCTCATAAAATAAAAATTTGCAGACTGTGGTTAATTTCAAATACGACAACGAATGAATGACGCTAAACACTGCAGATAAATGTATTTTCGAAGAATACTATAGAGATGATTGTTGAATAACTGAAAAGCTTTCTCGTGTATTCGTTGCTTTCTCGCTGCTATCAATGAGTTTTTATGCCTCATAAATTCTATTAATGAACAAAGCGAAATGTTGAGAAAAAAATCAAACAAGATGAGAGGAATTATATTTTCTAAAGCAAAAATAACAACTGAAAGTAATAAAAGTAAAAATAAAAATGAGCGCAAAAAGAGAGTGAATCAACTTGCACGAACGCGTACATACATAACACTATGATAACAGAGCGTGCCAGATCAAAGTGCGTCACCTATGCGGACAACCGTTGTAACCTGCTAAGGTGTAAAATTGAGTTGTAATGCTCGAAATTGAATACCGTGGCCAAGATGAGAGAGCTGAAATGAGCTGAAATGTGTGCTTTCAACTTCCGTTTGCAGAAATAGGAAAAAGTAAAAACGTTACTCTTCATTATAAAATGCTATAGACGAATTCACGACAAATTAAAAAAAAAGGTGACAAAATGAACGTGACTAAATGGCACCCTCCAATGATAAAATAAGCTAAATTAAAGAGCGTATACTGAATATTTCATATGAGTGAAGAAAGTGCACTAAGAAAGCTGATCACGATAGGCGTTTCATGAATAGAATGTATGGAAATGTATAAAATTTCCTATTTCAAACGATTTGGTCGTTCGTACAAATTCATTTATGAATGAATTCTTGAGCGGCTCGAAATAGATACATTTTATGACACTTTTTGAACGCCTGTAGATGAATCGGTGCAAAATATATCGCAACTGATTTCTCGTTTTCATCAGTGAAACCATAAGCGGTCATCGTACGTTGAACGACATACCTATCGCATCAAACTGCATTAGCTTCAGTAGCCTCTAAGTGGAAAAAAATTTATAGTTATACTCATATATATATCTAAAGTGGCATCTCGCAACATTATAGGGTTCATCCTAATAGATCATCATCTAATACGGAAGATCCACACGTAAATGTAGCAGTAAAAAAAGGACTACATTAAAGAGAAGATTAAATTGCAGCGCGAACATGAATAAACCAGTCGGGCAGACCGATGAAAAAGAAACAATTGCATCGACTGTTCGTGTTGTTCGTTTTACTTTAGCTTTATCAGCCTGATGCCTATGTTTTTAGTGCTTTCACTGCGTCGGAAATGTAATCTTATGTTGGCGGTGCAGCTGCTAGGTTGCGGAATGAAATGGCGATGTAAAGAGGGAGGAGCTGGCTATGAACTAAAGGTTTTTTTTTTGCTTTTCACTCGTGATTATACTTTTCCACTAATTGCATATAATCACGAATAGTCCAACAAATTACTCGATGATTCCAAATAATATTCGTTTAATAGTGTTATAGCGAATTATAAGTGATACGAAATGCAACAGTACTCAGCGATCATGAATAAATGCCCAGTGCATAATGCTTTACATTTGAGCTCTCATATGGCGAAACAAAAAAAATCAGTTTAAAGAAAAAACTCTAATGCAAAAATGGCGAGTTAAGTATTCGCATCCCACTATTTTAGTGTCCCAATCCCCGCTTTAAATAAGCCTATTCCTGTACTAATAGGGTTAGTGCTTCGTTTTGACGACGAATCGCATTTAATCCAAACGTTCGCGTCAGTCGTATACAATTTAAACGGTAGCGTCAAGAGATGTAGGCCGAAGCGTCACCACTTCAGACAGTCCATTTATCAACTCTTTTGAATTCACTGCCATACTCTATATACTTTACGTTTATCTATTTCGTCGCTTTTTTTAAAATTAAAATTTCATTTTCAATTTCTCACTGATTTTCCTTCAGTATTTCTCGCTTATGTGCCTCAAAATCTTCGGGAAATGCAGATTTCGAGTGCATATTTGCCCATTCTTCAGAAGGAAAGAGTCAGAAGTATTTTCAACAAGTGAAACAACAAAGGCAGTTTTCAAGGCATCTTCAGTGACAATGTTGGAGAATGCGAGTAGTTTTAAGTGACAAATTATTATACCTCGTAACATATCTGACGGTTTAACCTGTTACCTAGAATTCTGCGCTTTCGTTGAATGAGGGTGGCGGGGAGCGAGAAAAAGACGAAGCAGGCGAGGGAGCAATGTGACCTTTAGTGAGTACAATTTCAGTGACGCCACATACAACGTATTGTGCCGACAAGCTTGTTTGTAGTTAGAAGCCGAAGTCCTCATTCTCAGCATATCTGTCTAGCGTCTTACTGCAGAAGCAGGTGCCTTATGCATTCGTTAAGATCAACGAACCACATAGCATTATAACGAACGATGACGCGTCAAGCTGCAAAACGTTTTTTCTTTCATTTTTTTGGCCATCGATGCCGATAATTTAGACTAAAGCGCCAATGTTTTAAGGCGATAACTTATTATTCAAACTAATGAATGAAAATGAGCTCGTTTGATAATATTGCTCGCGAAATAAGGGTAATCGAATGCACTAAAGTATATTTGCTTAGAAGGACCTATGCGCTTGGATTCAAAGATTGGATAGCGGTTCTATGAGTTTATTCCTGGATTATTCAAATAAATTTCCTCGATTATTCCAATAAATTTTCGCTTCCTGAATGGGATTAAAATCATAGGCATTCCATATGGTAATATTAAGACTTATCCAATTAACATTGTATTTTCAGTTGATTCTACACAGACACGTTGTTGTTTTTTCTTTTATAGAAGTGGTTAAAGAGCGATAGCTGCGATTTTAGGCAAGTTTTGTGAATGTGTTCCTTTTCTTAAATGTTGAAAATGTGGGCCTTGTCGAATGGTGCAGCAATTAGTTTTCACACACGCATGCACACACAAATAGAAACAAACAAATGCACACATACATACACAAACCCAAACGTATACACTCAGAGACACACGCACACACAGAGAAGGGCACACACACAAACGCATATAAACATTTCAGTAGATTTCATTTTCGTTTCTTTCTCGACTATTCGCGTTTTGCTTGAGAAAAATGAGAAAAAATTCTCTTTGTTATGACATCTTTCTCAATTGCTTTATAAAGTTAAGGAAATATCACTAAGAGCTTCCACTATGGGTAATGCTACTAGAAAGTGGAACTAGACACACTCACTGAACCAGGCACTGCAAATTATAACGTCTTAATGCATAGAGATCTTTGTGGGTCGGCTTAAAAAAATCGTTCGCAGTTTGTATTTTAGACCTCTAAAAGTCGAACGTTCAGAGAAATGTATCTTGATGACATTAAAATCGAACACGTATAAGCAGCACGTCGTCAGTTTTGAATTGCAACCGTTCTTCTGAGAGGAGAGTTTTCTGTGACAGCAGAAGCAATGATTCCGTAACTAAATCCAAATGAATGCTCAACATCCGGCCTCCGACCTTAACGAGTACAGAAGTTTAACTTTACACAGTCAACAGATGAAATCCAATTCATATGAGAGAACGTTTCCATATGCACAAATATTTGTCATTTTGAAAGGAGAATAGTGAAAACCTTCGGAGCAAATGTAATACCTAATGTGGGCATAGCAATACGCAGAAAGCGCCAATTTTCTTGCAAGTACAGCCTTCAAGTGGTTAACATAAAATAAGGAAATAACAATTGCACAGCAAAGATTAGGTGGATAGTGTGCGACGAGTGTCTAACGCGCTCTATATCCGTAGAGACTTTCGGGTTTAATGAAGCTGCGGCGAGTGTGCATATGCAAAGAATACGCGAATCCTATTTCAAGATCGCCAATAACCATCGAATGAAAACGCACTTCTGTCACTTCGTTCATGTCAAGCTCTATGTGGAAGAACCACGTAGGGAAGAAATGTTACTAACATCGAAGAATGCTAACTATTGGCATTAATTTTGGTCAACTATATCAGTGTGGAAATCGCATCATACAGAGATAAGCAATATCCATTTAAAACAGCAATGAGAACATCTAAAATGTTAGTCATGAATTCTCAAGCGACTTCGGCGTACTTGAATTCTCGACCAATTTACAGATAGTGGGTAAGGCAATGAAACAACATATGTTTACTGCTAGGGTAGGGCAACAAATGCTTAAAATAAAAACTTCCTAATCGAATAGGTTGGGAGAAAATGTTGAACCCATATAAGGAACATTGAAATGCAAATACCTGCTTTTCATATTGACTGCACAAACGGGCAATTGAGCACGCGTGCAAATAATTCAATTTCTTACCGTTTCGGAGCTATTTTCTTCGCTTGGGTTCATCTTAAATCGAGTTCATCATGCTGGTGTAATGAATAGACTGAAATGAGTCCGTAACGAAAGCACATCAGTGACTTATGCGATAATGTTGCCGTTTCTTGTATTTTATAGAAATTTCCTTGGTAGAAGGAACTCCGTAGCTACTCGGAACGTTCCTATCACTCTTTAAAGCTGCTCTTACTCTTACTTAATATGTAAATAGAACAGACATGCGAAATAGTAGCAAAATTCTCGCAAATGAGAATGAAACGGTTTATAACGAGAAATTCAAATTTAAATGCCGATGAAAAATAATTACGTTTTTTGCGTGAGGGAAGAATGATGGTGGGAAAACGGAGAGTCACTGGATTCATCCCGAAAAAAAAAGGACTCCACTCGCTTATCACGATTTGTCACCTACCACCACATAACTCCGAATGATTCCAGTTAGGTTTGCTAGTAACTGCATTCTTTTCAGCTCTACAAAAATTGAATGTGTTGAAGCTAAGAGTTCTCTTAAACTTAACAATAAGTCGAAAATCGGTATTCTCATGCAGTTTCCTCTTTTTTAAATATGTACTCCGAATGCTAAAAACCAACAGCACCGAAAGGTTCTTCAGCGCCTGAAGGTTCCTCTCTCTCTCCCACCTCCTCCTCTCCCTCCCTCCAATATTGGGCTTTAAAAAAGGAAGCACATAGGATACTGGACAACTTGACCAATAAGGTGATTTCGGCATTCTTATTGAAAATTTGTCCACTTAAAAATATATCCACAAATGGTTTATGGTCTTGCATGAGGATATGTTCCATGAAAAATGTAAAGCGCTAATTCTATGTAATATTTGAGTTTGCATAGCCGCAATGAAGAGATTCATTTAGAAATATTTGCTGATTGCTCGCAAAGGTAAAAAAATAGACGTTTTACGAGACCCCTCCAGGCATCTCGCATAAAAATTTAAAGATC
Source organism: Parascaris univalens (assembly GCA_037576465.1). NCBI lineage: Eukaryota > Metazoa > Nematoda > Chromadorea > Rhabditida > Ascarididae > Parascaris > Parascaris univalens. The sequence continues at coordinate 70,900,592 of CM075173.1, read as the reverse complement.
TCTCAGCAGCTTTGACCCACTATTGAAAGTGCATATTGAGCGGAAAATCGTAGACATGATGCCGAGGATTGCCCGCACATGCATCTAGCAATCCCTCCTGGTTTCGACTAGTTCCAGTTCTAATTCATTAATTTTAATTGCTACTTTTCGTAGCTTGGTGATTACATATGTCACTTTTCAAAAACAATATCATCTGTCAACAAAGGTTACTATGATAATAGCCCAGCGGACCGAACGAAGATATTAGAGGAAAATGGAGTTGATCCTCACTAAACAAAAGAAGAGTTCACTTATGTTTTTCAATTCCCTTCGTCAATCAGAAAAAGCCCAGCGGATATGCCAAAATGGTTTGGCCGACTAGATGTGAGGCGGCTGTTCAATGTGAATAATTCATTACGAGAAATTGGAAGAGTACGGTTAAATCATCACATAAACGTGGATGTATGTCTTAAAAACAATTCAAAGCCTAATGCAGTGTGAAAGAATTATCTCTTGGATTATTAACGCCCAATTGAGCAAATTACAACTTTCAACCGTTCAAGAAGTCTTGGATGGAGTAAGAAAAAACACCCCGAATATAAAACTAGCCGATAATTGAAATTTTTATATTAACTTGCAAATTCCCTTCAACACCAATCAGAAGTAGCGAGAATTGTACAGCTCATCGTCCTACCATTCCCTTCGTCTTCCCCTCTCCTCGCTCCTTTTTTTGGTGTGAACGCATTAACAAGGAAATCTGTAACAAAGAAAGACAGTATTTTCGATGCCACCATTTAAAATTCGACAAATTCACACAAAAGAATCTATTTCAACAGGTTCTGAACGTTGAAGGGTTCTAAAGAATATAGAATATAGCATAATTTACTAATTATTCGTTTTACTAAAAGGGAACAATATGTAATGAGTGCAGCTCAGTATTTTTCTCTACACGATCTCATTGATTGTTGAACAATTACAGTTTGAAAAAACACTCAAATACGCCATTTATTTATGATTTCTGCGCCTTATAGGCGGCTTAGCCGAAGTGTTGTAGCCGTTCATTTTAGAAACCACTATAAAGAAACATTGTTTAAAAGCCAAGCAAAATTACGCTCATATCAGTAGACAGCAAATGAATCGGGTAACGAGGTGAGAGAAATATTGTATTTGTTTTTAGTTAACCTAATGAAGAACTTGTCCCATTTCTATGCTCACTTCTCTCTCATTTTCCCTTTCCCACCAACTCCTCAACAAACCAAATGGAGCTGAAATTTCACGTCATTGTGTTAATGGGAGGTTTTCATCACGGTGACCAATCTTCAAAATAGGCATAGGGAGATGAAATATTATGCAGCACAGAACATCAGTGTCGCGCTTAGAATCCAAGCAAAAAGGCCAAAGATAGAAACATTACACGATGTATTCGTTAGCTCGCATAAGGGATTTTCTGCCAGTGGTGATGGGCAACTGAAATTGTAGCAACATGATTTGAGATCTGGACTGCAAAAGTTGCTAGTGTAATAATCTTTTCGTCTACGATATTGGTGTGAAATCTGCTCAGATATTCCATGTAATCGGTTTTTCATGCACCCTAAAAAGGTCAAAAAAACTGGTCGGTGATTCGTTTCCGTTGATGTGTAAGTTTGTGAGTACTGGAAAACAGTGGACACTAATAAAGACAAAGTTCTGTGAGATGCATCTTACTGCAATACTGCAGCGTTAAAGACAAAAAGCCTAATTCAAATGGAAACTATTGTTTTGTGGACGATCCAACACCGAAATGCACCCTATTTTTCATCATATGCACCTTATTTTTTTTACGTATTGCTTAACAATACAGTTTTATTGCTCACTACGTTTATAAGCAGTGTTTGGTTGGTGAATTGGTTACTTTGCAAGCGTTGTTCTAAACGCATTCATCTGCCTAAGTGATACATGTGCAAACTTCTCACCAATCTTACCCGAAAGCCTTCTTGTATCCGCCAATGTTTGCAGCACTCTGATCGGAAGTTAGCAATCTCATTTTATTGGAAAGCGAGCTGTTGCAGACGACAACTGAATGAAATTTCTTCGAATTTTGCAATTTTATTTTCCTAATTCAAAGCTTGATTCCAACAAAATAATGAACAATCAGTGGTGGCCACATGACACTTACTTGAGTTCATCACTTCAGAGTATCGATTCTATTCGGCCACTGCAATAAAGGAAAGAATGTTTGTGCGCTAAGCGCAGATGTAAAAAGTAAAATGCATAGGCACGAAATGTGCTACTTACTAGATGCAATACTTTCAATGAAATATAGTTGAGAAGTAACTTTTTTCGAATATTCCATCCGCCCTGTATATTAAGCGGCCATTGTGCGCGCAACTTATAGTAGTGAGAGGATTTTAATCAGAATATGATTTACCACGATATTAGCAAACTTTCAGGTATAATATTATATATTCGGTAATAATTCGCCTAAATAATTCAAGAGAACCTGTGTTATGCAATTTCCTCTCATCTAAGAGGATGAGGAAGGAAATTTCTTGCGCTGCTCATCAGTGTTCGGCAAAAGCTCGTATATTACACCTGACTTCACGCTACTACTACTGCGATTCCTGTTAAGATTGAAAGATTTTATGAAATTAGTGCGAATAAAATATAAACTAAAATGGTTTAAAACTGCTGAGCATGATTACACTTATTCCGTCAGCTTTGCTTCAAGAGAACGATAAGAAGGTCACTGTTTTCACTCACTGGTCACTTCAACAATAAAACCTTCAAGTATTGGAGTTTCATTTGAAGATCGTTATGGCGGAGTGCAATTTGGCTGCGTCATTTATTGTAGAATGCATTTGAGCCACTGAAAGGTTAAAAATGTGGAGCAACATTATCAAAACGCATTAGAACCCTTCGAAGACTTATGTAAGCACTATGGTTATTAGAGCCAAGAACAAGAATCTGGAGTGGACGTCAAATGAATAGCTCGTTTCGCATGGCCGAAACAATATTGCTTTTATTCAAAAATGCTTGCTCCTTATATACATTTTTAGGGCATTCCTACTCCTGTACATCGCCTCTGCTTAATTGCTTCTTTCTTAGTGCAAGATCTTCTGTCAAGCTGTTACCGTTTAGGAGACATCGTAGTTGAACTATTCATGCAGCATTCTCGCAAGCATACCTTCATGGCAATAATACTGGCGCATACAAACAAGTGAGAAATAGAAGAAAACGCTAATCTTCAAGCAGAGGAAAACAGAACAAGCAACAAAGAGCATCCTATCTGTTACGTGGAGTAATTGTCGAGAAATTGCTGAAATATGTTACTTTTCAAGCAGCAACGAATCCTTAGCATTATTTGGCATAAAGCTTTTTTTTGCACTTCCGCCTCCTTTACGGTCGTCTACTATGCATGTGAAAACTAGCACCGTCAAAATGTAGGCAGAAAGATCATCGAATGCTATTTACATCGACCAGCATCGATCGACGGATATAACAGATCACGACCGAATCGAAACAATTCATGTGTAACATACTTACAAGATGCATCGGTAGAAATGAGCAAAAATTAGGAGATATTTGGGTCATTAAAGTATAGCATTAGAATAGCAAAATTGAAAAGCCATGTGCTTAAAACTGGTGGATTTTCTGGACCATAGGTATTTTGCTTTCTCAGTTTGCAACCCTAAAAACCATAAAATAAATGCAGTAACAACCGAAAAATATGCTCATAAACTATCGAATCACAAAATCAAAAAGCTACACGCTTTATATATTCGTCGTATAATTTGCATTAGTATTTCCACATATAACCACTGTATATGGGCGAAAGCAAAAAAAGAAGCACGTAGCTAAAAGATAAACGATTGATCAGATTCTATCTGCCAGTGTTACTGTGTCTAGAACTCTTATGCTTTTTATAACTATGGGCGTTCATTGTCGTAATGTTTATTCTGTATTTTATCACGAGTTACTTTTAGAAAAAGGTTTTCTCGGCATTTGCTGCGGTAATCTTCTATTGATGTGGGGATAGCTATTTGATACCTGTTGCCTACTACCTCTATACTGCTCACTTGAAAAGAGCGCAAAATAAGCAGCGATGATCGAATTTGCGTATATTATGAATAGTGACTCAAAAGCGATGTCGGTTGACTTTTGCGCGAAGTGTCAGCCCTTTCATAGGCGTTGTCACTGCTATCTCCGTGAAAATTCAGATTTTCGATAATATAAAACGCTCAGCTGAGCGGAAGCACGTTTCAACTTGCCAAGATGGGCGTGATATCCTAGGGTCCGTAAATAGGAATAGAACAACTTTCAGCTAATTTTTAGAAACGAATGTTGGAGGAAATTCATCCGATCGCAGAGCATTCTCGCATTTCTCCGATAGCTCGGTATAACAGGAAAGAAATTTCCGTCGAAAAGAGCGCTATTTAGTTCTGCCAGTTTTCGATGGTTGTAATAATACAGATTCAGCAGAATGATCCCATTAGGTTGTCATAAAAGCAATAATTATCACATCAAAGCAGCAAGACGATTTTCATGCTGATACGAGTAGGAAACACATCGACTACAGAAAAGCACAGCTTCTTTCAACAATCAGCGTCAAGCAAACGCTCACATCAATGTTGTACCCTCATTGTTTTCGCAATAGAGATAAATATGCATGTGCTTTCGCTTATAGGTATCCTTTGGTACGAATTATGCGGACGATTTTTCTCAGAATAAAATTTAGCTGACATATAACTTTAATTTCGAAATGATGAATAACATCTTCGTGAATAGGCAATAGCTTTCTATTTAATTCACTAGGATGCGAGATGCCGGATTTTCATCAGCGAACGTCGCACATTTTTTCAACAATTGAAATTTGAAAGCGGTCCGGTCTCACTTAAGTCAGAGTTAAGAGGTTTGCAGTCCACAGATATATCCTGAAGTGAATAATATTTTAAGGTGATCAGTAAAAAATATAAATGTACTCGACGACCTATACAAGGCAAAACAATATTGATCAATGAACGCTCATGTACACGATAGAGCTAGCGATTGCATACGTTTACAAAATGCTGTTCGAGCCATGTTCACACTGAAGGTTCTATCATTACGGAAGTATTCAATTTACTTGAGTGTCAAAACAACAAAACCGCTTCTTATAAGTCTGCAGATGAGCATTTCCTGGCCAATCATATCAAGTGTTTTGCGCAATCGATATCCACTGTCACCTGTTTGAACAAAGGCTGACGTCCAGTCACTTATGAAAGGCGTCCGCCAAACTTCAGCGACCGTGCTTTTGCATCATGTAGGATTATGAGCTCTATCGACCGAGAACCAGGGCAGTAATTTCTAGCATTTTACGAAGTGAAGATGTTAAAGCAACTGCATGTTAATTTTTCTAAATACGAAAGTGAATTCTTCAATGAAGGTACCACAAAGGCCTGTTTCCAACGATATGAATAACGATACATGATTGACTGCTTCCGACATTACGAGACAGGGCATCACATCATCACAGTGGCGGGAACTTCATTGCTCAATTTTTTTAAACTGCTTTAGGGAGAGATTTCATGAGAGCATCTGAATGAACTTCGACCGGAAGTCAGCGTCTTACTATGACCGATTGTAGAGACATCGGGGTGATATTCCTCGAATTTTGGAAAAAACGATGAGTGCTTTTCTTCGCAAAACAAGCTCCATTTACTCTCATAAGCATCTGAAATCTGCAGCGGTTTAAACCTTTCAACTGCTTAAGAGTGAAATAATTTCTGCTGACTTTCTCCTAGCATATTTTCCGCATGATTTCCAACGTTTTTTGCGGTTTTGAGGTGTTTTGCAGCGCAGTTAGTGAGATAATGGATTGGCTTAGAGGTTTGGTGATTTGAAGGTTCGTGCCCCCCACTTTCAATTTTTTCGAGCGCTATACAAGGATCGAACATTTCATCCAACAAATTCAACATGAACGGACATACTTCTTGCAATGCTCACTTCGTGAAACAGGAAACTGTAGTCAGATGCAGTAATAAACTGCAGCCAAATAAGTTCTGCTTCCGAACATTTTCCCACCCCGCATATTAAAAAATCCTCATCAAAACGTAGTTGCATTTTTCAGATGCATTCTTTATCCGGAAGTCAGTAATAACATCGTCTCACGCTGAAAAACAATCGAATACAACTGATGGTTCTTAGTGCAAAATAAGAATGCATTTGCGAAGTGGGTGATCACTGAGGAGAAAATTTTCAGCTACAGAAATGCCTATAATTACATTTCAAGCATCAGTCAGAAGTGGTTCAACAGTTCTGCCCTACTGATAGTTCAGTGAGAATATTAACAAAGACGCTATTTAAGAGGGATCTGTTGCGCGTGTCTATATGCGTAATTAAATCGCCTGCATTCCAAGGATCGAAATTTGTACATCCGACAAGGTTGCTGTCCACATGGAGCTCCGAAATTTTGTCTACAAACTTAAGAGAAAGAAAACCATTCGTCCTACACGCACGAAAGAGAGGAATTTAGCTAAAAAGACCAGCAGCATAGATATACAGAGGTATGTGAGCCCGTTCACCATTATCGTGGAAGCAGCAACAACTTCAACATGTCATACACAATGGCCGGTAACAGTAACACTTCTCTTTTCTTGTACAGTTTCTTGTATGCTATATGATTGTATGGGAATGCTTCATAGTTCGAATTTTCGAACAGTGTGATCTCCTTCTCCGGGTTCAACGCCTATCCCATCTCTCTCGCCTACCGCACTCCCAGCTAGCAATAAGCTATAGTTGCTTTCTATGCGACTTTTGCTGCACCATACAAACCAAACGGATCCATCAGAGGTCTGTAGTTTTCCCCAACAAAGTGGGAGAGCGTTCCGAAAATGTTGCCACGCACTTGTTGCTTTGATATCTGCAGAACTGGTACCGAGCTTGATGGATGTTTACATATGTGAAGACAGAAATGTGACGTTTTCTGCGCATCTGATTTCCATCTTTAGGCATTGCTCAGTTCCTTGCTTCGTTACGAATAAAAACTTCAGCGCTCTTACGACTTCTTGGCAGTTTTGCAGCCTCCTCACATCCATATTTTCATCGTTGCTCAAAAACTAGAAGGATCTCACATTCCTCCAAAATCCGGTAAACTGAATGAGAGCGCATTCGCATTCTCATCTACAGACGCGGCTTTTTGCACCATAATTGCTCACATTCATTCGTAGGCGTGCTCAAGCCATACAGACCACCCATGTATTCGCTGTTACGAAAAGCGAATACTCTAGAGATCTCGACTAAAGAACGGTGGCAAAAAATTTGATGATAGTCCCACACTTCTATCCCACCGAATGCTTGATAGTAGTGAAAACATTTAGTAACCCTGATATAAGAACTCTCATGACCAGATGAACCATCAGAAACGACCAAATTCTCAAATCCCTTGTTCTATTTTCCTATATACTCCCTCAGTTCCTAAAAAATATATTACTTTCTCAGCGCTTCGGGTCAGTAAATTCTAAGCAGGTTGCTCCGAAAGACCTTCACTCTCCATCAAATCTGACGAGGAAATGCACTGCTAAAACATAACTCTTTGCTATGTGAATGTGCGAGCGCATGACCCTTTATCAAGCCCATTTTGTCTCATTCGATTCTTATGCAGAAAGTACTTTTTCGCGCCCTCATATAAAGCAGTATACAGGATTTCAAAAAAAAACTTATATACATATGTATGCGGAACTGTCGTCAAGTATAATGGATATATTCTGTTTTATTATATACATCATTTTTGTGATAACACAACCACAAAGTTCCGTGCTGAAGTTTGAAAATGTAGAAAGTCTCACGAAACGGAGCAGAATAACGTGAAGAATGAACCGCTGCAAAATGTGGTTTAATAAAGAACTGAGTGGATGAAAGGAGATCGAAAATGCGCTCGTTGTACCACCGAATACAACAAATTCAACAAGTGCAAAGTTTGCAATCCTCATCAGTAGCGCATTTTTTAAAATATACACATATCAATATCAACAGAAAACGGCACTTAAAGCATATGAAAACAAATACGGCCCTAATGGCAAGTTTATTGTCATTGCGTCGTATAAAATATTGCATATATATAACGCGATTTCAAAGGCATCTTATAAGTGAAACGACTAGAGCAAAATATGCCTAACGGATTTCTTTCCATTGCCGATAAATGGAACCTGAGTAGACGATACAGACTTTTGTTACCTTTACAAAATATACTGAGATAAATCCCAATAAACTGCTCCATTTTAATGTTTGGATTCGTGCTGAGTTGTTCTCATAGTTAACGTGAACATTTTTTTCTACGAAAGCTTCTCTGCCTTCACTTTATGACAGCAAAAATATTATTAGAAGTAAATTTCAAGATTAGCCCTCAACATTTCAATAGTTGTTATTTTATGCGAACTTATGAGAAAGTATGTTTGCACAAATCACCTAAACATGACAAATTAAAACATTCAGTGCAACAGCTGCGTCGATTAACACAATTTCGCACAAATTCAGAACAATCGATGAAGAAAAATTGAGTTACACATCGATGGGAAAATTCACAAATAATGAAGTCGTTGAAATCATTTATCGAATTTCCGCTCGCTCCTTAGTAATTTAAAAGAATCCATTCATGCAAAAATTTAGAGCTCATAGTGGTGGTCACGATGGAGGAGCCACTTGAGGCTATATGAGCATTCAAACTTAAAATAGACACGAATAAAGAGAACGCTGGACCAAAGTTCTATGTTTGTTTAGTGGACGCATACATTTGCCTAATCAATGATCAACAGATTTCATCTTGTTTTTCAGAGAATGCAAAACAATCAAATGCAATAAACATGTAAGTAGATGATGTCCCAGTAAATGAACAATGGGTTCCGAGTCAACAACGGGTTTCCGAGTATATATATGAAGGGGTATTTTCAATGAACAGATATGACAAGCTGAAATATTATTGAGTAGAAAATGAGCAAAATATAAACAGAAACAATATTATCGATGAAAGAAAAACACTCCTATGCCAATAAAAGCGATCACAATAGACTGTTCTAAACATTTGAACGTTAATTAAGTCGATAATAATTTTATACAGCCAACGATGAGCAGGGGAACTTATAGAGAAAAAAACACTTGCAATGAATCATAAACGAGATCCTTTCAAAAGTGCACATCACTGCTACGAGCACCAGTGCTTTAGGCACATATATGTGCAATAGACAACAAAAGCTAGCAAACAATAGTTCAACGTCATTTGCTCGCACAATTCGATTTTGCAAACTAGTGGTCTATTTGACATAGTTGCTGAATTAAAAGAGACTTAAAAAAGATGATGAAATCCCACAATGATATGCTTGAGAGCAAAAAAAGAGCACTTCCAAATTTGCAGTATGTATCGTTCGAATCGGTCTCAGATTGTAAAATAAAAGATTTCACGTTTTGTTCTCCCCTAGTCAAAAGATATTGTTGATTACTCCTCGTACGCATCGAAACCTCAATATTCACCACATCGATTTCACGTAACCTTAAGAATGAGCCTAGGGGCTTCGTACGACTGGATTTCAAAAAGTTATTCGTGGGCTCCTAACTGTGGAAGTTTCAATTGATGTAATTTTGCGGATCAAATCTTGGTAGCGACGAATTTATATAAAACGAATACTTTTTGCAAAATATCTCCTCTTTAACACAATAAAATGGATTTTTTAGGTTAGAAATCGCAACCTTTTTGTGGTGAAAAGTGCTTCCTCGAAAAGTGCTACCATTGGTGGTTCTTCGTGCACGATTGTGACCTTTTTTTCCGAAATAAGTTACAGAAACGCACAATATGTGGTGTTCTATATTGCACATGCATGTTTAGCTTGTACTTTACTGCAGGTGAGGTGGGCGATGTAGTTCTGGCTCAAACGAAGTGGACAGCGGATGGCCTATAAATCCCCAACCACGTTGTATCACTCGTTGTGACAATGCCGAAATGTACGACCATTATCAAAAAGTTACCGAGTACCTATTTGGTGAGCTGACAACCGATCGATGATGAGTCGAACGCAGGTTCCCGTTTCTCTATTGTTGCAACAGGCGTCGCCTCGTGTGAGCTACTCTCATGATAGATTTTCCGCTCGAATGTTCCGTTAATAAAGCTCGTTGTGTTCGGCGCATTCGATTTAAATGTTTGTAAAAATCGGCCATCATTCGACGAAATTTGGCTATTCCTTGATGATCCATCCACCCGTAGAGATTCGTCCTCCAAGCTGAAATTTCCAGAGGGACGTGGAAAGGCTGGTATGCGAACATGATTTGAAAGTTTTCGAAAATAATCAATAACATGTTAAAAATTGCAGCTGGGGATGAAATTCTGAGAAGAAGCACAAAGATATTTTTACTGTTTCAGCAAATAAAATCTTCAGTGTTTAATTCATAGAAAACCGTTCAACATTCCATTCTGATTTAAGGATAGATGAAAAGTAAAATTTTCCTATCCGAAGCCGTAGGCTAACTATAAAACCTCATTTAACCACTGCCTACAGTGAAAAATATTTCTCAAAATTACGCTAAATTAAAATAGTACAAATATGCATTTCGTATGATGCGTTTCAAAAAACCATCACTTCAGCTCTTTCTCCGCCCACCGTACTATAAAAATCCCGACCTCCGACTGCGATGCACGAAAAGGATTGTTAACCGCAAAATGGTCTCCTTCCCAACTCCATTTACGATATGCGACTATGAAGATGCCTTTAAAATCCACTGGAACAGTCTTAGTCCGCATCACTGCTAATCTCTAAACGAAAATTTTTTTCTTTATAATCAGTCCCGCATTTCATCAAAGTTATTTTAAAAGGTGCCCGTGATATGTGATCAAAGGATTCGGACAAAAACCGTGCAATTCCAAACAAAAAATCGGGACCTATTAGCTTATCGATCTCAGCGCGAAATAAAATGCCCTCTATGAGTTCAGAATGAAATGAAAATGGTCTGAAACATATGACTCTATTCTGCAGGAAAGTTGGGTGAATCGACGTGAGAAAAACACCAATAATGCCCGTGATTTCAACTTCGAAAGGTTCATCGGTCCTGTGCTCCATTTCAGAATTCAAAATTGAAACACTATAGGCGCTTGCTAACTTTAGCACGACTTCAGGACGTTGCTTGATTTTTGCTAGTTATAAGAGAAAATATGGGAATGCACCTTCCGCGGCATTAAAACGATTCGGTAATCGATCCTGAACCCGGAGTGGTTCATTGTTTGGAAGGGAATGTCTCGATTACGACTAGACTACCGGTCCTCAGAGGAAAAATTCAAGCACTCAACTTCCTTAACTTATTTACTTCCTTAATTAACAAAAAATTATCTTGGAATAACAATTTTCACTGACACGCCGTTCGTAGTAGGTACATTTAGTGCCACTGAAACAAGTCGCTGTCATTTGCGGGAAACATGAGTGCGGACACAGTGAATCGGCCTGAGAAACAAACCTTTCGGTTATAGGTGAGTGACTGACTGGGCGCGTGACTAGTGATCCACATGAAAGTACGCCACCAGTGTTAGAATACGATTCATCACCGGAAGGAGAAGTTGCTGCTGGCGTACAAATCAAAGAGTCTGTATGAGGATCAGACGTTTTAAAGGGTCGTTGTGGAGAGCAGCCTGACCGCATCAACTCCTGAGACGAATAGCATCGTGAAGTGACTCCTCCATGAACGCATCCATCGACGGCACATGCTGCAAATATTTCATGAAATGCACTTCCCCCCAGAACTTACTATTTCATAGGCAACCCTTACTTATGGGGCTGTGGCTTTTTCTGATGTGTGCAGACAGTGACGTGTGGATTTAGCGTAGGCTAGGCTGATTGATTCATTCACTGAGATTACAGTGACGCCGTTTAAAATTAACATAGAAGTCTTAACTCAAAAAAAGTTTGATGACTACCTGGATTACGTGGTGCACCATCTGTATAGCCAAGAATAGGATGTCGCCTGTTTAGACCGTCAGCAATATGTGCAATATGATCTTGCTCGCAGTAGTCTTCACCATCACCATACAAATTCGGCATCATCAATGCGTCTCTTCCAAACGGTAAACCATTTAATGAGGCAATCGAAGGTGGACGCTCGTCACTGTGCTGAAATCTGTCAGTTAATACAGCTGTACAGCTCCATGGCAGATTTGAACGATGCATTTATACGTTCGGTTCGGTTTTGTCTCTCAGATAAAGTACGATACAGTCCTCTTCATATTGCACCTAACCATTGCGATACAACTTTTGCATTAAGATTATTTTTTCAGGAGTGAGCATCGCCATTCTGGCACATGACGCAGGTAGTTTGGTTGTTGTGATCGATCTTCATTAATGTTAAAAGAGCTAGTAATCGAGAACTTCAACTATTTCAGCGGCGAATGGCTTTGAGTCAATAAGTAAACCGATCTGTAAACTTGCAAATCTATAAACAAATTTGCAGATATTCTACATATATTTCGATGAATTTAACGATGACAACGTTCATTCCTAATTTCTGCCATTTTCCACCAACTAGAGGCTCGAAATTATCGAATTTCTACGATTTCGAATTCAGTATTTGAGTTCTTAGATCCGGCGAAAGCAAAACTTACGTGCAAATAGACAGCGATTGAAAACTTCGATTTTTCGAAACGATAAGCGAGATTGAAAAAGACTGTACAAAATGTTGAAAAACAGAATGCTGAAGCATTTTGGCGCAAGAAAAAATCAAACTGAAAAAGTGGACTTCTCAGCAACTCGGACCTTATATATGATGCCTATTAAAATAGGCTGTAAAAGATGTTGAAAAATGATGTTCCAAGGGATGCTTAAATGAAAGACTTATAGCATAAGCTGACAGACAATTTTACGTTTTACGACAACGAATGCAGTTAAAAAACACCAGTCCAGTGAAGTGCACTACCGACTGCAGCGACCGTCGTGGAATGCACGTGGCAGTGAATAAGCAACAAGCGCATGAAAAATAGATCATTTTGATGGGAAATATGGTACATCAGAAGATACGTGCGATATATTACTTACTTCCTATAAATTCCCCACCTGAAATGTAATGTATCACTAAAGGGCATAACGTAACAATAACGGAAAAATAAAGTGAAGGAAGCTATTACACGACATATGCAAGTGCAAACAAATAGAGTGAAATCTTGAATTATTTATATGCAGTTAGAAAATAAGATGGAAATGTAAACGAACGATGGGCTTAAGAGGAGAGCATTCATCGATATCGCCTACAACCATCGACATTGCCATCGGATCGTGATAGAAACGAGTCTTTTGGACCCGCTGCTCGTTGAAGATCCGATGCGAAGTGTCGACAAATTTGCCTTTCGCTGCTGAAACAAACCACTCATTCTAAATGCCTCGTTTGTTTTAAAAATATCACGACTCTGTGCTGATATGAGTAATCTCCTCAACAATCTATATTTCGTACCTCCAGTTAACAAAATCGACGATTTCTATACAGTTAAAATATGGACGTCAAGGCTGATTAAAATAGATCAGAAAGGAAAGTCTGTAAAAATTAAATTGACGGATGGTGGACGTTATGTTAGCGGAAGTGACTTTTAAAGACCATTAAGTGGAACGAAATAACGTTCATGTACTGCAATAAAATCTCAGGATATGGCGTAAAACGTTTAGGAAACTAAGCGATTCAACCGCAGCACCTTTAGTGATCTTCTTTGCATGCCTTTGGCGGATCGAGCAACAAGCAAGACAGAACGCGAATAGTGCAATAAGCGCAACGACGGCGGCCGCCATTCCAATTACTACCGTCTCCATATTCCAATCGGCGAAAAGACGTATCAAAGATCGGCCAAGTAATGAGAATGGTAGACCTGTTGAGTTGCCTCGCACCGAAGACAGAAGTGGCGTATCTGAATATAATTCAAGTAACTATCGCACTCGTTAACCTTTGAATGCAGCACTTCGTAATTCAGATGGTGCTTATCACATCAACACTTGACACTCCTATCAAAGTTATAAAAAAAATTGTGAGAACCCTACTATCCTCTGGGAATCAATTCGATTTTCACGACATGATGGAACAAATAAACCAAGACTAAATCGAAAATCTAAAAGCGAACCATTCGTGCGAGCATAGGCTGCCTGGCTTGGTTGACTTTTTCCTGCCCTGTTTTGCGCAGTGATGATAGCTTTGTACTCTGTTGACGGGTCCAAGTTGCCAATTTCAGCTTCGTATGTACTACCATTAACTTCCAACTGAAAGAAACTATCACTTCATCAAACACTCGCTCAGATCTCTTGTTAGACTGAAAAACCTTGCCGTCCCATTCTTCTATGCGCTTCGATCATTCATTCTACTATGAGACAACGACTGAGAATATCGGAATGTGCCATACTCTTACCCCATCTTATCCATATGTAGTGTATGCTTCATCATATACCATATAGCGTGAACGCATAATCTATTTCCCGTTGAACTTCAGCCATGCAGTCAAATAATTTCAGTTAGTGCTGATTTGATAGAAAATTCAGTTGAACGGAAAAAACAACGATCGGATGATAAAAAGGCTGACTGCGATAACCGCTTTCACACACTCTTAATTGAGGGAAATCAGGAAGTGCTCAAATAACAAATGTTCAAGAGAAGCGAAAAATTCAACAGCGGCGATAATTTACGACCTTCAAATAAGCGGAATCATTAGTCCATTCAGACGAGTCTACAATAGGAAAAAAATACAAAAAATGTTAACACCATTAAAACAGCGGACAGTGAGAGTTGTGAGGTGGCCTCGACATTTAACACAGCCTTAACGAAAACTCGGGGACGAGTGACGAAAACTCAGAACAACATTGCAAGACAACAAGTGAAAACTTCGAACGGCTGGTGTGGTGCTGTTGTATTTCTTTTCATGCCGAACTACTGTTTTTGTGACTTTCTACATCTGAACTTTCTTTTACGATGGTCGTGGAATTATGCATCAATTTTTATGTGTCAGCAGCGATGTAAGATGAATTAAATTTTTCACACATACCGTTAGCACTGAGTCTTGATTGGATTTGCCGTAGACAACGATAAACTTTTCTGGTGCATCGACTGCGGCCACCGACGAATGAGCCCAAGTCAACTTGATGACTGTATCTGACTCGGCACTCATTTTCTTTATTTGTGGCTCCGATGGCAGCGTTACGCCATCATCGGTTTGCTCGACAGTCAACCAATCAGTGGGAGGGCTCGTGACTTTTGAACGATCCACCAAAACAGCCGTCACGCGGAACTGATACCTTCAACAGCGGTGTCAATAGGAAATAGCGGCGAGGGTAGCGGGTCGCAATTAAACAATAGGAGATAGGTCTATAACACCCGCAGTACAATCATTCTGTAGCTACATTTGAACGGTCATGCACAGGACATTCCTACCACTTAAGCTTCCGTCAACAGAGGGCACCAAATTAGCATCGCCCAATGACGAACTACTAACGATAAACACAGTGTATACAGCAGTTAACTGGAAATGACGTCCAGAATAAGGATTTCAATGCAAAAGCACTTCTGTAACACTCAACTTTTACTATTCAGCCGTGAGAATCAACTGAGCCGATGAATATATTTCAAGTAGCATATATCCTTTTGGATTCAGCAATTCCGGAAAGTTCTTGAGAAAGACATAAATCTAGCACCTATATACCTCTGCAACCACACTTGTATATAGATGTGTCGAACGTCAAGAACCAGCAACACAATATTCATTCAATAGCTACTAACCGATTTGTGCAAACGTTTGTTGTTATAAAAAAAAAATTGTGGTTATAAAAGTTTTGTGGTTATAAAAAAAAAAATTGTGGTTATAAAAGTTAGATGCATCACGTTGTAATATCAACCAGCCGGAGGATGCGTTTGCGTACTTCGGATGGAGAAAAGTTCCTTAGCTGAATATGTGGAAGAATCTTTTCGATAGTGGATAAATGAATCGCTGACCCAATAGAAACCTAATTATGCGCGCAAGAAAATCTAATTAAAGAGAGAAGAAAACCTAACTAATAGAAACCCTCCCCCATTTTCATATTAAGAAATTCGTGAGTGGTTAAAAAAAGAAACCTGTTGCCAGGCATCAGCGCCCTAATTGTCATCGCTCTTACATGACCTTCGAGTTGATCTCCAGTGATCCATTCGTTATTTCCATTTTCAGTGCGCAGTTCGATTTTAAATGAAGCAATACGCCGTAAATCAATGTGCTTCTCTGGAACTGACCACTGCACTCGAACGCTTCGTCCAGTAACGAATGCCCTCGGCACATCAATTGTCAACGGCGCGATTGTAGCGGCGCTTGGCAATTCTAAGCTCTATAAAGCTTTTGTATGGTTTCAGAGAGCAAAGTAGAGACCACTGCAAACTGCTATTTGAACATTTCTTTTGAGGTCTATGTCAGTGGAGGCTGATTAACTGAAAAAAGGTCAAAAATATAAGAGTTCTTTGTAATGCTCAAAAAATGTAATGGAAACATTGTCATGTACGATAAAAATGACGAAACGTGAAGGCAAACTAACATCTGCTTCGGAAACAGGAGCCAACTGTTCGCCTGGGAGATCGTCGAGATCACGTTCATGTTTTGCCTCGTTGTCAGCTACCACAGCTGACTCCTCTTTCGCTGCAACCAACTTATCTCTTTCCACTATATGCAGGAAGCATCGACAAGGAAATGTTTGAAATGGATTCTTTCTACCGGTACTATAATGAAAGTTCATCAAAATCCAGAGAACAATAAAATAACAGGTGTTTCAAGAAGATGAATAACCGAATAAGGAAATTTAATTATTGACAGGAATCTAACTGCACATAATACATAGATTGGATAGCCGGAGACGTATTTCCCCGTTGCGGTGAAAGCGGAAAGAAATCAGCCTCTTGGATACCAGTGCTTCTAGCCTTATTTCGCATGATGAAAACTACTTATTGCAAAAAAAGAAGGTAATGAAGTCTCGGATTCTGAAATTTGCGGTCTCTCACTATTTCTTTTACACAGTAGAAGCATGTGCCATTTACCGATCCGATCACTCAGGTAGGAAAAAAGTTCCACCTTTTTGAACACTTAATATGAAATAAAAAATAATGTTACAACTTTCAACAATTACTTCTAAATGTAACTCACAGCGTTACTACGAGATCATTGCTAAAATGAGGTCGACAGAAGCGAAGAATGCAGAGGAGAGGGAGAGGCAATTCGCCATGAAGTTCGGGGAATCTATCTTGGTAGCTCTTTGAAAGCTTGAGCCGTAGATGAACGCAGCTACTTACTACCTCTTGAGCACACTGGGAAACTACCTTACTTCTGAGATATTACTATCACACATAAAAAGCATCTGCAATTTCAATGAAAACTTCAAAGACGTGAACGTTTAAAATGGAAGCGCACTAACTATAGAGCTCCCAGTGAACAGCGGAATATATGTTGCAGTAATCACCTTATCTCGGCTATCGGAAATCATAACGACAACAACAGTATGCGCGAATAATTAGGTAAGCTTAATGTAAGATGAAACACATGGATAAACGAAGTCTTTCGAGCAATACAACAAAACCGTTAGAAACTACTGAAACAGAGAGATTATAAAGGAAATCTCCCACATAGAAAGAGTGATTGCAACTATAAGCGCTGCTGGAAAAGAGAATTTTTTCCCGAATGTGTTATGATGCACCCATATGTGCAACTTCTAAAAATTAGCGACAGATCGCGCACCATAAACTAACTTCAGAAAGTCTATCTTGAAGTTGAAAATACTCTCTCGCTCTCTCTTTCTCCAAAAAAATTCACCGTTAGTTCAACATATACGATGAAGCCAAAGATATGCAAGCAGTGCAGCGCAGCGTCTAAGTTACCACATAAACGGAGAGCCCATGGAAAACATCCTGTGATTTCTGCACGAAATCGCCACGTATTGTACACTTAAACAGACAAGATAATACGCTCGAATGGCTAATAATCGAATAGAAGCTGCTAAGAAATGATCTTGATGAGGCATTCCGGACAGGGACTTGACTGCAAAAGAAAAAATGGAAGTGTCTTTACCAATGGATAACTTACACAAAACTTTGAGATAAGCGCTGGACCGTGTCTTATGATTTGTATTGTCGGCCGCCTCGCATGTATACCAGCCCTCATCCTCTGGCTGAACGTCGGTAATTTGAAGCGACGCCGTCCCAACAAGACGCACCCGCTTCTTACCAATAAGTGGGACAAGTTTATCGTCTGCAAACGGATATATTTTTTGCTTTCGACACACCATCGTCTTGAGATAACCGGTCATATAGTACACTTTCTGCAACTGCTTCCATGCCAGCAGTAGCCAGAATGTGAAGTAAATTGCCTGCAGTTTCGGCAGACAAATGAACGTGAGTTTTGTGAGCAAACAATAGGACGCAGAAACACTGAATTAAGTAACCCGTTACTGCACATGCATACTAACAGGATATATTTGATAGAGAAGAAGAATCTGCTTAGAAAAGTATGGTGTATGGGAGGATATCCTGGAAACACTGTATATATGCGACAGAAGCAGAACTAATGCTGGTGATAACCTTAATGTTGAGTACACAAGATCAACATACCAGCATTCATAAATCCTATTTTCTCGAGAATGTCCCTAAGAGAGCCATTCAACATGACTGCATGAAGAAACCCAGAGTTGTAGGAAACTTTTTATAAAGATGTGTGCGAATGTGGCAGCTGAGTCTACCTCGTCAAGCAAGTCTATTTTCAAAGGTCAAACAAATAACGGAGCAATCTGTAGGCAAAGTGGCATAAGGTGTGCCAAATACGATATGGAAATGTAACGAGAATATACCCTTCAACCAAAGCGTGCGTGTTGTTCGTGGCACAACTAGACACACCAATTGTACTGTATCGCCTATGGAACGTGTCGAATTCTCTGGCCCCTGCGAAATCAAGTTGATTTGCTTGTGCAACCTATTGTCGACGTAAAGATTCATCGCGCGACCCCTTTCAAGACCATTGCCGTATACTTCCGCCTCGTCCATTGCCGGTCTTGACATACACTATAACCATAACGCTAAGCTATCACATTACTCGAATGCATCTATCCTTTTGAATATGTCTGAGTCCTTTAGATTTTCCGAAGCGGCTAATCAAGGCCCTCAGCAAGCGGTGAATTCACAGAATCCACTGTTTCCAAAGGGCCAAAGAACACAACATAAATAATGCTCTCCAAACATCATATCAACGCGTATAGCTGTACGCAAATAAATTTGCTAGATTTCAAAGTAGAGAGAAGAGAGGAGGACATCTCAAAGTGAAAAACTGACACTGTTGACATATGCTGGGTATGACGCTGAAGTGAAAGCCCAAGATATCTACATGTAACCTAAATCTGTTTGTAATCGAACATTGTAATCGGTCATTTTGTTTTGTGTGGGCAATTCTCTCCATTGGTCTTCGCGCAGTGCCATTTATCGACTTAGGCGCTTTTGGAGCACCTGAGGTCTAATAAGTCCCGGCTTCAGCCCTTCAGAGTCAGTCTTCTCCAGTTGGCAGCTCACCAGCCGGTAGCCGTTATTGGTAGCTCGCGCCTCAGGCCGTTTCTATTGGGAGCTGTAGTGCTCTCCAACAAACCGCTTCAACTATTCCGTGCCCTCTTACGCTGAACTCGGCTTACCTCTTCAGGTCACCACGGCCAGAGTTGCAGCAACCTAGTATGTGGCGAGGGAAGAATAATGGATAGAAGCAAATCTTTGTTGAAATATTAGGAACCTGAACGCTTCCTGACAGTGCAACACTGGACGTGAGGGTAGCATTAATGGGATTTGTGTAGAAATTTGTATGCGGTGGTACACCGAGTTGATCCATTGCGTCGATAAGCGCCAATCCATTCATATATACCATTGGAATCTCATAGTGTAGATTTAACGCCAAACAGCTCAACTGAAACTCTTTTAAAACTTAAGCGGAGACCAAATTTTTTTTAAAGTGAACGACTTTACCTTCAGCTTATGTTAAACTTTGAGATGTGAAATTAGTTCAGTCTTTTTCACTTCCACACACCGGCTGGTTCATTTGAAGGATTGAGAATGAAGAAAGTTGCAGACACGGGGAAACTACAGAAAACCAAGCCTAACGTTAATCTAGTTAAACCTGTTCCTTTAGTCGATTCGCAAGCGCTTTTATTCCAACCTATGCAGAGCTCACAAATGAAGGCGGTGGATGCGATTCGAGCCTTCTGGCTGAGTACAAAGCAATAAACTGGGATGATTTATGTTGTAAAGCTTTGCACTAAAGTAACATTGACATCTGCAAACAATTTCAGTGGTGGGGATTTTACGTTGGAACATTATTCGTACATGACCGAACAGTGAACTCCCAAACAGAAAGGAGAAATTTCGCACTTATCAAATTGAGCGTACCCTATTCTTCAACTTGGCTGCTCCTTCCGCTAAGCTGTTCTGTTGCAGTTTGCGAAAATTTCGAAATGGATGTACTTCCGGTAGTAGCACAGCACATTACCTCGATCACAACATACTTCTGATCAAAAAGGCATAATAATGCATATTACTTATGAACCCATTATTTTTCCGTTTCCACAGTGGATTTCCACAATCAACTTTCAATTCATGTTTTTGAAGAAGCGCAGAGACTCTCTAAACTTTTTGAAAAGCTAAATTACAAGCGAAGATTTGAGATAATTCGCTCAACATTTCTGAGCGCGTCTCGCAAAAGAACATGTAAAATAAGCTTTTCAAAAACTGATTAAACATTCCCCGGGAATTTGTATAGCGAGAATAGGTAGAATTAGTATCGTTTCCACTGAGATTCTACAGGTAAAAGAAGATAAAAACGAACCCGCCAACTTTTATCGGCATCTAGTTGCCCGAGCATTAGTTGCACATCTGTTGGTGAATGCACCTGCAGTTTATAAAAGACTTTCGGGTAGCCATCAACATCACCTTGCGAGAAAACCGGAGAACTCTCACAAACGTAGATACCATTATCTGCTTCATTGACTTGCCGAATTCTTAGATTTCCCCAAATCTGTCGAAATCTCGCCTGATCGTTTGTTAGCGATATACCCGAATTTGAAGAATTCAACTAAAACATTAACATTGAAAGAACATACTTCACAATACACAAAACGCAACGGTTCACAGTTCATTTGTCATGCTCTACATCTGCAAAAAAACTTTATTTTGCAGTTTCAGCAGAACAACGCGAAAAGCAAAGAAAAACATTGCATTTATGGCAAAGAAATGGTTCATTTCTGGCAACCAATCTCACTGATGCAGTCAATAGGCGGCATGTTTTTTGTCTGATATGTGTGCAATCAATGAAAAAAATATAAAACTACCTACATGCTTGTACAAGGCAATAAATAGCACTTGTTGTAAGGTAAAGGCAGAAGTTCTTTAAATGAATAGTGATACTTTTGGAAGAGTGGCAAACGTTAAAAGTTGAATTTTTTAACGAAATATTCGTTTGTCATTCCAAATTCGGCACTACCGATCAATGAATTTCTAATAAGAATAAGCATTTCAGATTGCTTTCGTCTCATAAATCGGAGAAGATAAAGCAGCATTCAAGAGATAACTGGATATCTCTGAATCCCCCCCAATTAGTTACCTCTGAATTTTCTCTAGGATGGAACAAAGGATTAGCATGAGATCTGAACACTTCTTATGACGCACTTCAACCTCTGATAGATAGTTTTACTTTGTCCTCGAATTACAGGCCAACTTCTACGACATTCGAACGCATTCTAACATTTTCTTTTCTTACTGGATGGGACCATAACTAAATGAAAGTTCATGATGAGCTCAAGCACTTTTGTTCGTTCCAACACTGATCGAAACAAGAGATAAAACTCTATCCTTACGATTTGCGTTATAATTGTTTATGGCGTGCTTCAGGTAAGATTGAGTATTGACATTTTCCGCAGGAAATTTACACGCACAAATTTGGGCACATATGGCAACTGATTATGATTCCGATGAGTTCAAAAAATCTTATTCGTCGGCCTCTTTTCCATCTTTCCTTCATCTTCTTCTTCTTCGCGGAAATCAACCAGCGGTTATGGGATTAGATGGCATATAGTCCATATAGGGTCGTTTGCGTAAATAGACTTATGGTCGGGAAATGTGTTTATTTTGTCTATTTATTCGAGCAAAAGCGTCACATTCAGAGGCGATACGGATTTGCAGAGTGATGAGTGATTTCGATTGTTTATCAGAAAATAGTTTGCCGAAGCAGGCGAACGACGAATAAGATGCAAAATCTCTGAACGGCGTTTTGTTTACATTAAGAAGAGGACAGTATGGAAAATAGGGAATACAACGATGAAGAAAAACGATCGACCTTCGTCCAAACAATTTTTGCTGATGAGATGATACATTCGAGAAGAACTGTTTGTCCTTTAACGACATCGAAAACAATTGGCGAAGAAGGAGAAGAAATACTCTGCGGATATACAAGCATAGGCTCGAGTAAGGTGTAACGCTTTGACAACACCTTCAAAAGCACTTATTTACCCTTAATTTAGAAATCAGCACTTTATGGCGTTAAATTAATTATGCATGCAAAAATTTTCAGTGTTTTCGACAATTTAATTTTTTCCTTAACGGATGTTGAGAAGGACAGCAATTAAGGACTCAAAAAGGACTAAAAATGTGAAAAACAGAGTCACTACCCTATCGTAGAAAAAGGAAAATCAAGTACCCGTATTAGAGTTTTTAGACCCATTTCAAACATAATTTAAAAAAGAGGAGGCATTTTCAAATGGAATAAACTAAAAAAGAAGTGCAACATTCCGCCAACAAACCTCGAGACGTACTGCGTGTGGAGATTTTCTGGTCTGATTGGTGAACGTATTTCGTACAACGCAGTAATACCTGCCACCATCAGAACCTTTCGCAAGTGGAATTTGCATACCGCTTAACGTTGTCAGATAACGCTGATCGCCTAAAAACTGATGCATGAAAATCAGCCTCACTGGTCACATCCGTACTGATTCCGAAACATCTCAATCACGCGTAGTTGCTTCTAAAGCCACAGATCCCCTTTTTCCGCCTATTTTGCAACTCCATTAAGTGGACTTAACACATACGAAATAGGTCATTTTGAATGTAATGCAAGATATGCTTGCAAATCACATACTCATATTCAATCGACTCACTGACATACATTATTTTTGATAAAGGTCTTCTATTGGAGCGGAAGTTCTACTTTTCCATGAAGCTGCAACAGCCACTGTTTCTACTCGAAAAGCGTGAGGTTTCGACTAAGAAGGAAAATATCCATGCAAGTGCAGCACAACATGAATTTCTGTCAGAAATCTATAGTCAAGTGAGACTGGAATTTTCAGTACACTCGATATTTTACGAAAATCACCCAAATGCTCTATGTGAATCACTCTCGAAAAGAATATGAAGGAACTAGATGAAATATGAAAAATAACTTCAATAGCTAAATGTAAGCACATCGTTGGTTCTTTATAAATCCTTTAAAAATATCGATAACCAATAAACTGCCACAGTTTTCTGCAGTTGTAAATACCATAAAAATAACCATGCAATCCAAGAGGCCTATCGGATCCCTCTTTCTCAAACCAGATTTCCGGCGGACCCGGTATAACATCAGGCATTCCTGAGCAAGGTAATCGCGCAATCTGCCCTTGAAAAACCGTTACTGTCTGAAAAAGACAGACGATTAATTCAAGCGTTGGTTCAATGATGTATTTCATCTTATTTCGAGTACAAGACGATCACATAATTTAATCACCTCTTGAAAGTAGAATCCAAATAACCTAATGGCTTAAACAAAACATTCTTCCTCTCTATGTACAAAATTCTACCTTTATCAACAAAGAAAAATGCACAGCGCATTTTGTATTCGTTCGCTCCAAACGTTTGAGAAGCAAAATGCCTGAGCTATCTTGTTGATCAACGCAGTTGCTCCGTTTCAAAAAGAACAACGCTCTCAATTCAATAACACTACCAACGTTGAACGATGCAAACGGATACTGGAAGTTTCGAAAATGAGTAAATAGCATGATCGGCGATATTCCATAATAATTTCGAACTATGGCGCAGTCATCAGCGAACATTGTGGAAGGTGTTTTTTTTTACAACAGTGGACATATTTGAACGCTGTCTATTCCGATTTCTGTATGCGAGCTGATGACCTTTCTCACTACTTGTCCAGCAGTGTCAATGAATGCAAAATATAAAATTAAGCGGAGTTTCACATGAAATAATAAGTGTCGAAAGTGGTTCAAGAAAAAATACCGCAGATACCTCTGGTATAACTTTGTCAAATTTGGTAATGCGCGCCCTACGGAACTTGACAGGTGCCGAAACGAGGCGTGTGTCCACATGCTGACCATTCGAAATACGAACACCACGAACCACAGCTGAACACTGATAGTCACCTTCTGCGTGGTGTCGTCCATTCATAATCCGCAGTCTGCAAATAATTCAGTTATTATGCGTAGGGCTTGTCCTCGTCAGGATACACTTATGCAGAAAGCTTTAGTAACAGTTTAAAAAAATGTTTGGCCATCGGGAGTTTCATCTTGTTTTCTCAGCTGTCGAAACCACACTTCACCTTCAGAAGTTACGCGCTATTGCATTTAAGAAACTTGGACGGCGATTTGGAGCGAGACGATATCGTTCCAGACGAACCTCGTGATCTTCCTCATCAAGTTTAGCATTCGCACTGCAAATCGCCCAACGCTTCATTCGCTGACGACATAATCTTCTTAACCGATTTCGCTGCACAAACGCCACTCAGCGCCATGAACTACTTTCCTTGTAAGAAGAAGAGGCCGCGATGCTCCCTCTATATGTGGTCCTCAGGGACCTCGATCTCGAAGACCTCTCCGATGAGCTTCGAGGTCACACAAGCTCCCAAACACCTGATATTCCAAACTGTGGAGGCGCTCGATGTGGGCTCCAAACACCTCAAAGAGCACCGAGGTGGATAATCTGAGGATGAATCACGTCATTCTACCATAGGCCTACCGCTGTACCACGACAACTTAAACTGAGAGATTGCCTGACATCATCGCTGTAAAAGGAATATGATAGATATGACTTTTGAATACTGAACAACCCTCTTGATATACATGAAGGTGAAAGTTACCTGGAAACAAAAACGGTGGCAGAAATGACCCATCACACGTATAATCACAATATATACAAGATGCTCAGCACAATGAAAATGAATTCGACCACAGATTTCAACAAAATCGGGATACTGAGAGGCATACCTGAGCATGGGCTGAGGGCTCTAATTTCTCATTTCATTAGTTCTATTTGCTCCCAATTAGTGGTCACAAAAATCACCTCAATCAGAGTGTGTATGCAGGAAGTGAAAAGACGTGGGCATTAATCAGTTCTAATGCAAGAACAACAAGTCTTGACATTTCGGCACAAAAATTGAGGGCAATATTCGTTGCTAAATGCAAAACTTCACAGAGAAGAAAGTATACCAATGAGATTTTTTGAAAATTCAGGCAATGAGCAATGAAAATGGGAAATTGTGTTCTGCATCGCTTTTCTAGCATCAAACCACTGGCACTTACGTTGGTCCATCAGCGACCAGTTCTTCGCGAATATTTGAATTGTCAACTTCGTCGATCAAAACACCGTCTTTTATCCACTCAACGTCGGCCATCGTTGCACCACGCCAACCGGGTTCAATTTGACAAGACAAATCAACTTCCTGCCTTCGCATAAGATAATACTGATCCGCATGAAGAATCAAACGAGGTAGTTTGAATATCCCTGCAGAAGTAACATATGGTCTCATCTGCACATGCACCTATATTTTATTACCTCCGAATTCAATCTTTCAAACGACATGATGCTTTAGTGATCGAGAAGACTGTGCACCAGTTCTTTACTAGGATGCGTCATGCATGTCCGCGTCAAAATGAACAACATTTACTGATGAGGCACGAGACCACGTTGCCAGCCTTTTCATGCTGCGCTGAAAACGTCAAAACTTCTGGATTTATCGAAAACACAACTAGAAAGCTCAAAAAGCTGGCGATTACTTTGCAGTCGTTTATCCCATTATTCTACGTTTTCGAAGTGCAAGATTCTTAGCGAGTTACATGACCATAGAATACACCAATCAGGAAACTAACGAATTGACACTGTTTTTATATGTTATATTTACTTTTGAGAATATCCATGAAAGCTCCATTCATAAGTTTCCCATATTGGTGGTTCCTCTTGAGGAAGGTTCTTTAGCAATGCCAAAAGGTTTTCGAACAAAGTTGTGGAGATACGTTAGAAGGACCGCCATAATATCCGTAATACGTCAAGTTTTCCCTCTTCCAAGAAAGCGAATGAACGAACGTTTGGAAAAAGAGCGCAAAAATACCTAACGGACGGAAATTGTGCAATGCTTTGAAGCTGAAATTTCTAGAGCTCGATCAGATGGGATGAGCCCATGTAGAAATCGTTAAATGGACTTATTACGATCCATCACTTAATAAACAAATGTTTTGTCGACGGTTTCTGACCAGCAAATTGAAGGCACCGATGGCTGCAAATTTTACCGTGAAATCTCGAAAACAATTTCATTTCTCTAGAAAATACAACCTTTTTTAGAAACTTCATCAAGAATGACTACGGAGCAGCACTTCCATAGCAGTGGCACTTTTGCTGCGAATGGGAAATGGCTGACGGAAACAGGCATAAATAAATGCCCCAGAGACATACGCAGCTCATAACAAGGAGCTGCCCTAGAAATGGCTGAACAATCTCTTTGGAAAGAGGTCCTGTTGTTTTCAGTGTCTTGAATGCTCTGCATTGTTTGGCTAGTTTTATGAGTTGACAGAAATCATGGCCAAGCTCAAAGCTAGCATTTCGAGCCGTCCACTTTCGAGGAGATGCCGTTAGCATCAGGCAATAAAAAAGAAGACGGGAGGTCAATAACGCTTACTATTTTCCGCACGAGTGACAACGAAGCATAACACGACGAAAAGCGCAATAACGCGTAAAAGATGCGACGATGTGCCGGCAGAGGATACCGGCATGAAGTAATGTGATATTCGTTGCATGCACCACATTTTCAAGGTTAGGTTCAAAGAACGTCAACTTGATGCAGTACACATTCACCAATGAGTGCCGTAACGAGCATTCTCTTGCATTTTTGTCGCGATCGTTGGCGTCCGTAACTAGCCGCAATGTGAACACCTGCAATGTAGATTGCATCGTTTAATGTAACCGCCTTTTCTAGCTTAATTGTCGATACGACGCATTCAGTATTCCCAGAGAGCGCGCGACCTATAACTTACATTTCGCCAATATTTGAGTACCATCTGTCACATTACTTCGAACAATCAGCCTCGCTTAAACCACTTTTCCATCGGCGCTCTTCAAACACCGAAATCAACCACCGTCGAGAAAGATGTCACCATCAAAGAGACCGAAATGAATTCGAATCTTGGAAATTCGCGCTACCAAACATAACTCTTGTAATAACCTAAATATTGAACAATGCACATAAATCTCCGGCGAAAAAAAAAATGCAAACAATTTCGAATCAATTTAAGCCGTCAAAAAACTGACATAGATCGGAGTTTTCGAGAAATTATTCGACTCCGATTTTCATCAACGTTATAGCCTCGAGTTAGTTATAGGTCTCATTAAGTGACAAAATTCTTGTAAAATTGTACCCGTTTGAATTATACGTTGATTTCTTCAACATTCAACGCTGCATATTTCGTTCCCACAAAGCAACGACCTCATATGTTAAATGAAGAACAAAATCCAGTTCGACTTTTCAGCTGTGCTTTAACACTTAACAGAAACCTAAAATATTAATTGGTTCTGGAAAAAAAATTATATGCACCTATTCGGAAATGAACGCGGAAATAACCATGTGTGCTATAGAGAATTCTCAAAATTCGTTCTATTCGTCGCAACTCCCCGTTCAAAGTGGTCATTCCAGGTAGCTCACGTCTGCTAAAAGTGATTTCGAAAAACAAAACACCATTTTTCGATTCGTATCTTCTTTCAAAATGATAGCAATCCAGGAAATGATAATGTGACAATTTTAATCAGAAAAATACGAAATAATTCCTCCCACATAATGAATTCTTTTTCAACGGTCATTTATGTACATGCCATCGCCTTTAAGCAATTGAGCAAAAAAAGAGGAAGAGATGTGCTGCTGAATCGAATTTCAAACCTAACAATAGATTCAAATGAGTAAAAAGTTGCCAGTAAGACAAGATGGGATCATATTGAATAGGTTTTTCTATTGGCAGAAGAAAAATACAGCAGTAGCTGAGCTTAACGAGCCAAACTTTCTTGATGAATTCAAAACATAAGATACTATCGACGTTTATAAATAGTCCCAAGCATATAGGGATCTCTAAATGGTTCAAAATAAACTTTCTTAAGTGGTCAATAAAACCGTTCCAAAAAAATAATTGAAAAAAATACACTTAAGTAAGGAGGAGAGAGAGAAAAATTAATTTATATTTAACTAATTACTTAATTAAAAGTTAACTTAACAGAACTGCAGAAAAGTAAAACAGTTCACCTATATCGACGCCCCTCACTAATCGATTGTTGCGGCGTGGAACACATCTTTCAAAAGCGGTTTTTATATTACCAGAAAACCTTATATTTTCATATTACCAGTAAACAAAAAACAAACAAATAAACAAAACAAACAAATTCACTCCCCGTGAGGATGAAAAAAGAAAAATTATCTATCTTATAATTTTATATATTAAAGAAAAAACCCCATAAATCGAATTTCAACCCTCATGAGCAAAGAAATTAAAATAAGCTTATCATAATTCTTTAAAAAATAAACAAATCATTTTGACATAACCTAGGCATATTCCCTATGGCAAATCCTTTTATATTCAGGATAAATTTCTGGGAAAGTTCACCTACTGGATGCCACATGTTAGTGAAGCTAGGCTAGCAAAGATTGCTCGATAGTGGCACATTATTTTATGAATCGCGTGCGCTAAAGAAGAAAAAAAAAAACAGCCGAAACGACGATCGTTCAACGCATTTGAAGTGCAATAAATATGGAATATGACAACTGCAGCCGTATCGCTCGAACGTCTATATGCAGCATTTTCTGCGATAGCCTTATTTCCATATTCGAAAGCAATTTCTTTCTCTTTTGAGTTTCATAAATGACATCGTCTAAATGTTTCATATCTATGACGTATAATGCGTATGAAACCCTACCTTATCTAATTAACTCATCTGAACCATAAAATCTGCAAAATTCGGTTGCATATGTCCATAAACATATGTTGTGATAAATAGTGCAGGTGTCCCTATGGTTGCAATAAATAAATCCCAAGTATAATATCTCGTAGGGGAAATGCTGCAAATTAGTGGTTCTCTCTCCTTCGTAGGAACACATGTAATCTATAGGAAAAATGCAGTAATGAAGTTCTAATATCACTAATCGAACTGGCTCCCTTTGTTCTTTTTTTATAGCTGACATTATTATTACAATTATTTAAGCGCTCTGTGGGATTCTCTGTGGATCGAAGGTGACTAGTGGACACGATGAAATTAAAGCTGCTTGGAAAAATAGAATATTGAGGTGATTCATTTGCACTATATACGACGATATAACGTTTATGAATATCTTGATAAGCAAAAGTTCTGCAAAACATTCTATATATAAGATGTAAGAAGAGAATTTAAAAGAAAGCAGACGCAAATCTGACAGTGAAATGGAATACAAATATCCAAAAAGCTCTGCAATTTGATCTTCTCGTAATTTCGAAGACAAAAAGAAGAAGAAAGCTTACTGAGAGTCGACAATATGGATGCCATCCATAAAAAGAAATTCCCATCTAGGAAAATCTTCAAAAGTGTAAGATAGAATCCAAAAAAGCTGAGATTTTGAAATCTTTCTTTATTAACATCAGTGGTTTTATGCTAATAGAAATTCTTCAATGGAAACAATTAAAGGGGAAAAAGACAACTCGAAAAATTTCTATGTGAAAGGCCTCATTTCTTCTGCTATACGATTAATAAAAAACGTAGAATCGGCTCAACTTTGGCAGTGGAATATTTTCGGCTTTGAATGAATTCAAAAATTTCGATAGAGATGAATGAATTCCATTTAAAAGATCTCTTCCGAAAGACTCAGACTGAATAAATTTCAGCGTTCATTTCTTTGATTTCAAAATCTGCATCGACTGCGATCGGAAATTATATGATTATGCAAATAAAATCGTCGTCTTAGTTAAGCTGAATATAATTATTCGGGGCAGTGACTTGTACGTCTTCTATTGAAGGTCATTTTAATGCAATAAATTTCTCCTCACAATTTCGTCGAATAAAATTCTCTTCACAATTCAAACGCTTCTTCGAAAATATTCGTACAGTGAGAAGACAATGAATCATATCCATAAAGAGAAGCAAATATAACGAGTGCCATAACGAATACGATTGCCTAATGAAGCACGCAACGGCGTTAATCACTAACGAGATAACCCACCCGCCGAAAGTACTAACGAGCGTTTCAATTAGTGCTTTAAACGATTATGGATATCAATTATGAGGAAAACAAAAACAGACTAAGATATAACGATACATATACATATATGTACGCAGTGCAAGTGGAAATATGCAAGATATAAAAGAAAAATTTTGCGAACAGTATGCGCCAATGCTTTAGTGTAATTTTATTGCAGGCGAAAGTTACTCCTTAAAAGTAATAGTTATGGCGAACTAATATCGCAATTTATCATTTGAAATGAAAGGAAAACATCGTATAAAATTCAATTGCAATCAATGTTTCACATTAAAATATTCTTTAATTTTAATGTATACCATGTGGAATTGTAAGTTTCAGCGAAAAAAAAAACCACCTATGAACATTTCAATTTATTCCATAACTCCTTGAATAGTTCCACTAATATAACTAAAATTATATCCTGAATTTGCTTGGAATTTTTTTGTCGATTATCCGTAAATAAAGGAAGACATCCAGGAAAAAAGAGGAGCTATTGAAGAACAAAAAAGTCGCATAATATTCTTAATGAATTTCCGTTTAAAAAAAATCATTTTATGAAAACAAATGCAATCATTACAGTTCAACGAGAATGAAGATGAAGAAAAGAAGAGAAATTAATGAGAGAGTTTCTCTGAAAAACAAAGAAAACGACATAAAGCTGAGCGAGAGGATTTGAAGCCTAATGAATTACTGACGACTAAATGGTGGATATTTGAAAGATTAATTAAATCATCTGAACAGCAAATTTCCCACATCTATCATAACGTTAATAGGCATAAGAAAAGGACCGGAAATATCAAAAGTATAGAGAACCCATTATGTGCTTTCATCTTCGCAACAAACATCTATTTAACCGTTGTTAAAAAGCCAACATGAACTGCTAAGCACCTTAGAAATATGAGCTAACGTGTTCGATCTTCCTTATCAGAATACACTCTAGCAAACCTTTAGCGCCAACCCCCATCTGAAGGAGAATACACCAATATGACCGTTACCATTGCGGATCAACGATATTTTCCACTTGGATATTTAAAACGCAGACGTTATTCGAGACGTTATATCTGTTATTTGAGCAATACGAACTAGTGAAAGAACCCTATCCAAATGGATGAATAAACAGAAGTACGACGTAAATAGGGTAAAGGGCAAACGCAGCAGCACATTTGCGATATGTGGCACATTGTGACCGCTACGATGAGGGAGCACAGCGGATGATTTGGTGTAACGCAGTAGGGCGGCTGTGTAGTATGGGCTCTCACAGACACGGCCCCACGCATGCGATACGCTTAGCAAACAAAGGCGGACGACGAATACCAACTCCACCCAGTCTACCGAACGGTCAGCACCAAAGGGGGAAGTCAATTAGCTATTCAACCAAACCTACCAACATGATCAGCAGCGATTTGGGGAAGTCGAACACTGATTCGTCGAAACGTACCGACATGACCAGCATCGATACCCATCCAGTTGGCGGCGGGAACTAATCGTAGCTATCTAACATGAAACACTAAAATCGCTATAATTTTTCAGAACTATGCGCAGCAACTATTCATCAGTACAACCCTATGACGGCGATCGCGGTTGCATGAACTTTATCTTCCCTAGCCCTCTCCCGCACTCCCGCAGTTACCCTACCCCCCCCCCCCCCCCCGGTTCGAAATGTTAATTAGCACTAGTAGTTGTTTCGTATGACTGTTTGCTTTGTAAACCAACATAAATCGGAATTCCTCTTCACGAATTTGGGTCCTTCTCACCAAAATATAAAAAAGAAGGATTTATAAACTTGGAATATTTGTCCATAGCCGATAAACTTCGACTATTACGTTCCTCCAAGTATTATAATATCTCTCCTGTCCCTCCAACATATATTTGGATCAACATACGAAGTCCAAAACAATGCTTCGAGCAAATGCTCCGAAAGAAGTCGTTCAAGCTGAAGAAGGATTCCGTCCAGGACAAGTTCAGGTTAACAGCGAAGTGACAACGAGGAATTAATGTGTTATGTACCCATACATCTATGCTAATCGAAACCGCTTTCTACTTTAGAACTGTGTCGCTCACCACCCAATCAACACCGTTTGGCATCTAACAAACTCGCCGAGGTGTGAGGTGCGTACGGTTATTCGAGAACCTAACGAGCGAATGTACGAGCTACGACGGACGAAATCAACATTCTCAAGAGGGCAACCGAAAATGGGCATTGATTACCTCCTCTAATCATGCCACTTTAGGTGCAAGCATAGAGGCAATAGTGCATAAGGGAGCCATCATTTATTTAAACGGGTATCTCTCTGTTTAGACCGCTCATTCGGAATCCACTCTCTGCACAACCAGAAGAGCAAAAATAACTTCTTGACGCCAGCTGAGCACGACTCCAGCCTTAGCCTCATGTCGTCTCTAAGTGAATAATGGCTGTCATGAACTTGGCAGTGTAGCTTCCTCAAAATTTACTTGGCTCACGTCCCACGTGTTTGAAAAGGCGCCTTTGAAAATGCCGGCTTTTCCACTCCAAGTTCAGCAGCATCATAACTTAGGAATTCAACCAACCACAGCAATTGCTCAATACGACAGTTTAGCGCACTGAACTGTAAAATAGATGCACTTGGAAATGAATCAGCGCTAACGAGCAGTTCCCTCCAGTATACATTAATACATGCCATTCAATGTTAAGGCAACTCCTTCACCTCTCGACCCTTAATCCCCTATATCACATTTCTTTTAAATAGCAGCCAGTTCAATGCTTTCTTTTGCAGGAAAATTTCGGTCAATATCAGTGGTAAAAATCTGTATTAAGATATTACTCGTACTAGAATTAAGTTACTCTAAATGAATTCCCTCGCCATTGTTTTCTTTTTTTGTTTAAGCATTCAAAACCGACCCCCAAAGAGTGAATCCATTTCGGAATAAAAGTACCCCTATGTAGAAGGCAGAGAATTTTGATTGCCTTGCACAGTTGAACAATGTTTCGTTGAGAATAGCGTCGGCACTTTTTTCCGCTAGTCCTCTAACACTCAACATTTCAATGAGCACTCATTGCAACGTGCCCCTCAGAAGAAAGAAAAAGTGCTAATTAAAAAAAGAAGAAAGTCAACGTTTTTCGTGAAAAACAATCATTCGCAACCACTAAATTTAGATAAAATTTGGACATTTAGATTAATAAAATTATATTTTCATAATATTAAAATAAATTGCGTCGAATTAGCTGCAAAAAAAAGGAAAATAAGAGGCGAATCATAGCAGTAAATAAGCGCAACGGACAAAAGATGTGTTCCGAGATATCATAGTGGATAGGAAGCTACTTTCATTAAGAACAACTCTGCCAATGCTATTGGAAAACTTCGACTAATTAAGCAATAAATGAGGAAAATAAGGACTTAATGAGGGCTCATTAATGTGGCATCAATTATGAGACGTATCGATAAAGAAATCGAGCTAAGAAATGCATTAAACATTCAACTTTTAGGAGTATTTCATCACTTCTTCAAATATATTTGTTATATATTTCGTTCATCATCAGAATTAATGAGTGAACACAGCATCATCTCACTCAATAGGAGGTCGATATGAACTTAAAGAGTAAAATAATATCGCATTACGTTCATCAAAAAGGTCGGCTTTTGCAATTTCCTCTCATAAGTGCCTATAGGTAACCTAAGAAAATGTCGACTACAAAATGTAAGGCCCATATAATAACGATAGCATGAATCATCAGCTCAATATATATTTTTTTAGTTTTCACATTTATAAAGAATGTATATAAAACGAATGCATGAAGATTCAACAGCGATGCTCATATTATATTGCGATTCTTTTCGGGGAAATAATGCATATATGCAGCTTTAACTTAACTGATAATACATTCATAATTTAGCTGGTTTGAATGGTCACGTATCACAGCAAAATTCACACTTACATAATCCGCTGTGACGAGGTCGTACATGGTCACGTACATGCGCTACTTGTATGCCTGCCAATCGGTCTAAATCGGGGCACCTCATAGGTCCCATATATTCTACAAGATGACCTTCCATGCAATTTTGTACGCTCACTCAGCATCTTTGAAACGGCTTATATGCATCTTAAATGCGAGAAAGATCCACAAGAATTTTGTGCTCGCTTGGAAAAGCGACTTTTTAATGAGAAATTTATCTGACCGGCGGGTCCATTTAATAGACGAGGGCATTATTCTGCATATTTTGCTCTTAGTAGATAACCTATGATGCTATTTTATTGAGATGAACAGAATGTATTTACATTGTGGATATCGCACAACCTTTATCGCCACTAACGGTACAAGCGGGGTTAAACGCAACCAGGTGGCTGCAATGTGCATGCTCATTTTACGACCCCTTAATCACTAAAAATCTTTTGAACTTCGAATTCCACATAGAAGGCCAACCGCTGATAAGCACTGTAGGCACTGAACTCCGCCACCCAAGTTTTTTCAAGTTGAAAATGCTGAACATACAGGAATTTAGACTAGTGAACAGGTGGGCGGACAGCCGGTCGGATACCCATTAACTCATTTAGTAATACTATCACGTCGTAACGCACCATATGAACTTAAATCTGCAAAAGTGCATAAAAATTTTTTGAAGGGCTGAATGCATAAATGGTATCGAATGAAGAACGTAACTGGAACAGCTGGTTGGCTTTGAATTAATAGATAATATTTAAAGAACTGCAGATTTTAATGGAGAAGAAATGGAATTAGGAGGTTAAGAAAAAAATCGAAGGCCATTTTGCTGTTCTTCGTTTTCGTCATTTACAAAACACCGTCTACACTGAAGTGTTTATGAGATGTGAAGGAAGGCCAAATTATGTAAGTTATCTCCACGGTGCCTTAACATTCAAATGCCAAGCCGCTCAGGCGAATAGATACCGCATGAGCGGCTTCATATCAACGTTGTAAGTGGAGTCAAGAAAAGCGGAACTGTTACAATCATTTGGAATGTGATTCTCACGTTAGCCTTGAATCATTTTTCAAACCATACTCCAAAATTGAATCTCTCTTGGATGCACTCTCTCACATTCAAGCACAAAAGTGATTACAAGAAAACCAACCACATTAGTAGATGTCAGGTCATCGTTATGAGCATTTAGCAATTTGCCCAATTGAGGTAATAGAGCAGTCGATATTCTTTTCGGCTGCACCTTTATTGACCGTCACTTTCTAAGCGCTTGTATAATCATGTCAGGTGCCGATTAACATATGATGGTGGGCGCCGAACTAATTGCTGCTGGCCGCCGAACTAATTGCTGCTGGCCATAAGCATGAATACTGCTTGAGAACTTTCTATTGATAGCGAAATGTCTCTAAAATGACAGTGAAATTTCAGTCATCAAAAGAACGTAAATACAACTCAGCCTCAAGAAGTTCTTTTAATGGGAAAATGTTGTTATAATTGCTAAAATTCTATCTGAAACCAAAAATAAAAACGAGAGACAATAAGCTATGTACGTTTAGTTTCTGAACGATCCGATTAGGACTTTCGCACATATATGTAGCAGTAGAAAACATATCAAAAAGCTGAAACAAAGTGAATCCTCATGAGCCTCTTTCCTCGCTCACGATAACCAATACTCGTCATTCTGAGCTTTAGGTTGTAGAAAGTAACGCACTAATCCAACAGCATGCAAATGGTTTGATGCGTTGGAAACGCTATACTGGTCACCCAGTAGCAGTTGTGCTTTCAGTAATGAGGACAGAATAAATGTTGCTTACATGGCGGATAAGTAATGCCTACTTTAGGAGATGCACGTTGATCTGTGATGCATATTGCAAACAATTGTATGTTTGTGCAACAAAAACGCCGCTCCATTAGAATGGCTAGTTTATAATATAAGCCGGAAGAGCAACATGCGGTTTATGCTTCTAAATGAAGCGGAAAACTACTAAGGTACACAGAGTCGTCATTTTGAAGTTTATTTGTGTTCGATCAAATTTTGCAGCAATGGATCTAAGAAATGTCCTTTAAAAATTAGACTCTTGCAGTTCACCTTAAGTGAACCTGTTTTAAAGTATTGTTTTCTTATCCATTTTCGAAATTCTTGCACATAATCAACAACCTTAACGAAATTATTATAAACGAAGAAAATAAATAGATTTTCTTGTAAAACGTTTCATGCTAAGTGAAATTCACACTGATAGCTGAGAAGGGTAACTTTAATGAGGTCAGGATTATTACTGCTTAAAGTTGCTGGATTGGGTATCCGTCAGGATTATCACTGCTTAAAGTTGCTGGATTAGGTATCATTAAAATGATGTATGTTTAAGAGTTGGAAAGTAGAGAGGAAATTGCAATGGCGCCATGAATGGCTGAATGAAAAAAGTGTGTAAACAACGAGACAATCAACGAAACGTTGGCAGCGTAACTTGACAGCGAGGCACAATTGTGCAACATGTCCAGAGAATAAGCAACGCCTAAACACGCCTATGTGTCATATTCTTACGCTTGAGCAAACAACACCTCTTGTTCACCGATACATCAACCATATCTGAATGATACGGAAAGTTTGGATTTGCATCAGGCTGGAAATCCCGATAAAATAAGGCACATAATTCATGAGCACTGATTAGGTAATTGATCCATCATGTAGTTTCACTTCGCATAGCCTCATTGTGGTAGCGTTCAAATAGCATCATATTTAAAAAGCTTATAATTCCTTCACCGAAAAACAAATCGGTAAAGGTGACCAGATGTGCAGCGAAATGCAAAGCTTTAGTGTTCCAAGATTGTAGTAGGCAGCGATGCGCATTAAACGGTAGACTTGACACGTGGGGAAATAAGAAAAAAGAATGCATTTCACTTGATTGTGAATGCGATACCCTCACATACGCGTACGTTTGAACATTGCTGTTGCTACGCTATCATATGCAATGAAATGCCCAGTTAGTAATCAGCGCATGCCATGAGCACATTATGCGACCAGAAAGTATGCTGCTGACGCAACCGAGTAAAGTTAACCAAATTAGACCTTTAAGAATGAGAATTTTAAGCCGAATACATTTTATACGATTATGAGAAGTTGTAAGTTCAAAGGAACATATGTTCTGGCTGAAATATATGACACCATGTCCGTGATATAATGAGTTGGAAGTTTTTATAACATTTATTCCACCTGCTACTGGGAATAAGACAACGTCCGGCGAGTTAGCATGAGTTCAAAAAGCCGCAACATCAAGAGCGCAAATATTTGTGTTGTTCGACACAGTTGCCGCTGAGCGGGCACTAGAGAATGACAGATCGCTACAACGCCGCTTACTTCAGGTCGAATGTAGTTTCATCCACGTATATGCTTCTTTTGGCAGCAACCATATGACAGTCTAGGCGGAGGAACTTTTAAACTGACGGATCGCCCCCAACTTAATGAACTGCCCCAATGTACTCTTTCTATACTAGCCGAATGACAGCGTGCCATCATTGATACTCAATTTGTTTGTCGTGCTGCAACTGTGGCGTTCATAAACTTCGCCTTCTCTGGCACGCAACATACGTCCGATAAATAAAAGCCTTGTTGCTGCATACATTTATTGACGCCCCAGTAACGAAGGGAATTTATGAGTGGGTCACTGAGGCTAAATCAGTTCTCTTCACTGTAATCTTTGCCTATTCACGGGCATGCTATACATTCAGGTCAAAATATATCCGAGGGGTTTCTTTCCTTTGAGCGCATCTACCTTACTGTAAGGGATATGAACTAAGAAATTCTACCAGAAACGTAAATACAATATGCTGATTATGCTACACAGCGGCGATCGGCGATATGGTCGCCATACAAAGATTTGCCTCAAACAATGCATGAACGAACAGACCTAATACACATAGCTGCTATAAACCTGTCAATGCACGACGCTCGCATCATTTAGTGGGTGATTTAGTGCTGTGCATCTAAGGCGAAATGTGCGAAATAAAGCCAACTCGGTTGACCTATCGCAGCTGTGTATGTATGGTCATCTTGCATGCGCATATTTTTACTAGTGACTCTTCTATGGAAAATAGCCTTCTCACGCACCTTTTTAATAGTTAATGCTACCGTCGATTGGACAGAGTCACGCCCCAACGCTCTACTAATTGCATTTCGCTCAGTTTCCAGAATAAAATACTGAAATTCCACCAAATTCCAATAAATTCACTCTAATGTTGTTATGATGCAAACCGCACCTACTCGAAATATATTTCACACATATGGTCACTATCTTGTTATAGACCAACACATAACTTTAATTACTATTTCCGATGCGGTGTTTTGATTTGTACACTCACCGAATATAAATATAGCAGTAATAATGAAGCGAAATATCAACATAAAGGAGACGATTACTGGGCCAGCAGCTGTGTGTGAAGCTGTAAATCGACGATGTATAAAGCAGCCTACATTTATATCAGCTTACCATCGTCACTATTAGAAACCCTTTGTTACGGCAAAGAACACTATAAACTTTTGTTGAAACTATTATGATGGCGTTATATTTCTACCAGCGATAAATAATGCACATTAACCTCAATGCTAATTTAATAATAAAACGTAGTCGCAGAGCTAACGTGATTAGATTTTGCGACAAAATGAAGCGGACTCTTGCATGTACAACAAACTATAATGGGAGCCGATAGTACAACAATACTGCTGAGGACATTCTTTTTAAGTACTACCCCGTATTTACTGAACAAATTTTATTGTCCATCCAATAGCGCTTTCAACGACGATAGCGCGAGTTTACATTAAACGTCGGTAACGCCTATGCAACTGTCATGTTAGTGAGTGCACAGCACTCAAGCACTGGATGAAGCCACTCTTATCTAACCAATCTTATGCAGTACTTAAGCTGTTTATGTACAGATACTGCTGCATGGTGGCGGGACATATCTGAGACGTTACCATCTGCTTATATACACTCAAATGAAATGAGTGACAAACAAGAAAAACAATGAGAGTCTGTATTGTTACATCTAATAAAAGCGGCGAATTTTTGCAGCTGCCAGGGAATAGAAACTTAGCTTGTGCGATCTACCTTAAGTGACGTTAAACTTCAAATGATGGCGCCTGATGATGGGTAGTTGAAAAGGGCAGTGGCACAAATGCGCTGATAAAGGCACAGATTAGGATTGCCAACAATGGCAGCAATAAAGAATGGAAGCAAATCAGAGCAAAAGCAAAAGGACGACTACAAGTCTTTCAATAAGACAATCTTCAGAAATAACCGAAAGTCGTTAAAAATGCAGTATTTTTAAACAAAGAGAACATGTGGTTCGATTTCTGTGCAAGGCACATGCATACGAATCTTTTCGAGGACTAGCTTCATCTTGCGCAAAAGAAAGTAGATTCCTAAGAAAAAAAAAAAATCGAGTTAGCTTTGTTTTCGAAAGCTCCGAGTAGACAAGCCAGTTAGATCAACCAACGGCAGCGTAGACGTGTACGATCATTTGAACCTCAGTAACTGTGTTCATTACGTAGCGTTTAATTGAATCTCTCCACCATCGTTCATTTTGTTTAACTGTTTTTCGGAATCCCCGTTTAAGGACCACAAAATTATTCTAAAACGCCAGGTGATGGTTGCTTTGCTTCAATTCCTTATCGTAACGTAATCAAGAACTCGCCTATTGTATTTTTGGACAAAATCGTGGCTGTGCTGATAGAAGTTTTATTCCATCCTATATTATCGTGGTTTCGTTTCGAAAATTTGCCTAAATCAATAACGACGTGCTTGTGGAACTGAAATAACCAACTCAACTGTAACAAAAAATGAAAATTGCTCCTTCCAGCGACATTCAGCGATACTCATTACCTTCTCAACCCAACAAAGTTCGCGCTGTAAGCATTTTGAATTGAAAAATTAATGCACTATTATAATTTCGAAATAGAGGTTACTACCTCTATTTCGAGGTTAATACCTGTATTTGAGAGTATTTAGCACATTAACCCATTTAGAGCTTACCGAAGTTCTAGTAAAAGAGTACATACGTTATGTCGAAATTTATACATTTACGCAGCACGAATAGAAATTATTTCACGAGCGGAAATGTTTTCTCTAGAGAAACTTACCGTAAACAGCGTTTATTTCTGTTTTTTTGCCTTCTTTAAAGCAAAAATTAAACAGCCGGAAAAGTTTCTTAACAGAATATAGCGAATAAGAATACTTTCCATCATAAAATTGCTCATATATTCGTATAGCCGATCGACCAAACCTTTAAATTCGACGTTGAATTGACTTTGCAAAAAATATTTTTTGACGCATTTTTTTCCACTCGAAGCCCTAAAGAGTAAAGATGAGGAACTTGTCTTGTCAGCAATACTGTGGCAGTATTTTGTTCGCCTAGAAGTGAATCAACGAAAGAAGTGAGTAAATGTTCAGAGAGGTACATGCATCAAAGCAAATATATTTCACCAGCCGTGTGCATGAGGACAACGAAGTAATGTCTTTCCTGCGCACAAGAAACGCGGTCTTCTTTAAATGAACATTCAAGCTTTTGTGAGTAAGATGGAAATGTTGATGAGGTGCTTAGGAGGAATCTTTCTTCAAGGCGTGAATGAACATCGCAATAATCGTTATTGATCAGATGCGATCAGTATCACCAGCATCACAGAAACGTCAGCAATGCCCCCAAAAAATGAAAGCGATCGTTAGGACGTGGGACGAACGAACGCCATAACATTTCGCGAACGAAAAAAAGAAACGAAAAGAAAAAGAGAGAGTGAACCATCGAATGTCGCTTTCCCAATGGTGTATTCAGCAATGACTAATCGTTATGCGTAACCACACAGCATGACATCGCATGTTTAGCAGCAATTTACGTGATATCGCATGCCAGCTCACCAAAACTGTGTTCAGTGAGCTATTATAATCCGTAACCTAGAACAGTCCAGAAAGCCGATCAACATTGGTCCATAGCATGGAAGATGATGTCAACGATTCTGGAGATATCACAGAGACCACGGACAGTTCTAGCCGTATTAGTATAGAACCACGTTAACATGAATCGGTCCTTAATGATCAAAAAACTGGCTCAACTAGCAACAGTTTTCATCGTCGAAATGCAAATATAACTCATGTGGACTTGTCGTCGTGATGAGCACAGTGCAAGTGAGTCAAATTGCCTACTCACCTACCACTCGCTTAAGTCATCCTCCACACTGAGTGCAAATTAAGATTAGTGAGACGTTCGGCAGACACTAGAGAAGACAACAAAAGATATATTAGGTACGCCTCATTAACAAGGAAGCCGTTTTTTTGTCTCTCTCTCTGAGAAATCAGTGTTCCTCCATCTTCAGCACTTTGTGGCGATATGTCAGCTGTTAACTACCAACTATTTATTGCGCATTCAACGGCGCAGAAAATTTTTGGCATTTCTCAGATGTGTCTTTCTTGTTGTTGAAAAAAAAACCCACCGTATTTTGTTTAGTTGCTAAAATAGAGTTCAGTGTTAACATTTTCGATTCAATGAACATTTCGATCATCGTTTGCTCGGCCTTGCATTTGGTATTTCGACGACAAAGGTTACTTGAAGATATTTCTCACCATTCTAAAAGCACTATGGTTGGCAGTTTAGAATATATGAAATAGTTAAATTTAAGACTTGCTACGTTAGAATTTGCTTCATTATACATAATAACATGATAGTCACGCTTTAAATTCAATTAAACATCGTCATACTAAAGCTATTGTTGCGAAAAACTCAACAGTTTTAAACTCAGATAGAGAATAATGGATACAAGAAGGACGACGCATTTTGAAGCAATTAATCGGAGGCAATTTCATCGAAATTTCTCTAGTTTATTAGGAGACAACTCTCACTCGCCTCACGATAAAACAGTCCCCTGAAATCTCTTCCCAATAACTTTTGCAGATCTAATGACTCATAGGCAGTTCAATGGTCGCTTAATTCGAAAGAATACTCAGTGAGATAGGAGAAATTAACGATTTATTCACACAATGCAGATGTCTAATCAGTGGTATATGAAGAATGGATGGATGGACGGAACATTAGAAATGCCGATCTTTATCTCTACCGTGAATCTCATGGCGGACAACGGCTATGCGTCATTGATCAGCAATATGAGATTAGAAAGTGGTTCAAGTGAACTGTGATAACTAGCTAACGAATTCTATGAATGACTCATAGTATCGATGATACTCCACATTTCTAAAATTTTTTATGATGCGATTTGCACGATTGTTGCACTGAATTTGATCTTACATCAAAACGTTGAAAAATGAGTATTTCAATGAAATTAAGTTAATGAAAGCGCTCTAGGCGATTAGTTATACTTATTCTAATTCAACATTCGTAAAGTTTAAGGAATAACCAAGATGTAGTGCTGCGATGAAAAGTTACAATACTTGTCCTTCATGTTCGCGAGCCGAGAGCAATACATGCTATGGGTTACATTTCTTTGTTTATACTCCTAAATTAGATTGTTCATTATTAGTATTATCATTGTTTGTTTGCAGCGTTCTTCAAATCTTAACATAGATCGCTGCTTCTCACAAGCGAAAAAGTTGCATGCTTTGGGCACATGCTCTCTCAAAAGCAAATTTTGCTCCAAAATGTACAAAAAAACGATAAGAAAGTATTCCACTACTATGTGAACAAGCAATTTAACCGACCTGAAACTA
Organism: Parascaris univalens; assembly: GCA_037576465.1. NCBI lineage: Eukaryota > Metazoa > Nematoda > Chromadorea > Rhabditida > Ascarididae > Parascaris > Parascaris univalens. The sequence continues at coordinate 70,857,516 of CM075173.1, read as the reverse complement.
AACGTCACCATCTCCTCTATCCCGTCTGCAAATAGTTTTAGTCGTTAACCACAGATGCAGGCCGGAATGCAACCGCAACCATAGCGCGATGTCACATCGAATCTCGTCTATACAGCAATAAAGACCAGTTTTTCATTCTACGGTTAAATGAATGCAGTTCTCGACCACTCACGCAGCGTTGCCCACCCAGATATTGCATGAGAGTACGAACGTCATCAATGCAGACGATGTCCTATTTCCAGTAGATATGCCAGAATAAATGGCATACTATCATTTCGGACGAACGAATGCTTAAGCATCTCCAGACGCAAGTAAGTAATTCACTTCGTCGTGAACGCTGCAGTTTCATTAGCGTATAATCTCGATCATAGTCATTGACTGGGATCGAATCTGGCGAGTTGTGATTAACAACAAGGCGGCAATAGCTTACTGGGTGCAGTTGAACTAAGCGCAAGGAAGTGCATTTGCGTTATATTAAATCAGCGTCCCTTCCTGCATTAGTTGTTTATCAATAGAACGCATCTGCTTCTCAGGCTACTTTGAAGATCGTTTGTAGAAATGCTCCTAAAGGAGATTATTCATTGGCTAACTCAGAGTTTCTCTATTCGCCCGTTTCTATTTCATCATTCTGTCGAACTTGGAACATAACCTATGTTTCGACTATCCCTAGCTATAACTTGATCAATTTTGTGACAGTTTCCGTAATTGTCCATTTGATTTTTAAACCATATTTGTTCTATTTTGATACTGCATCAGCATCTGGAGAAACTTGGATAGTTCTGTTTAGAAGAGTCCTCGAAATAGTTCAACGTCCTTGAAAACGGCGAATTACAAGCGTCGACAAGGTGCGCACACATTATACCAAGCCCGACTAAATTGTCTTCAACTATCAGTCATAAGTCCCCCAATAATATTCTCTAAATTGACGCGTAAACAGAAATGAATCAAAATAAAGGCATAAAGAAAACAGTGGACCTTCCTTCTTTTAAAAATGCCATTTTTCATAGGTTTCTCATTAGGGAAGAAAAACAACGGCTAACTTTTAGTGTTCTGAAATGATTTTTCAAATTAAAAATCATCATATAAATGAAATCGCTACTCTCAATTCGAATAAACGTCAGCGCAATAAATGAGTATCAAAATAGATTAAATTATTCATCAACGCGTAAGTTTTGGAGGTTTTTTCCGTGATTTCAGGGATGCATTTCTCAGGAACCATCATCCCATCAGCGCGATGAATTATTCGACTTTTTTGTTGTTTCGAAGCAAATTGCTTTTCTTTTGTCTTGAATACTTCTCTATGCCAAAAGGACTTTCTTCGCATTAGCTGCTAATACCACAACGTTTATAATGCTCAGTCGAAAATGAAAAAGCGTAATGCATCGTATAGAATGCTGATTGCAGAAAATCGCGCGTGCATTGATAATAGGCTCGTCATCCGAAATAATAAGGGCCCTTCTATAAAGGTATAGCAATGCACGAAAATGATGCATTCGTATAGACATGGCACCAGAAGTCAATTCTGCCACCTATTTCAAAATTTCATTTAGGTAACACATAAATAAAGCGATATATTCATTAGCGGAACAGATACTGCGGATGATTATCTTCGTCAGTAAAGATTAAATACTCGTATACCTCATTATTTTTCTTAGCTTATCGTTTTTTCTATACTAGACTCTTGAAGGTCAAATTTTTGTAGCTGAAATTTACTAAAGATATATTTATGTGTAAGCGAAAATAGTGCTTAAAGAGAATTGATGGCCTCGACAACAACCAATAATAATAGTACGATGCGTAAGATTTTATGTGACGCTCTCTCACATAGCCGACAAAATCACAATGGGAGAAATTCGCAAAAAAAGTGCACTTTTCTTTTTCCCAAAGATAATCTCAGACAACAAATGCATTGTGTCAAGTCACCAATTTTTTGCGCATTTTTGCAGATTTACGTTCACTAAATGCAGTAGAGGAGATACATAATGCCTCTATATACATATGAGTGCATATCGCTTCAGTAGTTTCAATTGGGGAACTATCGAAGCTATAGATTTTCCTATTCGATAGGTGCGACATATGCAGAGAGTCAACAGTCTATCATGTGATCGTTTACATTCAAGAGAAAATTGTAAGCATTTTATGATGTTAGAAAAACAAGACGCATTTATGCAAAGACACGGTAAAAACTTCATTTCGTGCAAAGAACTGTATCGATTGTTCGAATCGATTAGAATATGAAAAGCATTTATATGTAAACTTAATCATTTCGGATATCAAATATGCAAATATGATATGTAAAACCATCTCATATGGAGATCTTTGCCATTCTTCCCCATTCGTTGAGCGATAATTCGATCTAGAATTCACAGTTTGGTGCTGAAAGCCAGAGGACAACATGAAAACTGCGTAGTTCTGCAATAAGCTAGTTAGCTTCACCGAATTTGCGAGGAAGTAGTGCGTATAGATTTATTCATTATTCAACGTGTCACTTGTACCACGCTGAACTCGTAATGGAATATTTGATACTGGTGAGTATGAAATAAAAAACTTCCTGAGAGGTGAACAATATTCTATGCATTGGTTCCCGTTATATCAAATTCGAATTTATTGTCATAGGAAAATTTACTGGGATTAATAGAAAGATTTACTGGGATTAACGTACTGGGATTGGGGATGAATTCAACATTCTCCATTAAATTTTGAAAGCTTGTTGAAAGTGAATTAACTGAAACTACTTCATATGCAACCACGGTGGTTACATATGAAGTAGTTTCAGTTAATTCACTGACTTTATTCTCAAGAACATAACTTCGCTAAAAGTTACTGCACAATAAAAACCTTATAGCGTTGATTGGTGCCAACTTGAACAGGCAAGAGTCAGGAAGTTACCTATATAGAAGTCATAAATGACGCTTTTTTTGCAGAATTACTCACTACCTTAAAACGACGCTAGGAGGCACTCTTGAAGATATGTTCGAAAATGTGGATGTTTTTTAAATTGGAGAGATAAAATTCCACCTGATCTACTGCTAGTTACGAAATTTCATTGCAACTGCGGTCTGATCATAAACGTTGCTTGAAATCTTTGGCAACCTACCGAAAATGGCATACTCACCGATTTCGTTAACAAATGCGCATCCACAGCTTTCTTCGAAGAGCAGTTCTGTGACCACCTGATATGTTACAACAAAAGTCACGAGGTCTTTCCTACAATTCTGGCAGCGTTGCAAAAGAGGTGTTGCTGTGCAAATCTGCAAACTGATCCCTTCACGCAAATCGCAGTTGGTCCCGACGGCGTTGCTGCGTCGTCTAAACCAGCAACTAGCAATTTTATAATTGCTCAAAATTCCACTTCAAATTCACTGCAGCTAATATATCAATGAAGTTTCGTAGTTAGATTAATAGAGAGATGAATTCAATGTGAAAAACAGCTCCATTGTTTTTTCAATGTTCGGAGCAAATATACAGAGGAATGCACTGATCTCATAGAACCTGGCACAAATCTCGACTTCATAGAACATTTATTTCACACAAGAAATCTCTAAAAATTTCTTAAAAACTTAGTTTTTGTTTACTGAAAAATAACCACAATTACTTAATTATGAAAAAGTAGGGCTATTTTAACGAGGTTACCAACTAAACAAAAAGAATGCTGGAAAAGTTCCATCGTAAAGTTTCTTTTTCTCCTTACACTTTTCTGGACAAAAATAAAAACGTCAGCTCTTAAGAAATAAGCTTCAGTAGGCGATGATTATCAATCACCACGTGCAATAGAACAAATTTCACAAGTAGATTTCTTATCGATAGTGGAATAAACTGTCAACGTTCCTATACGTTAATTTTCCACGGCGGTAGCCATTAACTGCCTAATGTATAGGTGCCTACCTATTGGTGGAGAATTAAGTAGTTGATGCACTTTTCAAATAATAATCTTCCGTGCATGGCTACATCATTTAGCATTAAATTCAGAACTAAAGCTAGAATGTCACAAACTTTCTTATAATCTTTTGATGCTATGAATTATGTGGTGTTGGAATTTTTTGGCAATGATTTAAATCTTAGAAGAGCTTATACTATTTCCTTTCCCTTTCCCTTCCGCTTACGCTCTCACCTCTCCCTTCCCCCCCCCCCCCCCCCCCCCTTTCGCTGATTTTTGAAGACAGAGGGTGGTAGAAGTAGGTCGAAATTTCGAATGGCAATATTTTACTAACTGAGCAACGGATCGTAAAAATAAAGCTAAGCTCAAACCCCACTTAGTAAGCTCATCCACTTCTTAAACGCTCAACAAATTCCTACCTCACCGATTCAAAGTGATACAAACGCGGTTCATCTCCTTATAGATCCTACAGGTGAAAAAACAAAAACAAAAACAAAGCAGCATGCCTTCACGATAAGAAAAGCAAGTAAATGAGCTGTGAGATGAAAATCAACCTAACGAGGGTGGATTTTCAACACATGAGAGCTTTCCGTCTAAAAAATATTCGTTTCGTACTCCTCTTTCCATCATACGACTTCAACTGCTTATTTATTTTTATTGAAGTCCAACTTTTTGTTGCATTATAGTATACTGATTGAAATATTTTGTAGATTCGAAGATGTTTCTGGGCAACCCACCACTACTTTCAGGAGAACCTTGTACTCAATGTTCATTTCTATATTTCACGCAATGTGCGAAGAGAAAATGCGTTATGATAGTGTAACTCACATACCTTGAACATATTTTTGGCTTTGAGCAAAATGGTTTAAAAAAATTTACTATCTGTTAGGTGTTATTGAATAAAACACTGAACTGTTAAACTGTCACAAGTCATGAATAAAGAGCTTCATAACGACCTTACTTAAGCAGGCTCTGAGCGTTCCAGATTCCCTGCGGAACATTCGGAGGGAAGCTTCGTCTACAACCAAAATATATTCTTGTTAAAATTCCCTCTCATAACAGGATTTGAATGAATAAGCTCACTGAAGTCGAGGGTAGGAGGTAATTCCTCATATGCGAAAAGACGGGTTCTCATACAACAAATTTTGCTCGAAGGAGGTAAATTAAATCTCCAATTCAGATGTGTTCGTTGGAGTATCCAACAGAGCCTTCAAACTATTTCACTTCTGCAAAAAGCAAACACACAAAAATAATCAGAAATCTAGTTCACATGTGATCTCATTTGTGCAAAATTAATGGTAACGTATTGTAAGAATAGTTAACGCAATGAGCGCAATGTAAAACAGACTCACTAAATTGCTTTGCGCATTCCGCTATTTCGCTGATGCACTGAAACCTGCTCTCAACATGTGCGCGACGTTCATTCGATCGGTTTACGAACATCTCTGAGGTGGTACATCGTCGCTCGTCAATTTCAAGTAATGCATGAGAGATGAGTCTTCATCGCTATAGCAGCCAATGCTTGTCAAAATGTGTCGCTTAGCATAGTCGAAAGCTTAAGTGCAATTGCTAATTGATATGAACGGCTGTTTTTTGGCCAGAAGAAACTATCGTCTTGTCTCCAAAAGAAATCTGATGTAGTTATTTCGAAGTTGAATAAGGAGTATAATGTCAATAACTGTTAATGTAATTTCAAAAGTGCAGGCATTCCACCAGTGAATCATTGCATCGGCGGCCGAATTCCCCCAAAACATGCGAGCGTTTAATTTCGTCGTCATGTCCGAAATGTGTGTGCATCATTGAAGAAAATGAGAATTCGATTGAGCACCCTTATGAGGGGCAAATAAGTTGACTAAGGCCCGAAATTAACGCTCAGTGAAGTACCCTTTCTATGTAGGGCGCATAGGATCACTTAAAGTGCATCTTGTCACCTTTGGATTACCCTAGGGAGCAGAATTATTACCAGCTGATGCATTACATGCAGGTATATAAAATTATGCAAAAATTATACGTCATTTGAATCAAACACGGACAGATATTAACTGGTGAGAAGAGTTTTATGGCAAGACCATGGCTGTATGATTTCGACGATCAGAAAAGGTAGCGCTGAAAAAAGAAACAGTTTAAGAGTAAAATTTAATCCCGAAGAGGCAGAGGGGAGGCGAAGGTTGACGAAGAGACGGAGAACTTGCCCATGAAGACTAAAATCATTTAAATGCAGTCGATCCATTTAACTAAAGGACTGCCTCATCTCATTTCCGTAAGAACACTTATCTAATAGCTTCCATTCAAAAAATCTTTGCTCTTTAAACCTTATTTCTTCGGGACTAATTAGTGCGAGGAAGAGAAAAATTCTTCCACGAAAAGAGCTTAATGCTATATTCATGCTCCGAGCACATACCTATTCAATTTTAACATATCAAAGCGTCAAAACGGGGTAGCTGAAGCTGGCTTCTTGCTTCTTTTCTTATTTTTGACTCCCGTTGGGAAAAATCTCTTTCCAGGCAAATTTTCCAAGCAAGATTATCCGTTCAGAAAATTTATAACTGTTTTTTCTTCACCAGTGTTCGTTTTGCTCTTTTTTTGCCACGCAGAGTTTAAAATTTCTAACAAAAGCGTTATTTATTATATCACATTGCTTCTTCCTACCAATGTTTAAATGACGTCGGCAATAAACGGCAAATCGACACGTAATATAGTTGTTCAAAACATCGGTGGAACGTGAATTGAAGTTAAGACTTTTCTACGTCACTCGCCTTAGAAAACAGAAAATTCCAGTAGAACCATGTGGTGGAAATTTTTAGTTGAGAACCGATCGCATATACATGGAGCAACCAGAGAGACAATTTTTAATGAACCCTGAACCCATATAGTAGCTTAAAAAATGTTGAAAATAACTGATCGCACAGCTGTCGCAGTAAACAGCCAATTCATCATTTACCGCTCAGCAACCGCTCCGGTCATTAAATGAACTACAATGAAGCGAAAATAATGTACTAGTGAAGGTTCAGATCACTTAACAAGCAGCATAATTTTGAGGAATCCATGATGAAACTATTGATCGACTTCTTTTTGACTGCCTAATGGGGATGTTGACTAATATCAAATATATGAGAGTACGCATAAATATAAGGTAGCGCAAACGCTTCATTGCTCTTATTGCTGTTTTTGCTGCCCATGTTATAAATAAGACAGCTCCATACAAAAAAAAACGATATCAGTAACTAACAGCCACGAAAAAAAACTTTCTATTAAAACTCTGGGTTGAAAATATGGAAGGTGAGACGAATGAAAACCTATTTTAGCTGCAAGGAAACGAGATGGGCCGGCAGGGCGAAACATTATAATAAGCTACAAGTGATTGACATCTTCGAATGCATTATGAGTCGAATGGGAATTGTTAATGTGGATAGTAGCGGCGTGTTGAGGCCACCAGAACCCCCATCTATTGCAGTCAGCTGGCCGATCTGCGGTCGAGTAATGCCCAAAGGATGGCCAGCCACATTATGCTGCGCGATCCACCAAGCACCATTGCAAGTGGCGCGACTTCGACTACGCCCACACTCTGCTTCAGAGAGCACCACACAACTTCGAACAAACTTCATCATTCGTTTGAATAAATTCATTTCGAAGTACGTTTTAGAAATAAATAATTTCTCCACGACACGTCCTTCTGCTGGCAACACTAGAACGAATTTAATAAAGGATTAGCGAAATTGAACGCAGAAACGCAATCATTAAGGACCACCTGAAGGCTGAAACAGCTAGCGAGCATATTTAATATGTCTTAGCAATTCCTTAACAAGTGCAACAGAAGTTGTTAGTTAAGGTGAGAAAAGCAATGGAAAATTCATGTTGTTGAGGATGCAGCCGAGCGCAACGCGCACAGGGTGTTAATTGCGCACCACTCACAAACGGACGGTGGTGTAAACTCTTTGGAACAGAACAACCATCTCGATGGAAGTTCGAAAAGTCTCCACACGCGCACATTAGGCGATAAATTCAAAGAAGCTCATCGATGGTCAATGATTTTGGGAAATATCTTTGAGGTAGGGTAAAGTTGTTTCCCTCTGCTCTTTATTGTGAACGGCGGAAATTCTCTAAAGACTAGTGCCCTGTGAAGACTTCTGTAATGGGGATTTTTGCAACATGAACGATATATATATTTTTTTTTACTTCGTGGTATTTGCACCTAATCATATCACTTACAACAACAATTAAAACCTGCTTTAGAGCTGTACTTCGACCTGAGCATTCAATAACACTGCGACAAAAGCGCCGGCGATAAAAACACTGATCACTGCAGTTTTGCCAATTTTGCAAGCTTTCAAGTTTCCAACTGCGCTAAAAATGCACCACCCTCTACCTCAATGTCGGGAAGATCATATTTTCACATTCCAAATAGACTCAAATAAGAAAACATGGCCGAATCTATTGCCTTTTTGCACCTCTAGCTAATTCCCAGAGGATGTACACAAGAGCTAGAGCGCTCTCTTCTTGGTAGATCCTCTGCGTAGAAATTGATTCTGCAAAGCACTTTGGGCCTTCAAGAAAAGAGAGAACCCTTTGAGGCCTTCGACGAAACATGTAAAAGTGATATCACTTACTGCACAACCGGTTGTGTGATTATTACGAGACCATTCTGCAAGAGGTACAGCACAACTTTCAAATATATTCTAAAAATAATTTCCACGAAATTACCGAAGGTTTTGACAAATGTTCCATCGTAGGATTCAACAACTCAAGAGTGTTTGTGATGTGTTTGTGATGTCACTGCCGGTCATTGGAAAATGTACTGGGCTTAGAATATTTATCTCGAATTTAATTAGACAATACGTTTAGGCCAATAATTTTAGCTAGCCTAAGTAGCCGAGAATTTCACTACACCTTTTATGAGTAAAACATTTCACAAATTCGATTAATTGTACGCAAATAGCGTAAAATAATGCGAAAAAGTAATCGGTACACTGTTTTCGATTGTTGACGGAAGAAATAAGAGGCACTCAACGGCACTATCGACACTTGTTGCTGCAAACCAAATAACTGAGTCGTTAAAAAGGGTGGGCATTTATTCGGGATTTATTCTGGTTAGTTTATAGTGAGTGGTAACGTCGTGCACCTCTTTCATTATTAAACAATTTGTGTAAGAAATCAATCTGGCAATGATTTAAAGCGCATATTAGTTTCTGCTCACTGCTCTATACATTTATTGCACGTCGAATTCGACAATGAGAAGAGTGATGTGATGCCAGTTCTGAGCACAGTTTGAGGGAAGACAGCACATTTTAAAATGTCTCAAGAGGACATCGCACGAGACTTTTTTTTTAAACTGAGAAGAGTCTTCTATTCAGTGCCGTCTAAGTTTTAGAATAACCGGCAAGAAAAGCTTCGTCCGAGCTTAAAAGGGGAAAAAAATGTTGCCAAAAATGCTTTCAAGCTATAAGTGTGCATATTGCGCGCGACAAAATTTACACTCAACTGTATGGACTAGCTCATTTGCCCGAATATATGCATCTGTGCAACCAGGCTTGATTCACAACCCGTACTACAAGAGTTTCGCAGCACGCGACATTTCCTCTATTTATCACCGTACAATTAAAAGATCTCGAAAGCGCAGATACGTGCCCGAGCATAGGGCAACTTTAGCAGATGAAATGCATAGTTTTTTCCCAGGATTCCCAGGGAAGAAAATTTGTTCATTTCCTGATACAGCTGCTAAGAAATAGGAAGAAAAAGGAATAGTGCAAATTCTTTAATTCCTTTTTATCGCGACATGAAATCACTTCGATCATATCCACCAAATCTGCTCGGTTCTTGCGATGGGGGTCGTGCAAAAAAAGTTCCTCCGTTGAAAAACAGTCAAGTAGTGCAGATTACACGAAACACAGGGACTTTATATTGGAATATCGAAATCGTATAATAACGCACACATTTCGCCATTGCCCTTCGCCAAGTGTTCGTACGCAAACATAGCTAAAAGACTTTAAATTTGTAGAACTTTAAATGCTAGAAATTACTAAAATATTCCTTATGCTACTGCACTTACAATAAACCATTTGAAGAGACTCTGGCAACCCAAAATATAACATTTCAACATAAAATGCACGGCGAACAACATGTATGGAAAAAGTGCTCGACAATATCGGCACAGCGCGCGTCTTTTTCAGATACAATGTTTACAGTTGAGTTGAGAGATGCGAGGGTGATACAACAAACTCGAAGGGTACTGCTGCTGCCTTTTCACGAATCATGTGCTTCGCAGCATCAAGAGTTGTGCGCTCTCCGCCGCAGTACTCTCTTGGAGTAAGTTAGGTGATCATTACATCATTACGGCAAAAGTGAGGTTTCGAAAATTTCGGTGGCGTTTAAAAGTTCAGTGCTCGTACTTCCGTAGGTACTCAGTCAATAACCATAGTCTGTTTACTGGAGATAGTGGACCCCTGTAATGTAAAGCCCTATATTTCATTAACAGAAAGAAACTTTGAAGGAGCATTAAAAGCTGAGGTCAAGATAAGGGAAGTGGTTTTTGAGGCACAGGTCCAAAAAATGTGCGTTGACATCTGTTGTGCAGAATTCATCCGATTCCACACATGGTTTCTCAACTTGAAAGATTCCTGTACGTAGATAGGCAGATAAACGCCGCCTTTACGAATTTAGATTTTTTGCAGACTCGAAAACACATTTGCAAAAAGAAAAAGCTATAAGCGCGACAAACCATTCACGCTCACGCTCGATAAGACAAAGCGGAAATATCTATTTGTGTGCCCGACGTTGGAGAATCTTTTTTTTTAGGATAAATATGAAGGAATTTTCACCACAAGTATTTCCTATGAAAAGATATTCAGTAAACGCAACTTCAACACAGTACAGCAATGAGTCTGAAATGAAGAATTTGAAAATGTATCCATCCACTTCTGAGAGCTAACAACGCGCAATGTTGTATAAATTGGCTCAGCGCAATTAGAGCATATTCATTAGCAGAGATGTTGCGAGAACATCGCGCTTACGCAAATGGAGTTTCTTGTTAGGAAGCTAATAAGTGCGCATACACTCAATGATTTTATGTTGACCGACTCGTTTAATGGCTTGCTAGTTGTTCAATTTCTAACATCATTCCTTGTCCGTATTGCAATATATCGACACCGGATGTAAATTGCGGCTTAGGATTTTGATATTTTCCAACTGCTTCTTCTTTTCAAATTTGAAACCTTCAACAAATATTGCAACAAAACTTTTTAAACTAAACTTGAAACTCAAAACTAAGAGAATTTTAAGATAAGTCCTGTAGTAGCATGTGATGAATTTCATCATTCGGATGCGAAAATTCGAATGATATGAAGTTGTGATAGAAAATTGTCATATTAAAAATCACAATTTGGCCATAGCTAACAACGAGAAAATTCATTGAGTGAGCAATGATTTAAAATTCACTGAACAAATCAAGCCATACATTAGCAATATGTATATCGATCAGCTGTCAGTTGCTTTAAAAATTTGCACTATGAAGTATCCACGTCTATCGTCATTTTTTTTTCAGTCTGGATCTGCGCACACATCCATATTTCCGGGACTTGCATAATTAATACGTCTTGTTGCCAGAATTTATTGCTATATTTGTATTTCCCCCAAAACTGCCGTTTCTCCTGTTAAGTCTTCAGCCGTTAACGAAGTAAAAAATACCCGCAACTCAAAGTCAAAGACAAAAAGAAATCTAGTGGGCGATCGCGAAGATGAAAATTCAGGCATCAATTGAGCAAGTACTCGTGCATTTTCCGTCAAAATGCTTCATGGGATTAGTAAACACAAAGACGCCTAACGCGCAGAGACGAAGTCAATAAGAAGTTTTTTTGCATATTTGGCGAATAGTAAAAGAAAGGGATCAAAAACTGAATCGAAGATAGTGAAACCCTAAGAAACAGTCTGTCGACTGGTAACGAAACACATAGATTAAGATACGGCAGCATGGAATAAAATTCACTGTCAATGAAACCGTTAAATAATTCCAAAATATGATACGTTATTCAACAGACGGAGATCATATTCAGACGACTTTCGACCCCCAACGTGCTGATATGTTGTTTATTTTGAACAGTATGTACGCAGAAAAAAAGCAACTCAAAAAGCGGTTCTCATCAAATTTATGTGTACATTTTTCGCCAATTTCGCCAAGAAGTTCAGATGCGACAATTAAACTCGACGATCACGTTCGAAAACAACGCAGGAATAAGAAATGAACGCTTTCTTCCAAGGTTGTATGCAGTTATGCTGAATTGCGCGCAGAATGCCATTTGTCACCATGAACGGCCCCATTTATCAAAAGACTCACGAGGAGTCTTCTATTGCATAGATTCATCAACCAACACTCGCCTGTATCGGACTGGATTAGGGATCGGAATGAAAACCTCAAAGATTCGTTCGGACATTTATGCTTCAAAGTGATGTGCAACGACCGACGTTTTTCGCTATCAACACCCAGTGCCAAACGTTCAACTGCTGGCTAAGACGATATAAATCACAATGAACTACTTGAAATCTGTGAGGGGATCACGGATTGCCACCAAGCATGATGCCATCAATGACTCCATTTGACTGGATGAGAGATTTGCCCACTTAACTACTCAAAAAACAACTATTTCAATTCATAAGCTTCTTCAATAAGCCGTGAAATGAAAAAGTTAAATAAAAGTTTTTATGGCTGACGGTATCAGCTGCCCTAGCATGATCGATACACACAGTAAATATCCTTCTGAGTTCAACCATTCAGTACCAAACGCCTGTTACTGCGAGCTCAGCTGAAACTTCGAGACATAAGATGCTGCTTTCCAATACGCATCATAAGACTTTGCCACGTTTTTTGTCCACTGTGTCCAGATTACCTACTGCTTGAAGCAGAAGAAAACAGCTACGAGAATCGAATATATTATAATCTATTCAGAAATGTTTCACTGAAAGAATACGAGGACTTTGCTGAGCCCTCTTTAAGTACTATTAAAAAAACGGAGCTGTCGAAAAATTAGAACAGTCAAAACGAAATGATCTATTAGCGATACGATTCATGCTTCTAATACTATTTACTATCATACTAATTTAAATTAGAGAATTTCATTTCATTTCATCTTAATACCTTTAAATTAGAACGAGAACAAACGATGTGGACTATGAGTCGTTGATGGGAGATGAGCGATTCATTTATATCTCACTGTGGCGTAAAAAAAGAACTCAAAGCGGCTATCTCAGGAACGTTAACATCACCGAAAAACGATCGAGCAACTTATGAGGGAGTAAGTCGCGCGCAACTGTCATGAAAAAATTGTAATCGAAAGGACATTTTGATCGAAAATCGATATCAACGTGCAACGATTGAATCGTTTAGTGCAGTGTTTATGATTGAGGAATTCAACTGTCTTGTCTCTTCAGACGGCATACATTTCTTGATACATTCCAGGCTACTAATTGGAAATATTTCTCTTCTTTTTAAACGGAACGCTAAGAGGAAGAGAAGGAAGAGGAAATAATAATGCGACGGCCATGCAAATAAAAGCATCTTCTTCGCAGGTATGCTTCCTCATTGCCAGGTCGTTCCCGACGTGAAGCTCTTGGCGGAAAATATTCACCTCAAAGAAACATTTAACTCTGTGATGCAATTCGAGTTTCTTTCTCTTTACACCTTCATCAGGTCCTCTTTTCTAACAAAAGTAATCCACAACTAAGCGCATAACCTTCCACCTCCTCCCTCCCTCCCTCTTCCCTCGCTGCTCCTCGAAACCATCACCTTTTCGCAGCATATCACCTTCACACAATGCTAGTCGCCTCATCCGAAAACCGTTCCACTCTTAACGAAGCTTTGCAGCCCTTTACAGTCGCAATAAAAAAGACCCTCAGACTTGAAGTAAAGAATGAAACCGACAGTTTGACAATAACCAAACGCCATGAAGAGCTTTACGAAAACTTCTTTCTCATTGGACAACATATGATTGCAACTAAGTTGCAACACCAAAAAATCTGAGGCTTTGTGTATAGAGTCTGCGGAAAGGCTGAAAACGGTAACATATCACTCGAAGAGAGGTAAACGTAAAGAAAACATAAAATATGATACTTGAAAGCTATCAACTATCACAGCACAAGAAAGATTAACATTGATAAATCCAAGCTAGCACAACTGCAATGTTGTAAGAGGTAATTGACAAGTTATATATATATATATATATATATATATATATATATATATATATATAACTTGTCGTATATATGTAAATACATAAATAAATAATATGTATATACATAAATATACAAATAAATATGTATATATATATATATATATATATATATATATATATATATATACATTTATATATTCGTATTCGTATTTATATTTATATTTATATTTATATTCATCACATCGGTTTCTCCATGTGTTCTCCTCGGTTGACGTAGTCGGGTCATTCGTTGATTTGACACTAATCATCATGTTTCCCAAAGAGTTAATCTGACGATGAATCTCATATCCCACTTATATTTGCAGGGTTGCTTACCAAGTAATTGCTCACATCAATTTCCGACTATTGTACAGAGCATAATAGCGTTTCCGCTTCTGTCGTATACATCGATATGTATTCAACGCAGGTGTAATTAAATATGTCGCAGGCTGCCTTGTGGCATGAGTAGATTTATCAGATATGATAGTCATAAAAAGTGATGTGATGATTGCTTAGAAATAGAGCAACAGATTGGCGTAGATAAAGTAACCGCTTTGGAGAATAACAATTTCCTCGTGGCCGAAATTTCAGTGAAGATAAGAGCAAAGCTTACCTATAAAACGTTACTGCGAAACCCAAACCATCTGACATACGAAGCCAGGGGAATGGACGGAAAAGACAAACCCGTTCATTTGTATGGACCAGACGTAGAAAGTGATCTTTACAGCTGTTTTTCATATTTTATCCTTCATAAAGGCTTAACTTCCTCTTCGACGAAATTCGTAGTATGCCTGTCATTATCACTCCCCTTCTCTCCACTGGTATTATTTCCGTTATTTTTATTCTAAACGTAAAAATTTTCTCAAAAAACGACTTTCAAACAGATGTGGCTCTCCGATAAGGGTCACTGGTTTCTTAACGTTGACGATTTTCAGTTGGAGAAGTTCTATGTATGGCTGTTTTAAACGGAGACAAAAAGTCTCTGCGTCGATATCCTATGCTTATTTCTCATATGAATTTATCACTACTTCGCTATCGCGGTGAACGGAAAAGCAGAGGCAAAGCTGGGGATAGGGAAAGGCAGTCTTTTGAGGTGTGAGAATCATGGATTAACAGCTGTCATCTAGACATGATTGCTGTAATAAAAGGCAGTTTGCATAATAAAGAGTGATGAAGAGGTTGATATTCGAGAGCCTAAATCGGTGTAAAGCTCGCCGGAAATTCGCGATATTGAATACAGTACAGAGCATATCATCTACTTTTCAAAGAATATGATGTGGGAATGATAGCAGTTTCAACAGATGTAGGGCTATGGCGCAGTTTTGGAAAACAGCTGATCAAGGATATCTTCAATTCTGGTCGCTAACTACATTCTTGTAGGAGCTAGGGTCCTGTTTCTGGCTCTCTAATATCTCCTTTATTACCTCTCGGCCTGGAAATTTTCAACACATTCAACACAAGCATTTTGGTAATGAGATGCGGGACACTGCAAGTTAGTAAGCTGTTTATCTTGTAAAGTACAACATACTGACATTCAACGCAGTTAGATACATCATTCTGTACATTAGTGAATAATGTGTAACTGTAGGGTGTCTTGATCTCATAATCTGTGTCCGCTTGCAGACTCACCCATCGCAAGATCAACAGTTAGGTGATGACATTAAAACAAAAAAAAATGTGACAAGCGAAACTGCGGTCGCAGATCACGCGAATACATCTACGCCAGTGATCGGCTTACCACGTTCGGTGTCTTCTAAGTTCCGCATATGAATCTCGTAGTAAATGTCACCACTTAGGCTTTACGAAAGTTGCTTGAATTGTGTTTCGTCGCAAAGAAAGTAACCCTTGTAAATTATGCTACCATTCTGTTGTAATGGTGAAGCTGTCTACTGTGGGTAGTAATGTGATTCCACGTATTGTTGGCTGATCCAGGATGAAAGTTTGCATGTGCACTGTTTACCTTGTAATCAGTTGTTGCTTCAGACTGCGGAGGATGGCTGCAGCTGTTGCATTCTTGACACGAATATATATGTGTCGGCCAACATTTTTCGAAATAGGCACCAGTGAGCGTGTGAATTCGTCTTTCCATGCGAGTATATTGCAACGGGATGAGAAGTATCACATGATAATAGGTGGCTGAATATGATTTCACCGGCAGTGTAAGAAAATCTAAGGTGCCTATGAATGATTAAATCGAGACACTTTCGATGGTATGTGCAAAATTAGCTGCATATTTTTCATTGGTCAATCCGGTCTATTTAACTCAAAAGTCTTTGACAACAGAAAACTTCAGGCGATACTGCTATGAGATCTCCATGTCAGCAGTACGACGTAACTGACAGTCATCATTTCCTGCAATATATTCAATACTTTGTGCGTCAAAAAAACATCAAAAAGTCTTCCTGCATAAAACGTTTTTGAAAGCATGTCGAGTCATTTGACTGAGCTATGAGCTTCGCCTAGTTTTACTTTATTTGAGGTACTTGACATTGAAATGTCGAGTTAGATGTACGATGTGTTCACTACAAAGTAGCACCATCGATACGGAGATATCTGGCAGTTTTGAGGGTCTTTGATCGATAAATCATCTAGGTTGCCTGATCGAGGAATCGCTTCGCATTTGGAGGCTCCAAAGGTAAGGCGTCTGTTATAGAAGTTTTGAAATAATGATAGGCAAAATTGGATATTTGTACTTTCTTCAAACGACACCACGGAAAAGTTTGCCTAAAATGATAATTGATCAAAAGAAACGGTGTTCATCTTTTACGAAGGAATAAAACACGAAGTCTACGCACCTTCTTAAATTAGACCGTTTGATGAAGGAATTGGTTTAGTTCACAGTAACTAGTGACATCCTTTAGCAGGTTAGCAGTCCGAATATTCCATCGTAGCACGTTTGAAAGTGTTGATTACAATAGCGCATGGCCCACAGGCCAGCATTTGCATTCTGCAGCCGCTTGACCTCCTCAAGCTTCCTGAACCTCGAAATAACTCCCCACGTTTTGTGCTTTGCTGTTACTCGGATAAAGCCTTTACGACTAGAGATAACACAGGAATCAATTATTCTTCTCATTCATTCCAAAATTTGCCAATCTTGCGTTTATTGATCGCTATGAACTAAATAGCACAACACTGGAACAGAAATCACCTTGATGCGCATTGTGCTATGTACTTCTATCCCAAGTTTGCAGATATGAGTGTGACTGAGAATGAAATTATGCACAGCAACACAGTGAAGATGTCGATGGATTTGTTGGCACTATTGCTAATATGTACTCCGAGAGGCTAGGCTTTTTTGTCTCAAATGTGAAGCCACCTGAATATAGGATACGTATTGTTCTGGAATGATACCTGCGGGTAAACTGAAGACAGAGTTTAATCGCCTTCCGTGGGTGAATGAAACAAGATTCAGAAAGGGAACAGCGCCATCCGTTAGTAGGAATAACTGTCGATCGCTCGTGTATTTTTGACTCCTATATTCAAATTCATCTGGCTGAAGGAAGCAGTCAAATCCTCACAAAACTGATGCTTGCGCCTATGGATGCATGACAGGCGCATCTCAAGCTTTAAGGCCGGGATGAACGGGCTAGAAGATTTATGCGATCGTGATCTGTGTCCCTTTTTTCAAATGAAGCGTGCCACTTCTCAGTCAGATGGACGACTGAGATTACCTCGGCTATCAAATGTAATGCTGTTCTGCAACTGATCGTAACTTTGGGTGAAAAATATGTGCCTGAGTGTCCGCCGTCTATAATAGATGTAGTGAGCTGCAATGGCGAGGAGCTAAGGAAAGCAGTAACAACTGATTCCGAAACTGGAGGCTGTGTAAGTTGAATAGAATCTCCTTGACTGGAAGAGCGTTTTCAAAAACGCGAGGTCCTTTCGATCGAGGATCGCGCCTACGTAATTTTACATGGTATTTAGGCTCGTTGGGATTGCAATAAAAGTCCATGGAAATGGGCACCAATAAGCACGCATACACACATACCGACAGGCTAATCGAGATCTTAATGTATTTCTTTTGGGAATGCAAAACCCATAAAATGAGCACGTCGACGGTGAAAGTTTCGAAATTGAATTCAACAACGGCCATGAACATTCATTCGCTTTTTGAATTTTTATTGCAGTCAGAATATTATAGTAGAAATTCGTTGAATATTCTTCCCATATCAACGAAGGGAAGCTATGGCCGCAGTTTCGCATATCTTCCAGCATTTTATCGCATCCACCGTGCAATACGGTGTTCACCTTGGAGATATATTTTCACGGCTCATATATTAGAAATTGTTTGGCGACAACACTGATTAGCTGGCTGCTTGTTGCCAATTTGTGGTATTTCTACAATTAGGAAAACAAGTGCGATTATCGATCATCGCATCTCAGAAGAATTTTTTTTAAACTTTCCACGCCAAAGCGATTCGTTGAAATCTCAAAATGAAATACGAGAGTTTTCTCAGATTTTCGAAGTCTGCGAATTTCTTCGACTTGCGGTATATCTACGATCGAAATTGCATTTTGTTTTCGCTGCCTTCAATCCTCGCCATACAAACTTTATTGATCACATTCTTCAGCGCAAGTACTTGGTGTATATTTTAGCTACCTGAAAATGAAGCAAATTTCAATTCCTAAGTGACCAAGTAATAACCATTTATTGAAATTCAGTGTCGAGAAGGAAAAGTACTGCTTCAATATAGATCCCCTAGTTGAAGCAAATTTTTCAAGCAAATATTTCAGTGTTGATTTCAGAAACAAGCTCCATTGAATGAAATATTTGTAAGTGAACGTTACTGCACATCTGTGCTCTTTCTATGAATTTCCACTACATATCGTAAATTCAAATTCACATAGAAGAAAATGATATGTTTGAAGAAGACAAGCAGTTTAGAAGACGATCCGAATGTTATGCTATGCAGTACTAACTTAGTTGTTGTTTTTTCGAGAAGAGGAAATATTTTAGCCAAACTAATTTCGCATATACCTCTATGAGTATACGCCTGGCTGCATTAGTGGAAGTATGCGATGATGTACAAACTGAAATTACACTAAATTATTTCATCTTATTTCTCAAATCTTGCACGATTTGATGCCGATTATCCCCTCTCCTGTAGCGTTTTATTGCTTGCAGCCCGAAAACCTCAACGAAGGAAAATTTAACGACTTTAATCTCCACTATTGCAGTAAAAAATTACAAACATTCATTTTGCAAAATTATGAATGCAAGACTGGGAGTATTTCCCTATTTTCGGGAATTTTTGCGCTCATCGAGAGCTAGGCTGCCTGTTCTACTCTAATGAATATTATTTTCTTCAACGAATCATCATCTCGCTGCCGAATTTCTTTCTGCAAGTGGAACCGTTTGCAGAGTACATGAATGCAAAACTTTTCACGATTGTCACTCTCTATGCGGTGAATTGAAAAAAGTGATTGGATTTTATCTCATTTCAGTACGCCATTCGAGGAAATGAAGATCCTACTTGTCCTACTCATTTTAATCGCAGGTTTGTCTTGGCAATACCTATTTTGGCCAATGCGAACAATAAATGTTCAAATGAAGTTTCTCCAAATAATAAATCAGTGTTGCAACAATACTGAGGCGTATTAACTTTGACGATGTCTGAGGAACTACGATCGCTTCAGCCCGAACTGCAATCGGTAGATACATGCGATGATGCTAAAATGCAAGGAAAGAGCATTTCACATTTACGAACCATCTTCAAAGAGGTCGCTGAATTCTGCTGACTGATTCGTTCTCTGAGATGAGAATGTGCTCAAAAAAAGTAATAAAATTCTCGCGAAGGGCGTTAAATGCAAAACTTCCCAAAAACCAGTTCTTTAGCTTTTTAAAATACCTTCGAGCCATTCATGTTGCTCCAAAAGAGCTAACCACGTTCTTAACGTCCCTTAGCACGATATCCTTAGCAGTTTTTTCTTGAGTATATTCATGAAAAAACTTGAACACCTCCTAAAGCCGTGAATGTCCAGCTTTACCATATCACTTCGAAAACTTCGATTGAAGATAAACGTATCACGAAACCATATTAAATATTTCAAAAGCGGTGCTTTTCTTCACAGCACATGTGCGAATAGTTCACTCAAGCAGTCATATGATGGGAGGTTACAGTATGGACCATATAGGACGAAGCTTTACAAGGCGAGTACAATTCAGTTAAAGGTAGCAGTGAGCAAATGAACAAGTAGTGAACGGATCCACACCTGCTAATGTATATGAAGTATATGTTGCAGGGGAAGCCATCGCAAGACGAAAATTCAAGAGAAACAGCGGCCCACAGTGCGGAGGAAAGCCATATTATGAGCAGCCAATCAAGGTGGGGCATTTCCCTCTATGCTAGTTGGTGCGAATTCTCCACGAGTAAGGCAGACGAAAGTTGTCTGTATATGGAAGCTGGGAGAAAAAAATGAACAAGCTTCAAGTGAGATACTAGGCCAACTGTAAATGGTCATGTGAAGGTGTAGAGAACAAAAGTTCACTAGATTTGCATGCCCTCTTATCGATGAAACTCTTCTTCCTCGCTTTAAGAAGTGGGATTGCTTTCGGGCGAAATTACCTCCGTTTTAAACGCCACTCCACCACTGATTTCCTTCAGCTTTTTCATTTTTCAGCAAATTTATGCAATGATTTCATGCACGTTATCGCCGATTTGCTTTCTGGATAATAATCTTATTTTTTCTATGCTTTCAGTACCACTATGACGAAGACATTGATTTATGCGTTGGGATTCGTGAGCACTGCGGCGACGAAGAGGACGAAGGATATGATGATGTACAGTCCTGTGTCGATGATAACCTGAAAGGTGTTGGCGATATTGTTAACCCGGGTTGATTAAACACTGATGAAGCGCACTTACCGACCGGTCTCAGCCTGTTTGTCAACAAGTCAAATTGCATACGAAAAGAGCGAATGAAACTTTTTAGTGAAGATCCTTACGCTCAAAGCAATTCTGCAGACCTAGTTAATCCAAACTCTAGATTCAAATCTTCGCACTCATTGCCCTAATCCTTGCATACTTTGGTAAATTCGTAGTGCTTGCTTCATACTTTTGAGGTCTGCAGTCGTTTTTTTTTTCATTACGTACCTCAAACATTCAGGCTTGCAGGTAATTTTTGACGGTCGCTTAATGCTTAAAGCGTGAAGCAGTCGGCAACAATTAATTAGACTCTGAGCCCACCTCTAATGAACTTTGAAAACCGCAAGTAGGACTTCTTGAACTCGTCCACTCGTGCTTATAACATTACAATTTTACATATATACTTTTATCATTTAACCCGTTCAATTTCAAAAAAGGATATTTTGCAACTCTCGCGTTTTATATTGTTCCATTAGTTCACTTTTGGCTTTCATGAAGATCATATTCCGCTGTTGGCCATTTTTTTCAAGTCTTTCAACACTTCCTTCTATCACTTAACTAAAGGATCATCGTATGAAAAAAAAAGAAGTAAGGATGAGGGAAAATTTGGAGCGATTTTTTTCAGAAGCCTTTTTCCTTGCAGTAGTTTTGTAACGCTACATTCTCCTTGGCAAGATACTGTACCACTTTAACATAATATTGACGTTAATTGGACTATTCGTGAGTGCAGCTCGCAGTCTTCATTTCAGCGGGCCATATAAAAACAGTTTATGTGCGATGCGATCCAGGAAGAGGTGTAGTGAAAGACAGCAAAACCGGAAAAGTACTCATAACTCGTCTATGTTCAAAGCCTGATAAATTTTGCCTTCCTGACGAATATTGCTATAACGCTACGAGATATGGGTATTGCTGTAAGGAAAATCTACCACAACGTAAGTGCAACTGTTAACGTATTTTGTCCACATGTTGATGAAGTTCTTTCATGAACTACTCACTTTAGTCATGCAAATAAGAATTCATAAGGTCATTCGTGAATCTGAGCATTATACCATTTTGCAACCACCGCTTTCAGTCTAAATCTGCGTGAAAACTTACAGAGTTGCATACATTACTCATAGGAAATTTGCTTTTCACATAGCAGCAATCCAGCCATAGTGCAACGTTCAAGTGGCTTTCTGTGCAACGCCTCTGGTGTGGAAGTTAGTGGATCATTATTTTTTAAAATATAAGACCTCTGACTTCCGATGCAGAATAAAACTGTTATCCGAACAAAATCTAAAGTTCCTCACAAAAGTCGAGCACACAAATATGTCACTAAATTCTTAACTTGCGTTTAATTAGTTGCCGAATTCGCCAACACTGGGCAAGAATCTGGCTGCACTCAAACGCTAGAAAAGCCAACAACTTTTGCTTAGAAATAAATGAAGTTTAATTTTGCTTTAATGAAACCAGCAACACACTTGATTCGGAATGTGAGCTGATTGCTCCGTTCAAATTCTACAAACTCTTAAATTTTCAAGTAAACGCTGTTTGACTTCAGCTGAAAAAAATGAGACTAAAAAAACGCTGATGTGAAAGTAAAACCTGTCGAGGCATAATATCGTTTTTTGCAGAAACCGCGGAGGAATCCTTCTCTCCACAACGTAAGTTCGCTTCCTAACTTAGAATTTGCTTCGATCTTGCATTTCTCAGCGAATGAAGCAAGTAAGCATCGGTCAGTTTTTCTGCGTCCATTTTTATCCACTTTTCTTTTCCTGAGCTAGACTGCTCAGTAATTTTAATTCTAATATGTAACAGCACATAGAAAGTATGTAACTCCAAGCAAGCGTTTTATATCGTATAGTCGAGGACCATAAACCTTCTTAGCCATTAAATGTGAATATTTGCTTTTCGATCGCAAAAATTCAAGGATTCATGAACGAGAACTGGGACGCAATAATCCGAAATGTTTAAAAATTTTGGTAGAATTTCGCTAAGCGCTGCATGATCTCGTTAAGGAAAACAAGTTACATTCTTCGCAAATCATTTTGCAAAATTATTCTTCTTCATCATTCACTCTCTGCTCTAAACGAAATTTGGAGCTCTCAAATTACGCAGATGTGGATAACTGTTGGTATCCTAGAACTGCACTATAGGCGAAGCTTCCCATTTTGGTACTCTTCGTTAGCATTTAAAAGCAATCAAATTCACCGACGCCTAATTTTCCACTTCTCATGAAGCGACTCGAGACGAAGCTGATGGTTACATAAAGTTGGAGACCATAAATGTTTAAGCCCTTCTATTTTCAGAAGATTTACGGTTGTTGAACCGAATGTTCAGATTATATATCAACGCGAAAATGTGACATATAGCGAACTTCGCTTAATAGAGCTTGGTGGAATTGTGGTCAATTCTCCACTCTTTAGTCCATAAACGTTTACAAAAACACTTTTTTTTCGTTGACGTTATGTTCGTCGTTGCCATGATTCAGTAATATCTGAACGGCGATTAGACTTCATCGTCGCTCTTTGCAAATCGACTATGAGCAAAAAGAAGTTGTGTTGTGAGAGTTATTGCTGTACTCTTCAAATGCTTGAGTGAATTACAATGATACGCCGCAAACTGCAAATGCGTAGACACAAAATGACTGACTTTGTTGAAACAATTCGATAATCTGCTCGCCATTTGGTAAAACTGCTCTTATTTTCGAACTCCTCTTCAATTTTGCCGAAGAGTTTCTGAGAAGCATTACAAGTTTCAACTTTACTGATTTTAAAATGTATTTGATGGTGACGACGCCTATTTTAACATCACTGATGGCGATTGAAGTTCTTGATGAGAAATTTGCTAAAGCTTATCGGATAAAGTGCAGTCTGAAAGAATTTTTTTCATCAACTAGCAATCTATCACCGAATACAGTGATCAAGTTCTCCTGATCAAGTTTTTCCTTTTTCAGTAGCAGAGGAGACTGCAAGCCCTTGCTTGAAGAACAAAATTAGGGTAAGCCATCAGTGATTTATCAATTTCTACGTTTCACTAGTCGTAATTGGCTTATGTTACATTTAGCGAAGTAGGTACTTCTGGAATTGTACTACTTCTGAATTCGTGAAAATAGCAGGTGAAAGACCATCAATAAATTCCGGCAAGGAAATTGAATCCATTCAATTGACAAGCACTTTTAGAAGTGATATAAAGTTTTGATGAAAACGGATCGAAATGTTTTAGGTGTTTTTCTTTCCTCCGAAATGAACGAGATGTCTAAGATATTTGGATTTGTCACCTCTCCTTCCTTCTCCTACGTCCTTAAGAAAAGAACGAATTATTATATGAGAATGAAATGTTAGTGGAATGTGACTTACTGCTAATCGTTTACTTCAACGAATGGTTCCTTGGAGGAAAAACTGGTGACTTATATTAAACTATATTTTGCAGTTCTTTTATGATGACGACGTGCAGCTATGCTTGGCTTATCGAGACGGATGTGAGCAACATGGTAAAAGCTACGATACCATTGAAGAATGCTTGAGAAAAAGTCGATTTGGTACGTGGAATTGCTATCAATGTCTCATTTATCTGCCTATTATTCTGCTTCACTCGTCCATTTCAATACAAAAAATGAAGGACGCCTTAAGAATACCGCACATTAAGAGCAGCTGACTCTATATGTATATATATATATATATATATATATATATATATATATATCGAGATTTTATCGTCATGAATTTTACTCACACCGCAACTAAGAAAATTAAATGCTGCAAATTTTAATTGCATTGTAAAACGACCTCCTGAATCTAATAATGTCACAGCTGTTTATCCCCTGGAAACTGATTTGTAATGTAATATGGTAAAATAGCTTCACATGCGTCGTCGCGAAAGCAATAATAGCACCTGTTTCCATGGCACACTGAAAAGCAGGAACACTACAACGCTACCGCGAATCTCGATCAATTCAAACCTTACAAATCGACAGCAAAGGAGCTGGCACGATCTGCGCATATATATAAAGTGTATCTCAACAAGTAATTTCATAAGTTGTCACAGGATGTTAGATAGACGACATCATATCCACGTTTTTTGACTGGTTCAACCTCTCACAGAAATTTTTTGCAAAGCAGTCGTAATTTAATCCCAATGATGTAAAATGCACTAGGATGTGGCGTAAAACGTTGGCAGAACGACGGTAGCGGCAGTCGACATATCGGCTGCTTATCAGATCCGCAAAATTTAATGCTCGAACTTTAACTAATTCCCGTATTTAACCACCTTGCAAACGGAAAAATTCATATGTATGTGCATAGGCACAGCATCATCAAATTGCTTCGATAACGGAAATTTTCATGTGAAATATACCTCTACTGGGAAAAGAAAAAACCAACTATAAGCTGTGGAAAAAGGACGTAAAAAGCAGAAAAACTTATCGAAGTTAACGAAGCTTGAGAAATCTAAGTACCACATAGCTGCAAACACTTTGTGAAGACTAACCTGCATGATGAAAACGGTTGCGTGCTGTTTTCTCTTTGGGAGAAGGTGTGAGACAATGACAGATATCGGTTAGTCGGTCTTCTTGAGAGCGTTTCACACCGCATGTACACAAAGAGAAAAAGAAATATCTATTATTGTCACCTGCCCTTTGAAATCTCCCCATTCACGGGCCAGCACCTCTCCAGCTTCACAAATGCGATGATTCAACCCATTCATTCACGGTTCCAGTGCTTATGTAGGAGCTGTTTTAGATTATGCCTCGTATGTAACGTGCTTAGCGAAGACTGTTTTGCTTCAGTAGTCCTGCTGCTGGATGAATTTCATTAGAAAAATTATATTTCAAAGCAATTTGCGAAAATTGTTTGTTCACCGGCCAGCGTTCGCAAATAAACACAAAAGTGCTGCATTTTTGGCTCGACGACAAAATGGGCGATCAGCCGGTCTGCTGAAAACTTGAAGTGGTCACTTTGACACTATAATCATTAATTATAGTGTCAAAGTGATGACTACTGAGAATCTTCCAAAGCAGTAGGAAAGTTTATATATATTTAGCGAAGGTTATTGGTCGTCGAATAATGCACAAGTCATACATGTGTATCGACGGGTATAAGCCCGCAACACTGTCGCTGTCGAACAATGAGAAGCTCCCCCTACAAGCGAAAACCAGTTGTGAGAAGAAACAGTTCTGTGCACCCGAACAGATATGCATGCAACGTGGCAAACTTGGATATTGCTGCGACAAAGGCTATCCAAGTAAGCGATTAATGAGGTTTTGCCAGCACAACTATTTGCATCAATTTTTATAACAATATTCTAACCTAGCAATACATTTCCATCTCCACAGTAATTTTCAAGCTCTTCAAAATTTGTTTAAAATTAATCCCGTTATATAGAGGCAATAACAAAATCTGTAACTCATAACATTGCGCCTGAAATCAGTTCACTAGCCTTCTTCGAAAACCTCAACACATTTTCCAATGGAATGCTTTATTGGGTAGGCTAGAAACTGGGTAATTTTCAATGACGGTCGAAAATGTCAAAGGCTACTAAATACCTCATCGCTTGTTCCTTGCAGGTTTTCAGAAGTTCTCCTTCAAGAAGCTACCCTGAGATTCACTGAACAATGCCTCCGATAACATAGTGCTTGCATTTTCAACGTGGCAATAAACTGTTTTCTAGATCCGTCATTTACAACACCATGCACATTATCTTACAAAAAAAATATCTTTGAGAAGAAGCATGAGAGAGTCACATGAAGCAACACCTTTCAATTCGACGAAATCAATCCTGCTGGATAAGAAAACTGGGGAGCATTTCTATGTGCGACTGCGCAAATCCAGAAAAACGGTGAAATTTAACTTGCGAATTTGCACAAGTAGGCAACGTTGTAAAAATTCATCGTATCCGTCGTTATGTTATCGAATGAGAGAACAGCTGAATTGGTTTAATTAACCGAATAACAAAAGGCGTGGCTGTCGCAGCTATTCTGGCGTGTTTTCCAACTTCAGCTGTTCGTGAACTGTTCGTAAACTGTTCGTGTGATTCATTCCACGTGGGAAAAAAACAATCTTAAAGTTCGCCACCTAGTATCCAAAAGCACGATTAGGCGCCATCAGAACGAGATTCCGCAAATTGACGTCATCTTCTTGTGGTTCACGCCACTTCGCTTTCTACGTCGATTTCCGCACAGTGGTTGCATTAAAAGTGTTCAAAAGCTCTGTGAAGTACACAATCTCTAAGCAGCAACTCCATTCCGTGAGCTCGCCCAGTTATAAACCAGTCTTCTCGCCACCCTAATAAGCCTCTGTTTCGAAAGTTTAGGCCTACTTTGGCATTTGTGTGATTATTTCACACCGATTTAAAATAGTTACGACATTTCCCTGCAATGTTCTCGGATGAGAGAGAGCCGTTCGTGAGAATCAAGGCGGCTTTGACTGACTTCCCGGATTCCACTTGTTTCTTCAGGGATTCGCAGAAAACGAGTAAACAGTTTTGCAAGCTTTGGCTTCTGATATCCAAGATTGGAAAGCGTTCATAAGACAGAGCCGAATCCACGAATCCTCGATAGTGACTTCATGATTCGAACGATTGTTGGTAAAACTACGCATTAGAATGCGAAAAAAAAAATGATTTTGATGATCACTTCGTGAATTTCATAGCTGATACACATTCTGTACCACCTTTGCAGAAAACTCTGAAAGTTTGTTGGAGAAATAAATCTATAGCATTACTGCGCTAAATGCTCCTGAAATTGTTGTAAATAACGGAGCACAGTTACATTATATAGCCGAAATGATCTCCTCTAAACGTTTCGATCATATTCTACGTTCTCCTAGCCTGATGCACTTAGCTGGACTAATCCTGAGAAGAGAAGCACATTAGGTATTTTAGAGCATGGTTCCCTCATCTGTTCGCCGAACATCATTGAACCAGTCGTTCATTCCGATGTGCATTTTGTTGCCAATAAACTTATCGGCAGTTAGTTTAACGAACGTTTTATTGAAATCATTGGTATCGTAGAAAGACATCAAATAAAACCTCATTTCAGGATACGGCAGCATTTTTTTGGCAAAATTTTTCAAGAAAAATTCGTTTGGTGCGAGTCATTCAACTTTATCTGCAGTACTCATGGTTAATCTATCTATGGTTGCAACACAAAATGAACGCATGGCTTGCTCTATCAACTAAGGTCACTTTCAGATAATGGGTACACCGATCGCATTTTATGCGTGTATGCAATTGTGGAGTTCCAAGTCCACTCTATTTTTTACTTTTTGTTTGAGAGCATCTTCTGAAGTAAAGATACAGCCGTTTGAACAAATATTTCGTCAGTACTGAAGAACATTATGAAGGGACCAAGTATTTCAAGAGAAGATAGAACAAAAAATGAACGTAATTTAGCGGTTATACGGAGTCCACAAACTGTATTTTTTTCATACAACATATAACCTAGACGATGATGACAGTGCGAGGGATGGTTGGAGAGGGGAAGGAAATGTCGTTTCTTGAGAACTTTTAGATCAACTAGCCAAAAAATTGCAAAAAAAACATAGATATATAACAACAAGCTTAACAAAAACTTGTGGGTTATACGCATCGAACTGAGGAAATGAACATACCTCATCGTCCTATGGCGGAAAGTAAGGAGGGACGTTGTGAATGCCATTTCATTTCCTTGCTGTAGTTTTAGGCCTACGTTAACGAATAAGGCAAAGAACGTTAAGAAATGTTTATGCCAAGTGTCTATATGAAATCTTAGCTACACTGTTCAGTGGAAAGTGTGGGCGGTTGCGGGGTGAATCTTTCGAAGGCAAGAGAACAAAAGGATGACGGCGTTAGGAACGTCATTACAATACGATTTGTTTCGCCACTCTTCTTAGCCGTTAAATGCAAAACGTCGCACAAGTAAATATCAGTTTTTAGTACAACCAATTTTTAGTATTCTTAATTAAATTTGAAAACGATAAATGGTTTTGAATATGGGGAACGGTATGAGGCCATCGTTTTGTTAAAGAGTACCTTCTATTTTGCATTCGGGAGCCTCCTTCAAAGATTCCCTAATGCCTATGCCATTCGCCTATGCTCTTGATGGTTCTGCCTCGCACAAAATGAATTTACTCTTTGAAATATGTTTGCCATTTTTGATAAAAACGATCACTTGAGGCTTGGGGTAAGCGAGTATGACTGTGTCTCGAAAATTGCATCACACAGCAATATTCATTTTGCTCTCCTATGATCGGTTGCACCAGTAGTTGCTTCGTCTTTTATGCCAGTAAACCTTTTTGCGAGGGACACTTTTGCCTATCGATGCGCAATGATAATGCGGAAAAAAGTAGTAAAAGCCGGCTGTTACATTTTACAAATAAATGTTTCTGCCTTTCGTATCATTCTAACGTTGTATGAAATTGTTTGAAAATAATGGATTGAAGAGACGTTTCTTCTATTCCGAATGTATAATGCTTCATGATCGTTGACAAAAAAGAATTATATTCCACTTATTCAGCGCTAATTTCCGACATAGTGCACTTCCGTACCAGTTGAAGCATCACGGCTTTTATTTCGGGCGAACATTCGCCCGAGAGGGTTTTTAAAGATCGAAAGTAATCCAAGACTGTGTCAGGAGTTCTTTTGAGTAGAGTGCGAAGTTCTATCAACAGGAGTTAGTAGCGTACGAGAGCAAAATTTATTTCCGATCAAGAATAGCGAATTGATGGTTTCGACTCGTTGCGCTCACTCATTCATTTTTCCCTATTGTTTCTTTTTCTACGATTTAATGTGTAACAAATCTTGCACTTGTATATTACGCTCTCAAAAGTTTGTTATATTGAATGCAATGAATTGTATTCTCGTTAAGTTCAAAGAAGACTATACATGACTGATCACATGTCGTGGTAATCAGCAAGTGCCGAATTTAACGCGCACTTTTTTTTTAACGATTCGTAGTGCACATCACAATGGTTTGCCAGCTCTCGCAAAAAAACCAACGACGATGGGGCGTATCATCGGATGACCCTAAAGAGACGACTTTTGCTGTCCACTTTCATAGACATATCCTAATTTAACACAACAAGCGACGATGTGCATCACATTGTCAAGTGCGACTGACCACTTTCGGTTTCGATAGTCATAATCACACCCTTCCGCCACTATACAAATCGTCGTTTACGCCTCAACTGTTTTTCATTGTATTCTCATGAATCGGTTGATTGGCCCAATATCAGCTTTCTCTGCAGATGTACAATTTAATCTTAAGTCCGACTCTCTCTTATAATTCGCCCACTGCGATGTTTTGCCAATAATCAATGTGAACGTCGGCTGTAGAGGTGCCTATTCGTTTTTCCCACAAACACTAGGAATAAACATAGACACCTTCTATTGCCACTATATTGGGATCATAATTGAAGCTCTTCGAGAAATCTTCCATCTATCGTAGAAATGTTTCCTTATACTTATGAGGGAAGATATTTGTGTTAAAACTACAAGACTTTAAAAGATATTACACATTTGTTAGCTTTTATCCGAGTAAAAAACTGTTCTTTTTTTCAAATGTAGAGTTGCTTGTATTTGAAATTATATAAGGGGGCAGCCAGTAGGCTCCTTCAGAGTTGGCTCAGCAGCAATGTGGTTATCGGTACAATAGCTTTGAAAATCGTTTCAGTGATGCACGCTGTTCAACGCGTTACCTTAAAAATTGGAATACGTCACCGAGTCTGATTAGAGGGACTTGATATTCCATTCCATTTGCTATGAAAGACAGGCGCTAAATTTTTCACAATTCCACGACGGAAACGACGGAAACACTTTCATCGTTTTCGTTAAGGTGAGATTCAGTGGTTACTATGGAGAATATTTACGATTATTATGTAGAAAATCTCAAGCACAGTTTCAGATATTAATATCACAAAAAACATTCTTATTTCCAAACAAAAAGAGTGAAAAAATAGTCGCTTTGTCTTTCTCCGAGTAATTTTCAAGACTAGGTTCTAGGTTCCTACTGTTGAAGTTGTTGATTGATATTGCTTGAAATGGTGCAGGAAACGCTGCACTCCATGCCGATTTCAAATGCTAGTGCAGCAGTGCTCAAGCTAAGGAGTGAATTTTTCTTTCAGCAGAATTCCATCCTCAACGTGAAGGTTAATATTTTGTTCAGGCTGCTGTAATGTCACCATCTAAAGTGAGATATTAATTTACATTTTTAACGTTGCCACATCGACTGCCCACTTCATTTGGAGGCTCGCGTTCGTTTACGAGAGAAGATGTAAGGTTCACCACATACTACACAATCACTTGAAAATTCTCAAGCTTTTTGGGAAATTCGCTTAAAGCTAAAATAAACAATTTATATATGTGCTCATGCTATTTTGACGCTCCTCTGGGCTGTGTTATTGCACAGAAATTTTGTTGTGACTTGTTAGACTGGTTAATGCGATTTTGTGATCATCATTCATTGCTCGTTGCTGGCAAGTGAGTGCAATGCTGTATAATTATGCGACATTTCAGCTCCCTCCTCCGCTTTCTCTCTCTTCTTTGACCGTCCTTCCTACCTGTCATCTTCAGATTTCTTCCCTTGTCCCCATATCCTGCAATCTCCTTCACTGCCTTACAGAAGATACGATTAAATCGATGGTGGAATTTTGTGGAAAGGTTAGTAGTGATAAAGAGTGCAATAACTTTTGGCAGTGTAGCGCCAACTAGGAAAATCGGAAGGATGCTGAGAGCGAACAGCGGTGAAGTAAGAGGGAGGAAGATGAGAAGATGTCCAACACAGATTGATTATAGCGCTTTTTTTCGTCGCTTTTATGCTTCGGTTACAATATGTGCAATAGGATTTTATATCACGTATAGAAAATGCGTATCACGTTCAAGATAAGAGTTCTTTAAATTCGATATGTCAATAGTAAAATGATTCAGATTCTTTTACAAAATGTAACCTCAAAAATGTAATTTAAGATTAGTGTATTCACAGTTAACGTTACGTAACTTGTAGTATAATCAGTTAATTGACTAACTCTTGCAGCTAAATCCAGTGATTAATTTTTGCCACTTAGAGGAGATTTCAAAAAATACCAATGTTTTTCATATATTGTTGAGAGGATATTCGCCAGAAACTTTCTAATTTCTCTGTTAAATGTAATGTTTGTGCCGTTACTGCGTACCTTCGCGATGAGCAATTTATTCTTCATCATCTCTTGCCTAGCTACCAATAATAATTTGACTGATAACGCTCCTTTAAATTTCACGCCTAAAATAGCATCTTTGAGCATCTAATTGCCCGAAATTGATTCATCTAATCCTAAATGCATGAGTGAATGTAAATGCTCCTCAGATTTTTGCCATATGAAAGATTTTGGATGAAATTTCTTTCGAGCATAGTAATAAACTTGTAGAACGGATACTAGTTATATACGTGACAGTGCTCTATGCATAAGTCAAATTTAAGAAAATAAAGTCGAAATAAATCCATCTAAAAGGCGCATTGCGTTCAATGTAGAACTAGTTTCATTCAACTATAACTAAATCAACCAGTTTCATTACACTACAACTACATTATATTCATTTTCACTGGCAGTGACCAATATGAACTGAGCGTGAGTAAGTCGGCTTATTCGACGGCGTTTGATTTCATATGAATGATCATCGCTTGCATTTATCTAAATATTCAGTCACTTATAAATCGCATAATTTTTTTTTTTCAGTGTGACTAAGAAATTTGCTCAAGCGGTAAGCATATCCGCTCAAAATGAATAGATGAAATTATGCGAAATCGAAGGGAGAGAATAGTACTCAATTGTCACTCGTTGATTATTGTTTCTTTATTATTGTTACGTTGTTCCTTTTTTGATAGGTACGTATGTTACGTATTTATGGAAATAACAAATGCAATTATTAGATGAGAAAAATAACTGATGAGTATTTTATGCTTTAAAGTCGAATTGCATTGATTTTATTTGCGTAATTCGAGGCGACCAATAAATGCGTAATTTTTCTTAAAATCCACCTTCAAGATAGCTAAATTTTCTCAAGCGGAAAAACTCGAATAATGAAACGGATTTATGTCTCGTCAACGTGAAAAATTCGCCAAAAGTCAGATCGTTGCATAAAATAATAACGAGTGAAATGTACAGCTGGGAACACCATTTGCTTTATTTTCTGAGTGAACAAAAAAGACGATAAAGTCAGTTAATATGATATCGGTCGATTGTGTTGCCGCACTTTTAGTGAGCACGTTACTGAGATGACAAGCGGAGTTCAAGTTGCTGTGCTTTTAGAATTCTCAACATTTCGTTGATAGCCGTTGTCTGAAATTTATAGCTGCCGCTTATATGACGCCAAACTTATTGCTTATAGCTTATTCATTGATATAAAAAAAAAATGGAATTCCCCAAAGTCAACGTTTACAACTTCGCATGGATTCCTTTAGAGCAAAAATTTGTTCCTTTTTGAAGTGTTGAAGCTGAATTTTTAGAAAAATTTTATGACTTCTATGAAATGACACGTTATCATGTTCACGTTATCATGATACGTTAATCCCGATCGAATAAAAACCTTCTGAAGTGTGGGAGCAATATAAAAAACAAATTGCAGAAATGCCTCTAATAAGCCCCTGGCGTCGAATACTTCTCTAATTTTTTTGATGGGCCGTTAATTAAAAATGCAAGTGATCGAGGAAAGCTTATACATTTCCCCAAATTGGGAGGATGAAGGGTGATCGCGTAACCAATAACGGAATTTTACCATTCATCAGAAACTAAATAAACTTCCTGATGACTGCTCAAATATATCGCGGAAATATACCAACTCTGTTAAGGCAAGGAAGAAGAAAGAGTCTTACTTTGAAGTGGTCTCGCCCAGATCGAAAGGGGCTGGTTGCAGTGGTTTTCACTTATTTAAGGAGACGTGCCAACTTAATGGGATAGAAATCGAAAGAAGTGTGTGATAAGAGTTTCATAGTATTCTTGATGAGAGTTGAACAACGGTAAACGAAGGATGCATAAACGAGGGAAACTTTTGCGACTGAGACGTAATTGTAGTGAATAAGCTAAGTTTTCAACTTTTACACCTGTTCGTTATAACAAAGAAGCTTCACTGAGGTTCTACCTTTGAGCCTAAAATAACTGAACGGATGGAGTTGTCGTTCTGTTTGGAGGCATAGCGTTTCGATGGAATGAACAAACATTCGCTCGAAGTTCTGTTGCTGATACCCTCGAAAAGCTGTCTTATTTTCGAGACTCGGCAATGCCGTTTTCCAAGACAAGATGCTTAGAAAACGTGATCTATTTGCCAGTCTGGGGACATACTCTAAGGGTTTAAGTGTTGTAGTCCGATAACTCAATGGAAAAACTAAAATCGTCGGTCAAAAGTTCTCGTATCGTTTGATTTTGCCTCTATTCATAGGATGTTGAAACCCTTTCAAACCTTTTTTACATGTCGTTTTTTTCTATAAATTTTCGCTGAAATGATCAGATTGGTATTTCTACGGTTTATTTACTACTCGAATTTACAGCCATCTCGAAAGTGATTTACGTACTCGGTAAGTGAAGTGGAGTATATGCATTCGTGGCTTTGATTATTCTTCTTTCCTAAATACGACGACTTTTATATCGTTTATCGTGACATGTCACGTTGCGCATTATGAATTTGCAAAGTTGTTTTCTTTTTGCAAACAAACATCAGTGAAATTGTCACAGTGTAGAAGGTTTGTGCCTTTAGTGTTGCACCTCATCATATGGAACGCTTGTAACTTAATCGACCACATCTTTCGAAATCCTTCGCGATAAGCTTTCAGATCTTGATGAGAATGGTCGTAATCAACGGTTAATGAATAATTTTCATTGGCCAATCAACAGCGTCCTCAAGCGGATCCTCACGTTCAGAATGGAAAATTTTTACTCTGTCCAATTTTCTTGCTTCTTGAACTCAAACCGCTTTTTCGGACGATGCTTCTTCCATCTTCTCTAATTTATTTCTTTCTCGCTTTCATTCATTACTTATTCATCTTTGTTTCAGTTTCCCATCAACTTCTCAAACTATAGTGTGAATACAACATCTTCCTGTATTCACACAGTTCTTGGCTGCGGCTTAGTGAAGCAAGATTTGCCCATCACACCATGTTTATCCGCCACCAGCGATTTTTGCCCACAGTGAGAGGTTTGCGCGCTCGTCCTGTTATACCAGCACCACTTATTAGCTTCTTACTTTAAGGAAATATGCATATTTCGGCATATTAGTGGCTAAATGAGCAATTATAGTTGCTATTTTCCTACGCCGTTGCATTTGCAACCGTTCCTCTCACCAAATTCCATTTACTTTAACGCTGAGCTACATGAGGGAACAACCTTCCACGTCGTGCACAAGAGCTTGCATTATGAACTGCTTCGTTCGAATGCGCGACGCCGCAAACTCACAGCACGAATTTCTCTCATGTCGTTTATACATACGCCATCATGTGACCTACGCTGCTATGATCACCTCGAAATAAAAGAAGTTAACTGCAGCTGTGGACGTTGTTGAAGACGATGACAAGATCGCCCAACATGTATGCATGTTGTTCAGCCAAGTTCTTAGAGGTATGGAAGTATGTGGTCCTCGTTTGATCAGCGTTTCCCCATTTTTGTTTGACCTAACAATTGGGTTACGAACGGCTGAGAAAAATACTGATTACGAATCGCACGTTGTTTGAGACTTTCGTCTATGCCATACTAGGTAAGAGATGTTTGACTTCGTTGCCATATTATGGCTTGTGGATGTATAGGGGATTTTAACTGCTATTCACTATAGATTCAGCTTGAGACTGCAGGATTTCTACAAACTCATATTTTTGACTACATGCCCGCTAGAAGTAAGTGGTGATGATTTTAATTAACATACAACTCATGCAGTTGTATTTATGCCCATTGTAGAATGATGAACACCCGGATTACAGAATTCTTTAGCAGCACAAAGTTCATATTCGTTTTTGAGGGTTTCGTTTTTCTCCACATGCCGAATGTGATAAAAAGTCATCTTAATTTCGTGTCATGGCTGTATATTCTAGGAGATTTTCACTGCCATTCATATCTGCACCTTTTTCAAACCTATCTCAAACAGTCATTTTCTTGAAAGCCATTTTTCACAGCTCTTGAACTTAAACTTCGACAGATCTGGTGCTGAATATTGTTTGTTGCATAGGGAATTCGTTTATTCTTGAATTTGCTCATTTAAGTTTTAAAGAAACCAAGTTTACACGAATTAACCGAATTGTCCGTTCACGTTTCTATTTTTTGTGATGTCTTTCATTCGCGAAAGCGGCTTCCCTCTCCTGTCATATATTGACGACCTATTGGATGCATAATCCATTCCTATAGTGCTTTCACACTTTTTGAGGTAACTATTCAAGACAACGTCAATTACTGCACTCTATCAATCTCAACAATGTCAACACTGTTTTCTTTCTTCCACATTTTTGTGTATAACATACACTGTGAGAGGCATTAACGTGCAACTGAAATCGAGTAAACGAATCATACGCTATTTTCGGTGACATTGCGCGTTGACACTTAAAGTCATAGACACTTGTTTCGTGATGTGAGCATCCTTGAGCGTAAATTTATTTTCGACGCAAATGTTCGTGATGAAATTTTTCTACGACGCTCATGTCATTAATAAGGGAGTCGAAACTGTCTTATGGCGTTATCGTTCATGGCAAAGGGAACATTCCACCGCTTAAATATCTGTGAATTCTTTGACAATGTAAAATGTTGCGTCGTACGTGTTTTTCATAGCGTGAATGTCTTTTTTCGTATACTTTTGAAACGCAAATGCGAAGTGCGTTTGGAGCAGTGATGATACATACTATGAGACAGGTTTTTTTGCCTCATGAATCCACGATATGACATAATACGAATTTCTCTATCGCACACTTTAGAAAGCAAAGGCAAATGATACAAGAACTAACACTATCGAGATTAGATATACTATCATCACTTCGTTATCCTGCGCAATTCAAGCAGTTAAAAAATTTTAAATATAGGAGAACTGATCGCTTCCAAAATCGATTCGAATGGTTTGCATTAAAACGCTTGAAGCAATGTGATGAGTTTCACTTAAGAAGTTCACTGTATCGGTTCACTGCAGATTCACTCTAAATTCACTCAAAATCTGTGGCAACACTAGTTAAGCATCGCTGAAGTCTTTTAGAGACAATATTTTAAATGAGCTTGTTAATAGTTATGCACGGATATAAACCCATATTTGCATTTGTTGTACTATGACCTTGTCTTTGTTGATAATGTATATGAAATAAAAACAGCCTTACAGCAGAACTAGTCTTTGCTGTGTTTTTGAAGCTGTTTCGGAAAGATGCGTACTGGCACGTTGGAAACATTGAACGAAGCGGCAGTGGAAAAAAGAAGATAAAAACGTCAAATGCTTAGGTGATGTGAGTGTGCAAAATCACTGCTGCGATTGGAAAATATCCCTTTCAAGGTAAATGATATTCTTAATTGCCTTCAACTTTTGAGAAACTCCACCTTTCGGCAATGAACTATTGCCTTCCAATTATGCTGCTTTTTTTTTCACCTAAGTTCATATTTTTGCAGCTGCGATGCATCACCGTAGAAATCGTTTTCCTTCAACCAATCCTCGTCTCCAACCTTTCTGCATTCGCCATCATAACGATATGACAATGCTAATCAGTAGCAAGCCAATGTTAAGTGTTAAAGCAGTAACAGATTATCTGTTTTTCTGAACGCAAATTCCTTAAGCATACTATGAGTGCGGCATGTGCCCAACAACTATCAATGGCTTATTTAGCAATCGGTGAAGAGTTTTTTTATGCGATTCACAGCTGCGCATCTACACGCAAAACAACGTCGCATAGATTTATTAGATTAAATGAGGCCACATGTGCAAATGGTCCCCCTTTATTCGCTTGACAACCACGTTCATTCTCTCCTTAGTGTGGTGACAATACAAATTTGTTGCTGTTTCACCATCTTAGCGTTGTTTTGTGAGAAACGTTTCACTGCAAAAGACTTTTTTTCAAATAGGGATGGAACTACCTATACTATTTCCTCATTAGAAAGAACTGTTACTTACCGTTCTGACCTAAAAAAAAACTCTTGTTTAAGTAATATTTGATGTTTTAGGGTTTCGAAGGTTGTTTGATGAATCGTTGTTGTCAAAAGACACCTGCTGCAAGTTATTCTGAATACGATGCGATGGCTGTTAGAAGTAGTCGCATTCTTGCATTACCTATAATGACATTACAATTTTCTCTTTACTGCCATATGGAGTTGAATCGTATCAACCTCAAGCTTCTGCGATATGGACTTACTGCTTTTTCGATGAGTAAACATATAATCATGATTATCTGCCACTTCCAAGGATGGAATTCTTTGGCTACCAAAGATATTTTATGCTCGCGAAAGGCGGGTCTAATCACCCGAGGCAATGTTGGCGCTACTTCCGCTCAATATACGGCAATATTTTCACATTTCCTCCTAAATTTGCGTTCATGCTTCTTAAAATTCAGCGTCTTATTTTCTCATTTATGCGCTAATAATGCTCACAGTTTAGAACCAAATGGTAGTAGTCCTTTTGCGGTTGTGGCATGAAAAGCTTAACTCTCCGGCTTGCCTGCTTATACTCGGAAAATGAAATAATCAAACTACATGATATTAAAAACCTCAACGCAGTCACAAAATCCTTAATAGAGGAAAGTGACAGCCAGAAGGTTACTGTGCTAAAGTGGGGTCGGGAGGAGAGGGAGGAGAGAAATAGTGGCTTGACCATTGACCAGCAAAATAACCAGGGCCACAGGAATTTTTCCTCATAAAGAAGCATTAATCAGATAGGTCAGAACGTGACACAGATGATTTCTTCTAGGGGAACTGACATTGTAGTGTAGGGCAAAAGGCAATATTGAGTGATAGTTCTAATTCCAACCCTAATATCAGAATTCATGTTATTGTGATGCCATAGGATGCAGCTAGTGCTACCGTTTTTGTTATTTATTTCCGGCCAAAATAATTGTGCGAAAACCAGCAGCCAACTTCAAAATGTGCTGCTTCTGGAGTGCAATAGATTGGTCCGATTTTTTGAAGCCTTCGGGAATTCAGCTTGACAAAATCCGTTTTGCTTGAATTTCGCAAAATAAAGCCAAACTGGGGAAGAGTTACTGCACAAGAAACTTCAGTAGTTAGCATTGAGCATCCTATCCACTGTCTGTTTCCCACTGTTCATCACCTTTTAGGCACTTTTCCTACAGTCCACTGTTCGGCCTCCTTAGTTTTTCAAGAGATCAGCACTACAACTATTTGTACAGTTTTGCGGCATAAGTTGAGCGCTTCTGAGCAATAAACAATGTGCAAACGAATCGGCGCACTATATCTCGATCGCCGAAGCATGTCTCGTTTCCGTAGTGAGTAGTTACTATGGCGTAAGTGTTGCTATTTTTTCTTACTCGAAATAAGTGCGCCGGAGTGAACGCAGACTCAGTTATTTTCGTAAAATTCGTAGAAAATCTTCGATGCTATTGCAGCATGTACGCTTCCAGCCATAAGCACATTAAAAGCATGTGTACCTGACAGAAAAACCCCTTCAAATAGCTTCATAATGTCCACAGTGTGGCAACGGTGTTTTTTCCGTGCGGGCTTAGTTGAACGGCAGTCATCATCAATCAGTTAGCTTTCTTCGGAAAAACGCTGAAAATTGTGCGATAAATTGACGTATTGAACTTTCTATATGACGAGAGAAACGAATGAATGTACAGCGTAAAATGGTTTGTTCGTTGAGAAAGCAACATTGGAGAAAGAAAAAAATGCATGTAGCTCCATTGATATTTGACACACTCTGTGCGGCAGACGTTATCACCAGTTGCTGGTCTACTTATCATGATGCTTAGCGCTCAGCGGATTGACTAAGAATGTACCATACCATCGGCATCTTCTTAGAAGTTAAGTTACCGCTATAGATAGTTTCTTTTTTAATGAAGTAGTTTGAGCTCTCCTAGTTTTTAAGATCTTATATTATATGTAGTTTAAAATTCACACATTTGCAGCACGTTCTCATTAAATTAGGTTATCAGTGAATTTACTATTTTACAGTGGACTTGTTACGTTACAAATTTCTCTGCTTTACTTACCTTTTTCTTCCGGTTTGTTCTCAACGTGCAGCGCCCTCTTTTACTTCATTGTTTCATTGAATTTCGCGTCGTAGAAAAAACTATTGTATTTGTTCTTCATTTATGCATATTTATGCATTACACTGTGCATAGCAATTTTCCGCCCCGATAATATTATTAACGGTAGTATTTTGATGATCGGAAATATTTTACAGAACTCTTAAAAGATACTGCAACTCACTGTGCTCTCTTGTTCATCTCCATGAATTGAGCTCTATTTACTTAAGCCGAAATCACTTCAAGTCGTTTGAAAAAATCCACCAATGATTGCATAAAATGACTGTGACGAGTCTCATAAATTCCGCTGTCATTCGAAATCATCAAACTGAAAACCTCTCTTAGCGTCTGCCTCAAGTTTCAAACTAAACAGTTGAAACAGATAGGAGAAGTCGCTTAAATTGCTCTAGCGATTTTTCCATCATTTCGATCCTCTTTTTTATTCCCCGTTTAGCCATATATAGATATATTTAAATCAGAAAAACTTATAAGATGGTAAGAGATTCTTGCAGCGATAGGTTATATTGATAGGTTATGTAGGTTATATAGATCACTTAACTGATAGATTATATTTCCATATAGCGTAAAAACGATTATCACATTGTGATAGTTTGTCACTAAAAAAGAAAGGCCAATTAGAGGGTTATATACACAATTCCAAATTATCTATGTACAGTTTTTCGAATATCCTCAAAATTTTAGCCAGGTTTCTGACAAATGATGAGTGAAATTACAATAACAACAATTATGAGGCTCTTTCCTAATTTATTGATAAATTTTGTGATGATATGAGACTTTGTTTCTCATCGCTCTTTACTGAATTTTTTTTGTTCCAATGTTCATAAAAGTTTTATGAATTCAAGTGTTCTCGACCAACACTCTCGACCAACTTTTTATCAGCAGTAAAATACTTGAGATGCGAATTCCTTTCTTACTGCATCCGATTAAGATGGGTATCTCATTTTGCTTCGTATATTTCAAAAATTCTATTAATCCTCGAGTTGCATTGATCTCAAAATGTAGACGGTCAGCGGATATTTAGCTAACAGTATGAGACCTAAAGCTCGAAGAAAGATCACCTGTTGTTCAGAGTTACTGAATTCAAACTAGCGTTTTTACTCCAATGATGGCTCACTACTTTTCTCCCTCATTTTGTGGAATTATACGAGTTTCGTTGTTATATCTTCAACGTTGGAAACAAAAAATGGGGATAACAATGAACTAAAGTTATGAGAAATCTATAAAAATAGGGTATTTAAACATCACCTGCATCAGAATGCAAGTTTTGGGCACTAAATCTTTTAAAAAAAATGGTTGCTATACGTTGATTTAATCTGCAAACTATGGTAAACTTGATATTTGCTGCATTTTGCGCAAATCATTTTAGTAATTGCAGTTAATTCACTACTCGTTTTCCTCAAATAGATCTGACCATTTATGCACGATCCCATTCACCCTTACTTCGTTTCATAGACGCTTAAAATGAATAAGGCAAATATTCAGCATCTTTTACTAGCTTAATGACGACCTATTACGATCGTTTTGTGCACTCCGCCCTAACATTGTTCACCTATGATAATTTTCTCCATTATAGGCAACTTAAAAATCAATTTTCATCTATTAAACTTGACTTCATATATCCGCGTATTTGCACCGACGAAATATTCGTTGTAGGTTGGTTAGTAATCCGCGATAGGCATTATCCAAGTTCATTTCATTCACTTCTTTAACCACTATTGCACAAATTTTCACTCATCCACATTATCGCTTTCGATGCCTGCAGTTTCCGCTCATATA
The DNA here is from genome assembly GCA_037576465.1 of Parascaris univalens. Lineage (NCBI taxonomy): Eukaryota > Metazoa > Nematoda > Chromadorea > Rhabditida > Ascarididae > Parascaris > Parascaris univalens. The sequence continues at coordinate 70,815,654 of CM075173.1, read as the reverse complement.
GGAGATTAGCTCTGCTAAGACCCACTTCTGATGCATTCTTCTAAACGCGTTGAAAGAAAATGTGAAATGTATCGATCCCTATATCATGAAATCAACTTCACTGAAGGTCTAAGTCGGCTTTTTTTAAAGTACCGCATATTTTACCTACACATCAACGACCTAAACGATCTCCACGCGGAAAATCACTGCATGATAGAGCTCTCAAAAACCGCCTTATCGCATATTTGTGAATGGAGTTCTGTCAGCGGTAGAACTAAAACGGTATTTTTTCAGATGACAAATGCAATGCTAATTTTTGCTGCGCAGCTGCTATCCATTCAGCTGTGTTTCGTAAGCGCAGCGCAATCTTACGAAGGGTATGTTCAACGCATACATTGATGCATTTTCGACGGGTTTTTTTCTAACGATTATACATTTTTTTGTTCCTGCTTTCTTGAAACAACACCATCAGAACGTCTTTTCCACAAACATATTTTTTTGGACCATCTGATACTCAAATTCGTTTCAGGATATGGTGTACCTTATGTTTTAGACCAGAAACTCCATATTCTGTAGCTATATCTGTTGGTAAATTACTGCGAGAGAGTTAATAATTTGTTTAGATCGAAATCGCAAACGAGCGCGGAATTACGACTTCTGTTTCGCTTGAGCCATTAATTATTGTATCGTCATCACCGCTTTCTAAACATTCCAGCAAAACTCCTGTTCCACATGATGCGGTACACTCTATTCTGTATTAAATCCAAATCTTAACTGAATGCGAACGTTCTGAATAAAAGTTGGGGAAATAGAAGGGAATATGCTAAGTTTATGGGAAGTTTCCTATTTCCTAAGCAGGGTATTTGTTCGCCACTTTGGTAAGGCACTTTCAAAGTCATAATGCCTGTTCAAACTTGTGTGTTTTTCGTTCAGATTTCTGCATAAATTACAGCTACAAACTGCTGAGATTCTCAACGAAAAGCGTCATGTGGTTGGAAAACGTTGAAGCTGAAGGGTTTCATCTCAATCAGGTAACTCATTTCATGTCCTCTTAATCATATAAGTTACTTTCTATGAGCGACTGTCGTAATATTGATCTGTCAGTTGAGGATTTTGTTGTTGTAACTAACACCACATCTTTCTGCCTTATGTAACTCCTTTCTCTAAAGTTATTGTTGTGTTCTTGCGAAATGAAAGAATATATGAATTTTGCCTCATCTGTGTCATTTGAATAGCAATGTTTGGAATTTTTGGCTGGAATTTTGCATTTTCCAATCGCTTTCATAGAAATCAGCTAATGCATTTTTGCAATTAGCATAGATTTCGCACATCAGTGTAATGTATTTGTGGGCAGAGCAATGTCAATCACAATTGACACAATATTATCTCAAGAAATCTTGATAAAAGTTAAAAGCATACATAGTTGAACTATTATGCCTCGTAGGCTGGTTTTGCTGGTGGAAATTTTTGCAGAATGCAGTAAAAAGTCTCTCTCTTCAAACGATATCTGCTTGAAAATTCCACTGAGCACTTCTGAAATAAAATTGTGATAAGTGCATTACATTTTTGCATTGCATCACTCATTAATATACTCTGCCACTGAGATGTAAACTAGAATTGTTAGTAAAATTATATCGCAACTTAAATAAGTACAATAATTTTTCAGCGCGATGAACCGAAGCGCCCATTAATCGACATTTGGGTTGAGCCAAACAAGCTTCGCCCATATGCAGATGTTATGGTGGCACCGGAATTTCTCGACTCCTTCATGATAATGCTAAAAAACCATGGCATCAATAGCGTGCAAATACTTCAGCGCAACGTACAAAGGTGCTGGTAAGAAGTAGTAGTTGGTAACGGTACAACTTTCAGCTATATCGCCATTTCAATCCTTGGTCCTGCGAAAAATTTGTTGGCAAAGTACTACTGTGAGGTATAAGAGTTTTAACATAAAGATTACTCCGATCTCAACATGCTAACATTGCGGTGAATCGGCCGCCGCATGTGTACAACTTCCCTCGTTAAAGGTAGTTTGCTCATTCTGCCTGCAATGTTTTGTATGTCATTCATCATCGAGTAACACCAGCTTAGAGCATTCACCAAAAACCTAGGTTCAGCTTGGAAATCATTTACCGCTATTCTATTACGTTAGAGGGAATTTCAACTGATTTAGAGCGACCAAGACAGTCATAATCGAAGCAGCGTTAACAGACGATCTAGCTCTGCTGGTGAAAAAAAGGTGCACAAACGTGAGATTTTATCTTATTTACAAGGGCTCAAATAGCGAAAAAAGAGGACTGAAAAGTTATTACGTATTTTCTATAACAAATAAATATTCAAAAAGGTCTTCTATGAAAGTTTCTTTGGAATTTCTCGAACATACATAATTAGAGAATTTTTATGTGAAATATTCGCAGGAGTCGTGCAACGAAGAAAGAATCTCCCTTATAAATCCGCTTCCTTTTTCACTTCTACAAACATCTGCTCTCTTGGTAGCTTCGTGAAATTCCAACTTTATATTCATTTTTCTATTCCTCTCTTGCAAAAATTGCTTTCAAGAGAAATCGATCGCCAGAAACGTGAACTCTTAACTAACGGCTACAGACAGCAAAGAAGTGTGACGAATATAGATGCACGAAATCGTGCCAGCAGGTTCAACCTCCTTCAATATCACCGTTACGATGAGGTACCACATCAACATTTTATTATAACTCATTAACTGTGATGGAACAGCCTGTCAGTATTATATGTATATATATGCAGACTTCGACCTTAGTTTCTACATTTTGCTTTCGAGGCATGGGTGTCAGGGCAACTGATTAGTCATCGCTGTCTATGTGGCGAGTGAATCTAACTGTCTAAAGCCTCTGTCGAACATAAGAAAACGGTGTTGAATGAGAGCAGAGTCTTTTCTCATACAGCTCTAAAGCTTCTTATCAATGACCATTATTTTCTGTTTCGTTTCTAAACGGACGTCAATATGTGTTTTCCACTTGAAGACTGGTCGGGTTGAAATTGCATATGCCTTGCAGATTTTGTAGCGTTCAAATGTAAGCGTCATTTCGTTGTTTCTCTCTCATCTAATATTAGCACGTTTCAACACATCAGTCCAACATCGTTTGAATCAGCCAATCCATAACCATCAAATCCCGCAAACTTGGCCACCTATAAATGGTAATATAAACCTGTTCTACATAAAGATTGACTTACTCCAAGTTTGTGTGTCACATGCCACATCAATGGATCGAAAAATGTGCAAAATAAAGTGAAATTGCTGGAAATGTGGCGTAATTTTTTCTTCTAATTGCTTCTTCTTTATGAAACCAATGCGTTCCATACAATGCCCGAAGAACTGAAAGATTGCGCGGAGGAGGGGAGGGTAGTTGAACTAAACTATTTATTCGGATATAGGGGAAGATGCTGTTGCCGTTTCATGCTCTCAATTACTTGCAAACGTTTGAAAATCAGAAGAGAGTGTATCTTGAAATGCAATCATCGAATGTGCTCATCTACTCAAAAATTAATTATTGCAGATATTACAATATTTGCGTGATCTTGCTGTGAAATATCCACATCTTGTGGGGATGGTCAATATTACGCGGACATTCGAAGGACGAGACCTAATAGGAATAAAGGTATGAAATTTATGTCATTGAATAAACAAATTCTGTTCGAATATGCTTACAAACAAATTAAAAATCAATAAGATGATACTAGCTTTGTATTATTGCTTCAATTTTTCTTTTTTCGTAGGATGAGATTTGTTAAGCTTTTTGTCATTCAACCAATGATATCTCTCGATAAATAACTCCATAATACTTACTATTTACTTTGAATGCTGTTGCAATGAGATATTCTAACAAATAGTCAAAAACTACATACTAAATTATTGGTGCTGCACAGTTATGAGCGATGATCGTTATCGCATTCGTGAGTGCTTCTAATATACTTCAAATAACTCACATTACAATGGTTTATTTCGACTTTTATCGTTATAAATCCACTTGAACATAGCGCTGAAAATGATGAATTCTTAGTGCGCAGAGTTCGAGCTAATATAGTTAAGGATTTGCGGTTTCACTTTTAATAAATCGTCTTGTAGATGGTAAACATAGTTTTTAAGCAAACATATGCGTTGAATCCGTTGTTTTTGAAACTCCCGATCGATATTTTAATTTCTCTGTCTATACTTACCTCTAGTTTGTGTCTTTTTTTGAATGACCGTAGAGCATTTCTTTATTAGCTTTTCATTTCCAGACTTAATTTTCCAAATTTAAGTTGTTGCTTCCCATGGGTACAGGACAAATCAAGGCATTTTTGTCACCTGTCGCACTTGAACATTCGTCATAGGAGCCTTTATGTCGTTTTTTTATCCCTTTGCAGCAAGAATTTCATAATATATGTTGCAAGCGAAAAGAGATGAGGAAAGCTAGAGCCTCTCCTAAAAAGCCTTCATTCTAAATTCTCGGCAACGTGCAATTTATCTGCTGTATCGCGGTTTTTACCACCACCAAAAACGGAGGATGTAGAAAACTTTATGAATCAATTATGGAGAATCGCAGTTTCTCTCCGCTTTCCATCACGATCAAACGGTACTGCAGTATGGGTTATAATGTACGCCGGAAATGTTTCATGTGTTACGAAGAAAAAGGCAAGGATTTTTGAGCGGAAGACATCTTTTTCACCAAATCTAAACGAATGTTCATTTCAGAAAGATGTTTTAATAAGAGTACATCCAAGGCGTTGTGTCTGACTTAATCAGGCAATTGAATTTTGAAGTTTGGCCACCGAGGGTTGTGGAATTTCAGGTAGGCGCGAGGGCCGCTTTCAAACCAGCAGTTTTTATTGATGCAGGAGTTCACGCAAGAGAGTGGATTGCTCCAGCTGTTGCATTATATGTTGCATCAAAGGTTTGTAAATCGTTGTCCACCGTAGACTCTAACTGCCGTTAGAGCAACCTTCAGAGTTAGATTTTCCATATCCATAGTTCAGCTGTTAGGTTTTTTTATTTTTCCACCGCATGGCGCTTCAATATGTTCACGCCATAGTCGTCGACTTCTTCAAGCGCTCAGTGCTTTCTGAAAATAAATTGTTTTGCCGGGAGTGCCTTAAGTTTATGGCGATAAAATGAAATATTCCTTCCTTATTGACATTTAATTATTGTTGTCAAATCGTTTTTGCTGGAATATTCAATGAATTTCAGCTAGCGTCCAGGTATGGTCATGATAAGGACATCACACGAATGGTTGACAAATTTGACTGGTACTTTGTACCGGTAGCAAATCCTGATGGGTATGAATACAGTATTACGACTGTAAGTGCAGTTTTTTCAACGAATGGTACACTATTTATAATAATAGCTTGATGCGTATCATTACCATTGGCGTGCCCTACTCATTTCCGAATGTGCAGTTGCATTGCTGATATGAGTAGCTCTGACGATTCGCCGTTAGAGTAAATAAATGGAAAAAAAAGGTAATCAATTTGAGAGATTAAAGTGTGGAAACGTCACTCGATTCGCTGATTAACAATAGGAAATAAGTCTGTGAAATGGCACTGCAATATTGTTTTGTGATTCTGAATTCATTATATAGTGAATAAATTCCGTTCCAATTAAAATTTTCACATTTAAATGCAATGAAAACATAAATGTGATAAATTTTTTAGTTAGTTTTTCGATTATTTACAATTTCGTTATTTTGCGAAATATAAAACACTTCATCGTTATGAAATATGAATCGCTGAGGTTATTGATATTCACATGTGTAATTGTTATAATTTATACTGTTAATATTTGAAATTTTCGCTCATTTCAATGCATTTAAGTCTTTTTCAATTATTATAATGCTATAATTTTGCAGATACTTTGTATGCACTCTGCTAGTAATTCCAACGGATCTCCAATCAAATTAAAAGCGATAAAAAAGCCCCAAATTCATTAAGAAATAGAGATTAACTTTATCAGAATTCGATAGAGCATTCATAACGTTCGTCGGAGAATTGAGAAGAAACTTTCAAATTAACTTTAACAGCTTTTCGGAAATACGTATCGGATTTCAACGCTGAAAAATCATTCGATAAAGTGCAAAAAATTAAAGCGAATGAGCAATTGACAAATGGTATTTGAAATCAACAACTATATTTAATGAATCATCTAAAATTAAGTTATGATGAGCAAAGAATAACTATTGTATTAAGTGAAATTATTAATACAACAAATTTCTTATAATATAAAATGCGCAATATAATTTTTTCCATACTAATATCTTAATTTGATACGGATTTATGAGCATAAAAAAATAGATTGAAAAATAATGCGGAAAACTTCAAAATTTTCCTTTTTTGATTATGTGTTTAATTTTTCATTTAACAGGATCGCTTATGGCGTAAAACAAGATCACGAAATGTGACCGTAAACAAGTGGTGTGTTGGTGCTGACGCAAATCGCAATTGGGGCTACAGATGGGGAGGTAAGCTTACAGAGAAAAGTTCACTTGATTAGAACGTTTAATTTTCCTCCGCCCACGAAGAGTTGTAACTATCAGGTATGAACAAGCGATAAAACGGTGCAGCTTTTGTTAATAATTAAGATTTAGTTATTCACAAAAGAACACCAAGACTTTTAGTTCTCTTTCCAGCGTCGTTGTGTTGCATCGTTGGGTGATCCGAGTTTCAATTTATAGAGGCTGGAGCAAATCGTAGTCCATGTTCGAACATCTACGCTGGGGCGTCACCGTTCAGTGAGGTCGAAGTGGCGGGTATACGAGATTTCATCACGTGGCAAATTCCCGATCTGAAAATATATGTTAGCCTTCACAGTTACGGTCAACTGTTTCTAGCACCTTGGGGTTACACCAGTGACAAGCCGGATAATTACTACGACCAGGTACTTGTTAAACTTCTCTTCATTTTCCACATTTCCTTGTTCATTTCCATTTACGCTTTTCTGTTGCGCTTTTCATTGACTTCCCGACTTCCTCACAACTTCATTTCCACTTCCTTGTTCCTTCGTTACGCTCTTTCATTTAGTGACTCAACGAACTTCCCCACAAGAAATAGGTGATTTGAATCACCTGCAGATGAGATATCTATAACGGGAGAACAGGTAGAAGAAATGTAACCATTTCACTTCCGGTCTTTAGATGATCATACACAGTTTCTAATTTAGATAGATCGGATTTATCGCACTAAGCCTGCTACTTTAGGGGAGAGAGGAAAAAAGAAAGAGGAAAAGAGCACACAGAACAAACTAAATAAGTAATATATACAGTGTACACCTCAATATATAACAAAAACAAGAAATCAAGCACGAAAATCTAATTACTCAATTTAAGCATAGCAGAAATTTAAACCGCTTGATCGATCACGAGACCTTGAATTGCTTGAACAATAAGTCCTCAGGTAATGAAAAGTTTGTCAGTGTCAAGAGATATTCAATGTTTGCTCATGCAAGAAGAACAAACTGTTTTAAGTCGAAGAACCTCACGGCCAAAAATTTGCTTTGCAATGAACCTGCTGCAAGATTTAACACCCTCTAATTCGCTTATTGCAAATAAACTAATTTGACTGGAATTTAAAGTAATTTCAAAAGGAGTTATCTGACAGCCAATAAGTGATGCGCTAAAGGAACCAACTGTCATTTTTTATACGTCTGAGTTCTAATGAACTGTAACCAACTTGTGATGGTCCGAACACATAGGGTGTTCTTCATTGCCTTTAAAAAAGTCCTGTACAAAGAGTGCGCTGAGCGAGTTGGAAAAACCCCGTCATGCTAACTGCTGCAAATAATGTGGCAGTCGTTTAGTTGAGGTGTTACGGAAATACGCTATATTTGAGCTGAAAATCCTAAATCTACTTTTAAAGATTTGAAGGGAAGAGATTTAATTATGGGCATCACTATTTGCCTTTTTAACAGCGACTGAATATCAAATAAAATGGTGACGTATGGCTGATGCTTATACAGTTTGTGCGTTCAATGTTTCTTCGCTATTCGTGGTCGCAATCTTCAGCGTTCAACGAAATGTTATGTTTTTGCAGAAAATGGCTGCAAAATTTGCGGTGGAGGCGATAAAAAACACCACTGGCGCCGAGTACAGCTACGGAACCATTTCAGAATTAATGTGTGAGCGAATCTCTTTTTTGGCAAGTAACAGTCGTTTTCAGCACTGCGAAAAATATTACGGGCAAAACATTTGCACAGAGTCTAAAAAATACTAATTGGACTGTCGATTTCACCACTGGTTGCTGCTGGATGGCCACCACTGTACGGCGACAATTAAAAAGCACCTTCTACTTTTCTACGTTACAGTTACAATGACGCATGGTAAACCATTAACCTATTTTGGCGATTCTAATGCACGATCTGAAAAACAGAGGCACGAGATAAAGGTGCACAGCAAAGAAGTTGAGGATACGCGAGCTAACCGTTTTTGTTTGACTCAGTGAGCAGCGACCATTAGAAGCGGATCTGATATCTCCGACCCCAACCTTTTCCAATTCGCGACCGTTCACTCTGTGTGGTCTCCAGAAGAGCTAAAGTTGCCACTAAGTTTTGCCTCCAGTTAGAATCAAATGCTGGTGGCTGTCATCAGTCGCTTGATGGAGCAGCACGCTCGTTAAAGTTCGACCCTATAGCTTAATTCAGTGTTCTTTCGCATTTTATTGCTACCAGTTTTTTGTGATGTTTTCCAATCTTTGTGATGTTTTTCAATCAGAAATAATGCTTCATTCATCACAGATCCGGCATCTGGCACCAGCATCGACTACATGCAAAGCAAAGGGGTTCCTTATATATATGGTATCGAACTGCGACCGGAAGATATCGACAATAATTTCGGCTTCACTATTCCACCGAGGTATATTGAGCCAACAGGTAATGCTGGATTTTCTCGTTCCTAGTTACAATGAATAAGCGGACAGTTCTTAGGACATATTAAATAATTTGTCGTTTAGCTTTGATGATGAATGGTGATGGTACTCATTTATGGCTATCAAAATTCGAAATGGATATATTAGTTAGCTTTTTTTTCAATGCGAAACTTGAAACAGAGTTCGATGGAAGTGGGAAGCACTTATCATCAAACTTGAATTGCTCGCCATGCAAAATCATTTGGGTCCGAACTTGGTACTGTGTTTTCAGGATTTCTTCAGCTCGTGCAGGTGACTCCGCTCGTTATTACAAATATTACAAATAAGTAGGGATTTTCAGACAGAAGGAGGTAGGGTGTAATATGGTGACGACGGTGGAGAGCGACGATACGAGACAACGATTATATTTTCATCAAAACCAGCGTGAATTTTGAAAAGTGGATGAATTCTGAAATGAAATGTAGCCTAGCGAGCACTGGAGTATGTTGAATATGTTGTGTTAAGAAGTATGAGGTACCGACTGAATTATGAGGTTAGATTTAAGGTGATAAACAGTAAGCTGTGAAGCTAAGCGTAGATTGCAACTAATTCGAAGATTAAGGGTGGTTTGATCATCTTTGGCGATTGAGCGCATCAATAGTGAAAATGATTAAAGTAGAATTCAATGAGCCACTTTAACGGATTTCTCAGTCTATTTTTTTGTTAGCAACAAGACAAAAGTTTTCTCTTGCAAAGTGCACCAAAAAATGAGACTTTCTAGTTCCACTACTGTGAAATTCGTAAGGCGACGCTGCAAAGCTATATTTTGTAATTTTTACTCACGAAATTTACAATATATTATAGGTGAGGAAATGTTGTCTGCTTTCCTTTCAATGACACGATACGCAGCTCAATCAAAGGTGATTTAGCGGAATGTCAACGATGACACCCTATTCGTCTTCCTCATGTCACACCTGCTCAGGTGCTTGCGAGAAGTGAAACTTGGTTCATCCGCAATCAAACAACGCTTCTTCTTTTTTTTTTTAAATGAATTTGTGTAGACTTTTCGGTGAATTGTTACTAATTCTCTGATGAAATCGGCCATAGCGTAACTTCAAACTGCGCTCTAACCAAACAAAATAAGCGAGCGCAAGTAGTGTATTTTTTGCTCATCGCAGATATCTTATTCTAGAAAAGCGGAACAGTGAAGCCGTCCACAGCCGTTCGAAAACCGTTGAAGGTTGATGATGCAATCGTGGCAGTCCGTTAACAAAACGCAGCTTATTTTTACTGTCGTAAAGTAGAGGCCATGATGTAGTATGAGAAGAAGGGAGAAGTGGTTAAACAAATTGTGTGCTTAATTGTTCTGGCTGAAATACCTTTAAAAACACATTAGCGGCATCACTATACCGCCTGAACACAAGAGAAAGGAGCAGTTTAGAACAACTGAGGCAAATTTTTTTATGATAGATAACTAACTCAATCGAATGATCAAAATTCACTTCTCCGACGTAGAGCCATTCCATCAACACGTTTTAGTCCGAATTTTTATCGCCGACAAATCACCGAGAATGATGCCAAACGTTTGGGAAGACTTGAGCTGTTGTTGCTTCCCAGTGCAGTAGGATTCCAGATACAAAATGCGTGAACTTATAAATACGCAAATTTCAAGATGCGCTCACAAACTTCACATCTTCGTCTTGTCAGCATTGCCTTTAGCTGAAGAGGAAAATAGACTAATAGAGCAAACAAGTCAGATATTCCGCATAGACTTTTTAGTGTTTTAACGCTCAGTTGTAGATCGTGATGAAGGTGCATTTAATTTGAAGGCTATCGTATATTTCATTAGTGTGTGTGTTTTTTTAATATTTTGAATTTATGTTTCCTTCTTCCAACACTTCTAGAAATGATCACTGATATCATCATTTGCTATTTGCTTTCCTGTTTAGGTCTTTCAGGATTCCATGTATCTTTCCGCCTTCTATCTTCTATGTAGTTAGCTGAGTGCGATTGAGAGAATGATTGAGAAATCAGAATTTTCTAAGCAGCGCTTTGCAGGTAAATTTTCTCAGAAATTCATTCGACATGATCTCAGTCATATTGTTGACGGAAAAGGTTATCGGGAGAAGAAAAAGTTCAGCAATGAAATTGCCTTCTGGCTAACAAAGTATTCTTTTCTATTATCTATAATGAAAAAAGTTATCTTTTATCCACAATTATTTTAGTTATTTTATAGCATTTATCGTATCCGAATTCCACCTTTTCCTCACTGCTATTAATTCAAGTTTGAATAAGTGACCCATACTGGAACGAAAGTCTCTTTATTTTGTGATCTCCTTCCTCCCTCCTCACTCCTCCACTCCTCCACCTTCACCGCTCTCCCATCATGAATCATTTCCCCTCATTTAGCCGTCGTCGCTTACAACCGACACTCGTTGCTAACAAAATAAAAACGGGATTGTGGGACAATTTAGCTGCTCATTACCTACCATTTTAAGAAATCAAGCGTAGTTGCAGGTTTTCTGATGAAGTTCGTAGTCACATTAAACCAATGGCATTAGCAAAACACGTATTCCTTTGCTTCTGATTTATGTTATTTATGAAACTAACTATTAGACTATATATTCAAGGAATGCATCGCCAAACTAGAGCTTGAAAGTGGTAATATATCTAATTTTGCACATTTACATATCATCATAGACTCAGGAAATGCATTATTTTTAAGGTTAGATGTTTCACACTGTGTTTAACCGATGCGGCTAAAATTCGAGGAAGTCGGATACCTTTTTTTCCATTTCTGCGCATTTATGTATCGAGTACAGTAGTTGTCTTTATTTTCAATTTATTTGTTGATATTCGATGGCGAGCTTTAATTTTGTTGCTCATTTCATAATTCTATAAACAATTTTTTTTTTGGCTTGTTTTTAAAGAATCGCATAATATGAATGTTCATAATTTCACCATTGTCTATAGAAAACAATTCGAACAATGCCAAAAGCTTTCACTATTTTGGCGTAACAAGCCGAAACGCATTGTTTGTATCGTTTTTGAGAATTAGTTGAATTTTCGCTTCGGAGGGCGTTCGATAACAGAGAATTTTAAAGACTTTATAGGTGTTACAGAATTTAATGATGCAGTTTCTGTACGTTTGCCGACATAAAATCGACACACATTTGATGAATTTCATTTGCACTTCAACCAGTTAGGCTTACGGACGTTTCTGCCTATTCAGGTAATACTTTTGATAGTACGTAAGCTAAGCTGCATTTAGCAAAACGCTATGATAGTTCACTAAAAATCACTACCTGATATATGTTTCAACATGGCATTTATAAGTAGGCTAGATGGCGTAAACCTAATGCAAGAAAAAGTTTTTTGGCCCTTGGAGTCTTCATTGAACAAACGAAGGCGTAGAATGAAGTAGTGGCGTCTCTAATAATAACAAACGGAAAATAAAAAGGAGAACGGATATATGGAGCGATGAGAGACAGGATACAGATTAAAGCAAATGATCTGTTTACGCCATTCACGTATTTCAGCTGGAAGAAAAATGTACGACAGAAATATCGGAGAAGTAATTTTAATGAGCGTAATTTTGTTCCAGCGAAAAACTTCCAGATGCAAGAGTATGCCAAAAATCGCTGCCATTGAACATTACAGCCCTCCGAAGCCGGTATTCGTACTTTGTAACTACCACCACGCATTCTAATTGCTCCTGCAGTATTTTCCCAAAAGCTGTTTAACACACAACGAGACAGACGTATGCATGAACCGCAGGCGTTAAGGCACACTCTAAGGCAGCTCATTTTGAGAAGACAATATTCGCGTGTGCGTAAAAGCGCAGTCTGTACAAACTATCGTCACCGTTCTGGAACTTAGCAAGACAAACACCTAGGGACCGACTTGTGTTTTTTTTTGGAAGCATGGGGTCCTACTTGATGCAGTAGAAACTCGGTCGATTAGCTGCCACCGCATTTCTGCTCATCCCTACTGCCAATTTACGTCTCGCTACGCAATTATCAAATTTTTAGAAGCAGCAAAAATATCTTCGCTGCAAATGGCCTTGAAAACGTTCGATTTGTAATGTGAAGTGACCACGATGAAACAAGGAATTGATGCGAGAGATGCTTTTTGCAGTACCACTTACGAAGTCAGTGGGTTCCGTAAATTTTCGAACAGTAGAGTGATCATAGTATGTACACATATATTTTAATTGATACGACTGCACCAAAAAGTTTTCTACAAAGACTAGCTGTCTACTGTCTAAGTCGCTGATTTAGACCAATCCAGTGCAGTGTAAATGCAAGTATTCAGATATCCTTATTTTCCAGTTCATACAACTTTTCGATCTGATGCACCAGCTTTAAAGCTAGCATGAGTGACCGCTCTATGGGTACATTAGCTCCACTTAACTTCATAATTCAGTAGTTTCCGACTTGATGTTATCGGACGAACACATTTACACATGCCTAATGCATAAATGGCGCCACTATAGCACACTCTACAATAGTAAGTTTTTTTCAAGCACCGATAAAATACATAAGTATATAAAGTAACATATAGGAAATGTGAAGATAATAGAGAAGGAAAAGTTCAGCGTTTGTGATTTTAATGTTTCACTGAATTTCACAACAACTATGATAGAAACACAAGAACGTAACCGTTTTGCATAACTGCGTAAACATTTGACGAGATGTGTTTGATTGAACGCCTCTTCAAAGGTATGTGCATATTTGTATTTGCACGTATGGACTGATGCGTTTCTCAAGCCAAATGTTTGTGCGCGCCTCGTAAATCCTTCCTCCGCTTTGCTTGTGCCCCTCAGTTCTATGCTAACCGCGAATATTGTACCATGAGCGCCTTTACATCAATCACATAAGCTTTAGTCCAATTCAACATCGCAACCTGCGACGCTTTTACGCTTTTTTTCCCCTTATTCTTGCACATTATTCGCGATATTCAGGTGCACTATAAAGGATAAATAATACTGTAGGCATAGAAGTGATTTTTCACTGTTGAAAGTAAGCTGGCAATACTAGCAATGACCTAAATGTCCTTAAATATGTCCTTTCTCATACCTCAAGGTGACTTTATTTGCTCATACTTTCAAATAACCTCATTCTTTGACACCAGCGTGATGAAGAAAGCGATTTAGAGTTTTTAACTTCCTTATTCAGTCCTGCAAAATTCCACCTTAGGTTCACATATTGCGGTGTAAGAAAAATTGAAAAGTCACAATATTAGACACCAAACTTCACACTTCTAACATGGTGGACAGTTAGAACAATGAAAATTTGTGACATTTGCGAGCGATTTTTCTCCTCGAAAATTGGTGCCTTATTTCTCTACATATCAAAAGAATGCTGTACACATTTTAGTCAAGAAAAAAGTGGATGTATTTCCTGTGTGTTTGATTTCTGGACATCCAACGCATCAATTCAGTAATTTCGGTTAACTCTCAAATTGCGCTAGCTGGAAGTTAGCGAACGCACATCCAGATACGAGGGTTTACACGAAAGAACGCAATGATCTAGCGTCCAGAGTACTCTTTATCTTTGAAGTTGCAAACGTTGATGCGTGCGTACACCTCTAGCAATCATTCATCATTATAGCATAGGTAATATTAACTTCATCTCAGGTATCTAGAAAAATGCAAAGTATCCCGCATAAACTAAGCATTGTGTTTACGCTCTATCCCACTTGAAACTCATGAGATCAGCGAATTTAAAGAGAACTTTCAAAGATACTCACGACTTTCAATGATTTCAAGCTATATGGCACCTTGAAGTTGCTCCTTCCAAATAAAGGTCAAGCAAAAAAGTGTGCGAGCATTTTCCGAATATTCCATGAACGCAATAACCAATTTCTGTGATTTGTCATCCCTCTGAACTATTAGCATCTATTGGCATCTTAGATGTATTGCCATTCAAACGAAACATAAAATTATTACCACCCACCTGCTTCAATCTCGCAGTCGTGGACGATCCTTTTTGTTAAGTGATATACGTCAACGATCCTCACGCATCAGTGATAGGGAATCATCATTTAGGCAAATGCCTCTCATGAAGCAACCATGGAAATTGATTTTCAAATTTCTTTTCATAGCCTCTGGTCGTTGTTTCATCGGATATTTATATTTTAATTTCTCTCCCTTATCCCAGCATTCATACTGATATTTCTTTGGATAGTAGTACAATATTTATCAGTAAATTCATTCATTCATTCATTTCGATGCATATTATCAACGTTTAGATGATAGCGAATTATGAAACAGCACAGATTCTAATTATCTACATGACGGCAGCAACTGGCATTACCTGTTACGAGTGCTTTACTACTACAGGACAAGACTGCAAATTCGCAAGCTCGACATGCTCATACGGATTTTTTGGATGCGTCAAAATTGCTGTATACTCCGGAGGCGTTGATAAATGTAATATTTTTCGAGCACCTTTTGCAATGGTGATAGACAATTTCCATGATATCGCTAGCGATCGATACTCAAAAAAAAGTTGATCACTTACAGGCTTCGCTTTGTTGCATAGGTGCCCGGCTTTACTACTTATTTGTCAGTTCTCCAAAGTTCCCGATCTCGTTTTAGAAAGGATTAAACAAGGTCTTCCACGGTTTCTTTGGCATTTTATTCTACTCTTTATTCGGTTGCGGCATGTTTAACTAGCAAACCCTTATCTAAACCTGAAATATGTAGGCAAATATACGAACGGGCGAAAATCAAGAATTATACCGATATCGATGCAATCTAAGCGCTCACCATTATTGAGATTCAAGCAGAAATCACTTAATCATAAGCACTGCAGATTATACTCTTAGCTTTTGCAGAAAATAACCTAATTTAAAATAATTTCAATTAGAGAAATGTATTTTTAGTTGGTAACTACTATGATCAAGAGAGTCGTACAATAACGATGAATCGTGGCTGCACGGTGCTACCACTCGGCGGTGTAGATGCTTGCCAACAGCAATCGTTACTTGGTTATCGTATCGTCACTTGTTATTGTTTCACCGATTTTTGCAACGGCAGCACTCGTTCTCTTTACGTCTGTATGAAAAAATCGGTTTTACTAACCACTTTATTTTTATTGTATCGTTTCGTTTAAATTGAAGCAAAACTTTTGAATTCGTTACTGGAAAGTCACCTTCGCTGCATAAGAATATCGGTTATATTGTTTCACACTTGCCCAAGAAAGCATAGTGTTTCACTTTTTTGGATTACTTCGCTCTCATATATTTACTGCCCACGCTAATTTATTCTCGATCGTTAGCCCACTGTAACCCGCCACTATCAGTGATAATTTTTATCTTGATTTATACCGTGCCAATTGTTCAACCCATCCGTTCATTTGTTAGCAGTTATCGTTCTCCTTGTTCAGTGACATTTGCCTTCTATGACCATTAATCTTTCACTTGTGTGAAATGTTTGTCTCATGTATTAACTCTTACACCTTGCCAATATCTATGCCATTTAAAATAATCGAGATGTCGAATTCCAGACATTTCAACAAGTCCTCTTCGTATCTCTATCAATCCTTTCTTGAAAAAACTTTGGAAATAAGTTTGTTGGGTTTTCTAAATTTCTTCGAGAGGATAATTTCCCTCGACAAGCTTACCTTGATAACTTTAGAGACGTGTATGTGAGTGAGGGGATGAGGTGGAGGTGGAAGGGGAATGGGTGATGGTGGGTAGAGATGTAAAAAGCACTGTACCTGTGATGCAGCTTTCGTTTCAAAAAATGCGCACAGCACAGCACGGCAGTATACCATTTCATTAACGATACGTTTCAAAAAAATTAGAGAACTAAAGGAAGTATCGTTGTAAGGACTCGCTGCCGCAGACGAATCCATGCATACGGAAGTTTCGATTCCGGCGACATGTCGACCATAATTATCGATTATCAGCATACCCATCCAACAAAGCATCACCACTATTAACATGGCGGAAGTAGATTCCATTAATTATATTAGGTTTGGAAAAGATTACGAGAAAGTGAGCGCGATTTTGTATGGGACGTGGATAAGTAAACCAAGAAAAACCGTTTTAGCAAAAAAAAAAGAAAAAAACTGCACTGTCCAATGAATCAAACATATTTCATTTCTCTCGTTTGCGAGAGAACAAAAAAAGCAGCGGAAGGGGTCGTTGAACAATATGACATACGGAGTTCATGAGTACACGTAAACCCGCAAAGTGTCATAAGCTCTTACATTACATAAGTTACACTACTTTCACGATTTCTACGAAAGCACTTTCAAGTGCATTATGCGATGGTCGTTTCTTTTCAACGCATACGAAAAATCTAGGTTATGAGGGCATTCCTCTATTTTTCAACTCTATTCGGAAAATATTCCAACGGAACGATCTTCGATGGGGTGAAAAAAAAGAATTAGAAAGAAGAAACGTGAAATTAAATCATCGCAGAGCTGCCCTGAAATTGCTACAACTGACCGCACAGTTGCCGAATGCACAAAGATGCAGTTATTTAGATGAACCTTCAATGTAGATTTGCTTGTGAAAGGCACTGCAAAATCAGTGAAAGTGGAATAGTTAGAGGCAGATGGCTGTTATGAACCAAATTGATCATTAAATCTATTCGTCGGTTTCTGTAACTTAAAAAAACAAACCTAATTTTCAGCTTACAATAACAACAAAAATAGATGCATTCTGTTTCTTTCACTAACCAATGTGACAAGCGCTTCCGACCTGTGTAATTAAATTTGAAACCTCGGAAAAAACGGCACAGCAGTTTCCTCTTTTCCACGACTTTATTCGGAGCAACAAATTTAACATAAACTTAGAAAATATTCACTCAGCCAAACGGTGACACCGCCAGCTGAGAATAAATTTTATGATCGACGATGTGGCCAACGCGAATAGCAAGAATTCCCTACCGAATATGTTGGCAAATTTTGCTTTTAAGATGGATTCCATGAAAGATGGTTCGAATATGAACACTTCGAAACCTCAGGATTACACAGAATGGATTATTTTAAAGAGGACAGGAATTAATTCCGCAACATTACTCGCGATCGAAATTAGTGGCGAATTAATTCACAGTGGAAAAGATTGAATGGAACGAAATGAAAAGGTTTTAGAAAGAGAAGAAAACAGATGAAAAATTATATGGCGGAGGTTGCCATGATATGCATTACTTTGTGATATCCTATCTACATTAGAGATTTCCGTAAGTTCTGAAGAAAAAAAAACCTTTCCAAAGTTGTGCAGAAGCGCATCAAAACAACAACGACGCATTTAAATAGTGTACAAAATTCGTGAAAAATTCACATGAGGCATAAACTTGAGTGAAAATAACATCGCTTCACAAAAAAATGCATAACACATCTTCGGAAAGTGACAACGCAACGGCAAACAAACGTCGAATATAGAATATGCCTCATCAGTGAAGATGCTAAAGTGGATGCGATTACCTTAAGGCACCGAACGAGATGTGATTCACCGCTATGAGCAACTTGTAAAACCCGAATGGATTTGAATTTGTGATCGGAGCGATTCATTCGGCAAAAGTACACCCGTCGATTAGTGAATGCTCTCAGATGGATAAAGAATTCTAGTGCTGAACTTCCATAGATATCTTTTAATATAGATGACTGCTATTAACAAAAGCCCCGAGGCTTGTCGTTTCATTAGATTGCCTTCAACACTGAACTATGATCCCTGACTCTATGGAGTGAAACTTTTTTAAACAAGCTTTCTTGTCTTCTAGAAAGTGTTAAAAGTGAGCGAGAAAACGGAATGAAGCAATCAAGCATTTCATAGCATCTTCAAATATATCACAACACATTGGCGTATAAAGAGAGAGATTCGTGCCTCGAAACTTGCCTGAGCAAGAAAAATTTAGGACGGTTGTTGCAGTGATGCTTCAAGTTCGCTACACAAGAGCTGCAACAGTCGAGTCGGGGAAATTTCAAAACAAGGTTTCGTTATTAACTGTCGCTTAAATGAACTTTGGAGGGAACTGATGGTCTTTTAGAAGAGGGATGAGATAGGGATGTTGTACAGCTGCAAGAGATGCCCGCTGAAATTCACTACCACCTGGCCTCAGGAAGAAAATTTCGCCGTAAGCCGATATTACTGTTGAAGCAATACCTGCCACATCAGTTGCCTGAAAAATTTATGCTTTAAAGAAGCGCTCAACTTTAAATTTTTTTGCAAAGTTTAGACGAAAAAAAATTGGTTGGTGTATTCCATGCGTCTTATCAGAATACTGGAACGCAAAGTACAACGATATGGAATTCTTAAAATAACCTTACTTACTTCCCTTGTCTTTTCACTATTTACTTCTTTGCAAGCAGCATATCCCAAAACCCCTTATCATCTATAAAAAAAGGTCCAAGCATCGGTTTTTGTAATTTTTTGTCGGGCTCTTTCGTCGGCGCATCTATTCACGACGTCCACTTATTTCCGTTGTATGCGCGTGAGGCAATTTATCGCATCAAAAAGAATTCCCTACTATATTGGCTGCATGGAATTTTGCGGTCGGATCCCTTAACAATACACCACTACTACAATGAATGCGTTTGATGAAGGTAATATTAGAATGCGATCTTGACATCAAAAAGAAAAACTACAAAGACCGTGGCCTTATCAACGTTTTCAAAGAAGCGAGAACAAATTTTTAAGATATCAAAGCGAAATGCAACTCTTCATGGCAACGTTTCCCTCACCAATGGGATTACAAAGATTCTTCCATAGGTGGAATGAAATGTTACCTTTGTGAAATTCGCTTTCGTAAGTCGCTTTAGAGCTACTGCGGAAAAAATGAAGAGCTCTCCTTGATTCGTAATTACGGCCAAAAATTTCTCATAAACCTTTCGATCTGAAAATCACAACAAAACGCCTAACAGTAAAGTAATGTCATAGAAGTTCTCTATTCATGGAGAGCCGTTTCGTTTGATGGCTTCAAAATTTCACTAAACGATCAATCAGCGGAAGTGAAATTGGTGAATGTTTTAATAATTACTGCAGAAAAATCGTGTCCCAATCCGGAAAACGCTAATTTTGCAGGAGTGAAAAGAAGCCATAAAGAGAGTGAACCAATCCAATTTGATATTGCAAAGATAGAACAAATTTCTCTGACGGCTTTTACGGCTTTTAAAATATAACTTTGAATATTTTATGAAAAAATCATAAAATACAGAACGCTTTAAAGTATAATTTGGCCTACGGAAGCCTCTAAATAATGAGAAAATTATGACTTTCAATGAAATTATGAAGTGCGAATAATTATTCGCTGTTTGGTAAAATTATGACTTCAAATTATGTTTTGGACGTGGTAAACAGTAAAAATCCAGAATTTTCCGGATATATTCCAGAAGATAAAAGGTTTTATAACTTCTCTGATCAAAAACAGCAAAATTTACTAAACAACAATGAGAACGTGAAATTTATTCGAAGAAAACTGCTACTTAATAAGCATTATGTTTATATGTGTAGATGTCGTTTTTTCTCGTCAAAATTTGTTCTTCAAAATGAAGCAACTAAAAATGATCAACCAGTGATAATTATTAACCAACGAGTGAAATTATAGTAACGAGAATAAAATACAGATCTTACCTGTAGCGCTACGTAGCGTAAGCAACTGAACTTTTCGAATACGTGAACCCTCAATGCCGGTTAATTTATATTTAAATCGAGTTGATTTCATTAATGGAAGTGAGAACGTCTTGATTTGCTCCTCAGTACATATTAGCAACCTTTGCGCACATGCAGAACCCTGTTTACACATAGCGTATATTGGGACAATACAATGCTTTAGAAACGAAAACAATACTTCCGAGAGAGGAAAAAAATTCACTCATTTGAATCATTCAATAATACTCAAAACTGAAATGAAACAGCCTTCATGCTTTCGTAAGACATAAATTAACGCATTACACTCTTCGTCCAACTTTGCAGAAATTGAGCACATCGAAGATGGTGCTCATATTTTATAAGGACCTCATCTATATTTTACTCTTTTCGAGAGGATCTTAACAAGGATCACAACAAATTCTCACTGAATGGTAGACAAATTTTCTTTACGAATTCGAACAATGAAGCACGACGCACATGAATTTCTTGCTAGTCGCCTTCAAAGTAATGAAGTATAAAGGCGAGAAATCACCTTTACAATTGGCGATCCATCAAGCGTTAAGCAATCAACATCAATAACAGGTGCACGATGCTGTAATCGAATCTCTTTTACAAGGACGCAAACATCTTCAGGACGAGTAGCATCATCGGCTATTGCGTACACCAGTATCAATCCTGCAGCCACATATGTCATAGCCCAAAGCCATCGGTTCAGTTTCCATTCGAAAGTTGTAACGCTTTTGGCAATTCTTTGCCTCACAATTTTTAGATTGGTGCATTTCGTTGGTTACGTTGGTTACTACGTCAACTGAGACGAGCCGAGATGTCTAGAAAGAATCAGTCAACACGATTCTGAGTCCACAACGATTTTACTTAGGCAAGCAAAAGGTACTGCCCATGGATAAAAAAAGAAACAGTATAGCAAAATCGTATTTACCCATGCCCATTTTTAGCACTGACGAAAAAGACAATCTCAGGATTAAGAAAAAGAAGATGCCTACGCAACAGAACTATTACAGCGAATAGCTGCACGTTTTCGAGCTCAGTAAATTTAAGCATTAGCGGCGCACATTTAATTAATCACTGAGAAAATTGTTGTCTTAGCACTAAACGACTGACAATGATAAAAACTGGTGAAAAAAATCTACCGCCGTGTTAACAGATGTGTTTGCACTCCACTGGCCTAGCTAAAGAGCTATCTTTTTCTGAGTTGGCCGGTGCACGGTGCATGAAAAAATTCTTTTCCACCTTCAAATGCTCGCTATTCTTATCGACATAAGTTGATCAAAATGAACGATCATATATGATGCCAACCTTTAATGTATAGCAACTTCGGGAGCCTAAATCTAAGTCACCAAGTTGGAGTGTAAGCAAGCACTCACCGTGCACAGAGACGACACTTCCACAATACACAATCATTACTGTGTAGAAGCCGATAAAGACAGAAACCTATGCGGAAATCATGTTAAAGTACCTGAATTGGTGCCAACCCAAAGACTATCGGTGCCCGAAGTGGTTGAAAGAATATTAGCGTGGTAGAACTTCATCACACGAACGGCCGACTGAAGAGGGTCGCCAACTGCAATCACCATGTGTGGCGCTTATGTCAAATTTTCTAGTATTGATACGTCAATCGATACTACATCGATTACTCAACCCTTATGATGCCGGACGTAACGCTGACATGCCTTGGCAGAATCACGCAGTATCTGATGTTATTTTTCTCGAATTTTTTAAATCGAAAACTGGATCAAATTAAGCTCATTTTCTAGTGCTCATTTCATCCACTTCCTCAACTGTATCGAGATTTGTTTTGAAAAAAATTCCAAAATTGGACTTTTACCATCAAAAATTGCATCCTTTGCTATTCTTGCTGACAGTCAGCAGGGACTGGCTGCCAACATATCATTTCCTACTGGAAAATTGCTGCCTCTTTAGCTGTCAGCTGTGTCATTCAATAACGACAACCACATTTATCGGCTAACGGTAAAATATATAGCTGCATTTAACCAAAAAAAAGCTTTCTCAATATTATAGACAACCAATGGCTTTCACCATACTGTTGAAATCTTTGTATTCCACTTTCTGCTAAGATCTGGTGCGATTTCAGCTTTCGAAAATACAACTGTGCTGCAGACTTCATTCAGAAAGATCTTGCAGACCGCGAATTCTATTGCACTTTTCTTCATTGCTTCGTCCGCTTCGTCCATCTGTCAGAAAGATACTTTTGGAACCCTCTAAAGCTTGAGACTGCTATGGGTCGAACTCGACTTTCTAAGTGAAATGATGAGAATCTCAGTCGGAGTTGTGCAAAAAGCGTTCCACATTGTTTGATTATCTGTTCATATTTGCTCCTAGCAATGAAATAAAAACGAAATACGAATAACAACAAGCTTTTTCATTTCCTTCCATTATTATGCAAACGTATCTTGAAAGAAAAGTTCGGTATCACTTAACTATGACTAATTCAATAAAACGCCTGCTACTTTAGATTGAGACTTTCAGAGAGCAATCATCGAGAAGGAGCAACACCCTCTCAGTAATTTACAAAGTAACAGACAGTTATGTCGCATGTGAGAACTGCATTAACACCTCAATTTACCCTTCGCATATTCGATAAATGGAGCATGGAAATTATATTTGTTACAATGAGTTTTTAAAAGCTGAAACGATTTATGAATTTATTTATGAAAGTAGAACATAACCGCAACGATACCATTAAGCGGTGCTTCTGATCGAGAAACGATTGCCCTCTCCACTGGTTTCACCTCATCGAGATCGTTATGGAAAGATGAGCAGCCAGGCTCGGATAGGTGCGAAGTGTCCCCCTAAACGTGCGAAGTGTAGCTACATTAAGGTCCAAAAGTGGCCGAATGGTCAAGTGGGAATAAACTGGATGGTGAAGAGCATGTTTCACGTTAAGAAAACCGTAAAATATTTCAGAAGTTCGTAGACCGAGATATCTGGCTCAGTAATATCAAGCCGTCTTAAGAAACTATAAATTTATCGATGTTGCTCGGGCTTGTGCAGCAATTTCGACAAATACACTGAAGTGACAGGACTGAACAATGGTAATATAATGAATGCTTCCTGCAAATACATCTGTCATATAAAAGCAAGATCATATTGCCCATCTCCATTGCATCGACTTGCATAACTGCGTCAATCCCGGAACTGTGATCTCGAAATCATAGGAATAAGCAATATAGCAATTTTGAAATACTTACCTTACATCGTTGCAAAACAAGAGAGGCTCAATCAGCAAAACCTACGGCCATAAATCTAATGCACGCAAAGGCTCAGAAAACGTACTGAGAATAAAAAAAACCCGCAGAAAAAAAAACGTTACAGCATTCATGGACAAGACAATCAGCAAAAACCTGTGGATTTTTCTTCTTCCTTCGAAATGACTGCCGAATTGATTTCTTCATACTTTTAAATCGTGACAACGCACCATTGAGCGTATTCGCTTCAAGCAGTTCTATAGAAAACAATATTACTGCATAGAAAATGAGGTGAAACAAAAGTAATCATTAGTAACTGTTAACACTTCGTACAATGGCCTCGTTAATTTTTATAACAGCTAAGACGGTGGCAGCATAAGGTGATCATATTCGTTTCACATTGCCTACAAAATACATATAAAAAGATAACTGCCGTAAGAGTGAAGCAACCAAGACAGTGAGATCATCAAAATGAAACATATGAACGCGGGAATTCTTTCCATTTTCCGTGAAACTTTTTAAGGCTCACCAACTTACAAAGTGAAAGAGGTGAATAAAATTAATTAGCTAAAAAAATGTCAACTACTGTCAATTTGTAGTATTTTCCAACATGTCCATATTGGTCGATTATTACGCAACTCATCTTTCAAATTTGCCCGTTAGAGATATTTGAATAATGACGAATGGAACGGAGGCGATATGCAAACTTTTCGTTCTTGAGCATTCCTTTTTGAAAATTTCATAAAGCGATGAATGTTAGGACATTTGAAGGAAAATGAATGCGAATAATGCGGATAAACCTTCGGCACTGAGAAGACAATTGCGTATAAGGGTTGACTGAGTTCTGAGGTCGCATAAAACAAACCCATATTCACAACCAAAGCCAAGAAGATTTCGCGAATGCAACGAGCTCAGCGCTGTTACTGCAACCGCCGGTCGTAGTTGAACAATACAACTGCAATAAGGACAATTTCCGTAGAGATCGTGAACATATTTCAAATACGATATGATCTGGAAGCCCCAATAAAACCTCCAACTTCTGAAGAATTGAAATGAGCAAGCAATAACTGAATTGTAAGAGGGTGGTTCTATTGAGGTTCAAACAATATTGAGGAATATTTACACAAAACAATGAGAATTATATTTGAAATGTTTTAGCAACGGTCTAAATAGCTTTGCTCGTTTAGCATAGAAAATCCATTTAGATGGAATTTTTGTACCTAAGTTTCTAAATTATTTGCGAAAACTATTCATAATAATGATAAACATTGTCTTATTTTATGTGAGCATTTCCTCCTATGTGCAGTAACTTTCAACCTCAAATATTTCGCTTGAAATATATTTCAACTTAGTCTGGAAATTTCAAACGTTAAATTTTAAAAGACTAAAACTTTCGGCTTCCAACAACTATACTTCATTTTTGAAGGAGATGAGGGAAAACGAATCTAAATTACAATCCATACAGCTCATATATATTCTGCTGAAATTAAAAGCTGAACAGTCGTTAATGTATAACTGGAGATTAGGGAATTCTGATAAAATAAACCTTTGACCGTCTTCTGTTTTATATGGTTGATATCCAATCGGATATGCGAGGGGTGACCTTCGTGGTGGTAAAGGCTGCATCCGATTCACCTCTGTAGACAACTTCGACGATTCCACCACTTCAAACAGTATCTGCATCGCAGAAGGAACCGTCTGAAATTATGCTCGAATATCGGAATACCAGTTGAGGTGAGAAAAAAACAAACAAATGAATCAGAGCAGCTGGTAGGAGAACCCAACTGACCAGCCAATTGCATAGCTTATGAGAGAAAAAAAAAAAGAAAAAACAGTGAAATGTGGAAAACAATACACGAAAAGAAGGACAGTCGAATGTTTGCCGAATTCATCTCAAGCCTTGCATTTTTGTGCGTCAGATATGATGTTGCTGTGATTTGTTCATACATTTTGATCACGCGATCACATATTTACGCATCTTAGAGGAACACCTACATTTACTTAAAGAAATAGACCTATAACAATACCGCTGGTTCATCGTCGATATCATAGACGAGCACGTGGCCAGCGCGACCACCCACAACGAGCCTGCCGTTGCTAATGTCGAAAAGCATCTTTTGAATAGCCAACCGCGGATCATCGCAGAAAGGATCATAAGACCCTACCTGAATTTCTAAGAGTCTCTTTTTGTGAAGAAGTCTGAGTCACAGCAAAAAAAGTGGAATCATAAGCAATTCAAATAAAACCTCATACGTGGCGATAGTAGGAAAAAATGAAGAAGTAAATTTCAAAGATCACCTTTCGAAAAGGAGGCCATTCTGTAGCCGCATTCAGATCGTCGCCTGATTCTGCCTCATCAGCTGATCCTGTCGAATCACCTAAAATAGCGACGAAAAATGAAAAAATTTCTTAATCTGTGAATGCATCACAATTCACTCTACTTCGACAATTTCAAAAAGTAAAGCAAAGATTCGACTCTCTTCAATTCAAATATTCGTTACAAATTCGAAACGCTCCGGACTGAGTTAATGAACTAATCAAACTCTTCCGCATCTCAAACCAACTGGCTTTAAACACCAGACGAAGAGCCAGAAGATTTCCTGTATGAGACGGGTGAACCTGAGCAGAAATTTATCTCAGTGAATCAGTGCACACTGATGGAAAGTTAAGAAATCAACTTCAACACTTTGAGACATCATACGAAAGGACTGCTAGCGTATTCTTCTCTTGACAGACTTCGAGATCTGGAAATGTGTATTTTGAAATGATGAAAATCACCAAGGCTGTAGACTGAGCTGCAAATTCCCCAACATATCAAATATCCTTGACATATGCCTTGCGGCAAATTTCGCATCAGTATCGACTTATAAAAAGTACAGTATGAGAAAATTCAAACTGCTTTCCTTAAGGCATTAAAGGAAAACTTCAGTAACAGCGTACTGTTTCTTAGCATTTCTCATGGGCTAAATACGTTCCAACATTTTGATGGACCAAAATTATGTTGAACCTAAACGAAAAAATGAGCGAATTCCGTGCTTTCGAGGCAAAGGAGGAACTGTTGTTGAATAACCTACGTTTCGAATCTTTTTCTTCGGAGTCGGCGTCATCAGTAAAAGAACCCTCAAACTCTTTTGCTGAATCAATCGTCAGCATATAGCGCAGACTTACGGATCCAGCACACCAAATCTTCACCATACCATTCTCATGTCTGAAAACGACATTGGAATTCTAGTTTTTCAGGCTTCAAAAAGCTATCCCACTTTACGATTTCCTATATGGTGACCAAGAAACCTCAGGCGTAAAAATTTTAATGCGATGAAAATATGAAGTAACTTGTTCGGTGTCTTTTTACCTCTACTCTAACATTTACCTCTACTTTTACCTCTCAACGCTTAACTGACCTAGCGGCAAGTTTAACGCCAATAAATTTCTCAAGTATGGTAATGGTTTTCCGTAAATCAGAGTTTATTGAGTAGTCGATGACCTTTTCAAAAAATTGCATTTGTTCTTAACAGAGACATCAGACGTTTCAGTCACTGAGAAATGATTGGACATAGAAGGTATTTTAACATAAATGAACATTTCAATGGTACGTCACTATTAGAAAAGTGTGTAGGCAAGCAACTTCACAGATATACAGGAAGAGAAAGGGTAATTTAAAAGTGGAACTGATTTCAGTCCATATAGGAAAAAGAATGCGAAAGTTCACTCTTTGAACTATTTCTTCACCACCTCTATCATCGACTTGTGAAATTATAGAAAAACCTCAAAAAAATGAAGATTTGATGAGAAAACAGCATGAAAAGGATGGTAAAAAGAGCGCGCTTTAAGAAAAGAGAAACCCAGTGATCAGAAGTTGTCGTCTTTCGGCGTTATTAGCAGCGCAAAGAGCCGGTGGCTGGATATTAGATCCCGCAGTAAGTGGCCATGGGTTTTTCGAGGCGCTCCTTTTCTTTTGCACATCGCTTACTTTTACAAGAGCCTGAAATCGAACCAGTCATTTAATGAGCACGCATCAACCTATGGCAACACAACAAATATCCAAACATTACCCTTTTTCAAAAAGGTGAAAACGTTAGCCATGTTATGATGCATAACTGAGACATAGAGCTTATATCCACGTGAGAAATACCTTCAACCAAAATTAATACCGGGAACTTCGCATTAATAAACAAATTGAGAACTGCTGAATATTAACTCTAGCTTATATGGCTTACGAAGCTAAATTAGTGAGTATAAAGAATTGGAGAAAATCACAGAAACCATGCAGCTACAATACCAAAAAATTTGAAAAAAAGGCGCATAAAAAGAACATTCTTTGAAAACACCTTCCACACATGTTCTTCGATGTTCGAGCAATGAATGTTGCAGGTTACTCCAGATGAATGAAGTGAATGAAGATAGGGCAAATTATGCACAGGCCAACTTCTATCGCTGAGGTCAATGCAGACAATCTCTTGTTCACATAACACGACCAGCGCGATGGCTTTCGAAAAATCGGCCACTAAAAAGTAGAAATTAATTCCTATGAAACAAAATTCTAGTAATTTGTAACGAAAAATTTAATATGCTTCTACACTGGCAGAATTATGCGATGCTTTAAAATTCGTGTTTTCTAAATGAGAGCAGAAATGATGAACGATGATACGACTACAATATCACAAACATAAGGCACTGGAAACACTGCTACAAAAAACATTCATATCTTACTTAGTATGCTTTATTGTGATATAAGGACACATGAAACGAACTGAAAATAACGAGAAATACTGCTGTACCAACATACTAAACCTGAGAAATGTAAATCGAAATTATTTTATCTCATGGGAGAAGAATTTCTTGCAAGTGAATGCTGCTTCCAACTAGTTCGGCTCATTTTACATAGGTGCTTCATCAAGTTGAGCTAGCCGACCTTCTGAGAGCGACGAAAATCAATTTCGGATATGAGAGGTAATTTCTTTTAGAGCTTCAGTATTACAAGATATTAATTAAGTGATGGTTGAAACAATTGCAAATTCAAAAACACCAACAACAACAATGACTTTTTCTGCGTTTAGCGAAGTACGACAGCTAAATTCTGCAATCACACACAGAAATGTTGGTGCTACAGGAAGTGCATCAACAGCAAAGCAAAACAAGCCGAAATTTTTGACATACTCTCGAATTGCATTATAGCTAAATCCATAAAACGGAAGATGCGTAATACCTTTTAAAAATACGCACCATGGGAAATTTTGAACGTGTAGAGACAGTGAACAATAGGCATACTTGAGGAAAACCGTTACCCTTGGGCGACTGTAGTGACGGAACGATGAAGAAATCGATCACTGGACTGCCGAAATCAAATACAACAAGTTTACCTTGACGCATAGCTGCTAGTGTGTATCTGTCCCCGTATGAAGATCGTGGCATACCACCGCTATAGAATTTTATAGGCAATGGGCTGCTGCAAATAATTCCAGAACCATTAATAAAACATCCAGAATATACAGCTTATTGCTGTTCTAACCGTGCTGACTTCTTTCGTCACTTCTTGAAATAACTTTATTCAACATTTGCCCCAATTCTTAAGCGGGCGAAAGAAATATTATGAGCATAAAGCATTGCTCATTTCCCTTCCCAATAATAATTTAATTGTCCTCAACAATTCATAAAGTCCAAAGATGTTACAATTCTTAAAAAATTGCGAGCATTTGCATAAAACAACTTATGCTGGAAATATTTATAGCTATATACATTTAATATGAAATACCTAATGGCAGTAGCCCAACGCACTTTGCTGATAGACATACACGGGAAAGGGCCAAACGGAATGATAGATGGCTCAACTGGGGTGTCACTTTCTATCGACCATGTGTCCAACGACCCATCTGTATGCGAACAGATGAACTCCACCGCATCCACACTCCAAGCGATACTCTAAATGATGATATTTTTTGGAAAAAATAAGGAGTGAAATTTTGCGTCGTATAAGGAATACTGAAAATGATAACGCGTTTAAAGGAATGTTACAAAAAAACAAATAGGCAATGCAATTATTCAACAAATAAATGCGATAAATAGCGTCATTTAGTTGGATATGGTTCATTTTAATGCTGACTACTGATCAAATTGCTGCAGTACAAAAATCCATGCCAGAAAATATTATTATAGAAGGGTAAAAGCGCAAAGAAAAAAACTATGGGAAAATTCGAATATACTGCAGCTTATGAGAAAAGTGGAATCAAAACAGGTCTCAAAAAGATCATTGGAGGTATCCGAAAATCTTGAGCCGTCACTACTTTCAAAGTTCATATATCGGTTTTTCAAGGTGGAATTTCATTGAATCAAGGCGAAATATTTTATGCTTACCGTTATCGGCTGCTGTAATTGCCAATAACGAATAACTTGATGAGTGATCGTATTGTAGTAGACAACAGTAAGGCAATTGAATGCGATTAGCAATTTTGATGTATCGCTGGGGTTTACCACTATTTGATCAACCGACTTGACCTCACCGTTCAACGATGCCACACTAAAACTTTAACTTTTAAAGTCTATCACACTAACAACGCAATTTAGTTGAAGATAAATGAATTATTCAGCAAAGATTATATAGGATCGGTACGGCCGAATCGAAGTTTTGAAAAGGAATATGCAGTTCTTCAGATGCGAAGAGATTTACTGCGGAAGTTGATCAATGAATTTGCTATAAAGGAAGAAAAAGACCTTTCAAATAAAGTGAATGTGATAAACCAACCTCTTCGAGATGTTTTCTTCGAACAGCACGACCTCAGAAAATTCTAACGTCGTAACATGTAACGCGAAGATATTCCCTGTGACGGTCCCAACTAGTAGGCATGCATCTGAAGGCTCGTTGAGATTCTCCATCTCGCAACATGTTATTCGTTTCAATCTATAATTGGCATTGCTGATGTCGAGGACAACTTCACAAATGATAACCAAAAACAACGAGCAAAGAACGTGAAATGGAATTTTATACACTGAATTGGGAGCGGTTAGTTATCTTCGTTGAATTGATGATGTCGTGTAAGAAACGCCTATGTTGCAAATCAGCCCAAATGCCAAACCTATCAATGGTCCTTTTACCAAAAAAAAGAAACGAAATGAGATGGAACGAAATAGCAATATAATGCAAAAATTAAATTATAGTAGCAATCTGAGTTGTAAATGCAGATTTCTCATAATTTCGTGAGTCAACTCATAATTCAACCGGTGGTTATGCAATGAAATCAAATGATTAGCCTTTGCCATTGCACCTCTTTGTTCCGATGTTTCAGAAGTTACCTTGATTTGGGCCTTCGAAACGTAACGTTATAATCTCAGTGTTAATGCATGAATCCCTGTGTTGTTTTCACAGCTTTCGTAGCGTACACAACATTAACGAAACCAACGCGCTGCAGAAGCTACATTAAATGCACTGCGTTGAGCGACTTCTAATTTGCCACATTTGCACAGTGGTGATGAAATTTTAAGCACAAAGAATGTATGAAAGTTGCTGTTTTGAGGTTAATACAGATCTGATATGATGCAGCCTATGTGGAGACCACTGATTGCAGAAATAATATCATCATAACGGGCAGTTTTAAAATGACTTTACATTAGTAAAGAAGTGAAATTACGAAAAAAGCGTTTACAATGAAGTGACCTTTCTTCATGATTTGCCGTCGAACGCTCAACTAAATCACCGTTGAGTTGAAATTTATGAAACGATAGATCGGAACATAAAACAATAAGAGCACCAGAGCCAAGTGCGAAATACATATGCGAAACAGGTGTGTTCTTTGGGGTTGTTGAGTACCATTCAATGTTTTCCGAGCCGAAACTGCAATAACAAAATAAGCCTTAATGCTCAAAAAAATGATAGAATTACTGAGAAAACAAAAAAAAGCCAAAAATAAACGGAAAAAAGAACATAGAGATTGCAAAAGTCGGCGGAATTTTTATGGATTTATGAGTGAAAAATGCCGTACGTACGTTTTTAAATGATCGGCTAATTTAATCGTTAGTATCCTTTATTTTCCAAAAAAAGAGCATAGAAAATTACATATTTCGTCTCTTTTCAGAGTTCAATAATCAGAAGTGAAGAGAATTTTTGAATGGCATAAAACTGCAATAATTTATTCTCAAATAAATAAGCGATTTTTCTCGTCGAATTTCTTTACTTCTTTCGAGAAATCTTTATAGATTTGAAGCATATTGAAATGTGACAATAAACTATGCAAATTGAGCGAAAATGAGACACTTATGATTACTTTCTTACTAAATTGCCAAAGTACTAAATAAGAAAGATAGTGAATTTATTTATGTGAATTTTATTTTCAATTTTTTCGAAAAATGTCTGTGTATAAAGAAAATTCTATAGAAGAGTGTTTCATATTTTCAGATTTCCTTAAATATTTTATTGAGAGATTTGTAAGTGATATGAGGGTTTATATAATCAATGAATAAGTTATTTCACATTGAAGCATTAAGCAAAGTTGAAATGAAAGCTCTTCGAAATTTGCAGCACTTACATTCTTATTTCTCCATCACCCGTACCCACTGCCATAAGCCCAAGAAGATAGTCGTGTGCTAATGCACAAGCGTTCTGTGGAAACCCATGTCGTAAAGTCTGCAAATCAATTTAAACTGTAATTCCTTACAAGCAAAGTTTTATGGAGTGAAAGCAGCTTCTAATGCAGGTGGCTAACCCTAAACAAACCGGAAATGAAAACTGAATTCAGTGTTTCACTTCAAATATTTTACGTACTCGCCTGAAAACAGTTAAGGGTTTAGTCAGAAAGACGATACCTTTAGTGGAGCAAATAGTGAATAACAAAAGAGTGTGAAAGTATGAAAAACATACAGGTGTGAATTTAAAGAAGTTGTGCACATCTTCTGGTTTGAATTCGCCGGTATGGTGTATGTGACTCCGCAGAAAACGCAGCATCAGACAGCTGACATCCAACACTGAAAGCATTTATTTAAAACTTCAACTTATCTACAACAGGGATACACATAACGCGAGTGGCACTGTAAAATATAAAACTCCGAGAAAATCGTTTACCAAATAATTTAACATTCCAGTTACCAACATGGCGCATTTAGCACCTCCTTGAAAAGATTTAGTGGCTATCAACTGAGTGAAAAATACTCATAGTTAGAGGGAGCAAATAAAAAGAAAGAGAGAATAGCAGTGAATATGACTACCAAATTCAAATGATCAATTCAATGAAGCTTATGAGGCAATATGATGCTGAAAGAAACGACTGCAAAGATCGACGATCCACACCATCTGCTGCATTGGAGTGCCACAGCTGTGCAATACGCCAGTTGCTTTCAGGGTCACCAGTTTCGTTTTCATAGTTCAACAGCTAAACACCAATAACTCCTAAGTCCACAATCCTCGATTGGCCACAATGAAACTGTTCATTTGAACTGTTCAATGGAAACATCTTCAAATTACAAATGAGCAATCTACACAGAGAGAGCAAAAAATAACCGCCTATGTGACAAATATTTAAGCGTTAGCAAAAAATGAACTTCTAGACGAAAAAAACAACAGAATTCGATCGAGCAAAAGAAAGACTCAACATACAATAAAAGTAAAAAAAAAAGACTAATGTTGCATATAAATGAGTCGAACAAATAAGCAAAATAATTCATTAATCTCCTCATGTGATAGCTGCTAAAAAACTGCATAAATTGTAGAAAATTGCTCGTAATTTGGGAGCCAATTTCTATGCGAATTTCAATGATAAATAATTTCCAGGCATATTTTAATGAATTTCAATGCATAAATTATTTCAAATGAATAACATAACGTGAAAATGAAGCGATAAATTTCGAGATTATCCGACTATCACCATTGAGAAAGCGTTTATTCGTGCATTCATGGTATTGAATAAAGGCTTCTCTAAAATATCGTCTATTAAGAAAAGAAAATTGTCGTAATTTTGTTGACCGAATTGAAAGCACCGTCTAATTTCCAAAGAAAGAAAATCATATTTATGGAAATAAATCCTCGTAAATCCTATAATTTATAGAAATAAATCCGAAATAATTCTTTACTCGCTCTGATTTGATATGCCTCACCTGGAACAATAACATGAAAAATGGAAACGGATGAATTGAATAGACGATTTGTGAATATGGCGATATGAAAGCTTTGAAATTGTGACGGAGATGAAATATGCAATCATTCAAAATGTGAAATCACTTCCACATATGCCAACTTCATCGTCACATTAATAATTATTCCTATCGAAAAATATATTATCTTACAATTTCACTTACTCTCGATTTCTAGCACTATTTATGAAATCATTTTTTTATTTCACCATTAACCATATTCTGGGCAATTATTCATATTCAGTGGGCAGATATTTTTTCTGAGGAATTTGATTTCTGAAATTAAATTTTTCTTAAGTATCTGCATCATACTGAGTTATCCAAATAAATAACAGCATTGTTTATGCTAACATTTCTCCATTTCTTATCAATAATAGAGGAAAAAAGTTCTGGATACAATCCACGTATATATTTCATTGTGCACTTAATTTAATCAAGTAAAATATGGCAATCAAAAATTGGCGTTATAGTGATGTATTCATTCATATATTCGTTAGGGATTATTTGTAAAAACACAACAATAAAATATGGAAAACGACCATAGCCAATAACTGAAACGGCATTGCAATGCAGCATATACTCTTTGCTTCGTCAAAGAATGAATCATCGACCGAAACCGGTTCCATCGAGTCTTTGGAAATTTCGTAACGATACACCCCTCTCACAACTGATAAATCAACCGACAGCGTTTATATTATGAGGTAGTTTCTGAAGAGAATACAAGGGAAAAATCTTAGTTATGAAGGGAATTGATCGACTTTTTTTTAATTCCATAGCATGTATTCATTGAACTCATTATGATCAACTACCGAATGAATCCACTCATTCAGAAAGATATTTCTCCTTGGTGACTGATAAATTTGGAAATTTATCACAACAACGATGTGACATACTATCAGTAGTTACCAGTAAAATACGACCACATTGATTGTGTATTATTTTGTCCTTTTGATCAGAGAACTTTACCTTGCTCTATATGGATTTAACGATGAGTTTTCTCAGTCAGTGCTATTATACGCAAACACAAAATATGCAGTGAATTTGTTACCTTTAGATAGACAGTTTTTTTCTCAGTTTTTATGTGGTAATTTTTCATTTGTACATTTAAAGTCAGAAACGCTTTGCAAGGGGTTTTTTTTTGACAATGAATTAAGGGGATGATGAGAGAGGATTCGAAGTTCTAGGATACCCGCAAAAATTATAGGTACCACCAAGGGGCTCGGTGATTAATTGGGATAGAGAAAATGATGCAACTGCAATGATCGTATATTCTAAACAATATACATTCATACTCTGGAAATTTATAAAACGATGGAAAAAAATTCTATTACAATTCAGGATGAAAAACAAAAGTGAAACAAGTTGAACGAAAGAAAGTTAAAATTCGAATGGATATTGCTTTTACGTGTAAGATTAGGAAATAAATGAGGAATGCACATTTTCGTGTAATCGAAGCATTTGAGAAAAAATCCACATTATTTGGGAGAAATCCACATTATTTGGGGGAAATCATTTGAAAAAAAACCCACATTATTTGGGAAATTTTAAGAGAAACTATTACTGAGCGGGTACTTGAGCGAGCATTTAAGATAAATAGAAGAACAAAGAGAGTATTTGTTGAGGGATAACGATACGAAAGAGTAAAGGAGAAAATCACTGATAACAAATCTTTTACAACGTAGAAAAAACTTAAATTCCTTAAGAACGATTTCATATTTCGTTGGTTTTTTTTATCTTTGCAAAACCAATTTGCCTCGACATATTCGTCACGGCTGAACAAATACACCGTAGCAAAAAAAAAAAAAAAACAAAAATGAATGAGGACTAAAAATATGCAAAAATAAAACGATTCAGAAATATGCTGAGATGTAGGCTATAGAAAATTCATCCCAGAAACGAAAATCAAGCGTTAGGATGAGAGAAATCCTCCTCGAATTAAACGCTCGTCCAAAATTTGCATTTCTCGTTCAGAGATGAAAATTAAGTTAAGGCAAATTGAGAACGAAATAAAAGGAACGACGAAATGCTATGGAAATTGTATGCATGAAGAATAAATGACCAGTGGGATTTGCTTATCGCAGAATGTATCTTTGCAAGAGTTACATCAGATTTTGAGGAATTCTAATGCAGAAAAAGAACAAAAAACAACGAATGTTTCTAAATTATGAGCGGATTTTATTCCATAGGGACTGCACTCCAGTGGAGGAACCGTCCTTAGGGGGATTCAACTTAATGAAAACACTTTTTTAATGTAATTTTAAAACTGTTTCAATAAAGCAAAAAAAGCTTCATTGCAAACGGCATTGTTTCGTCATCGTTTCACATTTCATACCACCTCGAAATAATTCCCGCAATGAATTCATTTGCACGTGAAAAACGATAGATAGAACAAAAATGAAACCAAAAAAATGTTTGTAAAGACATGAAGAGGGAGTGGATTGATTGTTCAGCTAGTATAATATGGAACGACCTAACGGGTGTGAGCAGAAAATAATGCTGCGGTCTGGGGACCGTAGCGCTTCCTGATCGATACAGGATGGGTGCCGCCGCTGTGCCGCCGCATCGCAGCGTCGCCTCTCTCGTGTGCAAGAGCAACTATTCTTAGCCCCCCCCTCAACCGGTGACGCGTCGCCATCATATAGCCATTGTATGATGATTATCCCGTCCACACATCCGATATCGCAGCTAGTCGCTCTTTCTTACTCAGCAAGACAGTTATGCAGCTAGTTCATCTCAATCCGAGCTGATTCATTCACGCATCATTCGAAAGTAGAATCACAACAATCGAGATGCATTCATTTATGCGCACTTTGAAGGTGATTTTCAGCACTCATTCAATTCTCCACTAATCGATACAACGTTAAAATGCTGTTGGTATTCATCGTATATGTAAGGAGAAAAAGACGGAAGAATAACGACAGAATAATTTGATAATGATTAAAAAGGGAATTGCAAGAGAAATCCTCATAAAAAAAGACTGCCTACGAATGACAAATCGATGTTTTCCCAATCATTCCTTGAAAAAATTGGCCAATTCATTGTGGTTTTTAATTAATTGTAAGCTGTTTCATCGATATGTCGCTAATCGTAGGTGGGCGCTGATAAAAGAGTATTTAGTACATTTGTCGAGCGCCTTTTAAAAAATGAATGGAACAATAATCGACGCAGGTCTCAATTTTCTAAAATTCCTTAGTTTTCCGGACAAAAAGAAAAAACACTGCAGAAGTTTTCTCACCTCAGCGATGACTTGCTATCGTTTGTTTGCGAGATTTAGCAAAAGTGAATTTTGGAGAAACTGTTGTCAAGAATGGGCTCTACTCGATGAACTTCACAATTGAGTGGAAAAATTGCCACCCTTTTCATTTTCCTTCGATCAGTCGTTCATTTTTCTTTTCGATCACTCGCACTTTGCTGGTTTCTTCTCTGTGATAGCCACTATTTGCGGGTGATAGTTTCACTAAACCCTTTGTTCTGTTGTTCTCGTTTTTCATAAACGGAAATTGAGTTGTTTGAAAAAAATCCGCTCACACCAATTGCATTTAATAAAATTTCAAAAAGATTATAAGATGAATCGATTCCATTGAACTGCAATTTCTTCCAGTCGCTTAGATATTGAGGAAATTTGAACTCATTTATTGAGAAGATTATTTCATGCACGTCATGGAGATATCATCGAAATTCAACGATCTCAGCATTTCGTCCTTTTTGCTTAAGGAGCGGCGCTTTAAAGTGAATCAGTGCGTAAAAAAGTCTCATTAGTCTATGGAATGCCTTTGTATATAGCCTCCTCTCGAAGAGAAAAAAAAGCGTTATTTATCACTCCGTCGATCAATATTCCTCGTAACGATGTGTAGAAAAGAATGAGAATAATGCTTACTTGCATACCGATATTTTATGCGCTAATTTAAGGGCTCATGAAAGATTACAATGGACCTATTACTGGACAAAATTGATAACATTTGAAAAACGCTACGAGAAAACGAACTGAGATAATAATAAAAGGAAGGGAATATAGGTGAACAGTTATCAACGTAACGTAATATTCTCTACGATCTTTAGTTAACAAAACGACTGACGTCAAGTCAACACATTCACGATTCGTTTCGATGGGCAATCAGTCGCCTGCTGAATATACACTTCCAAAGTTTACCCACCCTCCCACAGCTAAACATTCAAATGTCAATAGACTGCTTCCGATCAGTGAAGCAGGATATTTCACAGATGCAATGAACTGCACTAAAAAGCGATTGAATATTTTCCACATTGGGAAATGAAATTTTTACGAGCGTTTAAGAAATGATCAATAAGGAAAATCTCATAAGATAAAAATCTAAGTAATGATCAATAAGGAAAATCTCATAAGATAAAAATCTAAGTGGAGAAAATATCGTTCAATAGGAAAACAAATTACTACTTAAGCATTAATTACATCGTTTAATTATACTCTTTTACAAACGACAATAAATTCCTCAAATGGTAGCCAAAATGTTGATGCATAACGAAAAAGGTATGTAGGCATTGCACTAGTGCCGAAGATAAGAAAACGCACTAAGCGCCTCTTAACAACGTGAGTAGCCGAACGCCAGTGACATACGTATTCCATCGCTTCCTCAACTCACCTCACTCAAATGTTGACGTGTAACATCTCATCAATTTATCAATAGAAGCTTCCTCTTACTTTTTTCATTCGCTCGGAAGACAACTATCTATGAGCAGAAAGCTTTATCCGATACGATTCTCCAGAGGGCAAAATTTCCACTGAGTGACGCGTTCTTTCGTTTCGAATTAACAAAATCGATGTGAATAATTTCAGTGAATGTAATCTTGTTATTTCAATGATACTTAAATATATCACTCATTAAGTGGATCATCCTACCGTCCATGAGTGAAATTCTTTCTCACACATGAATAGTTATAGTTCTCTTTGGTCGATATTCTCTCTCTTTCGTTTAGTGCCGTTAATCATTGATTTGCTTTAACGTTGTTATCTCATATAGAACATATTATAACTAATTATATGCTGACTTAAATATACCCTTTGTAAGGATTTCCTTATATATCAAAAAGCTGACAACATTTCTTTCAAAAATTATATACATAGGGGGAAAAATGTGAAACAATATTTCCGTATTTCCCTGGCAACCGTAACGAGCGAACACGATGTCGCCGCGTTCATGAATTCGGCGAAAAAGATCATCTGGGAATGTTGACATGCTGTACGCAGAGGACAAGGACGTCGCTAAGGGTGCCGTTATGGCAAGCAGCCAATACTCTTGAAGTCATCCCTCTACACGTAGCCTATTTTTGTATCGTTTTTCCTCTTTTATGATCGTTTTTGTTGTCGAAAGAGCTTTGTTTGATTGAAAGTATGATGGGAAAAATGCAAATGGTTTTTGCGACGCTTGGCTTTTGCTGCTGTCTTCATCTCCTCATTCAATGAATTCGACGATAGTTGTGAAATATCTCCGGTGCTTTATTTTATAGTTTCCTCAAAAAAATCAGAGTACGAAAAATTAATTTCTGGATGGAGAAGCAGCGTTCTCCATCCAGAAAACCCGTCCTCTTTCAGGATTATGTGCTCTTTTTAATCGTATTATTGATAGCAATTTATTGTTGGCGTTTAGAATTTGGCTTCATTTACATTATTTTCATCGCCAACAATATGTGCCTAGCAATTATCCTCATCATTCTTTAGTTTCAAATTTTGTTGAAAAAGCCATTCATCTGTTATTCGGCTAATCCGCTTATACTGTATGCTTGCGTTTAAAAATACTTAAACGCCCCATCTCAGATATTTCGGCTCTCCATTCCTATTATCAATATTCTCGTGTTTCAGCATTTCATCCAGTTATTCTTTATATATATATATATATTATATAGTTCTTCAGCAACTTTTTCTGAAGCATTTTCTGAACGGACAAACTAAAAACAAATGCTCATCATGACGTTTGAGCATGTGGCTAACGGACGTATACAACAACGTTAAAGGCATCTTTCCAATTGACATACGCCCATACTAGACGAATGAAGAACCCAACGTTATCGTGAAATTCACTCTCAACTCTTATCAAACTTCTTCGATCTTTCTCGACAGTTCTGCTTGACTTTCTCAATCCCTGTGTGGTACTGCAAGCTTCGCTTATCTCACATCTGCTCTCTAAAATTGGCGCTCCTTATATCTTCCTCCTCCCCACACCTACCATCGGAAGACATCGGCAACGTCGGTTCGCTTAAGCTCAGTTCCATTCGTGACTGAGATCCGATTTCGTCAAGGCCTAGCAACATTATTGTTTCGTTGTTGCCGCAGCCGTCGTGCGTCCCCTATCAAAATTTAAATTCCCATACATAATGTTAAATAGCGATGAATTTTTGCTAGTGTGGAGTGACAAAAAAGTGGTTACGATGAGTGCCAATAGGTGCTGCTTGATCTTTATACAGCGGATGTTTCATGGAAAGAAAATGACTGCGACAGTTGAAGTTATTTAGGTAGAATGATAGAGTAAATTGAAACATGTCGAGGGTTCTTGTAGAGACTTCTCTAATAATCGAAAATTGACTGCTCTTCGTGCCTTTAGGACAACCACTGCATGAAATTCTATAACTGTGATCAATAAAATTAATGTCACAAAACCATGCTTGAAACGATATTTTTCTTTATTTTTTGATGGAATCGCGGAAGTTCTCAGCATCATTAGGTTTACTGATTCGCAGAAGCCGTTTGAGGTAAGCAGGTAGCTGACGAATTGACTCTGTACGGTGTTGGGAAAGCATCAAAATCAGCATTAACAACAACTTTTACTAGAACAGGTAAACAATTATAGGCACACATCGATGTATGAAATTATACAAGAAAAAGTGATCATTTGTCCATAGCAACACCAAAATATGTCAGGTGGACCAGTCTGTTACAGATCAGGTGTGAACAGTGGGCCATACAAGCGAAGCCAGAGAAGTTCAGTAGCATAAAGATAGGATAAACGATTACCTACCCACTGGTCGTGAGGCAAGTCTGAGCCATAACAGGGAGTGTGTAAAAGGGGTTAATGTGCTTATGTATTCATCCCGGTTCCGAGACTGGTTTTAAGTCTAAGTACGGATGTTAGGATGTGTGATGTGGTCGCGAGCAGCTTGCGGTTCGACTGCGGGATCGTATAAGCGATTCGAGCTATCCGAGCGCCCTTTCATGTTTCACTCATTCGTATAAGCGTGCAAAACTGTTTGTTCCTTATGGCTGTGTTGTCTCATAGTTTGCTCAACCGCAGCTCGACAGAAGATGTAGGTCTTCAAGGAAACCCAGGGGATCAAATGTGTCAATGGAGCTGACCCTTACAACTATTCCCTTCGAACAGTGAGCAAAGTGTCGCATTGGCATAGGACGATAAAGACCATCAGGCACAGCTGTCACTGAGAAACTTAAGGAAGCGAAAAGAGAGATGGGAAGAGGATAAAAAGCAATCAAGTTGATTAACTTAACGCTAACGAAGACTTGAGACGGAAATAGCCGCCTGAAACTATCTCCGACCACTAGCAAGGAATCGTAGGTTTTTAAAGCCATGCTTAAGCAAACAATAATTTTTTTTCGTTACTGCTGATAAAAACCTCCTTTGGCCTACTGAAAAACTCCATTTCAATTTTTGCTATAAAACATTCTAATTGTGTTTTCCTAAATGATTTTCTGCCTGAAATAGCCAATACAAATAAATAACAATAAGAGACACATATGTATATTGAATATCTGGTAGAGAATAGTTGGTGACACTTTGTAATCTTTCATCGTAAAGCATAGTGGCAAATTACAATTGTTTACCTCATAAATAAGTGAAAAGGTGAGCCAGAGAAGTTGCTTCGTTCTTTGTAAATCTATTGCTCAGATTAATGGGCTGCCATTAATTGCAGCAAGTAATCGAATCTGCTTCAATGTATTTTATCCTCACCGAACGGATTATTGATGCAAATCTCGCACAAACGATTTATCACTGATTACTGCAAAATGTAGCCTTATCAACTATATTTAAGTAATTGAACTCTTTTCTTAGTTGAGAGGTAAAGTTGAAAACTGTCACGAAAGACTCTAATTCATGTTGTAGACTATATCTATTAAAATTCGTATCTCAAACAATAGTGATTCCGAAGTTCACATTAATGATTAGTCAAACATATATATATGCATAGTGCATAACTTAGCAGAAATGAGCTTATCTTATGCAAATTTATAAAAACGCATAAGAATACAACAAATTAAATGCAGATCATCCACATTGACTGCG
Source organism: Parascaris univalens (assembly GCA_037576465.1). Taxonomy (NCBI): domain Eukaryota; kingdom Metazoa; phylum Nematoda; class Chromadorea; order Rhabditida; family Ascarididae; genus Parascaris; species Parascaris univalens. The sequence goes on along the minus strand of CM075173.1, from coordinate 70,773,620 downwards.
GTTTATCGGCCATCAACTATTACCAGAGACCGCAAACCACCGTGAATATGCTGGTGGAATTATGAATAAGCATTAGCTGAAGCATGGAAGCGAGATTGGGGGGTATTTCTTCTCATACTAAGACGGTTACTCTATACTCACCATAATGTTGAGAAAATAAACATCTGCACTTTTACTTTACTTCATTAAAATGGCCGTCAAACTATTGATCAAATAGGTTTACCTGTCCACAACTCGGAGACGGTGCCATTTAGCCCGTTTTAAGTCTCACTTAGAATTTTTGACTTCAAAACAAAAATGTGAAAGTGTATCATTGAGAACATTTTGGATTGGAACCGCCTCTTTACTTTGAAAAATAAAAATGCGAGCCGCTGCAAATGTTTAAGCAGATAAAGTATTGCGTGATCAACAAAAATGTAGACATAGCGAAGTGAGAGACACCTCTTAGCGTGCGGAAAACTTTGTTCTGTAGACACAATCGTTATCAACCTGCCCTGGAAATAGGTCTGCCTCACGAATGTTAATGACTAGAAGTAATCAAAAATCAGCAAATAGTGCAAGTCTATAATGACCATACTTCCGAATGGTACCCTCTAAGGGTCCTTTTTAGGAGCTAAAATTAGATGCATGGATAAAATTCTGGAAAGAACTAAAGTTTAAAGTGCTAAAAAGATTTGTTAATGAGAGTTTCGGTGCAGTTGTGGCACATAAATAAACAGCATACGAACAAATAGCTTAAATGAGAGGATGGAATTCGAAAAGCTCTCATAATTTCACAATTGCGGAACCGCAGATCAGGTTTAGGCATCGTATCCGATGCGTACTCGAATTGCCCTACTGTGGAAAATTTAGAATTTTTTAAATCGTCTTTGAGTGAGGCGCACCAGATAATTTATCAACCAAAAAAGCGAATATAAAAAAATAAAGAAGAAACAAGAACCTATTTTCACTCACAAATGTTCAGTAATGAACTTCACGTATAAATGAGGCGTTGTTTGCGTCTCTTTATTCAATCCATTAAACAGTTATGGAAGTTAGAAGTGCCATTCTTATAACTGTTCTCACTTACCACGCACATTCGTAAGCGAGTTAGAGGAATTTCACACTTCAGGGAGCTGCTCGTTGAGGATGAGGCCCTAAGTAGTCAGTGAAGTACGAAACAAAGAATGTGAACGCAACACCACAACAGATACCTGAAATAAAAGGTGTAATGTTGGTGCAACGTGTTGATTGAGCTTTGCTTCCAAGTGAGGAAGGGAAGCCTCTTGGGTAATTTAAAAAATGTCGGACATTTTTCTTATTCACTAATCGCACATTTAAAGCCCATAAACATTAGTTTTTTGATTCTCTATGCGCTGCCTTCGTGAGTTTTGCTTACCCCATATGAGTATGCATTAACTTTCCTTCAACTCAATGCTTAGATTCAGGAGCATGCTCGCATTTACATATAATAAATATACATTAAAGTAGGAGATGTGGTGGAAATTCCACATCGAAAAATAATGCTATGCATTATAGCGTTAAAAAATTGCCAGCAAAATAAAACAACGAACCCAAAATGAGGAAAAATGCAGACATCATACCAGCGACAGATGCCTTCGATTTTTCCACAGCTCTGAAATGAGCGAGCAGCTATAGAGAGAGTGGTTATGTTATGAGATTGCGTTATAAAGGAAAGAAAATCTTCTACAGCAGAATGTCTCACTGTTTGCAGTATATTTCCCACTGAAGCAGTAATAATCACGGTTGATCATACCGTTAGACACACATGCGGAACGATCAGGGGTTTAACAAGCACGTATGTCATCTGTATATATATATATATATATATAAATAACAGAAGTAATAAAGTAATAAGTAACGAACGTAATCACCTATATATATATATATATATATATATATATATATATATATATATATATATGCAGCTTTCATTTTCATTAGCGTTTTGATGCAAACTGCGGACGGAACTTCACCTGTTCGTAATTTCCATTTGTTGCTTTCGGAATAAATCTGTCCGTAGAAAATACGATTTAAAATCATCGAGGAAATAGTCCTCTTATATAAATGTTCCGCTCTTACTGGTTAGGCTATTTAAGCCTCTTTTTGCGTGTGAGATCGAAAGATGAAGATTTCTAGCATTAGGAGCATTGAGGCTACTTCATCTATATAGACTATCAAACATACCTCGGCGCATACATCATACCCAGTGAACTGAAGTAACCACTTGTGAAAGACATCAACACTCCGAGAATGATGTATACATATTCACTGGTGATGTAGACTGGCCATGAACGACGTTGCGGTCGATAGTTACAGAACATCATCAACGGAATAAACAATAAACGAATCACAACCGGAACAAATAAAAATCGTGCAGACGGCTGAAATTATACCTTAGACAATAATGAAGAAAATGGTCTAAGCTAAAAATTTCGTTGTGACAACAGCTGATCCTTTTATAATTAATATTGTATTAGCACTCAATCGTGTAAAGAAATCAAATGCTGGTTAACTCGTTTACGGCTTGTCTAAGCTTATTTAAGCCATCACTTTATGCCGATTTCCTACTTTGAGGAGATGATATTATGGATTGAGGCGATTGTTGCAGCGCTTTGAGTATTTTTATCACCATTGTAAACTGATTCCTATAGTTTATATTGCCATGAAGCTAAGACACTTCAAACAATGTGTATGGAAAATGCAGTTCTAGGTGAAATATAGAGGGAAACGAAAAATTATTACATAGCAAGAAAGGCATACTCATTTGATTTGTGTGCCTGAGATTAATATTGCTGAGAAAACACTAAAACACCTAATATCATATATGAAAGATAGCAAAACGTAACATGTCATGTAAGAGCTGAAAATCGCCTATGAAGCGATCATGAAAACGAACCCATTGAACGAAATTGGCCACTGTCGACCCAATCAAAGCGAGTAGGTTAAACAGTAGAAAAGTGGTGATCGGAGTGAACAAAAATTCTACAAACAATTAAGGTGTTCCTTCTTATAGCTTTTTTAACTTCGAAAGAAGGCATCATAATAAATAGAAGAAAATTTAACTGATTCATAGCATAATGCGGCATTGGTCATACGACTAAAACCTTAAACTAGACTTCTATGCTCGATAAAAATTAATTAAAGTTCTAGATGGTCATTCGACTATTCCGATGCTGAGTGATGAAGCTTTAACAATTTGAGAAAAAACGCATCATAATAAATCGCTAAGTGAATCGAAGTGCTAGATCACCTGAGCTCACCTGTTTAGGAAAACATATTCACTAGTGAATCGTTGAATTTAATTCTTCGAAAGAGTTACCGACAAAATTTATCATGTGAGCAGTAGGCGTATTGTTGCTAATAATTCAATCGACTTACCAGGGATGAAAAAATTGTACACTCCATTTGCGCTATATACTTTCACTTCGGCCATAATAGCTGGGAAAATTGTTAACGTAACAAAAAATACGAGAAATACATTGAAGCATTGCATCCAAACCTGAATAATTAATGAACTGATAACACCTGATAATATCGATAAAGAGGCATTAAAATGTAAAAGAAGCTCAAAAAAAGAGAGAGAGAAAAAAAGAACTGAACGAATCTCAACAAATGCTTGCCTTTTTGAGTACATTTGTGTATAATTGAGATTTTCTTTCTTTCGTTTTTTCTGCCTCATCGAGATTGATATATTTTTCTCCTTCATTAATTTTCTTCTGATAATATCGATAAAATTCCTGAAAATGATCGAAGATTTCGCAAATAATTTTGGGTAAGATTTTCTCACTCACTCTATTCAAAGTTTTTGTGCAAAATTCGAACGTCTACATCATAGAAATCAAAATGTTGTGATTTGCACCCATAAGCGCTTTCCTAATTCAATACAAAAATTCTACTAAAGTGATTGCACAAAGTGATTGTATAAAAATTCTACTAAAGTGATTGCAGCTACAACCCATGTGTGCATCAACTTTACATAGTGAAAATGTTTAGGCAAGAAACACTCAAAAATCAAGAGCAATCAAGAATTTGATAGCGCAAAAAGTGGGTTTTCTTCTCGTCCATTCCTCGCCACTAAACAAAATAGATGGGAATTCCATTACCCCGAATGAAATTCACTGACCAATTTAGGTAGTAAATAGAAGCTGAAGAAGCATGCCACGACTGTAAGAAGTGATATTGAGAAGTACGCTAATGCGGCCAATTTTATCGTATCAGATACTGAAATCAATGAAATCACTGCTTTTTTCAACTTGTTAAACAACAACTTCGCAATTAGATGAAGGTTTTCATTTATCAAAACAATATAATCAAAACAACTCTAACTAACACTTCTAAATTAAAAACCAATAACTCCAGTGGCTATAATAAAATAAAATATTCTTTAACATTACTGATCGGGCAAAATGATAAAAATTTATTTATGCATTTACTATTTACGTGCACCTATTATATATATATATATATATATATATATATATATATATATATATATATACTAATCGTCTATTTTGCAACTCTTAATTTTTGGCTCAAAATCTGCTGTGAACCGCTTAATTCGGTCGCAAAAGATACCAACGCCTTCGAAAACAATCGCATCTAGAACTAATTTTTCCTTTGTTGATATTTATCAAATTTGCGTTTTATTTTCATGTTTCTCGTCGTTCGATTGCAAAAGCGAGGATAGAATAAAGAGAGTGAAAGAGGCCGTCATATTCATGCAACAAAAATTGGCAACATGGGGAACAACGAATTGTGTCGAAATTACTAAATTTCAACAAATGCGGATGCACATCGCCGAACTGGCCTCATAAACGATATTTTTCTTCCTACTCGAAGTTTAGTCGATCATATTTAGCTTTTCTGGCATTATGTTTCTCATTCGCAGATCTATTCATCACATTTAAATGTCATCCATCTATTAGAACTTGTTGACGTCCAAAAACGACGAACGCCTTCATGAAATCGAAATCCCTCAAAGCAACGGAGTTGAAAGACACACTGTGGATGTGTGATTTGAATGAGACGCAGTTTAACTGTATTTCAAATACTAAGTATACTGGATTCGATTATCTCAAGTTCAGCATCTCTAAATTCGAAAATCTCACCAATGAGCGTGAAAATGCTTATCACTGAGACAAAAGTCCCACATAGATTGTTGCCCAAAACAATCGCATTGGTAAATTGCTGTGGGAATGCCGACACAAGACCGTAAAGTGAATTTTGGTAGATCCCATTTGCTCCGTTCAAAATTACCACCGTTAGCATCGTTATGAAAAAGAATGCTGTCACCACTGCAAACATTCGATGCACTCTTTTCAGTAAACGCACTTCAAAAGGAGGTTTTTTTTTCGTTTGTAAAAGATATCAGTCGACTGAAAGGCGTTGGACTGGTTCAAATTTTCGGTTGGAAACACGTTTTGGTGGGGAGTGAAACATCAACTGTCATAGTTGCAACCTTTTCTTCCAAGAATATTGCAATTCTAAACAAAAACCATCAAAGTCTTCGGAATTGACGATCGTGTTAAAGTAAATGATTCTCTCTCAATTCCTAATGCTGGCAATTTCCTCTATTTCTCGAGCTGAACCCATGGGTTTCGCTTTATCGTTATTGGAACAAAACTAATGCTAGCGGAGATGGAAATGAAAATTATACGCAACATATGCTCTATTCAATTATTTTCTCCAGCTTATTCTTATAATCCTATTTAAATGCAGTGAAAGAAAAGTTTTCAGTACATTTGCAGTTTAGATTAATATAAGATTATTATTCGCGTGATAAACTTACTTTTCGAAGTATCGATAATCACAAGGAAAATCGTAATTACGCATATTAGAGCAATAAAAGTTAGTGCTGTCGATATTCTTTTTATGAGTCCACCCCTTGAAATCCATTGTTAAATTCAATAACGCGAAAATATAAAGCAATATTTTAATGTCCAAATTGTTCATGAATTCATTTTTTGGAAACGATCGTAAATTACTGCATTAATGATGGTCCTTGTTTATGATCTAGAATAAAGCGTGATCCGATCACTTAAGATCGGCCAATGATGGAGTCGTAATTAGTGATTTAAACACTTGAAGATGCTTCTGAAGTTCGAGAATTTGGAAGAAAAAACAAACCTCGATATTTCTCTATGATAAACGGACTAAAAAAATCTCAATATACGTATATGGATGATAATGTTGACAAATAAAATTTGACCTATAATCCTTTAACAAAACTAATAATTACTTTAGTAAATTAATCTTAGGCTATTTTAAAAAGTATATTTTTTAATGAGCATTAAATTACTGCTAACTTTGCCTCAACGAAAATATTGATAAGATTCATCAATAAGGATGGCAATTGTGAGCATATGCCAAGATAGCTGAAAAAATTTCTCGAATAAGCAGTCGAATGTCGTACACCATTGTCGTCCATTTCCATTAGTTTATAGTTAACAAAATACTGCAAGCATCATTCGACGTTTATTAGTTATTCTAATTTTTTTGGTAGCTTTATAGCTTTATATTGTTGATATGTACCCTAAAAACTCTAAGAATTTACTCGTTAAAAATATATATCAAATGAATCGTTTATATATTTTTTTTTTATTTATATCTTGTTGATATGAGCTAATCATATACTCTGTTCATGTATTTCGAAAAACGTTGTGTGAATTTTCTTTATTGTGCTCTTCGCGACACAACTGCTCATGGCTCAACTATTCTTGATGTAAATGTCGCAAAACTAAAATATCTCAGCTTGCTACCATAAGTATGAGAGACACCGCGCATTAAAAGGAACCCACTTCATTATAGTTTCTCCTCATTCAGTCGGATGAGAAATAAGTATATGCCGTTCTCAAGGAATTTTTCCCACCATTATTATTTATCGATTTTCACTTGGTGATCTCTCTCAAATAGGAGAATTTAATGTGGTCTATACTCAGCTTACCGCCGGAGCAATGGTGATGAACATATTCCAAGGCATAAGCGTTCCAACACCGTGCAATAGCATGATCAAATAAACGAGATGGTATTTGTCTGGTGGCGGTTTTTCGGTTAGCATACCTTCCTTCTCAGAATCAGCCACATCTAGAGGTTCACTGAATCAAGCTTTCATTGCAAAAATAATCAAAGAGAGGAGTAATTTTATTTAACGAAAATAACGCTGCAAAAAAAGCTTTTAACTCAAAAGATTTTAACGTTTCGTTCAAATGCCTTAGAAAAGGATCAATTTTAGAGGGCAAAAGAATATGAGAAGCGAATGTTTGTGATAGTCTGCAAAACAATAATGTATGGATAATTGTTCTTAGTCAGCGCGAAAGAGCGTGTAGACCTCGCAGAAAATTTTTTTTTTTTTTTTCAGAGAATCAGCGATACATATTTAAGGCCTACAATCACTTTGTGGTGACGTTGATGAATCGGCTTTCTCGACGTGTGCCGAAGCAACACCTTTGTTTTCCCCATCTGAAAACAGGAGCATTTTTTTGCATAAAACTAAAAATTTCTTATAAAAAAAAATAAAAAAGCACTCTATAATATAAAAAAATATAAAAAGCACTCTATAATATAAAAAAATAATCGCTTGTGAGACTTGAAAGTAACATATTTAATGCGGCATCGAAAAACAAATTTGCATCATAATAAATTAAAACTGATTTAGTTAGCATGTATCTGAGGATAGACCACCATCCCGTCTTCTAATACATCTGAGAACTTCAGCTAAATTTTCCGGCGCCTTAACGAAAAATTCATGCCAAAAGTGATTTGATTATTTAAAGATAGCTGGAAGAAAATTTTCCGCATTTTCCTCATATTGAAATATACAAAATCTTATTTTTTGATAACTCTGATTTGTGAATGAGCAAGAAAGAATTAAAAATTTAATATCATCAGATCTCGAAACCTAAAGTAAGCTCGATTTAGATTCCAATATGTCGTATCCGAGTGATATCAGTCAAGAAACTTGATATCAGTTTTGCAGAATCCCAACCCCCTGGGCAATACAATAAACATAAAAGCGAAAATTGATAGATAACTGAACGTCACTTGCAAAAACACCTCAGAAATGTTTTAGTATGATACTATAGGACAAAGGAAATTTCAGCATTTACTTCAACATTTAAATCAGAACAGTTTCCAGGTTGGTCAAGAATGTCTCCAATATGTTCGCTTAATTCCGTTTATGTAATTTTCACATGCATTTCATGGTGGTGATTATTTGCATGCTTTATCACCTTCGGTATTACTCTAATTTGAACTTGTATGACTTATAATTTTTCGTAGATGCGTACCTTGCTCGTCGTGGTTCATCGCACTCGTTCCTATTGAATGTCTGCAATGCTTGAATTAATTAGTGTTCCACTTCATTAGATTCAGCATTAAAGCATACTAAATAGCGGTAACTTATTTTTTTCATCGCATTAAATAGACATGATTAGAGGAAATTTATCTCATTTACTCTTGAAATTCAGAAACTCCAGACGCCTTTGAGAAATTTTTAGTTCGATGAAATATGGAGCTCGAAAAGTTCGCAAACGAAAGTGTCACCAAAGTTCGAAGACACACACTTCATGAACTCACTAGTTTCATACTTCCTACGTCACTGTAGCTAATATTTGCACATATGCTTCGAATTTTATTCATATATGTTATATTGCCTTTGGTTATTCTGATATTTTGCATATGTATTCTGAATTCGCATATTTCATATATCTGCATACTCAATTATTATATTTGCATAAATTCTCATTGACCAAATTTTCAGCTGCAAGATCCGCATGATCTGATTTCATTCATTTGCCACACACTTGAGCGGCTACGTCGTTGTTGTGCGCCCTTTAAATATTGCCCTACAAAAGTGTATCATTGGCGAACTCCATGCGTATACATACGTTTGTGCCTATCGCCAAAGCAGTTTCAACTTGCGATTAGCTAAAACCAAAGCTACAAAAATTAACGACTATGATATACTCGGCGGATAATATTTTATGTTGGTCTGTTTGCTTGAAAAACCAGCTACAAAAAAAGCCTTTTATAGGTTCGTATGAGCATTAGCATCAGTTAAAAGATTAAAGTTCGCAGTGATCATTTTATTTAAAATCAATGAAATGGTCAGTTAGGTAAGCGGAATACAAAAATCCCCATCGTATTAGTTCCTTATGTTTCTCCTATTTGCTTCCTTTCAAGTAATTACACAAACGATCACTGAAACTCATACAACGTAGTTAGAACGCATGAAAATGAAAACATGGAAAGTAAGGGAAATGGAGGGGAGAGAGAGAAGCAGAAACAGTGATAAGCCGATTGAACGTTAAGACTTTGAAAGTTTTCGACTTGCAAAGAAAGTGAGCAAAGTCCGCTAACAAACTGAGAATTTTACTAAGAATGTTTCTTCATATTCTCTCGGTTAAAAAAATAGAATTTTCGCAAAAATCCACTGAAATTTCGCTGCCATTGCACCGTGAGAACCTATGTAGAATTGTCGATCACAGTGCTATCAACTGATAGATTAGCACAAAATGGGGCGATACTTAGGAATCGCCTATTATCTGACAAAGATGTATTTGTAAACAGCGTAACAATGATTCCAGTTACTGCATCGTTTAAATAAACATTGCATTGAAAGGATGGTTATTAAGAATTAGGTGCACTGAAGCGTATAAAGACAGCTGTCAACATTATATGACTATTAGATGGAAACATTCACTCATTAAGAAAACATCCAATGACAAGGAGCGCTGCAGTGAAATTATTCTTTGATGAAATAGTGCATAAATCGTCTCTAAATGTGTATACTGGAAGGGGGTTGTCATGCTTATTGGGAAGACAACAGCGAGTATATTGCAATCGAGAACACTTTGGTAGAAATAACTGAATGAATCATACAATTTAGTCGTAAGATTATCCACTAAAATCATCGTGATATTATCCGCCCAGCATTGATTTTATGGCACCATCAACTTCAGCTCAAAAATATTTCTGTGTGAATTGGATTTCATTTGCAGGCAAAATCAAAATATTTCTTTCATTATATACCAAATTACTCTCTCTCTCTCTGTCTCTCAAGAAAATTGGGATTGCAATGCATAGACTGTGAGGCATAAAACACTGCTGTTCAAAAAAACAAACGGAAAAAATAAGCAATCGGAATGAGGTAAACAAACATGAAAGCTCGAGAGACGCCAAAAAGCATTGTTTGATAAAATTACAACGAATTTTTGGAGAAATATTAGCTAATATTAGTTACCGAACAGAGTAAATCACCCTCGAAAAGTGATCGTTGAATGGAATGAGAAATAAGGAGTCCTGATGTGGTAAGGATCGATAACAAAGCAGCAACTCATAGTAGCAAACGCGTTGCGTCAATTCCAATAAGAACGTCTCGTTGTTGAAATTTAACCGCAAAGAGCGCAATTTCCGTAGTTACTGAGATTAAGGAAATGATAATAAAAGGGAACTTCTTTTTGCAATTTCGTTTTCGTGTTGAATGAGCGCAGAACTATAAACTTTTGATAAAAATGAAGAAAAATATCACATAAAATATGGAAAATATTTGACGCAAAATGAACAAAAAACACTGATAATCATATGATAAATTACAACATTAAAGAGAAAATCTACATAATGCTTTTTGAAATAAAACCTAGCATTCGAGATGCCCTACACTTTCATATTTTGGAAAATTCGCCCGAAGAGAGGATTTCCTTGAAATTTCTATAGGTTTCTTTCGAAATCTATTATTCCAAGTAAAAGTCTTGATAGGCGTTGAGAGATTTAAATGAAAATTGAGCATTAGGAGTAAGTGATTGTAGGTAACATGACGAAAAGGTACAATAAGGAGCGAAGGAGAGGAGAAGAGCAATTGCAAATTCTTAACAAAGAGGAGAGCGGAATGAAGGGGTTAATAAAGGGCAAAAACGAGACTCCTAAAAATAGTCGCGTGGAATCATCATCACAATTAAGTCTCAATTTTCTTTTGGAACAAATTTTTTCGACGATTGTAAAATCGAAAGTAAGCCGGTGAATTTGAAACTGCAAAAAAAAAAGGATAGAGTAACTTAAACAAAAAGTAACATTTATAAATCGCTATACTAGGATATGTTTAATGGAAGTGAAAATATCGAATTTTTCATCTCAATTGACAAAAAGATCACTCTGATAGCTGCAAAAAAATTCCCATCTTTGACTCGTTCTTTGAGGCGATTTTCGCTTCAGAAGTAAAGATCAATAATCAAACCTATAAATACACATACATCTTCCTCGTAATGTTCAAACAACAGTAGCCGATAACTCTTATGCGAGCGATTGATATCTATTTGAAACACTAATCGTTTGGCAGCTCAAATATAAAAAGAAATTTTCCACTCATATTGTTCTTGTTTATTTTAATTATATGAAACATTATTAGTGATATTCAACGACAAACCGATGGTATAAAAGCATACACTAACACTACTTTACTTGCGCTACTCTCTTCTCACCTCAACTAATCCCCTCTCTCTTCAGAAAATAGCGAGGCTCACAAATAAACCTCTTCTTGTTACTAGGGGCGGTTAGCATAAACCTCATCTGCCCAATATCAGTTCTGGAAAGCAGTACGCATCGCTGTATGTCAGAAATTCACGAACAGTAAAACATAGTATTTTTTGCGATGAAATTCCTAATAAATCAAGACCTAAGAAATTAATCATCTCGTAATTTTTTGTGTTAGCTTCACAGTGATAAGATAATATCGAACAGCTTGAAATTTAAAGCAATGTTCAAACAAGATAGGTGTTTTATATGTACTAGTACAATCAAAATGCAATTGCCGACACGTCAATCAAAGTAAAACTTGACGAGAAATTATTCCACACGATCTGTTTACTTATTATATCGATTCTACTGTCATCTAAGCAGAAAAGCTGTGCGTATGGGCAATAATCGTTCGGGTGGCATCACGCCAAAGCTCTAGGAAATCACAAAATAGATCCTTTTATGAAATTTCTGTGCAATAAAATATTTTCCTGAAATTATGAAAATATTTTGATTAGGTTTGCGTGGTTTATTTAATTAAGTCATTAACTTGGTAGGAAACTTTCATTGGTGTCGAATCAGTTACATGCCATTTCGCCCATTGAAAGAAACTACTTTTCAGTTATTCATATTTCCATCTTCAATCAACTTTCAACATTGTTAGATTAATTTTTCCCATCTTCAGTTGTCTATTCACTCATCGCTGAGATGCATTTACAGACAAACGAACACAAATTCATGCCTTAAAGATGGGAGGAAGACGTGAAAAAAAATGCACAGCAACAAATCAGACATAGGGATATTTCGAATACCTCATTAACTAAAATAACTTAGCTGTCTATGAATGCAGCTACTAATTAACTATAAATACCTGAATTACTTCCTGTGATATTTCCTGAATTAATATTAAATTACCTGAGCAATAAATTAGTAGGGATATTTAAAGTAACTACAAAATTACTCAACAAATTCATGACTTATGCCATAAATATATAAATTACACCAGATGAAGCCAAGAAATTCCTCTATCAATGTATCCATACATTTTGTTATTGATTTGCTTTTAATGCTTTCTCTGCGATGTTCAGAATAAGATTACGAACTAATATGATCGTTCAATATTATAGAAGATGAAGAAAAATATGATAACATTATGGAAGAGATTTATAAACGCTTACAAAAATGTACCATCAAATTGAAAGTCGACAACGTAAAGTATGATAGATGTAAAGTGAACGAATAAAATTATACTATATATGTTACTACAATACTATTTTCGGTTAAAATTATACTATTTTTGGCTAAAAGTAATTTATTGATGGTTAATAGACACATGAAGAGAAATAACACATATCATAAAATTTGAGCAAAAATAGAATTTTACTATATTTTTAGTTGCTATATAAATTATGCACAAAAATTCATTGCAAATGATGCAACAAAAAAAAAACACATAAATGGAATACAATAAAGAGAGGAATATTAATGAAAATATGAATTAATAATGTAAACGAAAAGAAGAAGTCGGAAATAATCTAAGTGCACGATAAAGAAAATAAACATAAAATTACTATACAATGCGCCTACGACAATAGAAAATTGCAAAAATCTCTCCAACATGCAGGTGAATAACAGGTAGAATAACGTTGCTGTTTCACTCTGAGGATCGGTGAAGATTATATTGCCATAAGCGATGAGTTTACGCCGATCGTAAGGATCATCATAAACGTTACGAAAATTCCTTTTTGCGCTTCCTGGAGGGGAAATCACGTCGTAAACATTGACAATGATGAGCCTATTTCCCACGAAGACACTCAGAATATCTCAGCACAGTTTTATGATTTACGATAGTTGTGAATAATTGCAGCTGTGGACCGAACAAATTAAGAATAAAAGAAGCGAGTCACAAAATATGTTACAATATTAGGGTCTTGCTTGTTTTTCTTCACTTAAACTCAACGATACGCTAAGATCAACAATGCCTTATGACGTACAAGCGAATAAGATTGGTCAACGGATACGGCTATACCCCGTGACGTAAAATTATTGGCTTTGATATAGAATCATATTCACATCTCTTACAGAAGTACCTTCAGAATTTGCATATAGGCCGGTGCGCCTTTCAAAAGCGGTCATTTATAATTCCCTCATAAATCAGAACAACCTTCGACATGAAATTCACTCAGCAGTCAATAAAAATTATAAAGATTTTTTTTCCTTTCACTGAAGCCATTCTACAAATGGATGTCGTAAAGCAGAAATCGTCATCTTTAAATGTATGAGTGGCGGCTAATCATAAAATAAAAGTGCAAAATTTCGCTAAATTTCGACTGTCGGAGATCGGAATTTTTCATTTTATCTTTAAGCGAATAAATTAATGTAATCGCTCTTTTTTTCCAGCTCAAAAATGTAATAAATAAGAATTCGATATGCAACTAATTTTCATATTCTTATAGAATTATTTCTTTTCTCCAAATCAACCCAAAAGCCATTAGAAATTTTCCATCTAACATCGTCACCACCAACACAAAATGACTAACATAGCGAAACGCAAAAAAAAGAATACGCTACTACCCACACTGTGTAAGCATGGGGGCCAATCTCAATGTTCGCATCGATCGGTGAAATGATCGGAGACACAGCACACTCCTAGCAAAGCATCGAGCGCACTGCACTTTTGCCGCTTTCATATGGATAGCGCAGTTGGCTGATTCCTAGTCAATAAGAGGCCATCAAATGCTTATTTGGTTTACTGAGTCCACAGTCGCATCTTATGCGCTTATATTTTAAAATAATTGAGTACGATTTGTGAACTAAACGATAAATTCCCCACTCCCTTATCCTTAACCCTTTCGTCTCTCCCCAAAAAGTATAAAATTATTGGTATTCTTGTGCGTAACCATTGAAATGCACTCCGCATTATTGCAAGTATCCGTTTTCAAATAAGAAATCTTCATTGGAGTAGTCGAAATAAACGATATGTGCGAACGGTGCGATTAAATAGTATGGCGCTGATTAAATAGTAAATTAGTAAATTCTAAGCAATTGATGGGAAACTTGTAAATCCCCCCCCCCCCCCCGCATAGGAAAAGAAGCCTTCGATGAACCTAAATACGAGCAAAAAATTTTAGGAGAAGAATTATATTAGCACAAGGCGAGGTATTACCGATCGATCATCGCCGATTCATTTATATCTTGTCTAACGTGTCGATATAGATACGTCTATATTAAGTGCTATATTAATTTATTAACGATTAAATTAGGCATAAAATTGAGGTGAACAATTTCTCTGAAGAATATTTCCTAAGTGAGATTTTGTCGATTTGCTTTCTCGAAAATATTCCACTCATTCGTTGATTTCATTTCTCTATAAAACGTATTTGAAGTAAGTGCTTCAATAGAGTAGCAACTACTTAAGAAGCAGACAATAATGGTAAGGATATGGAGGGCATTTCTTTAAAGAAGAAGAAATTAAATGTGTGCTTGTTTCGAACATTTAGAATTGTCTATACGAATAATTTCCTCCTGAAAAAAATGGGAAAATTTAGCCAATTCCCACAAAAATACTGCTTAACGAATTATACGTTGAAATAATTTTATGAAAATATCAAAATATAATGGATATTATTGTTTAATCTTCAAAGAAATTGTTTTCTTTTTACATCTAGGTAACTAAATCAGAACAAATTCTTTACATTAGAACAATCTTCTCAGCTTATCGTTAAAGAAACTAAACGAGCATTCCTAGTATCATAAACGATAGCGCTTTCTTATCATCACAAAGAGAGTGTTACCCCTACTACGTAATATTTTAAGAGTACAAAATCAATATTATACATATAATAACTGTAACATAGGATATCATCCTGTCGCAGGCTTTTCCACCTATAAACAATTGCTACTCTATATAAACAATTTCCTCCTATAAAGATTACTATAAAGTAAATATAAAGTAAAGTAAATTAATTAAATAAAGATTGCTATTAGGCCAATAAAGTTTAATGAAGCGCATAGAAAGATACTCACTAAAGCAAACCTACTGGAAACGTTTCGTTTCAATTGAATCATATCAATGTTAGAATGACTGTAACATCAAAAAATGAAGTGATAATAATAATAAATCTAACAAATCATTTCAAAGAAGATATCTGCAAGCTTATTTCTCTTATTGTTGAGCAATAACGATTTCGTTCATCCAATTATTGGAGAAATATGGATATAAGGATAATGGATAAGGATAAATATTTGAATACTTTAGAATAAATAAGCGAAATGATGATTAACATATAATTTGCTTCGAAAATACTCATCATCCACATTCAGCATAGAAAAAGAAAAAAACTCTTCTTTTTTTGAGGTAAACGAATGATGATCGCATCAAAAATATGCGAGATTAATAGTCCTAGAAGAATGACATTGTACGATTAGCAATTTCACTATGAAATAAATTATAACTATCCAGAAGAACGATGCAGAACGACCAGTAATCTTGACATAAAAGGGGAAGCAAATGGTATTTTGCGAGGCTAACTTGTGAGACCAACGATCGCCAAAGTGGAAAATGACAGTTAACGTGCCGCGCTTTTCCTATGATCCCAATACATTATGGCGATGGAATTGCACCATGGCATTAGTGTTTTTCTCTTGTAGCACTAAGTGACTTTCAAGTACGAATCGCACATAAATTGAGAGCAATTACAGCGTTAGAATTGCTTATCTTATGAAAATGGCGATCGGAGAACGAAAAGCTTCAAATAATGCTTATATTTATCCAAAGAAAGAAGAAAATTAAAATTAAAAAAAACACTTTGCAAAATGTCCTAAAAGATTAAAGTCTCATCTTCTCCACTTGCAGAAGGAAATTTTACCCTTGTTTCCGTTAAGGAGAATTATTCGTTAAGACTATAAGAAACGATAGAACCAAATAATAACTTAACTTTCTATAGTGGAATTTTTCTATTCAGTATTTTAAACTTAACCGATTAAGTGTGAGCATTTCGATAATTTAAGCGCTAAAAATTTCATTTATATTAAAAATGAGAATAAGAAAATAACTCACTAAATGGATAAATTTCTCTGATTCCAGTAAATTTTCAACAAATTCTTCGTTTTTTTCTCAATATTTCTATTGAAAAAAACAAAAATCCCTCAGATATCCTTCTTAAGTGAACAATGAAGAATCGAAAGAAAATGAGAAGAAAGACTTGAGAAAAGTAGTAAGGAGAAATGGAACGGTTAACGACTGACAGCACAATGAGTAGAGGGAATGATATAGAATGCATTAACCGATGATGCCTTTGTTCGACTTTAAAGCCAAAAAAAGGATGTTCACATCAAAGTTTACTTTGAGCAGTTTCCCAATGTGATTAATCAACGGCAGCATTCGATTTTGCAAAGATTTATCGCTTTTTGTGCAATATGTACTTCTTGACGATCAACTCTTTATTTCTTACTAAATGAATCTATCGAACAAAGTTGGAAACGAATCGGATAGGATCATACTGAGCGATGAGCTTGTGAGCTTGAGCGTTTACATTCAAAAATCCACAAAGAATTATGATTTTGTCTGTAAAAAGCGACAAAGAATTATTGTTCTAAGCGTAAAAATCGAAAAGAAATTGCATGAAAGAGAAACTTATTGGTCAATAGTCTTAAAATTAGTCTTAAAGAATTTAGTCTTAAAGAAATTTAATCAATGGTCATTACTGGGTTCATTCATAAACAGAATTATTTGATGCATAAAATGCAAATAAGAAATCTTTTAAATCTTTATTTATTTGTGCGTTATTTTTTCGATATTTACAACGAAAATATATTTCACATTTGTCATATACGACATTTTACTTATATCTGTTATCTATTCATTGTAATTACTGCCGGACAGGTAAATACCATCAAGGTGACATCAAGCTGAGACACTTCAATAACTCAAAAAATTGGATCGCTCGATGGAAAATATATGATCGTTAAAGTCTTCTCCATTCTTACCTTCATTGATATTATGCGCTTGTTTTTTATGCATCTCAGAAATTCTATTAGGCGCAATAAGGAGATCTATGTTACTTTTAGATGTGAGCAATAAACAACTCTTTCACTCGTTGAAAGCTTTCGGTGTTGAAATAATAGTTCGTTTGCGGAATACCAGCTGATTTCTACCAGCTCCAGCGATCATCATCATGAGGAAATGACATCCATCTATTCTGAGTCAGCTCTAAACTATAGAGCTATATACCATCTCCAGACTAAATTTTGTTGCTAAAGCAAAATAGTGAAACTCTCCTCAGCAATTATAAACATATCCAATTTTTTCATTCCACCCATCCATATGCATCTACCACGAAGTCAGTTGATTAAATTATTCGTTACCCATCCAATAACTATTAAATCTTTTTTTGCCTTTAAATAAAATCTTCGTCATATAAACACCATTGCCATATTTTATTTTCCACGAATAGTAGTCATACTAAAACATTACTTTCGTCATATTTCCAGTAATAGTTAGTTATGCATTCTCGTTACGTATCGCTTGCTGCGCGGTCGGTTTGAAGAAGTCTCCCAGCGGACTCCTTGGCTTCGTCCTACTGATTCATTCCGAGCAAGGATCTGATCGGGACGAGGGTGGTGCAGAACGTCAGAGCTCTTTTCTTTAGGAGAACAACGATGAATCGAGTCTCAGTATCCGATGGGCAGGAGACGAGCCTGAGCGCTAACCTTCAGCTACCTCTTCACTTCACCTATGTGAAAATAGAAGCGATATGAAGAGACATTTATTCGTTATGAATGTGCTTCGTCGATTAAAGTAAAGCAAAATTAATTATGCATACAGAGGAGCAATAAAATGAAATTTGTATTCAGATGAACAACGCATCATTGCGTCGCTATCAAACGTCGCGTTGAAATGTACGATATTTTCGCCACCGCTCGAAAGACCACAAAGAAAAACGACGATTTATACAATATCAGAAAAGCTCTCTGCGTAGACCTTTCTAGAAATTCTATGTTCACATCATATCTATGTATGATAGATATATAATTTATTTGTATATTTTTAAGTACCTAACGAGCTTTTCGATCCGTTCAACACGAACGTCTATCGTAACGAAATTTTGCCCATAACGAAAGTCATTTTGTTAGCGATAGCATTAAACAGTCTCAAATTTGCGTTTCATTTAGCCGTTGTAGATAATTACCATCATTTTCAATTTGCAATTCAATTTTTCAAACAATTTTGTTGGGTTTTATATGAGTTCGCTGATGGGGAAATATTTCAAGAGTTTTTTTCTTATGTTGATGCAAAAGTTGCCTCATTAGGTTGAATTATAAAGAAGTGGAGAAGTTCGCTCCTGGTTTAGGTGATTCGAACCCGTCTGATGAAACTCATCTTTAAGATGTTTCGATTTCTGTAGCACCTGTGACTCATTTCTATAGCATCATAAAACATTTCTGTAGCATCTATATCAATGTGAAAGATCGCATATAATGTTTTTCATGAACGGCATTACAACACAGAACTTTGATTTCATTGATGCACATATTAATATACAAAAGAGTGCCATACTGCGCATCTAAAATGCAAAATTTTGAAAGAACGTAAAAAATATATATCGCTAAAGCTTTACTGAAAGGCGATTCAAATTATCTTCCATCGTTTCTAATTTCCTTGCACCATATAAAGTCGGAAACCGTTCCACGTCTTTCCCACTGTTATCCTATAAATAATATGTCGAGTTCTGGTAATAAATCTTCCAATCTGAAGTTGCAGCTACCCGCTGAAGCAATGTTTTTTTACAGTAATTGCTATACAATAAATCTTATGCAGAAGTAATCGTTCCATGAGAAATGTGAAGTTATTCATTTCAAAAAACGATGATGAAAATTATCCGCAGTCATTAGGGTTTGGTACTTCAATGAATGCTGCATATAGAAACAAATATTTAAGATGACCTAATCCAAAGATGAGCATTCTTTGTTGCTAATTCCCTTCAATGGCAATTATTTTTTACTCTGGAAATAACTCGATAATAAATGAGAAATTTGATGGGAAATCCAGAAAAACGAAAAAAAAGCATCCAAAATTGAACAGAAATAAAGAAATCTTTAGGTCTATCAAGTTATATTATTTTTCAGTTGAATCGCAATTTGCAACCTAAACTGGCGTTAACAGTGGAAAATTTAGATTCGAATCATTTCGACGGAAATTCTAAAGAATTCTGCTTGAATTTCTAATTGTAAAAAATAATATCCAGCACTTTTTTCTTGTCATACATCGAACTGATCGGATTACACAAAACTTGTAACGTTCACGCTATGAAGGCGAACTTTCTAATCTTTAAATCCCTTTTCCCGCTACATCCCAAATCATGCAAATTGCCGCACATAAGCCTCGCAAGATTGACCCTAGCTTTGGGGAAGGGATGTGTGGAGAAAGAGGTTGAGGAATGGGGAAATGAGAGCCGACCATACGTGAAGTGCGCTGCACTATGAGATAAATTTGTCAGTGATAGGCGTTCAGACGGTAGTCATAAAGTTCTAAAATCCTTGGCCCGTATCAGCAGTCACTAAAGTTTCGACTGAAAAAAGTTTTTTGAAGTAAAATCTTAATCCCTGTATGCAGTGAGTATTTGTGCGAAAACAGAAAAGTTCAATCTGCGCATAGATGCAGATCGACCGAGGTCAGTCTGCATCCATACGCATAGCGCATTTTATAGAGGAGAAGATTTACAGGATTCAGTGAGTTTGAAAGGCTACCTTCCTCAGTTAGTTCAGTGACTTCCTTTTCTCTTTGATCTCTCGCAGAAGAACTTCATAATCTTATCATACAGTTGTATTTTCAAGAATATTCCCGTCATCTCATCTTGCAGATTCCGGTAGCAACTGCGAACTGCTTGGGAAAAAGTATGCCTCGTCCGTCTTTAGTCACTTATTTTTACACCTTCTCGCAATGAACTTGCTGGGTTCGATAGCTACATTCTTCTACTTAGCATCTAAGTGCAAAAAAATTGTATAAAATACGACCTCACTCCATCTATGAATTACGTAAGCTATTGATATCTGACTTTATCCAAGCAACACGATCAAGTAAAGAGGCTTGAATCTATTAGCTCCACGTCTTTTTTTAAAACGCAGCTGGCTGATAAATGATGCATTTACCTAACCGTTCTAATATGAACCTGAACTGGATCAACATTGTTTCTAAGAACCAGTATAATATCCCAAAAATGCCTATATGTGTAGACACTATAATGTGCGCCGCTCTACCGTTATCCTTTAATTTTCATAGCAGCTTTTGAGGCGAAAGTGCAAATTTGTACATTCATATACAAGGTGATTTCGTAAAAGAAAGTTTAATAGCATATCTGCCCTCCCAATAATTCTTTTATTCGTAAAAGACCGAAAGACGAGATTGTTCTTCGAGAGCAATTGTTCGTTCGCCCTTTCAGACCCGCAAGAGAGATCTCTTGGAGACGCTGCATCTTTGCTGCAATAGAGAGCCGAATATTGTTCCCTGCATAAAAGCATTTTTTCGAACATAGAGAATTTTCTTCGTCTACAATTATTCTATCGAAAAAATATTGGTCATTTTGTTGAAAAAATTTCCATCACTTTAATATGTGCCCTTTCGATTTAACGCTTAAGTCAAAAACAAGTCTGATTTTACGGGTATGACTTTCTTGTGCGGTTCCCTTGCCTCTTCGTGAAATGTTTCATATTTCGTGTGGTTAGCGTAGAGAATTTGTTGATTCATTGCAAGGAGATTTCTCCTATATTTTAATCAATCACTCACTAACCGCTTAAATCCCAAACATAATCAGCAACTTACATAATTACAGCGTACAATTCATTTATCACATTCATTGAAACATCATCGCAAATTTATTAACGCCTCATTGCTCCTTTACTATGCCGCCTTAAATGCAATTAATATAGGAGCATCCAAATGAGATTATAGGATTTTGATGGTGATCAATGTTTCGCCCAATTAAGACGCATCTCACTATTTTCATATTTTCTCATTTCTGCTACATTTTATGCGAATTATTATAGCATATTTCTTTGCTAAATGTAACACTATTGTTATTAGCAATAATAGATTGAAAGTATATTCACTGCTAAAGGTTTACTTGTAAAATGATAATATTGAACAAAATCAACTTTCCTTTAGCAATCTTTAAAAAATGGTTTATATATGGAAATAAAGGCGAATGACATTTTTTGAATGAAATTTTCGTTGAACGATTTATCGCCTTCATTTTCATCCATTCACAATGCCACTCAGCGTGAATTTATTCCAAATTGCCATACTGCCAATGAGTGTTGTTAACTTGGAATCCTTCTTACGACTAGAATCAAAAAAGGCAGCGATATTCGTAGTCGGTATACAGTTTTTTTTACAAATTCTCTTTGATAAAACGCTCTTCTTTGGGTAATTCAGCGGCTCATATGAACGTGTAAAAATCATCAAGAACTCCGAAAGTCATATAGAGCCCCTATTATACAATCGATCAACCGGAATTTAGCACTGCTTTCAAAAAAGAAAACCTCTCTGAAAGTATTCATAGTGGAAGAATTGCGCTACTATTCTTATGAAGAACTAAGATAGATTAGAAACTTCTAAAAGCTCCTTTTAAATTTAGATGATGACTGTTGCAACTGGCTGATAATACTACACAAAATCGGCATTATTTAAGGAAAATTCATCTGAAAATTATCCGAAATAGGCCATCAATAAATTCTTCCACATAATGACTCATTTAATTTTGATATCCGAGCTTCTCCTCACGAAAACAAGAGGAAGCTATAGTAAATTCTATTTACTTTCTGTTGTTAGATCGGCGAAATTTTCGCCGTAAGACCACTCTAAGCAAACCGATCGCAGAATACTTTGCAACCTTCGAATAAGTTAGTGCCGGCGAGCAATTCGCACTTAGTCTTCTGAAGAGCGCAAAATAGAGGCAACACAGACATGAAAAGATATCAAATTCAATTACAGCCTTGAGGCATATCGAACCTGCACGGCAGCCGTTAGCAATTGGATTTTTTTTGTTCGTTGTCGGACGCTAAACGGACTCAGTTCAGTGGTTTTCCAAATCCATCATTTTCTTTTCCCTACAAATGTTGCTCTATTTCTCGAAGTCTCGAAGTATATGTAACGCTCATTTTTCCTCATGCACTTTTCGCACTTTTTTATGAAAGTGTTTAGAGTACTGGCAATGCAACGTCTGTTTGCTTACATAAAAGTTTGTGTGCGCGCTCGTCTGTGTTTGCATTCGTCGGAATTTTCGCTGCTTTAACCTGAGGTATGAGGAAACCTGTGGCGATGAATTTAAGTGAATATAGTTGATGCAATTGTCTCCATTCAACAGACCATCTCTTCTACAGATTACGAATAATGCACAATAAAATATGTAAAGAAATAAAAATTCATGCTACTTTCGGCTGCAAACTTTTCTAATAGAATAGTTTTGCTCAGCGTGGTGAGTTATATGAGGAGTGGACTATGCTGAATTTATGAGGGGTGGACTATTCAGTATTTATGTTTCCTTTTTCCTTTTTCATTGCTCGTAGATGAATTAGTTCATTTTGATGATATTGCAAGTAGAGTATAATTACAATATTGCATTACATGTAATAAATCTTCAACACAAATAACTTTGAAAGCGCAAATGTCGTATTGCAAATATTGCAATATTCGTTGCTCGACATTTCAGTATCAAGCACTAACTAGTAATCTCAGTCGTGAAATAACGATTCCATTGCTCAGAGAAATCATTGCGATTGATCATTAAATGACGCAAATTAAACTAATATTCCCATCAAGAATTTCCCATCGCATTAAGAGAGACACCGGTAAATGCTTTGACTTCGAAAAGCCATTATGGTTGACTTGATTGTAGCTTGAACAGAGCAATAATAAGCAATCAATTTTTGCAATGGGAAATGCATTGCCATTAAAAATTTGCCGTAAATTTGCTTCAGATATATCGTTCAAAATTGTGAGTAAAAATCTATAAAGTCAACCAATTACTTTTATTCGTCGAGTCGTTTAGTATTGTTATTCCATATTAAGTTGATTATCATACGATCGATTAACCACTAAGTTTCCCAATGAAGGCCATTTTCACGATTTGCTTAACTTCATTTTCGCTAATAATTTGTTCGCATTCCTCTCAGCTAGCCATTTTTATTGCAAGGCTCGCATTCGATTGCATTTGAGTGGCGATGTATTAGGAAATTATTTCTCGTTGCTACAGCCGTACGAGAAGTGGGAATTGAAGCTTAGCGATTTATTTTGAGGTGCATTTAAGTGTGCTGTAAACGCAAATCGTTCACTACACTAGCTCATAGCGAACGTACGGCAACAGACGCTTTGAGATCTTTGTCGTGATGTAGTGGTGTGGTTGATGCTTCTGTTGAGATATAGTGCTAAAATTCTCTTATTCATTTTTAAGTTATTCTATGAATTTTGTTGGTTTTTGAGTCACTATTCTTCGAATATCATCGAATTTCTTTAATATTTTCTTATGAATTTCGCACATCGAAATTTGAAAATTAGGAAGAAGATGGAATTTTGCAAAATTCAACTAATATAATTGGATTTTTCTATCCGTCAATTCATAGCAATAATAATTGGCGATAAGTAACACAATATCGACAGTGAGTGCATGCATGCAATTGTGCTATATTTATGAGCAAAATATATTTCGTTATTTCCTCAAAAGATACCATTTTTTTGCATTAACGATTTTCCTCATTATGAATTTTTTTAATGCAGTTTTCGAAAGCTTCATTTGTAGGGATCGTTATACTTCGGATTGTTGTTAAACTCCAAAGGATTCAAAAATTATACGTTAAATATTTTCAATAGTAATGCTTCAACGTGGCCATAGGAAAGATTATATGCAAACATCGATAGAAATAGTACATGTTGCATCATCAATGCTGATAATGGACGCTTCTCGCAGAAGCAATCAGTGTTAATTACTTGAGTATTCACATCTGTTGATGTGGTGATTTTATTGAATCACTGCCGACAGCTTGATGGTCTGCATAAGGCGCTCGTTTGCAACTAATCATAGTTTGAAAGGGCCCTACTCCTCCTCCTCACTCCCTCCTCCCGTTCAGTTGTTCTCAGTCATGTAATTTCACCATTTCTGATCCACCAGTATGACTGAGAATCATCACTGAAAGCTCGATAAGATTTTGGAGGCCTTTTTGGCAGTTTTAAATATTTGCTGTGATGCATGGATGGATGCGCCGAAGGCGAGAATCCTGATCATATCATATTTCTGTGAAGTTGCCGTGGTCGCATTTATGTGGTTGCAACCGCCGGAATTTTGAGATTTTTGACTGATGACTACAAATTTCTAAGATTTTATAGAACTGTGTTATTGACGCATCTCTTCCTGCAATTTCTAAAAATTCATTTAATAAAAGAATTGAGTTTATGGATTTCTAAGTAGAGTTAAGAAAACAAGATAGGGGATCAAGCAATAAACCATGGTTACTAAACGAAGGAACAATTTTTTGAAGGACTCAAATTGAGCATAAATCCATAGAAGTTTATCTACGATCTCTTTATCGCTGATGAATATCACCTTTTTGATGCACTAAGTCATTTCCTACTTATCCAATTATTCTCCTTTCTAGTTCCAACAAAAATAACGCTCACCATATTTCAATTAAAGTTTGCATTTCATTAAAACTTCGATGAAATAGCATTGCGCTCTGCGAATAACGATTTCAACGTGCCTCAAATGTTCTTTTCTTGTGAATGTTTGTTCTTGGAATTCAAAATCATCTAAACTCGTTTACTATCTGATTATATGTTGATTCTGTAAAAATTGGGAGCATATGATCCCGCTATCTGTCCATAAAATATATGGGCAGTGTAGAATGAGATGTGGGAATTGCATTTATACATCATGAGCATGTGTTTTTATGATTTACGCTTCAATCACATCGACGTTGTGCTTAAAAATATTCCTTGCAAATATTTAAGTGAGTTGTCTCCGTACGGCCTTCAATTATTTTCAGGTCTAGCTTATTGTTTTCGATGGCTTACGGGCGAGAGACCACCAAGAAGTTCACAAACCTATGGATGCAGTAAGGACACATGAAATCGATCTCGCATCTAAGGTTTTTTACTCTTTATATTAAATGTTCGTAGAATTAGTGTGGTACTTAATGCTAGAAGTGGCATAGGAATTATTTGCCGTAGTGTATTGACAAACCATCCACAATAATGTCTGATTTTTATGAGTATTTCCATTTATCGATTGTATTTCCGTACGATTTACGGGAGTAGTTCAGGCTCCTTACCTTTTGAAATTTATTGTTCCCTTTTGTTAAAAAAAGAAATGTTCTGTTACTGTTGAGTGCTAAATTCAGTATTATAGAAAAAAAACAAAGGAGTCAATTCATTGTTTTGTTTTTGCTCACTGAAGAATTTCAGCCATTGTGTCGTTTCGCTAAGATCGCAAAAATTATGTGACATCCACTGAATCTTAAAAAAGGCGAATCTTTTTTTGAGACTTTACAAGCATTAAAATGGTGAATATAATAGAACCCGCATGACTTGTTTAAATCGGCTGGTCTGCTGAGAGGAAGTGAATAAGTGCACATTAAACGAACATATCTGAAATGCCCCTTGAAAGCGCTTTCCTTAAATATTTTCTTGCAGAAACAAAAAAACATTCTAAGTTTTACTGCTAAAAAAATTTATTCTTCTCACCCATCTAACACTTTAAAAGCTGTATTTACTTCTTTTACAGACAGCCTTTTCCTACTATTCGATATAGAAGCTTCAAGTACCTGTTTATGAAATGCATTCAGCGGTTAACGAGTCTTGGTTGCCTCTTTTTGTTATCGTTATGTCTTTTCTGCCTCTCGATATTTTTTGCACTCTATAGTGCTCATATTTCTTCAGGTTTGGAGGTAAGTCAGCTTTCTCGGTTGTTTGTTGGAAGAATTTTCAAGGAAGTTTGATTCTGTTCGATTTCACATGTTTTCACATCGTTATTGATCGTGACAAGTCTCATAATGGAATGCGAAATGCTTATTCCGTATTACCACAATTAATAGATTACCGGAAACGAATCTCAACATTCGTATTTTTGCAAAACGCTTTCTCGTTCACGGATACTAATAAATGTCTCAACACTCAGGCGAATGTCGTAATACGGCTCTGTTTAAGGAAGGTGTCCATATCTCACAACATTGACACCCTATCGAAACAGTGACTTTACGAATTTGTTGAATTCGACCGACGAATAATTTTTTGCAGTTTGAAATGTCAATCGATCTCGAATGCCTTTGTGTTTATGAAAATGTGAAATATGATTTTTGCTATCATTTGCCCGAGAATCATTCGATACGTGGCGAAAAGTTCACTTGTGAGAATGCGCATTTTCTTCACTCTTTAGGACTACTCAGTAAGTCGATTTGGATTGTCTAAGATTTTCAGTCCTCATAATAAGGTGTTCAAAATTCAGTGCAAATGGTTCTTTATGAGCATAAAATTATTTGCAACTTGTCGAAATTGGCGTAGTGTTCTACTGTTTCAAGAGTTTTTTTAATCCTGCATGTGTGGTCCCAGTGTTATCCTGAATTTAATAAATGGTTTTCTGTAAATGCAAAGGCTAAGAGTTCCATCATTTGAATGCAAAAATATGCAAAACTAAATTCAGTACAGTGAAAAATTATTGTCCTACGTTATTTTGCTTCTGATAAGAGAGACGCTGCGAAGCTGCTCTCATAAAATGGTTGATCACTTTTTTCGTTGGTGCAACAAAAATTTTAGAAAAGGAATCGCAAGGCGTAGCAAAAACTATTGGTATGTATGTGGATCTTGAAATGATGGAATTACCTACTGCTGTTATGGTGACCGCTTTTTCCGAAGATCATTGGCCAGAAGCGAGACGATTGGTAGGTTATAATGGTTATATTGGTGAATTGAAGTGTTGCACGTTGTTTTGCGATACGTTATCGATTAATTTATTACTCATCTTTATTGTTATTCGAGTGGAATTTTTGCGAATGTCATAAAATCTCATTTATATGAGAGTAAATTATAAATTTGGGAAATTTTAGTGAGAAGTATTCTTAAAAATCAATTTTTCTATTCAAAACTTCCGCCCCATAAATGAGACGACAATCGGAGCGCTTAATAATCGCTAACAATAATTTCCTTAGCAGTCAAAATTAGTCCTTTTAGAAAAGAGACGAAGAAAACTAAGAGATGGAAGGAAAATATCAGAGGTAAATTTAAAGTCTCATCGTTCGGTTTGTGAAATTAGTAGTTGTTTATTTTTGTCTATGAAAGCTGGTGGCGTTAATAGCGTTAATTAGTCTTTTTTTTTTCTTCATCTTTAAATTTGATGTAATTAGTGTTGTATGAGTTGGAATTGCAGATTTCAACTATTCGACATTTTTGGCCTTATCAGAAAGTGGTCGTTTATGATCTTGGCCTTGAAGCAGTTACAGTATATGCCGTCCGACAGTTATGCAATATTGAATATAGGAAATTTGACTTCTCTGCATATCCACCGTATGTTCATCGCTTAGGAGAGTTTCGTTGGAAGCCATTAATTATCGCCGTGAGTTTATTTCATTTAACTTGCTATCTGCATTTATACTTCTTGTGTTATATAGACTTACAAAATTTGCAAATAGCCGAGAATTTATGTTTTACTTGGTCATAGTTCGAAATTAGTCAGCTATATTCTTTCAAAAATTTTCCCGAATATTTTCATAATTTACCCGGGATAAAATTGAGATATTGGAAAATTTTGGGTTTTTTTTTTGAAGTATAGCTACACAAAAGCTTCAGATTTTTTTTAATTTATTTATTCGTTTATTTATTTATTTGTTTGTTTATTTGTTTATTCTCTTACACACCTGATAAGTCCGCACATAATCTGATGATGCTGAACTGCTTCATCTCTCAAAGTGCACTGTTGCGTAAGTTCCATCATTCGAATGTCTCGTACGACTATGTCGACGTTCTCTTTCCTCAACTATGCACGTCTGTCCACTCGATGTACAAAACTATATCCATTCATTTATATTTTCAGGCGACTTTGCAAGAATTCGGCGCGATATGGTATCTGGACACTAGTGTCGTCTTTAAAAAAGGCGATTTAAATCATGTATACGAATTGGTTCGATGTAAACGAATGCGGTTGGTTACTGTTTCGTCTTAAACGTTTTAGGGAGGTTTTTAGGTTAGGCTGCTGTGAATATTCCATTTTAACAACGGCATATCGAAATATTCAGCCTTTAATGGCTAAAATCGAGCAATCAAACCGCTAAAACATTCACAAAATTGTCGTTAATTTTTCAGCTCTCGATCCACAGTTTTTCGAATGGTTCCAAGTGTTGGATATCGCGATCGACGAGAGACGACTTCAGCACTCGAAAGTGGCTGGAATCAACGTCTCTGGCGAAGTAATTTACGTGAATGTGCAAAATCCACTTATCTCTTGCATTCATTTACCGGTCATGGCATATTCGCTGCAACACATCCAGGTTGTTCGGATGTCGATTTCACATTGAAATTTTGAAATTAATATTGCTGACTATCATATGTTAATGCTGTTTTAGGAGTTTGCCATAACGTTATAGAGTTAAATGTTGGTTATTTCAATAACTGAGGTTCTTTTTCGATCCTCTTTTTCAACTTTACAGGTTTTTTTTCCCACTTTTTGCCTTCATTTCGGTTAGTCTAAGCCAAAAAAAAAACTATTTTCTGGAATTTATCGCATTATTTTTGCAATAATATTCGAAAAGTGGATTCCAACTATGAAGAAAATATTCCGCTTATTGGCAAAATAGATTACGCGTCGAATTATGGATATGAATGATTTGCAGAGACGTATCGCTTCTTTCCGACAAATTTCGACGAGATCAAAAAACAAAAAGCGAAAATGTATGAAGCTGGAATTATTTTTGCTGTATATACCGCCGATACTGTTGCAAATATTCTTCGATGGTAGCATTTCAATCGTTTCCCTTTCATTTATCCTCTCATAATAATCTTTTTTCTCATATTTACGCTAATTTTTTTTCAATAATAAGAAAAATAGAAAATTAAATTATTAAGGTAATATTAATTAAGATAATTAGTAACTTTATCATACGCTTCTTTTCCATCAATGATGAAAATTTCGTTGAGTCTTTCATAGACAAAACTATTTTGTAGTGAATGTTTGCCAGAATTTCTATCCTAATTTTTGCATAGAAAGATTTACAATGAGGTGAAAATTGTTTTAGTTGAAATAGGCGCAAATGTCGTCTTTGTAAATCAAATTTTATCACAGCATTTCATTGAGCTCTCGCTAAAGATTTTCGTGGACATTTCCGCCTCATTTTTGCTTCATTGACGTTCTGATGATCTCATTCTTGTGTAAATCGACCTTTGTTTCCACTCATGAGGACAAATTGGTTCTTGCTGGGTGTTTTTTTGGTTCTTAAGTTGTAATTTATATCCGACTTTCTTGATTCGTCTCTCAGGTATGTAGCGTGTGCTCTCGAAGAAGACTGCATGGGCAGTAGAACCCCGCTATCCTATTGTAACTTCAATGCGGATCGATTTGCGTGAGTGATGATTTTTAATTAAATGGCCATAATTAAACTTAACCTAAATCATTCACAGTAAGGCTTGTTTAAGCACGTTATTAGTACCTCTAATGAATTGCTTTCAATTCAGAATCGTCCACCTTCAGCAGCTGTCATCATGAATCGTACCTTTAATTCCTCATAATACAACACAGCGCACATTAACTGCAGAATTTTTTCTTCTAGTCATAATATTGATATTTGATAGAATATCAACAATGCAGCAGTGTTAATGTTTCACTTCGATAATTCATACAGATGAGTAAAATACTAATAAAGTGCATATTTTAGAGTATTTGCGAATTGCCATCGATACGATCAATCAGTGGTGAATTTGCTTATCGCTAATGCATTCTTCTATGATCGTCATTATTATACGAGTGAAATAGTCGATTTTTTCAAGATTATCAGAGGCAATGTTGCAATAATCGCTGATGATGCGCTTCATTGTGAACAACTAGTCGAGAAGTTTAATTCGAAAAGATGAAATCCTTAACGAAACGATCCGAAAATAACGAAATAATTCAATGGATTTTCTTTTTTTTTTCCCCTTCAAATATCAGCCTTTATTGTTTTAAGTTAAGAAAATGGCCAATGTGTTTGTGAATTCGAAACATTTCTTCTCGTAAGACTGAAATTGTCAACTAATTTGAGATGTCTGAAATTTTATGTGCAATTGTGAGCAACCTTTAGCAACCTTAATGAGGAATTTCCTTCGTTGCAAAAAATCACTTAATAATGCGCTAAAAAATATGCGATTTCAACGTATATTGTTTGCTCAACCTAATTTACTTATTCTTTTCACTTAAAGTCGATTATTAATGTGCCATAAGTGTAATTTAGTGCCATTCCATTGAAAAAAAAAACGATAATTAGAGTACTCGGAAGAATCCTGGACGAATCCTGGATGAACTGATCGCTATTTAGCTCAGTTTTATTGCGATATTATTTTCCTTCTGTGAGATAGTCTAGTTGAAGTGAACAACAGCAGACGGTTGCTGGAGAGCGGGAACGATCAAATGATACCATCAGCGCGTTGTGGATCGTTGACGAATGAGACTCACTAGAGGACTTGATGGATTTTAAAATGCGTTAATATCATTTTTGGATATGAAAAGAAGACGTGATAAATATGAAGTAAATAACTGTTGCCCAAACTCAAATCTCTTGTATTTGTGCTATGATAAACTGTTGACATGAACGTCAGAAGTCGGCGTTGAATTAAGCGAACGCCCCTCACAGCTAAAAGACTTTCTTCCATTTGTAAGAAGCTCTTTTAAACAAACAACTATTTGCTAGAGCACTGAAGACCCAACCCAACATATACGATTTAACGCTGACCGCTTTTACTCGTGTAGTCGATTCTCGTTCATTGTTCCTCATCTAATGTCACTGATTGAGCAGTGTGCTGCCTAAGGCGATACCTGAGGCCATGTAAGTCCCGTTGAAGCTCATCGGACACAGCCTTCATTCGTTGGTATCAATGAGTGAAAATCTCGGTTTTGGTGAAAAAAATACCCGGAGGAATCCGGAATGGGAAAAAAGCAACATTGCCTAAAAAGGTTCTTAAAAGTGCTTGTCTCAAATAGATTTATCTATTTTTGATTTTCGACGAAGTGCTACGACTCCTTCAATCGATAACAACGTTCACTCTCTCCCACAAAGCAAACTCTTGTTAACCAATGGCCTTAGCCTTTCGAGGCATAAAATATAGATATTCCTCAACCGCTATCGTAGCTCAATTCTCAGCTGAGAAAACGTCAACGATTTACTTCTCATTTTATATTTCTTCTGCGAAAGAATTACAAAGAAAATATCGTTGATGCTCAAAGTTGATGGATGCAATACGAATGGCTGAGGAAAAATTCACCGATTTTGCTTGATTAAATAATCAACAGACAGAGATAATTGTACTTACGAACAACAATCAGAGATCGAAAATAACAGAAATTCAGGGAACACTGTTATTACCAGTAAACAGATGAATAAACCGTTCACGACAATGTGACCATGGACGTCCATTTGGAGGTACGGAGGACAGAAAAGTTTAGATAGGAGGGTTGGAAGGGGGGTTAGGAAGCAATTAGAGGTAGGGATCAGGAGGAAAAAGCGCTTCCCACTGGAACCAGCCGTCAACATGCTCTCTAGGTTTCTTCCCATGCGAGGAAACATACGAAGGAATCAAAGTTGAATCACTCTAAAGTCCACGATCCTCACTTTCCTTCATTTCTAACCGAGCTATAGCTGAATTCTTTTCAACTGTAGTCTTTACAGACGAATTCAATTACAACCATAATCGACAAAATTCCGCCCTCTTGTTGAGGAAATCTTCAGTGAGTACACTTACGATCGTACCGACTGCTGCGATTCGATAACTGAATTTTTTGGAAATTCTGGACGACCTCAGTCGCATTTCTAAAATTACCTAAAACTAAACGAACAGAAGAAAATAGTCGGAAAAGAAACTCCATCGGAAGAAAACAAAAGAAGTACAACATGATAGCAATGACCTATAAAGACTTCAACAAATCACAATTACGCAACTTTTCAACAGATTAGAATGACGCAATTATGAGTGCATGATATAACTATGCATTAAGAGAAACACAAAAATAAAACATCAATGAGTGGGCATTCTCTTAGATGTCGGATAGAGTCATCAATGAGCAGAGCCGTTCTGTCATAGCAACAATGGCTAATCAACTGTAAAACTCCCAAAGTAACCATCCAAAAAATCACAATGGTTTGGAAGATCTCACCTAACTTAACTTCGATTTCTCGATGTTAACTATACGCTTCAGCAAATAATTGCATGTTTGACTGAAATTTATCGCACTTAATCCAATGATATTTGCGTTTTTCACAACTTACCTATCTATGTGCTCTAATTGTCCTCAAAACAGACAAAAGGAGTTAGTGATTGAATAGTTTGCTTTACATCAACAAGAAACTATCGTATATCATTAATAAATCACTAAATAAGCGGCTCATTAACACTATTTATTCTGTTTCGCTGGCAAATCTAATAGTCTCGACTGAAGAACAAGAGGTAATGGACTCTAATGGCTGCAAAAGAGGATATGACAGAAAAAAAGCTGAAGTATAAAAAAAGAAAAATAAGAATTTGAAAAAAAAACTGCACCTAGAAGTGATTTATATCCGCCAAAAAAAAAGAAACTTTATATGAAACTTCAGCAGAATGAATAAATCTCCAATCCCTGAATCCCCGCCTATCCTTCGCACCGCAACGAACGACCGATCTGCCCAGAGCGTAAATTACTCATTAAAGGATCGACCACTCATTCACAACCACGAGAATCACAAACGATCATCTCAGGAATTAAGGACCACCTATACTCCTTTCCGCGTATGAAACGGGCTCTAGTCTTGCGGAGTAAATCACTTTCGTTAAACTCAAACAATGAAAAAACACGACGAATTATTCAAGGGAGCTGGAAATAATTTTCACACAACTCTATCAATTTCAGCTACGAAACACAAATAGAATTTCTTTCGAGTGTATACGGCATGATGTCCGCTCTCATTACGAAGCACAATTCACCAACTACCAATGCATAATGTAAAGATGCGACCACAAACGTTAAGGAGTCGAAAGCGCCGAAATATTAGGAATATGAAGTACTTCATCAAGCAACTGCAGCGCCCTGAAATTAAACAAAAATTAGCCTCGAAAATGACTCGACGGCGATGACTGAAAAACAATAGCCGTGGAAATTAGAAAAAAAAGGTCTGTTTCATCGTTAAGAGAAAAATCCTTAAACATGAACATGTACAGCGGAAAACCTTGGAAAGTCTTAAATGTGACTAAACTTTCTGGTCGAATAAACGCCATTTTTGAAGTTTCGCAAGAATATTCCCCGACAAATTGGGTGTCTCGCAAACTGACCCGAGGAGACAGATTACTCATTTCCACCGACCTAGAAAGGAACATGGTGTTGCTGGAAACTGAGAAAAAAAGTGCACATCCTTTCCGTCCCCTTCCCCTCTTCAACAATAACCTGTCGTTGGAAATTTTGGGGGATTTGGGGGATTCAGAGGCCACAAAGCTTCCACCTCAGGTAATAAAAGAGAAGCACTTATTATCATGGTGAACACAACGATTCGGAAACTGCTAACTGAGGCTGGCCAAACAACTAGCTTGCACAAGTGAATCACACATACCGACTAATTTGCACCTCGATCCAACACGGTGTCTCTTTGATCGACTTACGATCATAATCTGGACCCCATCCCTTTACGAACGAAATGCCCAAATTGCACAACCGCCTTAGATCATCCACACCGATATTCGCCGCCTGCAAAAAAAAAAAAAGAAGAAAGAAACCCATCAACTTATCAAAAAATTCGAGCATGATGAATTAAGTCGCATTTGCAAGCAAACAAACAATACAAACCACATAACGTGACAAAGCAATTGACCGCAAAACAATTGCTGCAAACTTCACATTCCCCATCTGCAGTGGATGGTGGAATTTATGAAAACGAGAAGGTAAACATGGAACATTTAAAAAAAAAGAGAATTATACTGGAATATTCGAAACATGACAACTAATTTCTGGAAAGATCCACTAATATCATGGACTCATTAAAATGAAACGAAGCAAAAAAAACGCCCAAATCCTGCTCGATTATGAATTTCCGAAGACAATTCCCATACCTGAATGCCACTAAAATCTTCAATAATCACATATTAACTCATTTCCGTTTAGGACAGTGAGAAGAACTTTTCTTCGCCGTTCTGTTTGCAAGACGTTCCGCTGAAGGTATGCAATTTTGGATATTTCCGGGATCTCATCCGATAAGTTTTCAGGTCTATGTGTTTATCTGACAAGAATGCAGCAATTTCGGATGCGACACTACAACTGAGTACTGATCTAATGATTCACAGAACTGCTCAGAGCCTTGCTATATGGAAAGTGAACGTGCAAAATGACAAGACCTAGCAACGATAGATGCGTAGCATATTTTGAACGGTACAAAACATACAACACAACATCTAAACGCGTGCAACTTGATCATGTACCAACCTCAATTTCTCGTTTGTGTAGAACCTATCAAAGGCGTTACACCATCACATTATGTTGGCACAATTTAATTTTCTCTTTAATTAATCCTACAGGTAATACCCGACAATAAACATTTAGGATTTACTAATCTCTCGGCTTAATTATTATGACAGATATTTAATCAAACGAACAAAATCCCTCTGATGTTTAAAATAATCCCAGCCATATCCGTACCCAAGAGAAAAAAGTGAAGATGAAAGATGGATGTCCAATGAGCTGATTTCTGACGTTTAAGCGAAAATCATTACTTGACCCTTCGAATCACAAATACCATGAAAACTCTATTAGAGCAACCCCAAACGTTACGGCCGACCGCTTATTAACAACTTCGGTTAGCTTAACTATTTGATTAAAAAAAAACTAAGAAAAAACACCACAATAATGTTGCGAAAATTTTTATGCTCTTACGATCTCAATACTCCTCTCTATTGCTTATATTGCTTACAGAGGGGTATTAATCGCATTAAAAGATGACCACATTAGATATATGTAAGTATCATACCTTCCCACTGCTTGGAGAAGAACTTCCGCCATAGAAAATCTCAGAAGAAAGTGCAAACCAATTAAACGATAAAGTAGCACAATCATTTGAATGAACCCAAAAAGAACATACCACTGATTACAATGTCGTGCAACCTCATTCCGAATTTCTTAGCTGTTGCGAAAAAATCACGGAACTACTTCCGCGCCCCGCATTCGCCAAATTCCTATCACCTCCATGTCCCATATTCTTTAAAAAAGGTAAGTGCCAAAAACAACAGCATACCAGACAGGGATGTGGCTCAGTGGTTCTGAGGCTCATTTGTCTAGCCTCAATTCTTTTGACCTCTGTAGCGCTAAATTCTGACGCTTGATACAGGCGAAGGCCCTCATCTTTTCTTAGCGTCCTCTTCTGCGCACCTCTAATCCCATTCGCATTTAAAGTGGGCTATCAATCCGATAGCTACGACTCGCTTGCCTCAACTAAGATCAAACACAACTCTTCTTATGCAACGCAGGAGGCCTCTGCGTGAGACTTGTCGCTTATTTTTTTGAACTCACACGTTTGTGGAATACAAAGCTCCACTTCTACAGATATTTTGACGTTTTCTGCCTGTTTGTAACACCGTGTAGCGTTTCAAGAGTGGAAAGTTCGAGCTACACAATTAACCCCGCATTTTGGTTTTAAACCTGTAAATTTGAGATGAGGCAACACGACGTTTCAGTTGGCTATAGCCGAGGCAGATCTGTGACAGCGACCGGACCACGATCACGCTTCACTCAGACTCTAATTTTTTCCTCTATCTGGCCATGTCCTATCTATTCACCACTTTTGAAAGATTAGTATAAAATCGAACCTGATCTATTTGCTCCCTGTTCATGCCTACTAATGGATTCCTAGAGTTGTCCGATGGATTCTGCAACGCTTCTGCCGCTAGCATCTGATACATGCTTTGCTGACGCAGCTGATGGTAGCACTGCCGTAGATCGAACACCTAAAAAAAGCTGTTCCAAGCATTAATAATATTATCTCATCTAAAACACGTATTTATAAAGCGACATAACAACTTTCTTCTGCATTTTATAATCAATAAAACTGGATTTATTTATACACTCCAACATTCTGTCGGCTATCATTTCACTCGATTTATCTATCTGGGTACAAAGTTATCATTGAATTAAGACTAATCCTTTTCCCTCTCTAAATGGTTTATACCTCTGTTGGTTATAAGACATTTAATTCTCCCTCTTCCTTTATCATTTTCTTTAATTGCATAAGTACGCAGACTTTCATAAAAAACTTCCATCAGGGCAAGCAATTTTTTTTCTTTTTTTTTCCGAAAATTATGAACGATAACCTTCAGCGAAGCGCGGGAATAAACCTTATGTACGGCGTCACCTGGTGCCCGACCCGCTTCACGATCAAGATAGTTGCTGTGCACAAAAACAGGCATATCGGAGAGGCACGTCAACCAAACATCTCCTTCGCCTTTCACGTCCAGGCGGATTCCTTTCCCAATATACTGCCTGAAATTTTGAGAACATCTCACGGTCTACAAAGTAACTATGAAAGTTACAAAGCCACCCTATCTACTTCCAGAAAGGAATACTTTATATGAGCTGGAGGCGATGGAAACGGATGGACGAGGGGGTAGAGGGAAAACAAAACAAGACGATGATAAATGCTGCGTGTGATTTTGGATTTCAGGAAGAACTAAATCGATGCTAAGGACTGTTTGTTTCAAAAAAAAGGACCAATTTCAACATACCCTCACAAAACGCGCAGATTTCCCAAACGCACTGAATCGTCATTTGAAAGAAAAAAGAAAAAAAGCTAGAAAAACGATATCTACTTGAGTTGTGAAGAGGATCGATTAGCTTGCCGAAGTTATTTCACAGCATATGACGCATGAAATCCCTTACGAACTTCAAACACATAAACGCATAGTAAAACGAAACGATTTTCTAGAAGATGCATATAAAAGAGATCCGCAGATTTATCGCATTTCTCGATGCGAAATCACTCACCTACAACGCTCGCTAACATCCGATCGTTGCACATTTGACAACGAGCCGAGACAGAATCTTCCTGGCGCAGACGGGTCCACTCCACCGTCCACATACACTGATGGTCGACCCACTGCGTATGTCTCACCGACTTTCGTATCGTATTCATAATACGATATCATACACCAATTTGTCGGACCTGAAAATTATCATTATCTGCAATTAATAGGAGACCTTTCCATAATCACGTATCCATAATAAGTAAAGACATATCCATAATAACTAAGTAAAACCAAACGAATCAATAATATATAGCTATTTCATGAGGTTTTCTATCCAACGCCGGCAAAAGTGCTGCTTACTCTAAGCAAATTCAGTTACTAAAGGGAAACACATAACCAAAATTCTTCGCCATTATATGGAAAAATCTATGAACTACGTGAAAGCCTAGGAAAGAAATCAAGAGAAGCTCTATGAAATGAGGTGCAAATACACTACTATGCGCCTAACAAGGCTGAAATATATTTACACCTCCCCCATCCTTCAAGTTTGACTATAATTTATCAACGTGGTTCAAATTAGCCGTTCAACCACCGATACTTGATTCTCAAAGAGTCAATAATGAGTATATGAAGGCAAATTCCAAACGAAACAGGCGAAAGTGATGGAGTGTTGCATCAACTGACAATGATAAAGTTACATCGATCATCAACAAATGGACATATGCACTCCTCCCGGCACTCTGAAATAGCCTTATCCAGGCTTGTCACTGAGAATATCCACAGTATAGCCGGTGAAATTTCACGACATTTCTCTAGCAAGATATTCAGTTCCACTACCACTCCACCTGTAGCACAGCAACCCTTTGAATCGAATCCTCTCAGAGAAGCAAAAATTCATAGAACTTTTGAAACGACGAAAGCCCTAGGATGCCACGCTGTAGGTTAAAGAGTCAGCAATACAAAGTGCCAACAAACACAAATAGACGATCTGAGATATCGTAAACCGGAGCATGCGGGATAGCTTCTCCACCTAAAGATCGGTAAAAGCCGGTCGAACCAACTCTAAGCGTTCATGGTAGCTGACAAAATGCCAAGTCATCATCGATTTCCGCCTATATTCTGTATCCTCATCGCTTGACGAGGTAGCCATAGGAACCTTTCATGCTTCATAAAGGCATTACGCCGACCAAGAGAGTATAAATCCTTGGATTTGATAAAATGGACCGTAGCTGATGAATTAAGGATTTCCTTGCGAAGAAATTTTGAGGAAATTCTGAGATGATGCAGAAGATGGTTCGATCAATGTCTGCGAATATCTAAACATAACTCGGATCACCACTAGAGATGAAATTAAGATCGACTATGCCACAAATCCCAAGAGTGAACGTCACATTCATCCGACCACAAATATAACAGATATCTCTACTTGCGTACACTGAGATCACAGACGCATTTGGAGGCTTGCCATGATTTAGACTCTGTGAAGAAAGCTTGAGAAGAAACTCGCTTCGAAGAGTCGGAAAAGGCAGTCGACGCCATCAACAAATGACCGCCGCATTGTTTTAGGATAAGTGAGCCTCAAATGAGACTCTGAATAAAGCCAAGAGTATGCTTGAAAGCAATGACTAAATAAACATAAGCAAAGATTAACTCTGTTATCCTCAAGTCTCTAAGCAAAATAAAAACACATCAGAAATATTAGAAGTTATTACTCACTCAGCAGATACTGATGAATTTCCAAGGAAAACCGGACCAACATGAAATCAGCAGACAGATAAACTTCTACAGTTGTTTCCCTAAATCTCGTAAGAGTCGGAAGAGTAGTCTTTCCGACGGCTGAGAAAAATGATGCACACTTACGCGGTTGACTGGAAATAGGATCCGGTTCTGCAGTTGCCACTGAATGTGCAGCAACAGCTCCATCCCTCGCTTGCATACTTTCCTCTGTAAAAAACAATTCTTTTTGAGTTTCGATCCACATAAATTAGAAGAGTATTTTGAACTTATTGAGGATAAATAATTCTTAGTAATACTTCCACAAGCCGTAATAGTTACAGAAATAACAAAACCAACTGTCAGCATCAACTCTCTTTGTACCTGTCCCAAGAAAACCAATTTAGCAACGCTAGAGCTATACACGAAACAATGAGAAAGAAGCTCATTTCGGATGATCCGAGCTTGTGCCCTTAAAGTAATAGCTTCACCTTTAACCAGCTAAGCTGTTATAGAAGAAACAAGCAAAAGCGGGTCCTTCCCTTTCTCTAAAAATAAGAATAATATAAGAAAAAGCGTGGAGTACCAAATCACCCCAAACAATCTTAAATTGCTACCCAACACATTCAAAGCATATAAATCTCAAATACTCTTAATTTCATCCCCTACGAGACGGGAATTTAACAACAAAATAAAGGCGAGGTGGTTGAACTCTCAGAAGACAATTTCATTCGTTCAAGAATTTTCTTCTCTGCCAAGAAAGGATTTAGTGTAGGAAATTGGAAGAAGAGAGCACAATCGCTTAATCAGTGAGGCTCTGTCAAACAAGGAGGCATTAAACGACGAAGTCGAAAGTCTTTTAGAAAACCTGACTGAATGTGGTATCACTACGAGCATCGCGATTACGGCGTATTATGAATTCACAAAATGCCGAAAATAAGCATTCAACGTACGGGAAGCAGTTGGTAGATTATAGAGAGTGTTCGGTGAGATGACAGACGCTGCTGAACTACCGGGATAGAGATTCGTTGAGCACATTGATGGTTGAGCATTGGCGGCCGGATAACCCAAATTGGCAGCCAAAGTTGACAATGCTATAAAGAAAGCAGATATTTGGAAAACATCACTATAAAAGGCCACTCTTTATCATATCATATATATAAGGTTAGCAATTATGAAGAATCGTTTCAAAAACATTCCTGCAGTGAATATTTTTTATATCCGCACAATGGCTGCAACTTCTACAGATATTTTCCTCTCCAAACAGTGAGACTTTCACTTTGAAGTGTACAAACAAACCACGAACCATAGGTGAAACCTCTCTGATCTCAAGTGACAAAAATAAGAAAACAGCTAAATAATCTCCAAGAATGTGCATAAAATGTGAGTGGATTGAGGTGCTGCAGTTGAGAGAAATTAACATGCAGAGAAGCTAACGGATTTGCGCAGAGAGCGAAGTGGTCGACGATTGCGCATCATCTACCGACGACCACACAGATGTAGCATGTTGAGGTTGCAGCAATGATGCATTGAATGCTCCGGCGTCCACATCTGCACCAACAGCACTCTTATCCTCTGCAAAACAATTTGTCCATACAGTTTCTACTAGCACTGGCAATCCAACCTACTGATGGCTTCATTGATTCAATGAGCTACAAAAAATCGCCGCGTTATTCATTCTTAATTATTTCCGTTGATGGTAGATCGCATTTGGGATATGTTGAAGTGCCTACTACCTCGACCAATGAATTTAGGCAAAAAAAAACTTTTCTCTCCTTGTATTTTCAACTTTGAACTTTCTCTTGCTTTCATTATACCTCATTGGAGCAAGAAATATTTCATACACACGTTAGTACTAGACATCTGCCTCCGTGATTCATTTCTTCCCTCTTCCTCTCTTCCTCTCCCTTAACGACGTAATGCAAATGCAATAAGAGTTATTGACACAAATAACAACGCCATTATCCGCATTAATTATACGACAAATTCAACGAGCCGACTCGTATTCCTAAGCATTAAACTCAAGACGACGTCGGCGAGATGATCGCAAAAATCATCAGCCAAGACACCGATCTACTCGATGGTCTCCTCCAATGATAAAATACCTCATTTATACTTCATCATTAGCAAATAGGGACGTATTATTTCCCTTCAAAATCCCTTTATTTAATGTGCTCAACTATAAGACGTGAAAAAGATAATGAATAATAGAAGTATTCTACTGCTCTCAGGTACATTTCCGATCAGAAAGCGATACGGCTTTCACTTTAACACATGAGTTGAGATGAAGTGAACTCAACGGAAATGAGAATTGCAAAAGAAAATTTTACGAATTACTGACAGACACTAAAAAGAAAAACTCGCCGAAGAATTACCTCCAATGCATACAATATGAAATGAATTTGCCATCATGAGAAGCAAATAATTATACGGAATATAATGCACTAGAGGCAAACACGTATCACTGAGTTATACGCAGATCGAGTCGTTTCTTACCTGCCGTTTTGCTAACATTCGGCGATGTATGCGCTGTGGATGCGTACGTCAGATTCTTCGATGTGAGTTTTTCCGAATCCGCCGGTCGATTGCTGTTGATTCTTAACTTGCATTATGTACGCATATCATTCGCAATCTAACAGCTAGAGATCTATGCAAATCATTCAAAGTTTACTCGTTCGTCGACTTATGTATACCCTGGGAACTGTTCCCTTTGGAAATCTCTTGTAACATTCGTGGAATTATAGGCTAAGAGAAACCGTTAAATACATTTCATGATTATAATTCGATAAAGAGTTGAAATTTTTACAAGGCTATTAAAGAAGTTCCAAGGTTTATTTCCTTCTATAATGTCAAAATAGTTGTGAGTGAGGAACTGTTAGTCGGAATTCCCACAATTTTCCTAATCTTGCAATTTCCACAACGCGCTCTATGGCACAATTAGTATCGTTTTAAAGCGTCCACCTAGAAAGTGGCAACTCGACCACTATTAACGATAGAGTAATTTCTGATAATTCTTTACGAACGATGTCGCCATAACAAGGAAGAAATTGAGTGGGATTTCTATGTGAAGTAATCTTTGTCTTTTGAAGGAATAAACATTTCCATAGTCAGGCGCGAAAATCTTATCTTAATTGAAGCAACAGTCAACTGAATTTGCTAGAAAGTACTACAGGGTGGCGGAATGTTGAGGGAGGAGGGATCCTATACACCTGTCTCTCACAGAAAAATAAACATAACTAAGTTTAACTGCTGCATGAAAATAGAACAACAGACATATTAAAAAAAATCTTACTTAGGCAAGTCATCAGAAGCACTTTTCGGAGAAAGCGTCGAATCATCCTGTGACTGTCGATGCTCCAGCTTCAGATTCGACAAGTCCAACGATCCAATGCCAGGTGGGACAACGCGATCATAGTGATAGGGATTCACACAAACCTGTGATAATAATACCTCCATAATAAATACTTCAAATTCATAACGTTTTAAAATTCAGATGAAACAAGCGGAATAACGAACTACAATCATCCAACAGACGAACTTCCAACACTTCACCAATTTCATCCATCCGAGAAAAACGCCGCCCACAGGAGAGAATCTCAACTGATGTGCTAAACTTCTTGGGAGGAATTTTTCTCTCGTTTAGTCTTAGAAATCTGAAATTGTCCCAATCCTTATCCTAAGCAATCTATTGACTAACAACCTAAAACGTATGAAATATGATGGCATACATGAGATCTCCTAAGATGTCCTATAAATCTTCAAATATGCGTTTGCAGACTTACAAGGTCACACTTCAGATCGAACGCGCACTGACATATCGGCAAATGTTTGAGCTCGTTTTTGTGCAGATCCGGCCAACGCCATATTCGAGCATAAACAACATGTGGAAATCCTTTGCGACCAGCGACCTCAATAAATATTTCACATCTCACTTAAAGAAAGAAAGAATTAAAAATAGAAAAGACGAGCATTAAATGATGATGCAATCGTGCCACTGCAATGTCTATAACTCTTGCAGATTCAACTATTATAGATTCCTTTTGATGATGTGCACTCGCGCTTAAACATTCAAAAGTTTTTACTGCATAAGGCGAGGTGATTCTACTGAGATATTTCAGTTTTCCTTGCTCTTTAAGAACGAAGATTTTCTTTTTTCGAAACAATAATATAAATCCCCACGAAGTAAACATTTCAGTATTCCTTAAACACTAGACATTGCAAGTGAGGAACTCAAAAGACACTCAAAAAGATCCAATCGACCTTTTTCGGCAAGAAACACACCTGAAGGCGTCCATCAAGAGTACGCTGTATTGTTATACATTTTGATGCCATTTTACCATGCGAAGTTACAGCCGAGATAAGCGCATCCAACTCATCCCTTTTGTCCTTCAACTTCTTGATTAGGCTTTCGATCGCTTTTCTGCTGAACTCTTCATCTCGACCCTAAATTGGCGAGACTTAATACTTA
Source organism: Parascaris univalens (assembly GCA_037576465.1). Lineage (NCBI taxonomy): Eukaryota > Metazoa > Nematoda > Chromadorea > Rhabditida > Ascarididae > Parascaris > Parascaris univalens. The sequence continues at coordinate 70,729,737 of CM075173.1, read as the reverse complement.
TTGATGACACTTAAATACCTTGAAAAAAACATTAATCCTATATTAAAGGAAAACTGAACAACTTAAGAACCAAAACGAGAATACGAATGGCTTTCATACAGAGTACATCAAATATGAGGAACGCCGATTGGAACATGCATATCTAAGCGATGAGACGGTACAACCGCAAATACCCTCCTCACCTTTGCAGACGGTACCTTCTATCACATTTCTCCAACAGATCCCTTCATTTTATTATGCCACAGAAGAAAGATCAATCGATTTTTGCACTCAACAACTAGACTACTAATCTAAGAAAAATGCCGTTAAGATTTGCGGAAAATGAAGAGAAAAAAAGGATAAATGCAAATCCATACCGTATGGTAGAGCATGAGACATTGAGTTATAGTAGCGCATGCATCTGAGCTTGTCGGATGTTGACTTGAAAGTGCCAATTGTGGTCTAGCTGGACTCGACATCTGCGGATGTATCTGTACGAAAGACTGTTGACTTGTTACAAGTACTGGAGAGCCAGACGAAGAAGCACCTGATCTACACGCAGACATTTCACCTTCAATAGTTCGACTTTCAATTAGCGAATAATCTCATTTGATAATATACCTCAGTGGAATATATTTCAATGATCGCAATTAGCTAATTGGAATAATTTAGCTATGAAAAAACGAAAATACTGAACGATAAAATTGAAATGGCGTGCAAGATAGATAAAGTAATGTCGACGGAAATCGAAATTAAGGGAATTAGCCTTATTAGGCATGGTTCGCTGGGTTCAAATTTATCGAATATGGAGTCAACTGATTCCTACTTCCACGCTGCTCACTCGAAATGAACAAATATTAGTACTAAACGATTGTCAATCCTCTTAATCATATATTCAATAAAATATGAGGGTCGTACCTTTGAAATACAATATATTTTTCCAACAATAACCTCTTATATTCGATTAATTAGTAACAGGAATGAACGCATTTCTCTAAAGAAGTTCCTAGATCCCATTAGTATGGGTCTAAATCAATCTACAATATGTACCAAAAACTGAGATCAAAGAGAGATCATACTTCTTCAGTTCTTTTTCTCTTCTCGAATGGCAAATTATGAACCAAAATGAAGCAAATGTCGGGTCGATATTTCTTTTTCTTAATGAAAAAAACGAGAATCGACGATAGAGATTGATTGAAAATATTGCTGATAAGAATTTTTTGCGCTGATAAAATGTTTTTTATCGATAGCAACGATTTACCCTCTCTCTCTCTCTCTCCCTTGCAACGGCTAAACCATCCAGCCTATTATTTTATTGCAAACTAGCTCCTCTTTCATCTCTCTTCCTCTATCATATTACTTCAAATAATAAATTAGCTAAAAACTAAGACGCTAAATTTAATAGAAATGATTCAATTGAATTGAAATAATTCACCGAATTAAACAAAGAAAAGCATAGGTCTCCCCCTCCATCAGCAAATTCGGCCATAATTCCCAAAAGCACAGGTCTCCCCCTCCATCAACAAATTCGGCCATAACTCCCAAAAACACAGGTCTCCCCCTCCATCAACAAATTCGGCCATAATTCCCAAAAGCACAGGTCTCCCCCTCCATCAACAAATTCGGCCATAATTCCCAAAAGCACAGGTCTCCCCCTCCATCAACAAATTCGGCCATAATTCCCATTGATTAACGCTGTTTTCCGCACAAATCTGCCATCACCTTAAACGAAAACCTCGAAAAGTATAACCTTTTCAAGAAATTCTCTCCACATAAGGATGCGGTAATCTGCTTTACCACCACTAAATTCAATCTTTTATGAGGATACTTCATTAGAGATTGATATTATTATCAAAGAAATTTAATGGCAAAAATTAAGGGAAAAAAACTCCGAGCATTGCTCTCATTTAAGAGATTTGCGATGAGGAACTAATCACAAAGCTCAATCCCTCGTAGCATAGCAACTATTTCTCAAAAAAAGATAAGATGCCGTTCGTTCTCATCGGCCGAAACAATTTCTTTTTCTATTTTATTTCTCTTACAATAGCTTTAATCGTTTCACTCTCTCTCCTTCACTCATTCACTTGAAATAAATTATTCCATTAAAACTATTCCTTTAGAGTGAACTATCCGTAAAATTCACATCTCGGCAATCACGGGGATGGAGATAAAGAGAAAACGAGAGAAAAAGGAGGCGAAACGCGCAATATATGCCGATTCATCAAAACTCATATGCAATGTACTCTAGCTCAATGATGCATCACTATAGCAAGAATAAATTCGCTAACAACGAAATAAGTCTCAAAAGTTTTTTCATTCATATGAAATTTTCTATCATAAAAACTTTTATTCCCTATTTTTTATATCAGATAAAAATTCGCTATTGAAAGAAAAAGAAAGCGATAATTTTCTCTCATAAAATACATCACATTGGCATAGTTCCATCTAAAATATTCAATGCTTCCAACATAAAATTATAAATTTTCCTCTAAATTGTCTTTTATTTACTGAAAAAAATTCCTAACAAATGAGGAAATCATATTGGAAAATGAATTTCGACTTATATTAGCGTGATATGAGATATTTAAGTATCACCATCACCGTTATACATTAATGATACATTCAATGGACTCTTCCCAAACTATCGATCTGATATATGATACATGATAGTTCCATCAATCTGATCCACCCTTAGAGATTCGACATACATACGTTCGCCTAACGTTTGAACTCAATAATAAATTGATTTAGCTAAATTAACTATAGGGATCATCAGCGATCGCAACGATGATCTCGTTGAATCTACAGTTCCCACAACTATTAAAGTACAGCAAATCGTATATGTTGTAAATCCTCAATGCAATACTACCGAGATTAATATTTTTCTTCTCTTTTTGGAAGCAATAAGCGCAAAACAATGAGAACAATTTTATCCTCAACAAAACATCGCTCTTAAATTCAATATTATCCGCTGATATGGAACGACGATCGAGACGGAAAGCAGTTCCTACGAAGCAATAATAGTGACCATTCATTGCAAGACCCATTATGGCAATATTTTAGGAATTTCATGAACTAGTTGACAAGATTCCCTCTGAAATTTGTTCACAATTTCGAGTATTTCTTTATTAAACGGATCAGCTTGACGATCGCTATGATTAGTGCAAAAGATGGGCAACGATCGGCAAAAGAGAAATCTACTAGCCGTAAACTTCCGATTCGTTTCTCATAGATATCATTAGCAAACGTCAATAAGCAATTTCGCATTGGCAATGCTGATCGATCGGAAAATGAAATAGACGAGATAACAACGAAGAACCATGTCCTAATTCAATCCTCTCGATAGACATACTGATAAGTTGATATGAACTCATGAATCGGGTATTTCAAAAGCATTCTATCATATCAGACGTTTTCTGAACATCTAACGGACGTGTAACACTTCCCTTTTTCTGCTCATTTCTTTTGCAAAACCGCTAAATGAGATCGCTTATGAGCCTTTAAGTCTACTTTATCATTTGTGCACCAATATCGGTGGCAAAACTAATTTGTCTCTTATTTTCCAGCTTGACGACACCTATATCTTCATGATGCCGTTGACACCTGAGCAATTTTACCTCTTTACCAAGTCCTAGCAGCTAGCTCCATCTAGCACTGGTGTCCCACTACAATCTGATCCTGTCAGTGATTAAAATGCTGAGCGGATGATGAGAAATTAGATCGCTTCATGGTGGACATTTATCGGTCGATGTTCTGATCTATCGATGATAGATGATTTTTGCTTCACGTGTAATCTGAGTTGTTTGAAGGGTGAAATTAACGATTTCCGCTAAGTTCGTTTAGCTGATTATGCAGATGCGTCGTTGTGCCTTCCGATCGAAGTTTTCACCGATCGCCCACTGTGAGCACATAGCAGATAGCGTTGTGCATTGAGGCATCTTAAATTCACGTTTACGCATTCCTAACGATTGCAATGAATATTGCGTTGACAATCGAAGATTTATTCACTATGTCCAGACCTGAATTCCAACTCCATCCCCTCTTCCCTCTCCATATCGATTATTTCTCTTACTTTTTTTAAAGTATACTTACTGTTTGCGTAATTTGTTACAGTATTTGAGGGCGTATTTGGCACTGAATGCATTGAAAACGCCGAACACCTCTCGAAAATCCACGAAACGTACTGAAAACAACGAATAGAGGTGAATTTTCTACTCGAATGAATGCATCAACGCATATCTTGGCACTAGTAAATTAGCTAATTATAGTATCATAAGCGCGAGAATAATATTAAAAGAAGTGAGTAAAGATGATAGAGAGCAGCTAATTGATAGACAGGTAATTAATATACAGGTAATAATAGAGGTAATTATTAGAAGTAATCGAGATTGTTAGCATATCACATCGATAACTATATCGGACAGTTAAACTAACGAAAAATAACGACAGTTTACAGTCTATTTCATATAAATCAACGAAACTACTATGAACACGAACTTGTATCATTCTCAAATCGCCGATGGCACTAATAAAGGGCAAAATTGAGAGTTCCGAAAAGATATGCCGATATATGAAGAAGCGTCGAATCGATGAGAAAGAAGCGATGAGAAATCTCGCCTATTACGTGGGCTCTTTTCTTAATACGGCTATGTAATACATGTAGTCGGGTATATCATAGAGCTCTACTAATAATGATGGACAAATATCACAACGATTAAATAAATCATAATGAATATATCGTTAGTGAAGTGTCGCTATTGATGATGAATGCTATAGTCGGAATACTATTAAGGATTACTTCATAGTGGTAGATTGAAACCTCTCTTCTCTTCGCTTGTCCCCACCCCTCCCCCCGACAACCAAAGGAGAAGTTAGCTTTGAGTACTACTTCATATGACAACGAACTTCACTAGTTCACTATTATGGATGCACGGAATACGGATCCTATGTTTGGTTAGCCATTCAGCTAACTCCGTCGGCATAGAATCTGGCATATGGATCAGCATAATTGTATCGATCATATGTTTTACTCACATGACGGTTACTTCTCCACCTTCGCTTCCTTCTTCGTTCTCTAGTAGCATCAGGAATATTTATTTAAAAGACTATTAAAGCTTTGTGCGGCTAATCTCTTTCATCGAGATTTCATATCGGAGCTTAGTGCTATGCGAACAAAAAAAAACCGGCTTTAGCAAATCTATCACGTCCGTACCCGATACAATAATGAAATTACTTAAATGCACTAGAAAAATTTAGTGTATCGCCGGCGAATCACATCAACCGATCGTCGACTTCTGTTAATCTCTTCAATTTTGACGGCGATAAACGAATCGAAACGATTTCCGATCATTATCATATTGAATTTACGCCTCCCTCCTCGTAATCAATAGTCGATATGATAAATTATATGTTGTGTTCGTCGTGCTCATCTAACTGCTCTATGGAATAGTAAGTGTATTAGAGTAATGAAATAGTAAGTATTAGAGTATTGAAGCCTACAAATGAGAGATACTTCTGTAGGCCATTCGTCTTTGGATGTAATTCACTCGATGATTCGATTCTATGGCGATTACCTCCGTGCGGCAAACTGCAATTCCACTTTGCTCAAATCGCTCAAAGAAGCGCCCCTCACTAAGGTAAAAAGCCGTTGCTTGAGGAAATTTTAAGCACATCGCATCGAGCCATAACGCATTCGAGTCTATAGAGGCAACCATGCGGCATTCGTACTTGTCTTGAGCGAACAACTCACATTCCACCATAATCAGATTTCCTCTTGAGAAACATCTCTCATATTTAGCACGTGAAGAAATTCCTCATTAACTTTCTTTCATTTATTTTGTTGTTGCTTTTATTCTTTAAGGAACGACGATATTTTTATACGTTTCATGTGTAAATTTATGCATTAATAACTAAGCCGATTTGTAGTAGCCACAAGCGGTTTAGCGCTCTACGAATGCCCCACACTAGAACATTAAAACGATAGTAGATTAGCGTAGTGCTTTTCTTCTTATGTGAAGTATGATTGCTGAAGTTAGCGGTTTCGAATAATGTATTTAAAGGTCAAAGGTCTGCTCTTCGTGGCTCGTCCACTCGTCCACGTCTCGTAGAGGATATGCACCGTCTGTCGAGCTATGGTCGAGTAAAGTGAGAGACAAGACAGATATAAGGGGTGAACAGTTTATCATATTCATACTAGGACGTGACAAACAAGGATAGCTTCGATCGCCATCACGATCCCTCAACCGATCTCCACCTTGTCGCCGATCATCTGACACGTTCCAGCGGCCACACTTCGACATAAGGCCGCTCTAGAAGCTGCAATGAATGCACGAACATATCAATCTCAACGGTCGAGATTCTGCCACAAGCTATTATTAAGCTTGCTGAGTAGTCATTTGAATTGCCTCAATACTCTCGACTAGCGCCGACTCGCTTTATCATTTCCACTTGATCTGTAGCGGATCGGTCTCGCTCAGTGAGGAAAGTCAATCTCACTCTATCGCGAATACGAGGAAAGAACTCTAAAGAGTTGCTATTCGAGCGTTTCACTTCTCGTTGTGTTAGTTGGCAATTGTTCGAATTCCGCCCAACTGATAATAGGGATTTCTCCCACTCATAGACCACACCTCGATTCACTTATCTTCATTTCACTAAACGCATTGGCAAATTGCCGAAATATTGCGAAATCGTTGCGTTGAGGTCTACGACGTCAACTCTGCCTCTTGTTTCCGGCTTCATCGAATTCGTGAGAAGAGATCTTCCGCCGAGAACACGTATCGGTTCGGCGAATGAGCCATATTGGCGACGGTGTATTTGCGAGGAGAGAGGATGAGAACGTTGATCGCTTTCATCGTTACATTCGAGGAGACAATTTCTCTCTATCGGATACTCGATAAACACTCATTGTTATTATATCTTAGTGGGGCCTTCGATTGATCGAATCGACAATAATCGTTTCCACGTCGATAATTCTCTTTATTTCTATGCCTCATTAAGAAATATTCTTTAGTGGGTTTTCACTTGAGATCAATCCTCTTTATGGGCGAAATTGAGCGCTGAAATCGTTTCGCCTCTCTACGATCAATCGAAATTCACGCTTTACTTCACTTGTAAATATGCTTAATGGATAAATGATAAGTAGGATCAGACGTAACGAAGATTTAAGCCAAGCTAACACAAGCCATAGTGATTCTTTGTCGAGTCGTCCACTAAACGGAGAGCATTCGATGAATCGTCATAGCGATTCTTGACTCTAATAATTCAGATATGTTGGCGTAATGATTGGTGGCCTCTTCGTTTACAATCATAAAGGAGAGGTGCTCATTTCGCGTATCTATCGAGATGATGTTAGGTATTCTTTAATTCTCTTTCATTAGAGATTTTTTTCATTATTTAGTTGGAATTTTTATGATTTTTGAGTGGAGAAATTTTCACCTCTTCTTAGAGACTCTACAGATAGGAGATGGAGCTTTTCAAGCGATTCTAAATTCGCGAAGATTCATTTTTCGTTAGTATAGTTGGAAATATTTTGCAAAAAATATCGATACATTTTATGCTAGGAATCCATAATTCTCTCGAATTTCCCACTCGTCATCTTTAGTTAGAAAGATTTTCTTGAGCGCTTAAAGCTTTCTTTCTTTTCAGCCGAAATGCAGTGGACGCATTCCGAGTCAATGTCATACACGCTAGGCAACAGGTTTCGTTGAAAATTTCTTCCATATTCTTTATTTATATATTTGTGGAATATAGTCGAATATAGATGATATTGTGATATCGAAGAGTGTCTATAGAGAAAGCGGATAGACGCATAAATACCTATAAAGATATGACGAGAAGAGCTCGATATCGTATTGAAATTCTACAAAAAAGAAACCACTCAACACTATAGGATCAAATATAAAGACGATAACATATTCTGATATTATGACGTAAAAAGAGAGCAATATAAGGGGAAAATAGAGAAAACGGATCAAATTATGATCGAAGAATCACGTCACAGGATCATGAGGCTGATTGAAACGCATAAATTCCATCATTTGAATAGATTTTGAAGTATTTACGAAAGAATCGCTCATCAATACTACATTAAAATCTTACGAAGTAGAAGGAATCTATCCAGGAGTGATAGATTCGATAGGAACGCATATCTTCGGCTATCGATGCACTTATCTCGATAGAATGATAACATTGGTTCATTTTTCTTTCTAAAAGGGTTATTTTTGCTGTTGTTACGAAGAGACCCACATATCGTGAACAGTTTTATGAGGGAAACGCTCAAAAACCGGCAAGAAGATCGCTGAACACTAAGATTTTTTCTCGTTACGCACAAAGAATACTCGGATAAAATAGTTGGCCATCTTCTTTTCTCACTTGACGATAACTTTACTATGCTACTTACTTTAGTTGTCATTGTTACGATTGAGTGATGCTGCTTAGCATATCCACTCGTGGAAGTGCTTCACAAAGCGGCAGTCAAAAGCTTAGATTTGATAGAGCCATGAATCGTCGATTACAAGATCTAAGCGTACAGGTTCGTAGTCCGGTGACAAATATGGCGAGAACGTCTTTCTTTCATATAAAACGTGGCAACGTTTGGATTTGTGCTGTTACGAGACAGAATGTCAACGCTGCGATGGTATTCGAATTCCTCAATAGGTATTCGATTCTCTCATTTAAAGCTTATTGCAAATATGGCTTATAGCATCTAAATCTCAATTTTTCTACGATTTCAGTTTGTGAGCTTCAATGGGATAAAAAATTACTAAAGTTTAGTGTTCGTTCTATAAGCAGTCCCCCCTCTCCTAACCGCCTTTTCCCGTTCTCTCTTACTATTTCATGATGGAAACTCAATGGTTAAATGGTTAAATGTCTTTTGCATGTGATGGTAAAGGTGTAGAGGTGCAGAGGAGAAAGAAAAAAGAGGGGGAGGAGAGGAAATCAACACCAAAGCTTGTCGTAAGCAAATGCGATATGAGGGAGGGAGTGCATCTTCTTTAAGGATCGCGAATGCAAAGTGTTTAAAAATGAATTTGAATGTTTTGGCTCAAAATATAATCAAAAGATCACCGTCGCATTTGGAAGTTTAGGAGAATTACAGAAGTGAAAATCTTATAAAGTTATTAACTTCAATGTTCTCGGGTAACCATCAGCATAAACTACGAGATTTTCGGAGAGAGGGGAGAATATTGTGAGCGATGAACGTGACTTCAAGAACAACGAAAAAGGGAGGGGGGAGAGGGTACATAGCAAGGAGAAAGAACCTGAAGGTAATCACCGAGAAAGGGATTCAGTGAATGTCAATGGGAAGATTCTCAAACAGTGACTTTTTATGCGATCGTTTTCGAACAGTTCCCAGATAAAGTGATAATTACTGTTGCAACGCAATTAGTGCTTTCTTAGTCAGTCTCACGGCAGTGGGCGATCCACCATGAAATAATCATGAGGGGATAGTGATCGAGACTAAGCATCCAACGGTGATGCTAAAATTGCTTCAGGACGAAATGTTCGAAATTTTATGCGATAGATTAAAGTCAGCTGATCAAAATTTCTTATCAGAGACTAAAACCAGCATTATGATGGAAGGGGAGGGGTGGGAGGGGTGGGGGGGGGGGGGGAGGAAGAAGACGGAGAGGACGGAAGGAATACTTGAATTTCTTAGGTTCACCGTTATGAATCTCTTGCGTACAAACCTTCTTAGAGATAATCATCATCAGTTATGGGGGGATTGATGCAAATGAACGATGACAGCAACGTGCTGTTGATTGTGTATATTGGAATTTTAGATTTGCTGATACGATGCAGTCCTATTTTGGGAAATTGAATGAAGAGAACGTCAAGAATAATTTTGTTTTGATATACGAGCTGCTGGACGGTGAGTGGGTCAATTTCGATCTCTCTTGATTTCTTCTCAAAGTTGATGATTTCAGCTGCTTCATTCATTCTTATCAGCAGTGATTTCGATCAGTAATCCATGGAAATTCGCTGATTATTAAGTGAAATTAGCGTACGCCTTGCTCATCACTTTCATATCATATGAAACAACCAATAATTGAATTGAAATCTGCCTTAAAGTTTTTTTTTCTCTTTGCATACAAACTGTTATAATAGCAAATCACCCACATAGAGTTTATTTCAATTTAGCTCTCGTTTAATGTTTTATTTTTTCAATCGACGGTATCTTTCGAATAAATATTTTATTATGATTAAGTACCATGTTTTTTTTTTTTTAGAAATATTAGATTTTGGTTATCCACAGAACACGGATCCAGGAGTCCTGAAGACGTTCATAACACAACAAGGCGTTAGAACTGCGGTAAGCACATTTTCCCTTACCTACGTTATGATATTAATCCTTTTATTTGAAACATAGAGGAAAACTCAATGGAAATTATTTTTATTCAATTTTTATATGTGATGAAATTATTCCCGACTATACGTGGGATGTGTTTCGCGAATGTCGTTACTATGGGTTCTTTGATAAGTTCGTTAATTTGTTCGATTTGTTCGAATTTTTGCGTAGTAAATGCCTCAAATATGATTCTAACAACTAGAAGGGAATTTCTCTTATTTTCCACTTGGCTTTGAAGTTATCTTTTTGTGGAAGTGGAAGTTTTTTTTTGGGAATATTCAATGTTCTCATGAGTAAAGTTCAATTGATATTTCCGGATTTGTTTGTATCCACGAATCTTTCTACGTTGATTGAAAAGTTTTGGTTAGATTCGAAGTGATGGGATAAATTATCCAATCGGCTGATTGATGCCTTCACATAAGCGATTTTTTCAAAAAATGTCTGATTAATGACTTTAATTATTAAGGAATTTTATTTTTCTCCCTCTAAGAACACTATTTCTTAGAAAATGCATCTAGTGCTAGTCTTTTTTATCGTTATTTTTCTAAAGAATCTGATATATGTTGCCTTGTTTTCCACTTATTCAATGAGGGAATTTAAATTTTTAGAATTATTGAGGAAAAAACTAAGTGATAATCATGTAGCGCATATATCGAACCGTTAGAAATATGAGGAGTATATGTTATTTCATGAATTTGAGTTTCCGTTGAAATTTCGACGCATTTTTAAAGTTTGTCTGAAACCTTTTCAGGCTCCAGCGGTATGTATTTTTTGCTTTTTATTATTTAGTGTGTTGTAGACGTTGAATAGTGCAAAAAATCTTTATGTTGTACTCATCATGGGCAACCAACCGCAGAAGTGGAGAAAATTGACGGGAAAAATGCTAGGATGGGGAGAAGAGAGGCACAAGATGGACCGAAGTTCGTCGATCGTGACCGAAGTTTCTAAGTAGATCAGCAGTGTTGATTTTTGATTTTCTTACTAAAGATTAGTTAATGATATCTTCTTCAGGGGTATTATTATCCACTTCATTTGTGTGATTGAAGTTTTCTGCATTTTTTGCTTTAAAAAAATGCTTGTGGTGACTTATAGATCGCGAATTTTGCGATGATCTTTTGTGGCTTTCATGTCCTAAGTTCAGTGAATTCCATTTGCATTTTCACTGTCTTCAAAATGGGTATATTGCATTCTGGATGAAGAACTTCGGATTGGATCAGAGGGAAAGGATAAGGAGGGCAATTTTTTCGAAGAACTTCGGATTGGATCAGAGGGAAAGGACAAGGAGGGCAATTTTTAACATTTTAAGGCTGATAAGAGGGCAGTAGTGATGGTTGTCGATGTGAAAAATGTTTCAATGTTGTGTTGTTCGCTGAAGTGGAAACTCATTCCTAATCAATTCAATAAAGTTATCAAAAGAGTATCGAAGTTTTTCTTTTTTTTAAATTCAGTTTTATTCAGCCAAAGAATAAATAATCTTTTGCGTTTATAGTAATTTTCTCTTCCGTTTTTTTCTGTGGAAATTTTTCCCACAATCAAATATTTTTTATTCGCATTCTATGAGGTGAAATATTCGGAAAAAAATGGCCATACTCTTCAAGTGCTCATTCGAATTGTTCGCTAAATTTCATTCGAAATTCGAGTCGTATCATTCAGCTTAGATTCCTTAACGAATATAATTGATCCATTGAAGTGTTTATGCTTTCGTTCGTGTTCGTGTTTGTTGAAATGCTGTGTGGGGAGGGGGGAGGGGGGGATTCATTAATGAATTAGCGTCAATTTATTCAGCAATAAAGTTCCTATGAATTTCTAGAAGTATTTGCATGCATGAGGATATATATTTGTGGTTATATTCACTATTGATATTGGCATGTTGTGGATTTTTGCTTTGGAGATGAATGTTGTGTTCATTTTCAGTTATATTCGTTGTCTTCTCGAAGATATCTCGCGATATTTTCAAATTCTATCATCGTATTGAAAAAAGGGGGATTCAATTTATTGGTGGAAAATTCTTATCCTCATTTAGAAATAGGATTTAGATCTCAAGGTGAAATTTTATTATTGTAGAGCAAAGAGGAACAATCGCAGATCACATCACAAGTGACCGGTCAAATTGGTTGGCGTCGTGAAGGCATCAAATATCGTCGCAATGAGCTCTTTCTTGATGTCATTGAATATGTTAATTTACTCATGTCACAACAAGGTGCGTTTGGCATTATGCATTCGTTAGCCATGTTTCCAAAAATTTGACAGTCCAGAAAGTTCAGGATCCTCTGCTCTTAATTATTGGTTATTATTTGTATGCCATATGAATTCTTCCTTTGATTCGTTGGCGTTCTTATGAGCATTGATAGTTTGAACTTTGCAAGGTTTCTCTTGCTTCCCACCGAAGATTCGTTGTTTTTTGCGCTCTCGCAAGTGAGGAGAGGGAGGAGGATGATGAGAAAACTCGCGCAGTAACCTATCATAAAATAAGTGGAATTTTAAGGTCAAGTTCTTTCGGCGCATGTTGCCGGTAAAGTTGCGATGAAATCGTATTTATCGGGTATGCCCGAATGCAAATTCGGTATAAACGATAAACTAACCATTGAAGGCAAAGGGCGCTCTGGTACGGAGGATCCTTCGAAAGCGTAAGCCTTTTAGCGTTTAGTTACGTATTCTTGAATTCGTAGTATTGGAAAAATTGCTGTTTTTGTTCAACTATGTTCAAAGCCAAAATATGATCACACTGATGAAGTGAAATAGTCACCGATCGCCTCATGCCTGATCGACGAATACTGATCGATAGGCGGCTGCCTGATCGGTATTCATTTTGTTTTGTTGATAACCGTAGCAGTAGTCAGAGGGAACTGTAAAATCCCCCATTGAAATATGACTGATAAATTATGTTAGTTATTCGGCTCGTTGGGAGGGAATTATATGAGTATGCATAAATGCAGGACACGTGCATCGGTGGCCATCGATGATTGCCAATTTCATCAGTGCGTCAAGCTGACCAAATTCGACACGGAGCACGCGATCAGCTTTATCCCACCTGATGGTGAATACGAACTTATGAGGTGCTTTGTCAGCTATATCTCTTTCATGCTTTTCATTACTCGGCTTTTTCTGCGCTTTTCTGACATTTTGCTTTTTTTGGAAAGTGCTCAGCGAGGTTTTCTATCGTTGCATTTAAATATGTCTATATTGATATGTATCCGTCTATCTATCGAGCAAATTTAGGGAGAAGATCACCGAGATTTCATTAAAGAAATACTAATGAATGACCTCATATTTTGTAATTTACAACGATTTATTAACGTTGAATGAGTCAAACGACCTAAAAAATTTACTGTATATGCGGCTGATGAGATTCCCCTTCTGCATGGGTGTATGGGCAAAAGTCATGTGGATTGCCAGATCGGCTCGAATATGCGAAGGTGATTTTTGAAGACATTGAAAAGTTTCTTTTTCAGTTTATTTTTCCCAGATTTCAAACCCTTAACACACGAATTCCTACCTCCTCTCATCTCCCCATCCCACCACTCCTTTCAGTGTCTCCGTCATCTCAACATGTATTGAGAATGTCGATTTTCATTGCTGAATATATTGCCCTAATCGAGTTTGCAATATTTTGCTTCCGAGGTGGATAGATTTTGCAATGATTTTTACTCGGCCAGTGAAGATCGACGACGGGAGTATAACATAGTGGCGCAACGAATTTCCTTTCCCTTTCCTTTCCCCCTCCTCCTTCCTTTTCTCACGGGGTTGATTTAATCTTATACAACATGTAGTGCTATGTCGTCTTCTTTAGAAACTGTTCTGAAATTTATCCGAGTGAAATAAAAGACACTCGAAACTGAAAGAGTCGACACCAACAGAAACAAATCCATAGATTTTTCCATGAATGAAATACTTTAGGCAACTCAATAGCAATTGTCATTGAGATCGCATCAAGAGGATGTTTACTGCGCACTCTAGCGAACGCGAAAATAGAGGAATTATAAGCTCATCTAATCTTGTCGCTTGTCTCGATGATCTTTGGTCGTTAGTGGAGTTGCTTTGCCTCTCTTAATGAGACATTCGTTAAAGATATGAATACTTTCATTCAATAATGATTCTATCGATCACCGTTATCAATGAGATTCAAACAAACGCAAAAGAATTCAAATCAGCGGAAAAATGCTCGAGTTGAAGCTGAAGGGAGATGAGATCGATTGGATTCGGTTGCTTGCCAATGCATGAGACACGTATATGAAGGAAACAACTCAAAGTGGCTATGATTGTGCTTTCTAAGAGCCATAGTAACATACGATATAGACATGAAATGGAATACACGATTCATTGTAGACTCTCTTTAATTGTAGAGAAATTTCGTTGAAATATATAGTGTTTTATTTTCTAATATTCGCGAGAAGCTCATTTAATATGAAGCTCTCTCTAGAATATATCTTATTAGGGGATTGTCTTTCAGATATCGTACAACAAAGGATATTCAATTACCATTTCGTGTGATTCCTCTTGTACGTGAAACATCACGAAATAAAATGGAGGTATTATTGATCATCATATTATCTCATTCAACACTCTACCCACTATTTAGATTGGAATTATTTTGCTTTTCGTTTCGAAATAATTTCTCATTCATAATAAACAATCTCATATATTCTCGTTTATCATCATTGATAGTAGGTTTTTGCCGATAGTAACTCTATTGAGGTGAAAGTGGTGGTTAAGTCGAATTTCAAGCCCTCACTTCTGGCACAGAAAATCGAAGTACGAATACCAACACCGCCTAATACAAGCGGAGTACAACTGATCTGTATGAAGGGAAAAGCGAAATACAAAGCGGGCGAGAATGCTATTGTATGGAAGTAAGTTGTTTAACGTTGTTTCTCGCTCTTTTCATTTTTTTTTTGCATCCAATTGTAAATATTCATCTGCAATGTGAATTAAGATATTGCTATTTGAATATTTATACTTTGTTTCAGCATTTTTCAGTCAGCTCCATTATTTGTACGGAGCTAAAGTTTTCCGAGAATAAAGGTGGAATTGCCGAGTGCTCGTCGGCATCACGTCCAACGAGCGAAGGGGAGGCGCCTTTTGCTTTAGAAGTATCCGTTTCCGCGACTGCCAACGATAAACGATCTCATGTGTGGCATTTGTTTTTCGGGGATTATGTTCTGCTCGTATTGCGTCACTGACACGCGATGTCGCTGCTCAATAAAGTTAGGAGCGGAAACACTTTGTGATTGCAGCGCTCACCAAGCATATACTAAACCAACGGAAGTAGTTGCTCACCGTTAAACGATTGTCCGATTCGCTTCGATATACGAGACGTCTACACTTTCCTTTGTTTTCATTCGTCGGGTTATTTAAAGATGTAGATCTGTAAATTACTGGTTAACCTATGATTCTTTTATTATTATCATAAATCACTGAAAAATATGAGCTTCTGTTGGGATATTCCAGATCAGTGTAGTTAGTCCTGGATTTATAGCGACAGCGGTGACGCTGATGTTTCAGGTATATATCCAATTCATTTATATCTGTAGTTGAGTTGGCACGCCACTAAAATGGTGACGAATGCCACTTTTTTAATGTATTTCTCTGACGTTTAGTTTTTTCACGAATTGACTGACCTACTGAACTAATTTATAGGATTAAGCGTATGGGAGGTATGAAAGAATCTCAAATTTCGGCGGAAATCGATATCTTGAGTACGGGTGCAGCGGAGAAGAAGAAATGGAATCGACCCCCTGTTTCAATGAATTTCGAGGTATGCATTCATATCTGTTTCTTTGCGTTTTCTCAACTGTTCTGTTTCGTTTTTTTTTAGCTCTTCGTAAAAGCATTTACATCGAGTCGTATTGCTTCTTTGCTTGGATTCGAGAGACTCATTTTTTCCCTATATTTTCTCCATTGTTGCTCCATCGATAAGGCTTAGCTCTTTCTAACCGAAGGGCTGGCACAGATATTTCGCTTCGCTGGGAATGCGGTGGCTTCAATTTTTTGTGTTTTACCTCCTATTTTTTATTTGATGGACGTGGGGTTTCGGGACAATTAAGAATATGCGGGCTTTTTTCTATTGTAGCAATGTAACGATCCTTCTTCAGTCTCGTTAAAGTTCGCCATCCTATTTCTTCGTTCTTGAAGTTGTCGGCGGTGACAGTTTAAATTGTTCCCCCCCCCCCCCCCTCGCTCTCTCCTTCCCTTCCTTCCCGCATTTCTGTATATTCGTTGCAGAGGAAGCCTCATTGTTCTAAACAAGGTTCACTGCCGTTGAATATAGGGAATAACCTCAGAGGCTCACGAAAATCGATGCAAAAAGCGAGACTGATGATTGTTGGCTTTTTTGCCATGATTCGAGGACTTGAAATGCGACGAAGGAGAAATAATAGTCTCTCAGAAATAGTTTACATGGAACAGTATTTGATTTAATATGGTTTTATTCTGATTGAAATAACAGTTGAAATTATCGTAATTTATTAAAGAAAAGGAAACCGAATATTCCAATTGTTTACGGGGGCGCCATTTGAGTTAAGATTAATGACTGGCATTGGAAAAGGTGGATCTGCTTGCAGCTCTATCAATGGGGAGTTTCTTTTTTTTGCACTTCTGCGTCGTCGTTCACTTACCTCTGATCTCTTCAATCGATTAGCATTGTATATGATGTGATTCGGAAATGATTTACTGATTTAGTCACCATTTTTTCGATTTCTTGAAAAGCTTAGGATTTTCTTGAGCTTTGATATTTGCTCTCTTGAGTTTAATTCAGGTGATTAAAGCTACTTTGCAGCCTTTTTATAGTGTGTAAGGTCACAATTTATAACGGTGAACAATTTCTATGGCATTCAAATTTTGGCAATCTGTTCTTTTTAGAGAAAAGAGGAGGGGATGAACTCGCAACATTTTTCTTCTGCATTTGTCTCCCTACCATCCGTATGGATTTAGCATTGGAAAATATGAAAACATAAGCTGGATAAGTGTCCTCTTTATCAGTTGAGGATATTGATTTAAAGAGTGAAAAATGGCTCTTCTTCAGCGTTTCGTATAAGAGAAATCACCGCAGCGATTCGACAAAATGATGTCGAAGTTGTTGGGGGGTTGCGAATATACGTTGTGATGACAATCTGTATGTGTAATATTCAGTTGGCTCAGAGGTAACACAAAAAACCCCCTGGCGAAGGACATATCGGCAGAGGACATTCCACTTAGTGGACTAAAACTTTATTCAGTAATTGACGAGATCCTCGTTATGTAGAAAGAATAATTAGAACACAACCACTTGCACGTCAAGATTTTCATCCTTCACTTGCTTAATTTTTATACTTGAATCTAAATGTTTGAAGATAAATAGGCAGTGCTTCAACTCGAGCGGTTTTTCGGTCGCTTGAGTTTGCCTTTTTTTCTAAATGAACATCAGTTTTTTGAGATCAGATTTTCGAAATTAGTCCTCTTCATCAGGAGAATTTGCTAAGCGAATTTCTGAAATCCATCAGGGTGGATTTTGCTACGAGATTGAATGCAACGTTAAGTACTCCCATTGTGGAATAGAGAGGCGGTACGATGATTGGTAGGTTGCTGGTTAAGTATGAATCAGAAGAGTGAAATTGTCTCTGTCTTCTCATGATGTTATATTCATGCGAGGCATGTTTGTTATCTCTGTTCGTGAAGGATCAGCCTTCAATGCGATCATATAGCCATGTTTAAGTATCGTCAAACACACATAACGTCTCTATGAATGTGTTAATAAATATGACTTCCCATACGATTAGATAAATGATATTTTCCGCGACAGCGTAAATAACGATTAGTCTTGTTTGACTGAACGTCATGAAATATGATGCAGTGACCATTGACCATCAATTTATCTTCACCAGGTTAACACTTAACACCACACTCCATTCTTTATTGCGTCACACTTAACGCCGCAATCCAATGTTTATCAGCTGGTAATTAATGCAAAAATCACTTAATATCACCTCATATTTAACCCAAAACTACCAAACCAAGTGGTGGAGACCGAATTTTAGCATCATTTACTTCAGTGAAATTGCCAAACTAGTTTGGATATTATCGGATGGTTAAGGAAGTACTAAGAAGGTTCCATATGTTCCGTTTCAGACTTGTTTTTAGTTCTGGTTTCATTTTTTCTTTTTTTTGCATATTTAATATGTAAATTTTAGGTACCATTTGCGCCATCTGGTCTCAAGGTGCGCTACCTGAAAGTATTCGAGCCAAAGTTGAATTACTCAGATCATGATGTGATCAAGTGGGTGCGCTATATTGGACGCTCGGGATTATACGAGACGCGTTGTTAAATGCCAGTACTCCTTTCTCTTCACATATTTATCCACTTTATTATCGCATATATATGATCTGTAGTATTTTATTGGTTTGGATGCTCTTTTTAATAGAGTGAATTTTCCTTTCCGAGGTTTGTGGGGGAAGGAGGGATGGAGAATTTAAAAGACTTGTTGAAAAGAAAAGGGGGGTGGCTTGAAAGCAGCGAACGAGCGAATTGGATGAGAATAAGAGATTGATGACAAGTAACGACTGAAAGCCTTCAGGACATACGAA
This sequence comes from Parascaris univalens, assembly GCA_037576465.1. NCBI lineage: Eukaryota > Metazoa > Nematoda > Chromadorea > Rhabditida > Ascarididae > Parascaris > Parascaris univalens. The sequence continues at coordinate 70,710,851 of CM075173.1, read as the reverse complement.
TTCCAGTCCGGTAATATATTTCAAAGATTGTGAAGAGAAAAATGAAGCTCAGGCACTGAAAAACTTTAATAATAGATCATAATATTTTATTGAATTCCTTCTGTCATTGCTTATTTATATGAGCGATTTGTTTTGTTGTCTATTGTCGTTGTGATTAGATGCTTATCGCTGTGGAGTTGATATTTTTCGTTGATCATTATGAGGTCTTAATTCGTATTCTTCCCTGATGGCTTTTGCTCTTAGTTTTATGAGTTTATTGGAAGCGATTTGTTAAAATTCCTCAATTCATACGATTCCATTAGTGATGAACGCAGTAGGATATATTTCTCATAGAATATTTCTCATCGATTTTGAGCAACAGTCATACTTTCATTTTATTTATTTCTTGAATTTGGCCTAGAAATCTATTTCCTCTTTCATTTAATGCTAATTGATCGTTACTTCGGTGACTTGACGGTCATATTTTTTGTTTCAATTAAGTTTAAAATATCCTTTTTTTTATAGTGTAAGTCGAATCATTCCTATTTGGAATTGTTTTCTTCTCTTCAAGTAAACCGCTTTATAATGATAGAAGCGAAATGCTGGAGTATTTCCTCGAGAATAAACTTAGAAAATTGTCGGATATTGCAGTGGGGAATTCTTCGACGATCTTCTTTCCACTTATTGACGTTATTTTATTTAAAACTTTCACGTTTTTGTCGTTTAAATTTTTCATCTTGATGGTATGCGGCCTCACTAAAATTGGACAGATATGATCGTTGTGCTCGTAATAAATTAGATTTCCAATTTGAGCCGAGAGCACAATCACAATGAAACTATTTTGCCTCACTTGTGATTATTTGAGAGGAATTAAACTTCGTGGATTACTTCCGATGACGAAAACCTTCAAGAAATATTCCATAAATCGTCTGCAGAAGAAGAAAGAAAGAAAAGCGATTGCGATCGAATGTGGGGTGTGTAGTCGTTACTCGCAAACATCAAATCGTTTTACTTCGAAGCGAATAGTTACACGACTAAAAGGGACGAAATACAGTGACTAGCAAACAAAACCGTAGCCAATTTATATCTTCGGCTATAGTTCTGAAGGCATGAGGAGGTCATGTTCCACTCAGGGAAATAGTAGGTGATCATAAAAGATCTGCAAGTGACACAGCTTGCAATCGCGATCGTTATAACGAATTCAAATTCATTTTTCAGCAATAGTGTTACTGCTGCACTTTTAGTTGTTCGATTTGAAGAAATCGTATGGCGTATATTCATATTGGAGACAGATCGATTGACATATGATCGATTCGAGTGATATGTATTGCTTGCATATCGCGTGCAACCGATAAGGTTTATTCATTCTCATTCATTTGTTCATCCATCGAATACTCTTCGTGATTCGTGGATCTATTTACATTAAGGAAACTTTAGACGTTAAATTTTTTCCTTTTTCATTTGATTGAATTATGATGTGAGCTGCTCACAAATTTGTATATTGAGAGGTGTATTTCTATGCTTGCAGAATTTTCCATTAATTAACTATAAAATTAGTTTCGACGAATTTAATAAGTGTAGTTTACGTCATTTATGATATGCATCAATGAATCCATCATATTTCCGGCCTATTTTTCTATACGTTTGTAATAAGTCAAATTAAGTCTTCATCGTTGAATAATTTGCCTCTCTGTCGACATCGCAACAATTAAATGACACTTCAAAGTGGGTGAAAATTTCACATATGAAGAGGAAGGGGAGGGGGACATTTTTCAACAAGTCGGATCACAATGCAAATGGTCATAAATTTTATTCGTTAAATTTGAATAAATGAGCAATCGGCTTCTGCTCGAATACGTCGTTCCACATGTTTAGCATTTGATGTGGAAGCTCTCTTTTACGGTTCCATCAAGTCTAGTTATTGTTTATTATGCGCCACCTATCAGATACGCTTGAATAGCAGCCGTTGTTTATTTATTTCCAGCGCAAATATTATGAGGTTCTTTGAATAATTCAACGTACGTACGTTTTGATGTTTTCGATGTCTATCGCTATGAAAAGTTCATAAAATTTCATTTCACGGGTTAATCTAGCAGTTTTATAGCAATATCAAATTCATCCCATTTCAAAGAAAAAGTCCTTCTTTAAAATTTCTCTCAGATGTTCAATAAATGGATGAAAAATTTGGATCAGATGAAGTTTTATTGAATAGGCGAATGAGTAGTGGATATCTTTGGAATCCTCCTATTTCAGAGAAAGAGAAGGAAAGAGAGTTATCTAATGCTACGGAAGTAACACTAACTACTACTTTGTTAATTCTATTGTTATAATGTTTATTAAAGTAACCTTATTACACTTTAATGAAGAACGTCGAAATCTCAAGGGAAAGACATGCAATGACTAATGGAAAACATTTGGAGAACGACATTGAAAGAAGCAATAAACTAACGTTGGACAATATGGGTGTGTGCTGCACTTGGTTGATCTATTCTCTCGAGGACATATACCATATTCGTAGGTCCTTCTCCCATCCTCACCTACTATCACATTCTTTCCTTCTCCCAGCTCTTTTCCTTTGTACATTCTCCACAGCTTCGGATCATGTCGCACCACAAGTTTTTTTCCAACGAATAAAAGAAACTCCATCAACTAGTAGCCCAACTAAAATAATTTGCTATTCTCTACTTCGTTAATTAAATTTTATTAGTATTTTAAGCGAGTATGAATATCCGCATATAGATCAGTTCGGTTAATGGAGCTCAATGAAAAAACGAAGCCAAAAATTCTAACGTTTAGATTTTTCCACACACTTCATTTGCATATTTAATGCGTACGATTCCAAAAATCACCCAAATTTGTGAAATTTTCAGTGAGTGCTTTTAGCTAAATGAAATAATCGCATATCCAGAGAAGAATAACTTCTCTGGATATGCGATCCGTGAAGAAATTCACCTAAATAATATTGATTTACTTAAAATCGTTACTGTGAAATATCGGCAATCAATAATTGATAAATGTGCTTTCAAAGCCATACATAACAATGGAGTAAATTGAAATGAGCTCTCGTTATTCGACTAAAATTGTTGAAATTCTAACGAATCGAATTTGAAAGACAAATTTTAACAAAAAAATAAAAGGAAATTTTCGTTCCTTCGATGGGAATATGAGAATAAAAAGTTTTTTGTTTCATTCTGGAAGTAAAAATCCTTAAATCCTCAAAAATTATCCTCAAACATTCCTCAATTAATCCTCAAAAATATATCAAAACAGAACGTCATTAATCTCAATGAAAACAAGAGCTATAGGATAGCACTCTTCTATTTGGAAATTTAATTGTGAGCATATAACTTCGAAATACGTTTATTTAAGGATTTTTGCAGAAAACTTTCAACGAAATAGATGGAAATATTAGCAGCGGATAGAATTTGTATCATAAGTTTTCTTCCTTTACTGAGCGGAAATTATCGCAAATTTTTCTTTTCGTTTTTCCTCTCATTTGAAAGAATTCCTCTTCATGGAAGAAATAAATTTTTTTGCTCAAATTCAGCAGCAACAGAAAGCTAATCAGAATTCCACCCTAATTGAATTATTTCAAAATTAATGCGAAATTAGAGAAAATTTTGAGCTTTGAAGGCATACTAGCGGGAATTATTTATGCGCTCATGCAGCTCTAATTAGTGGAGATGGTAGTCATTCGTTAGTTGTCATTCGTGTGATCTGATCCCAATTTTCTATTGTATTGTGTTATTTGATCGCATCCGTTATGTTATCGCATCTTTCGATTAACGTATTTGTCGCATATTTTATTTAGTTGGATCTTTAATAGATTTTCGATTGTTCGATATGTTTCATAGTAAATGATGTGTTTGTAAGACGTTCTAGTTTATAACGCATATCGAATGTAGGAGTTTATTGCAAAGCCATGCTCAGGTTGACTCGAATTACTATTAAGTATATTTAGTAGTGAATTTTTGTCATTAGAATTTCCTCGTTCGAATATAGCGATATCGTCGTAATACGTCCGTTGGATGTTCGATTATTTTTCGCCCCAAAATTTCATATACATTTTTCGTTTCATTTCCAAAAAGTTTGACTAAAGAAGTTGGGGCTACTAAGCACATTTATCTTAGTTGTTGACATTTTTGAGCTGAATTATTAATGGAGGAAATATATCCGTGGCTTTTCTTTTTCTTTTGTCGCTTTAATTTTCACTTGCTTATGTAATCAACGAAATGTGACGCACTTTCCTAGGAACTATATTGAATATCGACTCCTTTAGAAGACTACAATGTCGTAGCAGCTAGAGAATTCCCAAGCATTTCTGAAGAACAAAGACCGCTCTCATTTCGTTTCGTATTTGTGATCGAATGTTCGCAAATGACAACGAGTATTGAAAATCTCTTAATTTATATCGACGGAAAATTTATGTTGCACATAAAGCGCTCCAGAGTGCTGTATAAATATATAGTAAAGTTGATTTCAGTATTGGAAAAAGGGTATAATTATTAGCGTTGCACTAATATTGGACACATATTCATTTGGATACCAAGTCTATAGTAAACCTATGGTCAGCGTGAAAATCGATGAACAAAGAACGAGCGTTTTTATGGAAGCAATTCCATAGAATTACGTATATGTTCGGGAAAATGGCAAAGTTAATTTCTCAAGTGAAGATTATGCTCAGCAACAAATGAGGACATTCGCATTTTCCTTTGCTGAAAATAGCTACGATCTATTTTATTGAATGTTCATGGCAGTTTTCACTTTGGTGTTTTACATCGTTTTTATTGTTTCATGATAACGATCAGTTGAAAACGATGGAATTTTGTTTTTTCTTCCTCGAAACTGAAATATTCCATCATGAAGTACGAAATAGAATTTGTTCATTGTTTTGATAGGATAGGGAATTATTATTTTCTCAGACATAACATGTCCGATAGGCAAATGCTTGCTATATCCGGTAGTGACTGGAATGGAGTTCATTCAGTGAAAAAGGTACGGAAATCGGGCGACGTTTATTGTTTTTTTTTCTGTTTTTGCTTTTGTTTTCAGAATAAATTGCGTCCTTTCCTGTAAAGTCCACCAAATAGAAGCGAAAACGACGTCCTTAATCAATATAAATAGTCGCGGAAATGTTAACGTGACAAGCGTTTTACTAGAAACGATTTCGAGGCACAAAGACATATACAGTAAAAAAAAGGTTTTGGAAAAAAGAATTGTTAACGAACTATCGAAAGGTTTTGGTGCTGAAAAAGTCTCATTTTAAGGAACGGAACTATGATAACGTAGTGAAATTCCGCAGAAGTGTGGTACCATAGAATATCCACATTATCCACATTATCCACATTATCGACATTAAATCTGCCCATACAAAGAATATCCACATTAAAAGAAATTGTCCTCCACAAATTTGTTTTTGATATTTTCTTTGCATAAAAAAAAAGAATCTCCAAATATGGCAAAGCGTAATATCCTATGATTATAGGAATGCTTTCTATAAAAAAACATTTTGTGAGCGTTTTAGCTATAAGCGTTTAGTGGCAATTACACGTATATTGAATGCAAGAAGATAGGCGATTTCATTGAGGCGGCTAACTTAATGTTTACATCATTCGATTGCAAATAAGAACGATTGTTCATTGGAAATCGTGTGCAAGCGGTGAAGCGAACTAAAAATATTTGAACCATCTTTCCCTTTTACTTCAGATCTCCTCGATTGCTTCCTCTCAGTTTGCCCACCACCTACAAAAGCATTTATTCGAAATTATCGTAGATTTTAGCTAAGTGGAATTGAATTCCTAGAAGTGTATTGTGAAGTTTTCAACATTCGGCGCAGATTTCTTTTCAATTCAAGCGTAGCATTCTGTTGTCATTGTTTTTTCTCGCATAACTTTTTGTGTGTTCCATTTGTGTAACTCTTTGTGCCATTAAATTGCGATGCACTTTTCTATAAGTGGGTCCTCCGCCTAACTGCTCGTTATTTTACTGCATTTATAGCACACAGCAAAGACACTGAATTATTTCTTTTGCAGTGATTCATTACATACGATTTATCATCGTCGTTATCATCGTCGGTAACTCGAAAATCTTATAATTATGCGAATTTTTATCGTCATGTCTGCAGAAAAGTCTAATTTCACTTCATCGCTTTCAAATTTTCTTATTTCTCCGTTCATATTTCATTGCCGAAACGAAGCGTTTCCCTTGAATTCTATTCATTTTTGCATTGCGTTCTTTTTCTGAAGTTTTTCTTATTTTCGCAGAATTAATTCCAGAAAAGTATTCACCAAAGATAGTACATTAATTGCAATAAACGCTAATATCATCTCTTCGAAATGCATTAATGTAAATGTATAGTAGAAATGTTAGCATTCTCTATTAGGAAAGGATATTGCCAAGCTTAAAAGTGACAAGCAGCTGCATTCTTAAAAATGCATTATCTCACATCGTTGTGATGTTAGCCATCTAAACATTTGACTATCAATGTTAATAACATCGATGCTCGTTACTCTCGATGCTCGTAATTCACAAATGAGCGTAGATCACGTCCCAAGAGTTTCGTGTGATCGCTATCGGTTAGCCAATTATGGATGTGCTCACTAAGAAATAAATTACTTCTCGAGAACCTAGTGTTGCATGCTTCTCACAATGTACATCGTTGTTGAAGACCACTTATGAACAAATATGATCCACTAAATTACTATGAAATAAATCGCGAAGAACTATGGCTACAATAATTCAGGGAATTCTAAATAGTATTACTAAGACGTCATCATAAGATATTCGATTATATCCACATATTTTGGTTATTTTCGTTTTCATAATTTCAAGAGATCTCTTTTTGATTTTATAGAAATATTCTTTTCGAATATTAACCTATTTGATTTACTTTTAAATTTATTCATATTAGTAAAGAAAAAAGTCGATAGTTATTTTATTCTATTTGTTTCTTTTAAACTGATTTAAGAGCATTTCATTTGCGGAATTTCTTGAAGGAAATGGAATACCTCGAAAAAGATCGAAAATTCTAAAGTAAAACAATAACTGAGGAGTGGGAATTTTTCTCTTCGAATAACTCACTTGAGCTAATTATTCGCTTACTTTATATTATCAATTTTTCTGGATTACTTTAAAGTGCTTGACGCTAACGTTATTAATTCTTTATGGTAGAATATCGAACTCGCTTAGAATTAATGATCTGAATTAGAATATATCGATCGTTTAGTCAGCACGATTATCGCTTATAGGATAGCAGGATCATCATCAAAAAAAAAAAAAATGATTGAAATTTTAGAAGAGAAAATACTTTCGCAAAAGATCAAATACTCGGACGGATTCAAGAAATAGCTCACAAATCTTGCAAATTTTCATTGTTAATTAAACGCTCATAAATACAAAAACATGAAATGAGAATCAAGAAAGTGGAAGAGTTGCAAATATTTAAATTTCCGGCTATGTAACTAAAAAAAAAATTTCTCGCAGTCGGTGTCTAACCTGGAGGGGCTCATATCTTGACAACATGTCAATAGATGATTGAATGAAGATTTGTCATTTTCGTCCCGCTTGAAATGATTTATAAAAACTATTATTAGGTTAAGCTGACATATGCTCCAAGAACGAGGCAAATTCCCATTCATCTACATCACTTTTAAAGTCTCTTTGATAAACGATTTGAAATAAATCATTTCTTACTGATAGAATTTGCTTAGTGTTTTAGGTGATCCTCAACGACGAACACGTCGAAAATTACTTCAAAAATTTCCATTTACGTCTGCATTCATATGTTCTTCATTCTTGAGAAGTTTATATTAGAATTTTTGGGATACTCATAACAAAATGAAATCTTCGTATGACTAATTGTAAAAAAATCACCACTTCACCTGAGCATTTGTCGATGTTGAATATCGCTCTCTTTCGTGTATCCCGTTTTGTTACAAATATGAGAATGTAATGTCAATTTGTTTTCAACTATTAGGCAGCCAAAGACTCGTTCCTACTGATGAAAAGCAATTCATATTGATGACAACAGGGACATACGTGCATCATGAGTCAAAAAAGAGAAATTTTTTATAATTTTTTCTTGCAAGATTAAGGGAAGGTTATTGTTTTAAAACGTTGCCCTTTTGAACTCATGGCGCAATGTCACTCGCAAAATGATCGATTGGGATTCGAGTCGAATTCACCGATTTGAATGGATTAGGGCGTGTCATAGGGTCGTCGGCTTTGTTGCGACCGTTAGGCAGTTCGCAGTTTCGGAGCCGGCGACTCGTCAACCTGGCTCCGCCTTCGGCTATCTGAGATACGCCACCGACGAACTCCTACTGCGAAGAACATTCGCTGTGCTTCTCAGCTTGATCGACGTTCTAACTGAGCGATTACTGATGAATAGTACTGAGTCGATTAACACAACACTTTGCGATGTGGACATCATGCCCAACTTGCGCTTGTTCCTAGTCAGGTTCGTGCATTTTCAATCGACGTTTCCGTCTTTGATATCACATTTAAAAATTCGACCACAGGTGAGACTTGATTCTTAACAAACTGTGACCTCACAATCGCTATAAATCGCCTACTCTACAATCCAGCAGCTGAGAACAGCGATCGGTCTTAAACGTCTTTTCAATCACACCCCTTCATTGGTTTTTTTAAGCTCCATGCGCTTCTATTATACGTTTCGAATAGTTTTTTTCAGCAATTACTTTGTTAAGATTCAATAATTGCCGCTTTTAAAATGAATATTTAATGAACAGGGCACATTTTAATGAGTTTTTTATCAGATTTTTGATGTATTTTGTTCACCTAAGTTTCGAATTTACTAGTTAAAATCGTTTCTCCGGCGAACTAATATCTTCAGATGTTCCCATTAATGCCTTTTTTGCAGCAATATTTTTCAAACTCATCGATTTTCCAGCAATAAATTTGCAGCTGACCAATAGTATAAATCTCTTTGATGTCGTCTTACCAATAATATTAAAGTTTTATGTTACACTTCATAAATTTCACTTATATTTTTGAAGGTATTATATCTCCTCATATTGCAAACATTTTCTCATATATAAAACTGAATTTAGCTGTGAGATTTGCTGAATTTTTCCACATTTTTAAAGGCGATCTATGTTAGAATTTGAGAGTAAATTATAATCTCTCTTCATTAACGTATTAATTATCGTTGTGGAATTAAATAAATGATTTAATTTGTTTTACTTTTTATATTATTAAATTTACAACTTTTATATTTCCTTTTTTAAGTTTTTTTGCTTTGCTTTGCTTTACTTTTAATAGTAATTTTTTAAAATAAATTTCTATAATAGTAGAGAAATTTATTTATTTATTTATTCATTCATTTATTTTTTGATTAAATAATCTTCTAAAGAGAAATTTCATTTTATGATGCAAAAAAAGTAATATTTTCCAAATAGTTCTTAAATTTTTCAAAAAAAAAAAAACTAAATTAACATCGTGAAGTATCCGTACATAGTAAATGCCATCTCATTGCATCTACTATGGAGGAAACAATTTCATAAAAGCGAGTATTTTAAACTCTCTACTTTTGTTGCCTGATAAGCACAAATGATCGAGTACTCTATACGACTAAAAAATTACTCTTTATGAGTTGAAGGTTATTTTCTACCAGTTTACAAGTACTTTAAATGATTCTTTAAGTAGATTATAGTATATCGCGTTACGTTATTAAATGATTACGTAGTCGTTGTCACATTGTCCACTATTTCTATCAAATCGCTCATTAGTCGTATAGAATTTCGGCCATCTAAAACCAAAAAAATTGAATTTTCCACTTCGATACGTCGAGTTCATCGCGTTGTGTTGGAGGGCTTTTGATGTTAACATCAACGAACTGTACGGCTTTTATTCGGTACATTAGCTGATTCTAGTTTAATGAGCTTAGCTAGTTGAAAATTTCCACCCGAAGAAAATTTCAGCCCCGCTGTATGCTAGGTCGAAATTCGTATTTTTCAAAACATGCATTTTCTTCGTCGTTTTTTTTTGTTTTGTTGTAGTTTTCTAAATTAGCCTATTTTGTCGAACGAAAAACCTCCCAACCGACCGACCCATAGGTGCTCCACCGAGTCGCTATAGGTGGCTAAAATCTTTACTTCATTTTCCAAATAAACAACATTGTGGTCGAATTTTTGCCTCTTCAATTGGAAAAGTTTCAAAGAGGCTGAAACGATTTCAAATAGCGCGATTGATCGCACAATGAAGGTATTTTTCCCTCGAAGGCGTGCTAAACTTAATACTTGCGAGTAACCTTTCTTTAACATCTTGAACGTTCCTCATTCTTCACTTCTCATTTATTTAAGAATTGAACGCCATATCAATTTCATTATAAATTTTTTTTTACGATCATTTTTTTCTATCTTTAATTTCCTTTCATCTTTTATTTCACTATTTTTCATTTGATTCATTTCTTCAGCCTATAGATTTTTATCAAATGTCAACTGAAATTGCTGCAAAATAATCTATATTTGTTACAAATCTGTTTGTTATCATACCATACGAAGTTAGCAAGGCGTACACTCTTGCAATGTCACTGATCTGATGATCTTACTTGGGGGCTCAATGAAAGCTCAATGAAATTAAATATACGTATGAAACTAATTGCATCTGTCGTTTATAAAAGCGCTCATGTTATGAAAAGAAAATGACGCTATGGAAACTTAAATTCTAGGATAAAGCGCATAAAAATCCTAGAAGATTTTCTTCATATATATTTGCTTCGTTTCTACAAGATGAAGGCTTTTTCGATTATAAACAGGCGGAAATTTATTTACGTTATTTCAATCGTTTGGATTTTTCTCTCTTTTTCCTCAACTTGAAAAAAGATTTCTTTCCATTGGAAGATAGTGAAAAGTATGGAAAATTACTTTGATTGCTGCAGTTTCATAGGGAGAAATGCGATATTTCCACGAGGATACGCTCATTTCCAGTTCATTGCTTTCTTTGATGAGTTTTAGTTTGTTCGAAGATATTTCAAGCGGAACTTTGAAGATACATGCACTTTCACAAACTGAAGTTCGTCCTTTTTTTTAACAATTAGTTGAATTCTTCAAAGAGCATTCATTGAACGACATTTACCTTTAGAAACTTTAGTTTATCGCATAGTCACCCTAATATTATAATCACTCAATTGAAACGTATATTATTGAGAAAGTTGGAAATTATCACCTACGATTCATGAAAATTTCACTTATTTCGTTGAAAGATTTGGAATTTTTCCACGCCAATAATCTATTTTCTCTATATTTCAGTTTGTTTTCATTTCTGCTCGTATTGAGTTATCGTTCAGAAATCTTTTCCTTTCATTGCAAAAAAAGAAATCACGCTGCCGTTTTCATACCAGTTATTGAGTTCTCGTTGTTTTTAAGCGTATGTGCTTGTAGGTGAACGCCACTTATTGCCAAAATATGAAAAATATAATCTGAGTGATTGACGATGAGGGGAGGAATTGGGTAGGGTAAGCGTCGGATAGTGTATAACCAAAAGATGACCGCAGAGAATATAGAGTTGACGCCCTATTGCACAAATTGGAATACCTTAGAAATTAGGATCATGTTAACAATGTATTTGTGAAGTCTGTGAGGAAAACGCAAATCTTTGGGTAAGAGCGTTGCAATTTATTAGTTGTGACGCATTTTATTGCTTAAAACGATTTAAATTGTCTTTTTTTTCTCTCACTCATGAAAGATTTAGTTGCGTTAGGGACATTATTATATATCGTACGGGAGTTCTCACTGTCCACATAACCCAACAAATTTTTCGTTAAGCGGATTTTTTACCTCATAAAGGCGATATATTTTAATAAAATAAACAAAGTGGAAGATGAGCTCTTCGTTGTCTTCAACGGAAGTGGAAGTTAGAAGAAACCCAATGAGGCAAATAAATGTCCGCACCACCCATGGAAAAGAACTATCTTCGAATTAGCCGACTCGTATCGTCTGAATGCTCTGATCGGCGAATTATTGATGAGAAAAGCTGCAAAAATTGTGAAAGATCGGAATGCAATTAACAAAAAAAATATCTGAAGCACCAGGATAGTTTGATTCGCTGTTGATAGAGGATATCGACAATGAAGAAGGAACTATTGTTGATTAATCCAAAAAGGGATTTTAAAAAGTGAACATTTTTTAAATGTGAAATAACCGAATGGAACTTTGTTTGCAACCTAATTTATACTCGAAGCCAGCTTTATTTAAAAGCATAGAAATTTATGCATATCGCTGGTTAATGGAATAGCGAAGCTTTAAAAAGTGAAATCATGTCAACTTTCGCTTTTGTCGTTGGCAGACGAATGAACAGTGGAGATTGTTTTGCATTGAATTTTGCGTTCACCTTGTTTCCCACCGTCTCAGAAATTTTTTTCCTTTTCCTTGAAAAAAAACGAGAAAATCCTCCTCAGCATTAACAATGGAGCGTGGGCGATAGGAGGTTTTCATTGGTAATTGAATAGTGAGCATGAACTAGACATGTGGGGGCTGCAATGGTTGGCCGATCGCCTTATGTGGGAATATACACACGACTGTCACCTAATCGAGTAGACTGGCAAAATTGTGGAAAACAGCTAGTTTCTAAAAAATCTTTTAATAACTACCATTTAAGGAAATTTTCTAGTGTATGCTGGCATAATCGAAATGAAAGAATTAGAGGCCTTCACGCATTTCTCACCAATGTAGGTGACAGCTTTAATTCTGTCAGTCGTACAATTATATCAGCTAAAATGTTCGCAGCTCTCATAGAAAAGCAGAGTGAAATTTTGTTAATTAAGGTACATCGATTAGGAAATTTTTGTTATGTACATTCTGAATAGAGGATAGATGAGTTTAACGTATGTAGTGTTTCCTTAACGCTAATTGCTTTAAGGCTACGTGTGTGAAAATCCTCATTCCATCGCAAAAAATGCATAGATCATTTGATTTATGCTGCAAACGTAGAGATTCATTCGAAAGTACTTCATATATGAAGTAAACAGTATGTAAAGAAAATAAGGATTCAGTGCTAAATGCTCATCTTTGATAAGGGACCTTGAATCTGATATGTAAGCTTGAGTCTAGAGCACCTCAGTGATGTTCTAATGGAGGAGTATGATTGAAGCACACTATGTGGGGTGAAAATATTTCAGCGTTGAAAAAAAAAGAGCAAAAGTTAAAATTTTGCTCATTCCCAATATTAATTAAATTGTAGCTTTAATTTGATATCGCATCATTGTATGTTTCAGTTTTGGTGCATCGTTAGCATTGCTGGGCAGTGTATGTAACTCCCTACTGCTCTACGTGTTCGTGCGTTATCCTCGTGAAGCCAGCTCACTCTATTTGAAAGCACTCGCGCTATTGGATCTACTGATGTGCCTCACCTATTTTTGGATGTTCGCATTGCCGAAATTCGCCGTCACGTTTCGTATCGCTTTTCTGTATTGTATCGTTTGGGAGACGAACATTTATGTCTACACGTTAGGTCGTATGACTCAACTCGCCATACCTTACGTTATTATTGCGTCAACCGCCGAACGATTAGCATGGATTACTGGCAAAGCATCGATGAGTAGTCGGTTGGCAACACTCTTTTCCTTTGTTAACTGTTAAGAAATTTTTTTCCATAAAGATTTTTGCCAGTCAAAACCAAAGAGTACTTACTTATTTATTTATATTTGCTCGCGTTTTGACCGCATTCCATTGAATATTTGAAGCATTTCAACATTTATTGTTATAAAACTCTACTAATTAAGCGTTTTAAAGTTAGGTTTTTTAAAAGACGAAGATTCCGTTGATTATCAAACGCTTTATCAGTATGTGATAGTATCAAAATTCTTCATTGTGACTTATCAATCAAATCGTCGAAGTCTTTTGTCATTTATGCATTAGTGTGCACTTTAAAGAACAAAGGCGAATGCTTAATATCGAAACATTGTCTCTCATTGAAATATTCCATGCATATCGTGGCTCAGTGATGGAAATAGTGCATTATTGGTCGACAAGAAACGAAAATGCTAGAAATAAATAAATGCATTATTTCATTAATATTGCATCTGAGAACAAATTCATGTCATATCATTGAGGTGCGAAACTGTTGGAAAATAAAATCAGAATTATTTTCTCTACTGTTTATGGCGTGGAAAATATTGGTATATATATTCAGTTATGCGGATTTTTACACTTCCGTTTTCTCGTTCAGCAGAGAGGTCGATATTAGTTGAGGTAGATGGTGGGAAAAAGTTGGAATAATATTGCTTATAATCGATTGGAAATTTGAATATCTTCAATGCTGTTAGCTAAAGGGCGACCGAAATGTTTCGTTTTTTTTACAAGCATTATATTTTTTTGGGGGTTCTCGAGGGCGAATTGAGTTTTGCAGCGAAAATTCATTCGATTTGATAGGTTTGACCTAATGTTTATTTATCTACACTTGTTTTATAAAGATATACTCATTGCTGATAAAAGAAACGGATATCGGGCTTTCAGCAACTCCCTTCTGTGGTTATGCCCCTCCGCATGGCGATATAGGTTTGGTCGACCCGTAGGGGAAGACCTGGTGAACGAATGGATTAGTCATGCAACAATGACGACAAATTCATTGCTTGTTCATAGCGTAAATTGCTTCAAATAAACATTCCATTCTTTTCAAGTGATCTTCGGATCAACTCGGCTTACATTTTGAATTTCACCTAGTCATTTGGAAAAGAGCATTAGCAGCATCTTCAGAACCAAACGCCTTGACTGCTGCAACCGTTTTGGACAGTTCCGTTTCACACCGGTTGAATAGACTTCTGCGCTTCTTGTGAGGGATATTTTTTGGACAAGAGACAGTATGATGTAATAAGTGCTATAGGTGGCACATGTAGATGCTATGTTTATCACATTGAGTGATAATCTATGTTTTGATTAATCCGTGCATGCCTAAAATGTGGTAAACAAAATGAATTATACATGGCTCCTAGTGGAACGTTTAATCAGCTTGGAAAAATAGAAACATTTTTTTGCTCACGGTCACATTCAAACACAAATTTTTTTGGAAACTCTCAACGACAGCCTCAGGAATAGCGCAAGAATGAAACAAAACTTCTCCTTTTGAAGAAAATTCTCTTTTTAAAACAGGAGAGATGAGAAATTTTTCGTAATTATGGCTATGGTTTCTAAAAAACAAAGATATTAATTTCATTGGATATGCGCAAATTTCCGTTAAGTGCTCAGAGTGGCAAGAAAAAAGACATTCTTCAAGTATCGTCATTTAAATATTAGGAAGTAGTGTGGTAAATATGCTTTAAAAAATGTCCTCCTTCAATTCCGCAGGATACATCTGCGAGACAAAGTGAGGAAAGTACGTGAACGTGCAAAAAAACCGACCCTAAATAGACATTTTTCAAACATATGGTTAGCAGTTATGGTGAGTAACGTAGTTTTATAAAATATTCTAGTAACGATCAGCTTGCTTCCATAGATCTACACTGCATATATGCATTTGTCTATGGAACGGGATGATCGATATTGGTTAAATAGATCACCTCTTAGGTCTGATATACTTCGTTTTCATTGATCGTATGAAATTTTTTTTTTGCTCTATGATATCTTATCACATATCCGTCTCACTGATCATAGTGAAGAAATTTCTAGAAGTTCATACGGCAATAAAATCGTTGCCTTAAGCGCATGACTTGTGAAAGTTTCAATTTCGACGTTTCGGCGATAAGAATCAACTTAATTCTGTTATTTTTTAAAGGTATTGTTGCTAATGTTTAGATGGATTTATCCGACAAAATCGACAGAAACGCCTGGTATACGTGCCGACGCGTTTTCGCGTCTCTTCTGATTGCCATAGATGGTTTTTGTTTAGCTAAGTATACAAACCAAATAAGTGGTGTGTAAAAAAACGAGGCAGTGAAGTTACTCGAAAGCATATTGCTATCAGAATAATTTTCTTTAAAATGCTGACTGTAATGGGCGAATGCATTTTCTCAGCGAGTGAGCTTATAGGAAGCGCGTCAGAAAAACTGATTCAGTCATATAGGATAAGAAGAGAGAAGAGGATAGGAATAGAAAGGCAGGGGAAGGAATTGATGGAATTTTTTCGGAACATTTAATGTGCATATTGTGTGTATTATTCATCTAATTAGGCAAAGTGGGTGCATTTGTCATTTATTGCTTTATGATGGTTCCTTCCGTCTCGATCTGTGAGGAAATTCGGCGTTCTTGAATAACTGATATAGTTAATGAAACTGCAATGGTTTGTATAGACGAAATTTCAAGACTAAAGCTGTTTGTAAGCAATAAAGGACCACTCGTAAACAGGAAACACGTATAAATCCACGTATTGGACTTATAAATAACGAAAAGAATTCTGCAAATTTCGTGCAAAATTACATAATATGAACGGGAGCTACATGGAAGAAACGTATATCAATAGGTTGCGCCTATTTGTGTGATGCAGATGGATAAATAATCATTATACTTGGGCTTTAAAAAATCCTGACTTTGTTCCTCAGGTAAACTTTATTTTTTGTTTTTCATATTGTGGTTGATCACTCCTGCAAGACTGCAAATCGCGTTGACAAATTCACAGCAGCAAAAATGTTTAAGGGGTGCCTTCTTGATCAAGCTTCAGTGAATTAAAGAATCTCATTTGCAGCTTTGTTAGCAAGCGCTATGCGTTCCTCAGATAAGTGCAGTGAGTTATTTAGACCTGGTTCAATTGATTTCGAAGTAGATAAGGTGACGTTACCTTATCAAGCTGACGACGAAAAATTCCGATACGAGTCGAAGTCAGTATTATTTCTATATGTGCAGTTGTTTTATTCTTGTTGCCTTTAAAGGCCTTCTTCATAGAAAATAACTTATCAGTGAACTGCGATCTAATGAAAGATCGAAAGTACATTTTTTATTTTCTATAAAATTACTACATCTTTGGCAACTTCCTTACTTAGCGATCGTAGTTTAGAAACGTTTCTGCATTATAATTCGTAAATCTTCAAGAATGAGTTAATTTCGAGAAATTTTTCCTTTTACATTTAACACGTATCTCGTGGTGGAAAAACTGAGTCTGAAAACTTGGACGGTCATTGGCACAATGGGATATCAAGATTCATTTAGTGGTAAGATATAAAGGTTTTCCAAATTCGTCCATTCGTTCACTCGATAAAAAATATTCAACAAAAGGCCAGTTGATCTAATTTCTTGAGCAAGTAGTATAAGTGTTGGTTAGTGTAATTTTTCTACTAAGAAATAGTAGACACAATGAAAGTCCAATCAGGCTTTTTAGATTCTCTTCACTAGCACTTTTTCGCTCTTTCGTACAATCAAATTCAAGTGTCAACAATGAGAAAGCAGCAAAGAAGCAACAAAACCAATAAACGGCATACAAGATTCAATAGAAGCCGTAGCAACAATTTCCCATGACGTTTCAGTGCGCTCAAACGCGATGGGCAAAGCCATTTATTTATTGCACATGATCCCAGATATTTCAGCGACTGATTTTGATATGTAAATAGATCTCCGGTTAATGGTGCTAATGGATCAACCGGCCTTTTCTCAATCCCGAAAAAATATCCCTTATCGCTATAAAGCTTTCACAGAAAAGTCCCTCATAAAAACTAGTGGGAAATAGAATTCTAAGAGGACTGCATTAATTCGAGCATGTTCAATCGTAAGCGCTACTTAGTGTTTTCTTGTACTCTTGACTGAATCGTTCCGAATCAGTTCCACCCCTCTTCACATCTTCCTTCAACTCATATGAAATCTTTAACTACACACTTACAAAGAGCTACAATTTCTCCTTAATGTTACATTATGTTACAGTCTATATTTGTGCATATTTTCTTAGACTTTGGTATTTTCGTTGATTTCCAGTTTCATAAATTATAGCGAAAATGAAAAATAATTTACATTAAAACACACTGACTATGCGGTAAAATGTTTTTGATAGAGGCTTATTGCTTATATATGCATCTGTGAGCTGTAATCTCAAAGAGCGAGAAAATGAGAAATAGAACGTTTGATAGGTAACGCAAAAGTATTTGATAATCGCCGCTTAAAGAATGAAGAAAGAATAAAATAAGATAAGAGATAACTATGGGAATGTGGATAAGTAGCTAAAATCTCGTAAATCTAACAGTAGAAATGGCACTGAAAAGAAGTCGTTCCGCATGTGGATGAGTTACAGTCCACATTTAAGTGTAAAAGATCAGCTTTCTTTGGGTTGTCTAGTCATCCACGTCTTCTTGAGGATCTGCACCACCTGTTCAGATACGGTCGAGAAGTTGTGAGACAGCATAGGTATAAGGGCGAACAGTTTACCACATTTATACAATACGACGAGAAACAAGCAGGGGCTCGTTCACAAGAATGGCTTCGATCTTCTGCTGGATCCCGTAGCCGGACTCCTGCTGCCACATATGGACCCACCGGGCTTTAAGACTAGTCCAGAAGCTGCAGGGAATGATGCAAGAGCACGTCAACCCTTTTAAATCCCTCCAGTTCTGCATCAGGCCAACCTCATAATGCTCGGTTATCTAATCTGCATGTATGCTCTTGACCCTCTTTGATTCGCCTTGTGCTGCCCACTGTTCCCACTAGATTTCTAGCCGAGGGGTCTACTTTAGGCTAAATGATCTTCTGAAACGACAGTTCTCGGCTACACAGAATTTCAAACTTTGGTCAATGCGTTGCGAATATTGCCACCCACTGAAATTCACAGTTGTTTCGTCCGATGCTGCACCCCTTCATAGAGCAGTATCCTGCTATAAGCATTTATTGCTTTGTTTCGAAATTGATTAAGTGAACTAATGCAGTTGAATAAGTGGGAACGAAGTTTTTTTATCGCTGCCGCGGTGGCCTTCTCCTTCAAATTGTTGGAAACAGTTTTTGAATCATTGAAATTTATTCACTGCTACGTTAGTCGCTATACCACTCGAATTGTGGCACCTTAAGTCAGATGGCTGAGAAGGTAAACGGCTCTTCGATGTTCGATATTCCCTTCCGATGCTTTCCATCGTGGAAACCTCGAGGCTAAGGCAGCAGTCGAAATTGTTCAGTTAAGAAAACGAGACACCATCCCTCCTGTTTTGTATTTCTGCTTCCAATGAATACACATTTGGCTACTACATTCGCCGTCCCAATCCCGCATTTAAAGTGGAACGATTTAGCAGTTATTATGGCGGCTAAACAATAATCGACATAATTGGATTTTAGATCTTGAGATTTTTTCCTTCTTTATTCATTTCATATATTCTCCTAATTCTCTCTAAAGTTGCTCTCCATTTTATTATCTCCGCAGTTGTATTTCTTTTTTCGACTTGAGACCTTCGTGAAGCTACGAGGAGCTCATTAAATCTGGGCCCTCAAAAGCTCACTTAAGGCATTTTTAGTGAAAAATTATTTTTGCGCAGATAGAAGAAAAGGCTACAAAGTCGATGTATCCGACCGCATTAAATGAATGAACCTGAGAATGAAATCTGAAGGGTTAAATTTAGCGAAACTCATCTCAACTTATCGAATAAGGGGATCTTTTTGAAACGTTAATTTACTCGCTGTTATAAATCACTATGAGGCCCTGAAACTTTATTGTAACTGCTCTTATTTTTCTCTTCAACACTTCTAAACGTTGAAATGATTCGAATATGCATTATCGCAATTTTTAATTCTATACTTTTATGATGCTTTATTTCATTTATTCTTAAAGTGATGATTTGTATGGATTACACTTTAAGGTGATAGTTGTTGTTGCAAAACAGAAGATTCATTCTGGAAAACTGCACTTGCAGATGACTTTGGATTGTTTTTTTTCGTCCACCGACCAACTTACCAAACGCAATCTAAGCATCCGCCAACCACCATTTCTGCTTTGCAATTTCTTTTTTTCTATCCTCGCTCGCTTCAAGGCTCATTATTGTGGAACAACTTACGACTTCTAACCTTGAGATCCTCAAAGTTAAGGTCTATCTCAAGATCCCCACCTTAACGTTCTCATAACTAAGGTCAGGCTTTTGGTTCCCAACCAATGGACTGCAGTGACCTATGCAAATATGAAAACACATCATGACTATTGAAATTTATTATTAGTTCACCACTGATCTATGTTTCGCGTCTAGGAACACAATCCACAGCTCATCTTAACACTTATATTCTGCATCTGCCGGTGTCACAGCTTATTCGCCCGTACTTAAAGGAACGTAAGAAGCTTTTATATGTAAAAAAAAAAAAAAAAAAAACGCTTGTAATTTACATGCAGATTAGTAGCACTTGTTAGTTCAAGAATTAAACTGTTGAAAAAAAGTTGGATGATCTGTGACTTTTCTCACATTTTTTTTTTTTTGTATATATTTTGGCTAAGTATACGATTTCTCCGCTAGAGTCCTCTATTCCTGGACTAACGACCCATAAAATGAATGATAAAATCCATCAATTAATTAATGGTGTATGTTCTGCACCTGTTTTGCGTTCTTTGCAAAATTTATTGCTCACATAAGATGCCTCATAGATAGATGTGCTACTGAAATGTCAATATCGAGAAATTTATGGTATTTTCCACGATGAGATAACGAAAAGGACGAGCTAGAGCTCATAGGCTTCGATCACTGAACGTGACTGTGCTGCAACAGGTAGATGAGCTTCAACAACAGTTTAAGCCGGATGCGTCGAAAGCTACTTAAAATCAGTGAACTGCAACTTCGTCAAGAGAGGAGAGAAGGAGATAGGGGAAGGAACGAAGAACGGTGCTGATCGACGACACATACACGTAATGACGGCTGTTTTGCAGAGGTTATGGTAGATTGTTTGTTGTGGTACTTTTGCTGTTGTCTATCGTTAGTCTTCGGATGCCAACATTATGGGCGATGCAACTCACAACGAACGGCGATTGCGATCTATTCGAGAGTAAATTTCTTAGTCCTACTGAATTCACAAGCGATGAGCGTTTCAAGATTTTCGACATTGTTGTTAATGTGAGTTTTTTGTCTCTTTCGTTGCAGAGCATAGGCGTTTTTAGGTGAGCAGCGTTCTTGCGACGATAATGTTCGAAAACACTGCTCGTGGGTGGTCCAAGTGGGATTTCTTGAGGTCGTTTAAAAGTTTGATTGAGTGGCTATGCTATGATATTTAGCACTGACAAATGTTGCAACGAAGAATCTTTCAGTTTTAATTCACATCCGAGTGGAAGCACTCATCAAGCATTGCATCCTCAAAAAGCAGTTAAGTAGAACTCGTGTAAGCGGCACTACAAGAACTGATAAGATATTTTTGAAAATGACTCAAATATTCTTCCTCAAGTGCCATACTTCAGGCATCCTCTTTGGAAGTCGACCTCAAGAATTAACGATCTTGTTAAAAAAAATTGTTTCTTTTTTTGAGTTGCGATCACGATGGAATGATTGAAAGATGCATTGTTGTCAATATGAAATATTCATAAATGTTTAATTTTATTCATTTTGTCTACGTAAATTGTGGATCTTTATAATCACATCTGCCTGGATATGCTGTAAAAGCAGATTGCAAAAGAACAGTGAAGAATTCTTCTCTGAAATATATAAACGAGTGAATTTCTATCATTCTAAATAATATATGATTATGAGAGCAGCATTACGCTTGTTGATTCAGATTTCTATCTTTCAAGATTTAACAGCTGAAGTTTGAAGGTCGGCGATTGCATAACCCTCTGCTGCGACGGACGATTGCAAATATTTGCCTTATAACGTTGACTTAACCTTTTCTTCTATGTATATATACAGTTTTTTTGTAGTTTTCCAAAGAGAGTAGTTTGTTTAAGCATTGTTTTCTGTGTCTCTTGAAGTTTTGAAAGAATGAACGAAAAATGCTAGGTCGCATACAAGCTAAAAGAGACGTACCTACTAGAAGAAAACCCACAAGCGCATAGTGGATTGCATACGCCGATATTTTTCGTTGACATCATTGGCATGCATTGAAATTTGATCTCCATGTATACTGCACAAAGCAGGAAAGGTGTCCATGAGGTATTGATTCTCAACTTTGCCTTTCACGTATGCGGATATTTTATTTGAAAACCTGCCGCAAAAATCGCTTTGCTATTTTTGACTTTTAGCTGAGGTCGCTGAGGAAAAATTCGATCGAAGAGGTTCTTTTGCGGACTTGAGAAACATGAAATTTCGAATTTTTTACAGCTCGAATGTCATCAAATTCATAAATTTGTAAGGCTCTCCCCAACGAACCAATGACCTCCAGTGTATCTCAAAATTTAGGTGGTGATTTTTCTGAAAAAGAAGTCTTTGAGGCAACAGTGATTTTTGCCACTCTTCATTCATCTGCACCGGGAAATTAAGTGCTGCTGCCATCAGTCTATTTTATCTGTACGAAAGCAGGGAGGACTATATGATGATCTGATGATGAATGGTGTAAAGATAAAGGCGGATAAAGGATGATCCAAAATTACTCTATTTGGTTGCTATGGAAATAGACCTTACCTTCAAACATAGATAAATGCTCATTAATGGAGTGATCGGTTCAACAGATTCGTTAAATTTTACAGGCTGCTGTAAGCTTTGACTAGACGTTTTGCGCATGCTTCGATAAATGACGAACATCCACAAACTTTGAAGAGCTGAGTCATCCACAAACTTTGAAGAGCATAAATGAAAAATCACGTAGTAAAGAATTTTGCCCGAATAGCCACCACATCGAAATTTGTGAAAGCATATCAGAGTGATCTGAAAATGAGCTGAATATTGATATATGAATAATTATCGCAAGAAGTCAGTTTCCCGTTTCAATCAACATTCAACGCTATCTAAATATCTTCGTACTTTTTCCATAAAAAGGTATTTTCCATAAAAATGGTTTACTCAATCTAATTTTATAGCAACGGAGAAATTACGTGAAGTTCTTTTAAGCTTTATTAAGCATAATTTATCGTTAGAAACTTACTGAAGGCAAATTCTATTCTCAGCATTGTAATGGTTGTAAATGATAAGATATGAAAGGTGAAAAATATGTGTGGATAATTAAGGAAATTTTCTCTACTACGTTCAATCTTCTTCGCTTCATTTGAGCAAAATTTGAGAGATTTGTTAAGCCGAAAGAGATAAGAATTTCAATCGCAATTCGATGTTTTTGCTTATTTTTTTCAGTTTCTTCACATAATTGCTTCATTCCTGATTCTAATTGTGCTGAATGCGATTATTGTCGATAAGTTACGCGAATATCATCGAGCCGCACGTAGACAATCTGCACTCATTAGTCCACATCTTCTTTCTGAGGTTAACGAATTTTTCCTTCCTTCAAAAATGAATTTAAGGAATTTCCTCAGGATTTATATTCTATTCAAATTTTAGCCTTTTTAATTTCAGTTATTTGAAAAAAAAGAAGGATGGAATTGGTTGTGGAATACATGTAAACGATATGGTAGTATTTGCAGGATCGCAGTATATTCTCTGCACGCGAAGAGGAAAGACGAGAACGTCAACGGCTTCGGATCGCAATTAAAACGACCGTCGTTATCATCAGTACATATCTGGCGTGCAACAGCCTTCATTTCTGTCTCTTTATTATCGAACAGTTCGATCCCACATGGCTCTTAGTTAGCTTATATTTCTAACACTTTCATTTAGAAACTTCAATAACTAACGTTCACTCCACTTGGAAACGTTAAACAATTGTGAAATTAACTCTCAGACTACGAATAGGGTAGTATCTAAAATAGAGAATTTTAAACATTGCCTTCTTATTAGCCCAGTATTCGCATTTATTTCTAATATTCTCATTAGTAATAACTAATCGCTGTCATCTGCATTGCACTATACTGCAAAAAAGATCGATCAAAGGTCAACGACTGGGCTCTTAAATCTCATTTTAAATGGACCGTGTCAAGAACTACGCCCGATTCTTTCTTTCCCGCTATGATTCTTAGAGCACCATAATCCTTAAGTTTCTTTTAGTTTTGCTTCATAGTCTGAAGGAAATTAGTTAAATTTGATTGCTCTACTGATAACGGCATTGTTTTTGGTTAGCAATTTTTACGATTGATGAAATTTTCGTTCTTCGATCATCCCATCATCCATTCCATCAATGGAAAAAGTTGGAAATAGCTCGATTTAATTTCCCAATCAGCCGAATTTTATCAGTTAGTGAGCTCATCTGATACTGAATATTAAGCATGCTAAATGCATTGACACTACACTTATATGATATTTGAACTTTTCGAATCAATAGAATACGTGTGGCAAATTCAGTGCGCCAAAAAAACGAAGCAATATGGGCAACGTGGTGGTATGTGAACCTTGTAAGGGACGGGAGTTGTGAAGATTGATATGTCCGGCAAGGATGAGCAGACGTTGGGAAAGCACAAGATTGAAGCCTGGCTGAAAGAGATTACGAATAAAGCATAAATTCTGCGGGCACAATGGCTTTCTAGGCGTGCATTTGCATACGAAGCCAACGAATTAAATTTAAGCGCTGGTATCGCTGAATTTAAGGGAACCTAGGATTAGCTTTCTAACCATGACTATAACAACTCACTAAGATCACAGCAAAACTTTCAACTAATAAAACATCATTATGTGTAGGAATTGCTCACTACGGAAGCAGATGTATTAAGTTGTGTTAAGCATTAGTTTAAGTCACAGCTTATTTCTATTCGTTCGCAAATCTGCACTAAAATCTATTCACTGGAACCGCAAGAAGATCAAAGAAATTTGGCGTTGTGGAGGGGATATATGAATAACATGCGGATGTTTTGGCCAAGTCTCATCTTCACTCGGCACTCATAGTTGAAATTTTGTCGAAAGCTCGCTAATCCCAACAGTTGTGATTATTTTTTCACACAATGCTGATTTCTGAACGAAGGCACTTGAAGGGATTTTTTCATGCATTAAATGCGCCCTTCAAGGTGATGCAAAGTAGAAAGGTCAAAGTTCAGCAGCCGCGAAAAAGTTTATTTTTTCGAGGGTCGAGGGAGGTGAGGAATGGGAAAGAAATGATATTCACATTTAGTCTATTGCTGTCAATGACTTCGCAATATTACATTATTCTATTCGAAAAGTTTCTATTATTTGTGATGCGTAGCGTTCAGAAAAACCTCTCCAGCTGAGGCGATTCTAAGGTGCATTTACTTGCGATCATACCGAAGATATTTCGTGAGAGAGTGAATTAAAAAAGGAAAAAAACTCTCGTAAAACTGAAAATTCACATAAGCGGTTCTCAGGAAAAGTTCAAAAATAAGTTTCTTTGCTTATCATTGAAATACTCCTAAGTCCTTTCAGAACAAAGTGAGAAAACGGTAGAGAATATCTAAGCGATATATATTTTTTTGCAAATTTTAACTCAATATTGATCGTTTAACTCTGAAATAATTAACAGCTGCTAGTAATTAAAGAGTGCTTGTTAATTCTGCACGTATGGAAAATTTTTCCGCAAATCCTTAGCCGCCACTATATGACAATAATATTTTGCCGTTTCAGGATGAGACAGGAGACAATTTCAATTGGATATACGTAATGTTGGGTGATTTTGTTAGCATTCTCTTCGTTGTCTCGTCAACGATTCGTCTATTTATTTATTACAAGTATAATGCGGAAATTCGAGGACAAATCGAAAGTATCGGTTGCTTAAGGTCGCGTAAGAAATTAGGAAAGAAGAATATGATGACAATGGAAGAATGATCAGAATCATATCATCATTATTTCGGCTTTTTTCTTTCCTTTTTGTTTATCTCATGGAAAGTTTATAGAAAACGCAAATATGTAAAAATTCGAGTGAGTTTATTGCATAGGTGATACTCATAGAAGAGAACACTTTGTTTAGATGGAACGCTTGTATGATACGAAGAAAGAAAAGAAAGGTCGAATGTGTGACCGCTGTTTCGTTAATAAATGAAATTGTACGTACAATTGCTTTACGATCGAATGTGTGACCACGTTGTGTCTTCTTCCGAATAAACTTTGTTTGTTTATGTAATCTCTTGCTGTATTTCATAATAAACGCTTTAATCACAACCCAACCTCAGGTTCAATTTACTGAGTCAAAAAGTCGCAACAGCTGAAGTTGTGACTCAGCGCAGACTCGAAATATCAGCTGTTTGAGTTTTCATTGCTCTAACTGCGATGCATTTACTTTTAGTAGGCGTTTTTAAAGAGTAATCGGAAAGGCAAAGTTCAAGCCCAATGCTATGCACAAAGCATTTAAAGATATTATTCAAATAATCACGTTAAGTGTGATCTCTTGAAAATTCGAAAGCATTGCTACAAACTTCCCAAACATTTCATCACCGTTTTTGAAGTTACACACAACCATAAATTTGCCCCTCTTTTGAGCATTTCATATGCGCGTCCGCAACTTGGACAACATGTCGAAAGGTAACCCTCAGCTGTTCTTTCTTTGTTGAAGCAGGATAAATTATTCGATGGGATTGGCGATTTGTGGTGGAAAAAAAATTTGCTTTGATATTCGATGGAAGTATCATCAGAGTGTCTGAAACCTGCAGTTGTATTTTAAGCATTCTGCAAGACAAATACCTAAAATAGTATCCACAAACCCCTATCCTCTATTGTCGTCTAATTCTCCAGCACTGTTCATCTATTTGCTGAGCCTATCGCACAGCCGACTTTCACTGCGTTGAATACATCTTGAAGAAGTTTACCTGCTTATCCTTCCAAAAATATTTCGGCCGGCCTAAACAATCCGACGACTGATTTTCAGCGTTAAATCCATAAGAATATTGCTATCTGAAAGCTGATCTCATTCTACGCTTTATGATTATAGACATACATTCGGAAAACGCTTTCCGCATGTTTCATTTCTCTGCTTCCCGTAGGAACTGTCGTGCACATAACTACATCCTGCAACGTACACCAACATCTTTTGACACCGTTTTATATAGCTGTACGTAGTGAACTGGACGTAAGTAGGACAAAGTGCTGTCAGCCACAGTCGTTTAGACGAATTCATTGTACTTTTCTCTTTCATTGTCATAGCCAAATTTGTTTATCAATGCACAGCTGCTTCTCTTTTCATGTTTAAGGTTATTTATTCGTCTACTATCTCGACCATTCAATTTTTTTTTTTGTTTAAATACGTATCAATGCTTATTTCTGCACACTATTTTTCATTTCTACTCTTGTTCTTGTGGATGAGATTTTGTCTCTTTTGTCCATATTGCGAAAATTTGCTCTATTCCGCCACGAACAAAGACCATACTGCTACTACCGTCTCAATGGGAAACCCTTCGAAAGCATCGCATGTTTCAAGGCAAAAGTTAGTGCATTATGTCGTGAAAACAACTCGGCAAGTAGTTGCTGAACATTGTTCGGACCAGACTTCAATGCAGGCTGATGTTTTCTAGGCGAACGCTTCGATAGAAATTGAAAAGCATCTATCATTTTTCGACCTTTTCGAGTTTGATCTCTGGTCCACTCGAGGCATTCGATCTTAGAGATTTATATGTCCTTCACAGTCTTTAACTGCGCTTGTGAAGGCTGCCTTTAAAAACGTTTTATACGACTGTCCACATGAGACCGCAGTCAGTTCGTAGCAACGATTATCATCTGACCATGCTTTGCAGTGTTTTGAGCGCGAAGTATGGCATCCATTGTGGCGAGTGCGTTTTTCTTTGACACTGGGGAAACACGCATGATGGAAGAGGAACGAAGCAACTATTAAGCATAAGATTGTGTGGGATACTATGGTATATGCAGGTGCAAGATTTTTACATCTGAGACATTTGTTCAGTAGAGCTGAAAAGGACGCTGCTCACATTTGTACATATCTTCGACAGGAGTAGAAAGTGCAGGTTACGCAGGATCTGACGTCTATTCCTCTTCTTCGACCCTTCGCAGTTGTAGCCGTACACCCGTCTATTCATTGGCTGCAGCCTTAAATTTGTCCGTTCATTGGAGGCTTTGAATGAGATGCCCTTTCGTCGCTTTGCTGTTCTTTAGCCGTTCTCTGCGCATCCTCTTGTTTAGCTGAGTAGGCTGCGCCTTAGCTTTGGCGACCGCATTTTAAATGTGCTTACAAATTAGGTTTGTAAACTGCACTGGTTTGCCAATATGCTTATGAAGATGGGATTGTTAGTTTTGCAGCAAAAGGTTGAGATAAAATAGATGCCTCTATTGCAAATATTTTTGTTGTGAGCGTGCAGTGTGATGATTCGTTAATTCTGCAATATTTCCGATCCATATCGAATCGAATAACTGTTCAAATGCTCAACAGGCCTTCAAGAAAATGTCATCGTTTATTTTATTCTTTTGAAAATATGCTGCTATAAAAGAAAAGCACGAAAATTAAATGTGTAACGGTTTATGCCAGGAAACCTCGTTGCTTCATCCATTCATCGTCGACGAACTTCGACCTGAAACGTCTTACATAAATATTTCCGTCGTTTCGTTGCAAACGAGTGATAAAAGGGAGAAAATTGCAAGCACTTGAAACGAATGTTATATATATGTATATATGATGTGAACTGTTGGCTGATTTGTGCACATCACTCGTGATATTTGCCATATATCATCTTTAAAAAACAACAGATAATTTACAAACATGTAATTTCTGATTCCATCCGGTAAAATCACGACACATGAGTCGTTTTCGCCAAGATCTTTGGCAACTTTCATCGCGGCGGATACATTCGACCCTGAGCTACCCCCACAAAGGAGACCCTCCTCACGGATCAAACGTCGTGCCATCTCAAACGCTTCTTTGTCGTTCGTCTTCATCCACATGTCGACTGTATCGCGATCGAGCACTGTCGGTACAAAATCGTAACCGATTCCTTCCACCTTCAAACGGCTATTCTCAAATGACAAACCTTTTGATAGTACATTTAGGTGAATACTAGTATAAAAAACTTAAGAAGTTAGATTTTGGAAGCAAACTTGGCAGCAGTTCTCAAAAATGTGGACGCCGGAACCGTAATCAAGGAAATTCTAGATAGTCGTTCTTCTTTTCGTTCTCACTTTTAGCTCTGTTTACTTAAACTTCCTTTCAAGAAAAAAATTTTAAGAGAGATTTATACAAAAGGGATAGAAACTTCCCTCATAGAATGAAGTTTCCTTTTGTGAAGGATCAGCAAGTATTGAGCCTTCGGGATCAACACCCACGATCTGAAACAGTATATTTGTCAGTTCCGTTTATAATAAAGTAGGTCTTCAACACGCCTCATATTCCATTCGCTGAGAGCAGAGGGATAGCTAGAAAGCAACAAAAAACGGGTTGGGATAGCAATCAATGAGTGCTGGAGAAACTCGCTTGAAAGCACCTTAATTCAACCATGCGTATAGGAATTAACATAGTGAGATGTCTGCTAACGTTTGTTTCCAACTGATGGAAAGCACAGAAGAGAAGGTCATCATTTGAGCCGAAGTCATTTGGCCGACTAAATCCTAGAAGTGAGGGCTGCGAATGGAAGAGGAAGTTCATAATTGATATAGCCGATCTATAAAGAGGTTTGAAATGTGTAGCATTTCAAACCTCTTTATTACTTGCACGTGTAGCATTTCCGAATGCTCTCCCTCCCAACAAAGTCTTTGCAACGCATTTGTATAACACAAATGTGTAAGACTAGTAAGATGGCACACTTAGGACTTGAAAAATATTGAAGAAAAAACAACTGAAATTTTTTGAAACGAGCAGGATATGGGCCAGATGATTGGACACGTTTTGCACTTTTGCATCTTGCCATTTTAACTAAGAGAATAAAAAAGAAATGTAAAATACGCAGCATGCAGCCTTGTTATTTTCGGTTATCCGACTTCCTTTGTAAATTTCCAAAAAAATACCGTCATTCTATGACTCAACCCTTAGAGAGCGACAATACGACCGGTAAGAAAAATGCATTGAAACATCTTGGCGCATTCAAGAGCAGATCGCTTCGAAGTCGTGAATCAATGAGAAGTGAGATGGAAAATGTTGCTGCAAAGCTACGATTTACGTTATACCCAATAAATTACATCAACTCGAGCTTCAAATGTTATTCAGTCAAATCTGTCGGGGAGAGAAACAAAAAAACAATAAATAATCGGATGTATGAGATCGCCGCAATGACCCTTTTTTCCTCTACAAAAAACTGATTTCCATAAAGTGGACGAAAAATGAGCGGAGAATTCTATATGAAGATTTGTCAAAGAATAGTTATTTGTAGGCTTGTTTCTAAACCACTTTCATTTAAATTAATTAAATTAAGCAGACCGGTTCAAATGAACCAGAGAGGCTGATTTTTCTTTGCGCTACTGTGCTCTCTCCTAGGTGGCCGACGTTAAATTCAAACGGCAGAATGTAATATGGAAAAAAACCTGCAAAATGTATGCAATTTGTTCGGTAAAATCTGACAAAAAATTGGCAAAACGCGACGCGAAATGCAATTTTTGTATTCTGAAGTCCTCTTAAAGGTGATGTATCTTTTAAGTTGTTGTGGGAGTTGTCCTGTGAGCGCATTATGCACAGCAAATTCCTTAACTTTAGTTTCGACCAACTTCAGCGCTGACACTTCGGGCATACTAATGGACATTTACGTAAAGATGGATAAACGTCTATGGAGAAAGAATGTCGTTGTCGGGTGATCTGCGAATGTGAATTTGCACGCGATACAGTGGATAGCCCGAAGGCGAGTGGATTGTTTTCGATCACTTTTCGCCGATTCATAAAGTGACATCGAAAGAATTTTACCTAACTCACAAAGAGGAAGAGTGTTCAGGTCCGGTCTGGTCTCATATTTGTTGTTGCATATCTATGAACAAAAAAGTCTACCTTAAGAAATAACCTGTGCTAAAATGTACAGAAACTACCTTGCATTTGGGACATATTTCCTTGACTTTCTTAGCGATTCCAGTCACCGTACCACCTGTTCCTGCGCCAATGACCACCATATCAACTTTATCGTCCAATGCATAAAGAATCTCTTCGGCCGTATTATCGTAATGCGCCAAAGGATTACCCATGTTAATATACTAAAAAATAAAGCGACAGAGTACTTAACAATGAATTCATAACTATATTATCGAATTTCTTATGACCGCCCAAACGTGGTAGATCGAAAAAATAAAGGAAATATTTTTGCACTACACATCCACTACACCTATGAAATTACGATCAAAAAAGACAATTAACAGCAAGGAAAGCAGCGTTTTTCGAATGGTCGCTCCCATAAATTAACTGTTCAATAAGACCGATATATTTTATATGAAAAAGTTTTGTTTCACTGAAGAACATATGATGAGAAGAAAAAAACCCTGTGAAATGAAAGCAACAAACTGAACCGAATGTATTACCTGATCAAGAATAATAGCACCCTCAATTTCGTTCCTTAAACGAATAGCGACTCCGATATGCGAATCAGGGCTATCGAAACTGGCTGCAGTTGGCGTTCGAACAACTTCTGCACCAAGTGCAAGAAGCGTATCCGCCTGAAACAAGCACAACTTAAAAATGCACTAGAAAAAATGTACTACATGTGCTTCTTTGAATGAGCAATTAATTTCTTAAGTGAAGCATTATGATATAATTTAGAGGGACTGCTTAGTGTGAGATCGTAATAATTGCACACTGTAAAAATGTATGAGTAATGCTTAGTTAATGCAATTAGTAATTGCGAAACCTCAACTGTCTGAAAAGAAAAAATCCCTTATGAATTCTAAGCTTTGTTGTTTGCCTTATCCGTTCCAACGGCTGTTAATCGCTCGCAGATAAGGCCAATAAGGCCAATATCAGAATGATGTTATCAAATCTTTACTTGAAAATGGAAAGAAAAACTATTCTACAACCTTTTCTTTGCTCATTTTCTCAGGCATCACAATGATGCAGCGATAACCCTTCACAGCAGCAACAAGTGCAAGACCAATGCCTGTATTGCCGGACGTTGGCTCAATGATTGTCATTCCTGGCTTTAGTCGACCCTCTTGTTCGGCCAGCTCAACCATTCGTAACGCAATCCGATCCTTTACTGAGCCGCCCGCATTTAGAAATTCACATTTCGCATCTGAAGCTATTCCACTTCAGCAAAAATAGATCACTAGACGTCATACAAAAATAAAGCCCACACAACTGATATAAATCGAAAAGGTGAACGAGAAATACTGGACAATTTGCATCTGAAATGTAACTACTGTTGATGCTTCAGCACATCAAAATTTCCCTCAAATTGCATCACCATTTGTGTATGATTAGGAAATCTTACTCCACACCAGCGACTAAGTCATTAAGCTTAGCTGAATGTCACACCGTTCCGGAATATAACCTGTTCTTGTTCTAGACAGTATGTATATATGTAACTGAAGCGTGAGGTGTTGTGAGCAATCAAAGAAACTTTTTTCACTCACAGACTTTACACTTTACACCAGCAGATTGTGGGATTTTGTTGAGTTGTACAAGTGGCGTATTGCCGATTGCCTCAAGCACTGTGTTAAGAAGCATCGGCCTCTCAAATTTCTTCACCGAACTGCTCGTTTCACCCATCGCTCGATTTGGTGTTCCCCTAAAACGATGACAATTGATTCATTTTACAAAAAGTTGGCAAGAGTAATTTAAAGCCCTAATTAAATCGCAAATTTGGTTGACCTCTTGTAATCCTCACGAATTGTCTAATCATACCGCAATTAGCTGGCGAAAATGAAAACAATTTCATGAGGACTAAACACTCCATTAATTCTCATGAAAACGTCAAACTTTTCGATCATATCGTTCGGTTGCTTTCATATTGCAATGAGTTGAATAATGTTAGAAGAATACCAAATTGGACAATTTGTGCGCTATTTTGATACGTTAAAATATGAGAATTTAGCACGCAAATTTGCAACTATGCTGCAAAAGTGTATTCGTTTATTTGAATATCGATAAAACGATTTCTTTGAGAAAACTAAATAGCTTCGAGGGCAGAATTTTATTCACAGAGCAAATTCTTCATTGCAGCGAATAAGAGAAGCACTTACGCCCATGGTCTAAAGCTGTATGGGCATTCATTCTTTTCGGGATTCAGCGTGCTCCAAGTTTGTTTCACTATCTCATCCGGGCGATAGTTGAGACCATTTTTGAACGGATGATCCCTAAATAAATTGATCCACTCACTCTTTAATTGATAGCAGTAAATGTTAAAACGTTAATTTGCTGAAAGCAATAAAAAGACAATCCTTCTTTCGATCGGAAGACGTTAACACTCGTCACTGAACAACTTTCACTAAGTAAGCGATTACAGCGAGCAAGAACAGGCAGTCTTAACTAACTCTTTTGGAACAATTGGCTGTCTAACGATAGGTTCCATAAACATTCGCTCGGCCATCCAAGCATCATCTATGAACTTTGACCTGTAATTAGCATCAGTTGAATAATAATCAATTACAACTACGAAACCGCACACTGAAGTGCATGTGAGGGTAACGAATATTGAACATCAGAATTTGACAAGTTTGCTTTTCTTTTCAATTAACCATGTGGATTTCTTAATAACACCGTTGAATAAAGGATACGCAATGTAATCAGCTATTATTGAAAGTTGTGAAATGCGAGTATAAGTTACTCAAAGCAGTTAATTTCCATGAAATCTGTAATTTTACGAAGCAAAAAATTCATATTTTCCTCGATCGATGAACGTGCCAATGAAAAATATTAACCACCAAATTATATTTTAACTTTTTTGCCGTATTACATAAGTGGTAGAAATAAATTCCTCATGAATTTAGTTCTTGCTGTGGAACAGTTCTAGTTACAGCTGGAAAAGCAAACGAACATATAATTGCGAATTCCGTCAGGTAGAATTACCACACAGTTTTCTCCTTTCTTCAACTCTTTGCACACTTGCATAGCGGCCACCATTGCTGCACCTGAGCTTCCTCCACATAACAATCCCTCTTCACGAATCAAACGTCGCGCCATCCTGAATATGCAGATCGATGGAATCACCATATCTCTGATGAAGTTCGTTGTCTTTATGCAAGCAAATTTTTCTTGCTGCATACTTTCTTTCCATGACATTCTGAAGCGAATACTGCATCTGTTATATGTCAACGTTCTTTTGCTGAATTAGATCACGTTTAACCCATATGCTGAATTTTTGTGGAAGATGTATTTGGAAAGAAGGACACATAAAATTTGGACAGCTAGAGTCTACTTGTCGTTTTGCATTTAGAAGTAAGAAGGCCTGGTTAAGTATACAGGAGCGCATTAGAAGGGATCGGATCTACAGTCCCTTAAAATTTCAGGAAAGTTTTATCACGAAATCACTTTAATTAGAACGGGAATTTGTCCAGCTCATTGTACTACATAGCTATTGCTACACGACAGGTTGAACTAAATGTTAAACAACAAAACTTTTCATAAACAATTACCTGAATGATTCCCCGTCGCCCGTTTTTATCCACTTATCGATATGACAGAATTCCAGTGTAGCAGGTATGAAATCATAGCCTATACCTTCAACTTCATAGAACCCTCCATGCTCACTGTTCGGACCGGCAAGTATCGACCCAAGTGGATCAACAGCAATTATCTGTAATTTAACCATATTTTTAAAAGACTCACGAATTTGGAAAGAAACAAATTTGTTATCTATATGGTAGATTTCAACATTACATGTGTTAAAATGTGGCATTATATGCGCATTACGTTGAGTTTAATCACCTTATGTGTTCAAATGGAAGTCAGAAGAAAATAATAATAGTTCGTTCAATTATATCGACGAAATGCGTCGAAAGGCTAGTCAAATCGAGACGTTTTACGCTAAAATTCTCAAAATCATAAGAGTAGCATATTTTAAGGTAAACGTACCCCTTGAATGTCTTATTTCATATACAGCAACTACAGTTCACTAGAAAGGAAAGTAATCAGTATATTGGCACGATTTCCGCTTCTGCAATATTTCTTCCCAGAGAGACTAAAATCTGAACTGCCATCACGTAATGACGCAAATGCAGTAATCCATAATTTATTCGTGATTCATGTTGGATTCATCTATCGAAATAACCGCTCTTACAAAACGTTGTAATAGACTGGCTTTGAAAAACGGTTGATTGCAAGGCTAGCGCACATTTCATTGCATACCTATGCACTTGTAACGTCAGAAATTGATGAGGCAATCTGAAATGTGGTTTTATCTGTAGACTCCTTCATCCTCCTCGTTTACGAAATCCCTCAACCTTAGCTCTGATAGCAGTCGAGTTGCCACTCAAGCACATAAGCACATGCGCACAAATGGACCTATCCACTAAACACAACTTTGTCGTAACGCACTTCACAAATGAAAATTTTTAGAGGCATTTTTACAAGAGGCCCAAACAGCAGAGTATTCGAGCGACGTATAATAAAACCTTCAAAATATGCAATTATTTCATCTGTTGCACATTTGAAGTGGAAAATAATTTCGAAAACATAATTTGAAAATTACTTTGAAACAAACTTCTGAGAAAAAAAAAACGGAAAAAAAGCAATTATAAAAACATAAGCACATCAATTACAGTGTACGACCACCGTCTGTGGGAAGAAAATGCAGTAAAAGCGGTAGTATTCCATTATTTCGATATGGTGTTTTCATTCAAAGAAAGCCTCAAATTCAATTATATGCCTCATTCCTGGTGCCTTCATAAGGAAGAAGCTGCTTGAACCATAGTCGATTATTGTTATTTGGGGAATAAAAATAATCTAATTTGGGTATATGTAATTACTAGATGAGAACGCATGTGGCCATCACTTAAATTGTCATTAAAATTCTGAACGACCAACTTTTGCGCTAGGGCACTCTTCCTTAATACGACGCCCGGCACCTGTAACCGTGCCTCCAGTGCCTGCACCGATAACGACCATATCGACTTTTCCATCGAGAGCATAAAGAATCTCTGCACCTGTTCCCTCATAGTGAGCGATCGGATTGCCAGGGTTCAAGTACTGTTAAATGACCAGCTTTAATTGCATGTCTTCACTTCTAATGTCCACAAACATATAATTCCGCCTATGCTACTGCCTATTTTGCCAACCATCATTAAATGTATCACTAGCGCAAAAAAAAACAACAAACTTCCGAAGTCTTCATCCTCACTAGTTGAATTAATTAGATACATAGCTCATATTTTCTTCTAGCCGCAGGTGGCTCTCAAACACTCCGAAAGCGAAATACGTGGACAACCCTCTACATAGGCACATTTGAAAGCCCATCCCAGCTGAACTAAACAACCCACTTCTGCTCAATAGCCATTCTAAATTCAAATCTTTCCGCAAATCCGCGAATTGCATCACTATCGAAAATATCTACTTATTACTGCTTACCTCATTCTCTTGAAGAAATAATACGGTCAATTTTGCACATGAATATCGCAAAGAAATGATAAATTGCAGTTGTGCAAAAATACTACTTATTCTTTTTTTCGTCTGTTTTGCTTTGGACTCTATGAGACAAATGAATGCTATCATTACCTGGTCAAGAACAATCGAATCTTTCATTTGTTTGTGCAAGCGGAACGCAGTACTGATATGTGAATCAGGACTCGCATAATCCGCATCAGTCGGAGTGCGCACTATATCGGCGCCAAGGATGCGCATTGTTGATTCCTGTTCAGGATAACGCTTCATTTAACGCAACTATATTTGGTCATAATAAATTCTAATCCTTCCCATCTGGTTCGCTTAACGATTTGTGATATTTTGTAATGAAGGGGAGAAATAAATGAAGGGAATAGATGCGCATGGAGGCAGCAAACCTCTCTATCTCTATGCAAACAGGTTTTCCTGGATCACATCGAGTATCCTCTCGATTCACGCGTTTTGCTAAACTACTGTTTATCTCTGACGGCTAATAATTTACAGCTTTTCAATTAATGCTCAGCAATATTCGCTAGCTTAAGAAAATGAGAGGGTAGGGCGAAAAACTTTCGAGATCTACCTACTTCAAATGCTCAATCAAAAGCCTCAAAAAGACGCACCTTTTCCTTGCTCATTTTTTCGGGCATTACGATAATGCATTTGTACCCTTTTACGGCGGCTACAAGTGCGAGTCCAATGCCTGTATTGCCAGAAGTGGGCTCGATGAGAGTCATACCTGGTTTCAAAATACCGCTTTTCTCGGCGATATCTATCATTCTTTCCGCAATTCTGTCCTTTATCGAGCCGCCGGCATTAAGGTACTCCAACTTCGCATCTGCGACGTTACAGCATTAGCTTTATGCATCCGATTAGTCGAAACGGTCAACTTCATTGCTTTCTTACAACTGAATGCATAAATTCAAATAAACCTTATGCGACAAAAAACTGTGGACAACCGACCGCGTTCATTTCATTACTACTTACTGCTGCAATCCAGCTCTGTCGCTGTAGCATTAAAGAATCGCTCTAGCTCACAAGAATCAAGGAATAAATGTGAACCGTAAGTGTTATAAAACAAATAGTAAATTATTAGTTTTCATTTTCCAATATGAGTGAACACAACAGTGG
The DNA here is from genome assembly GCA_037576465.1 of Parascaris univalens. Classification (NCBI taxonomy): domain Eukaryota; kingdom Metazoa; phylum Nematoda; class Chromadorea; order Rhabditida; family Ascarididae; genus Parascaris; species Parascaris univalens. The sequence continues at coordinate 70,673,502 of CM075173.1, read as the reverse complement.
CTGAAAGTGAAAGCTATTCCAGTGTAATAGTTAGGTATTACAATAAGCAAGTTTTAGGTATTACAGTAGGTATTACAGCATTCATTAGTTCAACAATTAAGGAATTTTTATTTTTTGAATGAAGATGTGAAGTGAAGAAAAACCTACAGACATTACATTCGATGCCCATTGATTGTGGGATCTTATTGAGCTTGACAATAGGAATGCCACCGATTGCATCCAGTATACCATTAAGAGGTTTCCCATTCGGAATCCTTGAAAAAAAAGTTTTTAACAAAATTTAGTATGAATTTTTGTTTGTTCTTTTAAAAAGTCGACTGAAAAAATGAGCATTTGGGAATCTCATTAGTTCAGAGAAGTATAGCCATCAATAGAACTAATGCAATCAATTTTGGCCTTAAATACGCGAAATATTTACCATCTGAGAGTAGTAATATTGAGTTTTTTCTTCAACTAATTTCCGTTTTTTCCATCTCAAATTTTAAGATCGAGATTCGCATTTAAGCAAACTAAAAGTTAATAGATTCATCGAAGATTCTAGAGGCGAATTTCAAAGATGGGACGAATAGAGGTGAACAGAAATTGAACCGTTTTTGGAGAGAAGATCTGTCGTTTTGAAAGACGTATCATCAAAGGTTATGAGGGAAGGTATTTTAACTAGAAATGACTGACATACCTGAGTCAAAATAAAGATTCTCATATTTTATTGAAAGAATTAATTAATAGGAAATTTTTCTTCGAAATTTCTATAAATTCCTCAGTAATCCTTACGATATTTAGTTCTCCAACAACACAGTTGTTTGTTTTGAATTGATTGCAAAGTTAGATGTTTGCGATAAGTGCTGAAAACTTAATATAAGTGAATGTTTAATTTCTTTTTAACACGAAACCTATGAATCTGTGCATTATTAAATCTCGAACGGAATTAAACACGATCGGAGATATATAGTCAGTAGTAGTGAATCCCTATAAGTTCAATCCATTGCATCTGCGGATAAAGCATATGTGCTCTAATATGTACTCTAATAACATAACTGTACTCTAATAATAAGTATATGGCTACTCTAATAACAAAAGTACTGAATTTATACACTCGATTTCAGTTACCACATGTCGCACAAATAATGGTCGAATAAATAAATGTTCACTTACCGAAGTTTGCGAAATTCATGTGATGATCCAGTAACGTTGCCCTTCTCATGCCAAGAGACATCCTCGCTTGCCTCCTTTGAATAAGGAAGCACATCATTGACGACACCTTTATCAACAATGCCAGCAACCATAGTGTCTCAACAAAATCCGATCCCTGCATGATTATTATCGTTAATTTACGAATACGTACTGGACGAATTCGGAAAATCGACATGGACACACAAAAATAGGTGTAGTTAAGGGCTAATTCACAAGCAACAAAGCCTAAGAAAACAATAGAAACGGAGAATTTGAGAACCTCACATCGCTGTCACTCTCTTTTATGCATCTTGTTTTGGCATTTCTTACTCAGCAGTAGACCTCTGCTCATATTATTCAATTAGCTTTTCCCACGATGCCAAGAATTTTCAGCGTACATCTGCATCTTATAAATATACAAAAGACTAAATAAAAGGCCTAATCTAATTGAGAACAACGTTAGAAATAAGAAACAAATCAAATAGAAGGTGGAAAAAAACATAACACCAACTCTTGCAGTCGGATAGAGGAGTTAAATTCAGCCAAATCTGCTACAAACTCCTTACTAATTCCTATAAGATCGAATAGGAACTAATGAATAACTATATGCAAAATTACTTAGCAGTTACTCATTTACATAGAATAGTAAAATTTGGCTAATAACACAAAAATAATGGATATTTTGAAAATGATCATTTATGACTATAGCAGATCTCATCCGTTCAATAAACGCATATCAATAAAAATCTGAAAGAACTGATCAAAATGCTAGACGATTTCGTTTATTAAATCAATATTATGATCAGATATCGATATGAAATACTTCTTTTCATCTCCAAGTTATGAAAACTATTATGGTGCCTTTTTTTCTGGTTGCAATTTATTTAAGTAAATTTCTTTTATTTAATTTTATTTTATTTATTTTTTTCCTTTGAATTTATTCACCATGCATTTCTTTTCTCGACGAGATATTCATCTACGAACAAATGGATAATAAATGACTAACATATATCGCGTCATAAACGCTTTTCATATGGAGAGTGTATATTTTTAGTGCATAATTTCACTTATATAAAACGTTTATGTGAGTTTAAACGAAACGGAAATAAATCAGAAAAGCATTCATGCAACTATCACTGCTTCTAATTTAAACAACAAAAAAGGGACAAGTTTGGATGATCTCATGATTGGATGCGACTTACATCCACTCAATATGCATTATATGGGAAATTTTCCAACCGATTATTTCATCGAATATTATGTCCGGAAATGCACATCGAATCTCATCTCTTCCTATCATTTTCAGTAACAACCAATTGCCTGGAAAAATGGTTTATCAGTAAATATTTTCCCATATGTATTTTTTTTTTGAAGAAATCATTGAAATTTCATTGTAGAGCATTTTCAGTGCAATTCCCATCTATATTGTTCTTTAAATACGCATTCTAACTCATGGAAAGGAGAATGAATTGAGAATGGAAAATGATGTTTGAGTTGAAGTGATGAGAAGAGAAATCTCGGCACTACCACTAAGGGATGAAAAATCAATTCTAAATGCTATTGATTTACTGCTGGTATAGTGAATGATAGAGAGCGGAGCAACGTTGAAATAAACTGCTCATCAATATTCTAAATGTGTTATTCAGTGGGTCAACTTAACGATTGAAATATTCTATATCGGCTTCATTCATCACCGATGAGAATGCAGTATAGGCGATCGGCACAGGCAAAAATGCAGTACAGGCAATCGGTATAGGCAAAAATGCAGTACAGGCAATCGGTATAGGCAAAAATGCAGTATAGGCAATCGTTAGTTCTCCTGCATCACCCATATATTTGTTAATAGAGATCCACAAAACAACGCTGACAACAGAAGCGCACCAAATGAGACATCATCACATCTTGTTTTTTTGCGGAACCTTCTGCGTGACAATGAACCTGTTCGAAGGAAAAATTTCATATTGTGAGCAGAGAAAATGTACAATGAAAATTGCGTAATAAAGACACACACATATAAAGTTTTTTTAGGCGGTTTAAGCATTTCAGTGCATTGAAATTATGAAGTTGTTTATTATAGTAACTTCTAATGTGAGGCGATTTGTTTCAGTACAACGCTCAGAATATCCAAACTCGCCCAGTAATACTTCCTGAATTTCCTAGAAATGAGGTGTAATTCAGTAAGTACAATTTCAGTGGTACCACATATGCTTATAAAAACATGATAGTGAAAAATGAACTGAAAAAGTGGAAAGACCATGCATTCTTGTGCACCGCAATAGAGGTCTATGAGCAATGGAAACAGCAACTACCACACATCCAGAAAAAGGGGAATTCAAAGTGAATTTTCGTGCTAAGCAATAAATATTTACTGCTTATCATGCCTACACCCTAATATACAATCAGAGTTTGCTTCATTTACTGCAATATTTCTGACGCTAAGCGTTATTGTTCATCGGATGTATTTTTCTACTTTCTTCATACTAAATGGTGTGTTATTTCATGTTTAAGAAAAGAATAAAACATCAAAATTAGCAAAAAAAAAAAAAACACTTTCTATCATAATTCTTCTCATTTCGTTTTATCAATGTCCAAAATCTTCGGTGAGTATTTTAGTGTTGTTGAATAAATGAATCGATAATTAAAACTTAAACTACGAAAAAAATTTAGCACTCGTTCTCCGTCAAAGTCGCTTACTGTTGTTTTTCTACATTGAATCGATCTTCGACGTGATGTTTCTTTCCATTCAAATCGCCCATTTTTGCTAACGCGTTCAACAAAACTTGTCTTTGGTGGGCATTTTTGTGAATATTTCCGACAAATAGTTCATTTCGCGGAGTGCTATCGGATAGAGTTTTCAGTTTTTTATTGAGCGATAACGATGAATTTATTATAGGAATTATCCGCGACGTAAAGTTCTCTCATTTGCGACCTATTTCATCATAGTTAACAACCTAAATAAATATATGAAAAATGGTCGCTTTCATAAAAACGAAGAAAGAATAAAATAAACCAAGAGAATTACTGAACGAAGAAGATGCAAAGAATGCTTGAAGGAAAAAGAAACATAGAACTTTAAAGCATTGCGGTTATAGAAAACAGAAAAAAAAACGGTATTGCAGTAAACCTTAGTGAATTAAGTGACATTAGAGAACGTCCGGAAAATCTGTTCCAATTGTAGCGGGTAGTGAAGAATTTCTCACCATTTGATACAGTTATTCTAATCGCAAAAACAATTTCAGTGCATAGAAAAATGAGGTGGTCATTTTATCACGCACAATATTATATACTCAAATAAGTTGAATTCCTTTTCCTGCAAATTAATAGGTTCACAGTTAGGTGACAAGTCAAACTCTCAGTTTATAAGGGCGCCATAAATTGCTGTACTTCTTGGCAAAAATTGGATTGTTTCGTCGTTTTTTGCGGTGTCCTCAAAGTATGGAGGCGACCGAGAGATGATGTAGTAAATAACCGGCACACTTTAAACAATGGAAAAGTGACAATGGAGTGCTACCGAAACCTGATTTAACATAACAGGGTTTATCAAACCAACATAAGCACATTCATGTACAAAGAGGCTCATGAAAAAGAATTATACCGTCCAATTTTCAGATATTAACATTAGTCGACCGCAGGTTGGTTTCAATAGGGATCGGAAAAACTAGAAGCATCGCCTGCGGCATCACGTAGAGACCTCTATAAGCATCTCGCCACAGTTGATCACTTCAACGTTCATTTTCGACGGCTAAAAGCTCATAGTTTCGACGGCTAAAAGCTCAAATACGAGGAATTTCTCGTCGTAATGATTAAACGAAGAAACGTTTCCTATAAATGAACCTCTAATAGTCGACGTTTAGAGTGGTAAATTTCTACTAAAACTCAAAATATATAAATTTCTCAAAGATCATTTTGAAGTAAACCTGCTCGAAATAAAACATCAAACACTAAATGTAAAAATATGTTAGAAATGATGAAAGCGATGAGAGAACAGTTAGTGCACCCAATGCGTACGTAGATCGACATCCGAGATACGCATTTAGTGAACGACATAGGATGAATGCACACCCGAATGGCAGCCAGCACCCAACAGTAAACAACTTCATTAATGTCCGAATTGTAACACGTCCAATGGCAAATAATAAAGTTCGAACATAAAACTGTACAAATCTATGCATTTATCAAATATTTTCGTCATTATTATAGAACTTCCGAATGAAAAGTAATTTTTTCAGAAATACTCGAAAATTGCGTTTCAGAAATACTCGAAAATTTATGTTCTATGCTCAAATCTATTTGCTGCTACAGGTTTTCTAACAGTTTCCTGTTAATGGAAATATATTCATATTCGCAATCCCTGCAAAAAGCGTAACATTGCAACGCATTTTTTATAAGCGAAATAGAAAATAATACTGCTTACTTGCAATGGGCATAATAATTGATATTTACAATTGCCTACTGAAGGCCGAGCATCATAATGCTTCGAAAAGAGACGAGATGGTCTTGGCACGGTCGTTACAACAGTTATTCTTCCAAGAAATATCAGAACAACAAGCGTTTACCACAGCACATCTCTGTGGCAATCTCAAAGTGGTCATATTCGGTGCGCCACATTTCGATCGTTATGAGCGTTTGCACGTATGATCAACGTAGGCAAAATGTCTAGAAGTGAAACAGTAACGACGGCGGCGATTTGCTATGTAATCACTATAGCGAAATGTCATGAAAAAAGGACCCATTTACGTGTGCCAAAAAAAGGAAAGAAAAATACATTTGTGAAGGGCTCAAAGTGTGCAAAAAATCTCATCATACAATTTGATTGGCTTCAAATTTATTGCAAAATTATATCTCATTTTGTTGACGGAGCTTCTCAGTTAAGCAATTCGATATTCTCAATTAATGCTATATGTCAGAGAAATCGCCTAAACAATCTGAAAAGAAAACAAATCTACTTTTGTGGCAATCTCAAAGTGGTCATATTCGATGCGCCACATTTCGATCGTTATGAGCGTTTAAAGCTTTTGATCCGAATTTTTAAGAAAATATTATCATCTATTTCGTTTAATCCTCAATCGTATCGTATCTCTATTGAAATGAATAAAGAATAAAGATAATAACTAAATAAATGCCTTCAGAAGACGTAAGACATTTTCGAATGGAACAAAAGCGAACAGAGCCAACTACTCGATGGATTTGAGCATTACTTCCAGGAGAGAAAATCGTGAAAATTCGGCTACCCAATCGGTCATTTAGAGAACTCATTTTTTAATCACTAATGTAATTGTAGGAAAAAATTTCATTTTTTAATTTCTCGGATTAACATTCAATACAATCGAAAATCGACATACTTAACCACTTACTCCTATTGAATTACTTTCTGAAATCTTAAAAAGTGAATACAAATTAGCGGTGAGCATTAATAAATCACTGCAATCATCAGAAAATTATCCATTTCAAGACGGTGCTAATATTTGAAATGCTCATCGCGAATTGTCATTTCTTTAGTGGAATAACGATTGATGCTTATGAGTGCTCAACTCCTCAATTTATGACACTAATTGAGCGTTTTTTTATTGGGTATGAAAATTTCCGAAGAATTTCAATGATTAATAAATTGTTTTAAATCGATCAGTGGATTAGGACGAATTGACCTAGTCGGAGCGCCGAAACTGTTTTTTTTTTTTTTTGGATCTGTTTTGCATAAGAGGCTGACTTTGGAAAACAATCAGAAATGTTCCGGTCGGACTAAGCCATATTTGCTCAAATATATTCAGTAGTTGGAGCAAATGATTTCTGAAAAGCTCATGTGAAAACAACTAGTCTCATTCTGCAATGCGAGATATTGCGCTGAAAGTAAGAGATTCCTTTCAAAAAAACAAAAAAAGAAAGCTCAGGCTTCTACGAAGTTGCGTTAGAAATTCGGCAGCTGTTGAACACAGACAATTGATTTTTTGCGATCTTTTGCTGAGCATAATGAGCTATTTATAGCTTTGTTGATAAGTCTATATAACAGTACGGCTTCCTCATTAATTACCTACTAGGCCTTAAAAAAAAGAAACTGCTGATAACTCGCGATAGATGGGCAATTCTTCACGAAATTTTGCATAATTTTTGTTGCCTGTTCAAATACTTTGAAATGCCCTAATTTACAGCAACACGTTTGAGCTGCTACTTCATAAAATTTAAAGTAACTTAGCATTTGCCATATACAAGACGCTTATAGATGTAAAAATTTTTTAGCTATTTCCAAACGCGCTCTTTATTGCTTCTTCGAATACACTTAAAGGCATTTGGTGCAAAAATTATCTGACATGACGGCAATATTTCAACTTCCACTCTTTTCTGAGTACAACCGAGGGCACTAGTGGAATTTTTGTTGTCTGCTTTCGACGCATTCATCAACTGCTTTAACACTCGCTGTCCTTCATACAACAACTTTGCGTGCTCTCATCTACCCGATAGACCAGCCTCAACTATGCGAAGTTTTGCTTATGTTACGCCAACCTCATTTGTTATTAGCATTGAAGTGATCCTGAAGTACGAACTTAGTCTGCATATGTTGTTTAAACTATAAGGATCATGTGCTTAGTGTTTCATTTTTTCTTTGGAGATTGTTTACTTTCGAGATTTTTAGCCGATCTATCATTGATTAGTAAGATTTATTTGTTCGGTGTGTGTTATACTCATGATATGCCGCTGGTGGCGTTACTGAATGAAAGCGAGGAAGTCGAAAGGAACGAACTCTCAATATGTGAGATATTGTAACATCGCACATTTCCTATATAAGTTTATTATGATAAGAAGTTAATAGTTATTATGATAAGTTAATGATAAGAAGAAGTTGTTATTTTCAAGTTGTGACCGGAACTTTAAAATCATATAATATAGAGGATAAAATCATCGAAAATCACGGTCTATACTCGGCGGTTGCAGAAACTTCTATACGGCAGTGTAACTGCAGATTATGTAATTTCGCATTCAGCGACTAAAATGCTTATATTGCTCAAGAGACCAAATTATTTCCGCACATAATTCGAAATTCATCCGCTCTGATCCGTTTGTGGACTTTAGCGAACATTTTGGAAAACGCTGCAGAGAAGTTTCGTTTGCATTTTATGCTTTGTAGCGTTTATGCCAGTGTTTCGCCTCAAAGTTTAGTTTAATGCGATTGCGAACGCTGTGCATTTTTTCATCGTGCAGAAGACGATAAAAAATGATCGCTTCATAGCGAAAAAATCTTTACGCTAATTTTTTTTCATTTCTCCAGTCTTAGTACAATTCTGCATTATGTCTGCATGTTATGTTGTAAGGTTAAAGAACCGCTTGCTGTATTAAAGTGTAGTACTCTCTCTACCAGTGATCGCTAATGAATGCCACTCTTAATATTGTGATTTCTCCTTATGATTACATTAACGTATAACACTTGAACAGATGGCCATTCTGCCTTTGGGAACTTGATTAGAATAGCAAATCCACTTCTAGCGTCGTCAATGACCACCCACGGGAAAACGCGTTCATAATGAAGGTCCCTCATAACTATCAAACTGCCCTCCTTTCCTCGAAATTTTGCAAAAATGCGAGGCTACCCTCCAAACTCCGGGAAGACAGGAGATCTCGGTCATCCATGAAAGAAAGTAAGAGCAGAAATATTATGAACAATCAGCTTACAGATACATCAGAAATACGCACTGCAGGCAAACAGTGAATCAAATAGGACAAATTTTTGAGCAAAGAAGAAGATGAAATAGGAATCCACGTAACATAGCTGAGGATTAACTCGCGCAATTACTCAAACATCGCAAACACTGCAGTTATGAATACGAGTGAAATAAATTACCTAACAGAAATATGGGTATTAGAGCCTACATCTGTATCGGATAGTATAAGTGCTTTTTGGAGCGATATGGACGACGAGCAACTGAGTAAAGGTTGAGCGCCTTCGATGATGCTTAGGGGAATTAACTATCTAATGCGCAATTTAAAATGTGCTTATAGTTTCACTTAACAGTTGTTGTAACGTTTCGATAAATTTAGCTGTGATGTTAAGTTGGGTTCATTCGGCACTATCCATTACAATCAATTCATCTCTCGATTAATGACCTTCACAAATTACAAACATTTGCGCGATGGAATCAGAGATCGTTGCAGTCGAAAATATTCGCCTTCACTCTCATAATACTTCAACAAGGAGTAGCAAAATAAGGCAAACTTCATAGGTTAGACTAAAATTAAAATCATATAGCTTATCGTTTCGAGTGAAAAACAGTCTCTGCAAATTATTGTAAAAAATCCCAGATTAAAAAACAAAGACTTTTTCAGTGATTTAATTCTAAAATAGCATCAAACAACGATTCATCGACTTGCTTCAGTGTTCATCGATGGACGACTGCTAGTTCATTTAATCCACTGAAAAGCTAAGAAACGATTCCTTAGGTGGACGAGTTTTCAGTCAACTAAAGCCTAATATATACTTAAAATGAGCCATTCCAAAAATCACAAATCATTTGTACCAATTTACAGAGAGTGGAAAAGCAAAAAGAGAGAGAAAAAGTTGGAAAAGAGAACTCGAAAATGATATTGCCGAACGAAATAAACGAGAAATGAGTTTTATTCAGACGCATTAAATGTAGCCACTCATTAATCTTCATTATGTTCCATCAAACATTCCGCATAGAGCATCTCTTCGCCCCCTCATCTCATTGGCACGCACTAAAACGATTCTATTAGCAAAACAAAAGTCGAATATTTTCTATAGAAACGCTACAAAGTCGCATAATTTTAGAGGAATTTGTGCTTTTCTATCTGCATAGTTTTATCGAAAAAATGTTTGATTTTGTGGGAATTTCATCAGCTATTTCCCTTCTAACGATTTATTCATAGCAATAAAAACGTATATATATATATATATATATATATATATATATATATATATATATATATATATATACTTTGCTCTCACTTCTGTTTCACTTTGCTCGAAAGAAAACTCGTTTCTAACTATCTGCATTGGGCAAATAAAGTAGTGGAATGAATAGTACCGCATAACAAGTACAACGTATTTCTCAAGGAATATTAATTTCGTTTAGTGCATCGCAATGCGGAAAAGAAACTTGTTCACTGTACAATCGAGTCCTCTTGAAGAATTCTTCCTATTTTGTTTATTCCAAAAAGCATTCCGCATTTTCTTTCAATAATGTGCTCCTGGGGAGAAATTCGCATACCTCAGAAAGTGAGCGCTGTAAATATAGAAAATATCGAAAAAACGAAAATTCAAACACATATAATGATAAATGAAGGTGGTGCTCCATATACATCTTTCTTTCGAAGAAAAGAATACGACTTTGTTATGGCAAATAAACTTAAACCGAGTAAATTTATCAAAAAAAGGCCTCTCACATACTTCGAACAATTAAGAACGGTGAAATATGTTGAAACGTTAGCAATCGATATCCTTCCAGAAAAACGTGGATAATTTTAAATCCAGTCATTTTTCCTCCAGAAAAACTCTTCATTGAATATAAAGTTTGATTTCATCGTTATTATTATGGGAGAAATTATTTCTAAAAAAATTTCTCAGTGAAACATCTTCAGCATTATTCGTTACGTCTTATTTTTTGAACGCAGTTCAAATTTAGCTCAAATAAATATGTTTCAAGAACTTGATATTCATGAGTCCTGGAGCTCGAAAAGATGGATATTAATCACTTCGTCTCAGTGTCCTTCCACCATCATATTAGTTGATGGATAAGAAATGACATCGCTGAAATGTAAGCTTCTGAAGTGAACTGAGTGAAATGCAAACTTGGCAGTAGTTAGAGGCACGAAAACGGTAACAACAAGTTTGCCTCCACTCATCAGCTTATCGTTTGTTAAGTTATAGGTTATAACCTCAGGGTGCGCAATTTGTTTATTACTTAACCGGCATTACATGTTTCAACAGGTACTTATATATAGTTTTGTTGTGCTTGACACTCAAGACTTCACTGCATTTAATCAACGGGCTATTCCTGCTTTATTCATTTTTCGTTAGTTACGCGCACAGTATTCGAAAGCACAGAAATGTGTTTCTCCTGCTTGACTTTCGAATGCCCACTAAAGCGAGAGAACAGATTCTTTGAACAGATTTATCCATGGTTTTTCTAAAGGATAGTGAAGAAGACATCAGCTCAAGTAAAAAAAAGGAACAGATCACGAGCTGAGTGATGAGTGTAGCTTCTTGAGGATCTGCACCATCTGTTTAGATACGGTCGAGAAATTATGAGACAACATAGGTAGGCATAAGGGCGAACTCTTTACCACATTTATACACTACGACGAGAAAAAAACAGGGGCTAGTTCACAAGAATGGCTTCGATCTTCTGCTGGATCCCGTAGCCGGACACGGCGAACTCCATGCGGCTGCCGTTCAACTCGCGCACTCCTGCTGCAACATGGAACTACCAGGCTTTAAGACTAGTCCAGAAGCTGCAGCGAATGATGCAAGAGCACATGAACCTGTTTAAATCCCTCTAGGTCTGCCTCAGGCCAACTTCACGATGCGCGGTTGTCTAATCTGCATGTATGCTCTTGACGCTCTTTGACTCACCTTATGCAGCCCACTGTTCCCACTTGATTTCTAGCCGAGGGGTCCGTCTCACATCGGAACGAAAAAGTGCGCGCCACAATGCAAATAAAGGTTGCTCTTCATTGCTATCCTTGAATGACGCTTTATGAGCTGGAAAATCCTGAAATGAATCACGCATAAGGCTTCGTTAATGATCGCATGCTGAATGCTTCTTGTACAAAGTGATCAGGACTTCAAAGCGTCATACTTCGCGACTACGGCTAAAAACGGCGAAACCGCATTAAGCCACTATAGGGAATGAGAAAATGTTAAAAGAAATTTTTTCATTCTCCAGCTGAAAATATCAATGAATCGACGTTATTTGTTGTAGGAAAGCATTGCTTTTCCGTTGACATTATTTGATGCGAAAGATAAGATACAGATAAGGTGCCTCATCGTGACGATGCCGGCATCAACAGTATAATTAATTTTTAACTGTTGAATTTGCAAAATAAATCTCCTCCTCTTTATCCAGTTTCTGCAATTTTAAGCGAACATAAAGACTCGTCTTTATTTTCCCTATCCTCAAAAAGAAATAAATCTATATTTTTTACCCCTATCATCAAAAATATTCTACTACAGCAACATCGTTAAAGCCAGACTCTTTCCGCATTTCGATCTTCCTACTATTCCCATTATCCCAGTGCCTGTTTGTCCACACTACTGTGCTCTATTCTGGATTTTTCCGAGGTTTAAACTTGCTAAAGTTTTTTTTTCACTACGAATTGTTACATATTACTTGGAATAGAGTCATGAAAAAGTACGTTGCAATGAAATTCGATAGAATAACCGACAGTTTGCAAAAAACACCTTGTTTTCAATGAAAATTTTCTTCAGAACACTGAAAATTTCCATATTTCAGAGAGAAAAAGGCTAAATAATTAAGTGCAAACTTATAATTAATTGGCCGAAATTTGTTGATCCGACCTTTTTGCTTATGCCAATGTATTTGCGGTTTGTTCTCTTCTCAAGTAGCCCGGCTTTTCCACCAGTGATTAAACAATGCACGAAAAACTCGTTTTTTTTGAGGGTTCGTTTTGTGTGCTCGCCAGTAGAAAACATTTACCTATTCATCTCAAACTTCAAATTCAGTCAATTTGCCTAAGTTGGCAAGGAATATTTCCTGGAAATTAGTTTTCCAGAAATAAATTGACCTAAATAATCCACAAAAAAGCTATCAGTTTTTCAACGCAATGAGGAGAGATCTCTTGAAATATCTTTCGCAAATATTTCCGCTAACCTCGATGCATCAAAATAAAAGAATTGTAATTGTTTGTTCTATATGAAAGCCTCATCAATAATCTCCTTTAGAGTCAATGAAATGATAATGAAATTTCCAGGAATTCACCGAAAAGAAAAGCATCAAAGTTTCAATAATATGAGAAAAACTTTGCGAAATAACTCTTCTTAGGGATTTTTTAACAATAACTTTCTTTATCGTGCTAAGGGATTTTAGGTCTACACACATTTCAGTCAATGGAATTTCCATTGATGAGAAATTATGAATTGTGATCATGTGGCTGATTTGTTTTATAAATGGAACGATTGCATGGCGGCGGGTCACAATCAGAAGTATTTCATTTGGAGATGCCGATTATTCACTAGCCTCACATTCGCTCATACTATTAGCTGCCTTCTCCTCCGAAAAATTTCATCCGAAGGTGCCAAAAGCTCGTGAACATCCGAAAAGCGTTCAAGGGCTTCTCAAACTAGCCGACGTTTTCTGTTCCAAGAGTCCATGAAAAACGCGGGATGGGAAGTGGTCCAAGAACCCATGAAAAACGGGCATGGCCTCTCCTAGACTCCGAATTTCATATTCTCATTCGTTCGCTGAAGGAACTATTCAGAAGCCCAGAAATCGCAGTACCCTGCAGGTTCGAAGACTCCGGAACTTCCAGAACTTCTGAAAGCCCCCAGGGACTCCGAAGATCATTCCGGGATATCCGAAAGTTGGTGTCCGAAATGCCTCAGCTAGTGTTGCTCCTCTAAGAATTTTATTTCCAAGCTTCGGAGACCATTCTATCAAGAGTCTCTGAAAATTATTCTTGCACCTTCCATTTATGGGCTCATGAAGTCTGAAGCTTCGACTGCCGCTCAACGATTTTTAAAGTTGGGGACCTGAAATGTCGGAGGTAACGTCCTTTAAAGCCCACTAAAAGTTCGACAGCGCTCGAATTTCGAGAGAATCCAAAAATCATTCGGAGGCTCCAGACTCTCAGTGGAAGCCGAACTTCGAAGACACTTGAGGATCATTGGGAGTCTTGAAAGTGAGCTTGATTTTGCTCTAAGAATAATTTCGCTTGACAGCCTCAGAGGTCCGACAGCTCCAGATCCCGAAATCTGTTTGGATGCACTCCGCTTCAGGGGTTCACGAATTCCAATGACCCTTAGAAACCATCCCGCGACCCTCAACTTTCGGAGATCGCGAAGTTCCGAATCTGGAAAGGTAAAAATAGTGGACGTTAAGAAATTTAATTCTCTGCAAATGATACCTGAATTGGTGATTATCTGCTTTATATGCACGTCAGAAATGATCAGACTGAGGCAATTCATAGTGACAACTTGAAGCCACCTAAATAAACCGGAATTGTGTGGATGCCAATCCTCGATGAGAGCTCACTTTTTATTCGCCACTCAACAGTGATGATCATCTCGTATTGTACTGAGGATATTTTCGTGTTCATTTTTTCTAAATACTCGAGGAAAATTTGATACGATGAATGAAATCGGATTGCGTTTTTCCGAAAAAATCGAAATTTAATTAACGACTTCATATTTCTCTTTTATGAAAAGTGAAATTATATACTTGAGAAATAACTGAAATATTATTGCTTACAGAAATGCTGTCGTCTTGAAGAAAAAATTTCTTGCTCCTACTAGGTAATAGAAAAGAGTTGGAAGTTGTTGAAGGGCGATATAACTTGATGAAGCGTATGAGCGATATAAGGTGGTAAGTGGGCTTTCGAAACCCAATGAACTTTTATTCGAAAATAAGGGAAGTGAGGTATAATTTGCAAGGATAAGGTGAAGGAAATAAGCGGAAATTGCAGCGTTGAGGTGGATACAACAAGACGAATTTCCAAATCTATTATCACTGGAACCGTGGAGAGAAGACGATAGAAATAAAGATTTTGAGAGTTGGATTAATTTCATTGACAGGCTCAGTTAGACGAGTGATAGCCAATAGAGTGATTAGACTGTTTTAGTGGAGTGAGGCGGCATTCATCGAAGTTGGAAGCAGTCTTTTCGGGTAAGAGAATCTGAAAGTGCGAAACTTGGAAGACAAAAAATACATCTTTGAAAACGCATTATGCAGCATTGTTTTCAGGCAGTCTGAAAGAAAAATAGTGTTTATACTTTCTCGGAGATGCCAATAACTACAATAAGATATTCTCACCGACAATGAACCATTGGAAATTTTCCTCATCCATATTATTCTCCGACGGCTATTTTCACACACTTCGCTCACGATCGCATCACTTGTACCGTCCAGAAAAATGAGCGTAAACCATCCCAACTCCCTCAGTCATCTCCTTCCATCGATTCGGCATCTTTTTAGGAAATTCTTTTTCTTTTTCATATCGAAAGTATGTAGATCATAAAATTAAGCTGGACTATAAAGTATGAGATCAGTATTGATCATAAAAGTATGTAGATTAAACGCTAAGCCATAATTATATTGGTATCATTCAATTGTTAAGTGATACGTGACACAGATTGGATGGGGTCTGAGTGAGGGCGCGCTGCTGGATTTGGCGATTCCCGAAATGTGCGACCGTCGTGTGCAGAATTAGCGTCATTGTCGTTTTATATGCGCTCATCGCTGAAAGCATACGCGACTGCTTAAGCGTTGAAAATATTGAAACTTCAAAGGCGTTTATGCTGCAATTTCCTTCGAATTGAAACCTGATTTTAGCGTATCGCTTTGATGACTCTATCGAATCGGCCCCGTTCAGTGATTTTATTGATTCGCTCGCAACTATTTGCTGCCGAATGGCAATGCGCACTCGCTTGTGTGTGGCGCTCGTTGTGACGACGATGTTATTATCGCTGATGGTGACGTTATGTTTGTATTTCACCTCACTGAAGCGTTCACTTCTTAAACGCTTATTCTCTTACGACACCATACATCGCTTTCGATCGTTCTATTCATATTTCCGCTTATTTTTTCCATCTAAAATATTTTGCATGTTTATTTTTCGAGCAGCACGGATTTCATAGCTCTTCGTCTAGGACCTAGGCTAGTTCATAGTGCACGATTAGGCGAACGGGAAATTGGAGGCACGGCCGCAAGAGAACGAAACTGTTTTCGCATCTCAGATGGGGATCCGTGATTCTTTGGCTCGTCATGACGGTGATCCATGGCTCCTGTCACACAAGCATCAAGTTAGTGCTTATGAAGCACTAAAATGCCAGAGGCACAGTTGTCGGCGGAGCAACGCTAAAGCTAACGTACTGCCAACACCACGCTAGATCTTCGAAGTGGGTAAAAAAAGGAGGATCTGTGTGCGATAGGTTGCTGAAAAAGAGTCACAGATTGCACTCCAGTGATTGCCCTACTCTCTTGGGCAAGGGGCAACGCCATTTCTACGTCACGGTTGCTCGATCCGATATTTTTTGCTCCATATTCGCATAAGTATATTTGTCAATA
The DNA here is from genome assembly GCA_037576465.1 of Parascaris univalens. Taxonomy (NCBI): domain Eukaryota; kingdom Metazoa; phylum Nematoda; class Chromadorea; order Rhabditida; family Ascarididae; genus Parascaris; species Parascaris univalens. The sequence continues at coordinate 70,657,084 of CM075173.1, read as the reverse complement.
TCCTCTGTTGGTTTTATATTTCACATTTTTATACTCATACTTATTCATTTCATTTACTCGAAGCTATTATAACGCCTCGAAAAGAGTCGTAATATTTGGGGGATATACGTCGGTACTATAGGGTTTCTAGTACCGTCCCGTCCTTACTATAGGGTTCCCCTCCACTCCGACATTCGTGACGATTCTTTAAGTAGGCAGAAAAGCGAAAGCGAATGCACGTTGTGAACGTCGATTGTGCGGCTGTAATATCGGGAAAACTAAGCTTTTTACTTCCCTTTTGCTAGTAAATAGTTCGTCAGCTGAAATTAAATTTTCACTGATGATGGAGAGTGCGGGAACATCCAGAAAAATTATTCATATCATCTGAGACTAAATTAGTGGCGCAACGTTTGAGTCACTCTGTTGCTGTCCTATCGAACACTTCGAACTGCAAAGTTTCGGTTGATCGCCACTTGGATAGTCTAAACCATTCAGCCGCAAACGAACTCGTGAAGGCGTCCCCAAAAGCTTTCGGCTATTTCAAGACCACCGCATCTAGAAGTCGGATAATCTTGTACTTGAGGTTGTTATAATCGTAGCCAGAGGTCAAGTTGCCACTAGGAATGCAAGTGTTCCCAGAGCACGGTCGCCACTTCCGTATCACAGAAGTGGCGTGCAGGCATGTGGTGCGTTATTGATTGCGTTGCAGTCGTGCATTGTGCATCGAATCACAAGACATATTGCATCACCTGCTTGTTGAACGCTGAAAAGATAGCGCTAACTCTCGTGCTATATGTGAGTGAAAGGGGAGGTGGTATGCTTGACCATTGTTGATCGTTGCAGTTTGTTGCATTTGTAGCGACTACCTGACCTCAATTTTAACGACCTCAGGCGCAGGTGTGCTTCGAGCTGTAGCGTCCACGTGACGTTTGGTTGGTAACGTGTTGGGTATTATGTATCACGGTCGGGCGGGACCTAAAATTGTGGCAGTGAAGTGTTTTTGTCTGGTAATTACTCATCTTACGTTCACTTTGTCCAACGTACGTCCGGTATATTCTTGCCACCTCTTTCTAAATAAAGAATCGACGCAGTGGAAATTCGTTTCGGATATGGGTTATGTATGTTAATCTTGGACACGATCGGAAACAAGATGTGGGCTGAATTTATCCGTTTTCCCTGTCGAGATGGGCTAAGCCCAATCCTTGATGGGATGGGCTGTAGAGCCTCTAGACTGAGACAAAGCTGAATCGGCTGCCGCTGCAATTTGTTTCCATCTCTTTTTTGTTGTTGTTGTTGTTGTTATAGTTGATGAGATTTTTTAATTGCGTGCTGTTTTGTGTGCATTAATTATTGCTGCAGTTAAAAGATGAAGTTTCTTCGTAAATTGTTCAAAGTTCCAAGCCTGGGAAAGAAACCTCCTGAAATCCGGAAAGGTCCATTCACTTGGCCAAGAATTCATTCCCCAGTTAGCTGTGCCGATACTCAGACTTTTCATCACATCGTTTTCCCACTTGGTCGCCTAGTAGAGGACGCCAAGAATGCGCTTTTTGGCTAATAGATTTCTCCGACAATTTTTCACTGTTTCTGACCAAATACCCACAAATATGAACGCAGGTGATGAGATAGTAACACATAAAACATAGGGTATAACTCACTCGAGACGAACGTCCATTACGCATAGTCCTAATTCATCTTGGAAGACAGCATCTTACGTCTTAATTTGTTCCCTCTAAAAGCTATGAGACAGATGCTAGCAGATATTGTGAAAGCAGATTTTGACTGAAACCTTTATAAGAGAAGATGAGGTGAGAAATTTTAGTTTCGAATAATTCACTTATTCTGTGTTATATGGAAGTCTCCTCGATAGTTGGAATATATCGTAAATGAATTAATTACCTCTCTTCCAGCTTCCACAGTTATCACACTTCTCTCCAATGGAATGTGACCTGAGGATGAGGTGAGTTTCAAGTTGTCGTATTCGGCGACTTTGAAGCCCCGAGTTACTTTTTTTTTGTTCTTGTTATATATCACTGTACGAGTTTAAAGGCACTGTTGCTTTTCTTTTTAAGGCTATTAGAGCGCATTCCTTTGCTTTAACATATTGGACGCAACGATGCTTCCTTTTCTTTCTCAATTTTTGTGGCATTTAAAAAAAAAAATGTTCTATAGAGGAGCTTTCCATTCGTTTTTCAATTCGCTGCCTTATTTTTTCCACAGTCCGTTCTTTTAACGCCTCTTAAAGTGTTTAATTAAGCACTGTTTAATTAATGTTTCACTGGAAACTGTGCTAGAAAGGCGGCACTAGTGTCCCGATTCTCTATATCAAGGATCAGGAGGAGGGGGAAATATTGCTAAAGATGTTTTTATCTAAAGTGGATAAATTTCAGCTGCTTCTCATAGCGTGGAGGATTGATTTAATTGCGAACTTTTCGAAATTAAAGTAAAATTTGTGCATTATTTCTAAAATAGAATCCACGTATGCACTGCTATATTGTTGAAGAAAATGTGGGAATAATAGTCAAAATGCGGGTTGGGGGCTTAATCTTCGATGATAGGTCGATAAGGATGTGCTCATTGAAATGGCTCATGAATCAGCCAAACGAAACATATCAAAGCTTTAGTGCAGGTAACACATGTTTTTTTTTCCAGTGGAAATCTCTCTGAACAAACACGTCGTCGTATCTGTATCGTTTTTCGCTCGGCGACCGCATATTGTTGTCGAATCTTATCTCATTTTTCCGCTTTCAAAGTATGATAGCGATATTTCTTCTCGTTTCTAGCTTCTCGTCTATATTTATTATAACGTGATATGATATGATATGAATTGAAGTTGAGGCGGATAAACGTTTTTCATGGCGTTCTATGTAAATATCATGCAGTGTTTATGTTGAATTGTTATTTGAAGTAGCTGACTGTGATACGAGATAAGTTATGCAAAGTCTGCGCAAGCTTGTTCGGAAACCTCGTGTTGACGACTGGTCGCCGCTAGCGAAATTCTACTATGCAGACGAGGCCCTTAATGCGGTCGCGAATGAGCTCGACTCGTTTGACGGAAGGCGCGATCCGGAACGTTGTAATCAGTTGGTCACTAAACTTCGTCAGGCACAAGATCGTCTCCTGCACATCATTTGTTGGTTTTAATTGCTATATTTTCAGTGTTGTTGCTAAACTAGAATATATGATTTGAGCGGAGACGAGCTACGAATGAAGGGAACTGATAGAGCCTTGTAACCGGTGTGGGAATGTTCTTCCCGCTGCTTGTTTCATCATAGCTAAATACAAGCGTTCCGAACCTTCCCATTCAAAAAGAATCAAAAAGGCTTTAAGCCGATCACCAAAATTGTCTTATATGGCTTGTGATATTTTGCTCTCTTACGGGATATGCTGTAGGAATTCATTTCTTTGCAGTGAGAAGTTAGTGAAGCTGTTGTCCTTTATTTTATTATAACCGCTCATGTAGAATCGAGAAATATTATTTCAACGAAAAATAGCGCCGTTGCAGTTGCAACAGAATATCCGCTGAGTCTGTGCAGTTGGACCCCATCGTTGGATCTAACTTTCCTGTTGTTTCAACTTGAAACATATTAAAGCTAAAGTTGAGAAAATCATTGTCTCTGATATATGCATTGTAGATTGATTTATTGTTATCATGTTTCATAACGATACATTAAGTTCGAAGAAGTTCTAAGAAATCGGCATCCGTTTGAGCACGACGACATTCTCATTTTAATGCTATTGGACGGACGAAAAAGTTAAGCAACCTATCGGCTTGTCTGCTATACATGTGTACCACTCTATTTTGAAATATAAACGTAAAGTACCACTTGATTGGGATGTTAATTTTCTTTTTTTACGGGGAATATGTCTCATAAGGTAGGGGTTGCATATGCTCGAATTGCTCTGTGCTTAAATATATCGAACGTGGTGATACCTGTGACAACTTAGAAGCAATTTGAAAAATTACCCACTGATGGCTCTAATTACGTTCAGCGCCTGAAGTAGCATCTGATGGAATTATTTGCAGCTGAGATGATGGTCATTGTGTTCCCGAGGGAAGCGGATCGTGCGTGCCGTGATTATCGTGTTAAGTTCCCTGATGAGATCGTACACGACAACCTTCCTGGCCAACTCTGGTTTGGTGCTGAGGTGCCATCGTTTTCCACTTTCTTTGCCCTTGATTTTCTATTTCGACACTCTTCTCTTATTTTTTTTCTCTATAAAAATGGAAAATTACATATTGTTGTTTAGAGAGAAACTTTATTTCAGTGCATTCCACATTTTCCTTGTAAGGGATTTATGATGTTGATTAGATGAGCCCTCGGTGTTGCATCTTCTGTTGGGAAGTGGAACATTTTGCAGATCGACGAGGAGCACTTTCCCAGCAAAGTTTTTATCGAGTACAGAGCCAGCTAGATGTCCGTTCCTGTTTCCCTTTCATTTTCATGGATTTTTGGCATCTTCCTTCGATATCAAAAAGTGCTTTCAGGTGCAGGCTCATGAACTGCTATATTCAACCCGTTTTATTCGTTATCGTTACCATCCAAATGTGCCCGGGAAAATAGTGGGCAAGAAGAGGGAAGAGAGGATAAAGGGGGAGGGATCTAAAAAAGAGGAATCAACGAAGGATCATCTTTAAAAGGCAGCAGCTTTCATTTTTTTTTGATGCTGATATAGTTGACGAAAGTGGATTTAGTAGCACTGATTATTTCAGTGCCTTACGGCTGGCTCAAACATAATCGATCATGAGGCGGAGTCGGAAGCGATCAGACCAATGGCGAGGGCCTTGACGAAGCATTTGGATAGTCTCAGAGATTTGCTCAAGGATCAATCGCTTCGAGATCCAACGCAATATTCCGATAAGATCAAAAGCAGCCTTAAGCTTTTCGATCATCTTTTCGCTGAATTCGAGCTAAAGTAACTTCCGTTGATATATTGAAGATAATCTTAAGTATGGAATGTTATTTGTGCTCAGGAATATTGTAATGAGGTTACCTTCGATTCACTCATTTATGCCATCTTATGGATACTGGGTTGGCATTTGTCTAATGAGACATGAGGTAGATACGATCAAGCATTGCAGGTAAGCCTTCTGAAACAAACGCTCAGCGATGATAGTACCACTGCTCGATTTAGCATTATGCTAAATTGCTTCCTTCTTAAATCTTTGGGGTTAGGATGATTTGGATCATCTGTTGTTGGTGGCCGCTTTGCTTTTATCCATGTTTTTGAGCTGAACAGCATTAAAATTATAGAAATGATCACATCCGAAGTTGAAATGCTAACGTAGACCACTTAGCGGGTGGTGCCCAACTCGGACAAACATCATACATCCGATTTCGTCGAAGTTGTTAAGCGTAGAGCAAGGCTGCGCAGGACTTATAAGCCTTTCTCAGCTTCCAGTTATGCGTCCGACCAATTTTTAAGATCTTTCAAGCTGTGCAGGATGCCAACTTACCCCGCTAAGTTTTTTGCAAATACTTGGTTCGTCTTTTTTTTTTCTATGAGTTATCGTCTGCGCCTAAAAAAGTGATCATGTTGATGTTGTTAATTGTATAGAAGAAATTACTTCACATTTTTTCGAAGTTTTTTTTTTTTTATCTAATGGGAGATTAATGCATCACTATCGTTATAGTGTTGATATAGGTGGGCTGATTATTGAAATACAAATCGGTTTCATTTCTAAACAAATCCTTCATGGGATTATTTAGCGAATTTTTTGCATTTTATGAAGAATTTAAAAGAAAATTCCCGCAAATACTATGAGACGTTTCGAGTGGAGACTGACTGAAAACGACCGCTTAACCTACAACGCCGCCGAGTTGAGTAATTTGAGTTGTTTGTTACTCGATCTGAAAAGAGGAACATACGATCAGGTTGACGATCTCATCTGAGCTTTCGAGTTTTCTTTGAGTTTTTTTTTTCTTTCACTTTCGTTCCTGTAGAAAATGAATGCATAATCGGTTGCATTCAGTGTGCATCGGGTGTTGCAGCTATGTGAGTGCAATGGTTCCTGTTAAGAGTGTCAAAGAGTATGACTGCCAGCTGGATGTTGCTGTTCTTTTCTCGGAAACACTCGAACGGTGAGACATTTCGGTTTATTTGTTGCCGTTTGTTTTCGTCGTCATCAAAACCGAAGCGCTTCATTGGTGTCGTCATTTCATGTTGGATTTACGACTAATGGGAAATTATGGATCGTACTTGGAGCATGAAGTACTTTCAGAGTTGGTAAAGGCCAGTAATCTCATCTGTTACCTTGAGCATAAGGTGCAGGAAGAGGCCTTAACAGCACAGAAACGTTATGAGGTAAGTGTACCTTACTACTGAAGGAAGTGGGGAAGAAGGGTTGAACTCTCGTATTTATGGTTTATTTATATAGCTACCAACATCACTCTTTCATATTCGTAAATTTCAGGGCGTTGAGATTGGGCTATATAACGCAAGAAGCTATTGATGATTGTGATCCAAACGTTATGATAACCGTGCCTCGTCTTGCAATCATTTGGTTATTTCTCTTTTTTTTTTGCTGCATTTATCGATTATTTTTCATAAATTTCCTATGGAAACGATCATTTTGAGATGCTTTTATAAGTTACGAAAGGTGTTATCTACGTTCGGCTAAAAAATGGAAAATTTTTGGGTATTTTAGTAGGTAGTCTTATTGACTGAAATGTATAGTTTTATATTAGCTAACGAAATGAGGGGACACGATTCATGAATGACAGATTCTTGTCTTCTCTATACGAATGCGAATTTCTATAGCCAAGAGCGGTGAACTAGTGCGGAGAGAGCCGTTTTGTCCTCAATAATTGAAATATTCTTAATTCGTGCCAATTCCTGAATCCGTTCCACCTGTGTCAGTCATTATCGGCTGATTTTTCTTCTCTTGTTTATACTATAGTCAGCGGCACTTGGTGCTCAAAACGTTCTTATGTTGTCTCCTGTTTCTGCCTCGTTTTTTTTTTTTTCCAAACGAGGGCTGCCAGAATCTTTCATGGTCATTTTGCTCTTAAATGATGTCATAGGGTGCACGTAGAGTCCTTACATCTGCTAGCATGCTTCAAACGGAAGGGTTTATTGCAACTTATACTGTCCAGGTTGTTTCTTTATCGTTGTTTGTCGTGTTGATAGTCGCAGGAAAAACTATCGTAGCGGGTTTTCCCCGAAATTTCATGAAGGAAGAGAGCAGAAATATGAACCTTTATCACTTGAGGTTTCAATTTCTGAAGGCCATGCCTTCAACTTTTTGTTGTATTTGGAAACAGATGAAAGTCTTTTCTGAATTTCAGTGGTTTACTGTATTTCCCTGATGGCGCTTTGAACGTCGATGGCCCACCAGACAATCTGTCGGATATGTTTCGTCCATTCCACAATTTACTGACCAAAATTCGGGATCTGCTAAAAGTGCTAGATTCTGAAGAGTTAAGCGCCGTTGAACTGGCATTATGTAGTGGTGATGCGGCACATGTCGATGGACCCATTATGAGTGCGTCGACGTTTACGATGTCCGACTTTAGACAGAAATCTGCGTTACGCTCTCGGTTCGTACATTTGATCTTTGCTTTGATTTTGCATTTAAATCTATATTCTAGATCCGAATATATATAAACGTACAATGATTAAAGTATATTAATATGTATTGAAGGTGTTGATGTCACTGATCAATAAACAAAATTTAAGAACGGATAAACCAAAGGTGGTTTAAAAAAAACAAAAGCACGATTGTTGTGTGTTGAGTGCAAGAAAGTGATATTTGGTCGAATTGTATGGCTGTGAAATTGATATTCGGATTTTGTTGTTCAGCTGAGTATATTAGCAGAATTGTGCATCATCTAGGTGAAGGGCACTGATAAGTATGTAGTACCGGCCGTAGTCTTTTTTATATGTGCAGTGAGTCAACGGCTCCGTAAAAAATCGCTAACGAAAATTCCTCGTCGGTCACTTTTTAAAGGAGGAGGGGATTTGAATTTTCCTTGGAAATTGAGTTCCTTATCGATTGCTTTCATCTGTAATCCACTTTCAACTAACGAAGAAGTGAAAGACCTGCTTAGAAAGTGTGTTTAAACAATTGCTGCTGGCCAGAAATTTATCTGTTTAGAATGAATGGTACCTCCACATCACATCAGACAACAACCTATTGCGGTTCCGAGGATTCCGATGAGGGGGATTCTGCTGATTCTCCATCACCTTCACAACTCGCAGAGGATGCTTGCGTCGCCGTTAACCAGATTCTATCTCCCACCGATAGTTCTTCCTCACTGTGTGATATGCAGCAGTGTAAACCACCAACCCGGAACGAAGCTGCGTGAGCATTCTTTAACCTTTTCTCAATCGCTAATCTCCAGCGCTTATTCGTTTTGTGGTGGAAAAGAGGGAAGAAGGTTTGAAAAGGGAGCAATTTCTTCTCCAATTCTTCAATAAATCAGAAAGGATTTTTGCACAAGTTTATATTGCTTCCCCGTCGATCGCAGTTCATTAGTAGTGGTATTTTAATTACTGTATTTTCACGTCGTCCTCTAAAATTAATAATTTGGCGTAATATTTACCCGCCTCCAACCATAAGATGTTGTAACTGTTATAGTGGCTTGCTGCGAAATTGAAAGTATGCCCATAGAGATTTGGGCAGGCGGAAGTTATTTGTCCGAGTAGCTGTGTTCTGGAGAGCTTTCGCTAGCCGCTTGTTCCACATTCTGAGATGGTTCTGGAATGTGGATTTTCAGTTGCTATGTAGTGTTTCTTCCTATATAATAGTTAACATTTATTCAGAGCTGAAAGGCCACCAGACCCAGCCAACCTGCGTGCTCGCTTTCGTTCCTCCGCCGATTTAGTGCATCGGCTTTTCGTATGTATCGCTGGTGTGGCTGATCAATTGCAAACAAACTATCCTTCTGACGTGCGAAAGGTGCTAAAAATGGTTCTGCAACCGAACGAAGTAGTTCCTGTTTATGAGGTCAGTCGGTTCTGTTTTCGTTCTCATATTACGATTTTTACCTGGCAAAGATTAATGTTATGTTAATAGGTTGTTGAAAATCGAGGATGCGCATTGCAAAGCTGATACACAACTGTTTTGCATTCACTGAGTCGGCGTAGTGTTGTGGGAAAGGTGATTGGTTTTGGCGGCAGATAACTGTTGTTTTTGGAGAAGCCAAAAATTGTCTCTCTCTTTTTTTAGGGTTTTTTTCTCATCTTTTGAGCTGTAGAACATGGATTTGGGCTGCGCCTCTGTCTCGACTGATGGTTAATAAGAGATAAAATAGAGAGCTTACCGCCGTCTCATTTCGCATAGAGGTTCTCTTAAATGATGAAGCAGGTGCAGAGGCGATACGCTGTTGACAGAGCAGCTTTCAGCGAATGTCGACAATCGTTATTGCTGAGTAACGGTGTCTTATTGGAGAGCTCTCCATTCTTTTGTTGTGAGATCGTAAAATCGGATAGTGTCACGACAGCATATTGATCGGGCAATGTTTCAGGTTCCAGGTCAGACAGCCTCTCAACCCGTAAACGAAGAAGAAACTGGTGTTGAAGTTCAAGAAGCATTGCCGTTACCGTCTTTCGTTGGTACGCATCTTTTTTGCACTCTCGGAAATGTATTGAGCAGGGAAATCTTTCGTTAAACGTTTCTTTTTTTTGTATCAGATAAAAAAGAAAACATGCTGATTCGAGCGGAATATGCGAGTAAAAGAGGCGAATTCTTCCTTGACCGACGTTCAGAGATCAACCCGTATATGAGGTTTTTTTCCGTTTTCTGAAGGTCTGAAGCAAGACACTGCATTGGGGCGTAAATTCCTCAGAAAACTCGTTTACACCGAAAAGTGAAGAAAATTTCGCTGAATGAAAACGTGTCTTCTTCAGTGAGCTGCAATAAAAATGTGCCTTGTGAATGGTCATAGTGTTTAAAGTCGCCGTAGTGGTATCAAAGGGACTTTATTTCTGGAAACTTGTCCGAATTCCAAACACGATATTTGTTCTATTGTAAGAATGTGTGTGAAAATAGTCCGCTTGAAGAGGTAGTGTGTTAAATCAGAATATGGGAGATAATATGGAGCCGATGAAAGATAATAATATCGGAAAAAGAGGTAATAAGATGAAGCGGAAGTATGCTTTCCTCTGTTATAACTTTCTCGTTTTTTTTTTTTTTTTGATATTAGAAAGAAGTTCATCATGAAATTCGTTTGTAATATCCACGCCGAGATTAAGTGATGTTTCCGTCTTAAGAGAGAGGTGATTCCGATGGTTAGTGGAGTTAATGGGCGTGACGCGTTGTGCCTCATTTAACAGCTCATTTCTTCATAAATTCTTCCGATTTTTCTCACTCTTATGATCTATAAGAATTGCACGGCGCATTTTTCTTTTCATTGTGATGATCGTTCAGCGATTATCATCCATTCATCGCAGCGGGAATTTCTGTAAGGATAAAACGCTCTCTGATGGTGGAAGCGACTGGTGGGCGTGTCAGTGCAGAAGGTTGCTCCTACTTAAATCCCATGTTTGATGCAGATATAAAAATGCGGCTTGAATTTGAGTGCTTTTTGAAGGTGTTCGATGGGTGCCGGATAGTGATTGCGAGCAGTGTACAGCATGCGCTACAGCATTCACTTTAGTGCGTAGAAGACATCATTGTCGTAATTGTGGACGCATTTTCTGTTCGCGATGCTCTGCGAATTCGCTCCCTTTGCCGGAGTTGGGCTATGATCGGAAGGTATATTATCGCATTTTTCTATTCTTTTCTCTTATCAACCCTTGTGGTAAGATTAATAACGGCACTAGTAGGTCATCATTAGTGAAACATTCTGGTGGTCACTGTTAATTTATTTATTCTTCAACAGTTGAACTACTGACCTGATGGAGTATATTGCGTACATTTATTAAGGTATTGTTTGTTGATGTTATTGTTGACGTCATTGGTATAACTTTTGAGAGAATAAACAGCGCTATTAATATCTGTTCGCCGTCGACTTTTGAATTGCCGAATGTTTTTTTTTTTTGTTTTAATGGCCAAGGAATACCCTCTTGCGGCTTCTGATCATGCTTTTACGTTTTTTTTATTGGTAGCTACTCTGCCAAGTGGGAAATGAACTGAAATCTGCCACTGGAAAGAAGCATTTGAGCAGTCATATATTTCTTGTTCATTAATCTAAAAAGACATACTTTTCCCGTGGGAAATACTTTTTCCCTTTCTACAACGAGCAAAAACCATCGGCAGTGGTTATACTGAAATGCAAGGGAAAAGAAACATCTGATTATTTTATGACATTCCAGAGGTATGCCTTAGTACTTTATTGGTAATTTCGAGTCACCATTTTTTGAAGTATTTGTAACGCGTTTTGCTCTAAAAACTTCTTGACTATTGTTTAGTACTGATAAAGTTTTCTGATGTGATAAGGGAGAGAAAACGCCGTCCTTATCATCTCCGTCACCGCCCTTTCCTCCCTCTCCCTTCCCCCATCTCTTTCTTTTTGAATTATGCTAATAAGAATACGGCATGAATATCTGGTTAACTTAGAGGAAACAAGAACTCATGCTAGAAGCCGATTCGCGGAGCTGTGCTTCGTATTATATCGAGTTTGACATCGGAAAGCAGAAACTTCCGTATTTTTAGGGTTTTTCGCTGCAATTTGCTGATATAAGTGGAGGGGCGAGGGGCAAGAGCGGGCACACTCCTCAAAATATTTCTTCGATTTCATTAGTGAATCTTTTATCTCGCTGAAACATATTAAAGAAGTGTTCATGTATGTTCGGTGAATTTGTTCTTCGTTGTGTTGAGCGGTAGTTGGTTAGGCTCGCATCATTGACTCTAACTTTGAATCTTTTCAAATAGTGAACACATCTCTTATGAAGTCAAGAGAGGAAACCTGAAGTAGAGCGTTTTTTGCAGGTTCGTGTATGCAATTTATGCTTCTTATATAAGATTAATCCATTTTCGCCATGCCAGCCACAATCTCAAAGAGAGCAGCACCATGAGAACGACTCTTCGGCTTCATCAGCTACTCCCGCAGTTAATTAATCGTTACTCGTTGCTCATCTCCTCTCTTTCCATCTTCATGATTTACTTTATTCATTTCATTTAACTTATCGCATTCCACTTGTTTCGAGAATTTCCTCCCAATTCCATAATTCGCTCGTCTCGTTCAATGCGAACTTCCATCACTGGTTTTTCTTTTTGAGCGTTCCCACTTCTTCTTTCATATTTAATCACTCCTTTTAATGCGCTCTTTTGTCGACTTCTATAGAAATTCGATTTTGTGGGAATTTAGAAGTTTTCTATTTGAGAAATTTCTCATTATATGCAAAAAAGTGACCGCTTAATTTTTCCTTAAAAAGAAATCGCCCCTATCAGTTGAGGAGATGAAATCGTCGTCGAGAGTTTATCCCACTAGAAAAAAAGGAATCTCTTTTGAGACTCAACGATCACATACATTTTCAGTAGTTCGACTTTGCTGAGTAATTAGTCCTTAATTTTCATTGTCACCGGTTTCTCGTGTTTGCCTTGTAAATATTCGTTTCGTTCTTCTTGAATTCATCGATGAGCCTTTTGTTATCGCCGATTTAAGCGCCTTTATTGATCGCTATAGAAACGTTTTCTATGAGAAAGCTGCGTAACGCTTTCTTTTCGGAACATTGTCTCATTAGTTGAATTGTAGGACCTTCCGGTTTTGTTTTTAAACGATGTTATTTGATGGTTGAAGTGTTCAGCACACTAATAGTTTTTCACTCGAAATGCGTATCATTTCTTTCTTTTCTTTTCCATTGTATTTGTATAGTAATTGTGTGTTTGTACTATGAAAGATGGGACCATTTGTGTTTTTATAGCCTTCGTATGTTTCATTTGGCGCTGTAGTCGTTATTTTTATTGCATATAGTTCCATTTTCCTTTTCTTTTTCCTCTCTTGAATTGATTTGATTTGATTTCTTACTTGAAGGTTATTGATAATTTCTCGCATTGTTCTTCGACAAGAGCACAGGTATGGATTTTTTCTCTAAGGAATTTTCTCATTGGCTAAGGGAATTTCGAGGTTTTAGGAATTTCTATACTTTCTCAATTAAGCAGTTATTAAATATCGCTAAGCTATGCAATTTTTTTTTTCTTTTTGAGAGCTCAATTTTTTAAAGTACTATCATATCGCTATATTTTGATAATTCACCTACCGGAGGGTTGCCTATTTCTTTCTACGTCGAATTCATGGCTCTATGAGTTGTGTGGTTTGCCCACAAATTCCGTTCTCTTACAATTTAGGCGCATATTTGTGCTCTCAGTCGAGTTTATGTGCGATTGGATTTTCTCGTTCATCTATTTGTTTTCTGTGATGCATTCAGAAATCTAATTGATTGACGTTGAGGGTAAATTTAGAGCTGAGGACAAATAATAGTTATTTTAATTTAGTTTTATTCCATTCATTAACGTTTGAGGATTGCTTAATGCAAACTTTCGATCAACGGCGATACTATAAGTGGAATGGCTATTGTTAGCACGTTTCGAGTTGATGGATTAGAGAAGAAATTCATAAATTACATTAAAAGAGGGATGATGAATTTGGTAGAAGAGCTCAATGATAGGATAGATGAATGGCAATGATTGCATATATTCCCAAAAAATGAGTAAAAGTTATGTGTAGTGTGTTTTGTGGAAGAACAAAAAGAAAAGAATATACGGGAATGTGTTAATTCTTTGCCGCAATCGAAAATAGCGATCGAGCCTCCTCGTTATGAGTGAATGGATATTAGCCGAATAATTCGTCTCGCTTCTCTATAAGATATATTCGATTGATTTTCATTGCTCTGTATTTATGAAATATTTCCCACACGAAAGAGATGTATAGTGATTATTTGTATCGAATGGAATTGGCGTTTATTGTCGATGACACAAAAACTTCCAACGTCTTTAAACGAATAGAAGTTGGCGTTCATTTATTAGCACAATTGGAACGACGAAAGGAGAAAGACATTTTATGATGGTGGGTATAGGAAGTGTGATATTGGTCAGTGGAAGTTGGAATTTAGGATAATTTGTACCTACGGCGACCTAATAAGTGAAACGATGCTCTACGGATAGCTTGTGCGTTTGGGTATGGCTAAGTTTCTGTGATCTTCATTGATGCAACAGCGCTCATTTGAAGTTCCCAGCCATGATTTACGTAAGACTATTGCTCCTCTCTTACATAAAAATATGGCGACGTTGAAGTGGTAGGGCCTGGAGCGGTAGGACGTCATTTAAAAATTGCAATGGTCGTACGCTTATTCCGGAATATCCGAGGCCTTTAAGCCCACATTTGTATTCCCACACTGTTTCATTCGTCTCCTGTCCATTGGCGATACACCTAACTTTAGACTGATGAGTGTTGCGCTCCTCCACGTGCTTATTTTCGTCAGTGGAGTTTCAAAGGGGTTTATTTAAATTGGCAGATTAGCGACGGTGCGAATTGCTACTGAGATCCTTCCTTTGGCGGCGTTGTGCGGCCGCAGAACTTTAAATTTCCAAGTAGCAACGGTGAGAAGGGGTTGTACCTATAACCAGTGTTACTCTCGAATATGTGATGATGCCAAAGAAATAAAACAAAGAAAAAAGTCGTTTTATCAACATTCACAGAATTTACATTTGTAATCAGAAACTGTGTGACATAGGTCGGTGGGCAAATTTGATATGCATCGGATACAAGATGAAGGAGAGGGGAATGTCTGAGGAATTTAGCTCTCATTTGGAACAAAATGGATCGTTATGGAGGTCAGGAAGCTGCCGGAAACTGTAACAGGACGTTTGATGTAGCTGAGATGAATTTCAGACGCTTATTAAGTTCACCTGTATTCGAGTAGTGCTAAGAAATCATGAGAAATATCTAAAATTCACTGTTGCAAGAAGAACAAAATGTTTCAAGTCGAAGAACCTCACGGCCAAAAAATTTGCTTTACAATGACCCTGTAGCGAGATTTAAGACCCTCTAATTCGCTTATTGCAAATAAACTAATTTGACTGGAATTTGAAGTAATCTCAAAAGGAGTTATCTGACAGCCAATAAGTGGTGCGCTAAAGGAAGCAGCTGTCATATTTTATACGTCTGAATGGTAACGAGTAGTGACCAGTTCTTGATGTTCTCGACACGACGGTTTCTGTTTGTCGAAGCAATCCTATTTCTAAGCTATATTGCATGGGAAGGTATAGTCTGGTTAAGGAATTCGGAAGATGTAGATTTTTGCAAATGAACCTGTAGGGGGGTATCGACGACAATTCTTGTAGTCTCCTCGATCTTATGATAATGATATTTCACTGAGAACTTGCCAGTAAACAAGGAGCTTAATTAAATAGATCTGTGCATAGGCAATTAATAGTAGGGAATATTTCGACAAGAATAGTTTAAGCTGTAATTCTTCACATCATCTGGATCGGTTATGAAAGTCAACTTGCGAGTCACAATGAAATTTTAACTTCCACTTCACACCGATACAAATAGTTTGCGATTAACAATAACAAAAAGCGTATGGCACTAACGCATACATATTGTGCCATTGAAAAGACTAAAAGTACAAATTCGCTAATGTGAAAGTTGAAGAAATTTTATGGATAAGTTCCATTTTTGGAAATCACCTTCAATTGTAGGAAGAGTTGAACGTTAACTCTTCTATTGACTCGTAATTCAGATGGATAAATACGTTTATTGTATAATAAAAGGCAGAAGATAAGATATCTTCCGAAAAGCGATAGCAAACAACTTCCGTGATGTATTTACCATTTAGAGGCAACTATCCACAAATTTATAGTCTCAATAGCGGTTTGATAGTGCAACATATTCGCGGATTTCATCTTATATGAGCATTTTCATCGAGAACGACATCGGTCTACAAAATTTTCCGCTTACGGCATAGAGGCGATTAGACGCTGCAGTCTTTAGCAGTGAATCCATGTTTAAGGTCATTAGAATCTCCAACTTCAGAGGATCGATCCCCTCTCGTATTTTGTGAGCACGATTCCGGTGACAACGTTCATTTTAAGCATGACCTTCCAAAGAAGCATTTCATATCGCTGATTTCAGTCATTTCGGAAAGCGGCCATCGTCGTGCGCTCGTTGCAAAGGTTTCCTCTTTAGATGAAAAGTCATCGTCGCGCAGTCCTAACGTCCTCTCAATGCAACGTTTCGGAAATTACTGTGAAAAAGGTTGTGACGCCTACGTCATACTCAGATGTCTTCAGGATCTTCAGGACGCTATCACTCATCGTTATCCTCCATCACCATTTCTTAAATATAGAGCATGGAAAGAAGAGGAAACAAATTCTGCGATATACGATTTATCTTTATATTTCCTCGTTTTCTTAAGCGTTATTGTTTTTAGGCAAATCGATAAATAAACGTTGAGTATTTTTAAGCACTTAGTTGGTTTTATTTGAAGTTTCTCATTAGACTTTTCAAGTAGCCTTCAAACTATGCGTCATAAGCAATTTAGCTTTTTTGCTCATGCCATCGGATTTCATGCAACGCTCGCATGCGCATGAGAACGACATCGTTCAAGTTTCAGGTCGTCTTAACATCGTGCTTCTCTCAGCTCGACCGCATCTTTTATTTAACATCGAGACGACTTTATCCACTTTCGAGTCACCACCTATCCCAGCTAATTGTGGAACAGATAATGCTCCTCGTTGGGATATGCCAAATTACTTCCTCCATAGGCGTAAGACGAAGTCCGATCATAATCGACCGCCAATGCAAAGTTTTTCCATCTCATTGCAAAAATGCATTTCAAAAATACTCCACACCCTCCACTTCACCTGTTCCACTCATTCCTCGTTGCTTCCGGTACTCTTTATGGAACTATGAAACCGTAAATGAGACCAGTGGACGGTTGACACTTCTCCGAAGATTTGAATTTGTAGGTCTTGAAACGATTTTGAGAGTAATTTTTGAAAGTGACTCTTTGTGTAGAGCGAGGGGTTGAGGCGTTCGTTGTCAGTTTTTTCTTTTATGCTTTTTAGCGGCGTTGAGTGTCTCTTCGATAGGGTCGACTGGCGTCTCTTTGCAACGATTATGTTTATGAAGTTAATTTTTTTGTTCATTTGTATTTCATTTTTGGTCGCATTATATTATTTCCGACTAAGTGCAATAACGATCCTGGAAGACGTTCGGAGAGGCAACGCATCCAGGAATGCTACATTCATCGAAGAATTGCTAATATGTGCCGTTGAAACGTTGAGAAATTGCATGATGGTTTTTGTGAAAGCAGATTTCACTCGAATCTTTCGATAGAGATGCTTAACCATCCTTGAAAGTATTCATAAGTAACCATTGAAACACACTACAATTACTTACCTATCGAATTTTTTAGCGTTTAAGTAACTCAAATGATAACACATCTATAAATCATTCAAAAATTCCCAACCCATTTCTTTTTACTTACCCAGAAAGGGCGAGAGCTGGAAGAATTAGTTTGTTTGATTTTGTGGGAAGGGAAATGCTGAGTTCCGTTGTCCGCGGAGTAAGCGTTTAGAGAGTTTGGCACCAATTGAACTTGATTTAAGGTTGGACATCCGGATGAGCGATAAGGAAAGAGTTTGTGAGAAGTACGTATTCGTCTCCGTCGTTGTTCCGCATTACTCGCGGGGACCGTAAATCCGTTTTGTAGATTTCCCACTCTCTACTCTTCCTCTAAAGTTCACATTAATTTTCATGTCTAACCTAATTGCTTACAAAAGTTGGCGTCGTGGTAGATTTATCTTTATGGTTTGAGGGAAGTTGCTTAATGTTAAAGCTGAAGTCCATTCACCTGAGAGATGAAGAATGAGAGGTGGAAGGTGGGAAACATGCGGAGAAGTGATGCAATGAGAGGGAGGGAGGGATGAAGGGTGTGGTCGGGGGAGAAAATGCATCGATGAGCGATAAGAAGCCGCACAAATAATGGTTTATTTTTCGTTGGGGAAGGTTAGATTCGAGTTGTGTGCATCTTCCCGCATTGTCGGATTACTTTGGCGAATTCTCATTTCTCATTTCTTATTTGTTGGAAAGAAAATAATAATGAGAAATATACGAGTTTATTCAATCGCAAATTGTCGTTATATACGTAAAGTGACGACGTTTCTGCTAATAACGCACATTATGGATCTATGGCCATAGTGAAAGAAGAATATATCGGTGATATTTTGTATTCGTTCGGTTAGCCTTCAGTTATCGTGTTGGAAAGTGAAGCGAGCAGCGAACTGTTCAAAGTCACCACCTTTGAATGTGCGTTTATTGTTTAGTCTATATCGACACTTAACGGGCATATTGTTTTTGAACGTTTAAAGGACGATGCTCCTCAGCGATGATGGGAAAGATATTCGCATCTATGTTAGCCCACTGTACGCTTTCCCTCGTCTCAGTTATTCTTTATTTTTTATTAGTTTTGCTTTATCATCATAAGACTTGCAGCCAGATGTTATGCTTGTAGAACACTTTCACACCATCACTTCATTTTCTTCCAAGTTTTTGCGCCTATATTTTAAGTTCTTCATCTGAGAAGGGAGACTAAAAAGTGGTATAAGTTATGAAAAAGCCCCAAATGTTCGAAAATTTCGGCATACGCTCAGTTTGATTGAAAAGATTTGCTGTGAAAACTGTGCTTCATCTAAGCCGACGACTAGTCAAAGGCGTAGAAGAGTGAGTGGAAAAAGTACCAATGCGCATTCTTGCTTATTTTCAGCTATCACAAATCGTTCTCACAGTCATTATCATTGATGCGGAGAGTGAAATTTCACACCTCGTGGGATAGTTTTCACAGAAGTTATGAAGAATAGCAGAACTTTCAAAGGGAATCGCTTCTTGTGCAGCTTTATATGCGATATTTTATGCTAGAAGGGGAATTTATTCAATTGTGACGATTAGGAGGGCTTATTTTTAACATTAGAAGTCGCATTTCAATACGTTTCGAATCAACGCAATCGATGTCTTCTCATCCCGAAGAGAAACGTGCGATGAGTTTGTTGATGGTACTTTCATTCGGAAGATCATCTTTTCAGTTCCTTTTTTTGTCATCGTATTTCTTCGCTCCATATGAAAGAGTATTCCATCAGAAAGTGATTTTTGAAATAAATTGAAATCCCCTCTTTTAACGATCATCTGCGATGTTTCTCGATGTGTCGATTTGTTCCGCAAGCCTTTTAAAAGCTATAAGGATCGATATCGGTGATATATGGTTGACGTTATATTCACTTGAAGAGTACTAAATGCCGATTAATGAAAAGCTTGGCGAATAGTGGAAAAGAGGTGAGAATGAGATCAGCCTCATGGATATCTCCTCACCTTCATCTTTGTCTTCAACGCTGATTAGTTGTCGTTTTATTATGCTCCATGTTTCCTCAAATGAAACCGTTGTTGCGATTTACCTTTTAGAATCGAATGGATTTTTTGAAGAGAAAATTATCCTCTTCCACCTTATAGTTTATAGATGGTGGTGGGTGTGCAGAGGGCGAGTCGTTATTAAGCGCACTTCAAGGTATAAGTTGAAGAGGGGACATTTGCGCTGCGTTCTCTTCACTCATCATTTCTTTCGGTCTCTGCTCTCTCTCCACCGAAACTGCTTCTCGAATCACGTATGACCTTTGCGGCCCTATCCGTCTCGATTCGATCAGCCCTGTCGTTTTACTTTATAGATCGACAAATGATCTCTGATCGTACTTGCGCTCTGCGTTTTTCCTTCATTTCTTTAATCCTTGCTGTGATGTACTTTAGTGTCGATCCTAATTTATTTTGATAATGCTTTTGATAAAGACAACGGCTCGTCCAATAGCTTCCAAATTCATTGGGAAAATGGAGGGGAGTGCGTTCTCAGGTCATCTTTTTATTTAAGTTCGTAAATAATTGGTTTGATTACTTATGGTCGAGCGTTGAGGCTCGCTTATATTGCCGGGAATGTCAAGTTGTTTTTCGGCCACATCAACAATAATCAGCTATTTTCATGCCTAATCGTGTTTTAGTTCATGCTTTGCTTAATTTAGAGGATTGCATCTCCCCATACTTTTCTCAAAATGGTCTCTCATCCATATTCCTCCACCTTTACTATCTGTTTAGGTGTACTAGAGGAGTAATATTCTTATGCGAGGCTCTGACAGCTTTGATGACTTAGGAAACATTTCCGGCAGAAAGTGGGATTTTCAATTTATAGCGAAGCCTTTACCCAAGTGGAATATTGAAATCCAGCATTACTGCGTTAAAATTGCCTCACGATAGAAGTAATGAAGGCTTTCCACAAAAGCAAGTTGAGGAAAAGATCTACGAAGGTTTGCGCCGTGAGGTTTGAGAAAATTTACCCTAGCAAGTACCTGAATTTGTTGTGGCAATTTCTGAGAAAATATATCGATAACACTGAATTTTAGTGACAAATAAACTGAGGAGTCTTTTTATTTATCAATTTGATTCAAACTTAAGCTTGTTTATTTCGTACCACCGGATTTATTGTTGCCATCACTTTCGATCACTGTTTCCGGATTCATTAGATGGTTTCGTGGTGGATAATGTGAAGATGTGAAGAAAATTGCAGCAGTGAATTTTTATGATCTCTTTTTCTTCGTCATTGGGAAACCATCGAACTTATTCGCATGTTTTTCCTCCTCTCGATTCTCGTGTACGCGATTCCCGGAATTAAAAAAACCTTCCCCGAAAGAAGGGAACCAAAAAAGCACACATGGCGACTGGATAGCAAATTCATTGCTGTTGTGGGCTCGAACAGAGATGATTTTATGAGATTTCATTTTCTCTTTTTGAGAAGTTAAATGTCATTGGAATGTTTTAGAATTGCGATATTTTGATTCATTATTATAGGCTATATTCGAGCGATTCCTATAGGTCGAGGGGAATCGCTTTTATTTGAGAGCATTAACAGTTCACTTCATTTATTTCCTATTCGACTTTGTTTTCGTGGAATTTTGCTTTTTCCTTAAGAAACAATAATTTTCTCACGTAATATTATTTGATGTTCAGTGAGATTTTCAAACTAATCGAATTTGAGCTCATTTGAGCTCATTGTCATTCTCAACTCACTCTTTATTAAGATGGATCGCATCGCTTATGTCGTCGTAATGCATTAATTAAGAGGCTCATTTATGCGTTGAAAATGGCTATTTTTTCCACTATGAAGAATGAATAACGCCTTAAGTTTTGCAGTCGAATGAAACGGAAGTAAATTGCGCTTATGGATGATTTGTCGATTGTCTTCATATGCTTTATGTTTGCTTTATTTGAACTGTGAGGGTGAATGTGGGGGGAATTATTCCGCTTTTCAGGTGCATCCTTATATGCGTTAATTGTCAGTAAAGTAATACTGCAGTCACTGCCTCATATATTTTAGTTTCTTCTGTTTTGGTTCTTTTGCAGATAATTTTTCTTTATGTTAACAGTTGGGAGACTATTTGTTGTTGTTTTATTTGTTATTTGCGCTAATCGCTAGCAGCTAGTCGCCAACTGATGCCAACGAACGTTGTAAAGTGGAATGCTTATCTCAGTGGATGTTAGCGAACACCTCTGCAGAGTAAAATAAAATTTATCGGCCTTCTTTCTACCCTCTGTATGCGCATCTGTCGATTTTTTGTGGAACTTTAAGCGATTTGTTTAATTTCTCATTGCTCGATGTCGATGTTTTTATCACATTTCTAGCCGTATATGTGTATATGGTTAAGGGTAGAAGGAATTAGTCTTTTTTTTCCGTAATTTCCGTAAAAATATATCTTTTTATTCTGCTTGTAAGAGTTTCTTATGCATTTATTCCGCCTAGCTATGAGCCCGTATTTTAAAGGAGACTTAGCTGGGTGAGAGTCAGTAGATTGCACGATTAGGTGCAGAACAATAATTTGTGGTTAGTCCTTCATGTTCGAGTGTTTAGGATTGTATTTGGAAAGAAATAGGAAGATTTGCTTTTCGGTGCTGAGGATGGAGGGATTGCAAAAATTCTTCTATTTTAGTGGTTCCTCCACAACTGTAGTAATCATTACAAAGTTGAACCTTAAAGCCAATCGCGAATATAGTTTTTTCTCTTGGAATGCTTTGAATAACTCCACAAGATATCTGTGGGTATAATTCTCACGTTGTTGAGATCGAATGCTTTGAAATTCTTGCGAATATGAGAAGGATGAATAGATATCGTTAGAGTTGCAGTGGTCCCCTTTCTTGTTGATTTTACGTACGAGTAGTTCATATCCCTTGTCGCACAATGGGAGAGTGTTATGCCTTTTAGCCTTTTTCTAGTTTCCGACGGCTTCATTCTCATCGTTCGAGCATATTGGAAATTCAGACTGAATTTGATGCATAAGGTTGCTAAAATTCTCAACCGATAAAATTTACTAACCATATCCTGAGTGTGCAGATCAGGACGGTGGAAGCGAAAATTCAGCCCGCTTCTGCAGGGCATAAAGAAGTCGGACATGTTCGACCGGCGGATGAATAAAGATTTTCTCCTTCCTCTCTTGTTATCATTTTCGAAAGCAGGGGAGATTCGCCAGTCTTCAAGCCTCTGTCGGTTTTTTTCTCAGTAAGTTGGTACCACTTTGTACTGTGTTATCTGCTTAAGAAGTAGCGGAAACGTTTGACAACACTTTAACACTGATCATGGAAAGTACGTCCGGAGTTTCAAGCCTTTTCTCCTCGTCATTGCTCTGCCTCATATCCTCCTCCTGCCCTCCTTCATCTCGTTTTTTTGTCTCAAAGAAACGGTCTCAGTCGTAATCTTTTCATCAAAAATAAGCTGAACGCTGACTTCAGTGGAAATTTATGAGTTTTTCATCCATGTTATTGTTCCGATAGAGGCATAATGCCCGACTAATTTTATCGGCTTTTGGCGCTGCTGGGCGATATGCATTGTGGGATATTGAGTGGTGTATTGCAGGGCGAGTTCTCGTTTAATAGCATCGTTTGGTAGCTAACGAAGCCAGCACGGCCACTCATTGTCTCTTGTCTGCGCTTCTCCCGCACTCGCTTTTCTTTATTATCATTTCTCAACTCGGCGACCATCGAAGGAATTTTCTTCCCCTCTTGAAGGGAAAAGCAAACAGCGAATGCTGCAGGCACTGGCCACAGACACATCTATGCGCCCCTTTGTGCAACTGCAACCGCAATAGACGCACTGTGTGGGGTCCATGTGGATCGCACTCACTCCAGCCTTCTTTCAGACATAAATCGAATCGTTTGTGCCTCTCTTGCACATGCCACACCTCATTTGTTGTATTCGGAATTTTGCATTTTTTGGTAGGGATTATTTCGAGTGAGTTTGCTTTTCACTGTTGCTCGTTGAGATGCGATCGATCGAATAAACCAACGTTGAGTGTTGTTTGTTTTGTCGGTATTGTTGACGAAACGAATATGGGGGAATTTTTTGTTTTTCACGAGTTACTGCAACTGCAGCTGAACGTGGAATTTAGACCTATGTGAGAAAAGTTGCCTGAATCTTTTCTTTAATTCATTTAGCAGCAGTATTATGGTGTTAAGATATCCGTTATCAAAAAAAATCTCAACAAATAAATCAACCTACCTGAATATTGCGGATGATCTTCGGTCTACAATGGATGATCGTCATAATACTTCGGAAGTGCTGCGGTTTATTATGGCATATGCTGTTCATATCCCATTTTAACGATGAACTTAATGAACGATATCATACAAAGTATTTGCATCGCATCGAATATTGTTATTTTAAGAATCTCTCGTTGTTTTATGCGTTGAAATTTGCATATGGAGATTTGCTTAGGGTTATGTGATTATTGTTGTTGCGTGAATAAGATTGCCAAGGAAACTCATTATTGCGTTTATTATTTCTGTCGCCCAGAGAATGTCACTTTGGTTGTGCTTCACGCTTTTATTTATCACGTAGAATGCAAATTTCTTAGAGTAGGTTAGTCGTCTTTCTATGCAGATTGCGTTGCTTACGACGAATGCATTATGATTCGTTCAGGTTAACTTTGCAGTGCTTATTTTGTTTGGGAAAACGAGATAAGCACCAAATATACGGCTGAACGAAAAGGAAGTAGAAGAAAGCATTGCACTATGGGCTTGTTTCACCCTCTTGATAGAGTTCACTAGGGGTGATATTGTTTCAGCGTCGTAAGGGACTATTTGATGCGGCGGTAAAAACAGAGCGAATGTTCATTTTTTTGTTTAGTGTTCACACGAAGAACTGAATTTGCTATTGGTTCTTTATTTTCGCTGCAAGGTTTTTTATTATTGCATAATAAATGTCATGCTTTTAGCTGATTAATTTCGCTCTGGCCGACCAGGAGCGCACCGTTGGATTTACGTCACCGGCCCCGCTGGCAACCGTTTTAGAAAATTTGCCGCTCGTTTACAACACGGAGGCACGAAGTTTACATAGAGCTGCATCCGGCAGCGATGACCCTTTTGGTTCGTTTAGTTCATCCGTTTTCATACGATTCGCTTGAATCAGTGAGTAAAATGAGCAAGGAGCAGCGAATTAATAAGTGACGTTTTTCGTTGTTGATACCAAGAAGGACCGTTGGAATCATAACAGCCAAAGGAAACAAACTTCTCTCTGACTATTTCACTCTAGATCGTCCCCACGAAATTCTTGGGACGTATCGCCGAATCGTATCAGTGAAATTTCTAGCTCGTGTTTTTTTCTTGGAATATTACACCGTAGGTTAATATCCATTCACTTGCTCATATCGAAATATGCTTTCCACGAAAACGGTAACAAAGAACCGTGAACACTGGAGGGTGATGATCCCTTTCTTGCTTCAGATTGATTGTACGCTCATGTATGCTTCCAGATCATCGAATGTTCTTGACTTATATGCTCGTGTACGCTTATGAAAATTGTGCGTAGCGGATATGAGATTTCTTCCTAATTGGGTGATTAATGATACCATTAGTAGAAACGTTTATCGTTATCGTTTTTTGTATCTTAAGGAACAAAAATTATTTATAGGACCAAGCGTGCCAACGTTGATTGGCTCACTTAAAATAAGTGAACAAAACAAAACTCTTCGATTTCCGAGGTTTCTTTTTGCAGAATTTGTTCATGAGAGTCGTTATTGGGTGGAATAGAAATGCAAAATGAAGTTGCTTGGTGACGATTATTTCTTTTAGATTTTTGGATATGAAGTTGGAGGTAATTTTTTGAAGGGTTTCCAACTTCGTTGTGGCTATATTATGGCAGGATTAAATGGAAACCAAACGGTATTGCAAGAAACTCTCATTTCTTTTTTTATTAAATTAATGTATTTATTTAACAAAATCGAATGCATTGTTTCAATTTGGAAGGAAAAAAATAATGCTATCGAATATCGTTTTCACTGTCATCTAATATCCCAGTCACACAGATATTCGATGGAAATTCCACTCGTAAGCCCCTCAAAGTTACGTGGTTTGCTGGATTTTCGGATGTACAGTAGTCGAATAATTCGGCTGTAGTTTGCATAATTCGCCATATTTTGTTCATTTTCCTCTTATTTCATAAACGTTGCATAGGATCAAACAAACCTCCGAAGACGATAGGCTAGTCGAATTTTGAGGGAAGCCCGTTGTCAAGGAAGCTGAACAGATATTGTGCACGAGATATGCTTTGTACTCAAATATTACCTACAGAAGATCATTCCATGTTGTTAGCTAGGTGCTGAGTTGTAAATTCATTGCTTCGTCGAAAGATCAGAGTGGTGTTTTGATTGTAGGCGCCGCCAGCGCGAAGCCATTTAAGCGAGGTCATATTCGCCGCAGCTCGTATGAGTCGGCGCAGATTCAACTCAACCATCGCGTCGCCAATTATTCGCAGTCATTCGTTGCAAAGGCGAATAGCTTGAGCAGGTCTGTTCAGTTTTTAGCTGCCCTGTCCTCTTATTATTCCTTCCTACGATTTCCGTGATATTGCAATACATCCATGGGATTTACGGAGAGGCGAGTCATCAAAAATGTGAATGCTTAGCGTAAGGAACATCAATTAGCGGCGGTATTCTTTGTTTTCCTCGGAACTTTGGGTATCGTTGTTGGTTGGTGTCGACGTTGTGCTTGAATGTTTCCTCAAGGTTTAAAGAGTTTCGTCGCTCAACTTTATTACGTCCCATTGTCATAATGATCAAACTTCGTGTATTGTGTGACTGGTTGCTTTATCACTTAAAAGCTTTCATATTGCAGCGTAACACACTATTGCATTCTATTATTTTCATTTTTCGTTCCGTTAACGCGTAATGCAGTGTTATTGTGGGTGTTTTTTGCTGGTTGGTGTTGATCTCGTCTTGTGCGCATTCCCATTTGAGATGAGGTAATGAAGCATTTTATAGTGGTCTAATTTATTGCGTCACTAAATTATCAGTAAAATGAATATTTTCCGGCGGATGTAAGATTTAATGAAGGAGATAAGAAGGATTGAAATCCTTATTCTCGTTTTGCCACTAATTGCACTTCAAAACTGCACCAGTTTTTAAGTGGACTCTATGATGATATTCTTTTGTTTCTTATTATTAACATGAACGAGGGAGAAGGCATTTGCTACGAACTTATGCGGGATTGTCATTGAAGAGTTTGTTTATAGGCCCAATGAAACTTCCGAACGCAGAAAAAGTCTTGTTGCCTCGCTTCATTTCGATTCATTTTCCTTGTTTTCTTTTTACGAATTTTCAATATATTTGAAGATTTTCGAGCGAGTTTTGAGGGGAAATAGATCTAGATAAACCTCTGATTGCTCACTAAGTTATCACCAGATACTTCTCTAAAGCGGTCTCACCACTGCACTCAGAAATGTCAAAGTAGCATGTGACAGTGAAGCGCTAAGTATGCAGTCTTGGAAACATCACTGTCTTGAAGTTGAAAATTTGTTCATTTATGCCTCGTTAGTGCTTTACGAGTTGAAGTGTTATAAGTGTGCGAATGGAAGGGTGTTTGTTGATCGTTAAAATATTGCGCTTTCTCGCTTATGTCAGAAGCAATATATTTTTGCACTTCTCTATCCTCTGAAAACCTACTTAGAACAAGTTTTTCTCTTATGCAAAATAGATAAATTTAGTATCATGGAACATTTTATTTGAACTTGTTATGCAACTTCAATCGGATACAGATTGAACGTTTCACGATTGCCTTTCAGCGTTCTTTCACCTCTGTCCGCTTAACTGCTGTCTTCAGTGCCGATCTAGGTGCTTGAAAAGGTAAATGAAGATTTATTCTCGTTTGTTGAATTTTGAAGTACTTTTGATCGTGATATATGGGAAAGAGATATAAAAGAATTTGGGGACATGAAAGAGTTAAGTGGGGGATATAAGAGAATTAAATGCAAATTGGTAAGTCAGGTTTATTTAGTCATCGATGGGTAAGTGAAGTTTGACGATTTGTTGTGTATGAATGAATGAATGAATAGGGAGGGAATGGGAACATTGCGGGACCAGTCGTTGTCGCATCGAGTTGTTGTTCGACGCGACGCGTCGCATGTGTGATTCGCACGTCGCAACGATCACCCACGCACATTATTTGCTCGTTTTGCCAGGAATTCTACCTTTTTTTCTAGTTTTCAGATCCATCTCCTAGGGGAGTTTTTATATTTCTATTATGTATTTGACGGTTTTTATTGGCCCCAATGCTCTTTTTTTCCCTTCTTTTTCTCATTTGAATAGATTTTCCTCAAACGTTCTCTTTATATCAGTTTATTGTATTTATAATTTGTGGGCACTTTATCATTTTCTTATTATATTGATCGTTATTTTCCTTGTCAAACTCCTTCTATAAACCACTGATCAAGGGGAGGGAGGAGCTTGAGGGCATATGGGCACAAACCAATAACTTTTATTTCTATTCCTCGAAATTTTCTTCTTTACCCAGTCAGAAAAGAACTCCCTCCTAAAACGATTAGATTTTAAGAATCTTTAAATCATGTCGTTCATTTGGCTCGTGAGGGTAACCTGAATAGTGATAACAGGAATAGGATGGATAAGTATGCGTAGCTATCAGGTAAGTTCACGAATAGAACAAGCAAGTATCAGGAAGTGCATCAGAGTTCTTTGGTTAGCTGACCATATTTGTTAAGTAAGGTGGGATGACGCTTAATGTAATCGCAGTTTTCGTGATGTGGTTGCTTGACAGAAGGAGATTCACGATTTGCTCTGCGCATTCTTTAGGAAGTGAACTGGCATGCTATGTCGTCGCATATTAGGATGCAAATTTTTACGATTTTGGCGTGAGAGGAGATAAACTTTGCCTCTCATTAAAGATCACTTTATCCGATCCAGTCACTGCACTTCGTGTGTGCAATAGTTTTTGTTGAATAAGCGAATTGAGTAATGTTCATTGTTTGTTTATAGTTATGTTTGAAAAGAAAATCCATAAATCACGTTGAAAGGCGGAAAATTAAGCTATGCAAGCATTAACTCTTGAAATTCTCACAGTTTATTGCGTTTTGTGCATATAATAAGTTTTAAAGTAAAGTGGGTGGGGGAGAGAGGGGGGAGAGCAGAACAAGGCTTTGGAAGACTTATTATGATCACGTTTAGCAGAAATAAAACTGAGGCCTATAGGTTATGAGCAGTTTCTCTTTATAGAGTATAATTTGAGAAGTTTACTTTTACGTGCCAATATATTGGAACTTGTAAGTGCACAGTATTTATAGGAGGAAATTTGGAAGGAATTAATTGATTAATACTGTTTACCTCAGAGTCATTAAGTGCGAAACCATTAACATTTTTTCCCTTCACTGAAATTGTCTTCAAAAAAGTTATTTCATTGGTGGGCGTAATTTCTGCTTACTTTTAGAGAATTTTAATCATTCGTGACTAGGGTCCTTAGACCGATTGCAAGTGCAAATCGTTTTGAACTTCCACTCGGATGGAAGAGGTGAATTTTTCCGTATTGAGAGTCTTTGGATTATTATTAGTTGCCTATTGTAGCATACTTTTCTTGGACACTGTAACGACGAGACTGCTTTTCTCGCTAATTCTTGCCAGATGGATGTGTTGAGCTAATTAAATGCCACTGTTTTACTTTAATAACTAGTGAATTTTGGCAGTAAGTTCCAGTCATTTTATTTTAATAATGCTTTGCCTGGTTTATTTCCTTGAAGCATTCGCAGTGCTTAAATAGGTGATATGGGAGGCTTCATATGGTTGGATGTGATTATCAGTGATTAGCGTAAGATGGAAATTGTGTCATCGTATGTTAAAGAGTCGATAATTCGCCTTGGGTTTCTCCCTCATCTTCCTCATAGCAGCGATGATAAAAAAATCAGTGGAGATCTTAACTAATTCATCTAAAAATGTAAACACTACAAATTGGGGGGTTTTTTGCGATATTTTTCTTGATTTACTCACAAGAGACTATAGTAATTTGATCTTTGTTTTGTGATTTTAGTGGCGACGACGTAATTTAGATGCGGTAAACATTACAAGCTCTCTGTTATTTTAAGCACATCAGATATTAATTAGCAAAAATTTGCTCTGCAATGAATTGACTTCGAATTTATTTCTGGCTAAGCTTCGACTAATTTGGTAAATAACGAAGGTGACAGTGGCGTATTTTTTAATTGGCCTTTCGTGATTGGGAGGTTGACGTTAGCGTCTTCATTCCTCTTTTTTTGGTTAGTTTGAATGAAATGCGCAGTTGGAAATATGAGCGTCGATTAGCGGTTTGTAGTTTGCGTTTGGCAAGGGGACTGGTTTTTATCGGAACTTGTCGAGAGTGCGCTTCTCTCTTCTTTTTCGATTCATTCTTCCTTCACTGTGTTTTTCGTGCATCATCTGCATGTCGTATATGACCTTTTATGAAGACGTATGCTCACTTTAATAGCATAAAATGCTTTGGAAAAGCGGTAAACTGTTGAATGCAACTTTAAAATATAAAATATCAGATGACTGGTATAAGTTTTATTTGTCTGCAGTGAGGGATGCTTCTGTGTTGCCTTATTTTGGAGTTAAAATAATAATTTATGAATAATGTGCCTGGGGAAGAAGAAAAAAGGAGCTTCTGGACAAGTGGATTTAACTATGTAGTAAATGTGAGGATGGTGTTTATGCTTGCCTCAGACATATTCATTAAAGGACTCTGAGGATGATGTGATGCTTATGGCTTTATTCATGCCTTCTAAAGTATTTTTTATTTTGTCCGTTTAGTGTTAACGATCGTTTGATCTCATTCGACAGTATTTCCCTTTTGTTCTGGCCTTCCAGGGAATAGATTTGTCGAGAATTGTGCTGATTGAACGAATAAATTCAGACTATATTCCATTCTAGTAGTGGTGCATTTAAATTCTGTGCCAAGAAGTGCATGCCATTATTCGTCACATAAAGGCAGCAGTGTCTCTTCTTTGCTTGTTGTTATGAATCCCTGAGATCGTTTAATGTGAATTATTTCCTCATTATTATCATCTGCACATCTTGTAATCATAGTTGTCTATGTTCATTTATCCTGATGATCAATCTCTTCCTTCTTTTAATTGGTCCGTTTTACGCTTATGCGCAGAGTGGTGTTTGTCGTCTTTGTGAAGGTGAAGAAAAAATTATTATGGCACGACGTCAGCGATTGTGTCATAGGGGGATATCTTAGAGCAAATGGGCAGTAGTGTGTAGTTGGTCATCCAGTTGCTACAGGAGATTTGAGTCCTCTTTTGCAGTTTATTTCTTGACTTAATTGATATTCGATGCTTACCTAGTTTAATAGCTTTGTAGGGTAAAATAGTCCTATCCATGGGGTCACCTGTGTTTTTGCCCACCTTGCTTTAATTCACTTGAACGCTATTTTTGTTGTTTCATGTTTGCATTGCATAGGCTGTTATGATGGGGTATTTAAAGAAACTCAAGAAAATATATTAGATAGTCGATTTCGAACGCATGTAAAGCTGAAATTTCTTCATTGTTTGGGGGTAAGTGATGCAAGAAATACAGGTGTTATACTTTCACTCGATTTGAAATATTTTTTAAAGCAAAAGGCGGAATAAGTTGCTACGAACGGCTAGAATTTAGTCTCGTAGAGGCGTAGAACCACCTTGTTTTCGTTCCATTACCACTGACGTATTCTTGCCTCTTAATTAATGCCCCAGTGGAATAACCAAGCGATGTTTAATGCAGCAGTGGGATGGGTAATATGCTTTTACGATGATGATGTTGTATATTCACAAGCGTTTTTTTTAATCTTAGGCATGTGTGCCAACGAGAGATACACAACCATTCAATTCTTTTAACCTCTAATCTGTCGGAGTTACACCCTCTTCCGCCGAAACGCTTAGTAAATTATAAATTGCACGACGCAATCAGCCTCAGAGTGCAGCACTCACATTATCAGTGATCATCGTTGAATAGGCATGTGCTTAAAAAAGATTCGAAAGTTATATTGCCCTTTAGTTTAATGTTCTCTTTTTTATTCGTAATTCATCTGAGCTGCTATTGTGCTGCTGCTACAGTTGGCAGACTCATGTAATTTGCTGTAGATTTTAGTAGATCCCGTTAGGGAATGGCATTGGTAGTGGATGAAATCATTGATGATCGTTTCGCACTTCTTTATATATCGTTTAACAATCTCTAAAAGGTGATAATATCCTTAGCGTGAGGAAATGATCTTTGGAGCATAATTGTGTACGTGAAATGGATCAGTACATTTACTGAAGGCTGCCAAGTATTTTGTTCAGCGAACAATTCAGGTGTTTAATAATAATTAGGGACGAATGTGAGTGTGTCGTGGAATCAATAATGGGAGGGGCCGAGGCATGTGCAATAGCTGCTGAAGCTTAACATGCCCCATATGCGTAGTTGTTCCACTAAGTGGCATTTATCGTGAAATTCTCTTCTGTAAATAAACATCAATAATTATTATCTTCTATTTGCTTACGTGATGTTGCCGTATGACCTAATATTGCAAATATTATAGCCGTGTTTCATGTTTTTGCGTATATAAACATGACTGAGGAACTAAGTAGTAATACCCTAGTATAGAAATTAAATTAAATGAGCTGAGTTTGCGGGTTTGCATCTTTTACGAACTTTGCTATTGTTCGTGATTATCATATTTGTTTTTGAATCATTGAAGAATGCCAGCTTCAAGTATAGGTATAGGCGAACTTCAGGTACAGGTGTTTGAGTATGGGTATAGGTCAACTTCAAGTATAGGTGCAAGTGAACATCATGGCTGTGAAATAAAATAAACACATGGTTGTAACTTAATCGTTCGTCTTCGATTTTTATGAGAGACAAGTTCACTGTTTGTATAAAACGAACTTTTAAAGCTTTATTTCCGTTTTTTTTCCCATTAACCTTCTTCTCATACTAAGCTTTAACGTTTATTATAAATCAAACAATATCTATAGTTGCAAGGGTTAATTCTCATCATTCATGAGTTATTTATGTCGCATATTTCGATTCTCATTTATTTCAATAATCGGTCGTAGTTTTCGCAGTGCTTGTGAAACGAGTACGGACGGAAATTTGCTCTCGAATTTCTATATGAAGGCTTTTGTCATTCATTGTTTTTTCCAAGGATTCCTCCTGTGGAGGATTAGCGTCGTATAGTTTAGATCGTTTTGGTCGATACCTGTTTATCTGCGTTCACACCTTTTCATTCGACAGTAATTTGAATTGCTTTGTTAAGAGTAAAATTCAGTCATACGTTAGTAGTAGAAATATAGGTAATTAAAAAATAGGTTTTGCAATTTAGAAACACTTCTATAGGTCATCCGGTTATCTGGTCTTTTTGCGTTCAGGTGAAATAGATTTCTGGTTCGTAGATATTCATTGGCGATAAGGAAAGAATCCTCGTTGCGACAAGCATTTGCGCTCCATTGCGCTATCTTTTGTTCTTTTGTTGAATTATTTTTCATTTCCTTTTCATTGTTTCGTGTTTCCCCCTCAGAGATATTGCTTGAGATGAATTTTTATGTTCGTTTATAATATTCGAGGCCAACTTGAACTCATAATTGGTTGAACTTTTCTCACTCTCATTTTAAACTTTCCTTTTTTTTGCCTCCGTCCACTTCTGTTATTCGTCTTTCTGCAATATCTAAAGTGGCTGATTAGATCTGTGTTGATTGCGCTTATTCGATATTCCGCTTACAAGAGATTCTTCGGACAATATAAATCAACTGACTTATTTTTCCACTTATTTGCTGTTTTTTTCCAATGCTTTTTTGTCTTCGTATTGGTAGATTTTCCTTTAAAGGGAAAATTTTCTTGCTGTTCTTTGGCAGTTTTTTTATTGCTTTTTATTTCAACTGGAAATTGAAATATGTGTATATTTAAGGACTGGTATGTTCGATTCGGGACCATTGAAAGATGATCGTGAATGCAGCGCTTCTGCCGCCAGTATTGAGACGGGACCCACTATCGATTCGGCTATCGGTTAGTGTTTATTGCACTCGAAGTATTTTATTACTGTATGAGAGTGAGGGTAGGGCTCACTAGGTTTGTGGATGTGATGTGTTTTCGGTGAGGGATGTTGTGCTGCTATTCATTTTATGCTAGCTATTCTTTCAACTTTGTTCTAAAGAAAACTTGATAAATGAGAAGTATGAGATTCGATGACTTTCTTTAACATCAGCGAATATGCTTTTAGGAATTCTGCGTTAAATGATAGGAGCGGTAATACTCGTTATTAGCTGTTTTTTTTTTTTTTTTTGAAAACTTTACTGGAATTTTGTGTAGTTTGACGTTCAAATACATATCATAATCAGAACAGTTATTTCGCTCTCAAAGTTATTGTCAATTGTTTAGGTGAGTCGATCAGCTCAAAAAGAAGCTCGTTAGATAGAAAGAGTCAAACGTCGTTCGTTGATTGGGCATCGGATGTCGAATCGCATTGTTCGCCAAAATTCGCTGATGATGATGGGTTACCAGAAGAAGGAGAGGGATCATGTGAAGGTGAAAGACCTCAGCGGTGCAGTATCCCTAAAAAGAAACTCCCTCTGCCGAGCATCAGTCTACCTAGGTTCTTTTCTTGTCTCAGTTTTCTTCTTTCTCGGAGCAGTGAGTACGAATCGTAGAATAGCTGAAATGCATTTCTCTAAATCCTTTCACAGCCACGTGAATACTCCCATCGTTTTGCGTTTGAAAGTTTCTCACATCTTCTGATGAGTCCATGCATTCTAAGACTCGCGCGCCACCAAGAAAGTGCGTCATGTGTTTTAAAGCTTTTCATTTTTTACTTTCTGCAGCACATAAATTTTCGGCTTATATGAAACATTGAAAGAGGTGTGAATCTGTGTTGTTCGGACAATTTCCTATTACGAAAACGTTTTCTCGTTCCTTCAAAAGTCTATGCTTCCGGTTCTTTGAAATGTTGGCGACATAGCAGAAGGCATTTCTCTTTTGTTGAAATGCTGCCATTGAACCGTCATGCTTTTGAAGGCAATCATCGTTGAGTTTCAGTTCTTATTCACATATTGATCAAAAAAATGTGCACACCTTCAACTGCATAAGGAGCTTACTGAATTTTTCGTTTATTTGAAAGGTTGAGCAATCTCCTTACATTGGGAGAGGAGTATTATTGGATTTTTGGAGAACGTGGAATAGGTTTAACGCGAATAATTTTCAACTGTGGCACTTATGATTGCTTATGAGGAGTGTATGGTTTCTGAACCGTTTGCAACGTAAACATCGCCCTGAAACGATGAAATTAATATGTTTATTTATGCTTCATAGTCAGTCCATTTGCGCTTCGTGTGTCTCCCTGACTCATTATGCTCATTGATCCATCTTTGTGCATTTTAGTCACCGCAATCGCTCACTTATAGTTTCATGGTTTCCGTTGCCAGTCTGTGCATTGTTGTGTTTGTTTGTTTCTGATTTTGTATGTGGAGGAAGGGACAGTCTAGCTTATTTTCTGTCATATTCATGTTGAGTATGACAGGAATACGCCGGCGACTTCATGGTCTGAGTGCGTATCGCTGCGATCCGAACCGGTCGTCGTTAGGACGTGGAAAGCTAGAAGCACGTTGATTTCTGCAAGTAAATGCTCGCTCCTTCCAGACCCTTCGCTCAAGACATTTGTGGAGAATTTGCTTTGTTTTATGGTACGTAGTTCTCTACAATGCTCGAAAGCGCTTGATCTGCAATTTATTGATCGTCCTCCACGTCGATTGGTTGTCTGATATAATGATGGTGGTGTTCAGTGTGTTAGTGAGAGCGGTGTGATAGTGTGGCTGATGTTTGCGCGCCAACTATATGCAGAAGAAGTAGGGGCGGGATCCGTTGTGGATATAATGTGGAGGACGTTTGACATCACTTCACATATATCCGTATTGTCTAGCAGCATGAGTTAGGTTTTTTTGTGCGTAGAAATTCCATCCGTTATAAAGAAACAATAAGTCTTATGCTGTCAACGTGCCTTCCCCAATAAAGAATTTCTGAGGTACTTCG
Organism: Parascaris univalens; assembly: GCA_037576465.1. NCBI lineage: Eukaryota > Metazoa > Nematoda > Chromadorea > Rhabditida > Ascarididae > Parascaris > Parascaris univalens. The sequence goes on along the minus strand of CM075173.1, from coordinate 70,621,842 downwards.
GAACGTTTTGTTATAATTACGTCCCGATGGATTGTTCGCTTCACATGGTTGAGGTACGATTATGGTGTGATTATTTGCTTATTCCCACATTTTTCAAGTTTTAAAAATACAACGGGCGTTTTTTTGAGCGTTATGGGATCTCCGGTAGTGTCGTTGTTGGACATCGTGAGATGTCGTTAGTGCCGCAGAGTAGTTCCAAAATCTTGCGTGAATTTCAGACACTTTGCGTTGATCCCGAATGCTGTTGTACCACTTTAAGTAAACTCTTATGCTAATTGAGACTTCATTTTATGCCAGAGTCTTTCGGGAGCAGTAGCTGCTGAAGGAGCGACATTGAGCCCTGTAGCAGTCCGCGTGTTATTTTGCCGTTTGCTTGAAGCGTTTCAAGACGACGTTTGATGAAATGGAAGCAAATCGGCAAGATGGTGTCATCTTTCTAGACGATGTCTTGCTAGCAAAAGAAAACATTGAAAAGATGAGCATGTAAAAAAGGAAAAGAGTCTGTGCGTTTTCTTGGGTAATGCCGAGGGGTTGCTTGCTTTGCCCTTTCTTTTGCTTATTCACTAAACGATAGAATCCAGCACCGTTCGTTTCTTTATGCGAAACATGCTGCGTATTCGTCAGCGTCTATAGTTCGTTTGAATGGATATGACTGTCTGTATCTTGCTTTAGCGACTATAGCTGTTGTCCGTGCATTCTATATGTGTCTTTGTTCGCTAGAGTCATAGACGAGTTTCAGTAGATGAAGTGTTTATTATTCACGCTGTTATGGTTAGTTTATGACGATGATTTGGGAAAGCAATATGTTCTTCTCTGAAGTGTTGGGTTTTCAAGAAATTTCGATAAGAACATTTTGGAAAGTTTTCAAATCCTTAACTGATGGGAACTTAGAGTCTTTATGTACGCTATTTGGCGGTGTCGAGAAGGTATTTCCGTATAGATTCCCGACCGACTGGACTTTATGGCTAAATTTTGTCTCCTAATAAAAAGACGAAAATCCCACTCTGTTAGGTTGCATTTTGATGTGTTGAGTAAGAACTTTTGTTCCTATTCACCGCGTCACGTCTGCATGCTGGGTTTTCGTATGTTTTTGTTTGATTTCCATGAGGATTAAGTGCGTCGAGGACGCTTTATGGGAATCCTGAATGATCGACAGCCCGGAAAGCTTCCGCTATAATCTATTTCTTAGAAATTCTCTTTTTTGCGTGTACGAGATCGGGAAAGTCTTTCTGGACAAGCGATGAGTTAAACCATTTTCGCTTGGAAACAGTGCTCAGTTGCCAAATTCCCTCTGAAGTGAAAAAATTTGTTTTAAAAAGCTCTCAAGTTTCCTATACGTGTCCAGCATCGATTTCCTCGAAAGTTTTGAGGAAAATATTGCAGAAAGAAAAGCAGATCTATTAGAGGAAATTTGTTCAAAATCCGTAAAGCTATCCGGATGATATATATTTCTTCTATGCACACAAAAGAAAACGTCATCTTAGTATCCGATAAGAATTCCGCGGGTTTGGAAAAGTTTTTGAGGTAATCAGTCATTTTATTCGACATTTGTTGGAGATAGCCTTCCGACGTCTAAGTTTGTTGCAACCCAGCAGTTCAGGTGACGCTAACTTTTCATAATGAGCGAATCAAAGAATTTATTCAACTGCTTTCTTAGAGACTGCATCGAAGCATGAAAACCTAAAAGATGAGGAGCATTTACCTAATCAACGGTCAGGGCGGCAAGAGGCACATTATGATTCTTCAGTAATAAAAGCTAGCAACTGGTCGATGTTGTGAGGGAGGATTCTTCTATTGTAGTTTGTTCTTGTTTATGTGAATATCTGTTCAGCGACCTTTATTCGTAAGGAAGGAAGCACTTTCCTTCGCCGTTAATGTTATTATTTCAACTTTACGGTTGCCCGAATTACTGCTCGTTCTCAGTCGTTGATGTTTTGCCGTTTTTTGTCAATTTTGTTTTTAAATGAGACTCTACTGTTGTCGCCAATGAACATTTTCAATGCACAGCAAAAGATATATTGCTGAAGTTTTTGCGATCCGTTAGAAACTCGTCACAGTTCGGCAGGTGATGGCATACAAAACGTCGGAAGTGAATTGTTCTTAGAGGTTTCATTGAGCATTTGCAGATAATACGATATGGCGGGAGCAGTTGCGTATTGGAGCTTACGTTTTGTGTTTCTTTCGTCTATTCTCATACGTACCTTCATTTATCAATGATACGGCATATGTGTTTCATTTATGATGCATAATTTCTGAAAGTTAAAGCATCAGCTGCTAGAATTGGGGCAGTAAACCGGATATCGCCTTCTCATTTCTAGGGAGCCTTCCAGTAATGAAACTTTAGGGTTTTCTACGTGGTCACAAATTTCAGGGGATTGTTCTCACGTTCAAAACAAGCGACACTAAACGAGCATTCGACATATAGCAGCACTTCATGGCGGTTCTTTGCTGATAAGAGGCCCATGAAGGATCCAAATGTTGTGTCAACAATGGGACTCATCCTTGAGACTAGACCCAGGTCGTTCATTCTTTTTTCATTTTCTTCTTTTCATCGGTGGGATTTATTGTAAAATCTTCGTCGAATCAGTTATATGGGATGCCTAGAATGGATAGCGTCAATTATCTCCTAAGAATTTGTTTGGAAAGTTGTTTTTGGTTAATATTGTTCCGTTTCACAAAAAGATGTGTGTGAAAGGGACGCAGGCGACGGTGTTGCTAGTTCAGTGCTGCAGCGTGTCATTAACGGCGTTGTTGTGTTGAACTCACGGCATTGTGAATAGAAAAAAGTCATCCTCTAAATGGATAAAAAATGGTGCATGGTACATCGATCTCAGGAAGGATATCTATATCTTTCATCTTTTCATATTTTCCATAGGATCGGTTTCATCATTTCTCAAGTGTTAAGAGGCTGTGAGGTGATGATAGTTGTAACAATAATCGTGAAGGCAAAACTTCTTTGGGGAAGGAGGGAAAATGGGAATAAGGGAGAGACATTTGCGGGATAATATCGTCTTTAACGTGGTTAATCTGCATTCTCATAAATTATTGTGTGTGCACAATTCTCTGAATCAGTGAGTTATGTTTGGATATTTGTTTATTTCGGCAGTGATCTGTTTATGAGATTGTGTCACAACGAATTGTAAACAGAGAGTGTAAATGAACTTGGTTGTTGAAAATATGTGTTCGATATGAGTCGTTCTCATAAATTATTTCCAAATAGCTTTAATTATATCTACCGTTTGCAGTAATTTACCGGCGAAATCAGAAGAGGAAGAAGCAAAACATCGTGCACAATACCTCGAGCTGATCGAACTAGCAAGAAAGAAGGAAGCACGTGAAGCGAAAGAAAGGAAAAGAGCGGCAGAATTACAGCGTAGACTTGAGGATCAGGCAGCTGCAGCTTGCCATCAGTGGAGTGAGAATATCCTACCCAAGTGGGAAGAGATGTATGTTTACTTTACGATGTTCTTCGACTTTTGTTTTCAACTAATTGTTCCATCTTTCTGTTGCTATTTTTTCCGTTTCCCATCCCTCTTCATGTTTTTCGTTTTCCTCCTCTTCCTTCCATTTTTTCCCCCTTCTGCCTCTCTCTAATTCCATCTTATGTTCCTAAGTAATCCTCGTGTAATATCGGAACGTTGGGTCATAAATTCTCACCCTTATTACCTACATTTCCCACCTCTGCTATTGGTCATCACTATAGTTGTATTCTCATTTCGGTATATGTGACGAGCTCTGTAGTGATGATCTTTTATAGGTAGACATTTAGCAGTGTTTCACATTTCTAAATGTTCCGATGCTCACATACCTCGTCGAACTCCAGTTTTGACGGTTTATGAGTTCATATGCTTTATCGTTATTATCACTAAGGCATGGAGATTTAGTCATCAACAGAGTTGTCTTCATTTACCTCCTACTTCGTCCTTTCTTCGTTGTTACAACTGATGATAGGTCTCCTTGTCAGTGTAGCCTCATCTGGGGAGGATGAAAGATACTTTGACCATCTTGAAAGCGGAACTATCCCCTAAATAGGAGGTGGGGTGACAAAACTGATATAGCAGAATTTTGGTGTTTGCATAATTCTTAGTATCGTGAACTGTTTGAATTGTTCGCTTTTGGAGAGGATTGAAGTACAATGCCTTTCGAAGTGAGGGAATGGTGATTTAATTCTATATTCTACGAATGAATAAGCTTTGGTTGCTTTGGGTTGATTCTTGAGCAACGCGCATTATGTAGCGCGTGGTGTTATCCTTTATTTCTGTACTGACATCTGCATAATTACAGCTTACTTTGTATCACATTCATCTAAGAGCCATGAACCACTATCGGTTTATTTCACTGCAAGGGAAATTTCGGTTATGAACCGATTGTCACCGTTCCTTTCTTGACGCTGCATTCTGTCAGTTGTTTCCGAATGTTTTTTCTTAGGTTTCTATTATTGCAGTGGGAAAAGGACTTGCTTCATGCTCATCCCTAGGGCAAATGCTGTGGTGCCCTAACAAGCGCCTCATCTCTTTGCTGGTTAAGCGGGGACTTCGCGCACGGGAGTGGAAAAACAGCCAGAGATATGCCATAGTCTGTGTCATCAGATTTCCATGTTTCGTGTTGTTCGGGTAGAGTAGGGTTTGAGAACTACCCAGTTTCAAGGAATCTTTCTTTTTTAGGGACAGTGCAGTGGGCTTACTCGTATTATACCGTTAAAATGATCGCAGAGGTGAAAATATCCGTGTTTTCACTTCTCTTTAACTTTTTCGTAGAGAAAGCAACGGTTACAACTTTAAAAGCTTGTTTTGTTGCTGGATTCTGAGTTCTTTTAAGGAAGAATACAAAGCGATGCAGAGAGTTGTGGTGGCAAGGGATTCCATCGAAGGTTCGTGGACGAGTCTGGTCTCTCGTTATCGGGAATGAACTAAATTTGACTGAAGGTAAATGTTTGCTTGCGCTGTTGAATTAATTAATGCGACTTATGTCAGATGTAGAGAAAAGTTCATAAACGATTCATTTCGCTCATAATTGTGAGGTGAGCACTGAGTGGAATTGTTTCTTCAGGCAGAAGCAATATACCTGCGTGCTATTTTTTAATCTTATAGAAATTAACGTCAACGTTCTGTTTGTAACGTTTTAAAACTCTTTTATGGAAGGGGTTTTCTCGCAGATTATTCATTCTCCGAATGCTTCTTACTTATTTGATTTCCACCATCAATTTCATATTCAGTATCAAAAAATCTTTTCAACACTATCTCTATCTACAGAACTGTATAATATTTGCTGCCTGCGAGCTCTCGAGAGGATTTCCGCTGCCAAGAATGGCGAACCATCGGAAGGTGATGACTCACCACTCACTGTGCACAGAGCATCGTTACCTGGCATCGTCGAAGGTGTGTATACAAAATGGTTGCCTAAACGTTAACTTGTGTTCAAGATCTAAGCCGTATCGGGTTCTAAGCTGCACTCATTCTTGTTTCCTCGATAAGTTTTTGTGTATTTATTTTCAGGGTACACTAAGCAGTGGCATTTGAAATATTACAGTTCTGAAGATGAGATTGGGCAGGGAGTTCTTGTCTAATTTTGAGTTCGGAAACTAGATGAGGATTGGAGGTGAATGAAATAAAGGAATGCTACGGCATTCAACTAAGAGTTATTTGTCTTGTCGACAAATAAGCAACGTTTTGAGCGATTTTGAGGGTCAAGATGTCATGAAAATGATCCCGTTTCAGGCGTTGGGCAGGCGAAAGCATAATAGCTTCGCAGGGAGAGGCCTAATAGCACCTAGTAAAGTCCCATATAATGTGAGATAAACAGCAGAAAACGAGGGTTGCGATTATTGCTGTTACTCAGGTCGTTTTAACGTGCATTAATAATATGTTCATATTATTTGTGTTCCCATTGAATGTTCCAGTTATTTGTAAGTTGACAGGTCATTTTTCTTTTGTTCTTTTTTTGCAGATTCGTCGTTGATTCAGTCCGTGAACCGTGAAAGCACGGTGGAGCTGATCCATCTGGATGTCTCACGAACGTTCCCTACTCTTGGAATCTTCCAAAAGGGCGGTCCATATTACGACCTTTTGCTGAAGTTATTAGGAGCGTATGTGTGCTATAGACCGGATGTCGGCTATGTGCAGTCAATGTCTTTCGTGGCCGCGGTATTACTCCTTCAGATGGACCCTTATGATGCCTTTATCGCGTTCGCCAATTTGCTCAATCGTCCTCTTCAGGTTTCGCTCTTCACGTTTTTGGTGGGTCTGTCAGATGGAACGTTATGGCTTCGATTAGCGAATTGGTGATTTTCAACAGACTAAGTCGTCGCAGTTTTCGCTTTATTTCAAAAAATAGAGGTTGATTCATTCAGCGGTTCGATCATGTTGCTTTGGAGCAGCAAGTAAAGGACATTTACGCATCCTTTTATGCTACAGAATCGGTATTTGCACCGTTCGGTGTTTATAGAAGTACTGAGCGTTCGAATTTAAATCTCATTTGTCTTACCAGTTAATGGTTTATAGGAAAGTGCAAATGAATGCAGAAGTTTATGTTATTAGATCTAAGATGACTGAAGGCACGTTGTTAAAGGGGGCGAGGTGTTCCTCTCCTCCATCCTTCTCTCCCCCCCCCCCCCTTCCCCCCACTTCCCCATCCTTCATCCCTTTGTTAGCAGAGGGAGGGATAGTGCGGTATCCTATATTCGCACCTTTCGTGCAAAGCAAGATGGGAACTTAGATTTTGCATATCATATACCTATGTTTGAAGTGGAGCTATATGCGACATCCTTTGAACGTGAAGAACATGTAAAGGGTTAGTAGTATAGTATAGCGTGTCTAAGCCACCATATCGACTGATCTCTTTTACTATGTCGAGAGTTTTTTCTTGTTGTCAGTTGGGAAGCTATCAGCAAATTATCACGAGTGTAGTTGTTTCTTTTTTGCCTCTCATTTGATATTCACCGTTCGTCCGCATAAACACATTGTGTTCTTCTCTTCCTAAAACTTCCTTTTTTAAGTTGGCTTTTTTTCGCCTTCGGCAGCCGGAAATGACGGAGTATTTTATTGCGTATGATCAATATTTCGATCAAGAGCTGCATAAATTGCATGTCCATTTCGATCAGCTGGATGTGCGACCAGATCTTTATCTCATTGAATGGTTTCTCTCTTCTTTTGCTGATTTTTTTTCTCGATATTATGGATTCTTCCACATATCTGTTCATTGTAATTAGTGGCAGCAGCGATTTCATTTTATTTTTCATGAAGCCGACTAAATGGTATACTTAACCGACTAACTTTGTCATTGACCGAACCATTTGGAGGAAGCTTTTGTATGCATTAAAAGAACGAATGCATTGATGACTTCTATAGTCGTCGTTGTAGCATTCGCCAATGTTCAATTGTAAACCGGAATTCTAAAGAACATGGCGCAAAAACGAGATATGGTTTATTCTGGTGGTGTTTCCTTTTGTTTAAAAATTTGAAGCGTATATGTTCGTTAATATTTCAGGGTTTATACGCTCTATGCTAAATCATTGCCGCTTGATGTTACTTGTCGTGTTTGGGATATGTTCCTTAGAGATGGAGAGGAATTCCTCTTTAAAACCGCATTGGGTTCGTTGCGTTCTTCGTTTTTTAAAGGAATTTTTGCTTTTCTTGTACATTTTGATGTATATTTTTGCTTTTCTACATAAAGTGCTTCGTTTAGGCATACTACGTCTATATGAGCGGCAATTACTCGAGATGGATTTCGAAGAGGTGGTGCAGTTTCTCACTCATTTACCGGAAACAATGACCAGTACTGAGCTGTTCCGCAACATCGAGCCGTTTATGCGTTCCTATGCGTCTACAGCGGAAACTACTAAATGCAAACGACGGTTTCTACAGGTAGAGGCAATATTTTACATTTTTTATTTCTGGCGATTGCTTATTTCTCAACCGCATAACCCTGCGCTAACCAAAAGAGGCGTCCAACGATGGTTGAATTTGTTAATATCTGGATTTGAGGTAAGCATCGCCGAGGACTCCTTAAAAGTCGGTCCGATTCTTTTTCTCAGATTTTAGGTCTTCTACGTTCCTCTCTTTCAGCATCAGAATTATAGGTTGAGAAACAGTAAAGACGTATGTAGAAATCCCTTTTACAGTAGCGATTATATTATACTGGATGTTGTGTTTTATACGTGCATATAGACGTAAACGTAACTAGGGGATGCTGCACTATGCTTTACGCATGCTCTTTCCATTAGAAGAAAGTGTGAAAGCTGATGGAATGATTGCTTACTTTTCAATAACGGTACCCGCAGAAGAATGAAGTTGCTTTTTCTACCGTGAAAAATGAGTGAAGCGACACTGAAAAGTATGAGGTTGCAGTTGAGCCGCACCTTTTACTCGTGATTTTGCTGAGTAGAACAGAATTCTTTCATTCCTTAAACACAAAAAGAAGCACTGTTCATAGGGTGCAACTTCTTCATACAACTATGGAATTCGAGAAAAGAACTCTCATTTTGGTTTTTCCATGATGTTTTATAATTGAGGAGATTATCAGATTCCGAATTTTTGAAGTTTTTCATTAAATTGTTGGTTTATTTCCTTCCTCCTATATAATGGAACGCCATTTAAGTTTAGGTCATCGAAGTTTCCTCACGCATGCGTATTTGCTGATGAAATTCTTTTCAATTCACTTCACCATCGCATTTTTTAAAATGAATAATTCTAAAGAAGTGTTCATAACCTCTTCGTCGCAACTTCACTCGCTCGTCGTGCCATGTAATTTCTCACTGAATGGTCCAGGCCTCCATGCAGCTTTTAAGTTCCGAAGTTACATCTTAACGGAGAGACATTCTGTTGGCCTTCTGTCATTTTTCCTGGATGATATTCGTTTTTTTTCCTCTCCAGTGGGATACAATATTTGTTGAAAATGTTTTTATAAGACTGAAGCAAAACTTTCGTCGAGGCTTGATTGAATGAGAAAAGAACGAAGCACTCATATGTCCGCTATTTTGCGATGCCACAGCGCATTCATTTATTCATGAAGTACCTTTCTTATTTGAACTTATTTTCTGTGTTAGGTGCATTTTCTTCTTCTTCTTTTTTTAAATTCTACCCTGACAATGACACAACACTGTTTAAGTGTTTTGTTTTTTGTTCTTATTTTGTTACAGTTATTTTCTTTGTATTTTTTAGAGTCGAAGTAACTCTTTACTTTTATATAGATTCTGGCGGATGTGAACGAGCGTATAAATCCGAGCAGTAGTTTGGGCAGTTCGGATCGTCTATCCGGCGCTACGAGCAGTAAGGGGCTTGGCGACGGCGCATCACAATCTCAGCTTTCGCAGCTTTCAACGAATATGCAAAATCTAAAGATGAGCAAAAGCTTAAGTGGATTTCTCGGTAAAGTATTACATGATCGTTTTTATTCGTGGTATTATTGAGTTACTGGTAGTGGTATAGTTTATCTTTATGGTAGAAGTCGAACACTTCGAGTAGAATTGAACAGGATGGATTATTTCGGTTTCTATTTTTGTATGAAGAAATTTCGACCTATCAGAAATCTGCATTTCCCTGTTATGGTATTTGATAATTCTTATTCCGCACAGTTTTTTCCCTAAGCCTGATGAAGAGTATTATGAAGTTTTAAACGGAAACAGTTCCTGAGTCGTTTAACATGCAGAGAATTATACTTCGGAGGATTTTTGAATGAGCAGGATCGACTGCATCGAAACTCTCTGAAAATCGTTATAGTTCTTCTTCGTAAATTTCTTGATCGTTCAAAAGGAACGACATCTTTAGGATTTGTCCATCGTCGCAGGTAGTAGTTTTTTGCAAGTAGAAGAATGAAGTCGTAGCCTTTTCGTAGTGGTGGGTAACAGTTGACAGTGATGCTGATACTGCATTATTTTGGCTTTGGTTGTATGTTCAGGTGACCTGCTGAAGCCACCACTACCAGCCCATGTGGTGAGTGAATCTCCGTCGATGCGAAGATCTCCCACTTGTCCACTCTCACACATCGCTGCTCCGGCAGCACCGAGCTCAACTCACTGCACCACAACTTCTTCTTCATCCAGATAGAGTAAGCATCACCTGCCTGATTTATGTCTCCAATGTGATCGTTGCATTTCAGGTGTTAAATTACTTGCTGTAGTAAGAAATTATATGGGAAGTCATTTGGCCAGAAGGAAATTGAGGATAAGGAGCGGGCCTTGATATTATGATGGAGCTGCTTGTTGGGAAGTTACCACAGTCGGTTCGTGCTAGAACACACTTGTTTTAAATTACTGTCCTGAAAAAATGGGATACAGGCTGTGTTTTCCTCTTGTTTCCACGATGAAACTGTAGCGATAATATGAGGTAGCATGGAGGGATTGATGCCACGTTGTGAATGCCATTTCGATGCTCCAACTGCTGCTTTCTGCGCCTAGTGATGTAAATGTTTTGGTTGTTTGTTCTATTGTATGTTTATCGCTTACAGATAAGTGCTGCCTGAAAATATTATTGCTGTGGCAGTACGAAGGACCGATATTTAAAGTAACTTTTGCCATTACTGGTGAGCTGCTACGAAGTAGCATTGATATGTTTGGTTGCCGACCTTTTTTTAAGTTCATGGAGGAGGGTTCTGCTTTGGAGAAAGAATGGCAGCAGATCGTTTATCCGTAACTTTTGTGAGGCTTTCGGTTGTTTGCCACCAGATGCCTAATCTTGTCGTTTATTCCGGCAGCAAATTTATTGTTGTCGATTGAGCGTATGCTCAAGAGAGGCGAAAATCTCCCGATTTGTTTACTTTAAATAAGCAGCGTCTATTTTAACGGAAAAAGATTATGAGGGCGTTGTTGGAACGTGTAGTATTTCTTGTGCTTGAAGTGAAAAGGATCTCATCGAGTTGGTTTTTCGTTAATTGGCTTCGATGTGTGCTTTTCGTGCCTCGTGCATATTGCACGTGAAGTTCATGGCTCGTTTGCTAGCAAATAAAAAATCGTTCCAGTATTGTACTCGTGCACCGAATTTCAATTATTTGAGATGAAGCGCATCCTGTGGAATTTACTATCAAACGGATTCCATTCCAGAAATATGTTTCGAAATGCTAAAAGAAACTCGAGTTTTTCCTCTTGTCCATCTTGAAAATGTCCGGTGAGAAAGATGAAAAGTTGGCGTGATATGACACTTGGCTGGAAGTGGAAAGCGTTTTCGGAGGTAAATTTGTGAGCCTGTTTCGTTTTCGTTTTTCTCGACTACACTGAGGTAACCTTCGCTAATATTAATCTCCATAAAACAATGATCGATGACGTCTTCTGTTTCCTTACGTTGAATTGCAGTCGTCTTACTGGTTTTGTTTAGTTTATTTTCATCAGTTATTTTATATGAAGAATGGTTTGTTTGCGTTTGCTTTCACAAAAGAGATGAGCCATATAATTAAAGGCGCTGAATGTTTCATGGAGATAATTCTCCGGCTAATTCATACGATATTCTTTGAGGAGGACAATTTGATCGATTATCAAGCCAATTCGTTAGTGGATTTTGTTTGAAGCGGAAAAAAAAATGATGTTCTTCGTTGTTTGATATTTGAACGGGATGTATGAAGGTGCTAATTAGGCTTTTGTGTGTTTGATTTGTTAGTAATGAAGGGTAAGTTAAAATAGGTCGATGTTTTTCTCTTCTTTTTTTCTTATTTATTTCAATCATTATGAATGCATAAATGATTTTAATTGTTCTCATTTGCTCAACTATACTAATATATGTGCTTGTATAATGTCTGCGTTACTTCGCCTTTTTTTCATTGTCTTTTTGTTTCGTTGTGTCAAGTTAACGCATTGTTTACGGATTTGTTTATGTTGAATTGTAGGATCCGAGAACGGAACGAGGTGGGGCTGGGAATTGCTGATCCGATAATTTACCTACGAAATTGAGTACTGCGAGATGAAAGTAGATATAAAACTGCGATTGGTTCTGTTAAAGTTTCTTAATGATAAAAACAGTAAAGTACGTTTAGAAGTACGGCTAACGATGCTAGAGACATAAAATATGTATGTGTTATTACTGGATATAAAGGATGTATGTGTTAACTCAGGTTCTTTGAGTGCATTTTTTTTCCGGCAGCCTTATAGTATAGTAGAATTCTCTACACTGGATATGGCTGCTTGGAGTTGTCGCTGAGAAGAAAATTCCTTCATTATATATATCGAAATGTTCAAATGTTTCATTTCTATTTGTGAGTGTGGAAGTTGGCAGATTTTGCGCATAAAATATTTCGAGCTTAGTGAAGGTGAAGTGCACTCGAACATATAACTTGCCATTATTTTCTCTTTCAGTTGCAAATAGTAAATGCAACATAGCCCCGGCAATTGGAGTATTTGTTGTGCCAATTTGTGATATTTGAATCTTTATGTACATATTGATTCTTTTGCAGTACAGAATAGATTCGTTTATCGACGATAGAAAGAGAGAAAGATCTCGAATGAGGGGAAATTGTTTGAGATCGCAATCGGTATATGCCGCAAAAACGACCGCTTCGGAAGTTCGAAAGGAAAATTTCGAAAGGAGTAAATGAAGAGACTCATTTAGAAATAAACGATTCAAGAAAGAATCCAACAAAGCCAAATAGTAGCGGTATTTCTAATAAATTTCTTTGGGAGAGTGCTTACGTGAAAGCGGCGATTTCAGTGAAGGGTGCTTTAAGAACGTCCCTGTTGAGCTCGAAAAGAATCACAATCATGTGCCATCCACGTTAGGAGAGGTGGACTTTCGCTCAACTAAGTGAGAATATGCGCTAGGCAGCGTGATGTAATATTGTACTTTTATCTGCGCATATTCGTTTCATTGATGCGTCCGGGGGGAGGGGGGAGTGAGTTTGGGGATTCTCTCGAAATTTCTCCGTATCCTCACTGAATATTCTCCTCACCAGCATTAGATGAATGATTTTCAATAACAAGAATTTAGGAAAATGAACAGGATTCTAAAAAATCTCACAATGCGAAAAGCGTTTTCAGGCAACATTATTTGGGTTGAGTAGGTGAGTGAACGTCTAGGAGGGGATTTGGGATTAATGAATGCAGTCATGACTCTCGTCGGGCAATTTCGCCTCGAGATTCCATGTTCCAATGTCGAGAGTCTTAAGTGGTACTTTCCCTCCAGTGATATAATGATTCGGCAGTTCGAATTTCCAACGTCGTTGACATGGCTGTAACTCGGAAAAGATGAGAGTTGCGAGAGTTTCTTTCTAAGAGCTCAGAAGACTGGAAGAAGGTGAAAGTCGGTGAACTAATGACAGGAAGGAAATGACAGCAAATGACTGACTAAAAATTGAAGTCTTCAACTCGTGCTCAGAAGTTGCCGGCTCATGGGCTCTCGTTCTGTGGCAGTAGCAGTTGGTTCGATAAACCACGCTACCTGCTATACTTACATGATGCTTGTTTCGCTAGGACACATAAAAACAATCTGATGATCACAAAGCAACCTGCCAACTTCTCAGTGCAGCTACTTATCTTCATGACAGACTATCTTTCATCTTTGTGGAAAATATGTCTATTCCGCTGTTACTTGAGAACACCTCGGTTTAAACCTCATAAGTCCGCAAGGTTTTCGAAATTCTCGTTGAAAGTGGCATTGTTAAACATGCTCGATTCACTATGCCGGATATAGCTTCGCGACGAATCGGAACAATTACATGCGAAGGAAACTTGGAAGGAACTTGTTTTCTCGGTCGCAGTCGTCCACCCAGTACCCAGTCGGCGGCAGACTTTCTCTGTTTAGTGGTAAAGCGGGAATAGAAATGGATTTTACACTGCGGATGAAGCCCTATGTTTATTCTCGCAGTAAATGCCGTGACCGAATTTCATTTCGAAGCAGAAGTTTCGGCCGCAGCGACCGGGTAGCACGGTTCACTCGGTTTTTCAGGAATAACGTGAAATGGGATTTAGTCGGTGGACGACAGAAACGTATAGTAAAAAATTCCATAACACTGTACCATCATTAATGTCACATCTCGTCCTTCCTAGCTATTGTCGAACTCAAGGATTTCTTCTTTCTACTGTAGAATTGAAACTAGTAATACTGTGTGAAATGAAGTCCACCGTTATTCTTGTTAACTGTTTAAGTTGTCCAAGGATTCTCCCTCTCCTGAAACAGGTCGGCAGTCGGAGCCGTATGTCAAAAAGGATAATGCGAGCACTCGCAGTAATACTATCAGATCATCACGATGAGCTTCGCACCTCGAGGGAAAGCGGGGACGTCTCCTTAAATCTAAATGGGTGGAAAGCATTTTTTTCTTTCACCTCTGCTTTGCTTGCTTTGCTCTTCACCAGCTTTTCGTTCCCCTTCCGCTGTTTAGTCCACAATTTTCTCAAGTTTATTTCCCTTTTTTCATAATAGCACCCACTTCCGAACTTCTTTTCGCATTCATTCATGTTTCAACTGTGACGTCCCACCGATCTTTTTTGTTGACTTTTGCACTTAAGAGATTTTCCCATGGAGATCAGCATTAACAGAGCTCTTTGTCACCAACAAATGGGATCTTAAAATTGCGATGAGCCGATGAACTGATCAGTTACGATCACGATTAAGTCAGTTATGAAAGGAAGTAATTGATGCTTGCTTTATGCAACATTCGACCACTTGTAAAGTGTTCTCCTATGTTATTTCTTAGTCGATGTCGTTCAGTTTGCATGGGCGGTCGGATGGGCAGCTCTTAGGACATCTTAAAGTAGCATTTCTGATGATGTTTTTTCTGGTTGATTTTTTAAAATTTCAGTCCCTAATACATCAATTGCGGTTTGTGATAGCTTCGATACATCTCATTTTACCACAAATTATCCCCAGTCAGCTTCTTGATAAACTGCAGTTAACGTTTTCAAACGAGATCTGAATTAATACCTAAGAGGGAGCAAGAGTCCTGTTTCGCTCAATATGCGATAATATCCGCTTGTTTTTTATTACTTCACATATTTTCATAGACTTTTTTTGAACGCTTTTGCACCGACAGGGGATGCAAAAAAGCCGAAAGAGTGATTACTAGTTACAAAAGAACAGTGCTCACCGTTATGCCATCGTTGCAGTCATGGTAGACTTTAAGATGCGGATCGATTGTTGTCATTTCTGTCGTATCGCCCGATAAATCGAAACGACCATTCTCGTCCGTATAACTAGCATCCAACTCATCGTCTGGATCCGGTCCTAACGTTTATTTATGTACACGTCAATAAAGAATGCAAAACGAAACATTTCACTATCGTAGCGGCGCAACGTCGAAAACAGTTTACCAATGAAGGAATCGATTATCCTCTGTGCAATTCGATTCCTGTTATTTCTATAAAAATTACTCTTATTCTCGTAAAGAAATATTGACGAACACTTTTTATAGCTATGACTAAGTGACTCCATAATTTACCAGCACCTATAATGAAGACAATAATGGCCTCAGCGTTGATGAAAACCCCATTTATAAAGATGCGCTCGAAATTTATTTGATTATCCATCCCACTCGTTTTACTCATCCAGTGATTGTTGAAGCGATGAGGAAATCGAAGCATATAATGGCTATTTTCGCCTTCTATTATCTACGTATATGCTTACCGAAGTCGTCATCGATGAGCTTGACACGAACGCCAACCGCTGGGCTGTCACCACACAACAAAATACCGGTCACCTGCAAACAACGTCTTGAGTTGTCACAGGAACTTTGAACGCATGTAGTTAGTTCGAAGTTAATAACTTTGAGTGCACAACAAAGTAACTTTGAATCACTGCTGAGAATAATCATTTGACTAATTCAAACATAAAGGGTAATTCGGTCGAACGCTTTATAAGCAATGAATTGCGGCTTGCTTGAAGCCAATAAAACCTGTATGTTATGTAGATGGTGCATTAGAAATATGATATCGTGGAATTCATTCACAATATTTTCGTTCTTGGAGAAATCAGTGTTTTATAGCATCCTTATTTTGTGGATTAAAAAATTCGAAGGAGTTCGATAAATATGAGAGAAATCATTAGGAAAACGATGATATTTTAACATTCAAGTATACCTGCAATTTTTTGTTGGTATAAAACTGCTAATGAGATCGTAAAAGTGCGTGAAAACTCCTCAAATGCCAACGAGGTCTTATGAAGGGGAATAAGCGAAGAAAAAAGGCATCTTCAAGAACCATTTCAGTAAAGAAACAGTTGTCCAACGGCGGAAAGAAACGCTGTGAATGCACAGATTTCCATCCGTCACTCAATGCTTTATAGGGAATTTTTGTTGATATTTAGCTTTAGAAATGCTTCAAATACGGAATAGTTGCTCTCACTCGATAGCTTTGCACGCCGGTATGCTGTTGAGGAATGATGGCGGTGTTTGCCGCATAGAGGAACAACGACGACAGTACAACACTTGCATACATCATGCCCACTCAGCAACTGTAATACAGCGATGTCCATGACTTATCTGTAGACATAGTAATAGACGTGTGGAAATACCTCATCACCACGTCAGCTTCCTATTTTTCAATGGCTGATCTCATGGTACCGCAAGTTTTCTTATAAACAACTGCAATCCACGAAACCGCAATCAGTCCGATGTGAAATTTCATTTTTTCCTACTTGTTTTTTTTTTTTGCTACCAGAGTGAAGAAGAGCTGCGGTGTTAGGAGAGGACAAGAAATAGAAGAGAGTTAACCTCAACCACGAATTCTACTGGGCGCCTGACCCCGTTCCTTGGTATCTTCCCATTGCCTCGCAGCCTCCTTGCTTTCACTACTTCTTTTTGAAGAGTTTTGCTACAGCGGCAATCAGAAGTACACAAACGGTGAGATTTTGCAAAGTTGTGATGTTTACACTGTGCCCAGCGAATTGCGAAAGGAGGAATTCGGTCCCTTATTTAATAAAAGATGCCAAATGTAGGGTAACATTAGTGTACAGGATCTCCGCATCCTGCATGCACTATTGTAATCACTAAGTGAAAAGACGCTTATACAAGCAGTAGCCATAAAAAGATCGCCTTGAAAATTATTTTACTCTATGTGCCAATAAACAATTTCTCACGTCCACTGCATAGTCACTTTTATGCAATAAAGCCTTTCATCAGTTTGAACCTTGTAGAAGAGAAACCTCAGAAAACGTTTGATATATGAAACTTACAACTACTGTTCTGCTAAAGAACAATAAAACAATGTTTTTCTTCAGAGAAATCTTTGACTTGCACTATATTATCCCTTTGTTTTTTTAGACGAATAAGTAGAAGAAATTGAATTTAGCATCATATTATAGCGTTCGATTTCCTTCATATTCCCTCTTATCGGCTATAGGCTAGCGATCTGAAACTTTACGCTTCAAATATATTAACAAAGACAAAACTTTCATTATACGACTCTCACGCATTCGAATAAACTTTTATGCACGGATGAACTGACGAACTCACAATTCAACAATTATGATACACGCATCCATAACAGCAATCGTTCCACACTTTTCGTAATTCCTCATCATTTATAACGAATTCATTAATAGGACGACAGACTATAGTTTTGAATAGCAACCGTCACCTCTAAGTGGCCAAACCACCAAAGCAACAGATCGCCGTTTGTTTATATGCACAAATTTAATTGCATAAATAACAAACAAAAATGAACGACTCCATTATGAATCGCTAAGAAAAATTATTTCTTTTTGCTAAAGATTTGAAGTGAATTGATGAGCCCCTTAGCCCGACATCAGTTATAATCTGCGAACGACTTGTCTCTTTTCCTAACACCCTTTCCTCCACCTCTCTCCATTCCCCTCAAAAAAAGCACTTCCTTTAACATAAACAACAAGAAACAATAACTGAAGCACTCTTAAAATATAACGAAACGAAACAATTGCTTGTGTATAGGAGGAAAAGATTCCACATTAAAATAATTTCGTGGTGGGCAAAATGGAGTTCTGAACTAGGATGGAGATTAAAATGAAAACAATACAGAGATACGCCTCATTTGCAAATGAAGATTATACATTCGTACAAACATAACTTAGAGATGGATGTAAAGAAAGGAACGTACATATTGATATCATCTTTTTTTTCACAATTTCAAACACCACCTTTTTGTGAAACAATCGCTCTCGTGAACTGAATTTTTTAGATTCTCATGCAAATATTCGAATGTTCATATCGATAGGAAGGGAAAGAAGACTAGCGCGAAGGAAACGGTTCAGATGAATGATGCTAAAGATGCTTACATATTTCCACGTATTTTCACTCCTAAATCATTCAGATTTTGCACCTTCCAGGCTGCTTTTCGGATTCAATCTTTTGTTGTGGCCATTATGGGTTAAGCCAGTTCGTAAAAAGAACCCTTTCCACTCTTTCTGCTGAGTAAAAAAAAATTCCATTTACGGCTTTGGGTATCTATCCGTCAATCGAAAACCTTCCAACAATGAGAGCATCCTTACTTGAGAGCTTGAAATCAGTGGACACAATCCTGATTCTCGTCTTCCAATTCCACTTCTAAATTCATTACTCCAAGATTCATTGCTCTTTTCGGCTCGATTCCGTCGAAGATGTAGTTGTCGGGGATACGGATTATCCATTCCCTTTGGCACGGCTGCAATTTGGGAACAACTCATTTGCAAGGAGATGAATTTCTAGCGAATGTGGAGTGTAATTTGCAACTCAATTTCATCGGACCATAGGCTTTGAGAAAAAAGAGCTCGATGTTGTCGATGTTATTCGATCTTGCTCGTTGAGCACAAAATGATGCAGAGACTATCTGTGGAAAATCGCCTAACTGGAGGAGGATCTTTTAAAATCTGGGATCAAAATTCTAGCGCATCAAGGTCTGAACATAGATTCAGAGCACTATTGCGGTTGTTTTTGATTTTCAGGATTTTTCCACAGGACCATAACAGAAAATCTTCCCGAATATATTTTTATTCATGAAAATGCGTCAGAAAAAAAGACCGCCATATGATTCATAACATTCTGATGACTTCAGAAAGTAACTTCCTCTGCCATCCCACCGGTATTTTGATAAGCACAAGCACAACGCTAACTTTACCAGTTATAAGCTATACACTTTGGCACACTTAAGAAAACTTTGTTTAGGACGAAATCAGCACCTTGCCATAATCATTACAATCGTGATAGATTCGCAGCTCAGGATCGATATTAGTTATTTCACTGGAATCACCTTTCATATTATAATAACCATCGTCATCCGTATAAGCCGAATCGAGTAGATCGTCTGGGTTTGGTCCTGCAGTTCGGCACACTCAGCAATTATAGAATGACCTTGTTTAGTATTGTGATTGAAATTGATGACTCATGGATGTCACGACAGAAAAGAGTGTGATATAACCCGTTGCACTACAAGAGTCCTTCGCTCAAAAAAAGAAAAAAATCAGCTGACTCATAAAAGAGAGCAACAGTTAAACGGTAAAAGAATTTCTTAAACGTAATTTCATTGGCGTTGATAACTGCGATTTATACTACGCGATGTCACTAGGCTACAATATCTCTACTCCAAATACTAGCCCTTGCTAGATCTGCTCGAGGTTACAGTGGTTTGCTACATCAGGTTTATTTGCCTTATCATATACGGATGATATTCTTTCATTGCTTATTCGAATACCAGGTTTAATTACCCAAGTTCGCGGTCTGACAGGTGGCAATCTCGCAGTACCAGACTATCAAACTTGGGACGCAAGAAATGTGACCGACCCTAGAAAAAAGAACGCAAGTGGACGAGTCGCGATTAGGCCTTCTAAGATTTTCCATATCCAAAGTTTTCCTTTTGCCAAGTTTCAACTACCCGGTATTTATTCAGAAAGAAGAGAAACCCAACTGCTCACCTAAATGTCGAGGCTCAGGCCGTAAGAAACTAAGACTTTCTTTGCATGACAAAGCTATGTGAGCAAAAATGCTCATTATCACATTGTTCCGTTAAACGACGAAATTGTATTGCAAAGTTGTTGTATTGTAAACGTCATCTTTATCAGTGCTTAATCGTGCATAAACGTAACGAAGATTGCATGTTCGCTTGTACAAGCGCAAGGGAACGAATCGCTCAGCTACCTCTCCGTAAACAACAGCTACCACTTCACTTAAATCTTTGAAATTCGTAGAGTCATATGACTCCATTCGAGGCAGTAGAGCAGTGTGTGCCAGTTTTAACTTTGTGTACAAATCCAATGTCACTCATCGAGCAGTATAACGACTTTACGATGTGCTAAGTGTGAAGATCGAAAAGGTAACAACCGTTGTCGGCATCGATGAGCTTAACAAGCACACCATTCGCTGGTTTCGAGCCACACATTAGTCGACCTTTCACCCAAACACTCTGTGTTCGGAAACATTCCACGTGATTAGTTAGCCAGAGTGATATCGATGTAATTAATAAAATTCTTAGCATCTGCAATGTTCGGCTGTAGTTTGTGTCGTATACGAAAAATTTAATCATCGACAAGTCAACACTATTCGATTATTCCACATGTAAGCTTGCGAAGAGATGATATGCTGCACTTTATAGGAGCTCATTTGCCGTATAGCTTAAACCATATGGTGACCGCATCGAAGAAGATAAACAAAGAAAAATTCTCTAAAATAAAGCAAAAAAAAAAAAAATTATGATTTCCTTGGAAAATGAAGATTTTTGATATTGACATCTTTGAAACTCTCTGTATTTGAAATATGATGATATGCACAAATGCTCCGACTCCATTTTCAATGGAACTCAATGAATATTATTTCAGTCAACGTTCTCGCTTAGTAAATTTTGTAAGAAATCATTAGAGGTGCAAAGGAATTTTAGGATTTCAGCTTTTTCTTGAAAGCTGGCAAGTTTTTAACTATAATTCTAACAGATTTTCGGTTGATTTTTATGCAACTCGAAATTGCTCTGTCACTCTCAAACGAGTAAAGTTGCAATAGGCTATTCACGTACATCTCAAAACTCTCACACGAGACTCCATAGTGAATTCATAAACACGCCTCTATGCATTTTAATTCTAGGATATCGTTGAGGTAATGGATTTCAGGATCCGGCAAGCGAAATATGACTGCAAAAAAAGCTTGGACTACGGGAGAGTTGCAACCCAGGGAGGAGGGGAGGAGTCCAGAGGGCTCAACCATGGGACAAACTGGATGAGCAATAAAATCATAGAGTGGAAGAGTGAGGAGGGGAATCGGCTGATTTCTCGAGGATGCCGAAAATGAACTCGAATTTTTCACCTCGCAAATTTCATTCCTATAATCGCATGAAAATCCGGCGAGTTTGGAAACTGAAATATGTGGATCCACCGATGGACACACCTAACAGAGACAGCCTGAGGCGATACGTGTTCGGTGCAGTGTAAAGGAGCATAGAAAACAAGAATTTTCACACAGCGAGAATATTTTCCCATTTATTGTGCAGATATCCGATAACTGATCCACTTCGAGACGTGTTCGTGTGATGGGACTATGGACAGGAAAAGAGAGATGGCCTTTTGGGTTTTGCGCTAATGTTTGGGAAGGAAAAAGATCATCACCGCAGATTTCCTGAGAACGTCGTATTCTGCAAACATACACTTACAGTTTCAAGTATTTAACTACTATTTAGTGATTTGTAATTTTCTTGCTATTGATCAATGATTACTTTTCTCACATAGCAAATAAAATTTACTTACTTATTTGTTGGTCTAGTTTTTTTTAAAGCGTTCATTTGTTGGCTTATTCATTTTTAATCCACAGTAGCGAGGACCAAAGCAAACTGTTTCCCCTTCCCCTTCTCGCCCACATGAAAAGATCAAAAAAACTATCCGCTGAAGTCATAAAAAACAACACTGATGGGATCCAAACCACTGCAGTTCGTATTTTGCATTTAAGTACGAGAGCTTTCTATAAAATGTGCACAAACGTGCCGTGTCAGGATGAATATAAAATAAGAAAAAGGTATATATGTATTTTTTAAAGCTAATAATTGTTCCTGAAAATACTGAGAAAGCGAATGATTTGAGCAGAGCTAAAATTCTATGTCGGCAATGATCCTTTAAAGCATTTTGCCTCTCAAAGCGACCATAGTGAATCGTTGAGTAAAGGCAATGGAATGAATTTATGAATAATTTTGCCGTGCAGAGTTCAGGCAGGAAACGAAAACAAGAGAGGTCCCTCTACATTTTCTTCTCCTTAATCGCCTTAGAGTTTTCATTAAAAGACAGCTAAGACGTCAAACTAGCCTAACTTCGAATTAAAAGCACGCCATAAGGAACTGCCGCTGAACTGAGAGAATCGAAACATTGTAGGACTCAAAAAGTCATTGTCTTTCTTCAAGAAGTACATTTTTTGTCAGTGCAATTCTGTCAGTTTCACAGATATAATTGACTGCGACCTCTCAATAACAATAATTATTAAGTGACCCAGACGTGATTTGAATCACATAGGTAATATCGATGTGTAGAACATTAGGGATTACTTGTTGATTGTCTAAAATCTCTTTTTGTAATTATCGCTAATTCGAAAAATTTTTAAGCAATTGGAGCAAAACGGTATGAAAACGAATGCAGCTTGCAGTGCCAGCAAAAAGTTGAACGATCCCAGAGAAGAGACGCAAAAGTGGCTTGAATTGGCACGCCGCAATCATCGCGAACGTCGCTGCAAGGGAGGCCTCTCCGTCGCCTTCGAACCTTCCTTTGATAACCGTACGTATCATCAAATTTACTTATCGATCAGCAAACAACCAACCATTCGTCTACTGTTTTCATTAAACACTACATCAAATGCATTATGCGTATAATATTTTCTTGACTTTTTCCACCGTTGCACAGCACTCACCTGTTCGTAGCGGATGGCGTTTCTGATTGATCCAGACGTAAGCTTGTCTAATTACAATGAAGTTCATTCACATGCCATCACAACTATTTGTTTTTGCTTATGATCGCTTTCTACATAATAGAGGACCACTGCTGGCATCTGCAGCACTTCTTGGTTACATTCGTAACTTACGGTTGTTTATATGAGGTATGGACAAATGAGGGCTTTATAACAAATGAGGACAGCCGTTTGCACGGCATGATTGGAGTTCTTCAAAGTGTCTTGTACTGGACGGAATGAAATAACCCTCTCGTTCAAGGTAAATTCGTGGTGAGTTTATATTAACGAAGTTCCATCTCAGCTATACTCTTGAAAAGATCCGCAGCCGCTTCGCATGAAAATTTGATATTGCTCACAAGCCGAGCAAAAAAAAAGATTCCGTCAAGCAGAGATCACCTCACAATTCAATCTAAATAAGACTTCGAATTAGCATCATTTTAGCAGAAGTAAAATTTCATCCCTGAGCACATCTTGCTTGCAGTGACTAACTCTTCGACACCCTTAGCAGTATTAATTACATCTTTAATGAACAGCAAATTTCTATCGTGCTAAAATGAAAAAGTTGTGGTGCAAATGAGCACCTGTACTTCCAGAAAACCCGGAACTTGAGCTCCACTTCACACTTCGAATTATGGAGTTTGGTCATATTTCAACGTGTTGATGATTTCGGTGATTTCGATTATTATTTGATGAAATGACACTTCTTCACAATGATGCAAAAAGAGGTCCCTGAAGACTTCGCTGACCTTAAGTAACAAATTGAAAGAAATTTATTCACGAATGATGATAAAAACCAGAAGGGTAGTAGTTACGGGCAAGCAATGTATGCGCAATATTATTGAATCATTTAGATGGTGGTTCATAATAAGGACCAATAACTTTCAAACTTCTTTACGTCGACCATTTGCTTTTCAACATTATAATGGCTAACTGAATACACTTATATGTTTGTTTGTACCTTATAAAACGTTGAGATATTTCGCAAAAGTTTGTTTGCGTTTTTTAAATTCGCAGAAAAAGATTAAAAAAAGGAGAGAAATGCAACTGACTTACTGGAGGAAAGATGAGGTTCCCCACTCATGGTCCTTTTTTTAAAGAACTCTCCGTCCTCCTCCTTTCACCTACCATTAACCATATTTCTTGATGAATACTTTGACGGAAAATTTTTGATGGCTATCATCGGATTTGACCGAATGCATCTCAGAGGACGCACAAGTGCACCTCTTTCTGCTCATCTTTCATCTCTGTTCATCCCGAAATGGAGATCGCCTTAGATCATACTGCTTTTTTGCACATACTTCTAAGAGAGCATTTTCTTCAATGCATACATTCTCCCCGTTCATCATTGAGATTTCCCCCACCCTTCCCCCTCCACTCCTCCAAGCTTCATTTCACACAAAATCCATAAGATGTTTCGATAAGCTTTTTCCATTTGTTGCATATTTTACGGGAATGCCGATTCACCGCATGTGCTCACAACGCTAAACATTTTTTGTGCGGTAAATATGAAAAGATCTACAGATTATAACAGCACCGATGCTGAAATACTCAGCGATGGAAAACGTTATGTGTAACTCTGCAGGTTATGTAAATGATTGCAAGAAAGTGAGAAAAGTTGAAACGTCGTATATAATGGAATTCATTCAAACGGATTGAATTAAAACGGGCAGCATTCGTTTTTAGTGGCGGGACGTTGATGGAAAAACAAATCATTAGCGTACGTGGAACAAATGTTAGGATAGTCACGAAATTGGCCTCTGAAATATTGCAAATAAGAAGAGAGCAATTTTCGCTATTTCATCTTCTCGAATTGTGGAGTGGCACTAGCAATTCGATAGATTAGTTCTTTAAAATAGTGGAAAATATTATGAGGTGATTTGCCAACTATTATTTCAGAAGAGGAAATAGAAAACTGAAAAATTATAATTTGTAATATTTGAGCTGATATTTTCACACAAAATTTTTCGAAATTCTTATAATTTACTCTAAAAATCATTGAATATTGAATACAATGACGATAGTGACTATTAAAAATTGCTATTGCAATTTACACTCTCATATATTTGATGCTAAAATTATGCCGCTTTATTTTACTCGATTCCTTTTTTATGTCAAATTTCAATTCGACAGTCTCTTAAAAGTGGTCAGCGAACTAAGCGATATAACAAAAATATGAATTGAGCTTTTCGTTCGCTCTAATTCCACAATGAAATTAAGAAAATGATTTATATGTTCTTACATTTCACTTTTGTAGTTACAAAATAGCAACGACTACAATATCGACTCTAGTTGAGATAGCAAACACTAAAGTAATGCGTAAAATCTTCGACACTGAGTTTTTTTGCCGACTAGCACTGATAACCTCTGCGGTTTCTTTTTGCTTTCTTCGTCAATGGCAGAGAACCCAATTATCGACACATTTTAGCGTTTGCTTGTCGTTCACTTTGCTTCAACTTGCGGATGGAGACTCTTAATATTTCACTTTGAATATTAGAAGTTCACTCAAGTGTCTTTTGGAATTTTAGTTGCTATCAGCTGCTATATTTGAAAGCATCTCATCAAATTCGAAGCGATGTGATCAGCTTATTTTTCTATTCGCTTGTAGACCCCGAAGAATGCAGGATGGCCAATTGTTCATTTCGTCTATCCACCTCGTTTCATCGCAGATTAAATCCGCATTAAAATAGCATGTCGAAGTTCAGTCCACCAAGCCGCGCTAAACTGCACGTGAAAACGCAATGCACGTCACTATGCATTTAGTGCTTTTGGGGAAAGACATGAAAAACACGACCAAATTACTTGGATGGCCAATTTCTGCCATTCTCGAATACTAGCACAAATAAAAAGATGCCGAGAAGTTGTATGGAAAACAGGTGCGTCACTACTAACGGGAAGTTTCGAGTGCCGCAGTACCATGTCGCTCCCCTCCCCCCACCCCCGAAGAAAGCCTACACTATATACAACGTGGCGCACTATGTGCGTTCTTATGTTGCTGTTTGATAGCTCAGGTGGGCCGAATAACGGCGAATTCTGAACACTAATATGGACTTCATCTCTTCAAGTATGCACCGCCGAAAAGGGAGGGACTCGCCACTTCTAGTATCGAAATGCCTTTCTTTAAAGAGGGGAAATTTGGGAGAATTAAGCTTGGATGAAATGTTGGCTTTCCTACGCTAACGCGACATAAGTGGAATGTATCAAAGGCGCTTCTGAGCGTTATTTGAAAAACATTTTCATGTGATTCGCTTTTCTTCAAACAAGCGTTTCAACAACGCATTACGTCAAGAAGTCTTATCCGTGCGCACAGATGCTTTGAATAAGCAGGAACGTGAATGTATGTTCGCCTTTCTCTCAGCTTATGATTATCACAGTCATACCTTAAAGATATACCTCTTATGACGTGCAGCAGTTTCCTTCGGCCATAGAAGATTACAAGAAACATACCCTCCCACTTCTATAGGCAATAGAACAACGACTTGCTGTTTAAGATTATGCACTCATAAAGGAGATATGTGACTAAATTAATCAGAACAAAGCGTTCCAAAGCACTCATTCTCAAAGGTTGTAAAGAGGCTGGCGTCCCCAAACGACGAAGCTGCAAGCCAAGAGATGCTGCAATGAGATAGGGAACCATCGGAAGCCTTCATCAAGCACCATAAACACAACCAAAGCACTCATGTCGATAAACACTTAATAATGGAAAGCCATGGGAAGCCCAATGCTGCTCAGATGATGGGAAAGTAAAACAGTCGCATCATCCCACGTCACCTGGCCCAAATCACTTGTACTGCTAGTGGTGTCGCTGCTGCGCCCGAAAGTTGCATATAGAGGGCGATTCAATGCTTTATCCTCAGGCCGGTTGCAGTAGATGAGAGCTCAGTGATCGGGACTGCCGACTCCAGCCGTGATCGTGATTGGAAAGACAGACCGACGATGGATCATGAACGTTACGCATCAACTCAGCGCTGAGTAATGCAGGTGGCGGACAATGAGCCACGGCTCACTCGACATCGAACAACAGGGGAGTAGGGCCTAACTTCTTAACAGTGATATTTTCCTTCTTTTTTTTCATTCCCCTCATTTGTATTGTTGGTTGACGAGGAGACAAATTAATATATATTCAGTTTATTGACCACCTCCACTTCACTACATACATCGCATCTACACACCACATAACCATAAACTCAACTGCAGACAGTGACCATTAAAAGTAGAAAATATTGTTCCCCCTCCATACTCCCTCGAAAGCTACGGCAGCGATCACGAAATTAGTACGGGCATGTGGGACTGACCTCTATATCGCTATACATTCGACACAATCATATTTGTTACTAGATGAGAACAACTGTATGCAAAAAGCGTTTGTCAGTAAGCAGGATCATTCCCACATACCTGGGACTTCGCCGTTGTTACTGAAGGAAAAATAGAAGCCTTACCTTGCTGTGATGAAGCTGTTCTTGCTTATCTTACTTGACTGTGGAAGCAAAGGAAACTACCGCATTCTACCCAAGAACGGGAAGTTGCGTTTATTAAGATTCTTGAAAGACGCTAAACCTTACTGAAATACTACGCACACTCTGGTCTCTACCATCTGTTAGGCAGCAAACTTTCATGCCTAACCAGCAACCTCAACAAGCATAACTGATTGAGAACACCCACGTCAAGCGCAAATCAGCTCACCATTAGGAGTACCCCTGTGTCTTTTATTAATACTGGACGCAAAATGAATTGACGCAACGCGTCCTTCCCATCTCAGCTACCAAAAAGAAAAACGAACAAAAAAGCAAGGCCTCTACCGCGATGTGCGCAGTATACCGATCACAATCCCCCCAACAATATGAGCGGAGAGAGCCCACCATTGCCTATTTTGAAAATGGGATATTCGGAAAAGCCCTTTAGCGAAGCAGAACGCTACACCCTACTGTTAGTGCAACAACGTACTCATACAGCGAAGCGAACGTTCCATTATTAAAATTTTTTTGTTCGGTGTTAAATATCAAGAAGCAACCGTACGACGCGAACCTTCTGCGAAACGCCTCTCCGGCACACATTACAGGAAATTACAGAAATGAAGGAAAAAACATTCTAAAGTTAACTCAAAACGAATCATACAAGGATATCTCACCGTAACTCAAAAACACAACTGCAGCTTCTTGTGGATGAAGAACCACAGCTTACGCGCAAGAGAAACTAACGATGAAGATAACGCCGAAAAGAGAATGACAATACTGCTTCATAGATGCAGTACACTTTTTTATAGCTCTAAGGCTATGGGTATAAAAGATGGGGAGCTTGTTACCCGACACAGGTGTAAAATACCTTTAAAGCATTGAAATCCTGTTAGAAAAGCATGACGGTCCTTGCGGTACCACTCCCACAAGATTCTTGTATCACGGCGAGCGTCATGAACAGAAGGCGGATATAGGCTTCAGCACTCCATTCAACAAGCTATAAATTTTGCTCATCCTTGAACCTTAAAGTTGATACAATTCACTCTTTAACAAATATCCAACAAAAACAGCACAACAAGCGAAGAGCGCATCAGTAATCAAAGTGTGAACGCAGTTTCTTCTTCTCCGACTTCCTTCTTTTCACTTCCATCCGACGTCGGGCACTTGCATCCAACCTGGAGGAGCTCAAATTACTCGCATGAGTGCATGGGGACGAAGCTCAGTTATACTTGCAACTATCTTACGCCCAGTGCATCCACTTCCCCCCTTCCAATCAACTGGGATCATTGCTTTTGAGCATTCCAATCACAGCGCCCTTAGCATTTAAGAGAAAGATACATCCAAAATAGAAGAAAGAAAGACAACAATAATGTAGTTTTTAAAGTCCCTTTTAATAAAACTTCACGTTATGATGCGAGCTGAGTTGGTCCCTACAACGCATCCAAGAAAGATAGCGATTCTCGAGCCGTACTGATAAGATTACTTCAAAATACAAACCGATTTTCCCAGAAACCTCGAAACTTTACGAGGGCAACGTGGCTGCCGATTCACGACTACTGTTCGTGCACATTAATAAGGCCGACCAATCTAATTTCCGTACTGAACTTTGTTGCAACAGCATATTTTCAAGACCACTTTCCTTTATATGAAAAATTTCTCAGTTCGTCACATAAGAATAAATTTTACTAAAATGACACAAACAAACCTTTTCTTTAATATTTGCAGATCTTCCTCGGACGAAGGTCTTGCTGCAAATTCCAACTCGTCGACGCATTCTTCCAGCATCTGTCGCAGCTTCATGAAGCAGTCATCCAGATTATCGGCCTGAATTGAATTTACGAAAACAGCATGTCGCTTTCCATGACAGCGCTATTGATTCTCCTTATATCATCGCAGAGCCACTAGCTCGGCCCCTCATGAAGTTCTGCCCAATCACTAGTGCCGATTTCTCAATTAATATTCTGCACATAACTGGATGTTATACAATCGGACTGCTTTTTTCTCCATCAAATTAATAAAAAGCTCACATATCACATGGGCCCTCTAAATTACCAGGATCACATTTTCTTACAAGCATCGGAACGTGGATTTGTTATTAGAATCAACATCAACAAGAATCCGCTGCTCATCTCGTGTAAAAGCGCTCTTAACATTACATTTCCCATAACCACAGAGAGGTTTCCTTCATGAGATTCGCACTGCACCGCAAGTGCTTGCAAACACTAACCTGACTTCTTGTCTTTTCCGACTGCACAATTACATCGTCGCCTTCAGAAACAAAACGTGGGAACTTGACGCGAAATTTTGATCGTAGTTCCGTCGATAACCACTCAGCCGCCTTTAGATTGAAGCGAATCTCGCACTTTGAATTCACTGAAAGGGCCTAAATCTGATCACCGAAGTCCCACACCTATGAAATTAAAAGATATGTACTCATACTTCCCATAAGACACTGTCCACAAAATGAAACTGCAAATATAAAGCACTTTAGAAATGTGGCACTGACCCATATTGACGTTCTGCCCACCTGGCCCTCTGCTTCGCATGAATCTCTTCTCCACAGCTCCTGAAAAAAGAGTAATCATTGTACTCCAAATGCGCGTGAATGTTACCGTCAAAAGACGCACAATCATAAGAAAAGACTATTGTTGTCGCTTCACATCTGTAGGAAAGAAAACCATCGTATTGGAAAAACCCAAATTTGGCACTCATCTGTTAAAATATTATATAGAAGACTGACGAAGTAAGCTGACTTAATCTTTTGCTACCAAATTATGCACTTCTATTTTGATATACTTTTTAATGTTCCTTCTGCACCGGTCCCTATAGAAAAACTCAAACATTTTACTGCCATACATTATGTTGCATGAAAGGCCACCATCCTTCAAAGAAAGTATATCACAGCTTTACCTACTGTACTGTATGCGTCTGGCATGCTCTGTTGGCCCGAAACTGCTTTCGTTAAAAATTCTATCTTGTACGCATATCGTTTATGAACCCTTAAGATGATGCCAGCTTGTGAGCTCCAATTATAAAGGGAACACATTTCCATACCCGCCTTATGTTTTGCTTGTTGATTTTGCGTTCTTCTAACAATCACCCACTCTGTGTGATATTCAGCTTCGCATTTCAGCATTCACCTTCTATACTACTCTGTGTGGTGTTCTTATTTTATGTTCATTACAAAATATAGATCACTTTATGATATAAGAGCATGAGAAGATGAAAAAAAAGAAATGAATGTTAGTTTCGCTCCTCTGTTAGTCTTCTATTCGAAAAAAGGGAGCGGAGTGGAAAGGTGGGAGAGAGGGAGAAAAGAACCAGATGGAAGAAAGATACTGAGGATGAAAATCGTCAGAGAAACATATTAGCTAACCTGGCGGAAAAATGCCATCGAAATGTTTCCTCGTCGGGGATGACGCCTGCAAGGTGCTCGTTGAGCACGTGATATTTCGATGCAACTCAACGATCCCCACTACTCGGCTATGAAAGCAAATCATATGCCATTGCGCACGCTAGCACAAGTAGTTCCATTCTCCAACATAAACCTGCTAGTATTTAAACATTCTCGATTCAACACTGTAAATTCATTCAAACAACACGTACCGTTATTTTATTGAAATATGACAGAAAGCACATGTAAATGCAGAGGCAGCGGAAGCTCACATTTCAAGGTGAAATAGAAAGCAAGGTAGCTGAAATGAGAAGCACGAAGTATTCAACATTTAATTTAATCACAGCGGCTTGGAAGAATGCAGTTTTCGAACTAAAAGAAGGCACTTATGATCGTGGGACACCTAAATTTTCAAACTCTCCACTACTATAAAAATTTCCTAGACCTTATGCATAAGTGAAATAATCGGCTATTCTACCACAAACCGAACCTAATGCCAATCGTCCAACACAACTAGAACGTACGAATCACGATCTTTGCTCACACAGAACAATCTTTTTGGGGGGCATCTCTATCGGAAATACGGCTTTTTGACGACTGTCGGTTTCTTTTCTCTTCGAACTTAGCTTCTTGCTCTCTAAGAATCCTCCTTCATGATAAAAGACCTCCAGCAGCACTCTCAGACGGCACTAAATTAATTTCACAGAAAGAGTAATCCCCCTCAACGTTAGGCGAACAAAATAAGCACCACCTCAACTACGCACAGTCGTTCTACGTTTCACTTGTATAACATTTCCTACAGGCGACGCGCTGAAGAGGACAAGGAGGTTCCCAAAATAACTAAACATCTTACCACGGTCATTTCCGGTGAAGAATCAAACGATTTTGAACAGAGCTTGGACCAAATACATATTAACGCTTTTCGCGTGTTGAGTGACATCATCACCGAATATAGAGTACTGAATACAGGCAGCCTTCCTATGAGCTGATTATTTACCATAAAATAGCTGAAACCATCAATGGTTGAAATATTAACGTAAGAAACATGGGACGGCACCTCAAATTTTTTCTTTTTCTAATATGCAGATCATTTCACGCATCACTCTTTTCCTCTCAAATGCGCAGCTGTTAATTCTCCTCTCGATGACAAATTTCTATGAACAACTTGCCCCACTATTCAAGCGTACTATATTCCTTTGTGATTCTATAGCAAATAATTTTTTCCGATACTATGTTGCTGATTTTTCCTCTTTCTCTATGCAAACTTTCGTGGTCGCCTAAGTGGCATCGAATTAAAAATTACAATCATCAACAATGTTGCTTGCGTTGTCTATCACAAACGGTTGTGGCAATTTTATGAGACATTCAGACCCTCACACCACAGAAACGCTATACACAGAAATGAAAAACTGAACGGAAACTAACTGCAGCGAAAATATTTCAATGAGGCGACTAACGAGCATTTTCTGATGATAACGCGCCCACTTTAGGAACGTTCGCGTACCTATTCACAATGGCTGTCACACTGCTGTCTCTCTTTCACATTTTTCTATGCGGTCGCAACTCGACGCTTTGTAGCTTAGCTTTCTCTGGAAAACCGAATATGGCGTGCAAGCTGCACGGTAAATTCCTGTAACATGTCCGTCACAAAACATTCAACTCAAAATGCTTACTAACAATAAGCTGTGCGTTACACAGAGCTTGAACTACCTTGGACATTTCAGTACAGCTTCCTTCAATGCCAATATGGGGACTTTGAGGAAGAAGACGTCGGATAGTCTCTCCACTTTCTCTTATATCAATTATGCGATACACTCGGCAGGTACAGAAGGACGTATACGCACATTACTAAATTAGCACGACTGTCACAATTTATAAACGTATAAAGAATTGCCGTGACGACTGTGGTGGCACTGAAGAGAACAGTTTTATCACCTTTATGAGCACCATTCTTAAGATTTCTTCTGACATGACGCCATCTACGAACCTCAGTAAGCAGCACTATTTTTCATTGTCAAGATTCAGATCGTTGGTGATACTCGACATGACAATTCCCCATTACGCCATCGAATGCTCCCGTCACAGACTTCTTGACGTATTCGGTTAGCATTTAGCCAAGCGCCTGGCTCAATGTGTTGATGACTCCACAAACCTCCTCTCCAATCACCACATTTAGCATTTCATCCATTTCGTCTATCTTTGCTGTCACCAGCTTGTCCATCGGTACATCTGTATGCGCATCAATTTTTCAACCCATCACTACCACAAACTTGTGGAATACGTGGAAGTGGGAGTAGAAAAGGGCATCATTTGGCCTGTGCCAACACACCGACACCTCTTCTAGTATAGAAAAAGGGGCAGGAGTGAATCCGACGGGTTTATGATCCTCTGAATGAATCCTCTGCACCCTAATGTGACTTATGAGGAAGGCAGCATGCACGATATGCTCTATAGATGATATGCTCACCGTTGTCGTCTCCTTCTGAGAAAATAAATCAATGTTTTACTTCCTGCTTGCCATTTTATGGCTGCTGGACACAATCCGATATGCGTACAGCCGCCAAGTCATACCGAGAAGCGTTGTGCCTTGACGAGTGGCGTGGAACGTGCTGCTTTGACAGGGGATTGTAAAAAAAGCATAGTGCATGTGGGTGGTGCTGTTCGAGGAAAATGGTTTCACAAAAGATAACAAAAAACAAATACGCTGAAAGCGAACCGCACACAGAAAAAAAAGACGCAAAATAAGGGAACAGCGTGAGTGGAAGTTGGGTTTTTCCCAGATGGATGATTGGAAATAGTCTCTGCAAGCCAGGTGTCGGTGACAAACATCCTCGAGAAACCAAGCAGCTGAGAAGAAGGGGAATAGAAACATAGGATGAAGCAGTCGTCAGGGATACTTAACGCCTACATTTGCGACAAAAAGCAAAGAAATAGGCCATCTGTCCTTCTGGTGGACATGAATCATGTTGCGCCTGCTTACGACGAATACAACAGAAATACAGCAAGAGCCGCTGAAAATTACAGTGCTCGACGACTAAACCCCATCTAAGCGCTAGTGGAACAGCACAATTTGAGTCGGTCCTAGAACTGCGATACAAGTAGACTTTGCACCTGCACGTTTTAGTTAAGCATTATGAACTTGACTTCTAATTAAATTTTGAGCAGAAATCTTAAGGATCGACTGTAACACATCTACCATTGCTGTTTTTAACGAACTATAAATTACATGGAAGATTAATAAGCTCTCCTACCATCTATCCTTACACGAATTCCAAGTCCTCCTGCACAAAATCCTCACTCCTTCAACGCTTGCAAAAAACGTAGGTATTTAACTGTTTTGCGGAGACCTTCGCATAGGGGTAGGCTGACAGCACGTCAGATATTCTTTGCGAGAAGCAGTTGCAAAGGGCGATAATTCTAAACGCGCTATAATGCACAACTTCATTGTCGACGAGCGCATCGCATCCCTCTGGATCGTTCGTCTGCTCACTTTATTTCGATTCGTAAATTGCCAGCTTTCAGCAATTTCAGAGCTCAGCAGTCACAAAAAGACCACAGCAAGACAACCAATTATGCGACGCAAATTTGTCATTGTTCATTAAAAGTAAAGAAATCATTTTCGCATCAAATGAGCCATTAACAAATGGAGCGCACCGAGTGGAATCGTTGCGCGTTATGCATATAGCATACGCCTCAAATACTGATTCTGCATTTTGCTTCATTTCCAATGTTTATGGTTACTTGCAGATATGTTCAGGTGGAAGTGCCATCCAGAATGATTATTAACTTCCAGACAGAACAAGTGATAAAAGTGTTCATCGTATCTGCAACTAATTTCTCTCACCGTTTGCTCAGAAATCCTTTCTTCGAACGTAACAACAGAATCGCAAATAACGTCTCGGGTGGTGATCCGAGACGAGAATCCGTTTCGAAATTGAAATTCTTTTGTTATGACCAAAACTGAGGTATGATAGATATGTAGTCGCTTAGATAGTTGATATGGAGCGTTTATAAATTCATCCAGCGTCCAGAAAATTTGGATATTTTCTATAGGTCAGACTTCTTATTATATAGACGTAATTTTAATGAGACTTGGACGCAGAAGAAAATAATAAACCGCACTAAGCAATTCAGATTGACTTCACAAGATGTTGTTGAACTCATAAAAGACATACGATGTATGGGTGGGCCGAGA
Organism: Parascaris univalens; assembly: GCA_037576465.1. Taxonomy (NCBI): domain Eukaryota; kingdom Metazoa; phylum Nematoda; class Chromadorea; order Rhabditida; family Ascarididae; genus Parascaris; species Parascaris univalens. Next base: position 70,587,035 of record CM075173.1, on the reverse strand, counting down.
AAGCGTTTCATGAATATGTTAAAGTCGAAAATGTGCGATACAGTGTGCTCCATACGAAATGTCGGCGCGCATGACCACGATAAGGATAGCTGATTAGAGTGCTAATTGCTTGCAGGCTATTTCTCGAAGGTCTTCGCAAAAGACACACCGATGATGTGCTTTTCTTTCCGCCACGCTGCTACGGGCATTTGGGCTTTGACTGTTGGTATATGCTTAGCTCTCCTTCCGTAATAAGCTTTTTCTCATACTTATCCTACCCTATTGCTCAAGCGGTCGCGGGTACAGAGTGGATTATCTTTCCATCGCAGGTCGAAAAATTTTCAATAGATTAACACGGAGAACTTTTAACAATAACATTCCGAAACGCTGTCTTTTGTTGAATTTCCCGTCATACTCCATTTGCTATTTTGCGACGACGCACTCTCCTCGCGCCGTTAGAAACCTTGTTCCCTCCACATGTCTGTTAATAATATTTAATAGTATTCTTAGTGTTTAAACAATTTCTCCTGATAAGCCGGAATCTATGCCCATTGCATGACTCAGCCTACGACTTTCACACTCTTCAGAAGTACGTTGATGCGATCGCCGATTGGCCAAGTTTACGGCAATTCAGTGTTTCTCATGAAAATGTCACGTGGTTCAGACTAACTTCCGACGTGAATTTTTTGAGATGCTAGGTGATGAGGTTTACTCTTCTACAGATGCACTAATGCTGGAAGGTAGTCAAAAATTGCAAAATTTAACAGATATATCGAACATTATCCGATAACTTCCACTATTGACTCGTTTGGGAACGATGTCCACTTGTATGGGCTCCTTATTTGGTCGCGCTAGTGTAATTTTGCAAAAGCATTTAAAAACCGTTCCTCCTATATTAGCATTCGGTGACAGAATGACGTTTATGTGTTATAATCATTAGTCAGCGCACACTAAATGAAATAATAGTCGTTTACCGAGTCACCCTCAAGCACACCGACTGGTGAACGCCCATGCTCAAATATTTATCACTGTAATCCTCTATTAGAATGATCGCTGAAGTTTAATGCCTCCCAATTAACGTCACAGTCAGCTATGTGCCGCCTATCTCATCACAATTCAGCGATTATCGAAGAGACTGCACCGGCCACCAAGTCGTACGCCTGATACGTACAGGAGTGATGTTGAATAAAAAAAGTCGTTTATTACTAGGCTCTATAATACCAAACGCATTCCACGGCCGCCATGTCTTACACTTAGATAGCAACCAAAAATTATAAGTTGAAGGTTAGCGATGAAATGGGAAAAATGACATGCTGAGCTTTAAATGGAGTTTTTGCTTGGTATGTTATTTCCTTCAGCGAATATCCATAGTCAACCACTCAGTCCGATTCGGCAGGCCTGCAAATAGCAGTAATTTTTAAAGAACAGTTGTAAGAGATGATGCATTCGCAAAAGCAATATCTGTCGAGTGAGTAAAAACGGAATTATAAATCCATTTGATCATATCGAGACAAAAGTGGAGGTCGCAGAGATATAAGATCTTCGGAGACGGCTGTGACTGATGGGAGAAACAGATGGTTCACAGGGCGATGACCGTTACATTACTCAAAAAGCAAGGAGCGGTTGACATTGACAGGGTGAAAGGGTAAGTCTGATGAGAAAACTTACGTTGACGACAACGAAGAGGTCGCTGACGTTGGCGAAGGGCTGACATTTTTGCATATTTCGTCACTTATCTGCAAATTTTTCTTCGAAATACTGTTTTTGAGAGCGATAGCAAATATGTCTATGCCTTTTTACGATAGCGCTAATTCAATTCATTTCAGGGAAAGCAGAACGAAAATATTGGAGCTGCACTGGAAACTAATAATCCGACGGAACTCTTCTCCCTCACACCGCCCGATCTTCTTGCACATGTGCATCTCAGATGCTTTTAGCGCTTCAAGTCAACTAGGTATACTTCCTTCATCATTCCTTATGCCCGTGTTATAAGGACGATTATTTCCTTCTTTTTTTAAATATTGGACCATATTTGTACTTTACTGACCTCTCGCACTGATATTCAATCAGGCAGGAGATTTTTTGCAACGCAATCCTAGTTTCTCGGTTCCATCCTCCGCCTACACTGACTTCGCGCTTTCACCTCCCTTGCATAACGAAATTTCTCGTTAGATGATATACTGTCGGAATATAATTTTAAGTCACAGGATCATGCGCTTCTCGGGCAGTCATCGGTCGGCTCATGGACGATGGCTTTCGTCTCTCACTATAGAACAGTGAAAGTATACCAAACAAGTGAACTGGAAAAGCTCTGGCGGATAAATTTAGCTGGTTGTATGCTGTTTGATGTTGCAATGTTTAAAGTGCTCGTCTGAATCCATGATTGGGATACTTCGTGATCAGAGGCGAAAGCTATAATGGAAACGACAAGCTATAAGATCATTTAATTTAACCGGGTGAATTCTGCTGTTTATCGCTGCTTACAGTTATGATTATTTTTCAAGACTCCACTGTATCCACTTTCGAATGACTGGTTCAATTTACTAAGGCGAGAAGCCTCTTGCTGAATTCAACTACTTTGGTGTAAAATGTGTGTAAGTTCTGGCATTATAAATGCATATGGCTTCTTTTCGTTCTGATAAATTAGACGGCCTACGAGAAGGAATCGATAATGCACTTGCAACTACCGAATCCCATGAATGTTCTGATGCGAAACTAGCCGACAGAGGGCATACACACCAGATGAACATAAGAAGGGAGGCCTCGTCGTGAAAAGCATCTTAAATGCAAATATGCACTGCACGTGAACATGCTGCGGCATAATGCTCGGTCACTTGATCTTGGGATCAAGTGCTCATCACATTAAAAATAAATCTCCGACGTAAGCTCTTTTTGTGACCTTGATTTGCTTTCTGTGAGACGCTGCATATATCGCTGGAAGTAACCAGGTGTCACTTCATTCTAATCTTCGTAAGTAACTCACAATCGTTTATAACATTGAAGTTTTAGTTTCACCACGCATTAGCAGAGATTAATTGCTGTTTACGATTGGGACTATATTCCCATTCGGCAACCTTGTCGCGTTTAACGCAGTCAAGTGCGACTTCCGTTCGAGATGGTATCAGTGGGGAATGGAACTAGCTACTCTAACCAAAGAATCTGTAGCTTTTCTGCATGCCGGTAATAATCTGCGAAAATTGGAAGGACAAACTTCTTTTAGCATGTGAGCAAACAGGGTCGAAGGCCTCGCTAATGATAAGCTTTCTTGATGACATCTTGTAGCTCCCCGGCTGTCATCCATTTAAATATAGAAGGCTATATAAGGTGAAATAATGAAGCTTCCCGGGATATGCAGTTTCCGCGGTAAAAGCATAACCCACAAACATCAAAATAACAACCATACAAGGAAGGCAGTAACGTGCAATTTTGCCAAAGAATATAATAAATCAGCCGTAACGTCACGAACGGGATTGGAAAGAAGTCAACTTAAGCCGAGAAAGGCATTCTGAAAACTAAGCTTTCCGCAGAGGAAAGCAAACCGCCCTCAGTATCGTCGCAACGACGTATTGCTTGGAGGTTCCATTCTCGCATTTCGTTATCTGCGTTCCAACAAAACGCATAGATCGCTAATGGAAATCTCCTTCTGTGAATTTTTCAAAAAGGCCACAAGCAACCCAAGAAAAAATCCCACGTGGCGTGTTGCTTGGCAATATGATCAAACCCTTCCTTCTACCGTGCAGCGGCGTGTGAGCGGTTTAGCAACGGTACTAAGCTCGCATCACTCAGGTAAAAGTCCGCTTCCGAAACTTCGATAACATGCGGCTGCAAAATTCGTTATACATTTCGATTGAATATATGAGGGGATACATTTAGTGTTGAATATCTCGAGGAGATACACGAGCTTTTGTCATCAGATTTATGACTAGGAACGAATAAGATAAGTCCCCGAGGAACTGCATACTGATATTTTGCTTGTTAGGAGGCGGTCTGGAGTGAACAGGAAAAGAAATGGAAAAAATTGTAATAAATGAAGAACCTGATCAGCCAGATCGTCAGTGTATTCGGCGACTTTGATCAAGTTATTGCTATGCTTTCGAAGTACCGTCTCGTTATAGTTATTCCCGATGGCGACGATCACGAATTTCCTACCTGGTTCTGTCAGTTCATTGATCGCTTCATCCACAGACGAAGCATCACTGACTACGCTAAAACCGTCCAATTAGCACACGCCAAAAACGACAAAAACGTTTTCTTGACGTTGCCACGAAATAGCTGAACAAAGATTACGCCTGGAATCCCGTTGGATGTTTTATTCGAAGAATTTGTAAGTACCACTAATCATGCCGAAAAAAATTTCCTGAAGATCAAAAAGTAAACAACTGTTTTCGCACCGCCATATATGGGACAAAAGATCCCACTGAGCCTCTCATAGGCCCTCGCCACTGGGATTGCTTAGAATTGCCTATTTTACTGTTTGCCTGTGAGCCGTATTATTGAAGATGTTGTATCCGAACGTTTGTTAGTGAACACGAGTAACGGCGTCCGTATTTTCAAGTGCAGATCCATGTTGCCGCTCGAAATCTCTACCATGCAACCGTTTGGGTGTTTCTACCGTTTTGGGTGTTTCGCTCATCTACGCTTACTTCGCAGACTTACGGAACGCCAACTTCGTATCACCAGCAATTCAATGCAATAAGTGTAATCATCTAGCTCCCTCTGTCATACCTATTCGCCGTTTTGGTTAGCTTCAATAGCAAATATATGTACTGCAGAAGATGATCCTCACATAATGCGGACTTCAAATTAGCTTAGTGATGCGTGTTTCCTCCGCCTCTTTAGCTGCACGCTAGGATTCACGTTCGCAGTCATGTTCAATTGTGGCTGCTTCTTGAAAGTTCTTGCCGTTGCAAATGCTCACTTCTCAATATTGGATTTTTCATGCCCTTTCTTTTCTCTCGAATTTATCATTAAATCGTCATGTGTACTACTTGTCTTGAGTGTAGGTTCGCAGTTCAGTTTGGTAACGATGCAACAAAGTGATCACTATTCACGAACAAATCACCAGCCTTCAGCCACAATTCTAAAATATTCATCGGCAAACAGCCAGAATCGACACAGACCCTTCGAACGGCACTTAACGTGCATGATGAACGACAGCAACGAACACTGGAAGCTCTGTCAGAATCGGTGGTTCAACAGCAGCAATCGCTGGTAGAGTGGGTGGAGTATATATTTGCCGCTATCAGACCAGACTCAATGCACGTCCTGGATAGCTCCTCACAGAGCCATAACCAAAGTGGCTGCCTCAATTCGTCTACCGTCCAAATAGCAACAGCACGCTCAATCGGTACGGCGGCGTTGTTTCAAAACATGGCTCCGTGCTAAGAGGCGCTGTGGCAGCACACTTAATCATTTCGAAGTAGCGATATGTCTCAACTTATAGACCACATTCTGGCGCAAAGAGCTTTGGCCATCTTCTTAGAAGACATCTCCAGACGCTGGCGGAAGAATTCAGATGCTGCATAATGACGTTTGCTTGAGGCCACGAACATCCAATCAGCCAGCGCAAAGGCGATTACTTCAGTGACTATACCCGGATGGCCAATCGGCATCACAAGATGGCGGAATTCAACAATGTCACCTTCAAAGAGAAGTGACTAAAGCAGGGGAATGAAGCGTGCTCGAAGTGTATCTGTGAGACGAATGAAGTAGATGTGACAAGAACACTGCATAATAGCAAGAAACAGTCACTGCCCAAGCCAAATTGGACACTCGCTGCACCACTAGTGTCCTAAATAATCCCCTTCACATATACGCTTCTCAGTGGCTTCATTAGAGCAGTTGGAGCAAAAGAGTGAACTACCGTTACAATGATGCAATTTCGTCTGAGAAACGGAACGAGCTCATGAAATTTTACAGTGGTGCCCCCTTTTGACAATCATATGTTTTGATATGCGTGTGATCACTTTTTGTTTCCTTATTCAACAATGAAGGCTTCGCAGCCACTTCTTTTCAGTGGCAATTATTTCTGATGATTTCACACTGAGATGCTCGGAGGTGCTTGTCAAATGCAACACGACAATGATTAAAAAATGATTTTGTAAGAGTATCTCTTGATCAGATAACCGATCCTGCTGTTGAAAAAGGTCCCCTTACCTGTGGCTCCCCTCCCTCTTTCCTCGTTTCCTCATCCCGGTCGTCTTTCAGACTCGTTATTTCGGTCATCGTTCGCGATTAACTAATACTCACTGTGTTCAGGATGTTTGTTTTCTCAAGAAAATTCATAGCATAAATGGAAAAATTCGTGACTGTCAAGGAGTCTTCAGTGATTTCTAGCCTCGCAAATCACATGAGAATATCAATTTGCAATATCTGCGTTTGTCATCATAGGATATATGTTGTGTGGGAGACTGACGCCTCTGATAATGAGGTGTAATTTTTTGAACTGAGATGTTGAACTGAGCAGAGGTAGAAGCCGTATTCTATACTTTTGTAAGTGCATCTGATGTATGAGTGTAGACTACCCACCTTGTGTAAGTGAATGCTATAGTGACTATGACGGAGTCCGGTCGTGGAGACGCTTCCGTTTTTATTATGGACGATGCGGTTGTAACTGACCTGCAAAATACTTTAGAAATTGTTCCATTAACGAGATACTCCAAACAGAAGACCTTGAAAATGAAAGTGCACAATCTATGAACACTACAATTTGAGCAATCTTTACTACTCAAAAGACTGATCCAACTTTTCATCTTAGCCCGTCAGTAAGAAAAGAAAAGAACTGTTCAAGTTTCAGTTTTTTCAGCCACAATACTGAAATAAAACGTATCACTCTCATTATTTCGTAGGATAGAGCGGAAAAGTGAAAAGAAAAAACTGTTCAGTGGTCGGCGTTTGTATCGAAAAGTTATTGGCAGCACGCTTCTAAAGGCATTAAAATATCCTCTCGAGAAATAACAGCCGAGAATAAGTACACTACACACGTTTTGAGATGAGAAACCGCTCGACATATCTCATGAGAATTTCCTAATTGCAGTCTTTCATATGCTCAGAACATGCGCATTCACTTGCTTCATGCGGATCGTCGCATGTCGCAATATCCTATCCTTGATCGACCCTCTCAACCTCCTGAATGAGAGATTTCGTCGATTACTACTAAATGTGCTACTTTTTTCAATCGGTATGCTAAAAAAGTTCATGACATACATCGTGAAATCGGCATCATCGAAGAGATTCTTTATCTTCATCTTTGTGAGATCGGCGAAAACATCTGCGTTATTAGGATAATTGAAGTTAGTTTTGAAAGAGGTGCGCTTCATTTTGCCATAGCCGAACAACACCACCTCTGTTTCATTAGGACCAATCGTCCATTGTGGAACGAGCTTGTCTCGTATGAACAGAACCTCCTGAAGCACACTTCTGCAATCGTCAAATTCTGACATGGCTAAAATGGCGAACGTGCTCACGACGTATCAAGAGATACGCTGGATTGCCTGAGCTTTAACGCAAAGAAGATCGTCATTAACACAAGTGGGATTCCTTGACTACCAGTCCTTTTTTCACTCATCTCTCTATAACTTCCGAAAAATCTTTGTAAGCGATGATTTTGGCCGAAATTCGCAGCAGGAATAAGAATTTTAGGTTAGGGATGATGTCGAAGATCGATATTGGCAACGTCGAATTTATATGTTAGAAATGACGTTTTAAGATATAACTCATATAAAAATTGGCCAAAGGCTGAAAGTTTGCATCTGATTATACTACTTACTTATACCTCCAGACTTTAGTGACCTCTAAAAAGTTTATTTTTCCAGTATTTGGCGAGTACAATGGACTTTCTTCTTATTCAGCCTATATCTGGATGAGCATTTCCGAGGAAGCAGAAATTTTTGATTTATCAGAACAAATGAGGAAGGATAATGGGACGCATGCAAAAAAAAAGAGGCAGAAAGATAGCTATTGTGCTCGTGGTAACTGTTCTATTGTACGAATATCTGATAATTTTGGAGGCATTTGTGGTGTGAGATAACAGTTTAGCTTGGCAGATCATCAACTCCGCAGAGTGGTGATCAAAGCGGCTTATTGGTAAACTCTCTGACTCGTATTATTCAGCAGGAACTTTTGGACTATTACAAAAATTTTTAAGGTATCCTCGTTCTATAACATTCAAGCCTCCAGGACACCTACGGTATGAGGCTGCAGAGTATGAATTTTTTGCTCACCGGCATTATTTCTATTTCCCATTGAAATGTCGAGAACTTTTTTGAACAGAGGAAGGCTTCATTAGTACCACAAAGATTTTTCCTTGGCATGAAGCTAAGTGCAGAAACAATAGCAACGGACAAAACAATTATAAATACCCATTCTCCAAAATGGGGACACTTCTGCAGATTTGAAAACGTCGAAAAGAGAGCACACTTATGGGTTCCACAGTCATCTTATTACATTTACTGAATCTATTTCCCGAAGAAGGTTTTCTCCAAACACATAAAAGCTGTCCGTCACTCTTTCATCTAGAAAGGATTTGCGTCAGTTATTGAAATGCTGTTTCGTGTAGTGTCAGTTGGCGGAGTCAATGAAAATTCGCTTCAATCATTCTCCGGAACATGAAATTCACCCCTGACGGAAGGTATTTAATATTCGATGCAATCTTCTGCATGAATGAATTCTTTCAGCGAACAAAAGCAAACCTCATAGTATTCGTTGTAGCCGACCGCAAACGACTGATCAATAGCAATGATGAGGTCAGCCTGACACGATAGGTGCCCAAACGTTGTTGCCACGGTCGTCGTTGGCCTAAAATTGCGAAGGTTCTTTCATATTTTCGAACGAGTTTTTCTAACACAAAATACATAAAATATAATCACTCACACTGATGGCCTTGGCGAGTTCGTCGGATAATAAAACGGAGGTGGAGGACCAATATCACATATTGCTTTATTGATCTAAAAAAAAACTTAAGAATGCGCGAAACGAATAGGTCTAATTGATAATCTTCAAAAAGTATCAAAATATACTGAACTGAGCGGAATTCACTAACTATCCACCAGCTGAGAACAGTAATAATGCATTTGTTGATGTCACTGAAATAATAGTGAGATGATCATCCAATAACTTAATTACTCTTATGTTTTCGTATGTAACTTTATACATTTGTGCATGTGAGTTTCCGGTATAAAAATCTCATATATGAGCCGAATATGAAATCGTATCATTATGTAGACGAATCAAAGATACCTTCTGATTTTCGGCGCATGTGAATTTCTCTCGATCAGATCATATCACATACTTTGATAGGAAACACAGAATCTACTCAAGGTTATTTTCACGCACTCAATGCTCATTATTTCAGGAACTGTGGGCTGCGGATAACATTCTCACATACGAACTTATTTCAGCTTATTGCAATTAGATTGCTTTTCTCTCTTTCTTCGTTTTGTGTTGTGAAACTGACTCCCCACTATGTCTCATTATGGGAATTCTCTGAAGTTTTCCGTGTTTGTCAATTTCTCATAAATTTTTTCGACTTCGAGAGCTCGTCAACAAATCATATGTTGACTGGGCAACCAGGCAACTCAACAGCGACTACGCACGATGCAGGTATTTATTTTAGCAGCTTTTCAAGAAAAACGTGATAACCGCTGTGTTTGTATCAAGAGGGTTCTTGAAGGAATTCTATGAAGGATAAACGCGGAGCTCAAAAGCCGTTCGTTCTCTCCGTTCAGCACGCGGAATGTCCTAATTTCATCTTCACCAGCTCAATATCAAGATTCTAATGGGAGTGTTTAAAGGTGATTTCACATGTTTGTTTAAAGCAGATTCTGCGACAACCGGAGGATCTTATTAGACATTTTTCAATGTGAAAATGCAATCAGTAAAGCAACCTGCTCAGCGACGGTGTCGTCGAGAATGTCTGCGCGAACAATAAAAACATTTAAAACATTCAGCATTTCCAGATCCGGCAATGGTCCCACGCCAACTAGCACCACCTTGTAATTCTTCGATTGCGCAGTTTTGATAAACGATTCACTTAGCTTCACTTCATATTCTGATCTGCAATTCTCAAGCGACGGCATACCTAGCCGAAATTTCACTGAAAAGAAAAGTATTTCTGTGCAACCCGGCAGATACATTCCGTTGCAAACGTGGCATGTTCAAAATGGAATCAGAAATGTTAAAATTGTTCCACGCTTTCGAAAGTTTTACTGAAAATGCACGGTCATGCAAAACCATTGCACAATGAATGTCCAGAGCGGTTTTCTCATCGGAAGTCTAGTAGAGGTGCAAGGGAATGCAACTCGCAAGACCTAAGGTCTCCGACTGAGATACAGCTCGAAGCCGAGCAAGCGGAGTGGACAGTAAAGCTGGATTTTTTCGCTTCGAAGCGACCGTTCCTTCTGTGAAACGTAAAACTTTCCAGAATTCTCAAAAGCCATTTCAGGAGAGCAACAACTGTGATGACTTGTCGCAAAGTTTTCCATCTTGTAGAGATCGTCCGGAATAGATCAAGAAGGTTTTAAATTTACTGCTGAAAAACAAAAAATCTGTATCTAAAAAAGGTAGGGCGGTGGACGAGAAGATTGAATAACCATATACCGCATTACTGTTTGTGAAAAGAAGGCGAAAAATACGTACATGAAGTGAAAGAAGACAACTATGCTATAGTTCACATTTTGTCGTCTGTTCGCATCGTCAAACGAAGCGTACATCAGTGCGCTGAAACGACGCGACGATAAAATTCGGAGTTTGAAAATGTCGCAGACGACCAGACGATCAACATACATCAAAGTTAAACACAGTTGGTGTCGTCACTGTCGAGGAGCACGAGGGAGTTTATGATCCCCTACTACATGAGGAACAGTGTGCTGACTAGCCTCCTGACGCACAAGTGTGGTCTCAACGATGAGGTGGGCAGATTGCAGGGGCTTATTGTGATGCAGCGAGTGGTGACGCTGGCCGAAAAAGTGTGTTGATGCTATAAAGTAATGATCCTGGATTACGCAGCAACCCAGACTCCCTCAAAATTGTTCTAAGCACACGCATTGCGAATTGAACGAAAATAAAAGGGAAAACGAGTGCTTGTGCTTGAAGGCATGCTTTTAGAGAGTTTAGATGCAAAACTCAGCAACGCATTTTAAAACAAATACTATGTTCAGCTCAAATGTCCGCGGCTGGACACGCACCGGAACCCTACACTGGAATTTAATGCTCGTGGAATGCAAAGACGGTTTGATTCCAGATTCTGAAAAGGTTGAGGTATGTTGCACTCGGAAAATGATATGGCGTAAGTGCACCAAAATTTCTTACAGTGCTGTACTCACTGCACTAATCAAGAATGGAACTACAACGTCATGTACTTGCTGACCCGATTTGGTGAGGAGCTGGTGAAGTGAAATGAAGGTAAGAAAAGTATTGTAGGTAAGAAAAGTTTTTGGTGTATCGTCGCCATAGCTTGGAAGTTTTTAATCGATGATTATTCGAAGAGAGAGCTCTCGTCATACTCACCATCAACTCATCGTCTCTTTATTCGACAGTAATAATTGCCTATCGTTGCTAATAGGTTGTGAATTTCACACTAACAGCACTTTTGGGTCTATGCTTGAATGACTGTAGCGACTGCAGCTACCTTAAGAGTTCCACAATGAACAGGAATACAGCGGACAACTGAAACAAACGCACGTTGAGAGCGATTCCCCATCCAGTAATTTCGAAGTCGACAATGAATCGATGTCGTTGTAGAAATCTTCGTTGCTTGCATACTTGTAGGCACTAGGACTGAAACCCCTCTTCAGGTACTCGTCGTATGCAGCGATTTCAACTTCAGTGGTAAGTGGGTTAATAGACCAATTAGAAGCTAGCCGATGGTGGATAAACTCCAGCTGCTGAAATATTTTCAACCTTGCTTCTTCTAATATATTGCTCTGCTGAAAAACGATTGGACGAACAGATCACAAGAGATTCACATAAAGTGCGGTCTTCGTTCCACTCGCAACTGTCATGCAACTTCCACCTGATTTTGTTTGCATAACAACAGATGCTTAGCTTCATTGAGAAGCACGAGTACATCTGGTACTCAAAAGTTGTTGCATGAAGAATAGCCTCCTTGAAAATATTTCAGCTAACGCGGAATGCTCAAATGTAAGAAACCAAAAGGATGACAAAATCGGAACACCACTAGACAGTGTTAACTCGAGGTGAAATCTGAAACACACTGAACTGCACGAAAGCATAGGCGCAGAAACGTAAAGCCCACTCAGTAAGCGTCAAAGGCGTAACCTCTTGGAAGCTGTTCCATTCGGCTTCTAGAGACGCACCAACATAGAGTGATATGTCGACTTTGTATGGCACACCATTCGAAGTACACATCGGACCTTGCGGCTGTTCAGAAGTGGACGATTCTGCGATCACAGAAGTTGTTGGTGTGCTAGAACGGGAATTTGTTGCAACGGTCACACTCAATGTTTAGAAAAACCTCTTCAGGCAAATATGCAGCAAGCAGCAGACAGATACGGTAAGCCAAACAACTGAATGCTTGCTTGCACTCGAAAGCGTTCAAAGTCAGTCGCTGCAATGAAATTTCGTATGCAAGTATAAGGAATTAAGAAAATTTAAGAGGACTTCTCAAAAATGAACGCAGCATAAAGCTTGGGAAAACACGTATGATCAATGCAAAAGGCTCAAGATCGATTAAAAAACTCACGTAGATGGTGTCGAAAGCGTGGATGATGGTGGCGGAGGGCTCACATCTTTGCATAATTCCTCACTTATCTGCAAAATTTGAGGCGTCAAACTTTCGCCGCTAAAACTGGCGTAATGCTTCGCATAGGTGAAGGAGGTTGGCCAAACGCAAGCCCGTGGCAACGCTTCCGGACCTTTGCTAAGTTTTTAGAATGCGAAAAGAGTCGTAGTTTTCCAATAAATTGTTTCCCATAATCCCTACCTATGAGACGTATGGAAGCCTTTCAAGAGTGCATGAAAATTTGTCACAGATACTCACGAAATTCACAAGCGAATTTTTTTTCGCACGAGTATCTCAAGGTGCGATGACAAATATGGTTGCTTTTTTTTGAAAAGCGTTGAGCCTGACTTCTTTAAAGGAAAAGAATGCAAATATCAGAGCTGGCATCCGGAATCTAGGAAGATTTCGACTGACCTGCCTGCACCAACCCTCCTTCGGTGCATGTCGCTTTAAACCGCCTTCCAGCTAGAAGTGGACAAATTACATTCCTTCCTTCAATTCTTAGACGCCTCCCAAAGAGAGTTATTAATTCCTTGTTCTTCTTCATATCGAGTCTCCATGCACTTGCTGAATCTTCTTGCATCGGTGATCACACCGTCGTGCAGTTCGTGCAAGCGATGAGATTTCTTTATATCGAGGCTCTCTCGTTAACAAGCATATACCACGTTCACGATGTGCAGTTAGTCTGGGCCATGTCACCCACGTATGACCCCTGTTCCGTGATTTCTACTCCTGTTCTCGAACAAACCGCGAATGGTGAGGAAAAGATGAAACTTTGCTCTCGAGTTACTGGCTTCCTCCAAGGAGACAAGACAATGAGAAATGCACTGAATCGGATGGCTAACAGGTTTTGGCTAACATATTTTGTTGTCCACGCGCTCTTGAGCTTTAAAGCTGAAAATGCTCTCTTGCGTCAATCAGTGAAATGCTCCGCAATTGGGAATGAAAACGGTGACGGAAGGGACAGGCTTCTCCAATAATTCACCCAGTTCCTCCAGACATTTCAGTCTGGCACTCATTACAGTCATATTTGTTCTTCGAAACAGCATTACTTCAACTCTCAAATGGAAGAAGCTTGTCGCCGCATCTAATTCTGCAATGTTTTTGAATAGCTGGTGCAAAATACGACAATTTCGGCATATTATGTGTCCATGACTGAGTTAGTATTGACTAATAAACGCCAGGAAGTAAATATGGAAAGGAATCCTTGTTGCAGCTTATAAGTACAGAATCCGGCCGGTTTCCCCAATTTTGAAATACCAGACAGACAATACGCACACACAGACTGCGCACAGGCAACAACATTGCCATAACGCGCAGATGCACGTTCGTGAACAAGCTGCAGCATAATGCTTAATCATCTGTTGCACCGTATAAAAGCGAAAGATTATGATCATTATTTCACAACCTTCACTCCACATAGCGCCGCCCGTTGCATAATAAAAGATCCCCCTAACAACTGTTTCAGGCCGCGGCATATCACGATATATTAAACAGCTTTTCACCAAATTTTTTTTCCTTCTCATTCCGGAATCTATTTATATATCGAATGCTTTCTGCGGCGTACTGCTGAGTGGTATCGAATTCGGCTCGGTGTGCAACTTCGTGATACCATCCGCAATCATTTGGGACCATGCTATTGAACTCTTTGTAATCATATCGAACGAAAAGAGATGCTATATCGTGATAAGCTTCCAGTGTCGCACGTTATCCGGACACTATAATCCTTCCTCCATCTCATAATTTCGCCGCTTACTTCTATCTAATACCGTCTACGCGGTCCTCGTGAAGTGGAGAAGTGGTCCTGGTGTGCGGAGATGCGTACAGAATTTTGCACGTGATATCTATTGCTCACAGGGTAATGCGTCACATGCTCTGCTATAAGCATTGCACAAACAAAATATGAAAACAAGAGAGCAACAATCGTATACATCGTGGAAATGGACTGACAGCTCATCAGCTGTCAAGAAGACAACACGGCAGCAATATGAGTACGTACCGGCTATTAGGAATTAGCAGGAGGCAACGAAACGCAACGTATATGAGCGTGGTCCACCTCAGGGACGGAGGCAAATTTCGCACGTTGACCTATTCGCGGTCTAGTTTTCATCATCTCACGTAAATCGCTTTCCTATCCGCAAGTCTACATCATTTGTTGACCAGCCAGTCACAAATGATCATATATTTACTGCTCTCTCTTCCCGAGATTGACGTTTATACAAGCAGTATCCGCTTGATATGCTCTGTGCAGAACGCTGGAACAGCGAACAAAGCAATTTCATTCCTCGACTGGTGTCCATTTGCAACAATCGCATCCAAGTGGTCACGGGCCTAAGAGAATACATCTAAAACAAGAGGACTGCAAAGTCTGTAGAATTCATTAATCCACCACAGAGCATATCAAGACTGTGCAACCCTAATGTAATCTGTGAATAATTTGATGCATATGTCCCATTTTCAGATATATTACTACAGATTTTTTCGAACAGTCAGGAGGTCCTCCTCGATGTTTTCCTTGTAAAGAAGTACTTCGAAGTGTTGAACAGAAGGAACCAAAAGAAACCAAAACATTCAAAGAACCTGATCGGCCAAAGCGTCAGTGTACTCGGTAGCCTTGATCAGGTTACTGCTGAACTCTCGAAGTACCGTCTCGTTGTAATTGTTCCCGATAGCGACGATCACGAATTTCCTACCCGGCTCCTTCAGAAATGGGAGTTGTGCATAGGCGAGCCAAGCATCAGGAAGTGCGCTGAAATTGGTTTCAAAGAGCAAAATCAAGGACAGCGGTTGCGTTTTCATGCTGACATAGTAAAACACTGGGCGAGAGGTTAATAAGTGTCGCCGGACGTGCTAATAAAATTAATTATAACTACCTGCGAGGTAAGAAAGGCTCATAAGACAGCAATAAGTATACAAATGATTGCATTATGCCATGTACTAGAAAAACGGGCACCTTGAAGTCTTCCACAGATACTTAATATCAGTACTGCCCGCTGCCGCCTACTTTTATGGATCAAATGCGTGTTGGGTTCCTATAGATGTTCTATTCTGTCTCTAATCAGCAAATGGGTATAAACGAGGTATGTGTTTCTAAATGCGGATAAGTGTTCCCCATACAATGACTATCTTGAGATTATTCTTTGTTCCGCAATATTCCACCTTATGGTGAAGAATCAGCTACTTGCCCTGTGATGCACCTTATCTATTTTTGAGTTGCTTCATTGTCGGCATTGTAACGCAAGTTTCGCGCCCACGGACCGTTAGGTAACATTCGACAAGGGCATGGTGGGTAGGTCGTCACTGCGAGAATTCCGACAGATAAAAAATGTTCCGAGGAAAGAAATGAGCGGAATGCATCAAAAGTACTCTTAAAAAACCACTTCATTCATCCGTTTCCCCTCTGTTTTCCTCGGCGCGCACTTTGTGAAGATAAAATTCTCGTTCACCCTATCTTCATGAGCATTATTCGTCATCTGTGCGGCTATCGTTTTGTCCATCCGTTCTTTCAGAACACTCAAAAACCCACCTCTTAATGCAATGGAAAACGCTGTCGTCATCACTGTCGAATGAACCTATCCCATAGGCAACGTACTGCACTCACGGTAGGCTGTACAACCTGCGCATTTATCGCGGTTGTTTCACTTTCTATTGCTCCTGTAATGTCGCTCCAGTGTTCCACGTCCAGTGACATCTGAGGTCCACAGAATGGCATTGCAAAAGTGCAGGAAACACAAAAAGTATGTACCTTGTGTAGGTAAACGCTAGAGTGACGAAGACTGAGTTCGGTCGAACCTTTGTTAACATATTCGCTGCCACTGAAATTGCCCTAAAAAATGCTTACAACAATACAAACATTCAGGGTATAATAGTGAAAGTGTTTTCCAAAAGTGAACGTCTTCAAACTCAAACAGAGCACCTACTTTAAGTAGCCTTCGAGTGCGCAATATGGGAGCGGATGCATATGGTTTTCTGTTGACGAGGTAATGTTAATAGTTTAATATGTGCTTCCTGCTTATAACAACAAACACCGTGCAACGACTTACATGCCGAAATCTGGATTATTGAAAAGCTCCTCTTCTTTGATTTTCGTGAGGTCGGTAAAAACTTCGCCGTTGTTGGGATAAGTGAAGTCATTTCTGTACCACGAAAAATCTTTCCTTCCGTAGCCGAACGGCAGAACCTGTGTTTCATTGATGCTGATCGTCCAGTGAGGAACGACCTTGTCCCTCACGAACAGCACCTCCTGAAGTTCACCATTTTAGCGTTTCCTTCAAGTGCTTTTGCCGTATGGCTTGCCAACGTCTTTACCTTCACTTCAGCTATGTTATGTGGTGGAAGAGCGAGAGTATTTGAAAGTTCTAATGCATAAAAAAATGTTAGCGTAACTAATAGATCCGCTCTACTCCCTTCCTCCCCTTTCGAACACACGCGAAAATGTCAGTACTCATCGCTCCGTTATATTCGCGCATGTTCGCCCCTTTTGTGACCACTTATATTATGTTATTTTTCTGTGTTTTTTGCAAATTTCGATTAAAAGAAAGTCGCGAAATTTGAATAAAATTTCTTTCCCACCTGCGACGCAAGCTCTTCTTTCTCAGAGACCGAAATGTTCCCTCTCTTTCAACAATAGACACAGAGCTCTTGCAAGCGTATCTAAAGTAGCAAGAAGCATACCTCGTCAAATTCCTCATATCTGAGAACATGCGACTTCTCCATAGCAATGACGATGTCAGCTTGACATGGAAGGTGACCGAAATTCGTCGCTAATGTCGTCGTCGCTCTAAAATTCTTTATTTCGTTGTCTGCATTTCTAGACATGTGTTAATTTTGAAGAGATATCTAGAACACTTGCAGAAGATGTTCAAAAGTATCATGAAGCAATAAAGATGCTTACAGCGTCGGTCTCGACCAGTCTGACGGATACTGAAAAGTGGGAGGAGATGCAGTGGCACATATTGCTGTATTGATCTGCAAAACAAGATTTTTATCCATGAAGTATTTGAAATTGATGAAGTTGTGTCAACGTCGTTTGGAGCATAAGAAACACCCTTTCTGAAGAAGGATTCCTGCTTGTGGCAAAAAAAGAGTGCCAAAAGCAAATTCAAAGAATCGAAGCTAAGCTCAACAGAGCAAAAAGCAATTGGGATAATTTGCGCGATTTCGTGTCTTCAACTTCCTGTAAAGATAGGTTAATGCTCGAGAAACGCTTCATTATGGTAGGCCAGTCGGCAAATGCCAAGAACTCGATATAGTTTATTAACGCTTTAATCACCGAAGACTAAACTTGCGTTAAAGCTAGCGCAAAAGTCGGCATACCATATGTCACGACTACATAAGAACGCAAAGAAATCAACGAGTTTGGTCCGACCACAAATGTAGCTCGTAAAGGTATCAAAGCACGACTGCAAATCCAACTGATAAGCAAAAGAGCGGCAAGCACTAAATCCCCGCAGACATCAATCGTGCCAACCAGCTGGGCATATGATGTCATCATCTCAAGTGTTCCGCGGCTCAGGCCTGTTGCAAACGGAGGCTCAGTGGACGTGATCGTCGGCTTCAGCGCCGCTTGAGAATCGGTCAGTGCCATGAACGATGGGCATGGGTCGACAGTGGATTGGGAGCTTGGAACTTCAGGTCAGGTGCGGGTGAGGCACGCAGTAAATGACTATCAGTAGTGCAGCTGATGTCGAATAACACTAACACAGCCCTCATTTCCAAAAAGAATTTGTTTCGTTTTCGTCACTTTTACTGTTTTGTTCGCAAATCTTCGGGAGAGGGGTGGAGGAAGGGGGAGAGGGAAGGAGGGCACACTAGGCTTTACACGTTGACCTCCGTACCAGGAGGTGAGTACACCACATTTCAGAATGATCATATTGGAACTTGTTGTGCTGATCGAATGGGAATCTGACGTATGCGGTAGGGAACCTATGTGTTCGAAGATCGAAAAAAGCACCTTGCTGTCGACAGGGCTCCAAAAATCCTCTGTTGACCTCAGCTTATGAGAATGAAATCTACACACTTATGAGCTTATGAGAATATCTTCATGAAGCACATACTGATTGTCTTATTTCCTCACATTTTGTATCTACTAAACGTGGAGAAAAAGTCTTCCATAGTAATTGATGCGTATTATAATTACCAAGAAGGAGTACTGGTAGGAGTGTACAACCCCCAGAAGAAGGTACTTTCGTACTCTAGCGCAAACGTGTTGAGTCTACCGGGCTGCTTAACCTTCCTTTCGCTCCTGCAGCTCAGCACAGTTTCAACTCTGCCTCAATAAATAAAAGCTGATCGGATCATTCAGCAAGAAGGCTAAATCCGGGATCCACAGAATGATATGTTGTTCTGACCATGCTACACCACGAAAGGAAAGTGATCGGAAGCACAAGCTATCATAAACTACTTACTGCCATTATACCCTTCCGTCGAAATCTAAAGGGGAGAAAAGTTGCTTCTGCCAACTATCTACAAAGTTCCGCACAGGTATTTGTAGACAGGTAAGCAAAAGAGACAAGTATGACTCATGTTTTATACGGCAGTGAAGAGAACACCTTTACTCAAATATCACTTGAGTGCACTTACTGCATTCGCATCTGCACAGCTATAAATGCTCAGAGGTTCTTTATAAATTGCAGTATCGCGTTATCTGTACGAATACAACGGTTGCGATAGAAATATGATTTATGAAATCTTGAATTTCAAGTTTTGTTTACCTCAAGTTTGAGGATTATAATTCAAGAACCTGAAACTACGAGAATGACTATGTAACAAGACGGCGTCAACACTGATCGAGTCCGCTAACCTTGCTGCTTCACATGTATTATTTTGCCCGTCTAAGCAGTGCATAGCGAAGTTCATTTCACTTACCGAAAACAATAACACCTTACAATCGGAAAAGCAAGGCTGTTTCTAGTTCAAACGTAAATCTGGTGGAAACCCTGCAACACTTTGGGAGAAAAAAGACATTGCAACCCACTCTCGAGATATCCTGTAATTCTTCTGCAACTTTACATTGAACTGTGACGTTTAAGATCCACTGATATCTCAAGAGAAAAGCACTGCTAAGACCTACGGGAATATTAAGCATGCTGAAAAGCGCTCATGAATTTCAATGCTTCTGTTAAAGAACGTATCAAACGGTAGTCCTCGAACAGAAGAAGTCCAAAGGATCGAGACACATCTTTAAACCTGCCAGCCCTAAGATCCGTTAAAGAGCGTTCTTCAATGAGCGAGTACTATAAGCTGTAAGCTTCTTTTATAGGCTGAATTGAAGCATCTCCTCGAATACATGCAACAGCTTCGAGAATGAAAAAAAACGAACGTCGACAAACTTGATCACATTCTCAATTATTGGTTAGGACAGCAAGGTGGCAAAGAAGTTCGCGTACTTTGCATAACAAATATTGTCATAAAATTTCGCATTAATGTCTATTGACATGTCGCTGAATTTTCTTTGGCTTACATAGGACGAAAAATTAGCAATTCTTATGCGGTGATGCAATAAAGCAAAGATAAGACGAAACGGGCACTGAGAAAATCTAAAGAAAAGGCACCGTTAAGGCTGCGATCTATTTCTGTGATAGACAACTGCGCCTCGTCATTTCAAATATTTATAGCTGTGATTCTCAGAAACGCTCCTCCTTCATCGTTCCTCGCTATCGAAAATTTTAACCGTTGTAGTAATGCATACAATTTTCGAACCTTTTCAGCGGTGATGTCGTCGAGAACATCCGTGCCGATTATGAAACCGTGCAAAGCATTCAACATTTCCAGGTCCACTAACGGACCAACACCAATGAATATAAGGCTTGAACCGTCTGCGATAACATCGTTCGCACCACCTACCGCACTGTCCACGTCCTCCTGACTTCTGCAACTAACAGCTCATATAGAAGTTTTAGTGGACATGCAATAGAAGCTTCTGTGAAAGAGTA
The DNA here is from genome assembly GCA_037576465.1 of Parascaris univalens. Taxonomy (NCBI): domain Eukaryota; kingdom Metazoa; phylum Nematoda; class Chromadorea; order Rhabditida; family Ascarididae; genus Parascaris; species Parascaris univalens. The sequence goes on along the minus strand of CM075173.1, from coordinate 70,566,383 downwards.
CGATGCGGCAGCAGGATGTCAACTAAATTGCTTGTCTATAAGGACGAGAATCTCCGAATGGGAGAACATTTCTTTGAGATCGATTCAATTGTCAATGCAGCTTCGAAATACTGGCTTTCCCGACACTTCATAGGACTGTAGCAGGAAATTCAACTATGTGACCTGATGATCATCGTCCTCGAAAACCGAGACCATCTTTCTCAGATGGCGCTGACTGGCAAAGCTAATTAAGTGATATCCTTATGTTCACATCTTTTTTTTATATCAACGCATTAAAATATTCGTGAACATTACTCTGCACCACGGTAGCTGTAGGACGCTACTCGGGGACCGAAATATGGAAATTTTTAGTGAATACATAAAGATATTCTGCTTGTTGAAGAGGAAATTTATCAACTCAGTGGCGGTGTTCGCTTTCATGTGACAGCAAAAGCATATCGATGAAGAATTACATGTGCTATAGCATCCAGCACTGGAACTGAACCTTTATCGCTACCGGGCTGATAAACTTCTGCGGCTTGGAGGACCAAGACCGACGGTCATCGTGGCGACAGAATTTCGTTTGGGCACATTGGAACTAGATTACTAGCACATGAAAATTCCTTGCCAAGTTCCTTCCAGAATGGTGTTTTCACGACCTGACTACATAACTTCTCTTTCTGTAGCGCTAGTAAACGGCAATTTCTCCACCTAACTAATGCACTCTCTGTTGTGAAGCAAACTGCAACACTGCCCACCAGAAAGCGAAGCAGGTAATATGAGATGATCATTGAGATATATGAGACGAAGCAGGTAATATGAGACGCCTAGAGCGTCACAATGAGGCGCTGTGTTGGCTACAGCATTACAGCGATCGCTGCAAGTGGCTTCTTCATGGTATTCAGTGCCATGCGTGTGCTGGATGGGTGGTCGCGGGAACTTTATCTGCCACCACGTGTTTACTTTTCTGTTTGAAAGGATAGTTTTTTACACTTGACTGATGGATGCGAACATTGTTGCTAGTGGTTTTTTCAGTTTCCAGTTTGTTTTCAATTATTTCTGCAAATAGCGTATACGGCGACAGAGTTGCATGCAAGCAGATCTAAGCCGACGATTGCAGATATGAAAGTATTTACTGCAGAACTGGGCAGACAAACGCTGCTTGAGAAATTGCTTCGTTGGTGGGGAAAAGTTGGCAGTAACATACGTGTGGTAAACGAAGAGCACGACGACATGCTTCACTCCTTCTCGTCTCTTTTCTTTATCCATAGCTGCATCCTTAATCGCTCTATAATGAAGCTAAAGTAACCCATCGTCGTATGGTGGCAAACACAAATGCAATCAATGCTCCTCGTGGCATAAAATTTCTTGCTCGACTCAACGTTATACGTACTGATGCTTCTATTAATGACGATACTGGTGAGTTTTCTGTGAAGAGAGGAAATATAAGTGTACGAACTTTTGGCATCGGATGATATGATGAACCTGCAGACACGAGGACAGCATCAACGGATCGTGAGCGGCGCTCACCACCTGCATCACCTATGCGTTGCCAGTGGAAATTTGCATTTCTCATAACTGGCAAACGAATCTTCGTGAACGGACACTTCGGAGGAGGTGCGAGAAGAAAACAATTCAAACTTTTCATGAGCTTGGTGAACTTTTACCACGTTTTCCATATTTCTAAGATGCAAGCGCAAAAACGACCTCATAAACCTTTCAGGCCATAAACAATTCTTACTTCCAACACGAGCAGCAATGCAGCAAAGAAAATATTGAGGAATGGAGAAAACAGTGCAAAACGTGCATTTGGATCGATTCACGAGCGAGCAGTCGGCGATCGTAGAGCTTATCGATATCCTCGTAAAATGCCGTATTGTTCGGATACTCGTATCCGTGGTCGGACGGGTAAAACCCAGCGCTGCCATAAGCGATAAAGTTCACCTCGGTTGCTTCAGGATTTATCGACCATTTTGATGCAAGATCGTGGTGTACAAATTCCACCTCCTTAAATCTCCCCTACTGGACTGACTGTTTTCCGTTAGTAGTTTACTATCTTGCATCGCCGACCACTGTTTTCCTGATCTCCCCCAGCTATGTAGTGGTCAAAAAAATTTCTCGAATTCTGCCTATCTGCATGTAACTTATACACATACTACAATGCTTATCATATGACGGCTTCCTTGGTTCTACAGCTAGTAACTAAATGAGGAGCAATTTCAAAAAGCGCGCTCACAAAGTGCTCCCCCACAAGTGGGATATTTTGCGGGCAACACGTTCAGCCTCTGGTAGGCATAGGGAGTAAGCGCACGTCCTTCTTATGTTGCACAGTTAGTGCTGAGCGATGTAGTGCCATAGGAAAGAAAATAACAGCATTCGACGTCAAATTTGGCATAAAAAATGTAACCTTGTTGAAATTGGCCTGGCCGGCTTCTCTGGTTGCACTCAGTATTAGACCAATGTCCACTTTGCAGGGCAAGCCGCTAGACGCTGTCGGCAATGGCGAGCTGAAACATCAGCATGATCTTGGTCTGTATACCGTTGCCTGAAGATGTTGCATTAATCAAATCGCCTCTCACTTCAATCGAATAAGACAAGCAAACAGCGTCCATCAAGGATGACTGAAAGCTCTTGAAGGCGATAAACCAAAAGCGTACAATCACAGCCTAGGAGTCCTACTCTATACATTACATACCAATCGAGATCTAGTGAGTGGGCCGAATTGCCAAGATACCACAGGCCATCCTCTTCTCAAGTTGCTAAGGGCTTCACAGCTCTAGAATTATCGTTTTTGACGTTGCACTCCCACAGATAAATTTACCTCGAGCACGGTGGGCAAGATGTCTGAGGTGGACATTCCGGCACCGGACATGATGGGCATGAAGTCTGAAAATACTCTATGTATGTGCCGCGTCGGAGGAAAACGAACGATGTTGGTGGAAATATCGCAGCTGAAACGAAAATTAATGCCGCGAATTACAAAACATCGGACTATTGTACGTTCCCCTTGGCAATAAACAGCGTGGAAGAGGCCACTGTTAGTGGGATTTCGTGGCTGCATGAAAGTTTTCTGTGGAGTGGGTTTCCCTCTACATCGATGATTTCTTATCCCATAAGTTGTGGCATCTTCAGTGATTGCTGTTGGCGGCAGCATTGGAAAAGTCAGCCACCTTAAGTATTTCCAATATATGCGGCTTGCTCACCTGTCGTTTCATTCACTAGATTCGTTTTCTTGTCTCTGATTGCGATGCATTGCACACAAATTTCCGATGAGCACTTATCTCCCTTCGAAATAAGGCGGACAAAAAATTTGTTTTAAAGTGTTCACGACAAACAACATGGCTCTAACCATGTGGCACTGCTAACGGTCAAAGGAGGCAGCAAGATGGGGAAATATTCAGTGCACAGACTTTAATATATCCCAGTTTGTTAGCCTAAAATGTAAGTTCATTAAATGTCAGAGCAGTTGAGAAGTGAACAAACTCACCAACTCATCCGGTGTTCTGGTTGTCGAAGGGGTGCCTGAAAGTTGTTTACGATTGTGGTGAGGAAAGGATCTTTGAGAAAGGTGCTTAAGGAACAGAGGGAGAACAGGTGGAAATGAATGCGATGTAACGGAGAGAGCTCTCATGCTGAGGAGAGGGAGAATCAGCAACCACTACTGCCGTCTCTTTCGGCAGGAGGACTTTCCGAAAGGTTTCGAGAGTGCGTTGGTTGTTTCGTTCGGTCAGCTACGAAGCGCTTTCAAACCCTATGAACTTTAAAAAATCTTCTTTAAAGTTTTCTATTCTGAAGTAAAAACTATTGTACACTCGTCTATTATCGCATGACGAAGAGTACATTTAGCTATGTGAATTGCTATACACAGTTCATTAATGTGTTCACTTTATCATGTAAACGCTCTCAAACCGTTTCTTTAATGATAGGGTGAATAGGTGCAGTGCCATATCGCACTGATAGGGCTTTTTTGTCACTGCACAATTAAACGGTTAGGTGGAAAGGCAATGATCGCACCTGTAACGGTTGGGAAGCAGAACGTCTCGGTTGGGACTGCAGGATCACCATGACCAGCGCCTAAACGACAGAAGTGGAAGAATGAAGTTGGAATGTGGAATTGAAGAAGGACTAATATGGAATGCAAGATTTGGAAGTCTCCTTTCACCGGTAACTTGACTTGTTGAAACTTCTTGTGAAATTTCGATACACAGCCGTGAGGTTAACAATAATACAGAGTTACTATCTGATTTTCCCGTTTAAAATGCCTACAGATACGAAGCAGCATCAGACCGCAGACTGTGTTGAAGTTCAACTGCAGGTCTGACGCACAATGTCTTCGAATGCAATCAAATGCTAAGACTCCATCCATTCCTTTGAATGCAGTTCGTTGCATCTGTGAACCAATTTCCAGTTGCCGAAGTCTCCTCAAAAATATCCTCGAACAGAACGCATCATTCTGCCACAGATCTATGCATTTACCAATAACTATACAGAAGCGAAACAGTTCGCATTTCGACTCTAATGCTTTACGCATTGCCGAAAAACACCGGCCCAACGTAAAGAGATCAGCAAGAATTGTTCGAAACCGAAACAGCTTCTTTCCAGCTATGATAAACATTTAAAATGGCATAACCATAAACGTACTAAATATTTGCACAACCACTGTGTTCGGGATGATGCTGATCCTCTGAGTGAACTCGTATTTTGAGGGTGCCGTAGGCCGTGGATACGCGACACCGCTCAGAACCGATATACCGTCACTGTCATTATCACTTATTCCAATCCTGTGTTATATTTAGGTGTAAAGTAGGTGGAACACCTGCACAGCAGAAGTTGGCAAATCGGCCTAGGAACGGCTCAGAAACACAAAGATGGTTGAATTGACTTCTGTAGCTCAGCTAAGCACCGCAGTGAACATCTAACGTTCTCCGAACACTCGCAGCGCGTATAATTGCAGCACTGTGGAACTGAGATATGTTTTGAATAGTTGCTCGAATGGGACATAAACGGCATTCTCCTAACTTCATCGCTGTCTGCTTATATAGTAGCGTATGTCATAGTGTTCTCCAGTTTTGTGTTAATCATTGCTCAGCAAATGATAAGTGAACGAAAGACAACGTGAGAATGAATGCTGTACGAGTAAACGTTATACGACATACACTGTGACTTTAGGTCCATCCGTCTTCGTTTCACGCTTTCGCCGACCGTTACCACTGGTAGTGGCGCGACCGCCCAGGGCTTTGCTGAACTGAAATAACAATTTAGAATAGCCCTTCAAGGATCGCGTTACATATGTGGTGATAATTCAGGACATTCTGGGTGGTATTGCAAGACGCATTTTCATGTGGCGACCATTGCGACACTCAACGGCGGCGCCATGATCAGGGACAGCGATGGCAGCATAGCGCAGCGATCATATTTCACTGCGAATTGTCACATGATCACCCCTATATTAACTGTCTTCTTTTCCATTGTGGGGTCTGATTGGTATATGTGTATATTCAATGAACCTCGGTTCTCTGTCTTCGTCTACTAAAGCTTGCTCGTCGACTCGCCTTTTCCATTAACACATCGTCGACTTAAATATACTATCGCTTACCCGCTAATAGATTAGAACAGTTTGAACTGCGAAAAAATGAAATGCTGTTCATGAAGTTCATCATCCGCACTGTCTTCAGAGATGTCAACAAGAGAGTTCAAAAGTAAATCAAACCAACAGAAGCCCTAAAATGATACCAGCAGGAGCATTATGCAACCTCAGCAGCGTACCGAACCCCTTAATTCTACTCACTTCTGCTTGCAGCCGTGCGGCGGCAGTTCCATAATCAGCCTCCACTTCCTCATATGACAACATTCTCGTGTGCACGGTGAAGTAGAAAGTGGTCACTTCGTTGTCTGAAAGAGAAGTATGGAAATATATTAATGGAGTTGTGCTGTGCCCTCTTTGGCACCTGCAGCTTTATAAACCTTCATTAATTACCGCTCAAAGTTAATCTTGCGAGGTGAAATCGTAAAAAAGAGGTAATACATGAGAAGTAGACTCAGAAAGCAGGTGAATTTCGCGTAGCTGAAACGCTTCCTCAGTTCAGTTTATTCCATCCTATATGCTTACGAGCGACTTGCGAACGACAGGAAGTACCAACTCTCACATGAATCTTACATACGTGGCAATTTTTACAGCTGCTGCTGTCTTCTGAGCCTTTATCCGCTTTATTTAAACATCTTTTGTGGCAATAATGCAAGATTTTATGAGATATCTTCTAAGGTTCGCCGGCTTCCATCGTCTGTGTTATTTTTGCAGTTGTGCTTTTATAATATTATTTCAGCAAGGTGACTGAAGCAGCTTATTAAAATCTACTCGGTTTCCGGGCGCAAGTTTCCAGCTACTGAGACTTGCAATTTCTTTTCCCTGTCTCCTTTAGACTTCTCTTTCATTTTTCATTCCCCATTCTTTCTCCTTTTTAGTCCATGATATAGAAAGGACTGCCCTACGAACCGGTCACGCAATCGTACACACGTGTGCCGATGAGCCTATCATGCTATTCATTCCATTGGTCATTTTAAATGTTTGTATTGAATGAAATAGGGTGTTCTACATTCTTCGTTTGTCTAATCAATTCGGATCCGATTTCGTTCAAATTTTCAGGAAGTGTAAATGAGAGAGGATGTGAGGTGGACTTCTGTGTTATTTGATTCGACCGCTCCAGAATCTTCAACTGCACTGTCAACGTTTTTGCATTATCAGCAAAGAAGTGAGTAGTGATCCTCTCGGGATTATCAGAATACGTGCAAATGCACAATATCTGAAACGACAACCATTCATATGTGGTCATCGAAACTGTGATATGCTGTACTCACATGATATGCTGAACAAATATAATTAGCAGTCGAGTAAACCAGACTGGCAAGCAAAATGGGACTGCACAGCGAAATAGGTGCATTAAGATGTCCTCTATCCACAGTTTTTGATGAACTAGATAATAGGTTCAGGTGAATAATTGAAAATGTACCTCTGTTTCTGTTAAGAAACGTCTGACATAGTCCAGCTATGAGAAACGCGATGGCCAGCACTCCTGACGAGTACGTTAGTATGGGTTTCGGTCTAATCAGCATGCTTCTGGAAACAATCTGATATAATTAACAAAAGCAATAAAGCATCCGCTCCGAACTGATAGGTTTGACGGACAGTTGGCCACTAATCGCTTACGCTGATTGTGTGACCTGACAAACAATTAAGGAGCCACACAAGTTGCCATGCAACACATTCTCTACAGTAAGGTGAAAGACGGAAAGGAGGGTTGGAGGCTGAAATGACAAGAGGGGGACACCGCGACTGCTTTCGTCATCTTAAAAGTCAATGTAGGAAGGAAGAGGTCTCTGGAGTGAATTTGAACGTATTAAGGGAATTCAACAATCGCATAGGTTTCACTAACTTAGGTCACCTCTGGTTTAAAAAAAAGCATTAACGAAGCCGTCGCTGAGATTAACCACACTCATGCGAAATATCGGTGGGCTTGATCTGTGGACGTGCCGGTCATCCAGTAGTGTGCAGCAGCGTTTCAACCTATTAGTACTTCTGGGAGATGTCACGGTCTTATGAACGATCCTTATATTTTTCAGTTAAGATAAATATAGTCGATAAAAGGGCTCAATGTGGGAGCTCCGTGTGAAAACAACAAAAACTCGTAAGCGACCGCTTCTGTAGTCCTATACAGTGGGTGATGAACTGTTCACTGGCGGTTGAGCTGAGTATACCACTTAAAAAATAATTACGTGAACAACATAAGTTGCAATGCTCCTATGAGAAACGTTCTCCATGGACAAGCGAAGGAGAGGGGGAGGAAGGAGAAAGTGAGGTGCCGAAATAGAGATGCTACTGCTGTTGTCATCGCTCTGAAAAGTCAAGGTGTGAGGAAAGGGATCTTAAATGTATTTAATAAATCTAAAAAAATCGCATTTATTCCATGAAAAGTTAGCTCATTGAAGGTGCGAAAGCGCGGTGAAGCCGTGGGCACAGCGACCGATGGTCATTGTATTACCAAGAATAGATGGCTCTGTATTCACAATTGCATTGCGGTGCTGACGCTCGCTCCCGCCATCAGTCCCTCAGTGCCATTACAGATGGGCGAAGGGCTTGCGCCCCTAACCACAGTGACTGTCTGGAGGATGCAAGAGCCCAACAGAATGATAACTGTGGAAGACTGGTATGGGTGAGATCAGATGCTTTCATTCCATGTTTCCGTCCATAGGCACTAACTAAAGTTGTACAGGATCAGTGGAAGGAGAATTCCTGCTGCCAGTTATTCCATTCTTTGCTTTTCTATAGTCATCAGCAATCGAGGAGAGTGACAATGACCCGATCGACCATTTTGGAGTGGTTGCGCGCAGTGCGCAGTTAGGAAGTTTGTGGATGTTAGCGGAAATACCTCACTGACTTAAACTTTTACTCGCTTGCGTCGGAAGCTATCTCACGGTTGATGCAGCTTCGTTTTGAATGGAGTTTTTAGCACAGATAAGTGGACGTTGAAAAGCGCCCATAGAGTTGAGAATGGTCAGTGAACGGCAGCGGAACTGCGCATACCGTTGGTTGACCTCCTCGTCTCGAATTTGCGATCATTTCACCCAAGCTACCATGAATCTGTTTGGGGTTTCACGACTACGTCAGGTAACGTTTCGTCGTGCTAGTGATTTGACCGCCAACAACTATACTTTGCGGAGCCCATGACTGCAATCAAGAGTAAGCCTAATGTTGCAACAGCAATTCTGTTGCCCAATTTTACAGCACAAAGCTGAATGCATCATAGAAAAACGAAAACTTTTCGTCCTCAGATCCATTTTACAGTGAAATTCAGCGGAAGCATATGTGCGTCCCTGAAAGCGTGTGCATTTCATGCATACTTCCCGGTTATAACATTCCATGATTTCACACACCCTGTTATGCCCGTGGCCATAATCACTACAGCTGTTGAAAAGCATCTATATGGTTAATCAAAAACGGCTGCAAAAAATGCTACTAGCGTTGAGCATCAATGTAAACGATAATGATCATTTCAATTACTGAAACAGCCAAACAACTCATGAAGACTGTTGAAGGACTCATTAGCTACTCACCCACGGGTAACTTCGGTTTTGAAAACACGGGTCCGTTTACATTTTACTCGAGAAAAGCAAATGTTCATGCAGATTTGTAAAAATAATTTCATTTAAAGAGTTAGTCGCAACACTGATTCATTCATTTATAGGATATCTGATGAATGTGCCTATGTAGCAAAAAATCTCCGAAGCTTCTTTGGCTAACACAAGGACGTAACTAAATTCAGTTCCGTTATTCGATATGAAATTGGCTGGCATGGGCTGCTCATTTCAGTGTTTACTCTTCACTAAGCCAGGTTGTTAAGGGGTAGGGTATTCCAGTGGATTTGAGGAAGAACAATAAAAAGCTGCTGTTAGAAATTTTACTTGGCACTTGCAGAATTCCTTAACATTCTATAAAGCTTACTTCACCAAATGAATGCATTCGTTCGAATAACGTACATCCTATTTTCCTTCAACCTTTCCTTTATTTTCGCTGCCCAAACTTCCCGGAAGTGTGGCGCCCTTGTCCATTTGTGGGTGGAATTTGTATATAACGCCCCCTTTCATTCCCATCATCTCGTTCCAAATTTAGGACTGAAAGATTGGGAAGTTGCCTAAGACTACAAATTAGTAAGAACATTGAAATATAAAGAACGAAATTGCTAGGAGCTGCGTTTGAACAGACTGCAAATGATGAGTGTTGTTTGAAAGAACTATGCATCCACAGTGCAAAATATTTTCTTTTTAGAGATAAGTTGTGCTCCAATTTCATGCAGTTTCAGATTTTTGCTGGGTCCATTTCCCCGCCTAATATGGGCGCTTCCGATGTAGTATACTTTCCAGTCGTTGGATAAAAGTTGAGCGAAATCATGCACGGAATCTTATTAACGCAGCAGTCCTCCCTAAATATTCACATGACATCTTACTTTTATTGAAGTAGGCGTCAGTACCATGAACCATAAGGATAACTGCCCTTCATGTGCACAACAGAATGCAAGAAAAAATAAAGTACGGTTCTTTTTGTATGTGGGAGGACAGCATTCGTGCAAATTTCCCTATTTGAGGCGAATGACAAGTGAAGATGTCGAGAGGCGGCATCGACCGAGATAGGAGATGCAATTAATGGGCTCGCTAGTGAACTTGAATTTATATACGTTGCAGTTATAAGCCCATGGAAATCACCAGAACAATATGACTGCATTGCAAGCGTTGAAGTCAACTTATCAGCTGAACGATTCTTGTGACCTTCGGTTTATCAGATGTCTAACTCCATAAACCGCCGAATAATGGGACGAAGTGCTGATTTCTCTCTTATCGTACAAAGTAGAGAATTTTTATGGACGTTCGTTTTTTCGTACACGGAAGAAGCACAGATGATCATTCGTCTTACGCCACTCATTTTTTGAGTGCTCAATCTGCTACCAAATGATGTTGTGCGGCAACAGGTTGAAAACGCCCATCACGTGAGAACACCTTTGAATCTGCAAATAATATAAATTCATAGTAATTACTGTTCAAAAAATGTTTGCGGAGAACGACTACTGGTAGTCGATCCAAACAAATGCCGTACGTTAAGAGCTCCACTTTTGAAATCCGAGGAGGATTAACGAACGCTGCCATTTAGCGCAATCAGAGTTTTCCCCAACTTTTTAACCCTAAAACTTCCCAGTAAAAAGCATATCATGACCTAGAAGTTACGAAAGAGTCGATGAACACAACGTGAAACTGAAAAAGATCGGATAAATGGGAGTAACGCAGATCCAAATACTAAGACTATGCAAGATGCGCTCATTTGGCGCAACGTTTAGAGTCCTGTATTCATATAAGCCATTAGAAAATGAAACGATGATGACCACAAGGAATTTTTCCCACGATGTATGCCTGCCTACCCCTCGTCTGCTACTGAAGTTGCAGCCCACTTGATCACGGTTACCAGTGAGCTGTTAAGCTGACCATGTCGATCATCAGACGTTACAGTGTTCGATCATGCAAACTCTTTGATCAAATTCCTATGCGCATAAACACAACGCGAACGACGAGCACTTTTTGGAGCAGCGTGATGTCATGGTGAGCAGTAACCTTGAATGCGCAGTTGTAGACCTTGTTCACAACATCTGCAGAAGCACTTCCTTCTGATTCCCCTATCATTTTGCGAGCACTGAAACCAAAAAAACAGTACTATATACGCTCTAGTAGAGCGCAAAAAATAATGTACAAATATCACCATCGTCCGATCGAAAAGCAACGAGGGGCAATGTGGTGTTCTACGATTAGATAGCTGTTGAAATGACGGGACGCTGAATTGATAAGCGACTATCGGAAAGTAATGTTTCTCAAGACCAAGGGAACGTGCATTTGCTCCACCTAATGGCGTCGAAGTTTCGCATCAGAGAGCCAGGAACGACAGTGCCCCATTCGTATTGAGTGTTCAAGACAGCACCGAATGGACCACCTGGTGGAAGCGCTGATAATATCAACAACAGCGAGCGACAAACGAGGAAACTGTGTCCTCCAGAATGACAGGACGGAGTGCAGTGGAGGATTGAAAGCGAAAACCAAAAGATGTGACAAGGCTGTTCACACTTATGGGGTGGATGAGGGCGACAGAAGGTGTATGCGTTGACACTTACGAAGACCATGGGGGAACAAACACTAAGAACGGGAGAAGATAATGTGATGTCAGATGTTTCGAAGTAGTAGGAGGTTGAGGTAGATGAGTCCCTGCAAAAGCCTGGACCAGCCAAATGACGAACCACCTTCGAACTGCCAGCACTAAAGAGGTCAATTTCGACGGAGAGGCAGATCGAAAAAATGGGAGGAAGCAAGCGTTCATAGCAAGAATGATTGTTCTTTTTCTCTTTTTAATGTTTGATTGTTATCCACTGTAACGAAATTGAAGGGGAATTCCTGCCGTCCTTTATTATCCACATAGTTGTACACCTCCAGGGTTTTATTAGCTGCAGTTCGCATTCGGAAGTCACACGATGCAATGCTTTTCTACTCGGTCATGACGCAGAGTTGAATATGAAGAATTACACGGTCTGTTTCCCTGCGAGGAGTGTTTATCGCTGCTGCGTTCTTACTGTTACCGTTTTCTCCTTTTCTCCTTCTGAGAGATTACTGTTACCGTTACTTTGAGAGATTACTGTTGCCGACTGAGCAGCAGCTCTAAGGTCAGCGGAAAAGCCAGACAGCATATTCCTGGGCTCCTTCCTACATCCGCTCCGTGCAGCCTTCGTATATACCAGTGTTATTCTTTTATCGATAAGTTGAAGCGGCGTTGGGAATTGGCTTGATTTTCTGATATCGTTGATTAGACTTGTTCACGTATCACACTTTCCCACATCTTACTTGAAGTATTATGCAAGGGACGAAACCAAAACCCTCCCATCCTGAGCTCAGATATCCCACTTTAGAAGTAAGGAATGCGCATGGCAAAGCACGCGCCGCTGCGCCATGCCCCCACATATGTCACGGACCACCGCATCGCTCACCAGGTCACGCAAACATAGTAGCAGTGCAGGACAGACTCGCAGACTCGCGCCTTCGGCGCTCGGAAAGAGAGAGGTGAAATAATAGATAAAAGAGGGGGATTTGGCGCCGTCTCTGAATTTGGCTCTCCAACGAACTTGGCCTATGTCATCTACACAAGCTTGGTAAAAGTTGGCGCCTGCATAAGTCCAAAGTCAATTAATGGTCTCCCGTACTAATTATTATTACTGTTATTATTTAATGAGCACACGACTGGTCTAGAAACGTTCCGCAGCCGTCTTCGAGATGATTTAACTGCCACCTTCGTCTGTCGTTAATAGTGCCCGTCCGCAGCAGCATTGAGTAAGACCGAGCGTAGCTGGCAACCGTTTGTCGATGACTATGTGTAACAGCACTAACGAGATAGGAGTAGTTTATGGGGGATCACCACGACCTACAAACACGTCGAACCAAACGCCAAATACACAGTATTTGGCTGGAAGTCGACTTAAGTAGGTCCCAGGTATTGCCTGGAGTGGCACGAGAACATTAATGACATTAGTGAAGAACAAAAAACGAGAATCGACCACACGAGTAAATGTGACCATTGCAATGCCTGACCACAAAGGTTGGATGTTCGGCGCAAATCCACTACATAACCTAGGTTGGAAAGGTGCAGACTGAGCAGCTTAAACTGCACCAATCTATAGCGTCGAATGCAGACATCTCCGTCCGTTAGAGTCCAGTCCCGACAGCGTTTGTCTGCTCGAATGTCTGTAATCACTCCACTAGTCCGACCGCCTTCGTCCCAGCCATTGATCAGCTTCAACCTCGCCCAACGGTCAGTCCACATCATGCCAGTTCCGAACGTGCGAACGCCTCACTGCGCTCTGCGAACAGTTGCATAGACCGTGGCAACTTGCACACCAGTTTCGATATGCAACACGAGCGGCACGTTGACGCAAACGGGTCGTCTCCGGTTAGTGGAGTGTGGCGCTGAAGTTTTGTGTTGAGGTGGGTGAAGCCTAAGGTTGGGGATGGCGCTAGGTGTGGTTTCAGCTTTCTTTATCCTAGATGGCGTTATTTTAATAGTCGGCGAGGCTATATTTTTTCTCGCAAGGAACTTCGATGCCAATAAACTTTCCTTCCTTGTGTAAACATCTATCTATTCGGAGGTTCCTTCGTTATAGTAGCGTTTGTTAAGCGTTCAGCTAAGCGTGCCTATTCCTTCGCCGTTTACTTGCCCCGTTGGGTAAGCTTATTGGGAGTGATGAGAGCCGTTTTGGAAGTGCGCAAGCAAGAGCTTATTTCGTAACGGTGAAAGAAAGACAAAGCTTCCTCTTATTATTATAGAATCATCACTTCAGCGTTCGCTTAGCAAAGTTCACCTAGAAAATATAGGATTTGCCGTACATGGATTGCGACTTTTTTAAAGTGCGGCAAGCGCCAGGACAGTCAACTTTGAAGTGCGGTTCCGGAGGAGGAGGTAGGCTAGAAGTTGCCGGAGTGGTCGCAAGCAAAGATAAATTCATTATTTGTACTTAATTTATGCTACACACCCCCTCCCTAATGAACTTTTTTTTTGTCGAAAGCATACCCGTCTTTATATTTGCTCTTACAAGAAGCTTCTTTCGGAACTTCTACGAAAGACTTGGGAAGCAGTTCGTTGACCGTTGTTTGTAGCTGCGAAAATATGAAATACGCGGAAGTTTGTTTATGAAAAAGTATCCATAGTAGGAGAACCCAAAGACATACTTCCTACGATAAATTCCCACTAAACAGTTAGCTAGTGAAAAAGCGATATGCATGGAGTTTTTAGTTCGAAGTAAGGCACTTTTGCTTTCTTAGCTACGATCCATTGATTGCAGAAAATTACTATGGAATTTTCCTACCTCTTATATTTGATTAAATAGTTAATGATATCGATACAACGATAATATTGCGTTTGCTGATATTTTGTATGAAAGATTTGCATATGTGGTGATAGTGAAATAACTCTTAAGTGCCTTTTAGATTTGCTGAAATGTTGTGATATAGCATATTTATAGCGTTAAATTTAGGAAGGCGCCATAATAATACTCGGTCTGATCGGATCTGATCGCTGAGCCGCCATAATAATACTCGGTCTGATCGGATCTGATCGCTGAGCCGCCATAATAATACTCGGATCTGATCGGATCTGATCGCTGATCATCGTCGTTTATTCTCAGACAGCAAATGAGTGCACAACGTGAGATTATCAAAGCGAATTGGTTGCAGCATAAAGTACGCAGAAAGTGCGGAACACTTATACGCAAGAAGGTAGATATTTTCGATTGCTGGCTTCAAATTACATGGTTATTTCTGTCGGCGCCTGTGTTCTACCATTATTCTTTTATCACGTACATCACACTTTATCAATGTCACCGCCCTGGCAGTGTTATCACATTCACTTTAGACTCTAGATTGAAAAAAGTCTGAGATATGCGAGCATCCTTTTGAAAATCATTCTGTTTCAGTGGATCCGGCAGCAAAAAAACGCAGAAACTGATTTCCTTTCATGCTTTTTTAGAATCTTTTCTCATATTTTATTAGTTGGAATGCTTTTTACTATACAACAAACTTCTTTAGAACATGCATTTCCTGTAAACCAAGCTTTTTACGGAGGAGGTTGGCAGAGGGGAGGGGCGAGCGGAATTCTTTTTCCACCCTACAAACCTCATCGCATGAGAAAAGCAATTTCGTAACGAAGGCTTTGATAAAATAAGAAATAGGGATCGATGAAGGTATATACCATGAAAACGCGCACCTACGCCTCTGGCAACAGGTGATATAGGTTAACTCCTATCAACGTTATATGCTTCCTTTAAAAAATCGTTCAAATTAGTAGATTTCGGCGATTCGTTGAGATTTCAGTTTCGTTTTCTCAAATTCTTCTTAATTTGCCGCTTGTCGTTCTTCCGATTTTTTTATTATGTTTGTTTATTGCTTATCCAAATCTTATTTCCCCTTCGATGTTTGTGTTGTTATATGAATTTCACGATTGTTTCTGGTGGTGGTGGAATGGAGCAAATGATCGCTTGATGAGGCTCAATCTGACTCACGTAGGATTTTTTTCTTTGTTACCTCTCTAGAATGCCTGTTCCCCAACCGTTTATTGACTGCACCTATCGCCGAGAAGTTCTGCGCAAGATCTGGTTGTAATATACGTACAAAGTAACTATGAGCTTGAAACTTTTCCGACAGTATTTCAACGGAAAGAGAGCGTTGCATTCCCCGATCTCCCAGTATCCTCATTTCTAATCGAGGAAGTTCAACCCTCTTGCTTTTCCTACCCGTCTGTGGGTGGAATTGTGTGAATTTTTGACATAAAAAATAATACATAAGTGGAGATCGTCCTATGGGATCTTGAGTCGTGAAATCAGGTTTTCTGCTTTGTGATGCAGCCAAAAACGAGTAATAACTGTGCTCAAATGGTCTCTCTCAGGTCTGTAAGCCAGAAAACAAATGCAGTAGAACTTTTTAGCGAAGGAAAGCCTTTTTTTTCAGTGCCATAACACATCCTGTCTGTTGTCAAGAGTAGTATCATAGTGAAATGAAAAAAAAAGCGCCATTTCATTTCCCTTAATGCGTAGCTCAGACGGTACACTTCTGTTTGCCTCTTCTTATCTGCTAAATGAAATTCAACATATTTTCTAGAGTTTGTGGATTAAAACTATATTTTGAAGTGTATTAATGACTTGGTGAGCCCATTCCAGAAACCATCAATGTTAGTAAATTTTAAGCTAAAGATTCATCAGTTGATATTTTTCATGTTGAAAGCAATCTCTGATTTTAAAGAAAATTCGCTATGAGGAAGCCGAATGGGTGGTATTATGTGTACACAACGATCGTATACCTCTTTTGGAGTGGTACTTTTCAGAGGAATGCTCACAGGCACACAGGTACTTCTTCCGTCGTATTTCATCGTTCCTTCATTTTAGTGGATAACAAAGTAACTGTTACATGGTGGAAGGTCACATCTACAGTTCATCTTCATTAATGCATCCAGCATGTCATGAAAATGGCAGTTATGACATAGCGTATAGAATCGTCGCCGTGAACCGTTTACTGGTTAGCAGGGACGATGAACTGCTTACTGTTCTTTATACTGATAGTTTGAACGGAGTCTGTGAATGCGTTCACTTGCATTTTGAAATTCCGTCCCGTAATTTCTACTGCCTTATCTTCGAATATGTTCTAATATGCGTATTGCCGACCATACTGCCTGGAAATGTGCTAAGCCATGAGCTTGACCGAAGAAAGTGATCTGTAAAAATTGATTATTTCACTATGTCAAAAAGTGTACCCATTTTTTGCGTTTTTGGATTGAAGGTAGCGATTAATGCTAGAGTTTGCTTCTTGGTGGTGCCATGAGGGTTGGTGTTTTTTCACTCGTTTTGATGCAGTTGGTTAAGACAATGAGCATCAAGCGTGCTGTTGATTGAGGTATCCGAATTTCTTTTTGACTTTATTTCTATCGAGTTTTGTATTCGCAACATTCCCCCAGGACACTTGCATTGGTCACGTGATGTCACCTATTATTGGCTGTATTCACGGCTGAATTATATATTCGTGAAGCATAAGTTTTTAGTGGAATTTCTAAGGTACTTTGGCAAATTTAAGTTTATAATGCGGTTAGCGCTTATCTGAGAAGAATGTTTAAATTCTTTGAAAGCGTCTTTATTTTTTGTTTTATCATCAGCATTTAACATCAGATGCCCAAAAAAACGCGATGCATTTTTAGGCCGTCAAAAGTGATCGATCTGCTTGATTCAGCATTCGTCACTCCTGTTATTTCTGATTCGAGATCATTTATTATTGGCTTTACGCATTCATCTCGAGAGCCGATAGAGCTGGCTGCGCTTACACCGTTCGCCTTTTTTCACACTTCTTTGTCTAGTAATGTTTGATGTAGAAAAATTCATCGAGCGATTTCCTCATTTTTTTTCAAAACGAATTTTAGGTAGATGACAAGGGCGGAACGTAGAAAATGAAATTTGAGCTTGAGTTATAGTCGTATAGAATATGAAGCATGCGTGCAGCCTCGCTGGAAAGGTACCCCACACATATCCTTCATATGACCAAAGAGGTGTTCTGTGATGATGAAGAAGGAAAAGAAGTGCCAGAACCATCTCTAGCAACGGTCTATGGTTTCATTGTTTGTGTTGCACTCTTACACGAAGACTGATCCTTATGTCCTTGAAATTTAATTTCACTCATACGGTAGGCACTTCTTCATATGGGACAGTTTCAACAGTTTTCATTCTTCGTTACGAAAATCAGCTCCTGTTCTTTTGCACTTAGTCACCACCGATTTTTCATCTTCATTGTTTGTTTGTTCAGCATGGAAGCATAAATCCCGATCATCAAAAATCCCTCAAGTTGATAGGTCGATTCTTCAAGATCGAACATCTCTTTCTTGTGTTGCTAACGTACCATAAGTAGAAGAGCAGTTTCGACTATGAAAGAGGGAAAGAAGACGGAGGGGATGAACAAGGGAGGATGAAGACAAGATGCAGCTACAATATCTTATAAAAGGAAAAACATAGAAAACTTTCGAGCCCATGGCAGATATTTTCCTACTTTTGTCAAAATGTTGTTCGGGCACACTTCATTCCTACCTAGTGTTTTGTTCTGAATTGTTTTGGAGCTTCTATTGACTGACAAAAAGGCTATTTAGTGGGAATGAATAGCGAATTGGAAGGAGAAAGTTCTATTTTCTTTGAGCGTTCAAAAATTTCAGTTCATCTGTTCAGCAGTGATAGTTTCCTCTTCTTAAAAAAAATGAAATCCTCATTTTGTCCGACTTTTTCAGATCTTGTAGATATCCAACTGTTTTTAGTCAGGATTGTAGCGATTGGGTACGTATATCGATGGCCACTTTAGTACGTTTACGGTGCATCAACGATTCATCAAACGTATATACGGCACTTCCCGACTCGGTTCCAATGATTTATTCCAACTCTGCTGAGGAACATCCATTGGAATTCAGCCTCGACGATGAGGTAGATACGTAATTAATTTGATGACCAAAATTCATCCTCTCTTTTCGCAAAAAAGGAAGAAAATCCTCTCTTTCAGAAGCAGCACATGTTGATCTCCCGTCCACAATACATGTTTCAACTGCGGATCCGCTTTACTAATTCGAGGGAGATTTTTTTGTAAACACCTATGCTTAGTTCAAGCGTGAGTCTCAAAAATCCACTCTGCCATATCTCACTATTTTATACTTAAGCTCTAGAGCGGCAGTCTCGTTCTGGACGAAAATTTTGATCACAGCAGCGTTATATGAGTAACTTTGTAGCGTTGTTTTTGCAGTCTGCTTCGAAACAGTGTAGTTTTTGGAACGCTACCTCCATCCCTTACGGGTTTTTTTAATTTTAGGAAGCGCCATGAGACTCGCTAATAGAGGTAAGGAGATGCCTTCGCTTTCAGATCAAGCAAAGTCGCGCCTTTAGAATTTCGCGAATATGTTTCGAGCATCATTCAGATACGCATTGAACATTTTGTAGAGTAGCACATCTTGTACTCTCTTGTTTATCCTTTATGTTTTTTGAAGGTTCCGCATAGCCCGGCACCAGCACCACCTCAGGAATCTGAGAATAGAGTTTCGGCCTATGAGCATCTGACGTTGGCCGTTGATTTATGTAAACTGGATACATCGGATCAGAACCGTTCCTCTGAATCCGCCGCTGCTGAAGTGAGCGAGTGTGCCCGAACGATGAGGAGGAAATCTTCGTGTGGCAAAGATATACCTCCACCATTACCACCACGGGACTCTACCTTGCCTAGCTCGCCTCTTATCACTTCGTCAAGGGTATGTTGTTTGTAGCCTTCTTTGCATTAGTAGACATTTTCGATGGACACAGCTAAATCGATACGCCGATGACTGGTGAATGCTGCTGTCATCTTGATGAAGCTCAAAGTTGGCCCTCTCTCCTGTGCAACCAGGTTCCGGCTATGAACCGGAATTTCGTTCGTTTTATGTTCGATGTGCGATTTTTCTCTCGATATTAGCGCCTTAGAGTTGAAATCGTCTCTGAAGAGCCACAACCAATGAGAACTCATGTGAGTAAAAGTTCGTAACATCAGATTCTTCCCAGTTGCTTGTACTCTTTGTCCATTGCCGAGCCTGATTACGACAACAGTTGCCAAGCTGAAGCAGAGCAGATCTGCAGATGAAAGAATGGAATTTTTTTTGAAACTGACTTTCCCGTCTATGCAGCTTGTTTTCATTGGCGTTTCTTCTACTCTATGGCGACCGAAAGCTGGGCTGCGTTTAGCAGCTACCATATTTCACTTAGGTGGTGGTGGCAGGCGTAAGCCCATTCTTGCAACCGTTCCATGTGGCCACTTAAAACAGCTCTTCAGCATAGCTTGTGATATCAATGCCGTCCACTCTTTCTGCATTTCATGAAATACCATTGCAGTACTTTGAGGAATGACAAGGGCTTGACCATGGTCGGATGTAATGGGGCACGCTTTATTCTTTTAATTGAAATGTGTAGGAATGCTTGTAGTTACTGTTTTCGCCTTAACCGTTTTGGATTGTCTGTCCTTTCAGTGTGATGAAGTCGGACATATGAAAGGCGGTCGTTTCTTTTTATTTCTAAGAAGTAAATTCCACTAATGTGGAGATGGTGCACTGATTAGCATATGACGCATTGCTGTTGGCACATCATTGCTTTGATTTTTCTTCATTTTTCCTATCGACGTTCACTTGGCATTTTTTCCGGCATTCCGCTATTCGTCGCTGCATTTTAGTGGTTGCTAAAAGTCCTGTGAATTGAGACATTTCTTCACTTTCTTCCTTTCTTTTCACTCGAGTCCAACATTGATAATTTGCAACGAATTGTTTGCTATTTCGTTTCCTTTTTTTGATATCAGACAGCTAGCTGAAAACAAAATATGATTTTCGATAACAGATAAATCGATAGATTTTGATTTTCCGTATTATTCGTTACTCGAACATTTGTTCTAGGCTGGTTCAGTGTATGATTTCCCGAGGAACTGCTTAACCCCATCGACAGGAATGTATGGAACGTTGGAACGTCATCGACACTTATCGATCGCATCCCCCTCACCGGTTTTACCATCAACTCACTCTACAACTAATTCCGAATATGGGTTCGTGTTTGCCCTTCCTTGCATGATGGAGGTGCGTCACAATAAAGTTCACATTGGTGCGCGATGTATAGGAGATGTCCAGTTCCCTATTTATCATAATCTTATTGATCAGTGCTGGATCTTCGTGCGCACCTTATGGTGGACGAGTGGAAACTGCAGGATGGTAATCTGTTTGCAGGTTGTTGCCGGATGCGGGGTCAATATTATCCAAAGAGATTGCACCACCGGAGAGTGAAGCAAGAGTCAACGTGAAGCGCGGATATTCGATACCGTCGTCAACTGTTGTTAGCCCACGGGGTCGTCGTTTATCGGAAAATATGGGATGCCCTGATGGGAGTAGTAGTTTGAAGAATAACGGGTACGATGTTCCGCAACCAGCTACAGGCGCGGATCATTTCCAGTTATCTCCTTTGGTTGCACCTCCAGAAGGAGGTGTAGGATCGACGGGCGATACAAGTTCTGCTGCATCACCGCCTACTGTGAAATCGTCACCACCGTCATTGGACAGTGTATATGCCACACCACTGGGTGCACACCTAAAGCAGCTTACGCCGATCGCGCTGCAGCTGACGCTGTGTGTTGAAAACGTTGCATTCGTGGAAATCAACAGTAGGATATGGTTAGTGAAAATGTTTGCGCAGCTAATTTATAAAGTCGTTGGTTTGTCCTCCTTCATCTGCAGTTTTATCATTTTTTAATCAAATAAAATTGTCATTCTCCCATCAGACTGTAAATCTTTTCCGAACAAAGTAGTACAAATGAGTATTTATGGAAGCAGGTGTTGATGGTAAGGCTTGCAAGGTAAGGCTACTATCAAGTAAGGCTAGATGTAGCACATGTAAATGTGCTGATAAGTGTATTGAGTTATAGAGTTCTCTTTCACTCGTGGTTGCTCTACCACCATATCAACATTAACCATTTGAACGGGAGTGTTAATCTTATGAGGAAGAGAGAAAAAAGAAAGAAAATAACACCTAACTATTTTTAAGAGGAACAATACGATATATGAATTATAAAAAACCGGGTGATGAATAAATTCGTGTATGTAGTTATTTATTTATTGTTATGTATCTACCTTGTTATGAATAAATATATAGAAAAATAACGAATGCAAAAGAATCTAATAACCAATAAGTGTAATTTGTACAGGATCGTAAGAGCTGGAAGAGAATAATTCAGAAAACTTATGAGCGTATTAACATGTATTGCTATAAAATCTCATCTTATAAAGTCTCAAATGGTGGCTATATTTATTTTAATATCTGGAAGATTAAAAGTGAATGTAAACAAATAAGCCGTCGTACGAAAGCTCAAATTTGATTTTGCAAACGTGAAGCTTATGAAAGTACAATTCATCACTCTTTTGGCTTCATTACGAATAACAGTGCACATTATGCTAATGGTCCTGTTGGATAAAAACAAAAATATGTGCGTTCCATCATTTACTTCGTGTGTGTTTCATCTTCGCAGTTCTGGGCTAAGCCTGAATCGGGATGCGCACACGTATTTTACATTAGCGTGCATTTTGGTGGTGACCGAGACTAGTTTGGTGTGGAGTTTCAAAGCTGAACGAAGAAAGGATGGGTCACCTGAAAACGGTTTCTTGTGGCCAACTCTCCATAGTAACAGCCGAGGAGATGAAATTTGGGTAGATGCCTGAATTGGGTATCACCACACAGGCCTGGGATGATTGGACGCATTGAGTTCAATTTTTATTTCTCTGGATGAGGATCTATCTGCTTCCACTGAAAGTCCGATGTTTTTCTTTGAGATGTTTTGGAGCCAGTGGGACGCCATTTTTTCGGGGATTTTCATAATGTGATGTTTGCTGTTAATGTGTGCAACTAAAAACTTAGGATTATATGTAAACTAAATCCAGGGAGTCTGCAAACTGTTAGTGAGCTGAAGATCCAGAGCATCTTTAAACGATAAGGGGAGTCATCTGCATTTTAGTTCCACAGCTTTTTAGGCGATCTTGGAGGGCTTTGTGTTGCAGCAGCAAGAAGAATAGAGCCGCTAAAGAGTGAGTGGTTTTAATGAAGAGGTGATGGTTTGAGGGTGGCAGGATGGACTGCATCAAGTGACAAACATTTGGCTGGAGTTCTCCGCGTTGGAGATGAATTGGTTGAGGTCGGTGGTATTAAAGTCGAAGCCATCGGTCAACTCCCAGCATTATTCTACACATCTTCTACTCCTGGATCACCAGTTTGTCATTTTTCTATGTTAAGTCGCAGCTTTGGGCGTGAGCTTTAGAAAATGTGAACTTGAACTGTTCTTTTGATTATAAACAGGAATCGCCGGAGCGTAATTCAGGTTTGGCTGAAGAAATTTCTTCTGATTGATCAGAGGATGCGTCTTTGTGTCGTTCTTTGGGGCTTTTTTGTTTAGTTGATGAAAGTGTACTGTGAGTTTTATTTGCTTCGCAACTATGTGCTGTGTTTCATATGGTTTCTGTGAGCACGAACTTTTGTCATTGGAAGCTGCGCTACTGCAGTTGGTTGGTGTTGAATGTTGAAGTCATTTTAACCGTGCACCTTGTTCGTTTGCATACATCCGCAGCAGAAAGATTCGAAGGAAGTATGTTCTACGCCTAAAGACCGATTTATTTTGTTAAATGGCCCATGGGAGTCGTTAGTATATTACTCTAATGATGCGGAAAGCAGAGAGGTTGCTGTGTAAGTTCTTTAAAAAACACCTCTAGGGCACTCAGCAGCGAACCATGCAGATGACCGACATACGGCATACAGAAAACCTGGCGTGTAGTGGTTTGTTGCGATGAAAATGTAGTATGTCACCATCTATCAGATCTGTTGAGGTCTGTTGCGTTGAGTTCCGGAAGGCTGTTCACCGCTAAACTGTGACGAAGAAGCACGGGGCTCGTAGAAAGGAACTGTTTGTGCAGTGAAGGAGCGATTTTTGCCTCTCCAGAATGACGAGATTACGACAGAAATCATTTCCGAAATCTAGAATTTTCTTTGTTTCTGTATTCTTTACGTAACCAAAGATTGCCGTTAGCGTTAAATTTGTCATGTGAGTTTGCGCAGTTCTGATAATTGGGAACGTTATCAACACGCCTGGTATCAGTACGGTTAAAGATATCTGTTAGAGGAAAATGAGACTATAGAAAAATGAAGACCATCGATGTTGTTTGCATATTTTTGAGAAATTCTTTTCCGTCAGATCATTTGTTTCTTTCCGGCCAGGAAATTTACGTTGGTGCCTTTTCGCTCTTCCGTTTCCTTTTGTTCCTCGATTTGTAGAAAAAACGGATTTTGTAGGTAAATCTGTCTATACGTCGAATTCCTTATGGCACCGAGTACACGCTCATTAAAACATCACGTAATTATGACTTTGGTGTTATTCTACGGAAGCATAAGAACAAGGTAATATATTTGATTTAATGCTTTTTTCTCTTCTTAGACAGCGCTTATCAACACCAGTCATCTGACCTTCACATAATTTCGGTGGAGATCCAGTGAATTGAGATTTGTTGTTTATTTATCTGGCCTAATGAGTCCAGAATTAGAGAGGGCAGTGGTGCTGGATAAAATTATTCTTTTCTCGCGAATATTAGTCAGTCGCAGTGATGTTTAACGAATAAGCGGTTTGGATTTTTTTCCTGCATTATTCATCATTCAGTTTTGGAAAATATGGTTCTAGGCCTATGTATCTGTATTTTCGAAGAAGTTCCTCTCCCTTTGGTGATGTTACTTTCTAAATTTTGTTGTGCTTTTGAAGGATGTTTATTTTGAACACAGCCTGCATAGAATTGCCATTTAAGCTTGAAATGATACTGTTGGATTACTAAAAGAATTTTTTTTACCTAATGGCATGCTTATATTATACGAAATATCACCTCTTTGGCTTGTGCTAGTCTATCTTTAGTACTTTAGTGTGCAATTGAACTCTCACTTATTGCACACGTAATATGTATAATTGCACACCTGTCGTGAGAGCTGTCTCACTACAAGTAGACTAACGTTGACGTTTACGGTTTATTTGTAACTGCACAGTGGGTGCTGGTTGTTATAGCACTGTTGATGCATGTTTAAAAAACCAATTCATCTTTTCAGTTGAAATTTAATTAATTAATTAACTTTTTTTTAACAGTTGGAAAGCGTAAGAGAGGGATCACCTGCCTTTCAAGCTGGTCTGCGAGCCCACATCACTGGAATGCATGGAGCGATATGTTCAGCGTGTGTAACGCACTTTAACGGTCGTCCGTTGAGCCTTTTCTCGAAAAACGACGAACTTTTGAGTTTAATCGATACGGTTCCGCCAATGTCAGAGTTTACATTGATCATACAGCCATACGATTTTATGAAGGAGATTAAAAGAGAAATCAAGAAAATGAAGAAGTTATGGTGCGTTTATTAGAATCGAATGATCATCCCACTCAGCCGAGGTATACTTCCGTTGCATCATTTTTGCCCTTTCTTCATTGCTATCGACTGGCGAAGTTTTCTCTTTCAGAAATTAACGACAAATAATGCTGTCATAGATTTCATTTTGCAATTTCTTCTTTGATTATTTGTCCGCCATATAGGTAACACCTTTTGGAGCAATTTTTGGCTCATGTTTATCGCATTTATGAATGTTTTTCGAACGCTTTTAAGGTGTTTTCGTATAGCGATATATAATTTCGTAACTCCTTATGTTTAAAGTTTGATGCTGTATAAAAGCTGATCGAGCAGTAAATATTCTAGAATCCTTTATCATAATATTCACTCTCAAAAAATTGGGATAAAAGTGTTTTATAGAAATTTATTTTGTGTTTATAATTTACTTATCGACTGAGTTATGAGCTTGCATTTCGTTTGATATTTAGGCATTATTTAATGCTTAAATGATCAAATTTAAGGTCTGTTTTACGGGTATTCATTGGTCGACTCCATGTTTTGTGTTTTATTTTGCTTTTGCACACTGTCGGTCCGTTCATATATGATCGCAATAAAGTTTCATTTGTACGCTACCTGAAAATAAAAGGGATCTCAACCATTCATCGTTGAGATCTCTAGATCTTGCGAAGATTTTATGCCATATTCTCAGTTATGCATATTCAAAGATCACAACCGGCGGTATAGCGCTTGATCCGAAGTTTTGCAAACCCATCTCATGGTTCTGTTTATTTATTCAGCGAATTTATTAGCACGGATGTAAGGGATGAAAAATGTAGAGAATGCAGTGTCAATATGGAGTGAGTAACCAGGAAGTTCACGATGAGCACTGTGAAGGAGCAAGTTAAAAATGAAGGTAAGACGGAGAAGGCACCATTGTTTTATGCTCACACCTAGTTGTTGTTCTCTGATTCCTACGTCGAAATTCGTATGGAACAGTATTGTTGCTTATTCGGCCCAATAATTAACAAAGCGTTGTTTACCCAAAGTTGTGGGTAGCGGTATCGGACCTTCCAAAAGAATAAGCGAATATAATTGTGTAAACATGCTTACCATTTTTTCACTGGTCATGAATATGTGTGTGTGTTCAGATGTAGTTCTTATTTCCCAGACACTTATAGCTTAGATTCTATATTACTATTTAGGGTTTTATGCCTAAGTCTTTAAAGTTAGAGTGGAAAATGACTGTTATAAAATTTATGAGTGATGAGGTAAGAAAAGAGGTGCGATAGGAGTAGGTGGTGGTGGTGGTAGGATGACAGCGATAACGAACAGTGATGATGAAGGCGTATGTTTCTGAAGTGTTTGTGCTAGTTTTGATTAATGATACTATAAATATGAAGAGGTTCTAAAGTAATTTATGGCATACCTGCAACCTCTCACACAGTCACATAATGATGCTTGAGCATTTTTTGTTTACGCATTGTTTGCAGATTGCTATCTCAGAAATGGATCGCCGTCATTTTGCCTCATTTCTCTCTTCTTTTGCGCATTCCAGGTGGTGTGCCTTTTCTAAAAGATTTCTAAGCAGCATAGTTATATCAGTTGATAGGCTGTTTCAAATTTGAGTATTTCTTCGTGTTTACTTGGCTTTAAGAAGCGAGAAAACGCGACGAATTTAGTTGAACGTTATCAGGGGATAGAGCGGAGCGTTCAAATTCGTTGGAGTTCCACTGTACGTCAGAAGAAGACAGCCCAGCGCTCTTCGGTAGGAACGACTATGAATTGCTGTTTTTTTTTTTTTTGCAATATTGCGGTGCGACGAAAAACTGCTCGGTTGATCTGAGTTGAAAGATTCTTCCCCATATCTATATGAAAGAAATGCAGATAGTGAAAAAAGAGCGAAATTCTGGCTTCTTGAATGTAAGTGACTTCTTGAATTTGCGCCAAGCGAAGCGCAAATTCAAGAAGTCACTTACATTGTGTAGGTGTAGCTTATCAGAGGCTGATTTACACAATAAATTTCAACCCGACAGACGAACAAACGTTTTTTATCGGGCAGTAATTGCTACCGATCAACGAGCTTTTGATGATCGATTCTATCGTTCGGGATGTCTGTTTTGGAAGCTAGCCAGTATCTTCTTTCCTGAAAACTACTTCCAGAACTCTTCTAGAATTTGTAATGAACTAGGTTGCAGCATGTGAAGAGGTTTCTCGCATTCAGTTGTAGATGTGAATTTCTGAAACAAATCGTAGTCTTTCTCTGACTTAATTAATTCTGTTTTATCAATCATGCGGATGCTGCCAAATTTACACGATTTATGAGAGTTTCTGAGCATTTCGTCAGCACACACATGGTCATCTCGCTAACAGATCATTGTGTTGTGTGACGCTTTTTCTATGGTGACAGTGTTAAGGCGGTTTTATAGTTGAGACTTTGTACCGATTACGCTTCGCCCAATAGTTCAGTATTGCGCATTTTGCGATCCACATTACCGAATTCTTGGTTAACGTTTCGACCAATTTCTGATTTAAGCACCCACCGAAATGACATATATCTTCTCGGGTCGCTTTTATTATTTCTTCTATCCCTCTCGTGTTTCCAGAGCAGGTTTTCCGCCTTATAGGAAGAAACGCATTAAGACAAAGCTTGCAACTGTTAATGCGTTGTGTGTTGGGGCTGTTTTATTCGTTTATATACGTTAGAGTATTTCGATGTATTATAGCCGGTAATCGTGATGAGAAGCATAAAACACTGAATTAGCGACTATGCGCAATGGCTTTATTGTAGTATAAGATCGAAACTTCACAATTATATGAGATCACGATTGTGAGCATTGTGCATCATGACCGACCATTGCACCATATCCACCGCATAGTGCTAAAATAGTGCTAAAATTCAGAGGTGTAGATTTTAGAAAATCTACTTCCCATGTTCGTGACACCTTTCAACGTACTTTTTGTATTGACGATTCGCGCCTGCTGTAATCATTTGCAACAAATTCATTTTTAGAATTCATTGTCGATGTATAACATTACCTCGTACGAATTCCCGAAAGGTTTCATTTCATTGGATAATAATGGATGACCATATATCTGCACCCTTTTCTGATTTCGTTTGATGAGTGGAGTTTTCAGGAAATCAAATGAAAAGAATTCTTTTGAGGTAAGATGGCGGCGTTAAATATCTATGAGTTCGGCCTCTGTTTGAAATGGGGGCTATTAGCGGCACCCTGTTTGTTTCACCTCTGAGGACAAAGGGTTTTCGGTATGATTGATTTTCAATTTTCTGTATTCGCACCTTTCGCATTTAATTAATCAAAGGGCAACCTCCACCATTATCGCCTATACGACCTTAGTGCTGTAGGTGGTTTCCTTTCCTTATTACATTAACTGTAGATCAACGCACTCTATGCGCATAAAATCCCGACCAACACCGATGGCCGGCTGAACATTTTTTGTCGGTAATGCGAGACATGAGAACGCGTCATGAAGTTTTCGGTCAAGGCGCAAATGTCGGATGAAGCAAATGCCCAGTAGTGCGGATGCTTACGAATAATTTTACCCGGCGTAAGAGCCATGGCGATGGTGTCGTATAAGTGTCCAGTGACGCCAAGGTCTACGAAACAGCGGTGGAAGCGCAAGTGCCTCTTGGTGCAAGTAGTGATAGACGTTCCGAGTGTCTTATCTTCTTCTCCCGGAATCTTGGCGTAAGTATTTGAATGTGGAAAATGTTGCATGGCGTAAACCTCTTCGATACGAAACCCTACGGTGCAAGCGAATATTACGATGTTACCCGTTTCGCAGTTCAAGTCTGCTCTACGAACACGTTTTAACGTTTCCCTTACGGATGCGAAGTGTGTCCGGACGAGGCAACGATACCGAAGGAGCGGTGGAGGGGAATATTTCACCTCATAAAATTATATTTTCGAATATCAGTAATCACTGCTTTTTGCGAGTGAAAAACAAAAAGGGGAAACGAACGTACATTTTAAAGTAGAGGGTGAATTAGACAGCGGAAAGTGAAATTAAAGAATAAGGAAGCCGTGCAAAGTAGAGAACTGCCTAGAAACAATGAGTCGACTCCATGAGGGGAAATATATTGACCAAAAAAAAGCAAATATGATGGAGAATAACCAAAGCAAAATAAATAATCACAGATCGGAAATATACCGCAATATGCACTTCCGCATGCATACAACAGTTTTATGCCTATCCACACCTTACTGGGACACATTTTCTAATAAAATGCCGGCAAAAAGTAGTGCTATTTAGTGATGTTAAGCAATCCAGTGATAGACGTTCCGAGTGTCTTATCTTCTTCTCCCGGAATCTTCTCCTACTTTAACGTTTACTCGCCGAGTTAAAGAGAACCAACCTTAGAAGTTTTCACTGCTTGCATTTTGCCCACTACTTTCGTGGACACACTGCTATTATAATATTGCAATGGTTATCGTTAGCGAAATTTCCAAAGCGCTTTGGCGAAATATTCGATTGAATCGATTGGCAGCGCGGACTGTTTTGAATTAATAGGCAAAGGGGAGTGCAGTAACGAAACAGTACTCACTAATTACCTTGCGTACTGGTGCGATCCTCAACACGACATCAAACCCTGCATTCATAACAAGATATCCGTAGCGAGAAGATCATCTGAGTGTGCGAGAGGTCCCTGTATGATCGATAAACATGAAATCACCGAAAAATGACTGCGTCGATTACACTTGCCTGTGTTTTTGCATGCATGCATATATATATATATATAT
The DNA here is from genome assembly GCA_037576465.1 of Parascaris univalens. Taxonomy (NCBI): domain Eukaryota; kingdom Metazoa; phylum Nematoda; class Chromadorea; order Rhabditida; family Ascarididae; genus Parascaris; species Parascaris univalens. The sequence goes on along the minus strand of CM075173.1, from coordinate 70,536,613 downwards.
ATATATATATATATATATATATATATATATATATATATATATATGTATACATTATATATATATATATATGTTTACATTTATATATTTAATCTCACTTAATGAACGTCAATCTTCCTAGGGTCATACGAATAGGAACGATCAGAATGAGTTTAAAATAGTACGGTCGATGGTTTGAGATCGAAATCGCAGTCTGCATTGCATCATTGCAACAATTACGGCAGCCACACAACCGGCTCATCATCAATCGTTTACAGTGAGAAAAGAGTATGTCCATCCAGTGAGCAACCAAGAATATCATTCTTTTGATAAATTTGCCTAATTCATCTCATTTTTGAATGAGGAAAATATGCTTCATCTTATATTTACTCAAAGGATGAAATAAAGAAACGCAGTTGAAAGTGGTCAAGGTCATTCAAAGTAATTCGTAGGATCGTTTCTTTTCAGCTGTTTGAGAGCTGAATTGACTCTCGTGACTTTGCCGTGACAACGATGTCCACATCATACTATCTGAAGGAACGATACAGCGGTCTTGAAAGAATGTCTTATTGCAAAGGTGTCAATTGTTTATGAAATTATATTTTTCAGCCCCATACGGCCAAATACTCTATTTTCAGCTCCATATACCCTATTTAGGAGGAATTTAGCACTCAGCCCAGCACTTCGAATGAAGTTTCATCCAGTCCTCTTATCCCAGATCCTCCTTACTCTAACAGAAGACTCCTTGGTGATAGATGAAAGAGAAAAGACGATGTGTTCGCTGACGGGAACCTAAGACGGCTGGACGAAACCAGTGTGTGTTAGAAATTAATGTGGGCGCATATTTGAGAAAAGTAACTGAAATTATTGAGGCGTAATTATTTCTTCTTGACTTTGTGAGATCTTCAAACCTTAAAACGATTTTCATTCTCCTTTCTTTTGATGTTTTGTGATCACTTGTTGAACGCTTCGAATGAAGCGATTTTCGATCACATCGGAGAATTTAACGAGCCACTCTGGATGTTTGCATGCTGAATAAAAACGTTGCTATGTCAGAGAGTACCTTGCACCACCTCCCAATAGTTATACTTATACGGTCGGAAACAATCCCACTTCCACGAATGGCCCCGTAAAGTGCTATTTCGACTCTTTGATATTTAATATGTCATATTTTACTCACATGCAAACCTGAGAGTTCAGACGGAAATCACTTTCATAGTTGTATTGTCTATAGAAACATTTATGGTCACTGGTATAAGGAAATGGAAGTAAGAAGAGGAGCAACAGGAGAAATTTAGTGCGATCGAAAGTTTGTGGGCACTTCTGTGGTTAATACTGCAAACATTTGTTCGGATCCACGGAGGTTGGAGGCTTTTTTTGCTCCAACACCTTTCAATGTTTTCACTATACGACTCTCTCCAGCGTGTGTTGTTTTATCCGCAAGCAACGCGCTTGGTGGTAAGCCCTTCAAAGAAAAAAAAGCGACAAGTGTGCATTTCCGCTGGCGGCGAGCCCTTCTTCTTTCACTGAAAAAGAAGGCGCCCATTCTGGCGCCGATATTTTTTCATTTTTCTGCCCTCTTGTCGATCACAATACTCTATATAAATTCAGTGTTAGAGAGGTCTTGACGGGTAGTGTTATTCTTCATGTTGCATTATAATTCGGCTTCATTTGTGTGCACGAGGGATTTTCTCTTGCTTAGTTCTCGTATGCGATGCTGCTGTGAGGCTAACCGGTTGCGTCCTTCTCTGTCGTAAGCCGAGTAATCATTGATGTAATTTTGTCCCACAATGAGAATCACTAGAGAATAATAGACAATACCTGTTGCAACACCGGCAAGGACCCTATATGTTTAGTTTTTCGAACGAAGTAACTAGCTGATGAGAAATAATTTTTCTTTTACTAAGTTAAGCGCATCATATCGGCACCAAATATGACCGTGTAATTTTTTGCGCTTTTGCGAACAAGTTGAAGCTCACGTTGCTTAGAAATGGTACCTTTAGAAGTGCGTCATTTTAAGGTACAGTTCGTTTTTAGAAGATCTACCAGACTCGACTATAATCCGGAGAAAATGCCAACGTGTCAGCTGATGGGTGCAATTGCTGATCCAGAAAAGATGTGTCAAGGAAATTAACGATTTACTTTTCGAAATATATTTCAGGCTCGGTAACATTCTTCGACATGAAATATTGCAGAAAATGCAATAGGAATTCCGATATGCCACCTCGCGAACAAGTTTCTTTTTTCTTAGGGGAAAGGAGCCTTTGAGTCCGAGAACGAAGTCTTTGGTCATTCGTCAGCAGCGTCTCATTCGTTGAATGGGTTGTCTAAGCACGAAATCGGAAACAACAATGAGCTTTTCGGGAAACCCAGTCTCAAAATAGACTTCAGTCATTGTGGGACACTCTTATGTTCCTTACGTTGGCCTGACTTCACTGCAGTTTTTCATTTCTCTGATAGGCACTTCAGGATGGACAAAAAATGTTGCAAAAACGTTTTGAACACATAGGGGCTATTGTTTAGGTTTTGTTATTCGACGCGTTTAGGCTAACCTGGTCATCATAATAGCTCAAGTAGGAGTAGGTGCTTTTGCCGAATATCGGCTGCGTAAAGGGTGTGCTGAACACAAAAAACGTTTTTTTTCGCGCTTCAGAGGATCATATTCGACCCCCACACAGGACATGAACTTCTATCGAGTTTAACGCGATCACCTGATCGCCTCGAAAATCCCTCTCCATCTCCGTCGATCACTCTCTGCAACTTGTGAAGGCATTATTGAGATATGTGGCGCCTAGGTTACAATAGCAGTTGCTTGGCTGATCTGTAGAGGGAGATGTTGTTGTCAGTGCAGAATGGATGAGGTGTTGCTGAAGTTGGTGGAGTGGAGTGGGTTGTTGCGAGCTGACAAGCAGCACTGCGTGTGTACATTAGGAACTCATTAACTTCGCTCTTTTCATCACTTATAAATTTATTTGGAGGGCGTTGTGCAGAGCGCCGCTCTAATTTGTCTAACAGCGTGTGCAGATCGCGTTCATCCACGTACTCCTCGAAATGCATATCTACTCGACAATTTATTCATTACGTTTGATTGCTTTTCCATTCTCGTTTTCAGTTCGCCCGTCCTCTCTTCATTTACTATGCTCACCTCACTCGTCTCCTCGACGTCCCGTGCTAATCCGGCCCTCGTTTCATATTCACTTCCCTCATATTGTTACTGCAAAACCTCGTCTCTTCGTGCATTCTCACTAAACCAATCTCTTGCTTTTTTGATGACTTTTCATTTCGGTTTATCCTCACTGTTGTAGTAATCTCGAGCTAATCTCCTTCCACCACCCATCTGTTGAGTTGCCTTCACTTATTTCTGCACTTCTCATTGAAATTCATTTTTCAACTTTCCAGGGAGCGCTTATGAGTACTTTAAAAATTGCCGTCAGCAGTGTCGGCGCGCATATCACTGTATTTGCGTAATGCAATCGACCGATTTTAACTCTCGCTGATTGTGGCGCGGCTATCGCAGAAACACAGAATTAATAATATATCATGCACGGAAGTGGTGCTCCACTCGCATGCTATTTAAGACAGCCGAAAACGTCGTTAAACATGAACAGCGTTGCGTATCTTTAGTGCTCCTCGCGATTCACATACAGCAAGTCGAGTAATGCCGTTTTATCTTGCATGTTTTATATGTAGCATATTCAAATTTCTACGTAAATGCTTATCGCTTCGTATCCATTAGCTGAAGGGAAACAAATATGTTAAAATAATGCATCTTTTCGCCTCTTGTAATGATATGCACACAACAGTAGGGAAAAACTAATGTTGATGAACAGAAAGGCAGAAAAGAATTATTTCGAAAAACGCTTTAACGTTGCGGCTGCTTGCTAGTGAATGTGAACAATACAGGAGACGCTGATTCGAACGATGTATTATTGAACTTCTTTCACGAATTTCTTCAGATTTTGTAAACATCGGAGCTATGAATCCTCCTTCGTGGACATGTTATCTCGGTAGACTTACATATAGTGTGGGTAAGTAGAGCTGACGTTACTAGCTCCTAACCGAATTGTGCATGAAAAAGCTCGTCAGATTCGTTTCGAATTTCGATCGGGACTCAATTTTTAGCGGGGAGTTATGGGAAGCGGAATCAGTTATCCGGCAGTTGAAGCATTGGACCTGCGTACCGTTACGTAGGCTGAAACAAGTTTCCTGAAAACCTCTTCTTTCATTTCTACGTACATACCCCAATTGGCAACATTTTCACAGAAGCAAAAATCGTTATCATATCTCTTGTGTTCTGCAAATATCAAAAATAGCTCGATGTTCACATAAATATATATAAATATGCGCACTTTTCATAGTAGAATTGATCGTTTATCTCTAACAGCGTGTGCTTGGAGTCGATGGGGGCTCACGAGTAACAATGTTGTGATCGCTGCTCGCCGTACTATGATTGATGGTGGCTTTACTTCACAGGCGTGTTACAATGATAATGTTATATAACAGCGTTTCTTCACGTTCAGCTTAATAAATATTATTATGGTACCTGAACACCCTAGAAAAGTTACATTTGGAAATGTCATACGAACTTGTATGGCTAGCTGGGATTGCAATACAAATAGAATAAGTAAAACTTAGGTAGAGAAGTGAAGTTTTGTTTAGTGTGGCGATGTTACTTTGATTTTTTCGACAAGAATGACACCATTACGAAGTTAGGCTAAATAAAAGTAAATGTGAGGTACGTCGAAGGTTCCATGCTTATGATTCGTCGACTTCAAGAAGGATGCAGTGCCAGTGAGCGTGTACACCTCATCGAAGTTATGTTCACTTTGCGACGCGAACGCGTGCTAATTGCTCAGTTCGCTAGTATCGGGAGACGCAAATGAAATTTGTTACGCGAGCGAGAGATAGTTTTTGCTTGAAGAATTCAAAAATTTTCAATTAGCGACGTAGAGTAATTGTCTGTTAATGTTTTAGGCAGAGCACAGCGTTCAACACAAGACAAGCCAATGGCAATAGGCGCTCGAGTGGAGCCGAGCGATTATTAACCGCTTATTAAGGTAATGGATTTGGGACGTAGGTAAACGCTACCTCTTTCGGCTGTTAGAGCAATGCGTTTCGCGTCCGAAGGCGACTATAGCTATTCAACATCGCAAGAGAATATGCAACAACGAGAGAGAGCAAGACATAAGTGCGCGCAACTTCATTTCCCCTTAATTAAAATCATTCTCATGCCATCTATAAAGAGTGGGTATTTAGCTTTTCAATTAGGCAAACGTTGACGCATTTCAAATGATCAGCAGCTAGCTAATAAAGTGTGAGTGCTCTCTCTCTTGCTATGGGACGGCCGCGCTCGCTGCTCTCTCATTTCGCGTTCCTCGTTCTGTAGCAGCCATCGGCTGGCATCAAGTCCAACAAGCTGAGACCTTCATCTTTTGTTCGTCTTTACCCAACTCATCCACCGTGTATCGGCAGATTCATTTCATGACAGCCAAATGAGTGACTAATCCAACAGGAGAATAACCGCAAGCAGAGGATGGTTCTGTTTCCCTGCACCGGCTGATGGTTTTGATAACGGGTTTCTTGGCACTGTATAATAGTTAATCGTTCAGTACATGCGCCTTCGGCACAATTTCATAGGTACCGATCAGTGTGAAAGAAGCATCGGGTTGCATGGAAAGATGCTTCTGTTGGTGCGTTGGAGTTACCAGTTTACATGACTTGGTCCACAAAATGATGTCATAAAGGTAAGGTAGATTGGAGGCAGCTTGGGCTGTTTAGTAACCAGAAGGTCGTTTGATATTGGGTGGCATTCCGGCTGCCGCTGCAGCAGCAAATATCACTCCCACAGCCGAAAATATAAAGGCGCCGGCTCACAGGTATGTAATTCAGGGCGGCCGCCCGCCAGTTATGTTCATTCGACAGCACCTTTGCTTGGCACTAGCGGTGTTCGTTGGATATCGGTTTGTGCATTTTGTGGTCGCAACCAGATTTCAATTTAGATAAAACGCTCGTGGCTTTTCACTATCTGTGCAATTGTCGAAATCTATCTGGTACGACTCTCGGCGATGCATCTGTGACTCTCTGATGGAAGAAGCCGTCTGTGCCGCTTGCTCCTTGCGTATCCGTGACCGTTTCATGCTACGTGCGCTCGGCAAGCTCTGGCATGAGGACTGCCTTAAGGTGAGTAGCACCTCAATTCAGCACCACATTCATACTACACGCCATCCGCGAAATCGTTTCTTCTGCCACGTGTCCTTTGAGCGCACGCTTTCAGCTGTAGCGCATGAGATATTAAAGCTATATGTTAAAGAATATGCAGCTTCGGATGATTATGAGCCTTCACTCACTTCTCTGTCAGTCTTAGGACAGCGTCATTTTCCGCAGAGCTTAACGGGCCAGAAGTTGTGCTGCTTTTTTCGGGAATCGGTTGTTGAGGAATTGGTATAGCATTGTTTTGTGATTCCTTTAGCCGGAAGCCACCACTGGCTATGAATCGTTCATGGGTCAAATTATTCCTTTTCTTGTAGGGACTGTTGCTTTAATTTCTTTTACGTGGCGACGTTGACATGGTAAGATTTTGTTCGTTGGAGAAATATTGTGCCGATGCCCACGAATTTATGTTGAGCGAATGCTTGCTGTATTGCTGATTAATGATTAAGTGAAACTGTGAAAACAGCTGAATTTGGTAGAGAATATATTTTCTTCGTTGAGATCATTCACATTTACGCCTCTCAAATTCCATTGACGATAGAGTCCTTGTTTGGATAGGTTAAATGGAAAATGATGAGCAGCCTTTATCGTTACGACAGCAAGCTTGTCTTGTGAGGTGTAAATTGGGTACAGCTGGCAACTGTTGTTCACAATGACGATATGAATGTCTCTTAGAGAAGGCTATTTTCACGAGAAGTGAATGCTTCGAAATGTGCTTTGATTGGCGAATGATTAGCTGCGCCTATTGCTTTTCCTCTTACACTTCCACTGCACTCATCAATTATTCCGGCACTCTTTTCATTGAATACACTAGGCGCTACTTCATGTGTACTGTGTTTTTTGAAGTACTGAATCGATTTAACAGATAGTCCAGGACAAGGAGGCATTAAAAGGTTCGTTGAAATTACATGATCGCAATGCCTGCTGCGTTCATTAGTGAATCATTAAAATTCGAAGGTGCATCACCATATCAGCATTTATGAATAATTACAATCAGGCGAAACGCAGTGAAAGCGAGAACTTCTTTTTAATCGTGGATTGATCCTTCATAATACGGAGGCTGCTTAAATCTTTTACAGGAAAAGGCAATACGTGCATTGATTGCTTTTAGATTATACAAAATCTCAGTCAGCTCACTAAACTTTAGGTAAGTAGGTAAGAAATAGATTCTATTCACGTTATTGAGCCTCTAAAATATATTTTCATTTTTTGAACGTGTTGGTATTAGGGGAATGGGAGGGGGGGGGGGGGGAATTGAGCTGGAACACTTCTCCCTCGAAATGAACCATTTTCTTGCTCTCCCCTTTGGTGGGTCTTAATATTTTATATACGTTTAGTAAATTCCGAATAACTTGATATAAATCATATTGTTACATGTTGAAGTGAAAAATGATGCAGTTCTCTGCTTCTGTTTTCATACTTGTAAGTAAAGGCTATATGACTATGCAGAACGTTGGGCATCTCAAAAGTTCTTTACACGTATGCGCTTAAAGCATTTGAAAACACATGTTTCCATCATTGTTGTGTTCATTACGATAGAAAAATTATCCGGCGACGCCTCGACCTTCATATCATTGCTAATTTCCGAGTCATTCTATATGATTAGCGCGGAAATTCATAAGCTTTATGAGTTGAAATCGGCGCAAAATGAGCGATGAAATCATCGGTCGTCCACGGCTGAAAGGGTTCCTCAAGTGGAAACTCTCTTCAACGATTGGCAAATGTAGTTACGCAAATTTTAAGTCAAATGGGGATTTGTAAATTAACGTCATTGTCAAGTTTTATGAATTTTCATGAACGAGCGATACATATGTTGAGGATATGTTATGGTCGCCAATATTGGGGAACTAATTTGCTTATGATTAAGTTCGTATCAAATTAATGCGGAAAAAGGACTGTTGCTTTTTTTTCAATGAACTGGCTTTCGATGCATTTCGGAAAAGCTTCTGCTGTAACCTCATTCCTCTCGGTTCCAATGAATGGTTCTATCTTGTCAAGAAAAACGAAAAATCTCTTCTTTTTCTCTTACACTGCTACTAGCAAAGCGTACAATTGCAAACATTTCTTGTTTAGTCTGCTTCTCGATCATTTCATTATAGTAATGCTATGATGGAATGGGCTTTATGAGGAATTATCCAGTATCCATATCCGATGTACAATGAACGTAGACACTGTTTATACGGTAATTTCCTAGCACTGTTGCAGTAACCTCCCCCCCCCCCCCCTCCCCCTCTCCATCCAGCTTCACATGTTCTCACATATTTGTAACAAACAATGCATCAGAATGTTTTGCATCATTATTTTTTTTTTGTCGATCGAGCCGATGTATATGCGAGAACGCGCTTATAAGTTGATATACGAGTATGAGGAAGCTTATGTGGGTAATAGTGGCTGGCCACTGAGTCTGTATCGTGAAGCTCGTCTGTCATCGAATCCTGTGTAGCCATGGCCAAGTAGCTTGTCGTTGCGATGAAAAACGCAGTGATGAAGTGCATATCGTAGTGGTGTAGGTCGTTACGATTTCCCAGCAACACACTGAAGAGACCTCCATTCGAAGGAGGCTATTTCTAGAAACTAAATCCTTCATATTTCGTTTTTATCTTGTTTTTCTCCTCTTCTATTCCCTTTTCATTATCATTTTTCATAACCTCATCTGATCAACTTAGCAGTCTTAAGTTATCCGCTGATTCGTTCCACAGCTGCTGCCTGTTACATTGCAGTTTATGTATTAAAAAAGTCCACATACTTCAAACATAAATATGAGTCCAAATCCTTCACGAACGCCTTATTGATGATAACATACAGTGGCGAGATGTTGCTAGTGAAATCCCTTTCCCTTTCTCCTCCACCTTCTTTTCCCTATACTCAGTGATCAGTCGTACGCTTTTGTTTTCGCTAGTAATTGTGGCCAAATCAAGAAGCAACTCTAACAATAGCTAAGTACAAAAAGCTTGAACACGAAAAAGCTTGGTATGAACAAATTCTCTTTTTCCCACGAAGTAAAGACCCATGAAAATGACCTCATACTTTATTTCGAGTTTTATCGTGGATTGTTCCAACGCTCCTTTCGAATCCTTTATCGTGCTCTTCTGCGAAAGATCATACTGTTTTGCACATGGGATCTCATTTTTTAGACGTTAACTTTGCTTCAAAAAAAAGGCATTGAACGTGATTGGGGACTGCAGAAATTGCAATTATTTGTGTTGGTTCATTATAACGCACCATCATCCGTTGTGCTTTTGTATGAAGGAATATTATCATTCGTCTTGCTAATAGCTGCAGCCAGCGTAGTGTCCCTGACCAGTATTTAACGCTTCAATTACCACCTTATGAAAAACTGATTAAAAATTCGGTGAAATTAAAAAGATATTATCTGTATATTCTTCGGATCACTTCTGCAATAGTTTAGTTATTGCAAATGCGGAGTATCTAGTACGAGCCGCCATATTATCTTCTTTCAGCATCGAAAAATCCACTATGAAACCTTTCAGGAGGGTAATTTCCAGCACTGTCAAGTTTTAATCTCCTTCTGATTGAGCAAATCACACACATGAAAAAAACAAGTCTTATGTGATGCTGCTATATTAGTGCTCTTATATTCGAATTGTCGTAGCCAGGTATATTTTATAAAGGGAAAAATCTTAACAGGTTTATTTATTCTATCGAAGTGCCTGTAGGTTCTCTTGGTCAACAAGTAGGGGTAATATGAGGACGAGGAAATTTTAGTGACTAAAATTTGCTAAGTCCAGCTGGAAATGAAATGCTTTTTCATCATGAATGGCTGGATTTGTTGCGAAAAGAAGATGTGCTTTGGTGACCATTATAGCTAAACTGTTGGTTGCGTTCAGACGATGAATACTGAAACTATGTTCTGTCATATTTGATTGAAAACAATAAACGATGAGTTTTATCGATAATTTTTAGATATAACCTGAGCGATTGCAAGTAAATATAGTGGAATAAGTAGAACAAAATATCGATGAATATGCATATATGAGTCTATAAATTTCTCAGTAACTAAGTCAAGTTCAACTCTTAGAAGTATGAATTAAACATTTCCGATGAATGAAACGATCTGTGTGATAATTCTGAATTCATCCTCAACCGTCAATAACTATAGCGTAGGTTTTTAGTCATTGCAGTGTGAAATTATGAAGTGAATTCGTGAAATTTTGCATTAACATCCGTTATTATTGGTGGCTAGCGGTAGCAATCGAACGTGATGGATATCCGCGTAAATTGATGCAATCAGAAGTGAGAGAGTGTTAATCTCGAAAATGACGAGTATTCTTCACAGAAGTGTGTTCTTATATGGATTGTAGACGCATAAAATTAATTAAACGGCTTCCACTAAGTTAAATGAAAGCGTCGACGAGTATATACGACGTGTTTGCGATACCAAATAACCAATACGCAATAATACCATCGCAATGTTGAAAAATTCGTAAGAAAATTATCGCAAATAGAGACGAATAAATATCCAGAGTTTTACAAATCGACTTGTGGATGATGAAGAAATGAGGAATGAGAAAAGCATCATCCTATAGATGGATGAAATGGGATGCTCAGCGATCATAGCCAAGGCAGTTTTATGCCATTGTTGTTGTCGATGGTTTTTGTTCATTGCATCAAAATTGAGGCAATGAGCAGGGAAACAAATGTATTTAATGCGTGTACACTGTGAAAATTTCTCTTAGGGGGATATTATTCTAGAAGGTCGAGAGTTCATTATGGCATCACTCCTTTCTCTACAATGCAAGCAAAAAATGCCGCCCCACGAGCGACATAAACTTCACTGCAGTAACGTTATAGCTGTTGCGTTGTTTTGTGATCGGCGATGAATTCTTATTGAGAAGCATTGAAAAAAAACGTTGTGTTGCGTTGAAATTCTTCGAATAGACTAACATTGTTTTATTAGTAGAAAGATGGCAACAAGATTGAATCAAGCGAAGGCATATATCGTTCGATTCTCGATTCATAACAAGAGCTGCTAATTTGTTTTAATTGATTTTTAGAAAAGTGCTTTGCACCTGTTTGCACTAATTTGTCGCATATGATAACCAATTTCTCAGGAACAAGGTGAAATTAATATTTTTTCTGCTTTACACTCATACCATTCGTCAAAGAAAAGAATTAGTAAATCTGGAGAGAAATTTCTGGAAAATGGAGAAAATAAGAAACCTGGAGACTTGGAGAAGCCTGAAGAACCTGGAGAAAATCAGTTCTTTAGAGAGATTGTCAACGAGCAATTTGTGCATTAGATTCATATCTGTAATTTTATGTATGAGTTAAGGCAGTCTAGGAAAATCACAAGTTGTTTAGAGTATGATTGCTTCACGGCGTTTAGCGCTTCAAAATCCTTTATTTCTAATTCATTCGCTTCTCAGTCATCAAAATCTCTTCGAATTAATTTAGTTTCCAAGGGAAATCTGCCTCTCGTCCCTAAACGCTCGATCAGGCAAGCTTAGGAAACCAAAGAAATCCACCTCTACTTCAACATATTTTGTGGTTAATTCTTTAGTGAATGATTGATGAGTGGAATGTCATCGCTTCACTGGAGATGATTTTTGCTTTATTGTCGAAATTTTTTTAATTTTCTCCATTTCACTTGAAGGCAAGTGGGGCATTCGTCCAACAGAAGCAATTTTTGTCCTTTATGTGTGACTCAATGCGTCAGTACTTTTTTGCTGTCGTTGTTGCTAATATTCCCAATCGAAGGGAGGATCTTCGCCCATAGACTAGAATTCATATTTCCTTAAAAATCACGTACTCATTCATGATGGATTTTAGCCGCAATAGAAACCATCTGCATAGGATCAGAGATTATAGGATATGAATTTCGGTATATTCGCTCATACAAATCATTGCGAATTGCTTTTTCAAGCGCTTATTTCCCTTAACTTTTATAATCCATTTCTTTCAACCGAATCCCTCCAAAGAATATATTCTTTGATAGATTTTAGAGTGGTTATAATTCGCATATTCACCACCCTAAACAAAGATGCACTGTAGTGACGCATTATTGCAAGTGGTGCGCTTTATTCTTTGTTAATTGGTAATTTCTCAATTCAGACTATAAAACCGCTCGCAGGAAATCCTTTGTAAATTGTTGTCACCGATCAGTTTACTACTTAAATAAATATAAGTTCTTCGTACAATATATGCCCTCCCCGCCCCCTCTTATCCCCTCATCTTCGAAAATGTGCACTAGAAAGTATCCAAAAAGCATTCCGCTTGTGAAAACGGAGCTTACTTGACTGATTTTGTGCCATTCTGAGTGTGCTTTTACGACGGCGACATAGTATCTTTCATCGAGATGTCCTGCAAAGTAAGCATGTACCTAATTCCATGGGACGGTCGATTTTCGCTGCGGATAGAGTTTAGGCTTGACTGGATTCTTCGCATTTGCCGCCTGCTTGATACAGATTCTGACAACAGTTCGAAGTCCACGTTGCGTGACGGCAGATAGACGCAGCTGTGAGTTGATATCTCGGTCTTTATTGTTCTTCGATGGGCTTTTTGAAATGGATATAAAACAGGAAGTAACGGCGCGGAATGACTACGCGATTGGTGTTCAGCAGACCGAGGCATACTGTTGTTTGCCAGGATGTCTCAACAATTGTAACAGTGCCAGAGTAGGAAGCCTCGTGTAAATCAGCAATCTTGTTCGATCACCGTTTGAGAATGTTTTCGACGTCTGTTGCGGTCTGAACGGTCTCGAAAGAAACGGGAAGGCTGCTGCAATTATACATGAACTGATCGTTGACCCCGACACCTGCGGCTGTGATTATCGCATCGCCTCACTGCAACCGCCGTGACCCGATGAGACAAGGTAGCGTGTTCTCTTGTCCGAACCATTTTAAGCTGAAGCATTCGATGACAAAAGTGAGAGTAAAGTAGCGGGCCACCGTCTGAGACGGTTGGTAGCATAAACCGGTATTCATTCTTTTTTCCGAAGTTGGAGGAGAGAGGCTCGTGATTCGTCTTCAACGTGCACTGTCATCCATGAAGAAATCCTGGAACGCCTCGTTGCTAAGATGAAAGTAAATGCCTCATTACTGATTCAGTAATAGTTCTTCCAAACAGCAGTCATGACCTACATATGGCGTTTTCTATTCCGTTCGCGAAGCGGTGTAACCGGACTCCTTCGACTCCACAGCTGAAAGTCCTGCACTGCCGACGTTGGCAGGTTAGAATTGAAGCGCGTAGGGAGCAGATCCGATCTGACCGCTGTGTTTGCACGGTCTAAGGCTAGTTGGCATTCCTATGTTCACAGTTACATGGCATGGTTTTTAAGAGGATTCAGCTGAGCGCGGAAACGGTGCACGTCCTTGACAAATGTTCCTGACAAATTAACGAAACCGAAGAACGCAAAAACTGGCTGACTTTCTTGTGAATTACCTCACACTTCAATGGAATGGAGAGTCGTCGTGTGACATTATTAACGGAGCGATGAGACTCGATATTTGTCAGCAGGAAGGCATATTTCTCCAAACAGAATCCGTGATCCAAATAAAAAGCGAAGTTAGTTATCGGTTCCCTGGAGGACGGTATTGAGATGCTTATTCTGTTGCCCATAACACTGCCGTTGAGGAAAAGGTGCCGTTGAGGAACGCATCTGTTCCATTCACTTCCACAGTGGGAGCATCCATTTGTTGCTGAAAGATGTCGGAAACCGCACTAATTCAACGCCAGATATTTGTAATGTTGAACTCTCCGGTGAGTGCTGATCGTCGGCACCGGTAGGGAATCTTCGTCTATTTCGAATTGAAGATGCGCCTTGCAGATTTCAACCGGAGAGAAGAAGCAAGCTCTATTCACCTTGGTGATGCTGATGTCATCACGCGTTGGAGGCAGGTGCTGGTGCTGTTCGAGATCATCCTTCGGCCTCATGACAGACTCTGTACAGAGTTAAATCCACCAACTTTTCATGAACACCGGCGAATGGCCTTATCCTGTCGGAGCGTTTGATGAGTGAGGGCACATTTCAGCCTACGAGATGACCTTTTCTTGCAAAACGTAAAGAGGAGTTTCATACGAGAGGGCTAGCTTTTCCAAAAATGAACCTTGCATTCGGTATAAAATGTGGCTTGATTTGGCAGAGTTTCCCTGTTCTCGCTTGAATGCTGTGACAAAATGTTTTTTTTTAATGTGCAACGATCGAATACGAAGGTAAAAGGTGATGCAGACACAGAATTTCTTTCTGCACTATCTCGTCGAGGCCAAGAACGACAGGTTAATCGTAAAATGACTATTTCCTTCTCCTCTTTGCGTCCATTGGTGTCGATTTCGCGATCGAAGTATTCACAGCTTTGATATTTTTGATTTTGGTGGACTCCTGCGAGATCAGTCGTGACAGTAGACGGGAACGACTGATCATGACCCAGTCTTTTGGGTTGAACAAGGTTCCTTCGGTCGTAGTGTCAAGGCACTTTTGAGCAAAAGTGGCATTGATCTGGACTTTCCTCCAAACTTTCCTGCCGTTAACATCGGTTGCAGTGGATATAACGGCGACAGTTTTCTTCGCATTTCTCCGCTTCTTAAAAATTTCCTTATCATTTATAGCTAAATTCTCAATCAAACCATTCTGGTGGCCGATTAGTTTATGCACGTTTTGTTGAGGAACTTGCATCAGTGGCCTGGTCCGATCCTATGCACCGTAAGAAAGACGTGTGTCATGGATTTGCGATTGGGATAGTGGTGTTGAACTGCCAAATAACATGGTTTCCTGCTGGATATTTAAGAACTGTTGGGTCTCAAGACTAAGTTCCTCGACCACGTGTCTCAGGTTAGTCTCCACTGTGTGCATCACAGCCGGGACTACCAGTATCTTTGTAGAGAATGCAAATCTGCACCGGACACTCCCTCTGGATCTGTGGTGACGGCATTGAATTCAGCCATTTCGTGACGTCCGCTAACTAGCCCTGTGTTGTAACTGAATTACCCGCCGCTGCACTTTCTCAAACGGATACGGTGACTGGTGAACACCGGCTGTTGTGTATGAACAGTCTTTAAACGTTTTTAGCAGCATTTTCAAAAGAGTATTCGGAGGTTTTTTTGCTGAATAAGGGAATTTAAGAAGTGGCATCTACATTCGAAATGGTGAGCCGAGTGTCATCAAACGCAAAGTCAACTTTTGAAATGATGTTTTCATATTGTCCGAACGTGCGGTTGTTGCCTGGCGCTAAGCGAACTGAGGCAGCGATGTCGATATGAAGCTTTTGATGAGCTCAGCAGCTGATGAACGAGAAGCAATACGATAGCGAGATACATCTACCTCATTCACAGCCGTAGCGCGTACCGGTGAGGAGCTGCCGACCCAACAGATTTTGAAGCATGAGCTGCTGTTGCTGGGCTTTCGAGTATTACCTAACACCTTCCACTAATAATCATTGCTTCCCAGCTGTATTGCTTAATCATCGACACTTGAGCTGTGTTCCTCACACAGTGTTGTCGATCGCCGTTGGACCCTTCTAGAACCTGACAGTCATAAGTTGCAGTGCGGCAGCATGCTGCAGCTAGTCGTAGAACAATGGAGCCTAGTCGCGAAATTTTGGTGACGATCCAAAAAAAACTTCAGAATTCAAAAAACTTCGGAAAGTTTCCCATAATGAACCACAGTAAGGAGCGCATTAGCAAACGTTAGCGGCAAAGTGGCAGAAAATCCTGCATACATCACTTGAGATGAGGCAATGCGTGAGCACCTCCTGCAGCACCACTTTGCAAATGGGATTAGTTTTTTATGGAGTAGGTTTCACATCCGCTTGAATGCGATGCGCAAAACGCATCTCTATACCTTTCAGCGCTCAACTCTCTAAGTATTTAAAATTGTTTTACGTTCTCATAGTATGCGAATTTATGCTCAACATCTCAGAAGTCATATGAAATTCTTTTAAGCTCCCATAATAGTACACGAATGGCAATACCAAATAAGCCTGTTTTCCATTTCGAGAATCCAGTAAGTAGCATGTGATCTTTTCGATTAGATAAATGTGAATTATACCATGCAGTTACGTACTTCTTAGCTTTTTCGAAGCTGTACAAGGGTTGAATTCGTATCCACCATACTCGGTATAGTTTTGTAGTCAGGATTCTTGTGCCTAGTGGATGATCACTTAAATAGACTGCCTTAGTGGCAGTAACCATAAACCTTTCACTGGGGGAAGTCAAACTAGAGTGATTAACGAATTGAAAGTGTTCGTGTTATCTGTAGTGACAAAAGTGAACTCTTATTTTCAATAGTCACCTCTTTCGATAGCATGCACGGGGTCGAGCTGATCCAGTTGAATGGCTAGGATGTATCTATAGCTGCAGTCTGCATAGGTTTCGAAAGTGAATGTTGAACGATGCAAACAGTAGTAACTGCAGTTCATTGAGGCATTCGGTAGTTCGATTACCAACTTCTAGCATCAGATAGTGTGGGATGGCTCAACATTTCAAATTTTAGAGCTGGGCAAAGGAATATGAGTTTGCTTCACCTCTTTTCATAAAGTGCGACCTCCGGGAGATAAGCATAATACCATGAAATATGGGACGGTTTTATGCCAACAAAGTGGTATAGATGCCGTAGTACGGAGCGACGTTGAAAACTCGTAATTTTGATCAGAATTGCGTCCACTCATTGAGATCGTTTTTTGCAAGTTAACGTGAAACAATTTCAAGTTCTGATGTTGGGAACTGAAACTCAAGAATATTTAGCCCTTCATTAGCACTCCACTGTGAGAGGTGTGTCTTTGAACTGACCTTTAGCACAAGATTTGCCTGTCAACGCTCATTTTTCAAGTCGGCTTTTTTAGATATGTATAGCGTTCTAGCTATGATGATCAAATTAGGACATGCGCCACATTCTTGTTCTGCTAGACAGCTCCTCACCAATTCATATTTATATCCATATGCTATCGATTGATTCGCACGATCTGTGCTCACCATTTGACATTTTGCGTAAATGACGTTGGTTATGTCGGTGGTAGTAGCCTACTTAAGCGTAATTCAGATCTTCGTATGGTTTAACTCTGTTTTCAGTGCACGTGTTGTCATTGTCGGCTGGGTGAGCTAGGATCGAAGCTCTACTATAAGCAAAGCATGATTCTCTGCGCGAGGGACTACCTACGACTGTTTGGATTGACTGGCGTATGTGCAGCGTGTGACAAGAACATTCCTGCATTTGAACTCGTCATGCGTGCCAAATCGAATGTATATCATTTACAGTGTTTTGCTTGTCACATCTGCAATCACAGGTGACACTTTTGTATCACAACTATTACTTGTTTATTAACAACAGAGAACATTTCAAAGCTCATTAGCAGCAACTTCGTGAGCATGCTGGATCGGAATTTTTGAGATCTTTTACCGATCGCTTTATTGATTTTTGCATTTTTCAACCTTTCTTTGAGATCGACGACCTTTCACATCTTCGCCTGTGTAGGGAAATCCCTCGTTTTATTCGATTATCTTCATCCTTAACGTGCTCAAGGTTGTTCCTTTCCAATCGTGTTTTTGCTTCTCTTTTCTCACAAGAAGAGCTTTTCAAACCCCACTCCCTTTTTTATCATTTCTCACCTTCTCCCCTCTCTTTGGCTTTTCCATTTACTACGTGGACCTTTGGAAATCACGTTTGAAAACAGTGCGGCGTATTTTACAAGCTAGCTGCAAGTAAGAAAATAAAACTTAATCACTACGCGAAACCAAATTTCTTTCTTCTACTGCGGAAGCGTGTCGAAGGGGAAGGAAGTTGTGTGCGAGAAGACAGATGATAAACGTCTCAATCTCCCAGTCAACAGGAGTACTGTGGTCGTGATGTTTCACTCCTTATATCGACCTGCTAACCGCTTCGCATTCTCCTCTTCTTCCGGCTTACTAATAGCATTTTATATCGATAATCTGTGAAGAAATTGAGGACCAACGATTCGCAAATTTATTTGTTATACATGTGTGCGAGTTTTATTTCCACTTTTATGGATGCTAAACAACAACGCCCATTGAGTGAAACAGTGAAGACCGATGGAGGATAGTCGACTCTTTGAAAGAAAATTCATAAAATTTTGCAGATTTTGTATCGGTGATAAATATTATTTATGTGACAACAAAATTCTTTGCCAATATGACTACGAGGAGCGCATGACGTTTCTTCAGGCTGCGTATAACAATCAAAGTTTCACTGAAATCACGAAAAATATCCAACAGCTGGAAGATTTCGAACCGGTGAGGAATCTCATTATCTATATGTATTTTTCATCCTACTTCATCAGTTCGACCTAGAGATTTATAGGTCGTTTATAACTGATAAAGAACCCATTCCTCTGAGTGATTTAGGGAGGACATTCCGGACTGCCTACAGCAATCAACAGTGGAGAAGGGAGGAATTTCCAACAATAACACATGATTACCTCAGAGTCATCCGTGTTTTCCGTTGTATAGTTCACATATCAGTCACATTCGTAATCACCTTTTAGTCCAGTTAAAAAAAAGAAGAAGAGAAAACTCACTTCTGTTGGGCTATTATCGTGATGAAACCTTGATCTCCATGTAAATGGTGGATATCCTCCTCTGATTTGCATTCATTTGTGCTTTGCTCGGTTAATATTCAGTGCGAAATTAATCGCCAAATTATTTCCTCACAACACGTTTAGAAAACTGTCGAGCAGTGCTGGTAATGTTTCGTCAAAGGAGAAAGTTTAAAAACACGTAAGTCCCGCATTTCGCTTGATGGACCGTCGATCTTATATGTTCTCTGACCGTCAGGTGGTGCTCAGGTTATCGGGAGATGAGGGTAGGAGAATTTGAAAAGTGTTTACTAAAGTGGAAGTAGGTAAAAGGTGCAGTCGGCGGGGCTATACTTGAAAACTACAAAAATAAATGGGTGATCAAAGGAGCTGTAGCAAAGGCCATAAATGTTGTAAGGATTTTTGAAATAGGGACCGTCTAAGCCAAAAATAAATAATGCGGAGGCCGTTGGTTTTTGACGAGGATGTTTTTCCCAGTAACTCCTCTTACTGTTAAGCGGCACCCACAGCTTAAAGGTAAGAGCACTCATTTAGCCTCAGTTCCTTATATGAACGGTAGTTTTGGAAGACCTGTTTAAGAAGCATTGCAGGGAGAGGCTGGATTGGTAAGCATCTAACAAATGCAATGAGGACGTGCTGTCAGCCTTCCAACACAATAAACATGATCATCTATGCACAGCTGATGTCCAGCAGAGAAGATTGTATGATTGTAATATACTCATAAATGGTGGGTGGACTTAACTGCAGCGGAAACAATAGCACTGCTTACTCAGAAAACAGCATCGACTCTATGCAATTTGAGACATTATTCTTGCAAGTGCAAGTCGCAGCAATGAGAGTGGAAAGAAGAGAAAACATGTATAAAGTAACAATCTGAAGGAGCATCCAAAAACATAAGCCAGCCAACGAGTTTTTTAGGTGCAAATGGCAAATACTGTAATGTTCTATTTGACCATATGGTAGGTATCAGGTTAACCGAAAATGTACTATTATGGCACATTGCACAGCAAACAGCAAAGAAATTTGTTATAGCGGATCTCTTCGTTTCACTTAGCAATTGCTTAGAACTTCCAGTGATTGCACTTTTAGTAATACACTGCTAATGCAACAGGTCGTTCAGTGTGTTCCTATCTTTTCTTTTCAAGGATAATGACAGTCAGCATCACCTCTCTCAAACGAAATTAGTGAAGTGCCGAAATATTGCATAATTCAACGAGAAGTCATAAAAGTTGCTCTAAACAAATGCAGCGGAATTCCACAACTACTGCCTCGATAGTCAGTCCGTTTGCTTTACACGAGTTCTTTTTTTGCCATCTTTACAAGGCATTCCAAACAGAAGACGAAAACAACCTCGGATGAGGCTGTGTACCACCACCTGCTGATAAAGAAGGTGGGGAGAACAGTTTGGCTTTACATCGACTTTCTGTCGATGGGGCGGTGCCATCGAAATTTCTGTGTTAGAATGCCGTCAGGAACCACGATTTGCCGATTCCACTTAGTATCACAGAGCTGCTATCGTTTTTCACGTTCATTATCTGAAAAGTACCACTTTTCCTCTTATAAATCTCGAGATTTGCAGTGCCCGTAGTTGAATATGATAAGCGATATGCAAAAGTTTGGAAGTTTATACAGTTGTGGATTCTCCTAAGGCAGGTATATTTCCGAGAAAACCTATGAACGGATTTTTCGGTGCCAACTCAGGTTTGCTGCTCATGCTCTGAATACAGTCGAGCATCCAATCAATCATAACATCTTACTTGTGGACGTTGTAAGGCAAAATGTGCACATACTACACATCTGCAACCAAACAGCGATCGAATAAGTTGGAGGGGTGGATTGGTTAATGTCTGATCACAAACATCGAATCAGATTCTTGTAGATGAAATATTATAGCTTGATACTGAAATCGAAATTCTCACATCTAACGCTAAGGTCAAAATATTTCTGATTTTACCAAAAACAAATCCGCGTTTTGATCAGTGTAAACGGTTTACTGTAATTGCACAATTACATAAGACGTTCATCCTTTTGGTATATTCTGTTATCATTCTGTGTAGTGTCTTCCTGGTGTAGCTGATAATGATGGGTACAGGGCAGCGTCATCCTCGAAATCGTTTAGAGAGTCAGAATTTCGCTGAAGCACCGTAAATATAAACTTCTGGTATGTGATCCCGGATCTCTAAATGAATTTCATGTAACAAGAGCACAGCTGCTTCAAACTGTAAGACTGTACAGTGTATATGATATATGTTATACGGCATACTTATTCGCTGTATACTGCACCTATTCTGATACAGCCGTCACTGCAGGCGCTTAGAGGAGTTCGTATTTTGCGTGTTTGTATAAAATATCGTCTTTCATCTCCGGTTTCTGTTTGATGTTATCCTATACACATCGATTGTCAACTACCAAAGAAACGGAAGCATAGACCGTAGAGCGAATATATCGGAACGGCTTACGCAGTTGTGCAATCATGAATTTTTGATCCAGTTCAGTTCACTCGTTTACTTGCGTAATTATAAAGCTGGAAAATAGAAAAGAGTATATAATATGCGAATGGTGAATATGCCATCAGCAAAACAGTCAATGTGAAGAGAAACAAAGCATTAAGTATATAACAAACTTATGAGAGTAGGAAAGTAAAAGAGTAAAAGAGAGTATAAAGTAAAAGAGTAAATGGTGAATGAATATGCCATCATCAAACAGTCAATACGAAAACGAGCATTAAGTATAGATACAGCAAAAGAGTCTGAGAGTGAAGTAAAAGAAAAGTAAAAGAAGAGTATAAAGTAAAAAGTTGGGCCCACAACAAATAGTCGCTAATGAAAATTCACTTATGCGTAATTAAACTTGATGCAAGCGGATATTCAAGCGAGAAGATATAATTCAATTCATTCGAAAAAAAAGAAAACAGTCAAATGGCAAGAAGCAAGAACACACGATGAATGGAATAAATGAAAAAATGAATAAGAGAAGAATAGAAATGATAAATTAACAAATATGGAAAGTTTTTATTGCCAAGATGAAGCAATTAATTTATTGAGTATTTTATAAAAAGGGCAGAATTTCAGCGATATCCCTTTTCTTATTGAGGTTATGGGAATTTCGAATATAGCAAATATGATCGAAATTCGTTGAGAAGCATAAAAAATTCCATTTAATTATGGAGAAATTAACCACAGATCAAGAGTGAATCAAATGAAGGCCCAACAAAGTGCGAAAATTCCAACATCAACGAAATAAGTTCGTTGAAGGTGATACGAAGATTAAAATCCAATAATGTTCAGAAGCAAATTAGTGTAAACAATTAACCTTTGCATATAAATTTCAAAGAGAAACAGACTCAAACTACGGGGAGTCTTCGGGCGTATCAACGCGGAGAACTGAGCAATTTCAAAGTGCTCATTTCTTCGATCTACATGGAATTAGTAGTTTTGCATAGCCCCAAGCAGAACTAATGGCGAGAATCTTTTCTTTAGAACGTTCTAGTGATGCAGAGAAAGAGAAGAACATATGACCAGTGCTGAAATACTGCTTCGATTTTATCTTTTCGAGGGAGTCGAGTGTGAAAGGTGGGATGGCAGCATTGAAATAGATGTCCTGCTCTGTTTTTAAAAAATGGTCTGCACTCTTGCGATTCATATTGTATTCTGCCCAAGCAACGACCGAAGAATAAACAGAAAGTCAAAGCAGTGACGTGAAATAAACAGAAAGCCGTTGACGAATGAAAAGTCGAGCATGACCGATGAGGCAACATGTCGACACTCACTTCATAAAGTCGTTGCAACGTAGGTGCTGCGACATACAGCCCAGTTATGGAGCATGTGTGCTGATCTTGCTGACAGTTTTCCGAGTTCGTGACAACTTGAGGCCGGAGACATACTATGGTGGCTCGAAGCCTTAGAAAGTTACGATTCACTGACGCTGCAGCAAGCCATCAGACAATTACCAATAACAGCTTTAGCATGCAAACCAGTTTTCGATGTGAATTGGCGTTGATCAACTCAGTATGTCGGTGTTTTTTTTTTTTTTTTTGGTCACCTTGTGAGAAACGAGTGATGTCTCCTTTTACGATAGACGTCGTATGTTTGGCATTGGTCGCGAACAGCGGTAAGCCGAGCGCATAGACGCGGTGCTGCATTTGTTTTGTCTTTCATCCTCAAACCTTAGTTTTTCTTAGCCTGTGGCGAAGAGGTATTTGTGTGAAATGCGTTAAGCATCTGTGCAAAAGTTCTCTAAACGATATGAGATTACTTCTCATGAGCTCCATGAGAATGCAGCGTTAGGCAGAGATAATCGTTTACTGCATTGAGCCTTGACGAGGACGAAGCTTTCGAACCATCTCTAAATGTCTCGTTCTTCAGCGATCATATGCAAAAGTAGCTGAAATCCTTGAAGCTGAAATCGCTCGAGGTTGGAAAACGCCTTTCCATAGTCAGTTCAGGAGAATATGAAGTGCCGCAAGAAATTACCTGCTCAGTATGGTTGAAATGAAGTTGCAATAACGGCAAGTGCACTGTTATATAACGAGTGCAGAAATTTCAACTGATGACAATACCACACACCATAAAAGATGCATATAGCAAAAACGTCGCATATTCTCCTAAAGTTCATGGCTTTATTCATAATCAGAGAAACGTCTTCAAGGCAACACATCAACTGTACATAAAAGATGACAAGGGCTATATATATTCATAAGGACATATATATATTCTCGTTTATATTTATATTTATGTATGTATACGTGAAGACTATGAGAGTTAAAATAAAAACGCAAAGAACTGCGAGAGCCGAAAAACTTACTGAGCAGACATTTCTCAACGATGCATAGCAAAGAATGAAAAAGAATTCAATTGTGCTGAATTCTAAATGAGAATTGTGGGAGCGTGAGAAAACAAGCAACATATTCCGAAAACGAATATCGCAAAAAAACGTTGAGCGGTTTCTAACAACGATTAGCTCAACTCAGTATTGCAGTAATTTCTTATTGAAAATGAGTAAATGGCTTCTGTAACTGCAATATAACATAGTATGAAATAGTCTCACGTAACATAAATAAAGTATATTTGTTGGCCATAAACTGCATCTATGTCGACCTGTAATAGCGAACACCCCTACGCATCAATGCTAGCAATTGATGTTAATTTGACAGCTCCGTCGACTATAAGTGATCGTCGCACTTAGCAAAAATATTCAATAAATGATATTTATGGTCAATTAGGATTACTTACCTCAATTCGTTAAGTGAAAATTTGTATAATTTGGTTAGATGCTACAAATTATATTAATTTATTTAGCAATTTTCCGAATTATTAGCGAACAGTCAACAAATGCTGCATCTTAATTCTGCCGTTATGATAGGAGAGGGAAAACCACGCTATGAAAAATGCTCATGGATAGTGTTCAATGATAAGTTTGAATGATTTGCTAGTTGAGGATGGCAGCAAAATTGATCTCAAAGCGGAGGAACCACCAGTAAACTCTGTTCAGAATGGAGTTACAATTAGGGCCTTCTGAATTAAGGGTTTATATGAGATTGACGAGCCAGATGAAAAAAGAGCAACAATAACGAAAAGTCCCAGCTAGACATTTTTAGCGAAAGCAATGAATACTTTCTTACAAATAATAGGAACAATATTATTTAATTCATGAGGAATTTTGAACAAAGAGGTAAAGCAACAGTTCGATATTTCATCAAAAGCAGTCCGAGCGCGTGATGAAAATGCGAGCAAAATGCTGCTGTCCATTTTTAAAGACGCGTTTGAAATCATAAGGTTCCAAGTTCCATTTTATCTGACTTTATCATCGCCACAAAGGTGCCAAAAACGCGGCCTACATTTAATGGTTTTCGGATTTCCGTTAGCATATTTACAAAATGATGTAATGCTCCCAAAATATGTCACACGTAGACGGTATTTTTCGTATTTTTTCGCAAACTTTCCGATACTCAATTGAGCGCTTGCTATGAGACAGGTAGGATGGAGGAAGATGGACTTTCTTCCGTTCTCTAAGCCAGTTTCGCTTTTCGCTGAGTCGGAGCCCGAACTTTGAATTTTGTGCCTCTCTTTAGTCGTAGTCGCTGACATTTCACATTCCCTGAAGTGGCGCACATTGATCATAACCACAACATGCCCATTATGCAGATTTTGTTTCTGTGCTGCGGAAATGAAATGCTTCCATAAGTTAACTCTTGGATTGCTCGAATAAGTAGTGCCCACGATCATGGACGACTATATGCCGATGACTTTGCATTGCATGGCTGGGCCTCATAATGCGACCGGAGGGGGTTACAAATTGTCGTGCTAAAAAATGCTCATCATTTTCAGAAAGCCTTGAAATCGATTTAAAATTTCGGCTTTACTACTAAAAATCGAACGTGAACAAACTGAAATAATTCATAGACCAACGAGCGATACGTTGCATGAATCTTTAGCAAGCAACGTTCAATGGATAAGTGTTTTGAGCATGGCGCATTGTCAGACAGCGATGCACTTACCTAACTCTATTTGATAAATTACGGCAGTTTGGTATTAGGATAACATTTCTATTTCGCTTATTAAACTTTCTAGTGCGCGTAATTGTCACCTCTTTTAGTTCATTCGGTCCGCAATCAACGATATCTTTCTCATCTTTTATCTCTTGATGACTCTCTGTGTTCCCAGAGGGATGTTGGGAATTACCATATAAGAAAGCGATGTAGAATGAAAGACTCAAACGATGACGGTGACGATGACATTTTGAAGAAGATGCAGTAAATTAACGTAAGCAATTTCTCTTGTACCCAGTTCAACCATTTTAACAACGAGGCTTTCACATGAAGCCATAGGCGATGGGGATGCGCAGGACGACTACTGAGCACAATATAGGTGGACGTGAAAACTATTTTTGTCTACGTATGAATTTTCGACTATCTACTCTTACGATGCTTAATCCTGAATTCTATAGACTCGACTTGCGAAGAGAATACGCTCTAAGAACACGAATACGCGCTTGAGAATAGGCTCTTGTTTATGGCAGTTAGGTAAGATGCATCCGGCACGAACTAAATGCTGACTTTACATCAGCTGAGGTGTTTAGAATGAGTGTCCACAAAGTGCCAGAGACGTCCTCTTGTCGAGGTATTCTTTGATGGCAGTCACGTTGTTGTTCACGTACTAAATGCTTGTCGCTATCAGAGAAACATCCCACAGTATGATCACGCTTACACAAGAAAGTCATATTCGATGACAATTCGCTATGAGCTGCTTCGTAGACGAGCATCTTCACAATTTGTAGAGATGGGCTATTATGCATAGCTCCCTCTCTAATCGACTGAATCAAGCATACGGCTCCCTTGGGAGCTCAACGGGTTCGGTCACTGAAGAGAGATAAGACAGGCTCCTCCAGTTTGAGTGCCACCAAGCCTCCTTCAGCACTCCAAACGTGCCAATAAGCCCTCTGGCAGATACATGTAATTATCGTTTGTCCAAATAAGCTGTATATATTTCACCGCATTTAGAGCATCGTTAAGAAAATAGAGAAGTGGAAAAATCAACACTGATGTGGTTTTATTTTGTCGTCGAATGAATTCGTTGACTCGTTCATCTTCAACCTCTACGCCCTTTTAACCTATTCTGATGCCGATGTGGTCATCGATCTTCGCAAAACAAAAGAAACGGATCCGCTGCATGTGCGAAACTCATTGGAAAGCTGTGTACCGATAATCTGGTGGAAGTGGACATCTCGATTAGGGCTAAGCTGAAGCTACGCCAGGATATGCTGATGGCTGCTATGTCCAGATTTAATGCGCATTCACCAGAACGTGAACAGGGATTAGTGCTGCAACAGAACCGTGCACGACAGTCGCTCCTCTTCTCACCGTTCAGTGTTTAAGTGTGGTCAGTCCTCACCTGCAGGTGTTCGTACTTGTTCTTTACCTGTAATTAATTCTAACTTATTGTGCCTCGTAGGACAATAATCCAGCGATGGATAATCATAGTCACGAGATCGTTTCAAATTTGGCAGGCTGCCAATATCCTTGAAAAACGTGTTCGGATGGGACATATGAATGTGTTGCTTGTGAGACATTTCACTCGCTGATGATGAGGTGGTGTGTTTTGCTAAAGGAAAAGTGGAGTTCTTCAATGATCTTATCTACAAGTGTAAAATGCTTAAATGCTTAGAATATAGGAGTGGTGGTTGTCTTTTCGGACTTCCACAAATTCATGGATACCATTACTATGAGATCGCTCTATTCTATTGTGTGGATATATTAGTGGGAATTTTTTTTTGAAGAAATGCTATTATGCAAATAACTATTTAGATTTGAATTTTGAGGATATAATTCTTTAATCGTTCGTTTGAAGTATTCGTTTTTTCCCAGCATCTGTAAGTGTGGTTTAGCGGCGGCTGTGAACACTAGATTAGTTGACTTTTTCTGAGAGAAGATGCCTTTAATGTCATGCAATATCGAACGAAACGCTGACGGGTTCTAAGTTCCATATTTCAGGATTGGGCGAACGCTTTTTGAATGGCAATTGCAGTATTTTTTCCTGGATCGTTAGTAGATTGCAGTAAGTCCTATATGCGTAATTCTTAAGCCAGTTGGCATGAAACGAGTTCTTCGAGTTTAATGATAAAAGTGGGATGAGGGGATAAATATTTCCGGTCGCATATAGTCAAGAGGGGGTTTTTTTTAAACGTCGAAATTAAGTCGAGGATAAACATCACTATTTAAGGTTACATTAATCTTGGCCGTTTAGCAAATTTAACCGAACTATTTCGGCCATTTCGCTCAAATTACCAGCGACCAACTATTAACACGCAGCGTTATAACGTGGTTATTTATAGAACTAAGCGAGTAATTGGTCGTATTTATGGCTCGGAATATTAGGTAATTACACGCAAACCGACGAAGTGAACGATGCAAATGAATTAACGCTGCAAGTGATTACGTATGTTCGGTGATCATGATAAGGAAGAACGTGTTAGTCTGGAACAAAAGCTGAGGCATGTGACTGCTGTTCTTATTCACCCACCCCTCGCCCTATCCGCCGTATCGCTTCTCGCGTCCTTCCTCCCTACTATACGAGATGCTCTGTTTTCTCCAGTCGACTACACATTTAGGCGACAAGCCATTTTGCACTGAGCACCCAAGAGTAGGAATTTTTTGCTATATACTGCGGTTTATGAAATTAAGGCTCCGGGTCAAGCGTGAATGTAGCGACTGGTGACGGCAGCGTTGAGAAACTCCGAGCGTAGTCCAGGAGGTGATAACCGAAGTAGTCTATGTGGGAGCACCATGATCCACGAGTACGAGCCGAAGCAGAGACTTCCAAACAGGTCGAAGGTCGGCGTCTACAGGCCCCAGTTATTGCATGAGGCAACACAAGAGCGCGTAAGTAGTTCAGTGAGATTAGATGAATAACAGCAACTGAGAATCGACTCAGCGAGTAAGTGCGATCACTGCTATTTTACATCACTAGTGGATAGATATCCTGAGTTGGCTCTTCGATGTCATATCCTAGCGGTGATATAAGGCGTTTGCGGTTGCATCGCAATCACCAAACACGTTCTAAATGCTATTCCTGATTTTTCGCTAACAACATGAGCCTATGTTTTAATTTAGATATTGATGTGATTTTCGTTGTTGCTTCTAAGGTGGAAGGGTCATTTATATTGCTGTAAAGTTAGCAAATCAGAGTGGAATACATAGACGCGAACAAAGAAATATATTCATTTATTTGTTTATGTAGTTAATGATTTGCTATTCACTTGTCTAAATGTTTAATTTTCATTTGTTTATTCAGTCTCCCCTCCCCCGCAAAAGGCTAGCTTATGGATAACTTGAGAAGGGTCCGAGGAATGCAGTGAACAAGGGAGGACACAAAGTCGATGCGCAGCTTATAGATTACCCACAGAGAGATTCATTCGAGAAAGCATAGAAAATGGAGCATGAAACGAGAATGTGGGAGGTTAAGAGATGAACTTTTTTTGCAGTAAACTGAAAATCGGAACGATTTCGGATGCAGAATGTACGCGCAAAAAGAGACCATTGTTATCCGATATTTTCGGTTATTTTTAATTTTGCGTATGGTGATACTGAGAAGACTTTATGGACCTATCGAAATCCTAAGACTTATTCAGACGAAATCATGGGAATTGCTTCTTAATTGTCGAATTTTGAATAGTTCACTAGTCGCTTACAGCTTTATTTTGTATGTACGTAGCATGTAAACTTGGTAGCCAACGACGATGTATTTTATTAATGCTTTTGGCATCACCTAACAAATGATTCCTTCTTAGGAATATTTAGGGTATATGAAATTAAGATGTCTGTTATTTTCGCAACACTTACAAAGTTCTATGTTCGCGAACGTCAGGAAAATGCCTTCATCAATGAAACGCCATTCAGTTGGTGCTTTACATCATCCGGATATTGGGCCTCACCTTTTAAAATTAGATATTTTAACAACGTCCCTTATCATTCTATATACCTATCCTGTAAGGGTACAGTTGAGGAAATTGCATTCTGTGCGCGTATCGCTATATTTCAAAAGAATTTTCTGAGGAGAGACTCCACAAAAGGTAGAAAATTCCCCTCCGAACACTGAAAACGTGGATGTTTCTGTGAAGCAGAGGTTTTCTTGGACTCTTATCTGAGACACTCGTACATTCCTTTTTTTCGGAGGATATGAGAAATGGGGGACAGATTGAAGGTTGAGGAAATGTTCCGATATATGCTATGAGGGAAGTAGCGAATTCATGTCGGGCGTGAGAATACCTTTAAAACAGCAATTTAACCAATCGGCTCTCTTTCGGACCTGAAATTGAATGATTCGAATAGAGAACTTCATTTGCAAATGATGATGGGAGAAAGAGGGGATTCAATGAAGAGTGATGGCAACGGTGTGCGCTCGTGCATAGAATTGCGCATCGGTTAACCTCCAAGGGTGACTTTCAATTTAAACTGCATTAATTGCATATTATTTCTCATGAAATAGCAGCTGCTCTCTGGCCTCTTATATCTCAATCACTTTTTCCTCATTTATTATATTTTTTAATGTTGAGAATTTCTATCGAGTGATCTCTTGTAATCTGATCAGTTTTGTGATCACAGTGGATAATCCTCGTTCATGTAATAGGTTGCATGCCCACACTTATTTGATCCCAATATGGTATCTTCCGCTTTTGGATTATGACATTCCCACCACTTTCACATCCCTTTAGGGCCGTAATTGAAGATAATAAATAAGCTGTGGTCTTACTTGCTAGTCACTGTGTGCGTATCCTTATTACTCAGATTCGGTTACATGTTGTACTGCTTTCAGAATATTTTCCTTTGCGCGCCGCTCACAAATTCTTTGAAGGATTTATCTTCACAAACTCAATTTTGGTCTTTTCAAATCTATTAGTGCGCTCATATAATTGCGTACCTCTTTCGGCAACAGTTCATAAGCATTGCTCTAACTGTTGAATTTTCGAGTTGTTGCATTTCCTTTATTGTTTTCTTTTCGTTGGAATATTTTCTCTCTTCGTAAAGCGTCGCAATTATTTCGTTATGTATTCGTCGTTCTATCGTCGTCGTTATATGCTTTAATTGATGAATTAACGTTCAGTGAGGTGGCTGCAATGACGGAATGGTTGTCAAGCTTCTCGGATGCAGTGCACAAACGAGTATGCCGTTTTCTTATACATCGATACTTGAGCGATTTCCTCAAGTCGAAGATCAACTTAGATCAGATGTCAATAAATTTAATCGGTGGGACGGCGACCGTCAGTGAAGTCGATATGGACGTGCAGGTATAATTCTTAATGACATATTTTTATTCCACTGTTTCCCCAAGTCAAGGGTCAGCTTTGATCAGATATCTGAATTTCATGAGGATTCTCAAGTTGCGTTGGCGTTGCACGTTTAACAGCTGAATGTTCAAATTTTATCTGAGAGCGAACTAAATATAAATCCTCAAGTGCTCATACTTTTCACACCCCTCAAGTTAACAAGTAAGCTGCGTGCATCTTGGATTACGTGGCAGAAAAAAATGCTTCTGCTGTACCTCCTCCACTTCGAAGCACTCACGATTTCATACATTGAATACTGTCTCATCAGCAAGGGGGGTTCGGACGAGAAGAGTGAACCGTATTTCTTTATATGATGAAGGGCACATGACTGCATGCAGCTACATGCGTTCTTGTCGTAGTTATGTGATTTTCAGTCTTCATGTTTATTGAATTTGAAGTTATCGGGCTTTTATTGTTTAACTGTGCTAAAGAACGTTATACCTAATAACTTTAATGCCACTGTTTGATGGTAGCTCGTATCAGATTTCTTGAAGTGCTGCAAAATAGCAGCATTTTATTTCAAGGAGGAGAGGTGGGGGGAGGGGGTATTTGAGTAGAAACGATGCAGTCATCTTTCTTGATTAAGTTTACGTGTTTAATAGTTACAGAGATTGAATGAAGCACTTGATTCCGCGAAAGTGCCACTAACGGTGATCGAGGGTTATATAGGCGAGGTGAACGCATCTGTTCCTTGGCAGAATCTACCGCAGAAATCGTGTGAGATCGAAATAAGGCAACTGCAAATAACGCTACAGCCGCAACAATCGCTTATTCATGACAATCAAGCAAATCTCGGTGAATATTTCACTTGTATCAGTAGATGTGTGTTGCACATTGCGAAGGTAGTTGCAGAAATGATAGGAAGATATCCAAGAGACTATATCCAAGAGACAGGAAGATATCCAAGAGACATTGGGAAGGTAGTTGCAGAAAAAAGATATCCAAGAGACTGTAGTTGCAGAAATGATAGGAAGATATCCAAGAGATTAGTTGGTAATAGAGCAGTCAGCGCCTATATTTCTACGTTTTATTAGTGTTGCAACCGAGCACCTCAAATTCCTTTTTATAAGTCGGAATGATATTTTTGTGGTTCGTTGATTATCTCATTTATCGTGCGATAACTAATTATTCTTACGGTTTTTATGAAAGTTTTTCGGATGGTCGAAACTCTTCCCTCTTTTTTTTTTTCTAATATAATAGAGCAGTTCAGTGTGTTCGAGGCGGTCTCTTCGCTAATGCCTTAATGAGCATTATTGAGCACTGCATCATTATAGACTCGTATCGATTATTGAGAAAATCTTGAATTAAAGTACGTTAATGAGCATACGAGTCTCGAGAATACCGTTCATTGTCTTCGCAGCTGCCGTTACGAGAGAATGGAGACTGTGCAGTATGACTGGCAAGTGTATATTAAGAGAACTAGCAGTATATGAGGACTGCGCGACTGCACCTAGCTACTGAGGGGATATAGATTCTGTTAGCAAATAAGGATGGTTATGAAATTCTCAGGAAAACACTTTTGAAAGAAAGCATAGTTAAAGAACATTATAAATTTACAGTCGTGCTCGTTAAGTTCACCACGTGCTTAGCACTGAGAACATTTAAAGATCAACTGGCCTCGGATGAACGGGGCCCACTGCTCTCTCTCCCCCCTTCCCCATCTGCCTCTCTCTCTTCATCTCCTGCAGTTGTCGGCGATACCGCGAATGTTGCTCCTTATGGTCCGTTTTGAACTAATTGCCTGATTCATCCAAAATAATTGGCTGTAACAATGATTTTCATCACTTAGGCCGAAAGGGGGACTGGTTTTGTGAGCGATGCCATTTAATTAATAGTTTAGCCGTTGGTGAGTTCGGGCCTCATTCAACTCTTGGGTTAGCCCGTCTTGGAATGTTAAATTTGAGCGAGGATGTGGCAGCAGCACATGTTGTTTAGTTTATTGCTAATTTTCTTTGCCATTTATTTGACGGATATACACATTCTAATGAAAATTCAGAAAGTCATCTCGTTGCGTTGACTTTCGCAGCGATGGTGTTTAACAGAATTAAGCAGCTATTTCATTTCTGGTTGTTAGTGTCGTTAACTTTTTGTTTTTCAGTCACTTCAATGATCAGCAGTGTTGTTGGTTCATTGGCATCGTCGATGGAGTTAGCGCAGAGTTTTATGAAAGAGGAACAACAAAGCGATATACAGGATCGAGGAGTAGAGCAATTTGCTGAGGTCTTTCCTTATATTTTCCTCTTTTTTTTTTCTGAAATAGGACTTTTTTTTTTGAGGAGGAATTTCACACATATATGAAAATGTGTTCAATCTACAGGAGAGATATTTTCTGATGGTAATTTATTTCGACTATGCGACGGTGTCCATTGAATTTCTAATGAGATAAATAGTAATCGCTGTTTTATCTGGATATCGAGTCGAGATTCCTAATGTCGTTGTTTCTTTGTCGTATTTCATCCGTATTTTCTCGTTTGAGGTGATCGATGCAATTGTATCACGATTCCGGTTGGTCTTTATCGATACGATAATTCGGCTAGAGAATGAGCCAGTTGCTGTGTCGGGACTATGCACTGCGATCGAATTGCAAATCGACTGGTAATATATTCTTATCGCTGTACATATTTTAGTGCTTTGCGTACTGATTATTATATGTGACGGTAGGATACATTTGAAATGTTCCATATTCGGTAGAAGATTAATGATTCACATAGGTGTTATTGTGCACCTGCGGCGTGTAGATATCGCTATAGAGACCGCCTAGAATTTGCTGTGAACCTTTCTGCGAAGGTGGTTCTAACATTGGGCTGGTTGGATAATGCAGGAAAATTTCTGTGTTTGAGACATCGCGACTTATTTTCAAAGATTCGCTTTCGATGGTTTTTATACTTCTCGGTCTTAGCAGCGATTTCATCGACCAACGAAGCAGTCTGCTATAGCAGTCTTATTGGTCGTACCTAATCCACAAAACTGCAGAAGTAGTACAGGGGTCAGAAACCGAATTGCCAGAGAATTGGAGGTGGGGGAAAAAGTCATGGAACATTTACGAGCTATTGAGTGTCCTGACAGTTCCGATGTTTTTTTAAATCTATTCATCAAAAAAATTTGTGACTAATAGCTTCATTGAAATTTTTGCTATTCAAATATTTTCGCCGAGTTACTTCATACACTTGCTCAGGATCGAGTTCATCGATGAGCAGTTAGAAGCATGTCAAACTCAAGGTGCATCGATGGAGACGATCACCTCACAGCCTCATTCACTGTCTGCCGTGCCAGATCTCAACAAACTTTTCCACTTGAAAGGCATTCGTTTGTATACGGATATCTTCTCTAAGTAACTTTTGTTCATTTTTCATCTAGTATTCGGCTTTTTATGCCTCATCGATGTATTTCACCAATGAGATGTGGATACTATAGGAGAGTTGAAGTAGCAAATCAGTTTTTGCAGTTCGGGGATCTGTTAGAAGAAACTTTTTTATCGCTTTTGCGCTGTTTCGCTGTATGACTGTGGTGTTCTCATCGGACACCTTCATGTTGTTTTGTAATTTTCCAATATTTTTTGACTTTATAGATATTTGTTGAGAATTCTCAGCCTTCACCTCTCCACCACTCGATTTGGGGGAACGAAAATTTGGAAAGCTCACTTGCTTATACGTTTTGAACCATCTATGTCGTCCGGAAAATCAATACAATTTAGTGCTTTTTTGCATGTATAAGCGGGAAATTCCAGCGTTCATCTGAAGGTACTTTTTTGTTTCTTATGATTCCCGGAAATGGATCTCGGCTACCCAAGGATGCTGTAAATTGAGCTTGTCTCCGTTTCGTGGTCTTTAAAGCTAGGCGGGCTGTTTTGTGACCATTATATGCATGTGCTTTTATTTGTCTGCAGTCAGTTAAATTTTCCATGCATTCTAATGATTTGAAAAGATAAGCTTGGTGAGATCTCAGCACAACTGAGGCGTATTTTGTAGACCGGAAAAGGAACGCCTTGAGGACGATTTCCTTTCCACGTCACAGGTCGTTACGAGCATGTATATAAGGAGAGAAAAGGAAAAGACAAAAAGGGTTTGCTTCATTATATATTACCTTTTTAACGTATTTTTCTCGGCAAACCGTGAGCATAGCAATTTTTTTCGTGGATGAACGTGGGAGTTCATTTTCTCTTTTTTTCCTATTGGATATAGCTGGGCGTACCTGATTTGTTCGCCTTATTCGACTTGTATTGCCGTTTTTAATACGTGCTTATTCAACGGCAACGTCCTTTTAGTAATTGGCTGATTAACATTATTTGGGGTGCTTTTTAGGGGTCTTCAACTGCCTTATTGTTTAATTCTCACTAAGTTACGGTTCGACATTACCGACGCAATTTGATATTGTCTTGTTGTTGTGCATTAATTGCAAACTTCAAAACATGCCCGTACCTATCCGTTTTGCTGGTGATACTGATGAGCACAGTCGTAAGCACTGTTTGTTCGAAAAACAATTTGTTAACCAAATCTTTCGTGTATCGTTAGAAGCATTTGTGCTTATGAATTTGCTCATTTAGTTTAGGGATGTATATCAGATGAACCTAAAATGACCTGAATGAAATGCTTGAATGAAGAAAAGGATGAGATTTGAAGGTTGCTGAGCAGAATTGTTCGCCGTTTAGTAGAGCAGCTTCTTTTGTAGAAACCTTCACTGGCTACGAGCAGCACGTGCGATGATGTGCAGTGTACAGACGGCGCCGTGGATTCTTTAGCGCATTCATCTATATCGAACTATCAATCGTGTTATTCGAGAGTCGACGGTATGGAACAGAGTCGTGTCCCGTCCATTTTATCACCTTCGTTGTCTCCCAACAACGAAAATGCATCCGAAACACCTGAAAGGTGAGCGTTAATTCGTTAATACATTCCTCAGTATTTAGATTAGAAATGCTTTCCAAGGAGAGGATGAGGAAATAGAAGGGAAAGGGCTCGAGTGCGAGTTATCTTTCGTCGTATAATGCGCAAAATATTTAGACAGGCCATCTTTTCTTCCAGTCTTGCTGATATAAAAACGCAGTGGCAGTTATATATGTAACCGTTGTGTAACTGACAGACGGCTGGAAATTGGATAGCTGGTCGTTTTTAGATGTGGACAACGCAGAAGTAAGGCACTAAAACTACTCGATAGAATTAGTTAGACGCATATTATCGGGACAATGTGGGAATATCCAGCCTCAGTTGTCGAAGATTTTTGTCACCTACTACCTTTAATTGAATTTTTGCGAATCGTCGCAGTTAGTTGAAAAATAAAATACAAAAATCTTCGAGTTTTTCGCGAATTTAAAGTGACTCATCGTTTGTGATGTTCATTAAACATCTAACTGCAAAAAAATGAAAGTTCGCGATTTATCCCTCAAAAAAATTCCAACCAACGAAGGGAATTGGCAGTTAGCTACTCGTTTTTTATGTGAGACATGAAAAACCACTTGCTTTCTTATTAGGGAACTCACTAAATTGCTTCCAGTAAATAGCCATTCTTCAGAGTTATTCTATGCTGTATTCAACACTGACGTGCAACGAGTGATTTAGAGCAAAATTATCGAGTCTGCGATCGATCCGTCGTACCTCCTTTATCACCAATAGTGCTAAACGTAGTTGACAATCACTGCGAAGATCCGCTGACAGATGGAACATTGCTGAAGGAAATGAGCATTATGAGGCAGTTGCTTCATACTTTTATATAAATTGGAGTCACCTTCTTCTATATGTATATATATATATATATATTTTTTTTTTCAGGTTAGAATCCAATCCGATTCTCTTTGCGCAGTTCGTCGATGAAAAGCACACCGTACTGGTGCGTGTTCGCAATAACAGCATTTCCGCACAGGATTCTGCATTCGCGAATAAGGTTTTCAACTTTTGGATTTAAGTTTCAAGTTTCATCCGAGAAAACTTGTGTGGGAGCAGTCAGACAAAGAAGTTATCAATGGCGCTTGTATGGCTGATGAGGGTGGTGCGATAAAATGCCGAATTATGGCAACTAATTAGTTATATTTGTTGGATAATTAAGTTGTTTCTATTGTGGCAGAAATGCGCATTGCAAGTGGGCTATGCTTGAAATGGTTTAGATCATTTTAGAATGCTTTGAGGAGAGAACTGAAATGTGAATACAACTCATCGTATAATACTCGATCTGTCGGATACGTTCTCAGAGACATTTTAAGAGTGAAAAGAAAAGTTTGGTGACGATAAGATGGAATCTGAGATTATACATGCTGAAGAAAAGAAAGATTTCTTTAAAATATCGTAACTTTTATCGTTTTGAACAGTGGATGAAATTTGCTTGTTATTGAGGTTCGTTTCCATCGTGCAGTTTGTTGGACGGAAATTTAGTTCTTTTCGATTTGCTGAATGTTCAGTTTAGATTGGCGTCACCCTTATAGTTGAATTCACTTTTATGTTGTTTAATAAGTGAATTCTTTCAGGAAATAAAATTGTTCTTCGGTGGTTTAAATGTATTTTTAACGCCATCGCAATTGTACATATTGAGCTGTGTTCTTGGGAAAGTAATTCTTCGTTCGCCACCTCCAGGTACCAAAATTTCAGCAAAGGTTTATTATATTGGTCTTTCAGACAAGCGTCTGAACGGCTCACAGTGTGGGAAATGCGAATACGGGGACCAGAATTTGCAGACTGTAGTATCAAGGGGATGAAAAGTTAGTGGATAGGGTTCGGAAAAAAAGGGGGGAGGGAAGGGGAGCGGTGGGAGGAGATCGTTTTCGTGCTATTTTTGGTGCATTTAGTTCCATGTATGTAGTAGTGTTCTGCGTTATCTGAAGTCGATAAGAAAGATTTCGATTGCTTTTCTCATTTTCTGCTCATAGTAATATTTCAGCTTCACGTTTCATTCTTCCATCTTTTCGTGAAATAAGTGAATTAACAATTTTATTTGCGATGATCTCCAGCAGTTTATAGTCGCTTGCTAAAGGAAAGTATCCGGTTCGTTATTGGATATGTGGAAGCAAATTTTCTTTGTTTCATCGTTTTCATTGTTCTTCTCCACTTTTGCTTTTTGTTCTCTTGAAGCTTTATATATGAAAGCTTTAATTTCAGAGGCATCTGTCGATAATTATGGTAAGCCGATGAAAGCTGAAGACTATGAGCAAGTGGAGACTCAGTTGCAAGCGCGTACTAGCTCATGTTATCAGGGCACCGATTTTCAACTAGGTCTTTGAAATTTCGTTTGTTGATTGAGTGCTCTATTCTCGGAACTTAGACATCTTCGCAGTTGTTGTGATATCATTTCGATTTGAATAGTTTCTCTGTGCTGATGGATAACAGCGGAGTTAGTTGAATTCCACTAAGAATTGATTCATATAGCTCGTTTAAATTATATTCCGAAGTTGATTATCAGTGCTTCATATAAATTGATTTAAAACAACGTTCACTGAGGAAATCATTGTTGAACGTCGGAAAAGTTGCATTTATTCATCGACGTATAGGAAGGGAAGTAGTACATCCGCAGTATTTGTTACACAAAAGCACTTAAGAGCTAAGACTTCATCCAAAGAAAGCAATAGTATTAATGTATAACGTGATACGTGCATGAGTGTCTACGAAATTGTGTGTTTGCAGTGCTTATAGAACGAATATAGTGTGTGATCTATTATGAGCCATTTTGAAATGTTGGAAGGTTTTTTAACATTACTATTTCCACTTCCATTCCCCATTCTCGTTTATGCAGTCGTTGATAATGATGCTTTCGTGGTGTTTTTCCATCCTGGTTGTGATAGTCGACCACCCGTGTTTCGGCACAAATCTGTAGAGTTTAGGTAATTGGGGTGGAACGATGGCATTCTTTGATGCTCAGCGGAAACCTTCTGCGTCGTTGGATTCGTGTGTAGGTATGGCGAATATTTCGCTGAACACGAATGACTCATGTCGCTCGGCCTCATCGACAGAAAGTGGCAAGGAGAGCAAACACACAGATACCACCATCGGTTCGTTTTGGGTTCTGGAATTACTACTGTACATGTTTTTTAGGATTTATTAAAACTTTAGGGTTCCTTACGAGGATCTGACTATAAATTCAGGTATTATTCAAGTTCAAATGGATGGGAATCTATCGAGAAAAAAATTATTAATGGCATTCGATCCGTTTAAAAATATACTGTAGTCGTTTAGTCATTCCCACTGAGAATACTAATATCTTAGATATTGTAGATGAATGTAAAATATTCAGCTAGTAAGGGATGTTGTTGTGTGCTTCAGAAGCTGGTGGTTGTTCAAATACGTTATTGGATCAGACACACGTTCGTGCCACTCTCGCGAATTTCGTTTTCGTCTTAACGCATAAAGATCCGTTGGGACAGAGCAATGTTCGTTGCAGGTTAGAGTGTTTCTGGCTAGCGTTATTAGAATTTTAGAAGGAATACAGCATGCCCTATGTGATGTGCACATTATTGGTTGCTATAGTGTAGTTTGGTTGCATAATTTTGTGGAAACTTCAATATGTTTTTTGTGGAAACCACTAAGAGTGCGAAATAGTTCATTTGCTTCTTATTAGTGAGGTGAGGAATTTTTTTGGAAATTCATGTATCGCTTTTTTTCTAGTCCAGCTATCGTCAACCTTCTTCCGGTCTTCACCCTCATGCAAACGTACAAAATTGCTGATATAAAGAAGCCGTTTTGTTAACGTTTTGGATTTTTGTTACATCGTTATTATGGTGCCTCGACTATCCTCATTCTGTGGATTACCCCTACCGATATTGACACTATGCTGTGATAACTGTATTTTCCACGTTCCTACTCTCGTTATCTCTTCATAGTACTTTCATTATGACTTCATAGTTGCTATGGTCTGCAGCTTCCTAGTGGGGATCCATTTTGATCATTCCCCATCTTCGGTGAATCTTATAATGTTGCTAGTTGTGGGCACATAACTCAATCTTTTCTAGTCTTTGGCAGCGGTGAAATGCGGGAACGTCGGGGAATGTGTCAGAGACGGTTGGATGAGCCCTGCGCAGTTGCGTTGTCACCGTTAAGCATAGCCAGTTATGTGATTCTATTATTCACATATGAATGCTACTCGAAAATATTTTTGCATTATTTAGGACGTTAAGTGGAAGGGAGACAGTGATGGACATTATGAAATCGTTACAAATCCTCGCTGAACGTTTCTTTGCCGATGCGAACGGTTTGTGTCTCACTACTCAGTTACGGCTTAGCAGCATTCGGCAGTTCTTCGATCGTCTCCACGCTGACGACCATCTGAGGTAGTGATCACCTAATTTCTTTTGCAAATAGGATATATTCATTTTTATACGGGAATGGAATGTTTAGTTAGAATTGTGCAAGGTTGACCCAATATTGTGAAGTTTTTTCCCCAGAGAGGATTTTCTCTCTTTTTGTGAGACAAGCATTGGGTAGCCTTATTGGCATTCGTCCCACGTTCGGCATTCATATGTTACTATCGTGTGTATTTTTGCTTTATCGGTGGGAAGAATTGTTTGAGTTATAGTGGTTATAGCCATTGATGAGTGACCGTGACCTCTAACGCGGTTGAAAATAATGGGCGGTGAAATAATTTGCAATGCAAATATGCATATGAAAGTTAAAGCAATAAGAAGTATGACCAAAGTGGTTCACCCCTTCGACAGATTGGTTTTTTGAAGTTTTAGGTATACTTCTGAGTCATAATTAGCGTTTTTTTCGTTGTTGCTTTGTGAAATAGGACGTCCTGAAATTTCTAACCTGAAGGTTCGATTCAGAATTTCGCCTGCTGAAATCTTTATTCTATTCGAATAAGGGAAGGAAAAGGAGGCACGCGTAGTTTTGCATGGAACGGTTCGCGATTTTGGCTGCCTAACTTG
The DNA here is from genome assembly GCA_037576465.1 of Parascaris univalens. Lineage (NCBI taxonomy): Eukaryota > Metazoa > Nematoda > Chromadorea > Rhabditida > Ascarididae > Parascaris > Parascaris univalens. Next base: position 70,496,263 of record CM075173.1, on the reverse strand, counting down.
GCTTCTTCAAAAGTTCAGTGTTGTAATCAAACTCTAGCAACCCTATTGCTCATTTCATCACTTGCTTTAGTTAATCTTATATTTATTTAAGTGACTTTAGTGTTTAGATACTCTTCATTTACCGAATGCCTTGTAATAGCAATTAGTTTATTAGGGTTATTTTCAGAACCAGATAATTCCATGGAATCTTGAGATCAGGTGCAGGGCTATTGCATTTGAGATCATCGGAAGAGAGGGCTGAATATGAAAAGGGATTGTGTAATTTGGGACTTGAGGAGAGAGATGGAAACTAAATTTAGAAAGAGTTGAATTTAAGAGGTGTTTCTTCCTTTTGCAAAAGACGCCTTTGAAAGAAAATTGTATTTGAAGTGGCAGGAAGCGGGTTAATTTCGGTAAGGAGGCTTATTCAAATCACCATTTCCTGTGAGAGTGAAGTCATTTGAAATGAGGCTATTTAGAGAAGGGGACTATTATTCGAGGACTTACAATAAATCAGACCGAAATTTTAGGTTTCTTGCTGCAGGGATTACCTTTGATTATGTGCTGAAAAAATGTCAAGATAACGACTCTTTGTTGATGAGTTTCACTGCGGCAAACTGTGATCTGGTTGAGGTACTCTCTCCGGCTAGTACGGTGAGTTTTTTTTGCATTTTAAACTGATTAAAAGTTTTTTTGCCAGCTTCCGTTTCTTTCCTCGTTCGACACTTCTTTTGCTGTACAATGTTGTTTACTTTTGATTCTTTTGTCCTTTGATTGACCGTTGAAGATTCGTGCAGTCATGCGATATATAAGACTACTCTCTAAGAGTGCATGAGGGGTTTTTTTGCTCGTTAAAAGCTGGATTTCTTTGCCGCGTCTTTCATAGCCATTCGTTGGAGGCGTTGAATCAGATGCTTTTCCATCGCCCACTTGCCGTTCAGCCGTTGCTGTCCGTCACCTCGTTTGACTGAATAGCTTTCGAGGCAGTAGGGCAGGTAGTTCAAGTCCACGAAATATTTTTTCGTAAACAGCTTCAAGGGTGTTCCTATGCCAAAAAGCTGTTGCCATGTACCTGACGGGTTTTTTAAAGTGATCTTCTTTGTAAGCGTTGAACGTGGAGAGTTTCACGCTAGAAAATTTGCAACTATCAGAAAATAGTCGAAAGTACTGATGCCAATGGGGTCGCATCAGAAGTCTGCAAAAAAGTAGCAAGAAGTATCTACATTTGTCATATCTTATATGTAGATAGAATGCACTAAACGTTACTGTTGCATAAATTCGGCAGCTCCTCGAGCGGCATAACAGAATAATCGGATCTAGAGATAAATATGGCAAAGGTTGCCTCTAGCCATGGGCAGTTAGCAAAACATTAGGTGGGTCGTTAGAAACCTGTTTAGGGAAAACGGAGCGTATTTTAGTTTGTCTATTTGTCTGTTATTATTATTATTATTAATAAAGTAGGCATTTATGAGCGTTGTTGTGGATGAATCATCTTCCCACGACGAAGTTTTTGAAGAGAAGCTTCCTAATCTTCTTCGCTATCATTTGCCTTCGGTAAGGTGGTTATGATCAGCTGATTGCAGAATGCGAACCAAATGGAACACATCGAGTTGATCCATTTCCCTCCCGTCGACGAGAATACTGATGAAAGGCCGCCGCATTTCAGAGTTGCCATCGATAATCGTTCAAAGATTCAGGTGCATACTAGTTATTGATAGCAGGCTGTTCACTGTTTTGCCTTGATGTAGTGATGACAATAACAATTATTGTGCCATGCGATTATAAACTTTTCCTGAAATCCCTCTACTACGCATTTTGTCGATAGAAAAGATCTCTTTGGACAACAAAAGGTTTAGAGAATAGCGTATCACAAGGTGGGATGGATGGGAAGTATTTATCAGCCTTTTTTTGCTATCACTTTCCCTCCCTCTCTTTATTTCTTCCTCCATTTCGTTCCTTTCCTCTTTCTGATGTTCGTAGCTTTTCTAATATTTGTTTACATGGGTGCAAAATTCACTTTGCTAAGCCTACATCTGCATGTATATGTGTAGTTTAGCTTTGTGTTTTCAGTGAACGAAAATTCAGTTAGTTTAATTCATTAACAGTCACTGAATTTGCAATGAGTAGTTGAGCTGCTGCACTTCATTTTTGAAGGTTCATTATTTTGGTCTATACGAGCCTCTTTGCAGAGGTATAACGTTGAGGTGGAATTAGCTGCTTGTGAAAGCGAAATCGATATCTCTCTTCTCGATCGCATCTCCGCATTTCTGTTCACAAAGCCTTTCTTCGCATACTCTCTATCGTCGATCGGTCTGAGTCGGTTCGCAACCGGACAATCGTTGGATTTGAAGTTCGTTGCTTTTTATTTGCTGCACAGCATGAATACTGCCATTGTACGGCAATATTGCGTTCCGATTTGTTGTTGAAGTTTTTAAAAAAAAGTCCGAAGTATTTGAAAGTCCGGAGTCTTTCTTTTTTCGAAGATCGAGGAGCGATCTCATCGAAAAGATCAATGTCCGCCTAACTTCTAGAGCCATCGGATTCTGTAATGATTCCTAATAGTTCGTGATGTGACAGCTACTGAAACATATCCGGTAATACTGAATTAATGACCGAAAATCTAATTAATATGCCGATAATTGCGGACTATGGAGAAATTTGTAATCATGCATTGAATTGGATTGTCGGTGCCAACAGCCGATGCAGTTGGAGCAGAGCGGGTTGGTATAATCAAATGCTTGTTGTGCGATGGCCATATTTAGAGCGTTTCTTTGAGGGACGATTTTTTTTTTTCGCGGTTTACGTATGAGAACAGTCTGTTAGTCGATGGGATTGACCTGGAGGCTTGAAGTGGGTTAATTGTCGCTCGGCGACCTGGAGGCATGTGAATCACCGCTGTTGACAATTAATTCCTTTTTCTTTCATTCGCAGGAACATGCGCCAACCTAATGAGAAAAAGAGAAAGAAAAGAAGGAAGAGGGAGAGGGGGTTGCACGCTGCTAAGCACATAGAAACGAATGACCGCAGTGTTTCTTTCAGATTGCTGTTCGAGTGGCACATATACGGGTTCTATTTGAGAGAGTTAGCGGGGAGGAGGTGGTGAAAATTTCATACACCAATAAATCGCTGATCATGATTCACACGTGCAGAACAAGTCAAGCAGTTGAGCTTTATTCGCGTTGAGAACATAGAGATGCTGATAGAGTCGAAGGTGATAGTAATGGCTGAAATATATCGACTAATAAGCGCTCAACAATAGTGAGCAGAGCTGATGTAGCTATTTCAAGTACCGCACAAATACAAATAAAACGGCATTTAGCCGATTAGCGGTAAAGTACGAGTTGAGTATGAAATGTATGTTCCTAATTTCGAATTACTATGGACTTACTATTTCGGTCAGTTGGGAGATTCCGTCATTCTTGGAGCAGTCGTCTCCTTCCTCTTTATTTTAGATTTGAGCGAATATAGCGAATTTTTACAGAGACGATATCTTTGCAAACGCAATCAACGAGCAAGTTTCACCTTCACAATCCTCAGCATCTATCGTTTTGCGATGTCCCAAGTGGAAAGTTACTCTCAGGCATGATTTACTCATTTTCTCTGACCACTACGTGCTAAAGGATGATGAAAGCACCTCTTTGCCTTTTGATGAAGTTATTCACTTTTAACTCGTAGTTAATGAAAACTGTGATATTTCTGAGTCAAATGATAAACTATAAAAAAAAGTTTTTGTGAAAATTGGGAGTATTTCGATTTCGATTGCGCTTGAATGGAGACTTCGTGGTCGAGTAGGCCTCCTATGTGATTCCTACATTAGCGAATTCAGAAAGCTTTATTGTTTGCAGTGAGGTGATTTTAAGATGTGTCTGTTCGATATTTCAGCCGAAATTTCCAACAGCCAACTTTAGCAGTGTCAAAAAAAAAATCGCCGAGCATGCTCCTCTGTAATCCAGATTCTACGAAAATTTTTTGGATTTTTTCTCAGTTTTTGAAAAATTCACTAAATTCATGGCTATCACTTCCGTTTCTCTTTAGCAAACCATTTGAGGAGAAATTTTGTGGTAGCTCGAATCACCTAACTGTCAGGTGGAAACTTCCTGAAATTAGGGATCGCATTGAGATGTTTTTACTTATTTCTGCTGTGACACCTTTTTTTCTCTCGAATTGTTCTTTAGATGTTATTTATATGCATTTGGGAGAGTTCAATTGTTTATGAAAGAAATATGATCATCATCTGTTCTGTTCAACTCAAACCTCTTAATGTCGTTTGCTTGTTTCTTTTTTTTAAATTTTTATTGTGGAAGGTGATTTTCAATAATGGTCAGTTTCTCATGTTCAGTTTTTTTCGTAGGGTCCTTTCACATTCGCAGTATGTGGTTGAATTGAAGTTATGGTCGTAAAGTTACTTCTTCAGTGCAATCTGAAATGGTGTGAAGGGTAGATTTCGCCTTGATTCGGTTGATTCGTATTGTCGCAACAGTGCTCACAAAATTGGATGAACGAACGTTTAAAGTGGGTGGATAGGTCTCAGATTTGGATATTAAGTACGTTTAACTTGAGCAGTTTCGTAATTGCTGCATTTAGGATACCTGTAGCCGATTTACGAGATACAGTGTCTGCGAGCGCACGACCGCCACATTGGATAAGACGTGTCCATGACGAGAGTCTGCAGCTAACTTTTATAGACGCGTCGCTCGAAATGTCGGAGTTTGATCCTTCTCAGATCACCGTTCATGGCAGTATATCGCTTTCTGCAGCATCACTAAATGGTACGACATCAGTTCGTTTCGTTTTTTGTTGGGTGGAGCATGACCACAATGTGATTTCAGGTTCATTTAATGGAAATATCGAAACTTTACACTGCTCAAACGATGATATTTTATTTTTACATGTGGGCGCATCAAAGCAGAGCGCAAAAAATCGCATCAGGTAGATTATTGCTTCCATTCTATTATATTTATTTCGAGTTATTATGATATAGCTGGAGAGCGGAGGAAAGATAGAAAAGCACAATCGGATGTAAGGAAAAGAGGAAATAGGTGAGGGATATGTATCTAAAAATGTGAAGGCTGCATCACCTCCTCAGTTATATTTATATTTCGTGCTGAATTTACAGAATTGAGAGCGCTTTTCTACTAATAGGTTTTCTTATAGGTGGTTTTATTTATTTATTTATTTATTTTATTTTTTTATTGTAGGCATTTGTTTTGCTGATAAAAATCTACTCATTGTGTAGAGAAGAGACAGAAAATTGCGTCATCGGTTGCTTTGAAATTTTATATTTAATCATTTTATTACATTGGTCACACTTGATTTTCTGCCTTATAGAAAATATTTGCATGTCAAATCTTAAATTATATGTATATGTGAAATATTACAGTATGAAATTGAGTTACGATTTCCGTAATACGAGTCTTAAAACGGCGAATGCACATAACAGTCCTGACGAGATGCAGAAGAGTGTTTGGGGATCGTATTTTAAGACAAATACGAAAATTGAAGGTCCATTCTCGCACAAAGTCACCGTCCACGAGAACGAACCGGTACGTGTTGTTTATTAATGACTATCATGAAGGTGGTGCGATGACTTTTCTCTTGGTGACGAAAAGCAAAGAAATCTGAAAGAAAAGGAAAGTATGTTTTGGCATAGCAGTATTGGTCGAGCGTGAGGTGTTGATCGGTAAAAAGCTCCGGAAATTTAAGTGGAGAGAAATCTGCAGTCGATCATAATGGTTTATGATCGTTAGAACTGATTATATTATAGTACAACTGATACGTCAGATTCCTTAATAAGGGAATATCTGGTCAGCATAGTTGTCATCAGATCCATTGTATCCGTTTATCTTAAAATTTCATACGCATATACTGCTGATGAATTTATCGTTTCGTGTACCAAAAATTTCGGAAACAAAGACTTAATAGCGTAATTTTTGTTGCTGCTCTATTTTTTAACCGAGCTCTTCCTTTCGCTATTCTCATATTTTCTAATTTTCCTTAATTTCCATTCTTTTTTACTTGAAAAGTTTAAGCGTTCACATAAGAAAGATGAAATTTTGAGGTGACGATGGTGGGAAGTCGCGAAGAGTTATGTGAATTTAGCGAAAGTTGCTTGAAACTATCAAATCTAACTTTGGAGATATTTATGCCAATATTACGATTGCATCTACCAACGCATCAATTCTATGAGCTGCTCTATAACAGGTTTGTTTATCTCTCTTGAGATATTTATGAAAATTCGCTCCATGAATTACTTCATAATGTATCCATTTTGATGTGATTTAATACTTTTTCGAAAGGATATTTGTATACGCAACGTTTTCTTCTGATAATTTGGAGTGATTAGGGTTAGTAATTTTTAGCGTACCGTTTCAAAAATTCCTGCACGGAAAAGAGCTATTATTATGTCATTCATTCTCAGAAACTTTCAGATTGGTCAATGATTTAGTTTTATGGGAACCTTCATCACCGTTATTGAAGAAGTCGTTAGCAGGACAGCCGGCTGTCAACATTACTGCACCGTTTGGTGATAGCGCATTTCAGTTGTGTCGTCCATCTGCTAGACGAGGTCTGACGCTTTGAATTAAAGAATTTAGTATATTCCATTATAATGTTAATGGGGATTGTAGTTTACCTTTTCTTTTATTTTTACAGTTGCCTTATTGTTGTCGTAATTAATGAGGCGGCTTGATACTTCATCTTCTTAGGCATCGTGCATTACATTTACTGAATTGAATATCCTTTAACAAATGTGTCTGATACTCTATAAATGAAGTTGATTGAAGTGATAAAGATATAACAGAAACGATAAGAGAATGTTTCGCTGCTTCCAAATATTGTTATTTGGACGAAAATATAGCAATCTGAAGGGAGTAACGCAAAATTGATCTAAAGTAAGCGTTTGAATGGGAGCAAAGTAATGGAATCATTTGCGGTTTTGTCCAATTTCTACTTCCCAGCCGTGGTTTTTAGCTTGCTGTAACTAGAATCAGGACCAGCCTAAAACTGTTCTTGTATGCGTAGATTTTTGCGCCGGGGAGAGCAGGGAGAGTGGATATGAGTTGCATCTAGATTGAGAGAGAGAAGGGCTAGTGAACAGGATGGGTTCCTCAGTGAAAGGAGAGTCTCTCTGCGAGCAACCTCCGAGGCATTCCTGGAGGAAGAGACAAAATTTATAGTTATGTGGTCGAGTGAGTATTAATTTGAGGATCAGAGTCGTCAGAAACCGAATCACGAGGTTCTCGTTCACATAACGATTCGTCGACGGGTGCCTCGCTTGTGAACGAGAGCCCACATAAGATATGCGTCAAGGTTTGCATCGAAGAGGGCACTTTGCTTATTGGTGCACTCATGACGGAGGTTATTGTCTACCCTTACAAAAGTTATCCTGCTCTACCCCTTTCCATTGGTCATTGAAAACAGACCACCACCAGTGATTGTTCCTGCTCATGCTTAAAATTTATATTTCTTGGATGAATTAAGTCGGGCTTGTTTTACATCAAAACAAAGTTATTTGAGCCCATGGCTTCCCCCTTGGCTACCATCCTATTCCCATTTCAAGTATTTATATATATATATTTTTTTTTCGATTTTTTAGCGTCAGGAACAGAAAAGTTAAAATGTTGAGTGGATTTAGTTGCTAACGATAAATGAGCTCGAGGTTGTGGTAGCAGTTTTTCTTCAGAGTCTATATTATGTGGCCACAGTCTCTTGATCGTTTTTGATGATTGAAAAGGTTTTATAAGGATCCATTAACAAAGAATACGGAGGGAATTGTTGCGCTGTTTTTTTTTAATCTGGTAATATTTTTGTTGGGATCCATGAATCTTATAAATGTGATAAAATCTTTTGTTTATATTGATGCGAGACGTATGCTGTTGAATCGTTTTGCTTTCATATTACAGAATAAAGTATCGTGTGGGAGGAGTGAGATTGGTGCAGAGTTAAGTGGTGGTCAACTTTTTGTTGTGAATGGATATCACGGCAATGAGGAGCTCACCTATTTCTATTTTACTACGAGAAAGGCGTATGTGTTTCATAAAAGTGAGTAACCTAGTTTTTCGGCGCATTTAACTTCGCTCTCTAGTGTCGATACGATTTTTTTATTTTCCTGTAACTTTTATATATTCATTTGTTCTCTAAAGAAGGAAATGAAATATTATAAGCTGAGAAAAGCTGTTCTCTTGTGCGATTAGGTCGAGTTGGATTATTGCAAGATTTGTTTACAACTTTGTTGTAAGCCCTTGTGATCATAGAGGCAGACGTTGAACATGTGGAATGCTTGTGATGCCATCATGTTTCGCTCGATAAACACAATCGGCTCTAATGATTGCCCCAGCCGCCACATCGAGCGCATAATATAAAACATAAGCGTAGAATTGCGCCGCAGATGTTCTCTTGAGGCATGCTAAGTATTTGCGCACAGAAATTCACACGATTCGTCGCCTTGATATACATTCGCCATAGTTTTGCACAGATTGAACTTTGATAGGTCTTTTATCATTCGATTCCTTGTTGCTGTTTCTAATAAGTTAATAAATCTCGTTCCATCGCCTCTATCGGCTGGCGAGGCAATATTCTCCTGTTTTAAAATTCAGAGTGATGTGACAGATGCTGAAACCAGGACGTTATTGGTAAAAACAGACCTTTTGACTCGGAAATTCGTTGTTGTAACGGCTTGGATCGATTACAGTTCCGTTTTCATTAGTTTTCAGGCACTTGCTTCGATAACAAGCTTCATGCGTGTGCTGGTTGGAAACACCTTTCTTGCCCATTTCTTCTAGTCAGCATGACTGTTTTGTTTTTAAATTGCCTCGCTGGGAGCCTTCTATTATCCCTCCTTCTCCTCCATTTCCACCTCCCTCCCTTCCGAACTCTGAGAGCTCACTGTCACTAGAAACTATAGCATCGCTTCCGTGTCGGACACCGCTTTGCGCCACAGTGGGTAATTTATAATCTTTGAGGCTTTTTTTAGGTTACATGGTATGTATAATAATGTTGTCTTTCAACTTCCTGTTGGAATTGGTCATTGAATATGCGTCGGAGCTCATAATTGGTCAATAGGTTTTGAGCATTGTGAATTGATCTTGATGGAGCGCCAACTTTCTGTGATTTCTATGTACGATATTATGCTGTGTTCACTCGCGATGGTTGAAAATTGCTTGTTTGCAGACATAACCGAAAATATTGTGCCATACGAGAAGGACGTTCGGGAGAAGAACTTCGCACGTCGTTCAAAAGAAGATGTTCGAGCAGCACCTGCATGTGAGAGTTCCACAGGGGAATTATGTCAGTTGGTTGCCGATGACAACTTTGCTGTTGCGTTCAGGATCGACTTCCATTTTGTTGAAAACGTTAAGGTATGCTGTGCCTATAAAATTTAATGTTTAAAACCAATAGAATGACTATTACAGGAAGTGAGGAAAATTTAGAGTGTTTTCTTTTTCCTCATCCTCTCCCAGAAATCCGTCTACCAGAAAAGTTTTGTCCGAAGTTACTTATGAATTTAAAATGCGGTTGAGCAGAATGAAAAGTCTCATCAGTATTGGCATACCGTCTGCTCTCATGCTTATCCATCGTGCCTTTGCTTTTTCTTATGGACAAATGCGCATATGAAAAATTTGAATTAGAGGTTGATTGCGCAAGAAAGAGAAATATTTCATATGGTACACAAAAGGAGGCCAAATTTCTTTTTGAACGGCGATCAATTGTTTTCGTTTTGTAGAATGTATTATTGGCGGTGGGCATTCGAAATAGTATATTGCACGTGACGCCATTCCGTGATGCGGGCCATTTCTGGGTGAATCAGTTGATCGACTTCTTTAACGTTGTCGACTATATCGTACCCGGATACGAATTGCCCGAAATGACCACTCAGCTGCACATACATCTTGCATCATCACTCCTCGCCTACGACCATTGCTGTGTGAAACCGAACTCTCCATTGAAACTGAGGTTGACTCTTTTTTACATATTCTTGAGAAAGATACTACAAAGCTAAACGAGAGAAAAAACGAAGGAAGTTATGTTTATAAATTTGGTGCCTAATTGTTGTGAAGTTTCTTCTTCTTCGATGTTGTACATAATTTTTCTGTTCACGTAATTTTATGTGCGAGAAATTGGCTATGAAATGAGTGATCGATCGTTTCGAGTTTCTAGAAGACAATTTTTCCTCCTTCGATTTGTTGTTGGTTGGGCGCTAAAAGATCTGCTTCACTTTCGATGTCAGCGCTAGAGATGATTTTAGTGGTCTTATAAAGTGTTTATTTTTTGGTATTAATTTGGCTTTCAGACTGGTTCTGGGCTCGTGCAATGTGAATAGTCGTATCGTGCTCCACGCGGAAGTATACAAGTTTGAATGTATTTTTGAGGATACAAAACTGTTTCTTAGTGCCCAGAAGCAGCATCCTGTGAACGTTCAATTCGGTGATGTGCCACATAATGTACGGAACCGCGATAAATTCATTGAAATACTCTCAATGGGGCTTTTCCAATTAGAGGTTTGTTAAACAATTTAATAATATTTGACATCGGGAGGTTGGGTTGCTGAATAGAGTGCGAAAGGAAAGCCGTCAGCGTAGAACTGGGAAAGGAGGGTCCTTTTTTGTCGTGGAATTTGTATTAATGTTACCTTTTTGGCGGTGTGACGTATTTTACAGCACTCTTTTATTCATTATTGTAGAGTATCTTGAAAGTTCATTTTAATGGACTAATTGCGAATGAGTTGTCACGCGAATGAATCTAAACACCAGATACGGCAGGAACTGTATAAGGTTGCGTCGATGGGGCCTTCGATTCTCGCACACTTAGCAATACACCAACTAGATTACGCCACCGCTTATGTTGTACAGTTGGACACTTGGTTAATTTTGGCATCCTCCGCTTATGTGCGCCATAGAAACTTCTTTCTAGAGAAAAGGTGCTGGGGGAGTGGATAGGAGGAAATGAAGGGTTAGTCTGAAAAGAATGAGGCTATGGCAATAATTGTAGGAAACATGTTCGAAATATTTCATTGCATTGCAGTGGAACAATTCCTGTGATGATGGCTATATTTTCAGGTGCGAGCAGCCGACAATTTCGATACGCGTAATACAAGGAAGGAGCTTCGGTGTCCTCTCATCGAAATAAAGTGCAAGAATGATCTAGTGAAGGTAGGCGTTTATGCTCGTCAAATGCCTCTTCTTTCTTTTTCACCAGTTCGTGTTTTTTTTTTTCTTCTTCTTCAAAACATTTTGTTGTCTGAAACCAAAATTGCAGCAGCACTTTTGGAAAGAGGCAACATATACAGCGTTTTCACAGCACTTTTTGACGATTTGATCTGTTGTTTTAAGAGAATGAATGTATTCGATTCAGATTTATGATTTTCATGGAAGGTGGGTATGGCCATTTCTGTTTCTGCTATTTCAATCCCTTCAGAAAAGCATAAGCACATCACTTAATTAAGCCGCTGGTGTTCGACAAACGATGAAATCCTACGATATATGCATCTTTACTCCGGCCTTAAAGAGCACCAGTTTGTATATTACTTACGTGCTTCGATGTGTGTTTCACATGAGATTGATATCACAGATTTTTCACTGAGTCTGTCAATGTGAGTGGTGTTGACACATTCGGAAGACCGAACTGCTCAGATATACAGCTCGGCAGTTCTTGCGTAGCCAAGTGAACAGTTGCACTTTGTAACATTTATGTAGTGCTCTAACCCACTTTCAACCGGTGCGATAGCTTTTTAGTATCATTTCTTCCTCGTTTTGTATGCAGTTATATCCTAACTGTTGGAATTTCGGGGTTAGTTTTTAATAACATTCTTATAGCAGCTTAAATGCTATCAAAGACGCTACTTTGAAATGGTAGCCGTCATTCGTTAGTTGCCACGTAAAATCAAAAGATAGACCTTTATGTAAATAGGGGTTCCTTGTCACTTTCCATATTCTGATATAGGCTTTTTCCAGTCATGATAACCAGTTCGTGTTAAAACACCTTCATTTTTACTTACAACGGGATTTAAATGTGAGTCTAGGTAGGTCGTAGAATGGCGCGAGTGGGGGATTGACCCTGCGAAACGTTTTATTCCTTGCTCGGGGTGGTCCCAAGTGCGCTAACCTCATAACGGTAATAAATGCTCGTTCCCATTTCTCCGGTTCTCCATTCTGCATTATTCGTGGCCACTTTTCTTGCTGGTGCAATGGTAGTCGTTGATTCAGCTTCGAATTTTTGTTTTGCACTACTATCAGTTGTAACGAAATCAGACGTTAGAATGTTGCTCTTACCGAAAAATATTTGATTAGCATAATTATGGAGTATTTAAATATCGTATTATTGTCCGAAATTATTGATTTAGATTTTTATTAGTTTCAAACGTTGCTACTGTTCAGAATGACTTTTTTGTCGGAAACGTTGTTCTCTGATGATTTAGGTGTGGACATGTGCGGATTCCTTAGTGGCGTTAATTAACATGGCTTTCGAGCTAGCCGACTCCGATCTACTGAAGCTAGCGCCGGCAGATGAAACAGAAGGCACGGCTGCTTCCAGTGGCTCTCGTGAGTTGTCAGTGAAAGACGGTGCTTCATATACGGGATCACTGAATGCGCCCACTCTAGAGGATCAGATAACCCGTCTACAGGTCAGTTTTTTAAAAGATCAGTTTCTATTGTAGATTGTAGTGTATGCACAGAAAGTGGGTGTCGATCATTATTGCTGAAACTGTACGGGATCATTGAATGCGCCCACGGAAGTGGAGAAGTGTTTAGTTGAATGTGATGAATGAGCACTGTAATGCAGAAAGTGAATTGTCGTTGTTCCTTTATTGCCCTCATTTTAAGAGGGACAGAGCTTGTCGACGCCGTGATGGGTGCGACTCGCTCATCGTAACAGCGTTTAATTGAGTTGCCACTGTTGTATGCCGAACTCGTGCTAGACATTTTGTCAGTGTTTGAGCTTTTTGGATAGTAATGTAATGCAGGAGTGTGCTTTAAATGACATCTTTTCCTGCAGTGACGGAAAGGATTGTTGAGGGGCAAGCGGAAAGGGCATTTTTTGCGTTATGAGGACTTACAATATATGTTTTAAAGCCGCATTTCAAAACTGCAGTAAGCCAGCTAACCTGAAGCCGATTATTACTTAGTTATAATGGCATTTGTGCACTTCTTTGCATATATTGTAAAAACATTTACAGTTTTTAGTTCATTTGTCAGTAGTGATAATCGTAGGCACAAACAGCGAATTTCAAAATGAGTTTAAGCACATAGTGAGGATTTGGTGAGGAATGCAGAAAATTTGCAGTTTTAATAAGGGATGGGAAATTTTCTAATTTAGGTAGAATGCAATGTTCGGTTGCCGAAAGCAAATTTCCCTCATTTTCTTGGTCAGAGAACATTCTGTACTAGACTTGAAAGCTTGAATTTGAACGCAACTTTTGGCCTATTTGAACAGCTTCATTTAGCGTAGCCATTGATTGTAGAGATGTTCGCCGTCCTGTTTTCTTTGAATCACGAACGGCGAGCCAAATTTACGCTGTTTTCGTTTCATTATTTGAAGTGAGATGGAGTTAAGGCATATTGTATATTTGTTCAGGAGATGGTTCAGTCAGCAATAAGTTCATCTCCATCGCGATTCGGACATTTCGAACCGGTCGTCTTCGGTGAATCTGCGCTCGATGAGATTGCTTCACTTGATTCGCTCAAAAAGGGACTTATCAGCGATGCTTTGAATGGTTTGTCTTTGCTTAGAATTTCGCGCAGTTTATGATGAGCGTGGAAATATTCGTGTTTATTAATTTTTGGCAATTCAAGCGGCTAATGGCATTTTTCCTTCTAAGTTGAGGAGATCGAGAGAGGGGAAAGAGATGAAGTGCCCGTAACTTGCACGTCACGTGTGCCTTGGAAGAAAGAGAAAATTGAATTTAGTTAATAATTGTTTCATCGAGTTATGGTACACCGAAATCTGTAGATATGTGTATGAAGTGAAGCGAAACTTACCAATCAAAATGTTTCGAATTTGATCAGTTTGTAAAAGATGAATTTATGAATTAAATAAGCTTGGTCAAGTTTCGAGAACATCTTAGATTCTTTCTTATCGCCGTTAAAGTTATTATCCATTTTGCGGCATTGTTATGTTGTTCACTTTTTGTAAAGGAAATATAGATTATCGTGACTGAAAATGTTGTATCCGAGAGTATCGATTTTTTAGTTTAATAGGTTTCCAGTTGCTGAACAGCTCCAACAGCATTTTTTTTTTTTCTTGTTAACCGATTGGTTCCTTCTGACCTCAAAAAAAAAATGTCTCCGCTTGATCCGCTTGTTTTAGTTATTAGAAAGTGGTTCTATAGCAGGAAAATTGGAAGTAAAGTGGGTGAGCTAAAGATAAACATGGGGGTTTTTTCCATTTACTTTTTGGTGAATTAGTCTTCAATTGTTATTCGATTTCATTGCAGATTCAGATGATGTTCCTGTGAGCAGTCATCATCGGACAATATCGACCGGGACAGATGAAGGATTTTGTGTTGTAGATGAGATACCGGGCAGTGGCATCACGGTACTCGTGCTCTTGCAAATTTTTATTGTTTTATTGTATTGCTCAGTTCACAAGAAAGTGGCACTAAATAGCTGTATGTTTGTCGATCCATGCCGTTTATTACAGCTTCTAACATTGTTTAGGAGTGTGATTGCATAATATTAGTCGGTATTTGATGGGGTTTAACTTCAAAGGGATGAGCCCCACTAGCTTTCGTTTCGTTTAGTCGTCTCCTCATAACGCAAGTCAGTCGACGTCACAGTCGCAATTGCTAGCCGCTTTTGCTGGGACTGTACATTTATCGGATGCTGGGATACGGGAAAGAAAGCATCGAATTTGTTCCTTTATTAAACGTATAGACTTTGCAAATAAATTAAAGCTCAACTTCATTCAAATGCGCATTTTGATCTTTATAAAAGTTTTTGACGCATTTAGTTAACTTTACTGGTTATTACCGTCTAAAATGAAGTTGTTTTTCATTGTTGGCTGCTGGAAAAAGAACAAATTTGTTTTCGTGACTTCTTAACGCTAATATATTTTGAGGAAAAATGTGTTTCTTATAGAACGTTGGTGGTGAGCCTCGAATTCGTGTGTTGAATGAACAAGATCACTTCGTCAAAGTTATCGATAATCATTTCGAAGTGCCGGATGTGCAAAACAACGATGATATTCTTCGACTACCCGATGATTACCCCGTTCCGTTGATCAAATATTTCATTCGTGATGTTTCATTGCTGCTTCACCTTTACGGTGGTAGCGATTTTGGTGAGCCATTTTCGCTTTATTTATTTCTCTGAGTATTTTTTTCTGCTTCATTTCGAGCATTTTTGAAAATGCAAACGTGAGCTTCATTTTCATCTGTATCCGGGCACAGTCATTGTAGTTTCATCGTTTAAAATATGGCGATTATCGATTGTTCACATTGCTTCAGGTATCGAGGAGGGTCCGCCGAAAACATACAGCTGTGAGGAGTTTCGTTCAGGTAAGGGACCGGGACAAAGGATTGATCCTGAAGCACAAGGTGGCACTAGCAGAGATCATTCGGTACACGTGGAAGTCATGCTCTCTAAGGCTTGTTTTCCGTTTAATGATCTTGTAATGCGTTATCGCGACATGGGCAATACGTGAAACGCACTGAACACGCGGCGTACTGTTCAGATTTCATTTTTATCTCCGTCTTTTCGAATCCTCTATGATAGGGTATTGTATGGAAGGATGACCTGCTGATTTTTGATCAGGATGCCTTCACATTCAAATACCCTCATCTTCCGCGTTGGGTTTTCAGAAAATACCACCCTCTCTTCCAGCAAGAGCTTCACGAACCGAAAATTTCCTCAGTCCTGTCAACATGGTCGACAGAGCAGGTGTGACGAAAAAATCCTCTATGATGGGTCCTTACAGTTCCTTGTTCCTCTTTAAGCCGACATCAGTTTTTTTGCTTTAGCTTTGAGGAATTCTTTCCAACTTCTATTTTCATGAATGACACGTCATTTTGCAAGGTAAATCTTAAGGGTGGATAGCAAGATTGTGTGGTATATGGGTAGAACAAGTTCAAAGCTTCAGAGGGTACAAGACGAAGCGAACGTTTTTTTTTTTTCTCTGGGGAGAACAGAATACAATCTGGCCGGAAAGTTGCCACTGGCTGTTTTCATTTTCTCTTTTTTTTATAAATCTTTTTGAAGAGAGGCTGTTTTATCCTCAATAAGAAGGGCGATGGACCATTAAATTCCAAATCCCTTCGCACCGCTAGCTTATCTGCTGTATTTCAGATCTCATTCGTGTATGAATTGTTTGGCGTCGATGCACCGATTTTGTCACTGAATATGTTCGCTGTACACGAGGTGGAAATGCGGGACAAATTGGCAATCTCACAGATAAATAAAATGTTGTATCAGGTTAGTGAATGGCAAGAAGGTTTTTATCCATCTTTAAATCACGTTTAATTCCATTTCAAAGAAAATAGTGGTACACTGTGTGCGTTGTAGTGTCTGTTACATCTGACGATATTATACGACGCTGCCTCATTGTGGAGTTGCATAAAGAAAACACCAAAGAACATACTCGTTTTATAGTGAGGGAAATCGATGAAAATTTTTTCCACGAATATGAACTAAAATTCGAAAGGTTAAGCGTGGATTTGTTTGCCATATTTGTCCTCGTCATTTGCTGCATTCTATGGACGAAACGCGGGCGCATGTTTAACTAAGAAAAAACGAAAGAGAAATATCGGAAAATGCAGTTTCATCAGCGATTTTGTTTGTTCTTTTCTTTGCTAATTTTGCATTAACCGAGTAGTTGCCTCATAATTCTCAACTTCCGACACTTTTTCATAGTGAGCAGTTAAGTCTCTCTAAACGAGTTGCAAAAAACTGAGCAGATATCGTTTTCGATGAAAATTTTTGCCATCGTTAATCGTTTTCATTGTCCTGCAAAATGCATTTTTAATCGGATGTTAAACGTATTTTTAGTATGCATCCGGCCAATTACCTCGCAGGACGTGTGCACCAATGTTTGCTTTGCGTATCGTTGAGACGCATCAGAATGAGGGGAAAATGAAAATTTCAATGCTACCATTACGACTAAATTGCGATCAGGATACGATCGAATTTCTGATGGATTTCACCACACAGCTTTCCACGAATGTATTGCTCCCCAGTTCGGGTTCGACGTTGAATTTTTTCGTTTTGATAGTTGTGGAAGAGAATACCTACAAAAGTTTAATGCTATAACGTATATTATTTCTTTGCTGACTGTTTCTGTGAGATGCATCTTTGTTAAAAAGGCTCATTGAAGCGCTTTATGCATGTCAGAAGCACAAGCAGTAAAAAAGCGAATCGTCATCGGTTAAAGCGACAGCAGAGTGTATTGCCTTTGGGGTAAACCTGCTGTCGAGAGGTGAGGATGAACAGCGGCGCGTGAGCTTTTTCAGCCATTTATGGATTGCGTAAATGATTGAATGCTGTGCAGGTATTTTGTAAAATATTTTAATTTTTACTGTCTTGACTCTATGGCAATGACCCACTCAAAGGTTAGTTTACTTGACGGTTATATATAATTGACTTGAAAGAACCGTTTTGTGTTAGTTTGCCTCAAGTGTGCCACATGATTCTTTATGGTTACAGCAATTCGTTAAGTGCAATGCAGTTTAAATTTCCTATCGAGAAGAAGCAAGACGCAAGCGTCTATTCTTCGTACATGTTTGTGCCTCAACCTGCCTAGAGTTCGTTCTTAACTGTTGCAAAATTTCTTTGTAATTTTGCGTCTTTTTATTTTAGCCGTTTCGTACTTATTCATGTAATAATGTTTTCCAAATTTACTTTTTTCTTATTTCTTATCGAATCGTTTAATGTGTTAATCGTTACCTCTATTCATGTTGAGTGTTTTTTTGCATTGAATATTTTCGTTCACGCGCATTTTTTCAGTGATTGCATCAAGGATATCCGATCAGGTCATTATGGAAGTGCCAGCGGTTGTAAATGATCCATTATTGTTGTATCCTTCGCTGCCTCTGACACCATCTCCAGCGCAACCTCCGTTAACGCATTGCAAGAGCAGTTCCGAAGCTCCACTTGAACTCGGCGATTTGAGTAAGCACTCTGAAAGTGGCAATATTTTTGTTCAGGGTCTTTGAGGGCTGTTCTATGTCGAAAGCTTGGCGAAGTAAACAGTGTGCCTTCTTGCAAAAAAAAACCGTTCAGTAGGCGCTATTTCTTCTGACCTGATGTCTCAACTCATACAGCTAAGAATGTTCTTGTAGGGATGAGGAAGAAGTCAATTTCTTCTTCTCTGAAGTGAAACCGACTGTGATATCATTGAAGCTGATGTGGCAAATTTTGTGATGCTATTTTTGCTTACCTTCCTTGTCATGAGCTCTCCTTGCAGTTGTGCACGATATGGGGAAATTGTTTTCATTTTTTAAAATATTAGACTATATTTCAGGCCAGTTTTTGGATATACCAAATTCAGAGGTGAATGTAGCAGCGGTTAGTGACAGTGGCGAACAAGAATCGTTGACCAAAAGCGCTCTCTGGATGCAAAATTTGTTCAACGAAAATGGTAACCCTTACTGGATTCACTGTTTTCCATCCGTAATTATTTTCTCTCGTTTGAAATATCGTGCGGAGAAAGTCCTTCAGAGAAAAAAAATCGAGATTTCACTGAAGGACTTTCTCCGCAAGATTGCTAAAAAGGGAATGAAAATGCTCAATCTCGTTCATAAACTTCATTTGTTCTTTTTGCGTTGTTTTTCTAGAACCTTTACTTTTGATAGAATAAGCGGTTTTTTGTTCGTTTTATGAAAAAAACCGCTATAAGCCGATCAGCGGACTATTCTTTCAAATATTTTAACATCGAGCCTTTGTTTATTTTACTTAATATCTAAATAACAGTTTATATTGAAATAGTCTATCATTATTAATTAGTGTTAATTTTTAATTTTTAGTAGTAAGCATTAATAGTTTTGCTATTGCTAGTAATATTTTGTGAATTCTTAAGTTTATCTTTTGAGGTGATTTCTTTGGACCAAATGTTCCATTAAGCATGCTGAAAGGTAGGTTTTTTTTACAGATCTCAATTTGCTTGGCAATACGTCCGAAATTGCGGCAGCATTCGATTCATCTGCAGCTCAGTCAACATCACGATTTGCCTACATCCCGGAACATTCATCGTCTAATCTCATAAGCAGCACCGACGATAAACAGGGAAATGGTTTGACTCGTCCGACCGATGCTTTACTTGACGATTGCGAAGACCCTCCTCGCCATTCGGTGGACGATCTTCTGAATGACATTGTTTTAAATGAGGGCAGAGATACTCCTGTGGGTCAGCTGATCAACCATGACGGTGACGAAGGAGAACAGGTCGGTTTTTGTTTGCATATTGTCTGCTGTTCTAGTGTCAGATTAGCAGCTATTTTAATGTTTAGTTATGCATTCCTGTAATATTTAATTATTAATTTTTGCCTTTTTTCGTTTGGGGATTTACTCCTCTCTGACTTTGGAAATGAGATAATGGGAATTCGCTATCGAAAGGCGTGAAAGTGGGCTCTTCTACTGATATACTTGGGGAGTTTCATTCAACGTAAAATTTTACTTTTTTACCATTGTTTGAATGCATTTCATTAAGTGACGATTTAAGGAAACAACTGACTTACATGAAGAAGAGGTCATTTTAACGACGGTGAACTCATCGGCGACTCCACCGGTTCCGCAGCTGGTCAGGAGAGAGACATTTTTCAAGTGAGTTTTCCGTTGCTCGCATTTAGTTATTAGGTGGTTCTTCTTAAAAATATCACATTGTTTATGCGTTCACGTCTTCTTAAATAGATTTTTCCATGTGAGTAGTTAGAATATTTCGCTTTTTCATTGCTTTTGGCGTCTTGCATCGTTCGGAATATCTCTCGTTATTCCCTTGAACTGATAGGATCCCCTCTCCAGTTGATTTCAGATGGATTGTAATGCGATGCTAACAAATGAACACAGTTGCGTTAGTGATTGTGACTGGCTTACGTTAACGCACTGAGGTGCAGACAGTGGGAGACAACCACTTTCAATCACGAAATTCCATAGTGGGACGTTTTGTGTAATCGACTGTCTTGTTATAAGAAGGCAATTTATGAAGATAAGAACTGAAAGAACAGGCAAAAGGTATCCTATGCAAGAACATTATTCTCCTGACCTAATGTTATAAATTTCCTTTATAAAGTTGCAGGTAATGATTTTTCTTTTCTTGAATTATGAATATTTGATCACCTAAAAATCTATATAGTAATTATCGGTTTGAAACGCTTTGCGCCGATGACGAGCTTGCAATTTTCGTCCTGTGCTATTATGTTCTTTCTTTTTTCGATAAGTGCAGATCAAAGATTACTTAAGGGAGTTCTCATTCTCACCATCAGTAACCGTACGTCTTGATTATCAAGGCAAGCGTGTCAAGACCGAGCAAGGAGCGTTGCTTGGGCTGCTGATCGGGTTGAGTAATTTGCACTGCACACAACTCGAATTGAAGGAATTGCACAATCGTAATGGTATGCTTGGATACGCCCGATGTGTTCAGGTGAGGCGTTTTTCGAGTTTCATTTTATTATTCATATGAGACTGAGATTATGATTATTTGTCGTTGCTAAGAAATAGGTCCGCTGTTTCAGTTGTCGAATTATGAGACGTTCCCACCGAACTTCTATGCGTTATTGTGAGTGTAATCATGGGTATTTATAGGTGAAGTTATTTCTACGGTGACTGATGAATCGGTTTACATATGCGCTGTATCTGAAAATATTTCGATTTACTTTGAAACATTGTCATTCGTGATAAGACTGGAGTAAGCAAAACAATCATCTCACAAAACTACGATTTCAAAGCGCCTTTTGGTGTTCAGTAAGGGAGCTATCAGTAGAAACATTTTGATCTCATGTGTCTGTTGTACCAAATGCCTTCATGAGGTAATTCTTTCCCGTGACCAATTGCTGAAATACTCACCTTACCTTAAGCATTTCAAAAGCTTTCTTCCCTTCCATGGACTTTCATCATTTCTTCTCAAGTCTCTAAAGACAAGAACCTGTTCGTTTATGTGTTATCCACTCGACATTTTTAACCTCAATAGATGTACTTTTCAAAACCTCATTTTCATACACCGATTTTGCTTGGAATATGGGCATACAGTGTCACCAATTGCTTAAGGTGAGTATTGTGCGAATGTAGATCAAATCTGACAAATATCATTACCGTGAGCTGTGTTCCACAAATTCTTGGGCTTCCACCGCCAATATGTTTTCAGTTTGCGATAAACGAATGGATTAGTGACATTCGTAATTCGCAGTTGCCTGGCGTTATTGGAAGTTACGGACCTATCAGTTCTCTTGTTCAGATAGGTTTGGCCTTCCTTTATTATGTGCTCTCCTTGACTGTAGAATTAACATTATTTTGTTGTCATATTTGTTATCGTCGGTCCGTTTCGGTTGAAGGACACATGTAGAAAGCAAGAAAGATTGCACACTATTTTCTTTCGATGAACTAATTGGAAGGCCGATTGACTGACGGTCTCATTAAGCTTCATTGAGTATGTCGATCCAAATGTTATCGTAGTGAATGATGAGCAGCTGTGTGACAGCCATCAAGCCGCTCTCTAAAGCCAAGTTCCTCAGCGTAAGCTATATCAGTTGAAAGGTGATACTTTCCCGTCATTATTGATCTCTCGAAGTCTTGTTTTCCCAGTCGATGGAGTCTGTAAAAAGGGATTTTAATGCGCTTAGAATGCAATTTTCGATTTTGTTTTATTTGAAGTATCAGCCTGAGTTTGCTTATAGGTCAGGGTATCCGTGATCTCTTTCTGATGCCGGTTGATGAATACCGTAAAGACGATGGACATATTGTGAAGGGTCTTCAGAAAGGCGCTGGAAGTTTTGGTATTTCGACAGCTTCGGCTGCAGTGGATATTGCGCAACGAATGGTTGGCCTAGTGCAGGTTTTAACTCTTGTTACTTTATTTTTTTAAGTGTAGGATGTTCATAGGCGATCGTCGACAGCTTTATAATTTTTATTCACTTTTACTAGAACAATGCGTTATTTGTAAGTGAATAACAAGATTTTTCGATGATTTCAGAATATTAAGGCATGAATATATGTCATCACCCACTTTTTCTCGAAAATCATGGTATTTTTATTTGTATTTATTGTTCTCACACGTTTGCAAAGGTCTCTTTCATCTTCCTTAGGTCATCGTGAACGCAAGAAACACAAAGCTGCTGTTGATACAGGAGGCATACGTTTCAGTCAGTGATCTCTTTTTGAAAACTGCAAAAAGTTGAAGATCTCTCCTCTATTTACCCCAACTGTTCGGTAAATCTGTCAACGCCGAATTTTTAATCTCTATGCTTTATTCTAGATGAACCGATCAGCACAGAGGAAGGTAGAAATGATTGTAAGCAAAGGAATTGCAGGGAGTTGCTGAGTTGGCGTTTGACATTGTTACGCCCGACTATCCAGCTTACCGAAATCGCAGAAGACTAACGGCTGCTCCTTTCAGACGACCTCCAAACGATCTCAGAGAAGGATTCCATATGGCCTACGAGACAGTGAAGGAGGTAAAATATTCTTATTATGATTGTGATTTTGTTAATAATCGTTTAATAATAAATACGCTCATACTTAGAATTAGTTATTTTTGCGAAAATAATGGGACGAAAATTACCAACACTTTAAAAAAAGACGTCGCAAAAATGGACTTAGAGAAGCCCCAGTGGAAGTGCAAAAAACGAAGTAGACCACACTTTGGTGAATAAGGCAATGGTCATAAAAGACATCGAAATTTTGAAATACTTGCAAGAAAGCAGCGACCATCACCTAGCTCGAACGAAAATTAGGCTAAAGGATAAAGGCTAATGGGCCTGACAACAAAGAGCGAGAGGAGTTGAAAACTTATTCGACATACGCATTGCAACTCTCATTTAACAGAGATGGAAACGACATATGCAAATGTTATGAAGGAAATCAGCCAAGCGGTGTAAATGGCTACGGCAAAGCAGAAAACATCACCTCTTATGGAAGAAATAAATAAAACAACCGCTTGAAAAAATGAAGAAGGATGGAACGATATGCTAATTTTCGGCCTAATCTGGAATTGTGCGAGCTTGATAAGCTAGCCAAAAAGAAGGCATTCGAAAATCATTATTAGAAACAGCTTAATATAATGAAGCAAGTCGCAGCTGTCGAGAAATGAAAGAGGACAAGAAACTCGATAGTTGGGGACGGAAAAAAAATAGCTGAGCTGAGAAAAAGTGACTGGTCACTCACGAGGATTTGACCACATCGTTCAGGAATTTCATACAAAATTGTGTGAAGGAGGTAATGGTCGCATTTTCGTTACACGAAAGAAAGATGAGCCGTTCTTACGAGTAATCGTCTCAGTCAAATATCAAAAAATCCCAGGGGACTCCACCTTCTCAAGAACAGTTCCTGCTGCCAAAGAAAGGCAGTCTCAGTGATACTAGAATCTGTCTCCCCATACCACAACACACCTCGAAAGTTTTATGTGAAAGACTGCAAGAACGAATCGGAGAGAGGCGAAATGCCGAGCCTTAGGTCGGAAAAGTCAACAGTCGATCAAATCCATGTGCTTACCATGCTCATCGAGAAACCAGAAAGTACAACCTGCCTCTTTACTTATTGCTTGTAGACTACGAAAGTGCCTTCGATTCCGCAGAACATGCTTCCCTGCGGAAATCTTTGGAAGGCCCATCGGTACACCTCTCAATAATATCCATGCTTCGAGGCAACATAAATCGATAACTACAGCTATAGCAGTTCTCATATTCACGTTGCTGTTTAATGCGATTTTACAGCTCGTGTTCGACGAGCTAGATTAGCAGAGCAAGGACGTGAATGTGAGGGAAAAAACTTTCGCACTTGAGGTTCGCGGACGAGTAATCTTGATATCATATCACAACTTCAACCAGATGAAGAAAATGCTAGGAGAATTCGAGGAGAGGAGTGCGGTCGTTGGTTTACGATTAAACATCTCCCAAACGAAGCTGATCAGCAATCGAAAGAGGGGGGAAGTCAGTGGTTAGCATAAGAGGCGAGAGCATTGAAAGCGTAAATGAATTTTTTTGTACTTGGGCAGGTGCATAAAAATGAACAAAGGGATGGAAGCAGATATACAACGCAGGATCAAATAAGGGCTGGAAAGCACTTTTTTTCAAATAAAGGCTTCTGTTGTAAAAAGAGTACCCATGAGTCTCAAGCAAAACCTCTTTGAAAAAAGCGTGATGCCAACAGTTCTGTACGGTTCTGAGATTTGGATGCGCAAGCTGCTGGCAGTGGCAGAGAAAATGGAAGGAATCATGATAGGGAGAGGAAAACCAGCGAATGGCTCCGAGGTGTAGCAATGATTATTTTGAAAAGACCGTAGGAGCCAATTGGATCACTGAAAATTGGATCGGTATAAATGGAAGCGATGTGAAGAAATATTTATTCGTAATGAATGCTCTCTTGGTTGAAGTAAATAAGTAAATAAATATTTAGAACTACTTGGATAGGTGGGATTATGTGTTGGTGATTATATTGCGTTTCCGACTACGATGCAGGCTCATATTTTTTTGGGGTGGGGGGAGGGAGAAGGAAAGGGAGCGAGGTTAATTTCGTGGTCGTCTTGCACAAGACGATTACGTGGGAGGTAAGTGCTGCCCTGTCGGATTCTTTGCATCTGCCGTAGAATGTTTCAATAGAAAGGACCGTTGAAGGGTATGAGTGACACGGCGCAAGTACTTCAACTGGCAGCCCAAGAGGATCGTGCGGAAGGGCACTGGCCTTTGCGTGGTCTTTTGAGGCAAGCAACTCCTGCTATAATACGCCCAATCGTCGTGGCCAGCAAAGCGACAATCCATGTGTTGGGTGGTCTCAAAAGTCAGTTGAAGCCCGACAGCCACAGGTAATGTGCATTTTCCCTATTACGTTAGCTATATTGTGGTTAGGTTAATCAGTTCTTTCTCACCGAAATAGCACTGTGCTTTCAGAAAGCATGTTTCCAATAACTAAGAGAAAAAAGTTTATTGTCGAAGTTGATCTTCGTTGTACTTCACTAATCGTTTTGCGGTATTGCAGTGATTGTCTCAGATTTATTGTCTTAGATTGCAGAGCGTTTTACTTCATATTGAAATCACTGTTAAACAAGTCATTACGAAAATAAGTTTGTCTGTGCGTTTTGGAAAAGGTTTTTGTGTCCTGAAGTCAGAGCCCAGCGCTTAGACATGCGTTTGTTGGCTTATTTGACAATCCTCGAGGTTGAATGCTCCGGATAGCATTTGATTCTAGCAGGGTCCACGCTGTGAACAGCTTGCTTAATGTAATTGTATCTATGAAAGTGAAAGGGAAAGAGGGAGAGGGGAAGGGAGCGAGCGTAATAGAGAGGGAGGGAAATGAATTGAAGCTTTGTTGATTACAGCAAGTTGGGTTTCTTGCCCCTCTTTCTTTGGTTACTTTTTCGCATTCTGAATCGTAACTTGCCATATGAGATTATATATTTTTTATCAATAGAATTAGGATTTTACCTGCTATGTGCTTTTCCATTTATTAAACTTAAATGTGCAGTCTAAAGTGAGTCATTTGTGATTCAGCGCTGTTAGTTTCTTACATTCCTTTTGTGAATTTGTTCCCTCAACCAACTTTTCAGGGAAGAAATGGACAAATGGAGGCAAGGTCCAAGTAGTGCATATACACAAAGCTAATCGAAGACTCCGGGTTTTTTCCTATGCTTGTATGTTCCGCTGTTTTCTCTTATATTGCATGACCTCAATCATGTTTAGTGTTTCCCTTATATCGCTTTTGTTAGTGAACAACAACGAAGTTTGATTAATGAAGCGTAAATCCGTCTCATATCAGATAAATAATGGTCACTTTAATAAGCGCTATCGTTGGTGGCTATTGTCTGTTGCAGTTAGTACTCTGTGAGTGACGAATAAGCTCCAGAGCCATTATTGACGTTTGCCCTTTTGACTTCTCAGTAGCAACATAAGATGCTGCAAATATCTTTCATTTGGCTCATGTGATGCTCCTGTTTAATAGCTTTTTTTAGTACGTTGTTTGCTGAAGAATTGATTTCAGTGGTGACTATAATCGGTGGAGTTAAACAGCATCGAATTTTGCAACACCTTTCTTTGCATTTCTGAAGTATATCCTTCAGTGGATGTGTTTCATGAGTTACTGTTTAATGATATGCAAGCAACTATAGCGTATTTGTAAATGTGTGCTCCAATCTCTAATATCTATGATAGCCCCTTAAGAGGTGATAATCCGAGCATTTCGGATGGATTCGCTCGGCTGCTGCTGTTGCCTCTTATCGCATCTTTATTCCTGTAAAACTGCTTTGTCGCACACACAAATGGCATCATTTCACTGCTTTGTCTTAAGAACCTTTCCGCTTACTCGTCGACCGTTCGTTCTCTTGCATCTGCTGGGTTTCATGCTTTTGTTGGAATAGCGAAAGCATTTGATGGCTCATCAGAAAAGCGCCGAGATGTTAAGCTTTTTATTCCAATTACACTTAGGAACGATTAACAGCCTCTCAGCGGTGTAATACGTCCAAAGTAGAGCTGATTTTTATGAACTTTTTAGAAACACATCTAAGGAGCTTTTTGAATATGTTTTATTGAAATGGCATTTATTGTCGTTTGAGCCTATTAGGGGCCCGTTTATCCGCTGCTAGGCCGCAGATTTGAGAGATACTGTGCAGCCTTCTTTACTAGTATATATGTGGTGGATTACTTGCGATTTAGAACGTAGAGCGCTTGCCACATAATTTGCTTCATGCGATTTTGCTTTATCTCTTCATATTCGTGGATTTTCTTGCACTTTTGTGTTCATCGGCCTCCATAGAAACCTTTCACTGGTGGAAATGAATGGAACATGAATTGAAGTTAGCTCAAACATACCATAAAGTTCGCTTTTTTTGTGATAAACCCTACGCGATTTCGTTTTTTTCGCTCTACATCTGTGCACTCTACCGTTGTCTTTGACCTCCGTGCCTCATGCTTTTATATTTTGCTTGCTGTTGTTTCATTGCATGTAATTTCGCTCCCTATTATTGCGTATTTCTACACTGTTTTCGATAAAATGAACAACGCGACGGGTGTTGCCGCATTGGAGTTATTGAAATTCAGCATGTACGAGATCGTTTCACTAGATGGTTAGAGGGCTATTTACATATCAAACGACATGAAGAGCGTTGCATTTCTTCCAGCGTTATGCTGACTATGAGGATAGGAGAATTGTTAGGTTGAGCTTTTGAATAGCTCAGTAAGTGTGATATTGCTTTCGTCGCCTAACTCCTGCCGAGGTTTCTTCTTCTTTTCAATAGCCATCATTTTTTTAAATCGTTTGATGAGGTGATTTCCCTTTGCTCGTTTTTTCTTTGTTGGATTCTTCGAGGTGATTTTATCCTGCTAGGCGGCATATGTAGAAATCTTCCACAGCGGTTCACGGGGCTTGAAGTTTGTTGATTTTTTAAAGGAATTCGCAGTGTGGCAAAAATATGAACCTAATTAATTAGGCACTGGCGACATTCTAAAGGTGTGCAGTGAGAAGTTGGCGAAATGCTGGGAACTGAAGTCATTAGGGTGAATCTTATGTAGGATGTGTACAAGAATGTCCGTGCTGAAGTACAAGAAGGCTTTTCTGATGATTCGTTTCCTCTGCAAGGGAGGATGACAGCTGTTGCAGGTTTTGGAGCACATCATAACCACGTGTTTTTCCCTCGCGAAGGAAGGAAAGGATGACTGTCCGTCGGTTTCATTTGCTAGGAAGGGGAATGCAGTGCTTTGTTGCAAGAAAAACTTCAGATACATGGAATTTTTGTTCGCATATTTCATAATGCTCAATGTTTTCTATTCTATTGGTTCGCATTCAAGGCTGAGGCATTGCACGTTCGGAAGTGAAAGCGACGGTGGAACAAAAAATGCTGCAGAATTCATCCGAGCGAGTTTCACAGCTTATCGTTGCCCGCGTTAAATCCATTTCGAAACATCATCCCATATTTGAAGCGTTTATAGTATATTGAGCCCATAATGAAGGGTCATGCTAGCATGGTATACGCCTTTACATTTTACTGTGCCCGTCAGCCGCTTTCTTAAGCCACCTGCAGATAACAGGGCGTAAGGAATCATCCATTCATACTTTGGTTGATTTGACAGCTCACTTAAATCTCCCTGTAAAGATTCGTCTTCAGTTGCTGATCCAGTGTAAGAGATGTGTTCAAATTTTTGGCACCACAAAGTGCACAATCGCTCCTTACAGATGTAAAAGTTGGACGTTAAACGTGGGGTCCTTATGTATTATCCGGTGATCACTGAGTCAAATCATGCTTCCTAAGTTTTCATCAGGACAAGTGCATCTGGAGTTGGAAGTATCGAATAGATAAAAAGAGACGTCTGTATTTCATGTTTCTCGACAGGTAAAAGGACTCGACAGCTATGCTTGGAAAACGCGCAGGAAGGGAGGTATAAATGTGCATATGTGCAAGCACCGTTGCACTACTGCGATTTGCGTATACAAGCTTGCAAAAACGTATAGGAAAAGCGAAGAGTCGATGGGCATGCTAAACGGGAAAGAAGGTTATGGCCGTGATCTGATGGTACCTTCCTACCTTGCATCATCACAGAATCTGCTTGTTTATTGTTGCAGACGAGGTTAAATTACAGGACTGCCTACTTTTTGCTGAATAATAAGAAGATAGCTATGCATCGAGGCGTTTCATTTTCCATGCAACTTGAAAATGAATATTGCTCTCATTGCTCACAGTCAGCCACGCCGATCGTCCGAGCAGCGTGACCAATTAGTTCCTTCGCCGACGAAGAGTAATCGGACTGAGATGCTCCTGCTGAAACTTTCAAAAGCACATTCTATAGCACTGTATTTGATGATCGCTTTGGTCTCTTAATTCGCCTTCAATCATAACGTTTTGGTCTCTTAAAGGATAGAAGAAATTAACTTTTACGTGACATACCGTCGATACAGCCTTGCGGAAGCAAATAGTTGCTATGTGCAGATATCGAAGCACATAAAATCGCCGCTCTGTGGGTAACCGAACTATATGAGTGGGAAGAAAGCCCTTGGGATTATTCGTTTATCAAATTTTTTATGGGCTTTATCGAGATGAGACGGTTCCGTCTTTCGACAACAGTTTAGTGTTGCTCGCAAGATGCCGCCTTCGCTGCACTTTCCCATAAATTGCTCTACTTCTTCGAACTTCTTCGTTCCTTCTTCTCTCAGACATTTTCTTTTCCTCGAAATTGCCCTACATAGGGCAAAAACTACCGAAACCTTTGTTGCCATTTTTCAAACCTTTGACGGGAACGGCGATACGAGCGTGGTCGACTTTAGGTGATCTCTAAGCGAAATCGGCAGCTGAGTTGTTTCGTCATCGTTATGTCAAGTGGAGCTGTTCGACGTCGGTCGTGACTTTGTGTCGGGTTTCGTATGAACATTTGGCGGTCTGGCTAGGTAGTGTTATTCTCATTCCCTAAAGTAGTGTTTCTCATTGTCTATGAGCGATTTTTGCCTTATCGTGTTCAAAGTGGTCGAAAAAAACTGATTTCGTTACATTTCGCTATCCTCCTATCATCGAATTGTGATTTCTATATGACATTGCTATTTGGTGCATTCAGAATGTAAAGCATTGATATTTTTGCAGCATATGAGCATATCATCTACTTCACTTTTCTCTCGGGCTACGGCTTTGAGGAAGTATATTCTACAATGGAGATTTTAGCAAATTTCATTGATATTAACGTGATCGATTCACCTGGTATATTGCATAAAGGTTTTGTTGATGCAATCAAAGGGTGAAATAAATTCCAAAATGACGGAAATCACTGGCGTTCCATGAGCGAATGAATCCGCTAACATTTCATGCAGCGGGAGAAGAGCGTTGACATTGCGTCAATGGACTAGCAGCTAGCGATCCTAAGCAGCAATTGTATGGAAAGCGAAGTTGTGCTTTTGCAAGCGCACTCTTGAACTGCGGTTGAAGATTAATTGCTGCTGCATTGCAGCCCTCTATTGACTTTCCCTCAATTTTCTCACTATGTGCAAATTCGGCAGAGACGTTGTCGAACCGCAAAAACGCTGATCCTATCAACATATTCTAGTGACCATTCTTGCTGAAGGATCATTGGTGGTCGAGACATGGATAAATCTTTACAGTGCTTCAGATACCTCGCTAGCCTATATGTTGAGAGAGAGGTTGGTTGTTGTTGCTGCCGTGTAGCAGCATTAATCTGTTGCTTCGACCATATAACCTTGTACTGCTTCTTCGAAAACATTCCCCATTGCATATCCCAAAATGTTTTCCCATCTTACCCAGATTGAAGAGTGCTTGTTAGCGATATGGTCGGATTGAAAGGTGAAGACTGTATTTTCGCATGGTTACCGGTATTCGCATCATTTTTTTGACGTGGAGAAACTACGTAGAGAGTGCAGCGACAGAGAAAATATATGCGTGATTAAGTTAGTAGGCAATAATAATCGCTAAAAACCAGCTGTAGTGCTCGTTGTCCAAACTGGTTTCACTACTGAAATTCTTCGGTTTATTAAAAAATATCCTGTGTTCCACTCCACCTGTCAACATATTTTTTGCTGCAGTACGCGGTAGTTCTTTGTGGTTACAATGCAAAACAGAAGTGCCGATACGTCGACAAAACGTTCATAGTGACATTTATCGGTTGGAGGATAACAGGGGAGGCGAGCAAAAGAGAAAGGTGAGCTTCTGGTGTTGAAGCTGCAGTAAGACATCAGAGGTCGACATCGGAGGCATCGCACTCTGACAGACTTAAACAAATTGTCGTTAATTTTAAAGGTAGAGTGCAACTTGTCGACAGGATAATGTGTTCTAGGCAAAGAATATGATGAATGACCGAAGCAAATAAGTTTTGCACTTAGCATAGCCACTCTAGTAAATAGCATCCAAAATAGGGGGATAATGTTAGGGGGAGGCTGGGATCGGCTAACTGAAGCAGTTAGTTAGAAGGCGAAACGCGACGATCAACATCCCAAAGGGAACACCCGGCTACACGCCGAAATAATGTGGAAAGCGTGAGGAAGACGAATCTACGAGTTCACTGCTTTCCGTCATTCAGTCGTTCAGCAGCAGCTCAGCCGCAATGGCATTGCACTCACAACGCTGTTTATTATCAGTATATTGTGCTTGTAGATCACGCTTTGCTCTATTCACGGTGCTTGTCTCGGTGCTCCAATTGAACTTTCGCAGTAGCCTTTTCCTAGTTCAGTGCCCATTGAGGTGTTTTTCTAATCAGATGCAAAATGCATCATTGACGACCTTGTTAGCAGGGTTTATAGATTGTTGACCATCTTTACTTCATATAGTTGTTGTAGTGAAAAATTTCTTAACAGTCGGAGATGAGGCTTTCGAGAGTTTTCTTCATCGGAATATGAGTATCACCGGAAAAAAAACGCCAACCGTAAAGGTTGACTATTGATGAAGGGAAGCTTCTTCCATGCAACCTTATTTATGGCATGAGCATCGCGCATCACTCCTCTGATCCTATGAATAACGGTAGCATTAGGTAAATGGTATCATCATTGCTCGTCGTGGATAAAACTCCTTTTCCTGTAATTTTTTAGCTACTTGACGTCGTAGAGGTCACTGTAACGAAAGATGAATTCAGTCAGCATATAACTAACTGTGTGCAGTGATATCGTCTCTCACTTTCTTTTGGTAGATCATGCCGCTATCATATATGTTGTTTCACAACTTCACGAGCCTAATTGCTGGATAAATGTTTCTTCGTATGTTATATATTTGCGGTCCTAGAGCGTCGTCTTTGGGCCATTATTCCTTCCATCCGCCTCATCTTAGCATTCTCTCACTCTGCTGGCTGGCAAAAGATGAAATTATTCGAGAAAATCAAAGTCATTATAACAACGAATGATTTTCCTTCCTTTCAAAAAGGTTGCACGAGCTTCCTCTGAGCTCAAAAGTTGGTAGAGATATACGTTGGAGGTTTTCCATGGAATCCAGCAGCAGTTCACTGGAGCGTCTTTGGACACACCTAATTAAATAAATGCTTTCAATCG
This sequence comes from Parascaris univalens, assembly GCA_037576465.1. Classification (NCBI taxonomy): domain Eukaryota; kingdom Metazoa; phylum Nematoda; class Chromadorea; order Rhabditida; family Ascarididae; genus Parascaris; species Parascaris univalens. The sequence continues at coordinate 70,464,194 of CM075173.1, read as the reverse complement.
TTTGGAAAGAGTAAAGGCCTCAAATGTGATGAAGAACAGATATCATGAAAATTTTAGTAGCCTCGGTAGAAGAACCAAACAACAATTGCCTGGAAAATGAGATTAATAACAATATAAGTCTCTCAGCCGAAATGCCTCCAATTTCTGACCTATGCGGCATAGTGAAGTGTAAGGGTCAGCTTCCCCGGGGTCGCCTAGGTGTTCTTAAGGATCTGCGCTTTCAAATAAATGCGGTCGAGTAAATTACGAGCCGACGTAGGGATGAGGTCGAAGATTTTATCTTACTTGTGTGCTAAGGTGAGAAACAAATAGGCACTCATCCACAAGGATGGTTTCGATCGTCGACACGATCCCATGATCGCATATTGTGAACTTCGACCTGCGGTCGATTTCTACACGCGCTCCGATATCCTCATGTTGACCCGCTCGACCTTATTACCAGCTTAGAAGTTCTAATGAATACATTAGCGCATCAAACCCTTTTGTATCCTACCGATCCTGTCTCAGGATAGCCTCACGACACATGTTGCGTAGTCGTTTGATCTGCATATTTACTTTTGCGCTTCTTTGACTTATTTAGCAAGAATGATTATTACCAAATAATCTTAGCGGGTTGGTCTACCTTACAGATGCAGTGTCATCATTAGTAGGCAGCAACTTTGCAGCGCTACAAAAGGAAACAATTGCAAGTTGGAGTCAGCACATGATATTTGCAGTTTATTTCAAGTAGCAAAAGACAACGTCATCCTTTATTTAGAAATTCCAACTAATGAACGTTGGGAAAAACCTCGCAATTATTAACATGAAAACGCAATTTAGAATGTGAATGTACACCTTCATAACTGATCCGAAATGCCTAGCGATGTGGACTTTGTGATGTACTGCCATTTATATCTAACGATTAGCTGCTGATATCGATAGGTGGCATTTTGAGAGCGCTTTACTCTTCCATCGCTAATGCTAATATATTTGCAAAAACTAAATCTGCATGAAAGGCATTTTAGAAGTCGATCGACAATCTTCAGAGCGTCTTGTTGGTCGAAAGCACATTTCCACTCGTTCAACGTGGAACGCATTTGAATAGGAGCTCGGTGACTGCAAAGAAATAAGTTGCTTGATCAACAAGGTTTGAATCTGTTTTTTGATAGAGATAATCCGTTTTCCTATTTTAGGGCACCGTTGTAAATGGATGTGGAAACTAAGCCTGATGACCGACGTGGAGGTGCTAACGAAAACCAAGATGTATAGCGGTGTGGTTGATGTGAAAGAAAAAGTACTAGCGTAAAAAAAACGGATATATGAACGGCATTCGGCGGACTGATAATTTAGCGAGAGAGCGATTTCAACGAAGACAAAGTAGAAAGAGTCAAATGGAGCAGCTAGATAGAGAATGAACATGGTTGGATGAGAGGGGTACTATTTCTGATCACTCTAGCTGGAAGAGGTGCAGACTGTGGACGAAATGATGAAGTCTGGATTCAACTGCTTGGCGTAATATATTCAGAACATTAGGTCAGCCTGAAAGTGGAAATGTTCCACAGGAAGAGAAGAAGTTATAGATCAACTGTGGTAAGGGTGAAAATATTTCGCACTTCGAATAGCGACTTAGTAGAAGCGTCAAAAGAGCTTTACGATAAAATTGTCAAGGAAAAGTTGGAAATAATGTGGTAAAATAATTGGTTATGGAGTCTTTTTTGATAAAACACTGAAGAAGAGAAGCAGACTAACGTTGTCTTCATTGATTGGACAAAAGCATTTGATACTGTCATTTAGCAGAAACTTTATAAATTTAAATTGTGTGGCGCCGAAAGAATGGTGCTGAACTCGCTTAAGTCGTTTTTGTTCAACAGTTTGCGTCGGGTTAAAGCGGATGGATATCTCTCTTAACTATGTATAAAAGCGTTGGCGCATTTCTAGCTAAGAAGGAGCTAACCTGGACTTGCAGACTGATTTCAAAGCAGACTTTAATGATCAAGCTGACAAGTTATCGAATACGTGTGTGTGCTTAGCTGTTAATCACTTACTTAAAGAAGAAAAACAGATTACCACCAGTCGGTTAACGAAGTTTGAAGCACTCCAATAACGTTGTCTAATTCTGAGTGAAGTCTCTGAAGCTTGGCATCAATGGCGTTAAATGTCATTTTCACATAATGATGTTCATTTATGATTGGTCCGTTTGTTTAAGGAACTAATTCTTCTAGGATAAAAAACTAGTGTTGCATATGTGTGATTGTTCTTTGCCCTTAGGCTCGAATATGCGTTTCGTCGCAACTACGTCCTCTTAAAGTAGATCCACTGAATTCTTCTAAAAACTCTCTTATAAAATTATTAGCACGTTTGCGATATTCTATTTGAAAGCATTATTTCACCTTACATGCGTAATTTTGTTAGTTAATTCAGAGCGTCTCGAAATTGCTTTCTGTGATCTTGATTTCGCTTGAACGGATCTTGATTTCGTTATGGCATCTTACATTAAGGGAAATCATAAGAAATAGATCAGTAAAAGTAAAGACTAAAATTGTTGAAGTTATATATGCAATAATATTTATGTTAAAGAAATCAGACGTTAAATTAGCGACATTAATAACGCATTATTTTCTAATCTCTTCTATTTAAAGTTTAGTTGTATCTGTTGGTAAACGATGTGATTCAGGTGTGATTTTCTTATGATGAGAGGAGCAAACTTTTGCTGGTGGATAGGGCGTCAGCTAAATCGTTTCTTAATGTTCGAGATGAAATTGCTCAATTCATGCGGAAAAAGATATCCTGGATATCCTGGTTTATTTCTTGAATGGTCACAAGAATGATCATTGCTACGTAAACATTTCATTAAGGCTGTTGTTGGTTACTCTATTCCGACCACAGTTTCTATTGGCGGTGCTTAAAAAGTTTATTTGATGGGCACTCAACTAATTTGATAGTGGAAGAAATGAATGCCGTAATAACCAATAAGGTAAATAGGATCTTTATGAGAGCACTTGGATGAGATAGTTTAATATTTGATCGATGAGAAATATTAGTGTAAAAGAGACGAATATGTGATGAGAATATCGCTAGTCAACTTTTACTGCATATAGTAACTCTGTACTGAAGAAGAGTTGGACTATGTAACGTTTTTTTTTTTTTTTGAATCGGAGAAGGATATCCTGGTTTTTTACATAAAGGATGGAGAGGGAATGAGTAAAGCATATACAAAATACAAGAGGACTGAAAATAAGGGAATAAAAAATATGGTCGCAAATTTATAGCATCGAGAGGAATGGCATATAACACAGCATCTAACTGAGATGAGAGCATAAGAAAACTGTTTGAAGCAATACAAACCAAAACATAAACGTGAAATTTGCTAATTGTCATGAATGGAGTGGGCAATAAGTCTGAACTTAATGGCCTCCACAAAAACATTTCGATCAGCTAAGGTTATATAGTTCGATATGGCAATAGATGCTAAAAACTGATAGAAAGTGCGCGGAAATCGTTTCTGTAGAATTCATTTAATGGAACTAAACAAAAGTACAGTAAATGCGAACAATTTTTGCGTTTCTGTTAAAATTTTCATTTTTATACGTCAAACGTTTCTTTCATCTAAAGGCTACGAAGTAAACAAAAACTGTTGACACAACGTTTCCAATGCCTCAAGGTGCATTTCCTTACGCGTTAAGATACAGTGATATAGCTGATGATATCAAATGGAGAATCGTCTTATCGCTCCTTCCTAAGTACATAATCATTGACCGTTTTAGGAGAGTAGTTTGGATTATTGGAATTAAATGTGGGTAAGGAGAAAATCTTGAAGCATTGGAAACGTTGTGCCAGCATTTTTTGAAAGCTCTAGATATAACAATGAAAGCTCTGTTTACTTGTACAGGCCTCTTGATGCAGTGCTCTGCGTAATTTAGTTTGACACTAACAATAATTCCAAACATTAAATAGTGTAAACATGCTCAAAAGCTGTAACATTAGGCGAAAGAAACGACGGAACATATGTTAGAGGATCAGATATAATATTTAGTTGTGGCAAGGTTCATTTACATCTGGTGCAGCACATGGATATTACTCCGAGTTCAGGTTGCACGAACCACCCCCATTGTACTGGAAGAACTTTTAGTAATGCCAGTGGAGTAGTTGCCGTTGGGCAATTGTAATTGCCAGAGTGTATTTGAAATCTTTCTTTGTACGTTGCGCGTTGGAAAGCCAGTTGGAGTGTTATCGATGCAAGTCATAAGATGGTCGTTCAGTTCAGCTTATTTTGCCCAGGCGAATGGTCGAGCAATTTGCTTGTTCCGAGAAGCGAGATTGAGGGGGTGTAGAGAAAATGATTTGAGTTCATCTGATTTTCGTATGAAATTCACAAATGATCGACTAATGCTCTGTTTATAGAAGTCCTTTTTTCATCAAAGGCTTCGTGGAACGAAGAAATATGGTACTATTACTTTAATCATTTAGATCAAACTCTGCGCCCTTGAATTGGCTACAGCGTTGGCTGCACGTTCAACGGCTCTCATTGTGACACGTGTTAGCGAGCTAGAGGGCAGCATGCGTCCACACCCTTGCACATACTTAATTATTGCGGAAAGTTCAACGAGAGTTGTCTATTGTTGCCTGATGAGACGTTAATTTGTAGAATAGGTCGACGAATAGACACTCTATCCTTTTACTGTTGAGTAGTTCATCTCAAAAAGGATTGCTTCTTAGCGTGAAATCGGTAATGTACGCCGTTGTCCAGTTGTTATGCTGCATTCGACAAATTAACGTTGAAGTGAATTCTGAAATAAAAAGATCACCCTAAGCTCAAATGTTTAGGGGCATTTCTGTTTGCGCCTTCTCTAATTACTGCAAAATGACTGCCAAAGCATGCTTGTAGTTCCACACTTCTCATGGTTTATCAGTAAATAAATTAAGAAGCTACATACGGCACATTCGGCAACATATCTTCAGAACTTACTGCGAGCACTCTGCAGTTCCATTCGCTCATAGAATAAGTTGTTCATGTTCACTTCTTTCAACTACCACTTACAGCAGAAGCAGAAGCTTTGTTCTTAGGATGCGTTTATATCGTATTTATTTCTGCACTTATTGAGACCTGGTCCATCCTCGATTGTAGACAGGAGGGATATCGCGATCGGGGTCAGAACTAATTCGTGACCGTGTTGAAATGTGTGAGACTTCGGGGACGGGTTTGGCCTACATTTATGTAACTGGTCGCAGTATGGCAACCTACCTGACCGAGATTACTGACAGGTTCTTTTTTAGCTCACCTCCACATGATAATGGGCCAGATCGGTTTCCGATGTAGTTGCTGGTCGTGATCGACACCATTACCGGATTTAATCTACGCGTCATTTCCAGCTTATCAAAGTATTTTTGGACTGAATCAGTAGGCTGCTTACAGTACCTCTCGTATCACCCAATCTGTATTAGCTGTTGAAATATTGCAACGTCGCTATCTCCACGGATATAGAACGTTCGATCTCAGGGCCGTTGACTTTGAGCATCCATAATATTATTCAGTGCAATAGTTTCACATGCAACTCACGATGCAATAAGTGGTTTGTATGTGAAGATAGTGTTATGTCGTTTGCAAGTAAACTCAGGTTTCTTCCAAGAGGTCTGAATTTTCGTGCTCTATCTCTGAGTCCTTCAGTTATGGTGAATATCCAGTTAAGTATGTTCACTGTATTCTATTTTCATTGTTCATAATGTTTTATGGGAGCATTTATGCAAATTTATTTGTCCATATAGAAGGTTCGCTAGAGACGTCATTCAAAATTTAAAACTGTTGAAGAAGTCCTCAGACATTTCTTACAGAAGGCTCTCGACTCTGTCTCCACTTCCACGCCCACTGAGACCAGTCATCACATACATCTTTTACTTTAGATTTTTCGGGAAAGACTTTTTGAGCAGAAATATCCTTTCCAGGTTTTTCTGGAAAATTTTAGGTCTCCATTTTTCGTCATATCTGTGCGTCACTGATATTTATCATCAATTTGTGAGTTGCTCTGAAGCGATAGTGGCAAAAATGCAAGATTTCGCTTTCTTCAATGACATATATAAATTTCATTTCATCGTCGTTCAGTTAGACGGCTTTCAGTGTCGTCTTTCCCATCGTTCGATAATCGCACATTGCCAACCTCTCGCTACGCATGAATTGCATAGCATAGCTGTAGCACAGAAATTGCTAGGATGAAAAAGACATTAGTTATGTTCAAGTTGGCATTGCTAACGTCATATTACGTTCAGTGTTTTGCAAATAGGTGGCAGTCAATTAACGCTGGTGGATCGTAGATTCTTCGCCTATTGTGGTTCAAAGGATGGAATTATGGGAAATTAGTTGCGTCAGATAATTTTCGTTCCTTTGTCGCAAATTGTCTCATGACATCGTTTGTAGTCTTAGGTGATTCTCGTATGTTTGTTTTCGTTCAGGTGTTCTTTCAATTGCACAGTTATTTCGAAATATTACAGACTTTCCATTTTATCTTATCTGAAACTCGTAAAGTATGATTTGCCTCATAAATGAATTAAATGAAATTTACCACGGGCAGAAATTTCATTTACATGAGAGCGGAATTTTAGCATTTGATAGCTTTAGATAAGATTTTTTCTTTTCTTTGTTAAAGGAACGTTCACATATCGTTGTTTAGGACCGTCTGATTGTGATAGTGAGAGCTTGGCTTTCCAGCTTGTTAAGGAAATCACTCGTAAAGTGAAATGGCCCGAAGATTGTGTATTGCATACACACTCGAATGGCTGGCTCTAGGCGATTAGTCGAAACAGAAAAAGCGATGATCGGCGATTTTATATTTCTTTGAAAATGCGAACTTTTTAATGTTCAGATTAATTAACACTTAACAGTTTTTCTCCATTTCTCTTCGTTACTTTCCGAGGAATTGTTGGAACTAATTTCTTCTCATTTTAAGAGTGGAGCGTTCTAATCTTTTTCTTCAGGCACAAACGTGCAAATTTTCCTCAAAGCAACGAATCTAATAAACGTTCGCACTGTCCGCAAATGTCTGAAAAATTTAGACATTGAGGAAGGTCGATGGGGCGTTGGGGGAGGTGGGGAGAGGGGAGGGGTGGGGTAAGAGCACACTAGATAGTAGTGGACTACAAATGTTGAATAGAAATCGTATTGTTTCAACTAAGAGAGGAGGGTGGGGGAAAAGGAGTGGCTAAGGCGAGAAAAAGTGTGTACAAACTATGTGCACTATTCGTTTTTATCAGTCGTACGCATAGATTGCCATCGAAAACTGCATTACTGAATAAGTCGATCCGGAAGTGTAGAAACAAGATGAAATAAAAAGCGATAGAGTCTGAACACATATTGGTCAGTGAGCTCCTATACTTTACTAAAAGTAAACACATAATTACTCGCCATTAGCATTTCATTTCAGCATTGCGTTCAAGGAATTAGATTTCATTTTTTGGATTTAATTGTGTGCAGTTCTTTTGCTTTTTGTTTTTGACATCCACTGCGGACACGGCATATGCGTAAAATGTATAGAGAACCACGTGGTGGCATGACTCAGTAATCATAGAAGCAGCCGCTGTACCGTTTCGTATTTAAAACTGCTTTTTGATTACAAGTATGCCTGACTGTCAAAGTTGATGCGTTTAACAGTAGAGTTACATTGCAGAAAACTTAACTTCATTCGACATCGTACGGCAGATTGTTGGTCGTCTTTCTAGTTTTGCTCACTAAAGGCGCACATACATCCTCGCCATAGGCGCTGAACACTTTCAATTAGCCTACGAAACGTGTCGAGTCAATAGGGTGCTCTGGAGTTCTCGTGGTTCATCTATGCAACAGGCCCTACAAAGAGCTCATTGAAGCATCGAACTTTTAGCTCGTTGTAGGTAACAAATTTATTCGTCTTATTTTAATCATTATTCATTTTATTTTATCTTCTTTTTCTTCTTCACTCTCGTTTTTGAGTCTTCCATCATATCTTTTGCCGTTTGTATACGTTTTCTTTATTTATTCGCAACATTTATCCCCTTCATCTTGTTATTTTTATTGCAAACAAATGCAGAAGCAAATTCGATGAACATAGCACGCAACTTCAAATTCGACAAAAATACGATTCGCTTTGCAAATTATCGGGGACTGCCGCACGCTCGCATAATATGTAGTGGGAACAAATTTTGGAGCATCTTGTATCGTCGTACATAACAGCGCTAGTGCTAACAACATCCGCGACGGAAAGTCTGGTGGTTGGCAAATTCACAAACACTGGACCAAACCTATCAAAAGCAGAATCGCGGTGGTAGTTAATAATATTTACGTCGGATGTCATTGAGCCTTGCTTTTGTGCACTGCTTGTTTTATCATATCGTGAGAAGGCGCTCATTTACTTACCTCTATGAGTGAAGTACATATGGGAGGACGAATGAAGGAATTCGTTGTTCCCTGTATTTCCTCTCCTCACTAATTTACAAAAGAAGCAACGTTAATTATCAGATTATCTTCAGCTACAAAAGATTGTAGCGGCTGTCTAAGAAGAATACGCAAACATCTGAATGAACATCATATGAATCTCAAATCATTGTTCTGTATTTGCTATTTGATTGTTGGGAAAAAAGGTGCAAGCAACATTTCAGGACGTTTTTACTATTGTCTTGTTTCCTCTATATCGTTGTTGTATCTCCACACTTTTAGAATAATTCATTCTTAAAATCGAATTATGCCCTTTTTATCAAAACTAGTTTGTTTGAATGGATCGGTCGTGGCGTAGATTGGTATTGAGGGAGACTGTTTTTTCTGCTGTAAATTACTTCGATCTTTGCGATTTTCAATGAGGCCATTTGCCCTTTCTGCCGCCTCGAAATCGCCTTTGCGAATTGAATGGGTCTTTTCTGATTGGCACATAGTTCAAGGAAGTAATTCTATTTTCGTGCTTCTACGTATGCTTTTCTTTTGCATCAAAAATTGAATTCATAGCACCAGCAGATGCCATATTCCTTCTTGTAAACTTCCCCATCTAACAAGTTTTTTTTACCCAACTCGAATTGTAAAGTTGTACAGATAATTTTAAAAAATCTTGTTTCTTGGGACACTGTATTCTCGTTATTCTGTATAAAACAGAAGATCGTAAGCTGTTTCACCCTTTCGTTCACATTCGTATCGCAAAACGACATCGTCTATCGGTCGGCAAAAATTGCTAGATGGCCTAAACGCTTATGCGAATGCCGGTTCCAGAAAAATTTCGCTGCAATGGCCACAAAATTTCCTATCGCTGTGGATCTGGTATATCACTCCAAAACCATAAGGTTTATACTGAACACTTAGATATGAGTGCATTTCTGCAAGGATTTAGTGTATTTTGCAGGATGCAGACAAGATTAACAATCGTATTCCTCATGGAATTCTCTACAGTTGCTAATAGCCTTTATCTTCAGCTCTTTTTTTAATAACACAAAGCGCTCTATTTGAACAGTAATGTGAGCAGTAGTTGTTCACGAAGCACAGAGGTCATTCATTTATCGACTCGATGAAAAACAGATCGAAAAGTGCTCATGAAGCAGATTAAAATGCATCTCTTTCCGCGACAGCGTTAATATCTATGGAAGTGACATTGTAATAGAAATGCGAAGCTCCATAAACATTGGCTGTTGAATGTCCACTTGATTGAGTGTAATGCGTGTCGAATGCAAAGAAAAAGCAGAACCTGAAATGTTTAATTCCAAGTTAAGATTTTATAAAATTATGCTTTAGAAGATGCTGCATGTAATTTTTGAAAAAAAGGTGTTTTGCTATTACGGAAGTTGGTCGCGTCTACTCATGTGAGAAGAATATGCTATAAGGAACGTATCAGTTCTTGCGGTGGCCCATATATATCCGCCTGATCTGTACATTATGGTAGAGAAAATGTGGGGCAGCTGTGCGAGGGGTGGGTAGGAGGTTAAGAGTAGCAGAAGGCATTAAGTGTTACCGACGGAAATCGAATGCTCATTGCTTCAAAAGCAAGACAGAATCAGATGATGCTACTGCATTCTGCTCATGTTGCATTTTGCTCATACACCTCCCCATCCTTCTCTTATCTGTCCGCTCTTTTCGTTTGCATCCGCTTTCGCAATAACCGCCTGACATTTTGGAAAAGATTCAATTTCCATGTCACTGTTTTCTTCGAAAGCCGAAAGATTCACTCCCAAATGGAAGCACTTCAAACGTCACGAATGGCATGATTTTTATGTTACGCTAATTCTTTACTAGAAACACGATAGAATGGGAAAAATATTTCACTATGACGTCAACTTTATTTATGATTCACGAGTGCTGAATGCTTGGTATCCTGCTTCATATACGTGGAAATCTAAAAAGGTCGCAAACAACCGTAAAGATCTCATATTTCAACGAAATATGCTCATTTCTGTCTAGTTTTTGAAACATTCATGAACATTACTCAATATCGACAAATTGTAAGCTTTAGTGGACAGATTCACCTTTGTATGAAGGAATCGTGTCATTAATTCACGCCAGATAGGACGGCCATATGTGCCCTTAAAATATGTTTAGAAGGTGATACACGCGCTCAAAATATGACCGCGAGTATGGATGCTCAGAATAAGACTGCGAGGTCATATGGGCGCTCACAGCAGTGTGCTTAGAAGTTACGTTATTGCAGTGATCCTCTAATGTTCGAAGAGTCGGTACGCTAAAATATATAATATCAGCTAATTGAAATCTAATATATAAGTAGTTCCATCAATCAGTTTTTCAAAAATTACGCATGATTTTGTCTTTCCGCTGGTGTTTCAAAATCACTGAATGATGCGCTTTTATGGCGCATCCAACCTTAATAGTTTAGAAAAATTTCCCTTACATTCTTTTGTTGCTTTGTTTTGCTACTGCTTATTAGTTGCCTTTTTCTGTCTCTAAGAGTGCCTATGTTATTTGCCTACTCTTATTGGTATTTTTCTATAAATATGCAGTTTCCTTACCACTAAATTACTCAGTATATTTCGCAGTATGAAATTGCGTATATTTTCTACAATATGTGATCTTACTTCAATCATTTTTTGCTTTACTTTGCTGTTTTTTGCCATTAATTCAAATCGCAGTTGAATGTATCTCCTCCTTTCTCTACTAGCGTAGGATCAGATCCATAGAACAGTATAAAAATGGAGTACTTCCTCTAAGGTTAAAGCGATGATAGGCTAAAAATGAGTATGAATAAAATTTGCAGCTAACAAGAAATCAACGGATGCAAATGATAGTTGCTTTTTTTTCAATGCATTTCATGAAATCAGTTTCATTTCCGATCACTGCTAAATATATTTTGCAAATTTCGAATCCAGTCACCATTGTATAGAGCAATAAGGAAGTGATTAATAGCTTAGGTATTTTTCATAGTAAAATCTTTTATAGAGTAACTGAATTCAAACATTTTGATATCATAATGAATGCAACACAACTTATAGGAAATCCGCAGCGCAATATTCTCTTTGATTGATCAGTTTTATAAATTTACTCTATGTACTTCAAATTCGACAGAAGAGAATTTCCTCTCTTTTTTTTAGTAATGGAGAATATTTCTTCCTTCTTAAGTGGAACTTCCCTGCACTAACGACACATCACTTTTATTTGCATCATGTGTTATCTTCGGCTACAGCAATGTTAACAATAAACTTCATTCCACACTCCGGCATAATGCACCACTATTTTCGTTATTGCTGGAAAAGCCCGATCGTTGCCTTTATGCCATCTATGCCATTACCTAATATTTCATTGACGTGTTTATTTAGCGTCCCGTCGCCCTTACAGTTGTTTCTATTGAAAGTGATGAGAACATTTGCGCGTGCACGTAGAAATTACTAATTTATTGCTCGTGGAGTGCTGGAGTGATAGGCGCAATATTATCAAAAGGATCGTTTGATTGAGCGAAAGAACGTCTGATTCTTAAGGTAGGGGACGTTAATGGTTTAGCCAAAGCTTTGTTGCCGAGTATGCATTGGTGCAGCGGATGGGAAGTAGTTGCATTCACATACGAAGTTTTTTTTTGTTCTCACCTCTTATCATTGAGAAGTTCTCACAATCCGCTTGTACTGTTGCATTTTCAGCTGATATCGATGAGAACTACAAAGTTTTTAGATTCGGAAATTATTGTGAGCGTCTGCCTCGCTCAAATGATTGGATGAATATTGAGCATTAGATTGGGAAGCATGCAAAAATACGTTTACCCTCAGGTACATTGGATTTTTCTTTTCAATAATGCTTCATTTATTATAGTGCATTAATAACAAGCAACCACCATGTGTTAGGATCACACATTTGAAAGCATGTGAGAATTCTTAAGTCGTTCATAATTTCTCTAGCTTATGTATGCTATAGAACAAAGTCTCCATGTTTTCATTCGTAATGCAAGCATCGTGTCTAGTGGTATTCAGGCTCCATGTAGGCCTTTTACAAACGACCTTGCAAGTTATTCCCTCTTGGCCGTATCTCTTTCCAATTCGGAGACGATTTAAACGCTTTTCATAGTAATTGCTGAAAAGGGCGGCGGTGATAAGTTTCACTTGAAAATTGCTGCATAATTCGGGCTCTTGATAGCACTTCACGCTTTCACCTTCAGTTTTGTGCTGCTTTGTGCAGATTGTCGATGACTGAAAAATGCAGCAGAGCAATTGCTTCTTTTTTACTTAAAATTATTTGCTTGAAATCGCAGCTCGAAAGCAGTTGGAAACATCCGGTGGGGTTTTTGCTCACCTATGTTGGTGAATTGGTGAACCTGCTATAATACCTGTTGACAAGTTCCTCCCATAATAATTCCTAATGTCAAGAAAAAAATCATTAAAAGTCAAGTCTACATTTGTATGGTGCAACTGCAATTTGTTGCAAAATTGTGAATGCCGCTTTGCATGCGCAGAACATTTGCCCGTTCGTTGAATCGGTTGTGCCTTCTTGAGTATTGCGTCCTTTTATTCAGCTGGCTGAATGCATTTAAATCGATAAGCCTATTATATTTTATTTCGTTCTTTATTCAAAACGGCATCTTAGAAATTTTCTTCCGTGTTTAACCATTCGCAGAGAATGGCCAGTTGCAATTTTTATCCCATTTTCAGGTAAACTGCGATTTCTCAAATTATTCTTCCAAAATGCTCCTGGATGTACCTTTCGGTCGAATCATTTGAGATCGATCACCATGGACACATCTTTTCATCTATCTCGTTTCTCCTCTTTGCAATTTGTACAACGTCAATAATTTTCGTTAGAATTTGTGCAACACCAATTTCTGTTGCAAATTTGGTGGCCAATTTTTGAATGTAACCTAAGTGTTGGTCACGTATTTTCCACCAGATGTTCGTGGAGTAGGCGAGAGTTCCAGTCCAGTATGGTACTACTATCTCGTTTCACATTACGATATTAGCATACATTTCCATTTAATTTTATGGATGGATCAAGACTACATGCGTATCAGCCTGCTTAATAAAAATTTCATTGTCTAGGCCAATCCCACTTCTCCCATGTGAAGTTTTTATCATCGTGTTCACGGGTACTGCGACACTGGTTGCATGACTTTTTCCCAATTTGGCAATCGGTTTGCGTGACAGAATGAGCTTGTCGGAATCCAGCAGGTTAATTGTTGTTATGTCTGCATGCCTCTCGCAGTCTTTTATTTTCTTTCCTTCCCAAACCTAGGTTCCCCTTCTTTTCAACAGCTTCGTCGCGCAACATAATCTGCTCAGTCCATCCTCTCCTATCTATAAATTTCTTACTGCTTCTCACCTCTTTCGACTCCTGCGAGATACATTGGACAGTCGCATTAAGTCACCTATCATACTTTTCGTTGATTGCTATTTTTCACTGGGTGTGTGAAAAAAGATCTGTTTTATAGGATTCATCGCTTTGAAACTTCCGAAATGAAAAAAAATGGCGTTGATGATATGATATTGAAAGAGTGGTAATTTTATTGACAGCGATCGTTAGTCTGAACACATTTCCCTGTTGACTGCGTCTTAAACGGTTTGACAGGGCTTTTCAAGCATCTGTTGCGCTTAGCGGTCGTTATCTGCTTGACGATTTTCATCAAAACAACTGACTTGAAACATTGCACTTCGCGATGTCATCTTTATAGCATTTACAGAAATTAAAGTTTAATTTCATTACTCATTGGTCATGAACACAATAATTCCGTCGCCTTATTTCGGCATATACGTTGATTACAAACTCGAAATTAATACACGTAGTTAGTTATTCAAAAGTATTTCCTCATATCTACTATGTTTAGTAAACTGTTTATGTCCGCCTTCATTCCTCACTAGTAACAACATCGTGTCGATATCTTCTTCGATGCTACATCACGAACGCCCTTCAGTTTGTCTTCCTCTCACTTTTTGAACTTCCATCATGCAATTGAAGCACTTTTTGAAATGGCATCACCTCTTTTTAATTTTTGTGTTTCCTTCCGCACAATTTGTAGTTGTAAACAGCATTGATGAATTACTTGGTCTTGTAGAGGTGAGTCGTTAGTTTATTTCATGTCTGTTGATTTGATTCATTTTAGCATTCATCCTCTATTTATAACATTTCGGGCTGTCATTACTGTTTACTGTTTCATACTTTAAGTATGGTCGTCAGCAAAACATATTTTGATTTGCTCTTCTCACCTATATGTTGATAAATGTAAAAACATAACTGGCGAAGCGAACGAAAATAGACAATCGCGAAGCACAACTGCACGGAAAGTAAGCATCCTAATATAAGTGACTTTTCAGGTAGGCGTCGCCGTTTAGAAGTGCAGCCGATCGACGTCGTAAGCAATTGTTGTCATTTGCGCCTAATTCGCATATCCGTAAGAATTCGCACACGGTGGTGGTTTCAAGCAAAACAAATTTGAAAAGGAAATCATGGTGCTGCCAGTAGGTGCACCTGGTCATGAGCTTCTCAGGCCCACTCATCTCAACACATCTGGAAGTAACAATGAACGTGTTCGTGGCGTATCCACCAATCCCACACAGAGTCGTCCGCCGCAAAGTCGATCCACTCGAACCGAGAAGCCGCACCAAGCGTCACGTAGAGGCCATCAGATGCCTGTTGTTTTGCCACCCCCTGTATTCTTGAATCATTATCATCAAGGACAGCACACCGAGCTAGCACTCGAAGTTGGAGCTGGTGTTGGCGGATTCTTCGGCTCTGTATGTTTGTTAACCTTCATTTCATTCTTTTTCGTTGTAGTACACGAGATTTGTTAGGTATATATATAGTATGTATGTATGATATATAGGCATATATGTATATAAAGTATATATGGTATATAGGTATATATCATTCTAAAATGGTATATATATATATATATATATATATATATATCATTTCAGAATGATTGTAATGAATGACTTTGTGGTGGCGCAGCGTTCGAACTTTGGAAAATTTCAGGAAGTAGGGAGGTGAAAGGGTCATTCACCTCTATGCTAGTGCATTCAGATCATTGCAGAACATCTGATTATTTCCAGCCCATTCTTCGCAAAACGTTCAAAGTGTGTTCATGGTGGATCCGCATTTGTTTGGAAGTTTTTTCTATTTAGTTTTATATGGAATTACTTAAAGGTTGAAATGTTGAGTAGACACACAACTGAAAGATTTCATTCACTTGTTTGTTTAAACTGCTGGAAAGTTAGACAAAGATATGTTCATAAATGATAACACGTATTCGATATGGATAGTTTCGAGTGATCGAGCAAGTCAGCTCGAATCGATGAAATGATGCTCCTGTTTTTGTGCGAAAATGAACAGTATAGGCCAAATTCTTATATATATATATTCCGTTAAGAATTTGAACTCTTGCTACATTCGCGTCTGTACATGTTGTCACCATTGGCTAAGCTGTTATTGTAAATTAGTGATGGGAAGGAGGCGGAACCCAAGCGAAAAACTAGGAGAGAAAAGTCATGGAATTTTACAAGGAGTGGTCGTCGAGAAGCCATTTTTTCCCTTGTTTCCGGTATGAGCCCATATTACTTTAATTTGTGAATCCTTGAAAATAGAGCGTTTGAGCACATAGGGCGCGTAATTTATTGCTCGGCTGAATTGAAACAACAGAGCGGGGACGTATGAAAAAGTGAAATAAAACAAAAAAAGGGCTCAAAACGGCAAAATCACTAGAAAAAAATAGCGCAGACAACACCAGTAACAACGTTAAATAGAATCGAAAAGTAGTACCGGAACTCAACTGCAGATCAGCAGAATAAAGAATTTGAAGAGCGCCACCCACATTGCAGTTATTCCACGCAGTACATTTACTGTCAACCAAACAGCTTTAAAGAAGGATGAAGGCAGCAAGTCGGCATATTTTTGGCACATTCATCAGCTGATGCAGCAGAATGCACTGCGTTTAGACTGTTCTGGCAGACACAAATTGTCGCGAGCAAAGTCACTCTGCGCGCATCAGCCATAGCTTAATGATGTTCCGGTCCCCCGACGCATTTTACCTTCGTTTCCAGCTTTGTACATAACCTGCGACGTCTGCATTCCCGGCGTACAAATGACCTGATATGATTTTTCGGCGGAGGAGGATGGTTTGAAATTTGCTATCGGTGGCAATTCCCCAAATTTTGCTACCGTCAACATCACGGGAGTTAGTTTTTACGCGCGCAATGCCCTCAGTTGCACTCCTGGAGCAGCCTATTGCCGGAGCGCTCATGCAGACGCCATCGAGTAGGTTTAAGGGGAACGGGCCGGGAGCGAGTGGAAATTCTGTTAGCCATTACAGGACTGATTATTAAGATTTGAGCATATTTCATTGCTACTAGAGCAAGACAGGTTGCTTAGATCAGATTCTTTAAACGCGCGATCTTCATGTCTCTTGGCAGCTGGAACAGGAAGATCACACAGAGTGACTGGCTATTGCATTGAATGCGTTGAAAGCAGAGAGTGCGCTAGAAACAGTTCATTTCTATGCGGTGGTTGAACCACCTGAATTGCTTTCTTTTGTTACTATGCTACAACGTTAGCGCTTTAAAGGAGTGATTTGTTTGCTTGCAAGTTTTGAATATACGCGCTAAAAACGGCGGCTATAAACTGGAGATGTGAACCATGGAGAAAAGCTTGTTTATAAAGGATCAGTCTTGGCAAAGTCGCCATTGTTTATTGTGATAAGGCTGTGCGCTACTTCTATGAAATGAATGCGCCATAACGTGTGAAACAGGTGTCGTTAAATTGATTTCTGACAGCAACCATGAGTAGATATCCATAAGTTTTCTGATATAAGATACGCTTTGATCAAATGCGGAGTGTTTCAGAAAATCTCGGAAGCTGCGGTATGCTTATTTGAGCTTTTGCTAATTTCAGCATCCTTTCGCTCTTCTTTCCTTCCTCACAATTCGTCGTAATTAACTCTGCATTCCTAATTTGCTGAGAAAATTCGTGCAGTTCTAGGATTTCTTAGTAAAAATTATGCTGCAGTTTTTTTTCTCGAAAAGTTGACATGTGGAGCCTACTCGCTGTCTTCTCTCCTCCGACAGTCCCACCTCCGAAAGAACATCTTTTCCTGCACAAGGGTGCATTTAACATCTTGCGAAAAATGGTGACAGACCTTTCATTACTGGAATTTAACTAGAATTCTACTTGTTTTCATCGACGTTATAATTATAGAATTCCGCATTTCCTGAGCGAGCGAACAACATTCACTTCTATAAAAGATCATGATATGCCACTTGTAAAGTAGGGATGGGGAGTATAGGCATACAGACGTGCAGATTGTTGAATTTCAACCAATTATACTTTCACACTCAGTTTCTGTTGAATAACTGCCGAAATTGGTAACAGTTGGGGAAGGAAATGGCTGAAAGTTTAGTATTGAAATTAGTCTAGTTTATCCATGTTTCAGGGAAAGTGAGGAAACAACTTTTGGCTTAAAGTTGAGCAAAGCATCAATGCAATGGCAGAAATGATTTTGAAATAGTTATTTGTGTAGAAAGTCATGAATGCAACGCTTATTACTTGCTAGAAAACCTTCAAATGCGAACTAATGAGAGCATTAAGAGTGTGCAAAATGCGCATTTTTTGCCAAGCTGCAACTCGAGAAAATGCCGCATATAATAGTGACAAAAAACCGCCTTCAAAGATGAATAATTCAATTACAGGGTTTATTACGAATGAAGCAACGTCCACGAGCATTTTCGATGCTCCCGCTGCCTACATCGTCGTCCATTGACGGTGAGCAGGAACCGGAAGTCGACAGTATCATTGACAGCAGTCAAGAAAGAACCCCTCTTCTGAGAAGCCGCTCTCGCCTTGGCGGCTCAGGCAGGTTGCTAACTCAAGCAATTTTCTGCATTTTTACCAAAGTTAATTAGAATTGATTTTTCACCATTACAGTTATGGCGACTTTCCTATGCATATTATGGAATTTTGATAGTGCTCAGCTATTATAGCCGTACGTCAGTGTTATACGAGAAGCAACCAAGTTCGGCTGTCTCTCAGTTAAATGTCTGCACTAACAGAAGGCGGTTCGTTTATCAAAGGGAAGTATTCCGCCAGGATGTTTCCTTATCGAAAGATATCTTTTCATCACATGCAGAAGAGGTCAAAATTTCGGATCTTCTAGAAGAGAGCAAGCCAATTAAGAGCAAATATTCTCGCCAGATTAATTAGCACATACATGGTTAGAGCATTATATGAAAATGTGCTCTAAGGTCGCGATATGGGTGGTCTTCACGGGTTTCTGCGGCTCTCTATAAGCAACGCTGCTTTCCACTATCTAAAACAGAGACGCTCGAACTAATACTCCTACTGAATGACGCAGGTTAGCGATTTGCTAAATGCCAATATTTTCCTCCTTTTAGGTCAAAATTGGACATCTTCATTTGTAAATCGTCCAACACTGTTTTTTGGATGTGGAACAATTTGGAATTTACATACATCTTTAACAATGTGCATTTCATTGCTTTTTTGCTCTCATTCATGAATATAATCGATTTCGTTTCACTCGGAATGCAAGCATATATGAGTATTGTGGCTTGGCCTTATCAGAGACGAAGTAGTTTCAGGAATCGCAGGAATCGCAATAAATTGCTTCCAAATATGACTTACTATGAATTAAGGTATGTTCCACCAAGGTAGATTTCGATAAAATGTGCACAGGACTAACGATTGTATAATCGTCAGTGAATGAAGATAAGTACCAAATGCGCTTCACTTTCAGTGAGCAGCGTCGTTCACGCTCCCAGTGAAAGATATTTAGTTGCAGCGTTTTTTTTGCTTCTATAGGCTCATAAATTGCTCATGAGTGGACTGGTGATTTTTAGATCTTCGTTCCTTCACTACTGTTTCCACTGTTTAAGCTCTACTTGGAATAGATGTGCAACATCATTGCTGGTGTTGTACTAGATGATTAGCTCAACCCGGAGATGAGAGTATTGCTCAGTAAAAAGATACGGAAACGATTTTTGCAATAAATAAATATCAGCACAGTGCGGTGTAGTTGAGACCTTCAGAACTGAAGTCGAACGATTTGAATGGACATCATATCTCATTTTATAAAAATTGATGGACTTCATATATTTCAATCAAGCCTAGTGGGCTGCCAATAGTATAGCAGTAAATGCGGGTTGATTCTCACATATAGTGGCTATCACTTGAACAACGCTGGCTTTCCACATTTCACTCTGTGCCGTTCACTACAGCGGCCGTTATCACGCGCATTTCAATGTTACATCTCGATGTATCGACCCAATCGTCCATTGCTGTCTTCCATGTATCCTTATCTCTCAGGCAGTTGCTGCCTTTATATGGATGAACAGCTAATCGGAATTCTTGTGCTGTTCGTGTGAACTCTTTATATGGGAAACTGTAATCATTTTCATAAATTGCATTTTCACGCATACAGATGATCAGGTTTCATCTCTTTCTGATGCTCTGTTTTCTGTTGAGCCGCAGTGTTTGTTTTCTTAGCAAGTGATCCTACTGCAGTCTTTGTCCTGATGGAAGTTCATCTTCTGGCAATCGTCTATGAAAGATCAGCTCGATGGTTACGTCCACCATGAGGAAAAAATGCCGATGAAGTGCGACGGAAAGGTGGTGCATTCATTCAGTTGGGTGGATTTTTAAATGGCATTACTTCATCGTACGTATGAGCAAGGCTTGACGCGGAAATGGCAGCGTCAACATTGCACCTTACCAGCGCAAAACGGCATCGAATCGACTCACATCTCAGTGAAGTGTATGGCAAAGCAGAGGGAAAAGGGTCGTCGTCGGCGTTGAGGTGATGTAAGATCAGATCGCGTAGAACTGAGCAACGATTCTTGGGAACGCCATGATCCAATGAGCGTACTTCTATTATTTCTCCAAACGGGTGTTATTTATCTTTTGTGCACATACACTTAGCTCTTTTTTTTGGCTTCCTCGCTCATGCACGCCAGATTCCTCGTTAAGCAAATGCACCTCTCTGTCGATATACTGTTAAACTTTTCCATTAGATTTGACTCCAGTAAATCCATGTTTCGTCACATAATATAACGCTTTGACCTTTGGTGTTCAGGGGTGGAAAGCGGGGACATCAAATGAGTAGAGACGACTGTTCATCGGAGCGATTTTTTTTTCATATCATTCATACCCGCCAATCTAAAGAAATGCAGGATTCATTATTAAGTTGCTTTGAATCAGCCTGCAGACTTGTGTGAATGAGCACATTTGAAAACCGCTTATGCGTCTTCTTTTTTTTTCCACGCAGTCAAATACTCATCGTCAATGGAATCATCGGCCGCCTAACGGTGGAAGAGGAAATACGGTCGAATGACGAACTTGTTGTAATTTTGTTGCCCTTTCGCGGAGCATAGAGCATGAAGTCCGAAACGGACTTTCTGTAACATTTCGTCCGTCATCCTGACGCGGCCATTGTTACGGGGTTTACTAAGTATTTTCTTAGGGATGAGCCAAGTAATATTTCCAGTTTCCAGCTGTCTCTTAAAAAAAATGTTTTGTGGTGGTTCTTGTGTTGCCATTCACATACGCTGACTGCTGTTCTGTTTTCAAGTGCGAATTTTCGTTCAGTGGAAACAGGAATTCACTCTTTCTCATTAAAGATACCTTTGAGAAGAAACGATCCAGAGTAGTTTCGAAGAAAAATCATTTACAGAAGTTGACCTTTGTTCCCGACGGTCCTCTCGGGCTATTTGATGAGATTCTTCTAGCATCATTAATAAGAGGTGCGTAGTTTAGAGTCACACACGACACTAGTCAATGTATCTATTTACTCGAATGATGGTTTACCCAGTTGGACAATTCACGAACTTCGCTTTGGAATTATTGGAATTCATTTGACTCGAAAATGTTCAAGATTCATTTATCTTTTTTCTCCTGATTGCCAGTAATTATCGTTACTCTTTCTAGCAATCTTAAACCGACTCACAATGATTATGAAAATACTCAAGAAGCGCGCAAATATGGACATGAGAAATTACTACGTTGCAATTGTACAGTTATCGTTTCGATTAGCGATGAAGTTGCAAGTAAATTTAGAACATGCTCAAGGTTTTTGATGTTGTAATGAGTAGTGTTGAATTAAGTTCTTATTAATTTGCTTGCTTAAGCGATGAACAGAGTACTAAACCGGATAAGCGCTCTTTCGAAGTTTTATGGGAAATGAGGAATTCATATTGCCGGGGATAATTTCCTTAACTTTATGGAATTACTTGAAGAAACAGCACTGGTTACTGTCCTTATTAGACAGTTGTTTAATTGTTTTGCATGGTTTTGCATTCATGGGATATTTTTGTGAAATGCACGAGCGCATGATACGAAGTGAAGCTCTGATTCACTCATTCCCTCTTAAACAGGTTGCTAGTTCGAAGCGGATGCGCTTGTTTGATTGCTTCAATGTTCCTTCACTCAAAGCAGAAATCGCAAAAAGTAAATGTTTTAGAAATTCTGCAGATGGATACTCCTGTAGCTGGTTATTGATGCTATCGGAAGTGTTGATGGCTTATTTCGGATTCTGCTGCGAAAGCTTAATGCTGAGGATGAACGCATGAGGGTGTGCCGTTGGAATGCAATACTGGACAGAAAAATTTTTTTTTCGTTCCGGAATTCGTAAGTTATGGTTAAGTGTTTGTCATAGATCGGCATAGAGTTCTGCGAGCAAATCTTGCTCCAACAAAGATGATGTGCAAAAAGTGGTGACACACATCTAGCGCATTATGCATAATGCGATTGGCAAACTGCAACGCCTTCACTTGCTTGTTGTGTTTAAAGCAAATGAATTGGCGGCATTCGAGGTGAAGTAGCTCTCGTTTGATGCTCTTCGCTTTCAGCTAAGCTCAAAGTTTACCCTTTGGCCATTT
The DNA here is from genome assembly GCA_037576465.1 of Parascaris univalens. Classification (NCBI taxonomy): domain Eukaryota; kingdom Metazoa; phylum Nematoda; class Chromadorea; order Rhabditida; family Ascarididae; genus Parascaris; species Parascaris univalens. The sequence continues at coordinate 70,441,919 of CM075173.1, read as the reverse complement.
TATTTTCCCACGCTACTTATCGCTAATTATGATCCCATATTTTTCAAAATGACTGCTTCAATCAGTCGATGGCAGTGCTTTAGTTTCTCTACGAGAATGCAGTTTTGCTCCGTTCTCCAGCACAGCAGTCATGAAATTAACCATCGGTGTTGTATTCCCTCTTTTTTTTATAGTACCCTTTATGTAGCGGCTGATGTTTTAATTCAATCATTTGAGACATCGCCTTATAGGCCGAATCTCCTCATTGAAGTCAACAAGCGGCGAGTTTCTTCTCTTTTCATTTTTTCTCCAACTGTTGAATTGATGCCTCTATTAGCACACATCTATTTTGTTTCTTCTAAACTCTTAACTATTTTTTTCCTTCTCAATATTTCCATTGTTCGCTTTAAGCATAAAATTTCCCCTTTTGCGCATTGATTTTCTTCATATGTCATACATTTCGCAGAAAATAGTTGCAATTTGTTTTGATGAAAGATTACTTGAAATTCTCCAAAGCACAGCAATGTTTATTAGCCTAAATTACGTCGATAATCCTCTAAACGTTATTGCATTAAGCGGTCGTTTTAGCGGATTTACACTTGTTGCATAGATCCCCTTTGACTAACCAATTGGGGCACTCAATCTTGTTAGAACTTTTTCATTTTCTTTGTAAGTATAGGAAAATTACGCAACGGTATCTTAGTGCTTGAGAGTTCTTTTTTCTTTCTTTTTTTAAGCTATGAGATGAGCGTTTTAGGCTCCATTAAGCATTCTTCTTACGAATTTCGTGTTTATTTCGCTTCTCCTATTGTGATGTCTACATTTTCACCGCGTCTCTAAATTCCCATTATGTAGAAAGTTGAGCGTCTGTACAGAAGGGACGAGCTTAGAATAAATTACATTTTGAAGCCATAAGCGATGAACTTCCTCAACGATGCTTATTTACTGATTCTAGCAGTGCGGATCGGGTCGCCCGAACCGAACTTCATATCAATAGGAATGGCTAAAGATTGACTTCGCGCTCACTAGGTTTCCTCATTCCGGCAAGTGAATTAACTAGACAAAGAGTTAATAGCCGCGTATAATCTGCACCGTTTTCCTCTGCATTCTTGCATCCAGTTTTTTCACTTAGGAAGCGGCTTCTTCAGATTTCCGTTATTTGTTCACATTTCCATCCTCAGTTTTACCCTACCGTTCCCTAAGAAAGTTTTAAAAATGTGGCCCATAATGTCGCTTCGGAATAAAGTAGCTTGCCAATAAGATGCTTCCGTTCTGGGGAACATTATGCGCATGCCGCTTCGATAGTCCAACGCCAAAGGCGCATTGCTGAACGAAACACTTTCGGAAAGAATTGTATAAAAGAATAAGTCCGACTGATCTGAAAAAGTGTTCTGCTTTTCAGCATCGCGTTATTTTTGTCCCTTAAATTACTAGGCACTTATGGCGGGATGTCTGGTGCATTGCTCTGCAGTCCTCCGAGAGTTTTACATGTACGTGTCGCTTCTCGTTGCGCTCCAGATATAACCGTTCTAACCACAAATGTTTTCGTAGCGATGTGTTGATTGGTCGGGGTTATGTCGGATGCGCAAACATGTCGTAAGCAATTCCTACTTTTGATTATTAGTGACTAAATGACAGCAACCTCAGTGTCACCCAAAATGCGATGCAAAGATCGGTGCATTTTTATGCATAGGAACTCTGTGGAAATTTTTGCCATTTCTGCTCTTCTTTTAATTGCAGATTCGAAGTAATTCTATGTTCGTTGTAAATCATTATAGCTTTAAGTATTCGTAGTAATTCGATCAAATGCAATCGAATTAGAAATGCAAAAAATTGGCACATTCATAGAGCAGATTTGATCGAGATGCGATGAAAGCCCCCAGCAAATAGTGTATTTCAAAAATTTGAATTCATATAGCCAGATATTTTCGTAACCGATAAACGCGATGATAAAATCGTTGATTCTCATTTGCATCAAAAGATCACTTGCTAGTGGTGTGTTTTACGCATCATCGCTGTTGTTCGTTTGCACTTCCACATGAAATCGTCCCCTTAATGTAATTGAGCCTGATTAGTTTTTTAGTTGGGCGCCGTAAAAGCGGCAACTGAAGAAGCCATCATGTTGCACAACTAAACAACTAATGCACTTCTTCTTTTGGCATACAAAGCGGCCTTTTTCAGTAACCTATTGTTGTTTGAGCTCTTCAAATTATTTCATGCCAAATCATCATCGTTGAAGTTACCTTGTAAAATTTTATAGAATACCTCGAATTTGTGTACTACTTCCTTACTGTAGTTCGTTTACAGCTCGTTAATTAATGTTCTTTTATCGCTGTGCGCCTACGCCTTCTTCTGATGACGTGCAAATCAGGTGGTTACAGATAGCTCGTTTACTGCACTATGCTTCCTGGGCCTGCTTCAGTGGCAGCTTTTGTGTAAGGCCCTACTACTTGGAAATCCTACTTCTCCTGCTCTTCAAATTCTTATATCATTTCCTCCAGCAAACAACGTTTCCTTTAGCAACTCTTTTGTCGGAATATTCCTCTGTCCTGCCGTCTTCTTTTTACTTCACATCCGGCAGATTCGCTTCACGCAGTGCTATTTGCAGACGAAAATCATTTTCTTTCATCACATCTCTGTTATTTTCTTCTTAGCCTTAAAATGCTGTATTTGGATTGCCGCGAGCTGATCAAATTTATCTTATAAGGACGTATCGTGGATATTCTTTTTGATCCGATGTTTACCGCATTCTAAAAATATGCCGTTGTCAGAGAATGTCTGTGTTTGTGCCTCAAACGTTGAACGACAGTGATGACCAACGTTTCTCACGATTGGGACGCAAGTCTACAGTGCGTCGTAAAGTTAGTATGCTCGTTACGATCAACGAAGACGGTGCTATTACGACGCGTGGCGGGGGTAAGTGAATGATTGTGAATTTCTTGGTGTCCTTCGAAAATGTGTGGGCAGTTCGGTAGCTATAAATGTACTTGGCTGCAGAATTCTATTAGCAATTTGCTAGAAATTTATTGCAGTTTATCGTTAAAAAATCTATCGCATTCAATCTCTCGTTATCTTTTTGCGTCATGAGAGGAAGAGCGAGGATGTAAGGAAGAGCTAATTCTGAAGGGAAACAGAGTTTAACACTGCATTATGGGCTTTTAAAATACTACAACTCTGGCAGAAAATAGTGGTGAAGATGTTTACGTAGATCGTCCGTAGCAGCATTTTATCACTCATTGTTTATTGTACCGACTTCCTAATAATATTGCACTCCAATCGTTTTTCATTATAAAAGGTGTCATTCAACACTTTTGATCCGTTTATTACTTCTTCGATTGATAATAAGAAAGAATGTTTTATACAGAGCTGCGTGATGAGCCTGAAAAGCTCCTTTCACCAACGAGCTTTAAGTGCTCATTTCTTTGTTTGTTTGTTTTTTCCGCTTTCATTTTCCACATGCGTTCATTTGTGCTGTCAGAGAAATTTGCTTTGAGTTTTAAAGCGATCGAAAATGCCCACTTTGTAACCCAGTTTCTTCGAATATCAGCTGAGTACGGGCTATATGCCTTCTGCATTTGGTGAACAAGCGATTCACTGCGTTAAGCATCGTAACGTGCACGATCGAAGTTCTGATTTTGGCTTTGAATCTCGAGAGAAGAGAAAAGCTCAAAAATTTACCGTATTCCTATTTTCAGATATCCTTGGACGCTTGTGTACGCCTTTTTTTCTCTACACTTTTATTGCAGTAATTCCAGAAGCCATACCTTTTTCATGTGTTAGATTTCACCTAATTTTGTGATTAGTAGTGAATCTTTCTTAAGTCGGTTATTTCTGCACTAAAATGTGCGGTTATAATATTTTATAGGTACCTTTTCTATTTATATTTTCAAATTTCCACTTCACTTTCAGCTATGTTGACTTGCAGGTCTTAGATCATAGTAAGAGAGGTGACCGCAAGTCGTAGCCACCGCAATTAAAACTGCTTTGCTAAGTTGTGCATTGCTTAATTTTGCGGTGCAGGAAATGGGTTGCATTTGAAGAGAAAGGCATTCCCACTCCCTCCCTAGCCTCCTTGATCATATATACCCAACGCTTTATTAAGCTACGCGCAACAGGGAACGTTAACGGTCATTGCAGGGCCATCGGTTATGAACAGTATGCAAAAAATGTCAGATGCTTTAACAACATATAATACTCAAAAGTTGGAGGAGTGTTGAAAGGCGTTCATTTAAGAATGTAAGATTGTTCAATTGTTTCACATTTGTAAGGTTAGTTTCGATCGTAGCAGTATATATGATTCCAATAAAATTTCTTCAATATTGGACGTGGTGCGAGGGAGCGATATTCGGATACTTGACTATTGAGCGAATTTCAGTCAACATTTACGCACTAGAAATCTTCAGACGCATTTTATAACCCAGATTGATTACACAAAGTCGCACTCACCTAAGCATCACCCACTACAAAACTATCGATACTCAACATCGTATATTCATCAGATGCCAGTTGAAGACCATAGGAGGCTGATTATTTCGTTGTTTTGCTCACGAGAAATGTTGCAGCATCACGGAACAATTCTGAGACAAAAGAAACGTAACGCTGTGATAGCGCACAACAGCTTTTGCGTTCAGCTAGCCGGAAATTGTCTTTAATAGTTAGAATTCGTTCGTAGTGCGCAATGGCTAAGGCAACATAGCTGATCGTTTCAGACTTCCGAGTTGTCTTCGATTATGCACCAACATTCATCAGCCTTTTCCAGTATCGTATTTCTTGATCGCCACATTATGTGATTTCGCAAAAGTTCCTTTTAATTCAGTTCAAGTGCCGACAGGAAGGAATTTGTTTGCGTTCGTTGAATCAGTGCTGAAAATTTGCTATGCTGTGCCATGCGAGGCTGCTTCAGGAGACGAACGCTTTTTCGACCGCGTCATCGGATCAGAATCATGTAATGAATATGGAGGGAGAGGGGCAAGTTATTGTTTGATTCGCGTTGCAGAGAAAACCCAGACGGCTATTGTATTTCGCTTTTGTGGGGTTTTTGAGCATAGTGAGGGCAAACTTGATATTTTTAAGCCATATCATGTCGAAGAAGATATCGAATCTCATCGCGGCATCTGTCAGATCGAGAAATGAACTTTAAAAACTAAACACTTTAGTTCGCCGTATGCTGATTTTTCATTTGCGAGTCATAATGCTTAATTATAGTCGGCTCATTCCGTTAACTTTAAAGTTTTTCTGTAGCATAATTCAAGCAGCAAATTATTTCGATAGATTTGCATTGTATCCTCCCAGTGTCAGTTCTGATGATTATAAACTGTAAGTCTATGAAAAGGTGTCTAATCTGTCATCTCATAGCGGTACTTGATGATAAATGATGAAACGATAATCCGCTAGTAGAATTAATCATATGCTGACGAGTTTTCTTTCATTTTTGGTTTGATCGCCGCTGTGTTGCTTTCTTTTTTCCAAAGATGCTGGGGACAATAAACGCATTCCCACTTCTTCCTCCCCCCTCTCCTCAAAGACCGTCAATCGTAAATTGTTTCATATTCAAATGTTTGCAGTGATAAGCTGTCAGAGCTACCCAAATATTTGTTACTGCCAACTTTAGAGCATCATAGAAAAGGGTAATTAAGAAATGGAATATTCAGGCAAAATGACAGATGAAAGTGTCACAATAGATAAGTAAATGTGAGCGTGATAATTTTGCATTTTACACTAAATTGCGCCAACAGTAAAATTACTCATTTCGCGAAACGCACTTAATATAGCTGTGTTGAGAAGTGATATTATAATATCCAGGAGAAGTGCTAGTGTTTCTTTTCTTTTTCTGAGCGCTTGCTTGAAATAATGGCTTAAGAATGCTTAATATTAGGCTCTGGCGCAGATATTGCTTACACATTCCTACTTGATTCGTTACTTGGTGCGTAAATATCGTTTTCAGCATTTGTTTCATTCGAATGAGAACTGTCATTTCTTATTTTTGAAATAAACCGAAAAGCGACTATTGCTCAAGATCTCATCTTTTACTATGAAAAGCATATGTTTAGCCTGGCTGTGATAATAATTTTATATCATAGTTTTCTCTACATTATAGGTTGAGATGTGCAATTTACAAAAGTTGTATAAGAACTATCAAATAGTTCCCTCAGCTAACTACAATGATCATGTATTTATGCTCTCACTTCCGTCTCCTGTGCTTAATTCTCATTTAAAGCGCTGCATTTTTGTTAAAATATCTCCTTAGTTGTTTTAGTTATCGAATGCATAGAATCGGAGCTTTTATTGCCAGCTCTAGCCTCTGATAGATCCCACCGAATTTAATTCTTAGTGCTTCATAAATGCATACGCATTTCCTTCTTTGTAGAGATCAAATATCGCGAATCATGTAATCGTTAGCTGTCAGCATAGCACATTTACGCGAAACACTTCGCTATTTTGTAAATTTTCATAGTTCATTTGCAAAAGTTTTTACAGCATGAGGGAATTACCTAAAGGATGATTGTGCATGGTCTCGCGTTACCTGTTTACACCCAGTTATGTTTATTGTTACACTAATTGTGGCCGTGCAGTTTTTCCCGCTAACGTTATTGCACAACGTTTACTTTGAATTGAGGCGCATTTGGCATCAAAGTGGGAGGGGGAGGGAAATGTATGCTCTGCGTCATTCCTGATGTCCATAAGTCTGTGGCGACTTGATACTCGGAGTAACTTTGCTGACCTCTATTTGGACTATCATTTCTTCCAAGTGAAATATTATCTATTCGATGGAGAAATAGTCAACTGAATTCCAGTCAACTAACTGCTCTTGGCAGGTACTAAATGATTTCGTGGTCGAATATCATGTTGTTCTACAAGTTGTTGCTTTGAAATTAAATCTAAAAACACTTCTTTTACTGAAATATTCTCATCGGATTGTTTGACTTCTTATGTAGTCATATCTTAACACATTATCGCTGTTTATTATAAATTCCCTTCATTTACGTTAGGTGTTAATGTTAGTAATGCTTACCAAAATTTACTATTTGGAAGGTACAATAGCAAGAAAACCGTTTGAGAGTTCAAAGTGACGTCTCGTTTTAGCGCCTTCATGTGGCTCACTGCTTGGATCTCATTGCTCACATCCTTATTATGACATCCGTTTAAAAAAGGAATTGTAAGCTCAAAAAAAGAGAAAAAATACCCGTTCTTCCTCCGAAAGGTGAACATTTTACCTTTAAATGGATGTCATAACAACGATATGAACAGTGAGATGCGAGCAGTGAGCCACATAAAGGTGCCGAATCTCGTGACGGGAAAGAATTTAAAAGTTCGTTTCTAGCGGCATTTTTGGAATGTTCGATTTTTCACACATATTGTTGAAATTTACGTTGATATGGCTAAGTATTCAAAATGGTTGCCCCAAGGTAGTTAATGGTTCGAAGCACCTCCATATGCCCTCTCAGCTCAGTCTCCCATGTGAGGGCACTTTAAAAAAAAAGGAGATTTTTTGACAGATTTTGGGATTTCAGTGGGTATTTTAAAGCTGAAGATGGAGCGCAACATTTAGAGCCCTCAAACGGCGCAAAATAAATACGAAAAAATAGCGCTGAGGTAGCCGACCTTAAGTGGAAAATTACGGGTGTCGTTGTTTTGCAGTTACAGCTGAGAATCCTTATGTTATTGGAAACAATTTTTTCAATTTCTATGTCATAAGAGTGCCAGTTGTGAGAAGGGAGGAGGAGGAGTAGGGAGGAGAGAAGAGGAGGGAAGGGTCTGTATTTTGAAATACATTTTTGCAATTCAACTTTCATATGTTCTCATGTACCAGAATTGACGACTAATATTACTGCATAACAATTGGTAAGCGCACGTTTAGTTGGGTTTAAAGTTTTTCGGGATATTATAGGCATAATTAGGTGGAGAAGATCGAACGCTGGGAAGCAAGCCAGGCCAAGTAAAATAGTAGCGATTAAGAGGGGACTAAATTGACTTCAGCTCGTGTTACTCGAAATATGAATTTGTTGACTTCTTTCTTAGATTTTAAAGGCTTTCGCTCGATTCGCGCCCCGAATATCTTGGCTCACTTTATACGTTAAGAAGTTTTTCTTCTTCGTAGTTTGCCTCGATTATTTTGGTTAGCTTCGTACAACCTAGCATCTCGGCTGTCTTATGTGCGTTGAACAGATTTTTCGTGCAACCGCATTTTTTCTCAATATGAGGATTTATTATACGTCTTGATAATCTCATCTTAAAGGTTTATTATCACCCTTTACCGGCTACATATTATATCAAACGAGTCCTCATGAAGATCGATTTTTTGAGAAGTACTTAAATGTTATAAAGGAATCTTTCATGCCAGTCGTTGATTAAAATCGTAGAAATTATGTCAAAGTCGCCCCGCTGTTTTTGATTGAAGGGGGAAAATCAAAAAAAGATTCTGGAGGCCACCGGCTGACCATGAACGATTGATCATAAGCTTCCTTTATTGCAAAGTAAAAGGAAAAATGAACAAGTTTCACAACTGTAACTACATGAAATCTATACTCATTGCTGCGATGAACACCGCCTCTGATAAGCAAACTTCCTGCTTTACAAAATTTTATCCGATCCTTTTATCTAACGTTTCGTATCTGTTATTGTGGTTTGCATAACCTGGCAGACTGAAGATTCTTCGCGTTTACTCTAGCACTCAAACGTTACTAAATTTTCATATGTCACAACACATTCCAAGAAAATACATTCAGGAAGTGGTCTGGAAGTATGGGTAGAGACAGAGCGGTAAGAGTCATCATTAAATCGACCGCAGCAGGGAGAAAGGAGGTGCGAAGGGACGGGGACGTGATAAAATAAAAAAGGCTGAGTAAAATAGCTGTGGCAGTTTCGAACGTTTTCTAGGAGGTGTTTTAGAAGCCCTGGTAAGCCTCATAAATGTCTTGTATGTCGTGAACGACTTAGTTGGATGGTGAGTTTTAGCTGACTGAGCCTTCGTGGTATACTGGAGCGTTCATTTACATCGGTGTGTGCCTAATTCTTATATGGAAAGTGTGTGTGGTTTTTTAATCTTACTATTTTACAAATTGATGAATCTACCTTTCTTAAGATTCAAAAAATCTTCCCAGTTTCCTCTATCACGTGCTAACATCTGTGGTCTATTGATCTCTTATATTCTTTAATCGAATTGAATAAGGGAATTTCTTCATTATTGTGCATTTTCTTCAGAAGCAAGCAGAATTATCAAACAACATTCTCTGCATATTACGCTGGCTGGATTCATGTGAACCAAAAAATATCACAGCTGAAACTTTGCAATCAATGAGATGGCGCTGAATTGAGCAGAGATGAGGAAACCGTCGAAAATCTCTCGCTGGTGATATCGTTGTTGAATTGTCGCTAACCGCCTTCAACTTTGGCTGTACTCTTGTGGTATAGTGCATTTATTTAACTTTTCATGAATAGAGGTTTTTCCTAACTTATGATGTCCTCATAATTTAGTTCTATTGTTGACTCTCATAGCGTTACTTAATCGGATGAGTGAAATTTTCATTTATACCGAGAGCAGAAATGCGATCATTAGCGGTTGTGTGGCGATGGATGGATTATTTCTGAACTACCCGGTTATCACGAAAGCTTGTCGGAAATTTCATTCATCTCCCTTGTCCAAGCGTGATACAGCTGCATTGTCTGCTAGTCGGTAATTAACGTGGTGACTGACCGAATTAGGGTTCTACTTAAGCAGAGCACGATTCGGTCCGTGTCCGTCACTTCGAAGGCCACTGGACCTGGTTTTGCAGTCAGCTGGAAGCAAGTCTACGGGGAGTCTCGAGTCTCTTTCAGTGTTCCTGCCGTGGTCAGGATGCATCGAAAGAATTCAGTTTCAGTAAGTGATTGATAGATGAGTTAACCACCCCTATCATTAAATATTATTGTTAGTCCACCAAGAAGAGCATTTCAGCCTTACGGAAAAGGTGAGATGAATCCTGCACTTTGCAATGACATGCACCATGTTCTTTTTGTGGCAGTACAAGAACTCCATCGTAGTGAACGAGAATTGAGAGGCATGATTGACCATAAGGCCATTATCTCAATGACCGAAGCCTTTTCTGCGTTGTCCGAAGTTCGTGATGTCCCGGACATGTTCGTAATGGCCTTGCAAAAATGCTAGGAACTGGGAATTCCGCGCTGGGTCCATCTAAATCCATCCAAATAATATGGGGTGCCAATTTGTCTACTGCGATCGCACTTTCGGCGATAAGCGGCGGAGACGGGGTTGTCTGACGATAGGTTTAAAAGCAACCGCAACGGTTGATTGCGTCCGGCTATAGGTTCTGATTACTTCTGCGCTACACCACTTTGCGGTTTCTAGTACAAACGCTGAAATAAAAAAGATGCTTGTGGAACACAAAAAGTGTGAGCTGTGATTTCGTTTCCCCTACCTGTCTACACAGGAGACGGAATTTCAGGTTGTTTCAAGTGCGGCATTTCTGCAGCTATTCCAAAAGTCTCGCTGCTTAGTTTGATGATGAAAAATGGTCGTTATTCTCTGCATATAACAAATTGCAGCGTTTTTTTAGTATTCATTTCATCTAAGAAAATGAAGTCCAAAACGTGGCAGTAGCCATCACCTCCATTAAATCATTCGAGAGAACATAGCGTTAAATGTTTCGTGAACGGCTCATCCAGCCCTTTATTTAGAATTTCAGCAATCTATTGCCGAGGTAATTTCGAAGCTTAGGTGACCGATTGAGTGGAAACCATTCATTATCAATTACCATTATTCGTAGGAAGCTAAATGCGTTTAATTTTTGTCCCCTACGAGATCACGATGCGAGTGAATCTTGTTTTTGCTAGTTAGGGTTGGGTAGTCTCTATGAATTGCTTGGTATGATGTTTCTGGGGCTTTACATTAGCTTTTGAAGGTGTTTTTTTGGGGGGGGGGGGGAGGAGAAGTTTCATAGTGTTGAGCTATCACTGTAGTTGTGGTTCTTGTCATTGATGCCACTTCAGCGGGGTTCGTAAACTTTTTCATAGTGAATGTGTCCTTGGACACAATAAGTTCTGTTTGAATGAAATAAACAGACTACAAATTTTGTTTTTGCTAAAGGGTTGCGCTGGAAATGTCGGCAAAAATGCGATTCTGTTGTTGGTGTCCGATTCGGACTCTTCTTATGGAGAGTTTCTGATGAGGCGCTATACAATTCGTGGTTAGTTGTCCATGCAACAAAAGGAGGGTCTAATAGAATGTCTTAGTTAATGGCTATTATCAGTGGTGACGTTCAGTTAACTGAGCGCTGCTGCAGTTTGAAGCAGTGCCGAGTCTTCTTTATTGAAGTTACTCAAAAAGGTTGTTAATGTTATAACAAATTATGCTTTGTGTGCGCTTTGTGTATTATATTGCTACTACGCTTAAGCAACCTAGAAAGCAAATGGAGACGGGCGTTTCAACTGCAATCAAAGATGTATCCGAACTGGGTCGCATCCAGCAATTAGCTTCTTTCAAAACGGCTGCCTCATTCTGCAGTTGCGCTAAGTCTGAACATTCCGTTATGTAAATAAGTAGGACATAGATTTGTTACTCACATCTAGAGCTTTGACTCACTTCTTCGGGAGCCTGAGAAAGCTTTAAAATACTTTATTTTTTAAATAAATGTTCGAAAGAGATATGTTTCGTAACGTTTATTAGTTAGTTTATTAAGATCTGATGAAGGGAAATTGCATGCAGTGTTACTTTACAAATATTTACAGTTACTAGATTTTTCCTTGGCTAGGAAACTGTGAGATTCCCTTCAATTTCATCATTTGTGATCGGATACCTCATAAGACCCCTAAAGTAATGGAATTACGATTGACAGTAAAAGAAATAAGAAGGGAAACTTGTATTCAGTACTAATATCCTTTGCGGGGCTATTTTTTTAAGCTCTGAACGATTGAGAGGTTATCATTTTTTTCAGAGGAAAGGAAAAAAGATCGCATTGATAGATGCATTTTTTCTGCAAAGCATTCCGGATGAAGAATTAACTCAATCAAAATGAAATGGCGCTGTCGTTCAGAAGTGAAACGAGAGATGCTTTCTTTCGAATTAGTTTCTATAAAATAGCACATAAAGCCATTTGCTAGCATGATGTTATTTGATACTTAACTTGTGTAAATTGAATTATCCCTTGTTAAATTAGGATTTATCATTAAAAGGTATAGTTTCTAAATGGTGGAGGATCGACTAGGCACACTTACATAGAGATGCGTAGATGATTTTGCAGTGACACTTCTTGCATTGAACTGAAGGGCCTTTCATATTTTTTCCTCCACTCCAACTCTTTCTCTTCTCTCCTTCCCGCTCCTCCTCATCTCTCCGCCTCCCTTCACAGTGGGCAATCAGCTATGCGTAAATTTCGAGTGTATTTGAATTAATTTTTTCCGTTGCCGTCAAAATGCACAGCATTGCGCAACGTAGAAACTCTCGGTTAGCCAGATTTATCTGTTCTGGCGAGAATTTGCATTGCTCCTCTACTTTTAGGCCGTCTCAAAATTGTAGCAGCTTATGAGAAATATGGCGACTTTTTTCCAGAACTCTCTAAACTAAATCAAACTTTTTGAAAGCTTCATTTTGTTAAGGATTTTTTGTGGTTGATCTTTTCGACAGGCCATTTTCGATCGTATGTTTTTAATCACCAGTCGATCGATAACCGTGCACCTAGCTGTGGAATTTTTTATTGTAGATTTGCCACCGGTTTGATCAAAAAACGAAGGTGATCGGACGAGTTCGGTGGATGGAATTTCATAGACTGTAATATTTTAGCATAATGGTTTAAATTTGTATGTTGATCTTATGGAGGAATCTGTGTGCTCGCCGTATTACCCACTGCATGTTGACATCGATTATTGCAGGTTATTCACCGCTGATTGACGGTACAAATGATTTTTACAGGTATGCGCATAAATCTTTTTTGTAACCTCAACGCTCGGTACGTAAGAAATTTCTTTTTTTTTTCACTCAATGGAAGTTGGATTAGAGAAGTCATGAGGTGCAAAATTTGGATTAGAGAAGATATCTTTATTGTAAATCAACATAAGGTGCTCTAATAGACAATCTTTACTGTAAAATAAATCATTACAAACTGGATGTAGATGTTGTTGAACTGTTGGCGTTTTCAGTTCCTCTCGTCCCATGATTTCTTCTCTTGTGGTTCATATACTAGGATTTGTAGAGTGCATTCCGAGCAATAATCGCAGCTACACGCTGCTGAAGTTGTGAAATTTTTGTGTCTAAACAAATATGCTTATGGTCTTCCTCCACCTCGCTTCAGTAGGATTTTTGTTACTGCTGACCACAAATATCCCTTTCATTAAATACCATTCAGGTATATATTTTCATTTTAGTGTATCTTCTGATGGTACTCCTTCGAAGTATCGATATCTGTATTCGGAAGTATTTTGCAAGTTAGAAATTGCCAGACTTTGTTGAAAGCATACCGTCTACCTATCCACCGTTCTAAAGCTAAAGCTTAACCGCGTTTCGGTTATGTTTAGCTGAAGAAAAAAATGGTCAGCCTTTTCTTCAGATGGCTTTTCTTGCCAGTTTACGCGCTGATTTGTTGTGTATTGAATAAACATCAGTCGTTGATATCGAGCTACTGTGGACACTGATTCTGAAATCGGCAGCGGCAAATGTTTAGCACTGCGAAGCGTGCGAAGACCCTTAAGTTGTTAGGGTGTTTCATGTCGAAAGAAAGAAGATCACGGAAGCGTCCCTCTGTTGCACTCCTCGTCATTTTGTATCCTTTGTGAATTAGGAATTCAAAAGTACGTCAGTACTGCTCCTAAATGAGAATTCAAGAAATTGTTATCACTTAGTACATATCCTCATATAATGTTAAAATAATGCCATTGACGATTATTACAAAAAGGTTCGTTCGTAAATGATCGATGATGACGTAAATAAGGGTAAATGTAAATAGTAAATTAACCAAACGACGTAAGTAAGCGCTGATCATCTTCCTTATGCGTTACGCATAATTATAGCAAATATTAGTTGGGCGCGCCGTTAGGGGCTATCTAACATGATCAAAAAAAAGTGGAGCGCTTATGATTGGAAAATTCTCCGTCATATATCTTTGCAGTGAAGTGGATTCTTGGTGTTTTAATTCTGAATATATCCCACCAGTCTACAACATTATTAATTGATATCACTAAGTATAAGGTGAAAAGTTGTCATTTTGAATTTGACATTATAAACGTTGAATTGAAGTGAGCAAACTTCGGATGCAGATCTCGTTTCTTGGAAAGCTGATTCAGAAACATAATTGCCATCGTGAAGTTCCCAGGTTTTTGCGATCAGTTTATTGTGGAAAATTTAAGAGTTAGTAGTACATGAGTATATGAGCATTGCATATCAGCTGTCTTTCATAATATTGGGTAAAAATATTTCGGAAGGAGGAAGAGCGCAGCGTGTAAATTCGTTGTCATAGGAAATGAGTCTCTTCATTGAAACGTCAGTTGATTGTTTGCGGCATAATCTTGTTTATCGAAAATTCTTTCGTTGATTGTTACCGAATTTCTTAGTGGCATGAGCATTCATCTGCTAACTAAAGCTAAGCGATGCCTATTGTCATTGGAGGGAATTTTTAAATTATAAGAAGAAATCGTGTGCTCCATGTGATGGATGGGTTAGCATTTTAGCTCAGTGATTGCTTGGCGTGCTAAAGCAATGAAAGAAATTGAATTTACGTTGTCTCCAATGGCGAATAACATCCACAGATAAATTTTTAATGTTTCAATTGAAGATGTGGCGCTTTTTGTCCTCTATATCACATATTTAGACAAGTGTTTTCACCGTCTCTAGAAATCGCTTCCCTCATGAAATCTTAGAATGTTAGAATTTCTAAGCACTGGTGATGGAATGAGCTGGGAAGTTTGCAGGTGAGAAGCAAAATAGGTGCAAAGTTTACTGCAATCGTTTTATTGATGTGAGGAAAAATGCTGTGGTTCAGTTATGTCGTTGATACTATTAAAAAATGATTTTACCGGATATCCGCGCAAATTGGTCAGTAATTTCTGATCATCATGCTATCCTTGATTACTGTTCTAATAAGCACTTAAAAATGCACCTAATATGACACTTTTGTTCCTCAAAGAGGGCTTCGAAATTATTCGAGTGCGGTCTTCTGTTTCCTGAAAAAGCCCAAAGTTTTTACACCTCAGTAGGTAAGTCTAAGCCCAGTAGCTAGAAGTATAGCAAATTGCTTCTGGTAACAAAGGGAACATGAGGTGACTTACACGCCTGCTGAGCATTGCATCTACAGTCGCTATTGTTGTGCGTTCATTCGAAAAGTATTAAGCAGCGGGGGTTGAGAGGCACATTCAGTAGTGAATTTTGCGGACGTTTGTGCTAAACGTATTTGAATCTCTTTTTATGTTATCAGCAGTTATTATAGGCCTTACAGCTACAAGAAACGCATTTATCCTTTCGTTATTTGAAGGAATGTTTTGTCCCTTTTGCACTCGCTACGGATTACGTAATGATGTCACGATAGTCGTTCTCATCTTATTACAACCAGTATCAACTCCTCTTCATGAAAACTTTACTTACGCATTAAGAGAAGGGTAGTTTGTGCAGTAGCACTGATCAATTCGATTCGACAAGTCCGCTTTTGACTGGGGACTTCTTGACCGTCGATCCACAAGTCATCTTGTCGTCGACTGGTGGAATTTCCAATCAGTGACCATTAATCATTCACTGACTGAACCAGTCGATGAACGTAATGTGTCCGTCAAACGGTCCGTTCGCTCAGGATACCCAAGAGACCACTTCACTATACTAAAGGAGATCAACTTTTATTCGCGGTTTTTTCCCCTTCAATGATATCACTCAGCGGTGGCTCTGGGTGCAAGCTTTCACTACATTTGATCCCCCAGTCGTTTGATTAGTGTCTCGAATGAGCACTTTGCGCATCTTTTAATGCTGTTTATTCATGATACCTATTGGTGGTGTTAATCTGATGTAATGATGTGGTTTATGAATGGAAACGTGAATTTAAGCCTCATTTTATGATGGCCATATTCTGTGCTACGGATTTACAAAACATATCTCAATTACTCATTAATGCCCATGCTACTTTTCATAAAAAAGTAACATGAGCATTAGTGAGTACCTACATAAATAAAATGAAGAATATGAAGTTGTAAACATGGGTCAAACTGATGTCCACTCTTTTAAAAATTTTCACCTATATGCGACTTGTTCTAAACATTCAACGCTGAATTTTCTAGCTTGAAAAAGTACTGCTCACCGATCACGTTCCCTTTCAGAAATATGTCGAGATATTGGCAAAGTAATTTATGTTAAAACGGGCGGCTAGCTTCGTCGCGTTCAATAGCCATCCGAGCTAAACAGACGAACAGGTGATTCTCGTTAGTTGGCCACAAAAATCGTCTGAAAAATTATAAAGAGAAATGCTAAATCTTCCACCAACAATAATCCCAATTCATTTGTCGGAATTCCTAAAGCGTTATTTAATTCAGAATGCTTTCCGCAAACAACAGGAGATGCTTTCAGTGTTCATGATCAACGCATAAAAACCAATGATATTTTAGCTCAAGTGCAGGTTGATTTTGAGGAATTCATGTTTATAAATGCACAGCTAAAATGATGCCATTATTGGAATGTGCTCAGCGGAGTGTCGCAATATTACTGCCTTATTTATGCCCGCCTCATTTACCATCACTCTTGCCACCTTAATCTAACCTCACTGGCTCGCCTCCATTAGTCTGTGTGATCACTAGAAAAATGCCAACTCTTTCACTCGTTGACATCGATTTCGGGATGTTCATGAATTTTCAGCATGTGTCAGCGTGATACTTTGGCTTACTTTTTTGCCTCAATAGAGCCATTAATATGCTGTACACAGTACGCACTGCAATAATGTTGAGTTGAACTCAATTTAGCGCCATTGTTTAACGCAACATTTCATGTCGTTAGAGATATTTTCCAAGATATTTTTGTTTTATTCATATGGTCGTTAAGAATGAGTGAGTGCATCGATCCAAATTATGAAATGAAAGAGGAATTTCCTCTCGCAATATGAATGATTTATTTTCGAATTTACATTTTACTCGTGTTCCATTGTGATCCTGAAATGTTATCTTAACGTCGAAAAAAGGTGGACTTTCGAATAATACCCCCTTCCGCCCCTTCCCTGCTGTGTTATTAAGAGAAATTCTAAAGGAGTCATTGAAAATCCTTTTTATGAATTAGCGGCTTTGTTGTGCGCATTACTTTTTCAATGAGAACGGCAATAAGTAAGTTTGTTTGAAATATTAACGCATTAACAGATCCTTTTTTTTCGTTCTCCACATAAGAAGTATTCTAGTGTAGTTCTGAAGTGAGTGTTAATTCGTCGTTGTATTGTTTATTGTTTTCCGTATTATTTAAGTTTTCCTCCTTATCACCTTCATTTATATTTTCTCTCGCCTACAAATTTAGAGCTTGGGAAACGCATTTGAGTAAAAGTCATTTAATATGGCATTTCAGCTGTTTGCGCCTAACTATACTCAGTGATTCGCCTCTTATTTTTTACTTTGTGTGAAATGTTGATTATGAGATCGCACTGTAATATGATATATTAGTGCGAATCAAATCCTCCGCAGCTATAAATTTTATGCGTCCTGCAGAAAGAGGGGCTTATCGAGGTGGGAACACTTTTTATCCTGAAATTTTGTTATCTGATTGAAAAAAAGGTCATTTTTAATAGTAAATGGTTAATTGAGGCAGTGAAGAGGAAGTTAGTGAAATGGGACGTTATTACCGCTATTTTTTCTTGCAGAAGTTCTTTCTTGAATTGTATACCGCAATACTATGAAAGGAGCTTTCATAGTGTTAGACATGAGCTTTCGTAGTGTTTGACATCTGTGGATGCATGGTGATCAGTCATCATAGAAATGGAGGATAGTTTCATCATGACTCAATGATGAAATTGGCTGAAGATACATCTTAATTTATTGATGTTGTTGTAGGAACGTTGTGCTACTGCAGAAATGAAACAGCTGACCGCCACTTAAACTTTCATAGCCTTTGTTTCAGTGCTAGCACAACGGTATGAATCTGGGCGCGTAGACAAAAAAGTTCCGTGTAGGGCAATTTTTATAAGGCATATAATTTTGCTTAGAGATGTTTAAATATGATTTGCATCCTCAACGCGTTCGTTATTAGCGCAAAGTATTGAGATCTCGCTGTCCGGTGATCGTGAAAATAGTTTTAGGTAACACAGCCAGCATGTTGAAATATTTAGGCCGGTGTGCTCATTCGTACTTGTGCGCTTTTGACAAGGGAAGAATCGTGAAGGATGTGACATACTCGTACCTCGCCAGAAATCGAAGCGTCGTTTTGTAGAATACGAAACAGTGGCAGTTTTTCAAGGATTGCGCTTTTCTTTCTGATTTTTCCTTTTCACCTGCGGCTTTTCCTTCCTGACACCTTGCTCGCGATTTTCCTTCTTTCTAATAGGAGTGCAACGTTCTTTACTAGGTCTGTCTTATCTCCCACATGACTCTACCTATGTGGAAAACTGTAAGGAATCTTTTAGTTTGGTAAATGTGGAAAGTAATGATCGCGAAGATTCTTTTTTTTTAATTGAGATGTACAAATTTTTGTAGAAATTTTCTCTACCTGATGTAGATCATTCACGAGAAAGCATAATCAATGAAAGCAGACAAAAGACTAGTCGACACTTTGATCGATAGGAAATATGAACAAAATGCCATTCGCTAAAGTTGGTATGAAAATTAGAGTTTGCAAGAAAAATCGAAGAACTAGCCTTGAGATGAATCATTGTCGAGGCATTTACTAAGTTTATCACAATTCACTTTACTGTTGAACATATTCCCATCCGTATATCGCTCCTTTCAATTTCATTCCATTTCTATCGGAAATAAAAGTTATCGTTAGCGTTACCCTTCTCATATTCGATCTTTTGAATTTGCAGTCAAAGATTTTACTATACATAAACTTCACCTAAATCAGTTTTCCTCTCAAATTCAGTCCTACAGCAGGAAGATGCCGCTATGCACAAGAACTATTTCAACTTCTCACAAGAACTATTTCAACTTCTATCTCATTTCGTTGAAGTCTCCTCCCAGCCTGCTAAGTTATAATAACGCGAGGGTTTAAGCGAGGTTTTTTTTCCACATATTTTCACCGAAAATTTTCATGCAGTTCGTGAAGTTAATATAATTTTGCTGGAAGCGTTATTCTTCCAAAAGTCGTTATTTCCCAAGGACCCAATAAGTGCAGTCATATATGCGTTTCTTGTGATGAGCTCTATTGAAGTGCGTTTATTTCGTTTGGGAGGTTGTTTGTTCGCCAAACATATTCACGAAATCATTGCAAGTGTTTGAATTATATGCGGTTTTCTTGAAAATAGTGCAAATGTGAAGCAGCAAAGAACTAACAAGGGACTAGAGGTTTGATATTTCTGCCGACATAGCGCAAAATAGTTCATTTAGCTGGAATAGCAAATGCGAAATTCGAGAAAGCTTCACTAACTGAAGACATTTTATAGGAAGGTATATGCGCTTTCTCGAAGTAGTTGAATAGCTCGTTGGTTATATACTTCACATTTATGGAGTTGCAATAGTTACGTCAATTTTCGCGATGCCTTTCGTAAGGAAATGTTACTTTCTTGCAAGTTCTACCATTATTCACGAAAATCGTTTTTGATTTTAGCGAATCGCAGAAGAAAAAAAAAAAACATTTAAAACATTAAGCCGTTTATCGTTGTTGAAATGAAACTGTTTGGGAAAAAATTGGCGACAAGGATTAGCTTCAAGGAAAACTGTCAAAGCCGGCTAATTCTTTAGTGACGCTGTGATGAATGAGTGTTTATAAGAAACGACTTGAAGAGCGATACGTTGTTGTTTTGGGTAAGACAGGGACGCTTAAATCTCTAGAAGGCCAAAATGCTTTTACAAATGCAGAAGCGATTTTTTGCCCACAGAACAGTGCTGCATGGCCGTTTAGTAAAGGCTGGAGCATATCGGTCCTTGAGGAGATCGTTCGTTGTTTGTGCTTCCGCATCTAGTAGTAGATAATTCTGAAGCATTTCAATCGCGAATGACCACGCTTTATAGAGGTTTATTTTCTCTATGTGAGTGAAAAAATATTATCATTTATAGAGCGTTAAATGGCAGTTGAATCATTTGTATATAATTATGTAATATTTGTGCTGGAGAAGGAAATATTCTCAAATGTTAAGAAGGAATATTTGCTTTAAAAAATGGTTTTAAGTTCCCGCATAGGGGAGAAGTGTTTTGCTTGATTCTTGTACGGTTGCAATTGTTGTTTGGCGCTTGAGAGAAAATATAGACTCCTTCGTGGAGGAAAACAACTATCATTATGACATTGGTGCTAGCAATGAGTTACACCGCTAAAACATTGCATCTTCACATGAGCACAGCAACAGTAAGATCGGGTTATAACGTCAAAATTAACCTTCAGAAAAACGCAATCAAAATTTCATCGCTTCGAAATTGTTTGATTAGACGAGCTCATTGCGTTTGGCATAAACTTACCTTTCTTTTTCTATGAATATATCTGGTTTTAGTCATTAAAAACTGTTCAGCGACGCCTTTCGAGGTTTGTTTTTCAACTTATCAGGACAGATATGTTTGAGTCCTTTTACAAATGCAGGCTTTTTTGGGCCCAGCGATTGCACCTACCAGTTTTCACACCTGTGTCTGATACGATAAAATCGTTGTACTTTTGAGACTGTTTTCAGCTCACATATTGCAGAAACTTGAACTATGACTAACACTAACAATATGTGCATTTTTTCGCGTATTCTTCTAAGATATATGAAAATACTAGTCGGAAGC
The DNA here is from genome assembly GCA_037576465.1 of Parascaris univalens. Lineage (NCBI taxonomy): Eukaryota > Metazoa > Nematoda > Chromadorea > Rhabditida > Ascarididae > Parascaris > Parascaris univalens. Next base: position 70,421,096 of record CM075173.1, on the reverse strand, counting down.
GCCAAAGGATGCAAAATTCCAAGTAACATTTTCCAAAAGTTCGAAATGAACTCTTCTTGATGAGTGCCATTTGCGCTATTTAGAACGATATAAGGTAAATTTGCATGAGAGAATTAGAACATCCTAGCAGACATTTGTCGGAGAGGAAAAACGATTCGCAGTTCTTTGCGTCCATTAGTTCCGTAGAAAGATGCTTGAGAAATACAATGCAGTCTGACTTTATATATTATGCGACACATCGAATGATAATTTAATGGTGAGGTGATTTTTATTTCGAATGCATAGTGAGGTGGAATGAACAGTCGAAAGTCATGTATGTCTGAGAGCATATGTCATCGCCGAAAACAACGAAACATTCAGTGTAGTTCCCACTACTTGCGGATCTTCTATGAGAAAGATCGTCGCCTTATTTACAATGAATGTAAGGAAAGCAGTCACTCATTGCTCCACCATCTTTAAGGAAAAAATAAGCGGGGTGATGTGCAGTAAATAGCGATGTCGTATGCATTTTTTTTGCATTTCAATCCAATACGTCATCTATTGAGTTGAACAATCGCAAACAACAGCCAAGCTACGTCTAAAAAAGTTCTCTCAAAGTACAGAATCTATTTTAATTGAACATTTTTATGTGATTATATGTAATTTCGGTATTTCCGAGTCATAAACTAAAACTGGACTGTAATTTGAATTTCTGCCGTCAGCTTCGTTTGGGCTGATTTTCTCCTCGGTCGGATGGAATTTTCAAAATCGCTTCAAAATTGGCTTATCAAATTCGTGCTGTTGGTGCTTTAGGTGCACTCTAAGAGCAATTCTATCTGAGTATGGCACAGTCAGTAGGTTTCGTAAAAATTGTTATTTATTGTCATTATTGTTTTTGGATAATTGTTCTACCGCTGGACTTGGGAAATTGGGAAATTGAAATGCAGAAGCGCATTTCTTGCAGCCTATTTGGCGCACAGGTTGTAGAATTTGAAGTTTATTCGTTGGTATTGAACCCAGCTCTCCTTCTTTATAAGATATTATTTGAAACTTAAGTAGGCAGAACATTCCCAAAATTTCGCCAATTTCCTTCATATATTATTGTTCTATAAAACCGCCACAAAAAAGAGCGCTGTTGAGACATTTTCGCTTGCAACTAGCTGACACGCGCAGGGGGTGGGGTTGTTTGGTGGGATGCAGTGAGCGTTGGTTTCGATTTATACTGGTCAAGCATTCTGGCCAGTTCGTCGTGCTTGTAACGAAATCTTACGAGTTTACAAAAGAGAAAGAGCACAGGGAACAATCGGCGTCGCCGAAGGTGATGTTCGGGAACAGGATGAGAGGTTAATCAGCTAACCCATGTGTAATAGGGCAACTCATGCTCAAGTGTGTCGCGCTTGTGAGTTTCTTTCAGAGGCCCGCGAACCATCTGCTCCTGGGTGTTCATCCCTGTGTCACCTAACTGCAGTCGTGTGCAAATTCGGCTAGATGTCTTGAGGCGCGCACTCAGCTCACTCTCTAAGTGTGCTCAAATGCGCAAAATTCAGGACGAAGTAAGTTTGCTGCTGCCAAGGGTGTTCAGTGCAATCTATACCGCGTGTGCGCACGACCGGGTTCTCTGCCAATTTAGCTGATTCATTTGAGTCGATGTCTGCAGCGTTCTTTTTGCCCAGATTCCCATTTACCTCCTCCTATTCTCATTTCCGCTGGGCTATATCGCCACATCTCAAGCTGTGGCGCTTAGCTTAAGCAGTAAATACCCATATATACTTCCTCAGAGCCGATCCACGTCAAAATGTTTCTATTGACTGCTGGTTGTTCTCCGCACATTCATTATCTAGTTGTGTTGCATGTGCGCTGAGTGCGGTGCTGCTTTCGATGACCGTGGCGAATATCAATTACGAAGACGCATTTCAAAGTATTCATTTTTTTACAAGGAGCATTCTGTATGCGCTGTGAAACGCCGCTGAAAATACTGCAGTTGAAATTTGAATGGACTCATTTGTTTTCACTTGAGAAGCCGTTTAGTTTTGCAAGTCGTCTTTGAAGACATAGCGCATCTCATATGTAAGGGTTTGAAAAGTGTTTGCATCACTCATTAACGTATCAAAAGTAGTGGAAAAAATAGTGCACAACTAATTGAAATGAGCAAGAGAAAATGAGAAGTTTTAAATTAATGCAGTGCTTATCTATCGTAGCATTTTAATTTTGTAGCATCCTAGCATCTCTTCATATAAGTTGTTTTTAAGAGATTACTATCATCTTCCTTACCTCGCTGGACTTGACTGTAATCATGTGCAACATGTTTTTTTCCTAATTGTGGAACTTGTTGGAAAACTAAGTTACATGTGAAGGAACAACCTTTGAAAATAGAATGCAGAGGCTTGCTAAATGTGATGTCAATCGCTTAGCCCTCGGCCATGTTCGTGAATTGGGCGCTTCGCTCGGTGCGCGATTCGTTGATACAGGTGGATCCCCTCGCGGCGGCGATCGCCTACAAAGGTCAACGCAAGGTGATGCCTCCTTCCGCGATCGCGCACACCCCACTACTGCTTCACTTCACACCGTTCGGAACCCCGGCTTTAGGTGAGTTCCTTCGTTCGCTACCTCCGTCTTTCCTTTGGCAGGCATTCCATTAATTCTTTACTCACCACCATAACACTCTTTTTTCAGTGAATTTTTCACGAACAATGATCCGCTATCACATTTTGGTGTTCGCTTTGCGAACAGCTATACTCAGGAAAAATGTTCCCGTTGCAACAGATCCATGCACCACAATCAATAAAAAATGCGGCTTGTTTATTACTTGGTGGAGAAGTTTCGCCGTTCCGAGACTGAAGGGACTTATAAAGTAGTTGCAAAATGTTTCACGCGCCTATATCTCATAAAATTCTAGCACTGTCAGCGTTCTCAAGGCAACGGTAAAAGAATCCTTTACGCGCTCGCTGATCGTGCTTGCTTAAATTTTTATCAGTTCATAAAGAGCTTGAGAATAACCTCTCCTTAGCAGATCCTCTCTCCTTAGTTCGTGTTTTCCTGATCTGCTGGTGATTGCAATAATTATTGCGTTATTTCGTAGGCACTCGGTTCACCATAGTGCTTAACGGAGTAAAATGTGCTCAGTGCTATTTCATATGAAGGACGACTTGTGTATTCATTTTCGAAATCGCTGAAAGCTCACATAATTTAAGATAAATGGTAAAATAGATTACGAATATGAGTACTGTTGAGTTCGGAGATGTTTTTTAATCATGTAAATGTGTCCTAGAGGGATGAAAATCGTAAATATAAGCCGAGAATGCGATTTGATGGAGAAAATGAAAAAAATCGGTTGCAAACTTTTAAAATGTCTCATTTTATGCTGAATAATCTCTCATTTTGCAGGATAAGCTTTTGGTGATTTCTGCATTTCACTATGTTTTTTCTCCATTTATTTGATCGACTGAAATTGATGTCTTATTGACACATTTTCTTAAATCACTTTCATCGTCATTACTGAGGTGAAATCTCATAAGAAGTATGAATTTTCGCAAAGCGAGTGATAATTTTTGCGTGGCAGACGCTATACACTAAAATAGATAAGCGAAAAGATGTTCATAAATTAACGATGCATAAAACAGCATTTTAGTGAAACGAAAGCATAGGGATTTGGGAGGTTATTGTCTGTTCTTGCTAATGAGAGATGAAGCTGACAACGACCGATTGACGCGGCGATCGCGCTTCAAATAACACTATCTTAAACGTTTGATGACCTAACGCCTAAGTTGCGGCATCGTTAATGCTTCAATGTGCTAATATAAATAAGCTGTATCGTCGCACGAATGGTTGGGTGGGCGCTGTGGCTTTGTGGCAATAAGGCACGATCGCCTTGCGAATCGTTTGCCCACATCAAGCGGAGAAAAAAGAGTGTGGGTATGGCCGATCTAGAAGGGTGCCACGATAAGTGTGCTTCGTTGTTGAATTCAAATTTTCATCCGGTGAATACAGTAAGGCGAACGGAGTGCGTGCAGACAGCGTATCTCTTGCCGAAGTGGAACGCAACAGTCAGCACATTTTCTAATACAGCATGGTTCTATACTCATCAAAACTCTAAAAACATTTAAATTTCTATGGCTATTTGCAACACTCGTAACTGATTGTTTTTACTCACATGTATCCGATCTAAATCTGAAAATTTTCTTCACTTAATGATGAATGTGCCGTAGGAAAAAGTTTAATGTTGAGATGAATTTGCCAGAAAAACGGATTTTGACCGGCAGATCTATGCGTTTTTTTCGGTATTCCAGCTGATAACGTGATAAGAGGGATAATATCTGATGTGCAACAATGAGCAAACTTCGAAGTGAATTTCGGTCGAGTTTATGAGGGAGAAGAGTTCAAGGATGAAAAATATCGAACGAAACATTGACGCTTTGAACACTGCAGTCACAACGTCATGATTTGCTTTTTCACATTGAAATCCCAAATAACATTGATGGATTACTTCAAAATAAATTATGATAGTGTCTGTCGTTCACGTATAGTCCTATTTGTGGTCCAAAATAGGGGAAGGCTATTCTGTAAACAGTTTGTCCCTGTTCTTCTGAATTCATGAAAATGGCCCAATGATGAATAGTGCAGATAGTCAACATTGTCGTCTCCATTCAAGCTAATTTTTTTGACCAGTTGCAAATGTAGACAGAGTAACGTTTTGTCAGCTTCGTAAATGTTGTCTTGCTTATGGCGTATGGCATTCTCACCAGCTATTTACTAATATGTCTCACTGTCTTAGTAACCTCCTTTTGTCTACTGTCCACATTCAATTTAATCATTATACGTGATCGCCTCCGAAAGGGTTTCACGAGGGAACAGAATCGGAGCCAGTCGAGAAATCGGTGGCAAAACTATTTCGATAGAATTAGTATGAAATTGGGGAAGCGAACTATGAGCTAGAATTATGAAATATTTCGTTGTTATGTAGGCCTGATATTTCTTACGTTATGTTTCATCGCCCATAATAGCATACAAATATACTCTACTTGGATCAACGAGAAACGACTACCATCTCTTCCTCCTCTGTTGCCAGTGGATCACAGTGCCTTTACTAAAGTTGTTGATATTGCGAGTGAAGATGCATCGGCTGCTGCACTTTTTCGAAACTTTTAAAATCTACCTTTTATCGCATCTCAGTCACCTGCAAATGAAATGATTAACTCACCATTTGTCACCTGATGAAGTTATCCCATTAACGATCAAGAGCTACTCATTTTCCAAATTATCGATGCCTGACTCCATTCAAAATAAGTCGAAGCAGTGAAAGCGTCAATTTTTGATCAAACTATAAGTACACTAGAAAACTTCCGGCCAATATTTAGAACTGAGAGTTTTCGGTTAGGCTGATGATGAGCAGAATAAATGCGCGTATGATTATGAAGGATTGTAGGCAGATGGCGCCTAAAATCGAATAAAGTGGAGTAAGACGTGAGCAATCCCAGCTTGGCTATACGATGAGCGATAAATTAGTGTAGCAAATATCCGCCTTCATAGAATGCCAGTGTTCGTTGCTTGTGCGTTCTCGTTGAGTGCTGAAACAGCTGCAGATCTTTATGAGTCCCGTATCTAATCCAAACGCACACTGATTCAGAGGATATGTTCTGACGATCCGCATGAAATCGGAAAAGGTGCACTGAAGCGCAGGCAACGAAATCTTGCTAGGTTGCCAATGCTTATGTCCATCACACGAACTTTTATTGTGTTGACTGAATGATGAAAATGTGAATAAGAAATACGATGAGCAATAGTTGATGCTGTGTGCTCAGCGACGGTGTCTGATGGAAGTGGTCCACCGTGTCTCAATGAAGGAGCTGAATGTTTGTGTCTCAAGAAGCGGATGGATTTTTATTGCATTGAACGAGAAGTACTCTTAAAAGAGGAAGCATTCAAGTGAAGAGGCTAGTAAGTTGTCGAGGGGTTCTCGACCAAGCCATTTTTGTGTTGCCAAATTGTGCTGTGTCTAATCGGCACTGTTCTGTGGTGGCGCAATGCTACAATCCGTTTCGCAACATTTGATGACCGAACATAACCGTGGTGAGCCAGAACCACGGAAGGTTTCAACGCTGACTTCTCCATCCTCATTACTGCGCGAAGCTTTGCTCTCTCCTACGTACACGACTGCGCTCGTAGCCCCAATAACAGGTTAGTTTCGCGTATTAACATTTCTCACCTTTATAGATTCGTCGCACTTTTCTCGTCTACAAACATCTCGCTCTGTCGCCTTCAGAAATGTCAGAACTTTGTTTGGAAGCTGCCGTTCAAAGTAAATGTCTGTTTGAAAGGGGTATGGAGGGTGATCGATTGGAAGCGAGCAGTACTCGCTATGTTAGTCGTGAGGTAGGTAGTGGATAGGGTCAGTTATCCTGTGCATTCTTCATTCGACAATTGCAACATTCTGAGTAGTGTTTTTGCGCAGACCGTGCCAACTTGAAGCGACCGCTTGTCTCTTATTGATAAATGCATATTGTGAGAATGTGAAGTGGACGTAAATTGTTTTACCTGTCATCGGATGAAACAGACGCTAAGCAGAGTACATGTCATCCTTTAAAAGCGACTGCATTTTGTCAGAGCTTGTGGCACTTACTTCGAATTTAGTTGGAGCTTATTTATCACAGGACTTACGGAGAAGCTTCTGAATGCTGCCCCTATTTAAGAAATGCTTGCCGAAAAAACATCATACGTTTTGATGACTATAATGAAGTCAACCTGGCTTCGCTGTGGCTAATGCAGCGGTCTTAGCCTTGACGCACTAATATTCAAACACAAACTGGAAGTCGACGTTAGCGATCGTTTAAGGCACCTTCAGCAATATTACCATCCTACCTTCTTCAGCTGTTTTCAGCTGTCACTACTGATCCTCCATTATGTTTATGCAACCAAAAAAAATTTGAAAACCATAAGAGGGGAAAACAAGTACTGTATTGTGCTGTGCTACAAGCTTGGACTGCGAGGAAAACCTGAGGTCTATACTGTAACCCATCTTCTTCGTCATAGGCAGCGGGTGGAGCTTTAAATGAGGTCACAGACAACAAAATGGCAGTATACCCATCATCTTAACCTCTAATTTAGTATAGTGAGCGCCATCCCTGTCTATTTGCAGTGTATTTGGCAGCCTCAGTTCGTTAACTTGATGGGGTCATAAGTTGCGCTTATTTTGGTAGTTTGTGAACCGTAGAGCTGAAATGCTTGCTGCGTTACTTGTTACGAAGAGCGAATTACTGTAATCGCAACACTGAAACTCTCCAGGAGATCAGTTGTGGTAGAGAGAAGCAGCGACACGCATTGTAATGCTGAAAACAAACGAAAATGCAGTGTTTCACTTTGTCTGTCCTCCTCCGGTCTCTTGGTCGTTTTTTTTTTCCGACTTATTTTGCTCTGTGTTATAACAGTTAGTTCTTGAATACCACTAAAATCACCCATTTATCATCAGCGGTCCTGAGGTGTGCTGTTTCGATGCGTCTTATAATTACAGAGAGGTAACCATTTTGTGGAGAATTTTTGTTATTGGTTCATTCGATGACTCCGACGATGGAGATAAGAAAACCGATGGAATAATTTGATAAATTTCTGCACCTTTAAAGGTGGCAGTTTAGGTGTGGGTTACTCATTGAAAAATTAGAGTTGTTCTTCAGGGCAATGAGTTCATATAGCGTGTACATTTGCAGAAGGTTGGATTTCGCCAAGAGCATGTGGTGTATATGGGGGATTTATGCAGTTTGAGAAGATTTATGGAATGTGAAGTATGGGAACTAAAATAAACTTTCACTAATATGCATTTAGCCAAGCTCAGTCTGCAAGAATATAGATATCGCAGATTTTTACGTCGGCCACGGGCAGAAGCGCAACAAAATTTAATAGTAGACGTTCGTGGCTTTTGCTTGCTCCGTGGACAAGCGCTAACACAGCGATAACCGTGGCTAGCTTTTGCGACCTTGACTTATATATATATATATATATATATATATATATATATATATATATATATTTATCTGTTTATTTATAGATTTACTGCTTAGTTTCCGCTGTTCTACAAACTTTACCTAAATCTCGATAAATATAGAAATTAAATTATTTCATCATTTAATAATGCAATGCACGCGTTCTTCACAGACTACGAGCCCATTTGTTATTCAGCTTGACTAGGTTCCGACGCTTCAGTCGTCCTCCTGGTCCAGGCTGATTGTTTTCATTGGCACAGGATATTTCTTGATCTTAAGGGATGCCGTATTCCGTTGAACTGATAACTCGAGTATATTGGACCTTTCTTTTAATGAAATCTTCCACTCACTAGAGGTTTCTCTGCAAGAAATGAATGCGCGGTAATCGTAACATTCTATAACTGAAACGAGACTTGTGCTCAACTCTGTTCCTTATCTTATGAAGTTTTAAGGTTGGAATCATATAATTCAGTAACTGCGTCGTTAAATTGAATTTTCATGAATTGTGAGAATTTTACTGCGTTGTGTATGCGGCACTCAGCGGTTGATTCGACAAGCGTTAACACTTGTCGCTATGGGTTAATTGTAGTGGACGCCGTTGCACCTTTGTTTATTGATATTTATGGTGAAGCAAAACTATTCGTCATATAGAACTACACTGACATGAATTGTACTTTCATCAAATATAATAGTTTTTCAAAGCGGAAGGTTTCTAACCATTGCATTTTTTTCGGTTGCGTGATATTTAACATCGATATAACATGGAATAGGTGACGATACGGTCAGGATTTAGAAGTTTTCCCACTTCAATATTTCAGTTCTTTTGAAATCTTTTGATCTTAATTCGCTCGATGTTTCAAACATTTTATTTTTACTTTTCTTTAGTTTCTTGAAATTCGTTTGATTATGCTTTTATGAACAACTTAAAAACGTTTAAATTTAACATTGTCTATAATAAAGTACTATTCAGTGAGTTTTTACTCCTCATCATTTTATAAACACTATGAAAATTGTTTATCGTAAAGCAGCTATCAAATCGATAAGCTTGAATGAACCTTTCTGGGTTCATATATTCAAAAAGAAGTCAGATCATGATAGAATTCTTTGATTTTGATGAGTGCATGCTTGCGAATAATAGCCATTAAATGAAGCAGTTAGCACTTCGTGGTCCTTTTGATTTAGATTTTGCAGTGTTTGCCACCACTGTCCGTAACGATTCGTTTCTCGAACTTTTCTAATCAGCACACGCTTCATATTGCCATCAGTTGGTAATGGTACCTTTGTTTTAATGCAATATATGTATTGCAGTTGAAAAAACAGTCCTGTTCTTTGTGAATATTCATATACTGCATAAATTCCGTGGGATTTATTTCCTTGATATGCAGACGGCTTATGGAATTCCTCAGTGCTTCACAAGGCATTTTCTCGATTCCTAAGAATTGAAGTTCTTCCAGTGGTGTTATTTCGAGTAGCCAAGTAGTTGACAAACCAGATATTCGCTTCTGTGGAAGTTGTCATCATGAATAAAACAGTGTGGGCGGAGAATGATCAACCACGTCAGCAAGCATAGGATCGCTGTAGAATATCTGTAACATGCTAATTGGTTATGTTTTCATATGTTGTCGATTTATTTTTCACAGTTAATTACTACTGATCTCTCAGATTTGTTTATACTAGTAAGGTCATTGCTGAAAAGCTGTCAGACTCGTACAAACTAAATTGCTTTCGGTTACATGATATTGATAGAAAAATTCATTATCTTACTTACACCAAAAGAGTACAGTGTCATCGTTCTAATCCACTGAAATTTTCGAATCATAGGAATTGAACGAAGATTTGAACAGAAAGAGGTTTTCTAGAAGAAATGTGCCGCTACAATTTAGTTGTCAGATATGTGAGCTTCTTTAACGAGATCTAAAGTAGAAAAATTCAAAACGAGATCGAGTCGGCTTCCAGTGGACAAAGAAAGTTTATCACTGTAGACTTTGCAACTCTTGAGGCATTGTTGGTAGCAAAACTGTATGTAAAGTATGTGATTCGGCTGTGAAGCACTTTCGGCCACAAACATCTAATTTAGAGACCCCCTATCGTTGCAACGAATTCCGAGATGTTAATTTGCGATCTATAGCGCAAGTAATATCTTGCTTTACTAAAAACTTACGTTGTGCATGAATGTAGAATGCTGTGGAACTTGAAAATGCTGTGGAATATTTTACGTCATTGTGCAACACGATTTCTTTAAATCATCTCGAAGGCAGTGATGGCATGTTGGCCGCCTATGTTGCTAGAAGATTAGCGCTTTGGTTTCTCAGAGCAATTCAACGCGATACGTACAGAACGTTTGATGTAACTGGATATGGTTTTGCGCGTTATTACTTTCAGAACATCGGCGCTGATGAGCTCGTAATATGTTGTGTCTTGACCAATTTGAGGAAAGGCTTTCGCTTGAAACATTCAATCATTCCTCGCGATCTACCACTAAAGTTCTGATCATCATTTGCCCGTCTAATTTTGTTTAACAAGAGAAGATCAAATCAAAGCCGAAGAAATCCCAGCATATTCCACAGAAAGCTTTAATTTCTGAATATTGTTTAATTCATATTCAAAAAAATCAGCTCTTTTGAAACCTGAAAAATTATTTCCCACTTAATAAAACCGTGTCCTTGAGTTTTAGTATCCGTGTGGCAAATGCCAAAAAACTTTCCACAACAGCGATGTAATTAGCGTCATGAAAAATAACCTCTCAATGGACTTGCCTAATGCTGGTGTCTTTTTTGCACTACAAAGCATATTTAGCTATCTACAAATAAAAAGCCCATCTCCTAACTTGTACAATACAGAATGTTGAAATTATGAAAGAATATAATGTAGGTGAATGTTCATCACAAGCTCGATTATTAGTCGAACATTGATGGGCATTTGTTTTTTTTTTCCCACTAAGACTACCGATGTCTCCGAGTTAATAGAAGTGATTTTGTTGCGTAGCTTTATTCGAAGAAACACGAACCTTCTAAGCGAACAAAATGTAATTTACAGCGGCGAGGAGTCAGGTTTCTGTCGGCTCACTCATACTGCCTGCAATTGCTTTGCTGAAACAACGCTGATTTCTCCATTTTTTAAAGTCACATTCATGATCTGGAAATTTCAGCCTCGATGATTAAATTCTTTCTTTCCGTCGGGGATAAGTTTTACAATATCAATAATGAAGTAATTATTGGCTGAAAATCCTTCAAAATTTTCACTTGATATATTAATCATTACAGGTGTTTAGTTGATGAGGTAAGTGATCCTATTGGCGGTGATGTAGTGTCTCGTCTTTGTAAATGTATTGGCTATTTCTTGAAGCGGGATTTTTACGTAGGCTTTTTACCCAACGCTTTTACTCAAGCTCATTCATCAAAAACATTTTGGTTTTATTTTCTATTAAAATGAGAAACTTGAAATAAACGTCTCCTTCTGAGAGTGAATTCTTTTGCTTTAATTTTAGGTGTTTTCTTCTTATGATTTTTTCATCTTTCCATGTTTCTATACATAAATTATTTACGGGAAAACTCTCCAAATTGTATAATGGACTAAGGAGGAAATTTTTTCATCCCATATAGGCCCATCATAATAGGATATGAAGCCAGTAACCTGCAGCGTTTGGAGTAGCATTTTGTTTTTTTTTTTTTTTGAAGGCTATGCCCACGAAGACATTCCTCCCCGATATTTTTTAAAGTAAATTAATCTGTGAAGTTAGAATGAACAGTTTTATTAATTATTTTCTCCTTTCTCAGCCAGAATCCAAACGATGTTGTAACTAAGATTTAATGATTTTGAGCGTTTGGCCTTTTTTACCACAAAATGCTTAACCAGTTTACCAAAAAAATATACAGCATGGTAGCGAAATAACCTCATCACCCATATCCATATTGCTTCCATTGATCATTAATGAATGAATAAAATTAGTAGCGCAAAAACGACTCTTTCGGATCGAAATTTTGCCTGCAGCCATGGCGCTAAGGATATGAACGTTGTGAAAAGATGCTTCTAAATAGGAATTTACATCTCGCATAAATGACCAATAAGTTTCACGAAGTCAGTAGGAGGCTTCCAAACTTTTCAGAAAAAGACTCATTCTTAGTAAGTGTATGGTTAATTTGCTCAGAGCCTCGAAAAATATGCAGAACAGCGACGTTTTTAAAGTAAACTAGTTTCTCATACAGCTTTCGTATGTGGCGTTCTTCTTCAACGCTTGATCAGCGTGAAATGAAACTCTTATCAATGCATCTTTTTTTTTCTAAATGTGTATTCAAATGTCCGCCGATCTTCTAGCAGATGATCGATGAAGATGAGATGTGGCTTTGGAGTTGACCGCAACGTTGACGTTATAATCATATTTCATAGCTCAAGCCTCAGTGTTTTTTGGAGCTAAGCTATCGCAGTAGATAAATATGCATGCATATATGTAATACAGACATAACCTTCCTATTCGCAGAGCAAATTGTGCACGAGCGCACAGAAAATGAGTTTTTTGTGCTTTTAGAGATGTAAGTGATACGATTTAATAATGGTACAACTCCACGACGCTATGTTAAGGGCCGCTCACAAGCGCTCCTCTTGTCTGCACTTGTGTCGATTATGTGTGTTAGACGTATGCGTCTCATGCTTCTTTTATGAATTATTAGCTTTGAGGTGGTTGCCATGCTAATATTTTCTATCCTTTGAAGGCAAATGACTACAGGGGAAACCTGAGGAGAAAATCCTATGGGTTACAAGCTTCCTATGATTTAAGTAGTGTTGATTAATTTGCGAGAGGGGACTTGATTATGAGGGCACAACAGGGAACAACTTTTCTTTACAACTTTCAGGTGTGCTGCATAAGCAGTATCTGGTGTTTTGAACCTACCAAAACAGGCTGCATTCTCAAGATTTCTTAATGACGAATTTTTTAATTCTAAAGTTTACCAATGAGCAGTTTCGATGAAATTGGTACGCTCATAAATATTGTCCATCAAGCAAACGAGTGGTTCATTTTGTTGACGAATGAGAAGAGACGAAAATATGCCGATAGGCACATAGAGCTTCTGAAGTAGTTTGAATAGATGCTGTCGAGTGCAATGCGCTGCACTGTTTTTGCCACAGCTGCATCTCAGTTCACTTGGAGATGCCCTATTGATTTTTATTTTCACACAATTTTACCCGACCTAATCCATTTGCCTATTGTTGATGGTAGTCGCATTTCATTGTTCTTTAGCGTTTAACAATTGTCGTAGATCGCTCGGGGAGAATTTAATCATGCTTCAACAAGTGTCTTTTACGAGCTTCATAGTGAAAATTCGGCGACGACAAATTGGAAACGTTTTTTCAGTATGCTTGTTCCATATTGCAAATAGCTTTTTGTGTTTGAAAAACAAACTTAAGTTGCTCTATATTTTCGTCGTGAAGATTTTCTATCCTATGTAAACAAGAGACGTCGGTGGAATCCCTTGAAAGTGTAGAGGTCGAAATTCTAACTCTCAAATCCTTTTGTTTTTTTTTAAAGTTATTTCACCATTGATTACCTAAGAAGAATACACCTATTGTCGCTTAAGAAATTTGATGGAGTAAAAAATGATGCAGAAATTTATATTTGATATTAAGGTGGTTGCGCAAGGCGAGGTGTGCTCTAATGAGACTTAAGCTAAGCAAAGGATGCTACGAAATATGAACGTCGTGCTTTGTAGATAGTTACTTTCGCGTGTCATATAAAAGTAACTTAAGAGTGAAGCATTGAAACCTCATGGTATGCAACCAACGGACATTGAAGGCTTCTGAGTGAGTTCACTTATGAAAATCCTAAAAGTAATCGTTTTTGTCTAGTTACTTGACGTTAGCTTTTCTGGTCGCGTTTGCACCATTTTGTTACATTGCATCCACTACAACTTATCGCTTGTGCAGAGGAAGAGTATGCCAGTAATTGGGAAAAATGATGGCTTTTCCCTTTTATGTCTCTTCGTTTGCCCATGTTTATATATTTATACATACTTTTACTTAAGTGTATGTATTTCTGACGTAGAAGTTGTACAGAACGGATGCCACTAACAAGGCGATCGACATGAAAAACGAAACAATGCGACTGAGCGGGTTTCAAATTTTTGTGTTTAGAGTGAGCCAAAAAAAGACAAATATTGGAAAATCGGATGTGTTTCCCCGTATTGTAAACTGCTTATAAAAGATGGGCAATCATTAAAAGTTGAAGAGCATTTCGACGATAGTTCTCGATGCTACCTTAAAAATCAATTTCACCCGACGGAAAACAATTTGTCCGAGAGGCAATTCAAGCAGCGCATTAAAATTAATAAATGGAATATGCACATATCGGATATGAAATCTGTTTTGCGGCATCTATCAGTCTGAAGAGAAATTGAGCGTTTATTGTATTTTTTCTTTCCTTTTTTTTCGAATTTGCAAGTGCGCTTTGAAGAGCTATTGAGCGTTAGGTATTATCGTACTATGCGCGCTTGAGTATTTCTTCATCTCGTTTTTGCGCTTCTTGTTATCCTCATCTTTTCTTCCCTCTCTTCAGCAGAAATTCATCGTCTCTGGTACCTTCATACTCTCAAATCTTAGGCAACACCCACAGGCATCAAGCAGAAAAAGTGAGGAGTCGCGTCATTTCAGTTATGAATTTATAGTCAGTAATTTAAATATCCTTTAATCAATTGCTATTTATCATTCGTTCATGCTTACTAAATCGAGCAATTTATGCAAAAGTAATACTTGATCATGAGACTTCAAAAAGAAAAAAGGGTAAAGTCCTTTTGCGTTTAATCGCATAAAACGTTTTTAAGCTAGTGCGGTTTCAGTAAGAGATTGATGATGATCTGGCAGGAAAAAAAAGAAGCTGGAAGTTTTATCGGCTGCTGAAATCCAAACCACTTTCGACAAAAATATGGGTGACGTTTGCCCAGAAGCGACACTTATAGAATGTATATTCCACTTCTGTGACATGCTGTCAGTGCAACTTCATTGGTGTTCGAGCGGCCCTTCTCCATAAAGACGACGTTCGAATGTGAGAAGCACAAAGATGCTCTTCGTTTGTTTTTTGCGAGCATTTTGTTTCGAAATATATTTAGTGCTAAGCAGTTTGGCCTTCGAATCAATTGTTCCACTGACAAATCAATCGACCATGTTTTCATCGCCGCAGTTGCGATTTCACGTTTAATTGGTCATTTGTTAACCGATAGCTTCTGAAATATTACCATATATGTATTTTCTGGAAAGTTTTCCTAACAAATTGTTGGCTCCGGAACTTTTCCTCTAAACTCGTTAGTTCACTGTTCATAATAATCAACACGGCAGTCTCTATTAATCGAGCACAGATAAGTGAAGCGATTTGAGACTAATTGCATCTACGATGTCGAAAAGCTGCTTACTGCTGATGGGTGCAACTTTCTCATAAATAATCTGCTTAGCGTTATGAGATTCGACGAAGGTCATCAAGCAATGACCATATGCTTGTTAAAATCTTGCAGTGGCTTAAATTCGGCTCAGTATTTTGGTAGAAGCAGTTTGCTTAGCATGAGCGGTTGGTGCCAAGGGTTTACGGCTGACTGCGCAACATGCTAAAGCGGCTTGCTATTCGTAGAGGTCGATGTTTTTGCGACGCTTTTGGAAGGAACGGGATCGTGAAAGGAGACAGGAGGTGTCAGCTCGACATCGCTCAAGTGCTGCCAACCTTGGTTCGGCGCACTCTTGTGCGCCGAGTATCGGAGCGGCGACAAGAAAGGTCACTGTACCTGGCGATTTCGCAACAACGACCACTAATGATGATAAGCAGTTAGCAGGTAATATTACTGCTCGATGCGACAGTTAACTGTTTTCTATCATCTCTGCTTTCCGTTCGAAAAAAAAACGGCTGTTATCTGCTCATTTATGCAAGAATCTCACAGTTCCTCATGTCTCCTGCTTCTCGTCTAATTGGCTCTAATAATATGTTCAGTACATTCGCTCATAATGTTTAAAGCCACTAAAGCCACTGTTTCGTTAACTGGACGAGCATGATTTGTGCTGAATATGCGCGCGTGGCAGCCGATCACCGATGCGTGTGCTTTTTAATTGAAAACTTTTTGCTCTGAGCAGTCATGATTTCGCAGTAAATGTGTTGCATGACAGTTGAATTCGCGATTGTCATAAATCTCTCTATTATCGGCGAAATAGCGTTATTTCTGCGTTGTCCGTTATCGATAGCAAACGGATATTGCTAAAGTTGTGCATTTCTTAGGTCATTTTCTATATACTTTGAGTATAATATCCCTAAAGAAAAATATAGTAAGCAATTTGATATTACTAAAATGTTCCGTATGACTTCCTACGTCTTTTTGCGTCACTTATGATGCCCAGCGAATTTATCTCTTGCATAAACTATACATAGACGAAAAAAATATCGCTCTCAAGCAATCGCATTTGTCATTTTTACTACTCAATGCGTTTAAATCGTAGAGCGAAGTACTGGTATAAATACTATCGTGGCGGGCAAATGCCTCACAGCTATATATGAATATTTTTACGTAAGCAGGGAGAATTGCAATTTTGATCGGTCGTAAGTTTTCATCCACTTTTAAGCATCGGATCAGACGGAAATTTCCACACACTGTTAACTAGCATGAGAGCTGCCTGCACAGTTTGAAGAAGGTACATGAAAACGATCAAGTGTCTGTGTAACGCGCCGTATGGGTTACAATGTTGGGAAATGGAAGCTCGGAATATACAGTACAACTGGAACCACTATGTTGTCGTGGTATGACTCACATGGCAAATGGTGTCCGATAGCGTTTGTTACTTGCAACTTTTCAGTCGTTGCGCTAGGTTGCTTGCATATGTGACCGCAACTTGTTAATGGTGCCTAAACCGCGTCACTTACTGTCTAATGTTTAGCAGTAATTGTATGGCTCCCACTTTAAAATTGAAGTAAGGTGGTAATTCCTAGCGATTTCTTGCTCACATAATTACTTGAAAATGCTGCAGCGTTTTAATGATAATTCCCTTTCGTTACTTGTCTGTGAGGGTGAAAAAGCAAGCCACAATAGTCTTGTAGGCACTATGTCTAGGCGGTTCATTTTAATAAATCTTTCGCGCGGCATTCAAGACTCCTTAGGAATCCCACATCAGCAAGTGTTTATCGTTACTTATTCTAAATAGGTAGGCTTTTCACTGCGACCTCTTTTTTCAAGCTATGAAATATGCTTGTATAATTGGGCATATAGATACTTGGTTGCCTGTGACCTTTTCTTTTCTCCATTGCATGTATTTTTTAGCTGCCAGAAGAACTTTATTTCAACCACATCCAGCATGTTGCGTGCTGTATAATCTTGATCCTGATCTATTGATAACTCATGATTATGCACAAAGGATAGCTTTCGAATAAATTAATAACGTTGGTTCAAAGCGCCGTTAAATTTGTCAGTTTTGCAATGACGCATCTGAATGACTTCTCATATGATAAGCTTATATGATGCGTAATCCTGGCTTCAGTTATCGGAATCTCGTTGTTTTCCCGCTTTGGCCGTGCAGTGATTTTGTTGTTATTCGTTGCCATCATTTCAACCCGGCACGAATACGACGTTTCTATTTTGAGGAAGAGGTGCCCCAAACGCACATCTAAATCATCTTAAGCGACAACTACTGAATTAATCGGAAGAATTGGTCAGTTTTGTTACCGAATCTACTATGGTGTTCACTTGGAGCAAATGGAGATGCGGGTAACGATGAATTTCACCCATTACGTTGCATTAGACGGAAAGCGATTCTCTAATATTTTGAACAGCAGCGCTGCGATGAGGAAGGGGGATTGCTTTCTTTTCTTCTTCACCGTCCCCTCCCGCCGCCCTCTTCCACCTTACCCGCTCTCATCACCTTAAATGAAGCTTCTTATCGTCTTTAGGCACTTTTTAGTTCCCTTGATGGTTGAGATAACAGCATGTTATATTTGATTTTGGTAGCACCTAAAAATGTATCTAGTAGAACCAACTAGTTCCCTATAAACCCATAGGTTGTTCATTGAACGTGCAGTCGTACTTGTGACCAGTTATGTGGTGTGTTTATGCCTAGACCATAAGCACAAACAGCTTCAGAAGTGGATCATAAATAGCTTCAAAGTTCGCTGCTGTTAACAGGCTGGCATCAAGTTCCGCCCTAATTTTATCCGCATGAACTTTGTACTGTTGTGCTGAAAACTTTGTAAGGGAATACGTTTCTAATGCACAATGCGTGCGGCAGCGTATTGGAACTTCAGAAAGAGAATAAACTTTGTAGTAATAAACTACTCTTGTTGCGATCATCAGAGATGAACAGTTACTTTTCGACTATGCGATACAAATGATCTTTGAGTGCTTCTATCATTTCCTGCTAATGCAGTCATAGGCGCCTTAGAAGGTTGAGTGAAGATTCATAACGAAAAAACCATTCAGTGTAACAGCTGCAGATTTACTTAACCTACTTCACAACTTTAATAGTGAAGCAATTAGTGAGAAATATCGTTGCAAAGCTGCTGCCTTTATAGCACTTAAATGAGGAGCAAAAACCTGTAACAAGCCAAGCATAATGTCGCGTGTTGGCAGCGATAAGTTTTTGCATTTCTACGGCAGGAAAGGAAGATGATGTGAAATTACGGGATTACTATCACGGTTGAATATATCTGAGCATGCGACTGAAAGAGCAGTCTGTTTATACACATTAGCTGTCGTATTTTTCCTGCAACGGCGCGATGGTCCTAGTTGTGCAGAAAATATAGATGATGCTATGCAACGGGACGATGGGATTAGTTGGTCTCACGCATCTTTTGGAAATTATCGAGTTCAGTTTGAGCTTTCAGTGGGCCCAGTTTGAATTTGGCGGATCGATTTCAGTGGGCCCAAAGTTCAAGTTCAATTGTGAATCTGAAATTTCGGTTCCATTTTTCATTCAATTTTTCTTTATTTTTGGGCCACTCATAGAGATAACTTCGAACATTGATATGGTGTACGCTATTTACTTCAGTGAGCATCTGCTTACATTCGCTTTCACGTTTCGTGGTACACTTATTTCCTTGGCTCTAGAGGAAGCCGAATTGCGGTCATATGCCTTTGTTGAGAGCGTTTCTAATTCTTCATCGAAAGGGATGAAATGGACACCTTCATTCTTAAAAGGCGATATTCAGCGCAATTTTTCTCCCATCTAAACCAACTGCTTTTGAAGTACGTTTTCCCGTCGGCTAGAGCATTAAATTCGTGCTAAGCTACTGCTTATTTCACCTCTAAATATCCTAATAAATTCGTTTTATGGTATAAAGAATTACATTTCGTAAAAGATGTGAAAAATTTTTATGCTACAATAGCGCTTCAATAGTGCCGAAAGCAAAGCACCTATATGAATTATCGACTATGATACTATAATGGAAATTTTGCCTTCGATACTATCATTGTTTATTTCAGCGAGCAATAAAATTACGGCATGATTTGGGGATTACTCAAAATTCCGGAAATTGAAATTCCGGAACAGCATAATATCGATGTTGAAATTTCTTAAAAGCAAGTTTCAATTGCTTTCAATTGCAAAGTACATTATTGTACCGTTTAATTTGCTTTCCTTTCATTTATTTCATGGAACGACGTATTTACACCCTAGGCATCAATGCGTTTATAGGCATAAAGTTTGCACATACCTTTTTAAATTCGTATTTTTCTCGGATGCCTAACTTAAAGAAATTTTTCTTGTGATTTTGTCATATTCTTTCGCAACATTGAAGTATTTCCTTTAATGCTCGCGATGATTTCATGTTCAGCTTTTATAGTTTGCGCATTACGATACGCGCAGCTCTCTTCACTGCTTTCTGCTAGAATTCATAAGAAGAGTATAACGTCATTATCGACCTATCTTCTTTTTTTCTAAATCCTACTCATTTAGACAGCCGTACTCCATAAATTCTACTTCAGTTTAATTGTACCAGGAAGGGTTTTTCAAAAGTTGAAATTGGAAGAAAGCTGAATTACTATAATGAAAGTGCAACCCGAATAGCTGCAGCATTATGCAAGTTTATCGCTCACTTACCACATTTTGCAATCATGTGTTCTTCTTTGTTATTTTTCTTTACATTACGTTACAAATTTGAGATCTTCATGAACACGTATTCGATAATGACGTAATAAGCAACAAAGATTTCAAATTGCAAATTCCCACTTTCTTTCGGCTCAGCTGGACTGCTGAGAACTTTGTTGCTTCAACGAATTCATTTTCAAGTTAAATTCTTAAGTTCCTTCATTTTCTTTTCTTCCTCATTCAGTTGCTCCTACAGATAGATGATGTTCATGTTTTCGGGCAACGCAATATCCACACTGCACCGAAAAAAGCATGCCTCTACACAAATGACTTTTCCGCACCACTTCATTCTTTTCATGGGTTTAAAGACATAAACGGAAATCCCGCATCTGCAGCTAACAGGGATCATAAAGCACGTACTTAACATAATAAGTGGAGGAAGAGAAACGCGGAATATATCTTCCGCACAAAAAATGACGAGACAGTCATGTGCGCGCTGTGCGATGCATTGAGGTAGGGATGCATGTATGCACAGGTCCCTAAATCTGAGGTAAAAGAGGAGGAAATTCCCTGACACTCCTGAGAAAAAATCCTCACGAAACTAATCAACTCCATGCCTCCTTCATCTCCTCCCCCCTCCAGTCGTGCGACCTAATTTTCCCCGTTCGCTTTCGAAATTGGGATGAAACTTATCAAACAAGAATATTTTCCGACGGAGTGCAAGCAAGAAAAAATTGACCAAAGACGGTGCTTACTATGGATGCAACTTAACGAGATCCTTGTCGGTTGCAGCTATGTATATTATGTGCAAACTGGTCTTCCATCATCCTCACCGCGAAGGAACTCTTCCTCCCGTAAAAGTCACTCGTAAATCTTAGACAACGGGAGGGGGCCTGCGTTCGAGAAATTCCCAGTTCTCGCTAGGGATTTCCCCAAACCAGTGTCCTTTTCACGGAGGTCGCCGTGGCTTTCGCATCTCTGTGAGCGATGTTGAAAAAGCGGCTTCACCTTTTTAAAAATTGCTTCGCTGGCGACATCATGCGAAACCAACACAAACTAAACGTGCACCCATCAGTTGATCACTATACAAGGAGATGTTGCAAAATGCCAGCGTGGAGGGTATTTTCTTGTTCAAGGCGTGAGACACCATGTGCTTTATCGGCGTGAGTGCATGTGCTATCGTCTGACTAACACAAACATTTTTGGCGAAATTTCACCACTTCACGAGAGGAGTGTGCAGTTTACTGGTGTGAGGAGCGGTCACAACAACTTCCACAGATCTTTCCATCTGTCGGTTGTGATAAAAGTGGAAAACTATAGGTGTCTACTATCCGCCAAAGACGTGACACTGCTTACAAAAAGTCGACTTAACTATGAGGAGGAATTTTGTCTATTAGTCTTGCTGTTGGCGGTGCACAACTGTTCCAAACGATACACCGAATTTAAGTGAATGCTGCTCAGCGAACAATTAACTATATTTCTTCGGGTACATTTTCACTCAAAATAGAAACTTGTTCTGTTTGATTACAGCGTTCGCGAAGTATGATCCGCGAATGACGTAGGAGATTGCTTCCGCCAAGAAAAATTGTCTCGAATTTTTGAACGGGATTATGCTCAGCGTGCTCTTCAGGTGCTTGAGAGAGAATTTATAAGAATTATCCGTGTGGAATGCTCTACCTGCTTTTTTCCTGAGCTTTCGTGAGAAGGTCCTAGGTGAGACGAACTCGGGTGGTTTGATATTGCAAATAGCTTCGATCGCTTGATAACGTGTTTTTTGCCATTGAAACGAAAAGCCTACAATTATTGACGATCTCAGCATTAAGTACTGAAAATCTTTATCGCATGTTCTTTATATCGAGATGTAACCGATCTTCATGCTTATGACCTCAGCGACCTACCTCATTCACGCCGCATTTTTTCTTTGTGGTGAACATTCTCGACTCCTCTAGGCAAGGGAAAGGTGTGTCGGAGTGGTAATATATATATTTTTTCAAACAGTATCCAACATGAAGTTTCGTAATGGTCTTCTACATCCTTCTCGATCATGAGGACTGCCGTGTTTACTGAACGAACATCCATGCAACATTTTGTTCTACCACTTGTGAGATTAACGATGCCTGGGAGTGGTACTGTCATTGCTGTCCTTCTCGTTGATGAGCAGCACGATAGTGAGCAAACTATGATGGACAAAAGAACATTGAGTGAATGAACCTTGCTTTTTTATAGCTTGCAGTGATTTCGTTATGAAGGTAAATGCCTTATTGCAGCCAAATATTTTGATTTTTAAGAGGAGCATGTAGAGTATAGGTCATGCTTGCCCTTCATATTTCTAAGTATCTTTTGCAATAAAGGAGTCTAACTTCAAGAACTTTCCATGGTCAACGATTCTTACGACAATGTAACGGTGCACTTCAAATGCGCACATAAGCGTTATCGTAACGTTGTTAACGTCGTACAGTAACGTGCAAGTATTTGTAGTTGGGGCGCGGAATATTCGAGTAATGTTGCTCGATAACAAAGCACTTCTCATTCGTTCGTTCCGTGTTTGATTATTTAGTAATCACCGCATTCATATGCATCCCATTAAAGTAAAACGGAGTAGTGTTTGCTATTGCTAAAGGCGGGGCCTGACTACCTATTCTTGGCTGCTAGCTTCAGCAGCAACCGTGTTGTAAAAATTTCTCAGGTTGTCTTGCTCTCATAAATCCAAGCGTTGAGATCACATTCCACATTTAGCAATGGCAAAAGATACTATCCCTTCGAGATATCAAGTCTATACGAATGGATCGATCTGGACATAAAGTTATGTCTTAGGCTACCTTTTATCGTTCTTCGGTTTCATCACCGAGCTAGAATAAATGTGAGTTTTTCAAATTTGATGAAGTAGGTCATAGTGATTGCCATCTTCATGATTGCTTGAATGATAAAGCTATTTTTGCTCAACAGAAAGAAATTGCTGCATTAGAGTTTTGTGCATACTGCTTAACTCTCATATGTAGCCCTCGCTTGTCTACCATAGTGCAATCCCCTCGTCCCTTGTGCATATTTAAGCAAGCAATAAGTTTTTACATTTGCTGTGCTATTTTATCACACCACTGGCAGAATCAATTCATTCTACTGCTTTAAGAACTTCACCAAATGAAATTTAATTTGACAGCTGTAGACGTTATGATCTGTATGCAGGATTTCTGAGTGGAACAGTCGTTTAGTGAGTTGGGCTTATTTTGCATCAAACAGCAAAGTGGAAAATAAGTAAGATTGATGCATGCGCCGAATGCACGAGCTCGGCGACCAATAAGCTCGCTTTGTTCACATATTCAGCAGCAGTTTTTTTTTTCTTGATTATGCTATTTGTTGATGTTGGCTTGATATTCCTGCTGAAGGATCATTAGATTCGAACCATAGTGGTGTTTTAAGAGTGCACTGAGTTCATGGACTTCAAGATTAGAGGAAACTTCCCACGCATATGTGGCTATAGATAATGAAACGACTTAATTGAGGCAATAGGGAAAAAGTGGGACGATAATGTATGTAGGGTATGATGACGATTTGCTTGAGACTGCATTCAAAATGGCATGATTCCAAGTTTTTTAGGTTTGCTAATTTGTGGTGCTGTTAAGTTGAGGCTCATTTCGGTGATCGCTCATGTTAAACTACGTCCAATTTTACTTGCCATGTGGTTCACATACCTGAGTTGTAATATAGGAGTTTCCCAGTACATTCATTTGCATCGTCATCGATCAAAAGAGAACGACGACGTTTGCCAACGGTGCTTCATAAAAATATTGTTTCTGACATTTCTTTTCTGTGGTGCAAATCTTATCGTATACCATAGCTGTTACCGTAGTTCATTATTTGTGAACGCTTCTGTGATATGCGGATGGGCGGGTCCTGTGAAACGCGCTAAGACTGTCTGCTTCCATTGCTCTAGTTGTCGTTTGGGGGCTTGATCACGGCTGTATTACCGAGCAATCGCAAAACTCTCGCTAACTACAATCGAACGGTGCCAAGCGATGTTGCGTTTAGAGTGAAGCACTTGCAGCGAAATGCGACTGCAGTGTGCGTCATTTCCGCGCTAATGGTTTCCCATTAAATGAGGCTTAAACGAAAAAATGGCGTTCTGTGTTTGCTTTTTCATGAGCGATCTTCTTAAAAAACAGCTCTGTATATTTAACATAAAAAAGTTTCTGTTGCCTCGAACATGCGACCAAATGGTAGAAATACTACAGCCAAACCTTAGGAACCACTCACATTTATCTTTATTTGAACGGTTGTCAAAATGACCATTCAGCACTACCCAAACGTTTGGAATGAACACTGTGTCAGCAATCGCTATCCTTTCAGCACCACTAACCATGCAGCTTTTCGTTAAATTCCATTGTTAATGTTGGAAAAAAAACGCCATAGAAAACGGCGTTGTGCAGCTGTTGATGGATCTTTCATAAATATTCTTCTCGGTCGGAATAACAATGGAGTAAAGAAGTACGCATTTGCTAACACGTTCTCCTAGTGGCATTTCATCTCTGAACGCCAATAGAAGGTGGAACATCGATTCGGCAGAAAAATGCTCCAATTTTCATCAAAACACGCACACTGCTCTACAGTACTTTTGTACGTATTGCGCTGCATCTTGTCACTATTGTGGTTTGCATGCGCTTTTGCGAATTTCCGTATAAAAAAGTTTCGCAGTGAGCGCAGATTGCGTTAAAACGTTTGAGATGCACAGCAACTCATAAGTTCCTAAAAAATTGTTGCATTGGTCGGTTGAATTTGAAAGAATTTCTAGATTCCTGAAGTGCTGGGAAGGTGGCACGCATCTCGCAACGGTCGGGGGCCTCATAAAAACGAATCGTTTGCTGAATAGTTGCGTCAACAGCTGCGTTAATTATCATATACCCATTTCATGTGGAATATTTTTTTAAATCTACGTGCCCTTTTGCGGGAAGATTTGTTCACTGACGCCAAAGATGGTATATACTCTGTATTTTTGTCTGTACAGAAATTGTGATCTCTTCATCGGAGATCGGCGTTTATCATTTTCAACACTTTTGCAACATTAGCTGCGCACTGTAAATCGCCACTTCGATTTTAGAACAGTATCAGTTATAGACATTTAATAGAGTATGCAAGAACCACTGTTTGCTGGCAGAATTCTATTTTCCGACGATCTAAGAAACCCGATGGTCAGTTGCACTCCACATTAACAGACGACAAGCCTGGCAATTTCGTTAAGTTTAGACCATCCTTTGAACACATTAAAATAAAGTGAAGAAAAGGAATATGTTTATTCATTTGATCTTTACATGTTCTGCTAGTCATCACAAATCCTCTCGTCTGTTCGCCTGGAAATATAGAAATCTTGCAAAGCAAGAAACAACGTTGACTTCAAATTTAATGCGTATGAATAACATCTGAAAAACGAGTGAGCTTAATCGTTCATCCAGTGCTAAATTATTGGGAAATTTTTACTGCCAGCACGTAATTTTTTTGGTGACAATTTGTGGCACGTTGATTTATATTAAACATCAAAAATTGTGAATTCTCTAATTTTTAGTATCTCATTTACCGCTTGACTGCGACTTACTCGAGAGTTGGAAGTTTGCGACTGATGGTATCTCAATAAAGTGGATCTAAAGAAGCTGACCATACATAGCTTGAGTATCATTTCATACGAGGAATGAAATATATCAGTGAAGAAATCGCCAGAAATGCGAAACGCTAATTGGAGTCTAAAAAAGGAGAGCATATAGTTTTGAGCGGCGCAAAAGAATTGAAGCGTTGAGGCACTCATTCGGTCGTACACGATATTCAAGAAACGGATTTACTAATTTAAATCAAATTTTGTTCAACAACTTTTGCGGATCTAGTTCGGTGCAAGGAGTGTTGAAACTACAAAAGGCTGATCTACGCTAACGGATATTTGCAGACGTGTAGAAAGGGGCGTACGAGATATGATCCCACAAAGGGCTATCGCAAAAACCTGTATGGGTGGAATATTGTTTGCTGAGGTTTCATCCGAGGCGACTCAGATGTTATGTGGCAGTATTTGCGGCAGAGTTTCTTTGATGCTTATAGTTTACAGATGTGTTAACAGTTAGCGAGGTTTGCATGTTCTTTTTGGTTGTCCGTCCGACTAGTTTATGCAGCACTTCCGTGACGTCTTTGTGAAAGTATCGCAACAAAGTAAGACGTGAGAAAAATGTGGCCAGCTTTTTGAGCTAAAAACGTAATAATAACGAGTATGGCAATTTAAAACATTGAAATGGGCTGAGTACTTTCGGCGTTTGAGAAATAAATTTATGTATCGTTTTTGTTTCTTAGTAAAACTATATTTATCGGATTCGGCATAGTTCTCAGCAGTTTACTTTTACTTACTCGTCTTTAGCGCTAAATATTGCTTCGATTTTTTCTGAACGAAAGGGTTTGCAATGTTTATCAAGCTTATAGTTTATCTCGTATCTCTAAAACGAACTATAGTGAGGGTTTGCACTATTTGCGAGTGTTACAGAACTTCGATATTTCTAGTTTACTAGAAGTCGTCAGAGTTATCGCTTAGTGAATTTTGAGGTGGTAATTTCAAACAAATTGGGCGCTGCAGATAGACAGAGTCCGCTAGAAGGCAAATATTGCAAACGTACACATTAACCACGAGAAAATTTTCAAGGATTTTCGTGTAATAGTCATCACACATATTTCATTCTGTTTGAGGGATAATTTACCGATAATTTATTTAAGTACAGACTGATGAAAAAGATGAGAGGGTGACTGCTTCTTAAGTCTTCCATTTCTTACGATTCCCAATCAGAGCTTTATGCAGCTCTATGAGAACGAGTTAGTTCGATTGAAAGGATGATATGATGCTAAAAGTGATCTTTGAATTTTTCTAGCGTGTTGCTTTCGCATTTCTAAAGCTCAGTCGTTGCAATTTAACGCAATTATCGGCTTTATTTTTGCTCACATTCTCCGCAGTATCACTACTACAATTTTAACAACATTATTTTAAGGCTTCGCCGTTTTAAGGCTTCAATATAGTTTAAAAGATATGCTTGTATGTATATTATCTATACAATTACACGTATCGATGAAATGATAGATCAGTCTTCGCGAACAAATCGAACCGATAAATTCGCTACGTTTTCGTCCTGATCATGAATTTAGTGCCATATTTACCATAACTGATTCGGTGATACAATAACAAATCCGATAATGCAACTATAAATAAGGCGATGCAATAGCTGATTGGAAGAAATATTAAGAGATAGCGCGATATGATTTTCCTATAGAGAAATATTGCTTCGAAGAAATGTGAAGTGCTTAGCGTAGGGCGTAGCGAACTTATTAGATGGCCATAATTTAACAATGGCCATGTTTATAGGAATTTTTAAAAGCGCTCACCGCAAGAATCTTCATCAGTGAATGGCG
Organism: Parascaris univalens; assembly: GCA_037576465.1. Taxonomy (NCBI): domain Eukaryota; kingdom Metazoa; phylum Nematoda; class Chromadorea; order Rhabditida; family Ascarididae; genus Parascaris; species Parascaris univalens. Next base: position 70,393,689 of record CM075173.1, on the reverse strand, counting down.
TATGCATATGTGTGATGAATTTTTGTGTGTTTAGAGAATTTGTGCCATCGCCGCAATATCGCTCACATATACTCGGAGAAGTTGGAGTTCGGCAAAATGCAATCGCTAACTTTGATGGTTTCGTACCTTAACAGATGTCATTGATAGGATTTACTTTTTTGCTTCTTATATACTTGTTATTCGTTCAAATTGCTGACAAAGTTAAATAGTCGGATAAGATGACGACAAATGAGTTGGGCTCTAAACAAATTCAACTTTATTCATACAGCAAAGAATATAGTATTTTAAAATTCATTGAGCCATTAGCGCAGTGATTTCTATATTTGAGCGTTTTGCATTTTTGAAATCCTTTTTCATTTCTGACTTCAGCAGTTTAATGGACATCTTTAATGCACTATTTGTTCAGCGTAAAGCGAATAGATAATGTATTGCTATAAATGCGTGATATTCCTCAAAAGTTATTCCCCTCCTATTGGACACTTTTTGCCGAAGTGCTTCTGGGGATGGAAGAAAGAGAAGAGATAGAAGCTCAACAAAAACGATGAGTTGCTTTATGAGAAGCAACCGCAACGGAAGATTGGCCTTAGAAAACGAAAGGGAAATATGCAAGGGAATACAAATGAGGTATAATTTAGTCATCCAAATTCGACGCTGTTTGCTATGAAAACGGTTTCAAAAGTCTAAAAAACTAACGACTCTATTTTTCCACCATTTTGGAAGCATCCTAAGACCAGCCGAGACTAGTACTTTCCTCGTCGAGCAGCACAATTCTTTCAAACCCTTATTAGACCGGTGTGAGGCAACCTCTTTTCTACTGTTGTTTTCCGTTCCTAGTTCTCAGATCACAAACCTTAAACTGCTTTGAGAGCACCGGAATTAGCATTCATATTGATGTCTAATACGATTCCAGAAACAACCTTCCATAATATCATGTATGACTTATTTGTTCCCATCCAGATAAAGGACAAACGAAAGCATTCTAAAAAATCTGATTATTCATACGGGTTTCAATAGTCGAATTCTCTGCGGCCAACTAATCTAAACCCTAGTTTGTAGCAAGTGGACGATGCAAAACTTCGTCAACTTGACGCACTGTTAAACCTAAAATCAAACGAAAAATGAAGCTATTAGCCTGATTCTACCGGACGAAAGTTATAGTTTTCGTAGATGGCTCTAACAGTTATGGAACCATACAGAAAGAAGTTTTGCGAGCGAGCAGTGATTGAATCTACGAAATGTAAGCTACGGTGGCTGTAGGGCGGAGACGATTAGCGGACAAGGGCACACTGGAATGCAATTAATTATTGAAGGGTTTCTTCTAAGAAATGAAAGTAATTAAGAGAATCGAGTGCACAGCTCTGAAAGTTTTTCTGAGATTATTTGACTGTGACTGCTGTTGGTTTAAAAGATTCTGGAGGAAATAATGTGATTTCTTTGTTTTAATTTTAGGATAACGTTGAAGAAATCGGGTTGCCTAAGTGAAAGAGGGAACGATGGAGAAGGCTTATGAATGTACCTCAGGAGTGTGTCAATGCTGAAACTCATTAGTGCATACTTAGAATGGTCAAGCGCATAATTCAAAGTGGGCAATAATTTTCCACATCTTGTCACCAAGTTGCCATTTTTCGCTTGACTTTCGGCACTCACACGAAAATGCAAGCTTGAAATCTGCCTAGAATGAGCTGTTTTTTAGGACAAGTATTTACCCCCTTATCAGTGGCAACGAATAACGTACGAAAAATTCCTATCGTCATAGTGGGATATTTTTTACCCTCTAGAGAGAGCGATCTAGTTCCTTTTTTCTTTTGAGGGTTTTCATAAAATGTGTTGTTAGGTACTGCCATGAGTGGTAAAGAATGTCGATGGCAGGTGTTGCCCTAAAATGCGTCAAATTGAGCGTTTATCGGTAAGATTTCAAGTGTATGATGCGATGAGTAAGGATGCTAGCGGTTCTTATACTATATGATGATTCCTTCCGCAGTACGTTGCGAAACTGCTGAAAAGCTAAATTGGACGAAAGAAATTGCTGCACTCGATATTCATCAGTGAGAAATACTCAAATATTTCTTCTTTATGCTTTGTCTACTAGTGATGCGCATTCCTGAGGATCAGCGATGGCGTTTCATCAAAACGATAACAATTCGCTACGAAAACCGCAGTATTTAATATTCATTCATTGTATTTGATGTACTTGATATTCTAGATCTGACTGTATTTGATATTCTTTGAAACATTTTCACCTGCAAGTTTTTGATACACTTTTTGACTCATCGAAAGTAATGATGCGTAGTCGTCCCGAATACCTTCAGAATTGGGTGCCTTCAGAATTTTTAGAAGAATGAAAGCCAGGGGATAGGAAAATTGGATGAACTCAAATTGGAAGGGAGCATTCAGGATCCGCTGCTCTGTGGCTGAAGTTTTCAATCCGACAGTACGAAGGCGGCATCAGCCGTAAGCGTAAGTATACCGGTCGGTTCCAGGTTATATTTGAACCCCCGAAAAGGTAGAAGACTATTCTAATTAAAATGCTTTGCACTGGGGTAACGCAACAAGGAAAAGATGTATAGGCGGGAAAAAAGTACTTCCTTGGGGAACCTAAGGCTAAAGGCTCCAGTTGCGTTTTGCAAGATACGTCACTTTTGTGGGGAAAATGCATTTGCTGTTCACTTTGGGAATAGGTGGAAAAAAATTGAGTATGAAATAGTGGAAGTAATGGAAGAAGTTGATAAGCGTGACGCGCACTGCAATACTTTGTGATTTATTTCGTTTCACTCGATTTGTTCCCAGAGGACGTTTAGTTGTTGTTTTTTGTGATAGATGAGCGATAATATACTTCCGCTACATCTCACTCTCATTAATTGCTGCAGAATTCAGTGAATCGTTCTGCTGATAGTTAACTGCAGGCATTGTGAACAATTGTAGAAGGTAACGACTTGTTTGAAATGTTGCAAAAACAAGCAGTTAAGGCAGCGCTCGAAGACGAGCATAAACAAGTGAATTTTGCGACTTGCGACTGCATGCATGCCCCTTAATGTTATTCCATCTTAGAAGCAATATTTTAAAAGAAGCGAGTGATTCTTTTGCTGGAATAGATTGCAGTTGCTGAGTTCACGAGATGACGATAGCGCTTTAATAGAAACCGCCGAATGAGTTTTCGAATACATATGAAGCGACATTTGCGGTGGAAAAAGCGCTTCGAAGAGGCCCACCCTTCATGTCAACACAACAAATCAAAGCGACTCATCTTCTTTGTGCAAATGCCAGCGCGAAATATGCATGTGCATTGTTCCACTTAAACCACCGTTGTTATCTATTCGTGCACCGTCCGGTTTTTTTCCACCTAATTCTCGAATGTCATTTAGGCTTTAACTAGTGAGTAATATTGTAGCAGCACTGCTGCGTTGAATGGATTTGCTTGATCGCATATTTCGACTTTAGCTATATTTAGTGAAACCAGTGAGCGAAAAACAATTCGAAGAGAAGGACCTAAGAGGTTGAATATGTGAACAGTGGCTTAACAATAGGGGAAGAATAGATCTCATTGCGGAATTGTTGTGGAATAACGTTGCTATCAAAATTGGTGACATTAGGTGATGCCCATATGTGCGCAAGATGAGTGACGAGGGTGGCTTGTACCCACAGTGACCACCGGAAGGGATCGCCTATGAGATGCGCAGTTGCTTTCTGTGCTGTGTTTTGTTGCGGATGCGATGTGAAAGTGTAATAACGAAATTACTGTGAATGAGCATGTCTCGGAACGCTGCACCCACTAAGCTAGCCCATAACGAGCGCCTCGAGCGTTCATAACGAACGGCAAAGTACTGCTGAGTCGAAGTATTTCTGTTTCTTGTAGTCAATGTTTTCTCGCACCTCTGGTGAGGGCGCGTACATTCGTGAACGCATTGCCTAAGCGCAATTAGGCAGAATCCGTCCGGAAGGCGCATCACACTGCAGTAGAGGCCACACTCGCACTATATGCGCAATCGGCACATTGCTGTAAGAGTCACTTCCGCTATCACATCCTCTTGCATCCATCCACACGCGTTTCTGTTGCACTGATTGTTGCCGTCATTATGCGCGAGCCGTTCAACGAAGTTTATAGAAGTCATCAAAGGCGCTTTGTTGGACTCGCCCACCTCGGGTGATGTTCTATGTACCGAAGCGCTCAAGTATGATCTATTCGCAAGCGTTCCGCAACGAACACTTCAGTCCGGCCGTTGCGCTTTTCGGTGCCGCTGGCCTCATCCGCACCACTGCCGGCATCCAGCCATCGTCTGAGGTGCGCAAAGTATCGCGCATTGCTAGCGATTCACGACGCTTGTCTCGACACAGCTCAGCACGTAGTGCTGTCACTCGTAAGCATTTGATATTCAGCGATCAACGCTTTGATATATTCTATCTATATATACTGTCACTTACAAGTACCTCCTTCGATCAGGTGACTTTTCACTCAATAAAGGGAACGATTTAATTCAAAAGACCTCTTTGTGGGTATTTTAATGAATAGCTGTGTCACTGTGAGTGTTGTAGAAGAGTCGCCTACCTGTTTCGCTCTCACTGATTTAATTAGTCAAGCTTAAATACTAATCCGAGCGTCTCACTGCTTCCTAACATCACAAAAAGGGAAACAAGGATTCTACCCAACGATAGCTTCGAGACTTAATACCCTTTAGTAACTTCAAGCTAAAAGGAGTGATGAGATTTGAAGCATTATGGTGCATCATCACATAAGTGTTTTTCTAGTAGTTGGCATGTGCACTTCATCAAGTTCTTAGGAAAATTCATGGGTTTTATTTGTTGAAGCATGTGCAGACCTAGCGACGGCACAATTTTGGAGCACATCAAATTAGGTGGCTATTAATTTCGGCGATTGTTTCAAATAGGGTTTGATTTGCAGCATTCGACAGCAGTTTATTGCTCGCTCATATGTCGACATTGTCGCTAAGCGTTTGCCACTGTGTGCTTTTGCTATTGCCACTTGCACGCATAGTTGTGTAATCTATTCACGTTGCGGTAATTGTGGTGCGCTTTTTCTTTTTCAAAAACCACATTACATATATTGTGGTTCCTGTGTTTAACGGTGCAGAATTACTTCCGTCGGTTTTGCCGTAACGATCGTTTGTGCGCTCTCGATCATCGATACGAACGAAACTTATTGCCGAATGAATATTGTCCATAATGCGCAACTTGTGCTTTTTATCTGTCGAGGTTGGATATGAACGGCAGTCAGTACTCAGCTAATATTGATAATAGAGCGGCATTGCATTCTGAGTATTAAAACGCATATCGAATTTACTAATTACTACTGGAAGGTACGAATTGGGTGATTGTGAGCTGTATAAACTTGTAACTCAGAAGGTAATGAACGCATTTTTGGAATGATAAAATGCGATCGTATATTACATATCGATTCGCCGATCAGCGAATTGGACATCGAAGCTGTTGTGGCATTGTACGGAGGTAAATCGCTTTCATTGATGTCATTTACTGTTTTGTTGTTTTGGTTTCGTTTAGTGAGCTTGACGTCGCCAAACGGGACACCATAAACAATCTTTGAGCGTCGTGCGAACATGAATCTTTTTTCAGTTTTTTAGGCACTTGCAACTGTCTTCCTTCTTTTTTCTGCTGAAGAAATCTGAAACTGCAGTTCCTTTGTCTGCGATGCTTTTCATCGATATTAAAAGTGAAAGGCGCCAATCATCCTTGGTTGACCACACATGTAATATCACTCGTACCGTTAGTTTCTCATATCGTTACGAAGTTGAACATAATGTTGCCTGACTGAACTTTCTAACCGAGAAAAACCAATTCTCTGAGAAAGATTTCAATATAATAATCTCTTGAAGAAACCGATTTCTTTGCAGTGTATAGACACCCTAATGCTGAGCTGGTACCACAGAAACTGCACGGTTATGTATTCTGGAGTGCGTAAGATTTCTTCTTGTCACTTGGTCACAGTAGGGCATCCCTTTGCCATCCTCAATCAGAGCATTCGTGCCGACCGTCAAACACGGTTGTGTCAGCGCTTTCAGTGGTTGGTTTGGCGTGATGAAGTATCGTTTCCTATCCAGGTTCTGGATTATTAGGCACTATATTTTGCTTTTTGCGGATGCCTATCATCCAGCATTTGGTGAGATACAACAAATCAGATAGAAATAGAATATGTGGAAACCATCCTTCCAGTTATTTTGGGATGACATATAACGTGATAATCCTGCTTGCTCCACATATATGAAGTAATATTAATTACTAATTCTAGGTTTTTTTTAAAATTTTATGTTCATTTCGTGGCGAAGAAGAAGAAGAAGAAGAATTAAACATTAACAAAGTGACAGAGCCGGAAGTCATTGAAACGAAATGAAGTAATTGGAAATAAGGAAAAAATTTTTTTGATCTGCAGTAAACAAGTGTAACTTCAGCAAAACGAAGAGAGATGAGTGCCGTAAGTCTTCCATTTCCAGCGGTTGTTTTCCATTTTCCACATGTATTTCGCAACAGGAGCTATATCAGGAACCATATACCTTTACGAGTTCTAAAAAACGGTCCTCGCCACTATCTGGAATGGGAGGGATTTTTGCAAGGGGAGCTTCACTGTGTCACAATTTTTCCACCCTCTCCTGATCGCCTTTCATGTTGACAATTAGCTCATTCATTGCAAAGACGGAATTTCTAGCTGTTTCTTCGAGAAGACTGGCAGATTAGTCGGGCCTGATTGGTCACGTCCGAGCGTTTATCTCCTGCGATGAAGGAGCATAATTTGGTCGTCTTCCCCAATCCCGAGAACGTTTGGAGTTTGTCTTGCCCAACTTAGGTTATAGGTTGGAATAGTATTTTATGCTGTTGAGACTGATCCTAGCAAAATTTTAGTTCCATTTCTCTTGGAGTGTGTTTCGGCACACGTTCATATCGTCATGAGGATATAAGCTCTTTCGCGTTTGTAGCATCTTCGTCGCCAATGCACCACTACGCTCGGTTAATCTAATTAATTTTCGTGGTTTGTTGCACGTTGCTCAGCAAGGAGCAAGAGAAGCATTGATGTAAAAGCCTTGCTTACCATTTATGCTTATGAAGTGAAAATGGATCTAATGGGAGCTGTTTCTTTCTTTCTCTCTCCCTCTCCCTCTCCCTATATATGTACTCTCAAACCTGAATTATATGTATACGTATATATATATATTTGGCGCAGAATATATATATATGAATTATACGTATATGTATATAGGTTTGCGAGTGAAATCGCTTTATTTCAGCTGAAAATCTGCGAAGGAATAAGGTATATCGCATGGGAGGAATACTTTTTTCAAATATAGCAATCAATTAGAAGCAGACATCGTGCGCTGTGTTATGAAGCCTAAGGGACCCATTCATCTATGGATTATATAAACAGCGAAGGCGCAGAATGTTCGGTTGTGAAGAGACGCCACCAACGGAGCATGTGGATGCAGCAAAAATACAAGCACTAGCAAGCTTTCACAAATATATTTCTAAACATTTAATTGCAAATATGTTGCAGAAAAGTTGCATGGGCATGACAGGTTTTCATATTCGTTGGACTTATTTAGCTTCTGTCGAATCCAGCCCTCTCTCCCTTCCACCCGTTCCCAGCAAAAGCGGTCACGAATATGTTTTGACAACGAAACTGTGGAGCTCGATGGTCACCTGGTTTCTTTCATTTCTCCAGCGGAGAAGCGAAACCGAGAAAAGGGGGAAATGAGAGGGGACTGTCAGAAATTGTTCACCCATGAAACAAAAATTGCACACTTCAATCTAAACGAGACTTTGCAGCGTCCGGCTCATAAAACTGCTTGTGTGGAAGTTTTCTTTTTCCATTCTTCACGCAGTTTGTCTCATTGCATTGCACAGATCGTTGGAAATATGCACAGTTAATTTTGATTTTTTAATTAAAGTTGGCATTTGGTAGTATTTAGATTAGAGCACCTTTTAGATTTACCGACTCCGTCATAGCTACGTTCTTTCAGTAGTTTAGAGCTTACCTTCATCATGATTTTGATATAAAACCGCCTGCTGGCGTTATTACCAAACATATTGTTATTGCTTCATTCCGCCTGGGGCAATAGCAGTATGCAATCGATGTTATCCTTTTTGAAGACTTGCTTCATCTTGGTTGCTACTCTTCTCGCAAACCATTGCGGATATATTGTCATCATTCTCGTATCGCTTAAAATGTTGCATGGCTGCTAAATTGCTTGCTCGCTTTTATATTTCATGGATTATAGAAAAAGTATGCGGGAGACCGTGTAATCTCGGATACAAATCTGGCTACCTCTACCGTTTCAGCTTTGAAAACATAAATTGTCCTTTTAGGAGGAAGTTCTACTAAAGCGTGCGAGCATATTTTCCAGATTGATTATCAGAATTTAATTATGAAATATGTAAGGAAGAGCGAAAGCATATATTTTAAAGATTTGCTACAAGCCTTAGATGCTTCACGTTAAGGTCTTCATATGTCCACAGTCATGCTTAAATTAATCCTTCTCATTAAGAAATATCAGCTATAATATGATTGTCACGTTTAGATCTATTACCACTTCATCAATTTTAGTTCATGCACAATTCGTGAGAATAAATTCAAGGTGGAAAATTCCCGTATAGATAGGGCGCCAAACGCCTGTAGCAAGTATCTGTAGATTTATATTGCTCTTTCCTTTAACGCAATAAGGAAGCTTAATGTGGTCGTAAATATGTAATTCTTTACAATTTCTTGCCTCACTATATTGTGCACATATATTCATTAACAGTTCGTGTAAGCGAAACATCCATCAGAGCTTAGAAAGGCGTCAACTTTACCATCCCTTAGTGGAACGATCGCCTTGCCTCATTTTATGAAAAATTAAATCTACTGCAATTAAATCTTCGTGGGTATGTTTTTATATGTAACAGTGTTAAAGCGTTTCGAATAAGCAGTGGTTTTATTCTGCAGCTTAAAGGTTAATGGGCGTTGACTGCAGAAATAAGCGTATCATGCCGGTCCCCCTTAATTTCCTCCTATCCTACAAAGTTATTGATTCCTTGTCCTTTTATGTCCAACTTCTCGTAAGTTCTCTTCTATGCCAATAGCAGTGACCAAAATCAGAAATTGCAACGATTTATTCCAACCTACTCCAGTACGCTAATCTTTGATGGTCGGGAACTTTATTGATACTTTCAAGCAGAAAAGAATGCAAATCAATGTTATCTCATTTGACCAAGATTGGCGAATATTTTGCAAAATTCTTTCTCCGAACCTTTCTCCATTCCATCCACCTCCACTTCTTAATGTCTCAAAGGCACCATGCGTTTAATCACCATCAAATGCCTAGTTATTCAGTCCTGTTCATAAAGCTTCATGGTTTTATCGCTTTGCTGCATGCGATATCATAGTTTCCAAGCGAAGTTTTTTACCGTTACCGTTTTTCATTACACTCGATTCCGCACCACTGAAAGCAATTTCTGTCCCGAGTAGCTGTGATATGAAGTAGTATATAGGAAGAAATTCGAGCATTTGTGGGCTTAACTGAGAGCCTCTAGGACAATGAAGGCGCTAGATCTAATAATATGGGGGAAGGCAAGTTTCTACTAAATTCAGATGAGAAACATTGGGTGGAAATGGGAAATCTTTAGTTCATTCAGTGGGTGGAAATCTCTTTTTTTTCCTCTCTCTTTCTGTTTCGTCGTTTTTTTTTTTAGAATTTGTTTTATGCTCTTTTTTTTTCAACATATCTGAAATCGTAAACTATTTTAGTGGGGCATAAATGCCCAAAATGCTAATAACATATTGGCATTTTAGAAGCGAATAAATCGGTTTTTTTTTTGCTTAATAAGACTCAAAAATGTCCAAGAGAAGAAATCGAAATAACGTTATAAGATGCAAAAAGCAAAAAATGAAAAAAAAAGAAGAAAAAAACTCTCTTAGATCAGAAATGAGATTCTTCTTTCTTTGGAAGGCGATCTATTTATGTGTGTCGTGTGATAAGAACTTTATTTCTTTCGTCTTTCATCTTCATTTCTTATTTCGCATATTTTTTAGCGCTCATTATGATCGGATACGTTTAAAGGAGTTGGAAGTTTCTTAAGGAACAATTTTAATTGTAAAGAAATAAAAAAAATCACTATTCTATTCGAGTAAAATTATAATTTCTTGGTAAAATTCCTATTCGATGCAAGTAAGCGCTTATCAATAAATATGAAGGTAAGGGGAATGGAAAAAGTATTAATAGTTTGTTCGACATCTTCTTCTACTTGAAGTATTCCACAGGAATTGATTGAAGCATTACAGAAAGCGGATATTTCGCACTACTGATTTTGCATTAGATACTGTGGAAAAGTCCTGTAAACGTTCTCTATCAAGAGCGGTTCATCGAGTAAGAAAAGATGTGTTTTTTGTAAGCAGAATTTGCACAAGAGAAATAGCTGAGACTTTAAATGCAAAAAGGTTTTTTTAAGGGTCTTCACCTCATAAAGATATTCACGAATTAGCAAATTTTGAACGTTATTCTTGAACCTTACGTTTGTTGTGTTAAAAACTAACATAAATATGATTGATAGAAATTGAAAATGTCAGTAAACTAGGGAAAAAGAAGATGAGGAGAGAAAATTAAGTGAATTGTTAGGGAGGAAGAATGCTTTTGAAATAATGTAAGATAGAAGCTTCATCTTAGGTGTAAAATCATCGCGTGCAGTATCCCAGGTGCGATTTCATTTGACGTGTTTCGCTTTAGATGGAGAGGCGGGAGGAAAGTGCAAGAGGGGTGCGTGGGGGATGCAAGGTAATCGCGGAAATAGAGCTTAAATGGAAATCGTGAACGCTAGTAAAAAAAATGGAAACACTCCCATAGCGATTATGGCATTATATCGTTTGTAAATGTGAAAGTTATAGTGATCAACGCGTCTGCACGAGCTTATATGTATCCACTTTAAGTGAGATTGTCTGAAGGAGCGTGTTATCAGCACTTTTTAACGCTGCTTGAATGGTTCGCTCCGTTAGCATTTTTGTTGTAGCGAATAAGCGCTCTAACCAACAAGATATTAATAGTTAAGTCAACGGGAAGAATCTAATAATTACCGCTGTGTGAATATGAGAGGTTTATGTGAAGAACAAATGCCTTTATATAGTGAATGTAATCTGGTATTGTGCATTTCAAATGCTGAGCACTTCTGATGATATTAGTGGGATTTGTGGTTAGATAACGACTGATGATAATGCGCCTAGGCGGATTCGAACGAGGAGCCGCAACAATTTTCAAGCGGATTCAATTTGCACAGCAATGCGCCAATGTGCATATGCAAAGGCCGACGAAATGCATATGGGCTAGAGCGTGAGCGATTATTCATCGAAGTGGCTTATCGCCGAGGCGCAAAACTTAGGCACTAAGCGACGGTTGGCAGCGCCGACTTGTGGTTGACCGCATTAGCGCATTCTTTGCTGCTGCACCTAGAGGTCGACCTTATTGCACCATCCGGCGTGTATCGTTTGATCTGGATTTATTTTCGTCACACTGCTCCTCTCTTTTCACCGTGCGAAGTCACTGATTCAACTGGGTGATAGCCGAGAGAATTTGTTTTCCACTCATCTTACTGATGAAAATAAATTTGTTGTCGGATGGCAGCACACTCATTTAACTCGTCCTGTTATTCTGCTATCCCGTCTACAGCTCAAATGCCGTACCATTTCGTCATCTGTTGCCGCTTTATCATTCCTATATGCAGCACGCCTACAGATGCGCATAGTTACTCTACACATATTAGTCGAGTGTGGGCAAGGAATTTTTGATCAAGAGGGCTTTGATGAATTGTTTTTGCTGAATGCTTTGAAGCCGTATTGGATCGGCGAATTCGATGCTGCACGAGTGCTCTTCAGATTATTCTTCATGTTTGTTTCACATAAATTTCAAGCACTTCAAGTTGCTCTTCATCGACAACTGCCTCATTTTACTTAAGAACGACGCATCAGCAGAACGGCGACGCTTCTCGCATAGTGTGTGTGTCTCTCTCTGTTCAACTTCTTAACCTCACACAAAATTGTTCTCATTGACTATGTTCTTCTATTCACCAAATCAGCGGCCGGTTTCGTTTCGCCAACACGCGTCGGCACCTCAACATTTGCATGTCGGCCAACTCGATTCAAGGCTTTCGGTACAAATCGCCGAATTGCTTTCGCGTGTCGCGACACAAGCGACAGGTGCACGTGGCGATGAACCACCGAGTGAGGAACCCGAAGACGCAAACCTTTCGGCAGGCGCTGCACTCGATGTGGGCGCCTCTCCAACATCACCGGCCGTTGAATCGCGACGCACCAGTAGGGCTGGCAAGCTGCTCTTGAGAAGACCCACTGTTTCCATTCAGGATGATGGGCGTATCGTAATAGGTAGTTTTATGAGCATGCTTCGTTCTCCGTCGTTTAGTACTTGCTGTCCGTTAACGTGTCTCAAAATCAGTCGATGTGACAAACGTGCTTTTCTGCGCGACGTAAAAGCAAGAAATCACTCGTATGACCAAATAGAGGCGCCTATTCCTTGGGGACGTACCGGGGGCAATGCGCTATCGAATGTCGTTTTGACTAAATTTAAACTTACAAATATTGTTTGCTTGGTGGACATTCGCCAATCTTCGGTAACACTCATTTTTCCATTTGCAAATCTTATGTCTTCCACTATTATAATGCGTCTTTTTTTTATTCATCTCCTAAAGTGTTAAAAGCAACCCGCTATCGTTACCTCTGCAACCGTTTCACTAATTTCAATTAAATCCTTCGCCCAAATTTTACAACAGATTGCCGTTTCTTTATATATTCTTTTTAGGGCATGTAAGTTGCGCTTTTTTCAAATTTTTGCCTTTCCAATCGGCTCTTTCTTAAAGGAGAAAATCTATAAATCGGCAATAGTTTTTATCTCAAATCGCATCTTTTTATGAATTCTGTCTTTGTCTTCGCTTCATTGCAACTCACATTTGAAGTTTCTACTCGCTCATAAGATTTATGGGACGAGAGGGAGTCTTTACCAACAAACCCAACCAGTATAATGATTGTTTTACAGCGGAGAAAAGCACTTGGATGACGGGAGAGAAGTCGGTTTTCTCGGCTTTCGAAATTCCAGAATTGTTTTCTTTTGCTGTTTCTTCTTTTGAAGCGTTGCCTTAGAAGATTTGCTCTAGCTAAAGATTCAATCCAGTTTGTTTTTTGGGCAGATTCTTTTCTTTAACTGAATGTATGCAATTCATTCATGATATTTTGATGTCATAGGTTGAGGAATTTTCTCTTCATGCCATAGAAATATCTGAAAATCGGACGATTCGCAAAGCAGTGCCGTTGCAAATATATAAAGTGCTATTGCACACACTTTGCATATAATAGAAAATAAATTTTTGGATGAAATTTCGCTAATTAAAAGTTTCCTCGCAAATATTTTATTGATGTTGCTATCTATCGAGAGAACTCATTGATTATTATATGAGGACTTTAAGTGATAAAAGTTGCAGCACCTGGAAAAGCGGTTGTAGAAGCCACAGCGGCAACCATAAGTGGAATTTCCCCAGCACTCTACGATTCAACATCGGCGTTTTTGGGAAAATCTAGCAACGGTTCTCTAAAGCATTTCATCGAATTTCTATGTTGCAAAAAATGAATTTCTTTTCTTTCTTTTTTTTGCTTTCTTATTCGCAATTTTGTTTGCAATTTATCCTGCACAAAAGTTTATTTGAAATAATGGCATTTAAAAAGAGCCGCACATCATATTCAACTAATATTCTCTTTCCTTCCGATAATTTGGCTATTTCAATATTTATGCGCTCATTGATCCGTTATATATCGCATTTTTATGAAATTGATAATGGTCTTATATAATAATGAGTACTATTTTATTTTACTCATTTTATTCCTATAATACTTCAGAAAATTAGAGCCGATAATATGGAGCACCTTGCAGATTCTATTGTCACAGCGTTTTGCCGATCCTTTTACAAGACTTCTCCTTTGCTCAGAATTTTCTACTAAAAGAAAAAGAAGATATACGATTGGAATTTATAGATGTTTTTCTCGTAAAACTTCTCATAGTTGTTGACAAAAACAAAAGCTTCGCAGCCGAATTCTTCTCAGAATCGATGAGAGAAATGCCGATTTCTTTGCGTTTTCAAGAATTTTTTTCGTTCATTTCTTCATAAAAGTAACCCACCTACTAAATATATGGGCTAATTCTATAGTCGTTGAACAAGTCGCACTACTTGCAAAGAACAAATCACTGATATCTCAAACGGATTTCACATCCCTTCGAAGGAAGTCTCGCTTTTTATGATATCACAGAGATCACTTTTTTTTAATCCTCAGCAAGAAAAAAAAGAAACTGATGTAGATTTATCTCAACTAGCAGACCACCCGCTTTCAACATTAGTGCAAAAGCTAGCAGACGTTTACGTTAAAACTATTCCATTAAATAATTGTTCGACTTCATTACCACTAGCCGATGTTCCTTGCACGATATGAGTCTCTCTATGTTTTTTCGCTGTTCAGGAATTTGAATAGCTACAGCGTCGTTATCAACATCATGTAAGTTCATTAGCAGCTCTTAGGAATTATGCACACTGTCGATTGAAATATTCGCCTTTAATGTTCAGTTAAACGACAAGTCTACAGATAAAATTAAAGATATATTTAGACACGTTCTTTTTTTTATTCATTAGAAGATCATTTCCATCATGAAATTCAATGAAATAAATCATCGAATGGGTAGTTCTAGTGTTTTAGGGGCGTCAAATCTCCTTGCATCCCAAATTCTTGATACATTGGTGGAATCCACTAAATGCGGGACCTCCAAAACAAAAACAAAAAAACTTCGCATTCTTCTTTTAAAAAATTGCACAGATTTCGTCACATTTTAGGGAGTTCGTCACATTATAACCTTGTATGTTGTGTCTTGGTGGTTCGCGGAATTAGCTGCAGCGACTACACCATAGAGTTTATGCTGAGTAGTGATAAATAATTTGCAAGTACACCTGCAAGACGCAAATTATTGCAGATCACGTGACAGCGCGATGGGACGGAGTGCCTCTAACTTCTCAGTCCGCGCTGCTGGACGCGGACGATGGTGCAACCATCATAACCGATACAATGAAAGAAGACCAAGAAACAAAAGAGCCGAAGAGTTGTCCTCAACAAACTATAAAGGTGTGTTGACTTCCACGGCGCCGAATAATTCGCTGTTACTGACGTATAGCTTTTTGAAGATAACCTTCTATGAATTTCGGGAACATCAGCAAGCATCCACACGTGAAGTTCTGCTCAGATTCGATCGATCATCTTTGTTCGTTATTGAGGCAGCTCTTCAGACGTAGTGCTAGTTTCATATGGGATAATCCGAGCACGACATAATTCCGATTTCATTCTTGAGAGCTATTTTTAAGCGTTCACAATGGCAAACTCACTTCAGAGAGTGTCAGCTGATCCCAGTGGACATGCACAATGATTTGGTTTGGTGCGCGCTTATGGTGTGTTAAGAAGTGATGCCTACATCTCTTCGGCATATCGCAACCCTCTCCCAATGGAAAACTGCAAATTCTTCATTGCGCCTTATATAGTCTTCTCGTCACCTAGAATCCCAACACCAGTGCGTCGAAAGAATTAATCAACCGTAGCAGTAGAAAAAAACAAGTGTGGAATATTGACCTTTCATAATTCTTTTCTCACTAAAAAGGAGAGGGGAGGGGTCAAATAGTGCACTTCAGTTTAAATGTTATTTTTTTCAATACCTGTCCAATGCAGCGGATGTGATTAATGGTTCCATGCAAATTTCATCGCGGGACATTTTCAGTTCTTGTATTAGGTGGGGTAAATTCTTTAACGTTTCACCTTTACAATAAATTCATCCCACCCACCCTGAGCAGGTAATAGAGGAGGCAGTCATTTAAGGCATTGAAGAAAAAATTACCTGATTTTGTGATGTTTGACAATGGCGGAATTTCCAATTTTCAGGTCAATCGTTTTTTCAAGGAGGGACTGCCTAGCTATGTTTAACTTCGTCGGGACATCCCACTGTTCTTAAATTGTAGTGTTTTTCCCCAATAGGCCTACTCGAACTTTTTCTCTAACTAGGCCGTGAAACAGTTTCTTTTCTCAGGGAGCAGTAAGGAAACCATCAAGCATTTAACGGCAACTTAGAAGAAATATTTTAATGCTTTCCGCTTTTTTAAATCAATTGTCTAAGAAACAGGGCCGCTTGTCATACATGCACGTCAACTGAGCCACAAAATGACGGGCTTAACTTTGCTGTTTGGGCACTTAAACTAGGCTCTTTCAAAAAAACACTATGCCTTGGCTCGTCGCTTTCGAATGTCCGAAGAAATTTTTCCATTTTCAAAGCATTGGCGAAGATTTTTAAGTGAGCGAAAAAGAATTTGTGAACTCTCTAACTTTCAATACTTTGATGTTCTTCAAAAATTCTTTCAGCTATCACCAGATTAGTTTGTTTTGTGTCGTACTTTACTGTTGGAATAGTTACCACTTCTCCGTGAGGAGTATTTCTCTGTGTGAAACATTTTCGAACGTTCTCAATGAAATCAAAAAATATCATATAAATAGGAAATAAATTAATTTCTAGTTTCCCACTCCTATGCCATCGGCTGTCTCAAGCATTCTCATAGATCACTCTTTACTTTCAAATAGCAAGTTGGTTCTCTTCCTTAACTAGTAATATGTGCGCGGTTGCGATCAACGCTTAACTTTGCTGTATTCAGCTTCCGGATTGTCGTATTTTCAACATTTTAATTTTTATGAGAAGTGTTTCAAATATGATCCCTATATCATGAGGGTTCTCTTATTCATTGCCAAGCCTAATCATAAACTATTTACGCTATACAGATTAGAGATAAGCAAAAATGACTTTTGGCGATTTTCTGTACGTCGATTGATGCTCATCCAGAATAGACATCGTTTATGGCAAATATGGTTAAAAAAAAAAAAACGCCGACTGGCTTTCGTTGACCAAATAGGTGATTACGGCAAGGAAGCAGCTAACGCAAAGGCAGTAAAAGAAAGTTCGCCGCAAAAATTCATTGCATAAAAATCCCTCCCGTATAAACCGAATTTAGAATGCTATTTTGTACATTCTAAAGAGGTAACATTTTAGAATCGACTGAGGTAACATTTTTGTACACCATTTGAAAAAAGTAATTCAGAAAGTTTTACTCAGAATTCTGTCATAGTAGCTTATTTTCAGTATGTAAAAATTCTAACTCCTCATGTTATACTGGTGACCGTGCTAATCGGTTATCTATGTCTCGGAGCATGGGTTCTCATGCTTCTTGAAACAAGGACTGAACTGATGGCGCGTTCAAGGAAGCTAGTCCGCCTCACAAATATGATGACCAATTTTACCGCTGACAGTTGGAGGATTCTGAACGATGCGCAGACAGGTGTTCGTGCCATAAATCATGCCGAATGGTCGACGTTATTCAGGTACTTAGTCAAACGAAACGTTCTCTGTTTAGCTAACGTTCATTTTTGCTAACTGGGAGGCGTTTTGTATGTTAGATGCGGTATGGTCATCAACATCATCAATTGGTTAATGAAAGTCCTACACCACTTAAAGGATGACCTGTAAAAAAAAATTTCGCCATCTCCCCACTCCCGTTCTCTAACGAAAACATCAATTCGATCCAATCGAAAAAATATAAAAGGGAATTGAACGCATAAAAAAGCGCAAGACTCGAAGTGGAATTACCATCTTTGATTAATGAGACGCGTTGGTTTCTTATGAAGTATCATTTTTCGCTCAAAGTGCTTTCTGCATATTGTCATAATGAACGAATTGCTCGGCTTGCGCTCTTCTTTTTTTGTTTACGATATTCGATCGTTTCTATACCAAACTAGTACCATTTCATACTCTGATGCTGCTTAGTTAGGTGTTCGTTTCAGCATTTCTCTCTTGTCTACTATGCCTTCAACGAGTGATACAGCAACAATTCCTCTCATTTGCACTTTTTGCAATGCAGTTTTATGTCTTCCTCCTTTCCGCACTTTCTCGCAACATCACTGCTTGGTGTTCCTGCAAGGCATCTCTTCACAGTGCTCTTTGAGATCGTTTCTGCTATTGCCTTTCCTTGACCACCTAACATGTGTGCGATCTTAACATTGTTGCATACGAGATGCATTCTGAAAGCCTAGTGCATTTTATTTAAGGGAGTATATGGTTTCGGTTTCTGAAGTTGTCGACGATCGAAGGCCGATAAGAAAAGAGCTTTATAAGCCGGACGATCTCGATAATATGCACAATAAGTGGACATTCCCAACTGCCTTGCTCTATGTGCTCACTGTTCTTACCACTTGTGGTGCGTTTCATTCTCCCTCAAGATTTCTAAACATATCATAAAATATATTTCTAGTAGAATCATAAACTATGTCAAAATTTGTGAAATTCCAAGCGACACTAAGCTGTTTCTTGCGGCTTTTACTGTTGGTGTATGCTAATAAGCTTAATGGACTATTGGCTTTTCGCTATGAGTTTTTTTCTTTAAATGTTATGTTTGATAACGAAAACAAACGACGAGAAAGCAGATATTGTTGCTGGAATTCATTACCACCAACGAGCATATTGACAGCGCGATTGTTGCAGTTCGACGTGAGTGGAAGCAATGAAGAACGTCGCTTTTCAACAGCAACACTTTTTTTTGCGTCTCTCAACGATTAGTGCTTTGCAGCAAAGTTGCTCATTCGTTGCAACTAAATGTCTTTAATAACAAACCGTTGCTACAGTATTTCGTGGCTATAGGTAATAGGAATCATAAGAACGCAAAAACACCCCACAATTTATTAAATTTATACCTTTTCCGGCAAAAAATGTACTTCAAATTTTTCACAATCGTCATCATTGAAGTATAAAGTAGCGAGTTAATAAATGAATATGAGAATAGTCACTTGCGTTGGTGTGCTTGTGACTTTATTTTCATCCCAATATGTGTAAAATTTCATGCTTCCATAGCTGGACACAAATCAGAATCCAGATTCAATGATATAAAAAGCATCTGAATGAGAAAATGATGTCCGCCTGTTGCGGATCTGAACCGGCGCGCCATAATTTCTCGAGATCGCTACAAGCATGCAGTCTATTAACCAATTGGCTCCGCAAGAGATTAGCGTAATCGGTTGTGCGCAGTAATAAGGCAGGAGCCAGTGATCATAGAATAGAGCATTTCAGAAAGTAGTAAAACCTCTCATTACTGTTTATTTCTTTTGCTGAACTCATTTTTGAGAATGAAGCATTTTAGTTAAATTTCACTTTCCTTCACGTTCACTTCTATCTGTCAGTTTTTGTTCCAGATTTATCAACGCATATCGCGAAAGCTAGTCTGTTAGTACCATAAAATTTGACTTTGGATTTTAGAGAAGATTATGGTTTTCTTCACTCTGAAAGCTCGTTTTTATCCAAGGACCACTTATATTTAAGACTTATGCCTGGCAAATGTAACGATGATGTGACTAAAAAGGAAACTAAATTTCCGACCATTCTCAGCAACGTTCAAATATTCGACCACACGAAGTCGGCTCCTAGTGGTCGAACTTTTCTGCAATGTAGACCTTAATTCGGGAATTTGTATCCGTCCGGCATCGGTTTTTTTAAAGCTTTGACCTTCAACAGGTTAACCGTTATCAAATAATTCGCGAATTATTGAGGTGTAAAGATTTAAAATGTCCGACCAGTGAAAGTCGACCGTTAAATAATAAAAATGTCGCTATTTAATGCATGCGATTGATTTTTGATGGCGAGATTACGCGGCGGATCTCCCATGGGATAATGCAGTGGCAATATTTGTTGTTACCAAATTTTCGCTGAAACCCGGAACTAAACTTTTCTTTGCATTGAAAATCCAGCAATCTATGTAGGAAAGGCTAAAAGGCGTTACGAAAAGAATCGATGTGATATCGGATATGATGAAAGAAATTTTTGCTAAATCGCTTTACTTATGGCAAGCGTTCGGATTTCGGGGCAAGGATGTTTCCATCGCTAATGTTCTAAAAAAAAAACGGAAATTCCAAGGCTGGTCAAGAGCGCTAAAGTACCATAACCAACCACAAAGGGAAAAGTAGTCGACTGCACAGTCGACACTGTTGACAAATCGAAATTGCACCATTGCGGAGTTAGGCAGGTTTCCAAAAGCGATTCCTTCGTGTGTGGTACAGCTCGAAAAACGATCAAACTATGTATAATCTGCGGCGATCGTTCGTCATTTAATCACCGTTTTTCAGGTTTAAAGTTTCCAGCGTAATCTTTGTTTTTCCGCCCCACTTGGTATGATTGCGCAAATTTTAGTCGTTTAGTGATCGTGCTCGTTGGAAAATCTCTGCTTTAATCTTTGAGAAATAATTTTCTAAAGTCGATGAAATATCGTTCATATTTTTCACATTTGTGGGATAAATTTCAAAAGTATCTTTATGCTTTCTTTATTTGAATTCTAATTTTCGGCAATCGGAATTCGTTTTGCATTGGAAATGAATTGCGACTTATTTCTGATGCTTTTTCGCTCATTTCCTACGAAAATTGGAGGTAAACATTCCATTCTTTGCATCAAAAAACGATATCTTAGTCCTCACATTGCTTCAAATAGTATTTCGAACTAATCCAAAGGCAGATAGCATTAAAAAATTTCTCGAGAGATTTGCCTCTTCCATAGTCCTGTTACAAATATGCGATTCTGATTATCCTACCATCGTTTGACCATCATTATTTTTTCAAAGCTATGATACTTCCTCATTTAAAGGATTGAAAACTCCGCCGTGGAGTGGATTGTTCGTTGTTTCTTTTTTCTTAGCACTATCATGCTACTATTTATCATAGATTCACCATCTGCTATCAAAATGAATAACTTTTGTTTAGTGGTAAGCACGAAGATTTATCCAGTAATCGGCATAAGCGAAGTTCTGGTTTTTATAGGCAGCTTTCGACAAATCAGTGAAAAATTACAGTACTTTTTGGCTAATGTGAAGAAACCATATGGTATAGGAAGAGATGGTGGTGAAATGTAGACCTGGATGAGATAGTGAAAGTATGAAGTAGGGAAATTAAATAGACCATTCGCATACAGGGCAGCTCTAATGTTGGTCATTTGCTTTTAGACAAATACATGCGTTTGAAAATTCCATCGATGTAGTAGGAGAAATTATCTATTGCAAATAAAGGTTACGGAGAGGTATCTGTGGATACGGACCTTGGAAAAGTCTTCGCGGTCGCGTTTGCTCTCGTTGGCATCCCTCTCATGTTCATCACTGCCGCCGACATTGGCAAATTCCTCTCCGAAACACTTTTGCGATTCGTTTCGAATTGGAACCGAATGACTCGCAAAATTAAGGTTGTTTCCTTTTATTTGCTGAAGGAAAACTGCTGACGACTTTAGCTGTTTACTTCTGATTTGCCAATTTTGCAAACTATCGATGTCTCATGCTTACTCGAGTTCGTAAAAACTGAGGGTAGTTGAAACGAAGGGAATGATAACCAATCATATGGAGAATTTCAGCTAATGCAATTGCGAATGTTATATTTACTTCTGACTAAGGAGGTGCGAAGCTTCGTTCACATTCCACCAGTATTTCATTGAAACACGGATTGACGATTTCTGTAGTTAAGCTTCTATTTGTCTACAGAAATTTCCACCGAAGTGAATTTGCTTTCGTCGTAGATTAGGCGTAAATTTTCATAGAAACTTTGTTTCTTCTGTTAGGACGATTATAGCTTTCATATTACTCTTTGATCGGTGGGCTTCAAAATAAGAATGTTCGTTCATTCAAGAGCTTCATACGAAAAAAAGATAGGGAAGAAAAGTTCGGGCTGGACTTTACTTCCCTCCTCATTTCCAAAGTTCGGGTGGAACTTTCCCCGACAGTTTTCGGAGATTCACAGCAAAATTCAATTTCATCGCTCAGTATACGATGTTTTTGTGCGATGTTAATTTCACGGGATAAATTTGTATTAGAAAATCAGCAGCTGTGGCTTACAAATTTTTGGCCAGTAATCCAAGGCCAACCTTAATGTAGTTTTAGCACTACTTCTGCAGTATTGCTTGCCGCATGAGGATGGAAAGTATTTGTGACTCTCTTGCAATATTCAATAAATGGGGGATTTGTTTCTCGTAACATGATCTCACTGAACTCCATTTTTCTGTGAGCATTGATGGCAAATAGTCCCTCTTCCTAAATCGAGAATTCTGGATCTTTCAGGTAATGCGTATGTTTGGGAACACAAATATTGCCCTTTCTTCAAAATATTGTCAGCCCACCTTCTGGCCCTTCCACCACGGTAGGTAGTACTGATAGCCAAGATCCTGCCCATCGATAGAAGAAAAAGAGTAGCCTCATTTCATACTACAGTACAATGGTGCACAAACTGTGGGAAGCAGGTAGACGGATATCTTATTGTGATAAGAAGGTATCGGACAGAAGAACAATCAACACGACAATTGGATGAATGCATGGAAAGGAATTTTGCTATGACACACTGAGTAGACCGGATAGTTGGACCTTTCATTGCACAGATCCTTTGAACCTCTAGTTGCACATTCTATTTCATAGGGGCATTCAGTGATGACTTAGCACAAAATTGGCAACAGCATATACGCAAAAATGTTAGCAACAAATAGACAGTGGAATAAAATCTGAAATACCGAACTCATCGAAGCACAAGTTGTCGTATCAGAGAACGGATACAATGTCTTCAACATTACTCATGGAATAAAAATTTAGGATGCTTTATTCTTAGGCTTGAAGAGGGGAAGGAGGAAGAGGAGGAAGGCTAGGGTTATCGTGTTGTCTGGAACGTTCTAACGCTAGAAGTTGGTCGATAGCATGAATGCGCTCAAACTTGCTAGAATAATTTTGGCGATTGAGATGCGCAAATGGGGTTGGAGCGGTAGGTGAACGGATGGGAAAATCGATGATGGAAGTCACATTAGTGATTCTCAATTTTGCTTAAAAGGGAGTAGAATTGCAGTTGTACTGCTAGTCGTTGTATTCCTCATGGGAATTATCTCAAGGCTTCAAAATACCCGGCTACCTAAACTTTGCATTCATTATGTAACGCATGGGCACCAAAAACAGGGAACTGCCCCCATATGCCCGTATGACTTACCAATACAATGCTAGGACGTTCAAGAGAGCTTGGATAAGGGCACAACTTACGAACAGTCAGTCATCTTCCTGTTGTATGTCATAAGATATCAGCAGTACTTTTAATCTTATAAAGCATATAGCACGAAAGTCATGTTATTTCGAAGTTATTGCCGACGCTGTGGGTAGCTGAGAATATTGCTCAAAATTTAATGAAAGTAGTTTTCCGCCGGTTGTCGTAGTTCTCATAATTTTACGCTACCGTCGCAGTTGTATAGCAAATCCACCACTTTAACGGCATTGCGCATATCCCACGGCAGAACTGATTGCTCATAGGGTTTTAGGAAGCTACCGGTCTGGTCTACTGGGCATGGACGGGTAATGAGCTGGGATTGTCGTATATTGGATTGCTCGCATAATTAAGCACCTTGTAAAGGCAGCGATCCACGCTCTATCCCAAGCAGTTTAGGAATAATATGCTCCTCTTTTTAACAGAAACTCTAAACCATTGTCACGGAGGAAAACAGCACGTTAGTTCCCGTGGGTGTTAAGAGACCATTCTTAGACACTTTTGGTATGCCCATTGTGTTTTTGTTATAGCCTCAGCTGTTCTGCTGATTAATTTAAATGCTAAGAAGCGAATTAAGAAAGTCAAAAGATTTCTGTGCTTCTAGAAGTCTCATCGTTCAGCCGGGAAAGAAGATGTTTGGAAAATTTTTCTGTTTAAGTGGGGTTCGAAATCTCATAAGTGATGGAGAAAGTAATGAGAGGAAAAATACAAGTTTCTTCGCCGACGAAAACTGCCGTCACAAAGTCTGTGATAAATTGCTTGCGAAGAGTTATTGACGATAAATTTCTAAGTGTTGACATCCGATGAAAAATAGCCCAAGCAACTGAGTTCGTTCCAACTGCAGCAAATCTGCTGTCGAAGAAGATACGCTAGAAGAAAATCAATGCAATCTTCGAATGGACAATCGGAAACGATGGAAATGCTTGGCATCGATGGCACCGATGAGAAGTTATGGTTTCCTATTGGTAAGTTTTCTCATTTTGTTCCTATGGTTCTCGAGTTGTTTTGTTTATGGCAATGACTAGGCATGGTCACCGATGACTTATGGCAGTATGTACGGAAATATTATACTACTGATGAGTGCACCACCTCTCTCTTTTTCCGTAAGTCACTTTGAGTGTAACTTCTTCTTCGGAAAAGATATGAATGCTTTAAGCTGCATTCGTAAAAATAGTGCCTCCCTCCTTCTTTTCGTCCACCTTTGTATATGAATACACACCTCGAAATGACCCACATTGAGTCTATTATTTCTTGTGAACTTTTTATCTTTGTTTCTGCTGCATTGAGCAAACAATTTTCCTCGTTACGTTTGGAAATTCTGTGGATGAATAAATTTTGAGAATGAACTGAAAAAAGTAATAAAAATCGCTTTAAGGTGCTTATGTCTCTTGCATATGTTTGTATTGTTCGATGGGCTCTGCGATGTTCATCAACTGGGAGCGCTCTTGGTCATTTATTCACGCCTTCCACTTCGGTTTTAACCTTATTGTAACAGTTGGTCTTGGCGATATCGTCGTTAAAGATTATATTTTCCTCTCTCTTATTGTCGCCTTCGTTATTGTAGGTATGTTATACGATTGAATTTCTTCCCTCCTTTATTTTAATATTGCATTAATTCGTTTCCTTTCGAACTCCTTTGGTTAAATTTGTTAATGAGGCCACATCGATTACTTTTTTCCTATCGAAAGAAGAGAAATGATTCAGATTTCGAAACAAATTGTGAGTTTGAGAAGGAGGAGACTACAAACTGCCTGCAGGTTGATTTTATCTGTGTGTTTTTTCCCGATGAGTTTCATTTATGCACGGAAAAATCCTAACATTCTTCCCTCTTTAATCGCTTCTTCAAAATATCAGCTCTTTTTTTAAGTTCTATCATTTAAGTTCTTGAGTACCTAAATAATATACGTTTATATGCGAATTTTCGACTTATAGAAGAAAACCTAAGTATTATAAACCACGAAAACTAAATATTCGAGCTATTGATCAGTGGTAATTAATCACCGTTCTTTATGTAAATAAATTTTAAAGCAGTGGTCTTACCTCTGATATTTACCATCAGTGAACCAGTATTTTAGCAGTGCTGCAAACCATAAGTAATTGGCATAAGGCGATAAGTGCAATGAAATCGATGGTGTTGCCGTAATAAAATATTAGTGAAGTTAATAAGAAGGTTCTTAAAAAATGATAACAGAAAGGATTTCTTAGTAGAGTTGTGAGTACGATTTTAAATTATAGATTAAACGATCTCCTGTGTAAGACATCAATGATGGAGGTTAATTTTAAAGACGCAATCACCCGTTCGTTTTCGAGGGGATTTTTTTGCCGATGATCTCTAAACAGGTAATATTTATTAGGTCTATCGGTGGTGACTATGTGCGTTGATTTGGCATCCACTCACCTCAAAGCCTATTTCACTCGAATACACTATTTCGGTCGTGCAAAGAGATTCCTTGGCATGAGTGAAGAGCTCAAAGAAATTGTTGCTTTGCTTGGAGCGATGCGAAGGAAAAAAGGTGGAAAGGTATAAATTTAAAGAAATCTTTTATTTCGTTATTTTCATTACACTGGTGTTTTCCGAAGTTTTCAAATTTTGAAATTTTTTCATGAAATCTCCTGATTCTTCATTCTTGATTATCGGTTGAAATGACTGCAGCTACTCTTGTTTAAGAATCAGAAGCGTGCAATGAAAGCGTCATGAGGTTTTGATCGTCTCTGTAGATGGAATAACAGATGGGATTTCCTACAGATAACTCTACTAGAAGCCCACCCTCGCAGTCTATCGTATAATATCTTTCTTACAGTTTTGATACAAACTCTATCTGTAAACTAGCTCGTGCTTCACTCCTTAATGTACCACATTTTTCCCACATCCCACCAAATCGGAGGTTGAGACATGATCTAGGAGAAATCAGAGACGCCCACAACAACATACTCGGTGTTGCGCCGCGCTCCCGCAGCTTTTTTCGCTGTCCTCACCGCTCACCAAGTCACAAAAACACAGAAGGCTAAGTAATACAGACCAGACTCGCGCCTTTAGGATTTGAAAAGACAGGAGGCGAAGACATCGATAATAGACCGGACCTTTGGCGCGATAAAAAGGACGAGAGGGTAAAGTAGTTTATGGTCTTCCCCACTAAACAGATTAAATCTAACCTTTCTAGGGATTCATAAGAAAGTGAACACCTTTCAAAGAATTGATGAGCTAACGTCCCCTTGAAACCCCTGCCATCCTCCGCGTGCAGTTGGTGTTATGGGAACATGGTAATATTGTTTCTGTGACTCGCTCGCATTTGTCTCTATTTAATCGCTTAGTCGCATCCCCAAAAATTACGAAAAACTGTAGCAACACATCCTTATCGATCCTTCAAAAGGATTTGCCCTAACGGGTCAAATCTTACAACATTTCCTGGAGAAATTCCCATATTCTCCTCATATTCCTAATTATTTCAGTCACGTAGCATGTAGCAGACAACCCACACCGAATGATTACACAGATAAAGGAAAAGTGTAAAAGTAAACCAAAATTTGATGATAGAACAAAGTATTTCAAATTACTAAGGTAGAAGAAGTACTTAAATTCATGACGATACTTTAGGGAAGCCTCTTAAAATTCGTTTTCTTCTTCTTTTTTTCGATCGACTAAAATGTTCTTTCATCTAATGGAGTGAATGTTTCAAGCTATATTTCATGAAAAGAACTTCAATAAGTTGTTTCAGCACATTTTGAAAGTAACGAAATTTTTGATTCTGTTTAGTGTGTTCTTAGTAGAAGTATTTCGCTGCAGTTGTTAATTGCTATCATATTTCAACGAACGATCGATGAAAGAGGAACAAATATTGATGATCATTACAGGTGACATGGAATGATGTCCGTGATTTCTTGGATAATGAGCTTCGCGATCGACCATTTGAACCACATGAGCTCCTTATGAAATTACGCTTTATTGATGAAACCTCATCGGGAATGTCAACGATTCGTCACAATTCTTTTCAATCCGATTTCTTTCGTGATGCAGAATATCTTCGGCGTATTACAGCTTTACGTCCCGAGCAACCCGCCTATCTCTAAAATATGTCCAACAACTCGGACTTTATATGATGGATATTTTCCAAGGGGAGAAGTTTGCCAATTTCAGCCTTTTTCCCCTAGTGGACGCGTTCGTAGAGGTGCCTATTGTTTCAATTTCATTTCGAAGTGACAAGCGATCTAACCACACGAAGATCGAAAAATAAATATATTTGTTTTTTCATACACTGAATCAAGTATATTTTTTTGAATTGTAGACGTTGAAATCAAAATGAAAGATCACCGATAACAACACGATTGTATATCATAAAAGTTGCGCTCAGCAACTAGAGACTTGAATTTTAGCAGACTGCAACGTTAGCACTGAATTGAACTGGAACGCGCAACTGAAACTTTGAATTCACTTGATGCTTACGTGTATTCATGCGACATCTGGCTTCTACGTTGATCGATTACATGTGGTTTTTCGAAATATGGAAAACGGTTGCTGACCTGGTGTATTTTGTTATGAATTTGAACATCCACAGGAAGACGTTGTGTGAAGGTTGACGTAAGCGAGTCTTAAGGCTTCTACAACGGCCCACTCATGATAACGTCCTTAAACGGAGTGAGAATGATAAATTAGCTTTTAATGGGCTATCAACGAACACGTTAAACATCAAAGACATATTTGGAAGTGCGGTTTAGCTAGGAAGAGATACAATATGTGGTTTGCCAACTCCACATGAGTTGAACAACTGAAATTCCTCTGGACGTTTCTCGTGGCTATTTTTGTCCACTTTCACATATGCTTAGAATAACAAGATGTAAAATTGCAAAAAGATAACGTAGGGTTGCAGCCTTTGATTTAGTTATCACTCTTTGGCCGAGAGGAGACATTTGCAGTAATTAGTTGAGTAGATGAGCTACATATTTGTCAAAGTCGTTAACTATCATCTGTCCCACATTTCTTCCCATCCATACAGCCTGCTGGTCATTGTTGATCGTTATGGGCCTATCACGCAAACTCGTTTTTCTTTCCGTCTTTCATAGCATCTGCTAATAAATAAACTGGATCGCGAAAATATGATGCTTTTAAGTGACGCTAATCAACACAACGCGCATAAATCATCAATACTGAGGAATCATTTCACATTCTTGCGTGATATTCAACTCATTACGATTTTCGTGGAATTGAAACCCTTATCTCTGGATATAGCGGGATGGTCATCGCGTTAACGCCATAGCGTAGGTAGAAATAATCGTGCTAGATGAACGAGGAAATAATGAAATCGTTCATTATCAGAATAACTTTCTCATTAAATGTTCATATCAAACGTTTAGTTGAACAAAAGTTTCTTAAGGAGTATAATAGAATCTATAAAAGTTTGTCTAATAAAAGAGGAACGTTCGTAAATTTAACTCTCATAATGTGATGCGTTTATTTTCTTTGATTTTGTTGTGTATAGATGATTTTATGCACCATTTTTTGTTCTGTTCTGTTCATATTGCCATATTATTCGTCTTCCAGTCGATTAGTTGCCTCGTTGTGCATCTAGTCTGATCTCATAATTTCATCGAAAACATTGGTATTTGGCGTTTATATTTTATTTAATATGCAATGATTTTCTATGAAATTATCCAATTCCAATAGTAATTTTTTGAAAATTCCACAAATTTGATGTGAATAGCAAATTGTCGACGTTCGAAACAGTAATTGTCTAACTTTGAAGTGAGTTTAATTCCAATCGATTCGTCGTTGACCAATTTCTCATTGATAGAAATGAACAAATAGATTAGCTTTCGACTTTCCTTGTGGATTTTTTGTTTGTTCCATTGAAATATCTCAAATACTATTCCCAATGCTACGCAGTAAGTTTCTTTTTTTTTCTTCGTAAGCGAATTTGCTCTGAAATACTGATATGCCGTCTAAAGCCCCATTGGTGCAGTTAGATGCAGCACCACGATGAAAACAGTAACCGATAAAGCCGAAGAAGGTGAGCGGAAGCAGTAGAGGTAGAAAGGTGCGAAGGAGGTGGGGTGGAGGGGATTGAAGAAGAAATAGATTCTTCGAAATCGTTTACCTTTCGGAGACGTCATTTTCAATTCGTATCTTCAAAGAGAAAAAAACGGTTGCACCTAGTCAAGGTCAAATGCTGGATTTACCCCCTCTAATCAAGGGTCGTTTTCTCTTCTTATCCTCCGAACCGAATCACTTCTAAGTAAACTTTTTTTTCTTTTTTTCTTCAACAGTTTTCTTCAACACCATAGAAAAACTTATGAGGCGCAATTGAGGAGACAGAAGCCTGGTTGACGGTAATTTTCCCAAATAGCTCTTTTTTATAGCTCTTTTTTTCATTCCATTTTCTTCATCCTCATCTCTTTCCCAAACCAATTCGCCCAATGATTTCTGAAACCGATTCGTACTGTTTGCCGAGTCGAAGTACACAAAAATTTGAGTGCCCTCAGCCGCTGACAGTGTATATTGATATAATCATGCGTAAGGGCCAACTCTTCGGCTGTTTCCCCCGTTTTCTGTTTGCTGCATAGTGTCTCAATGAAAACGGAAGATTTGCTTGCATCGGCTTCTTCATTCTAAATTTCAACGAAATTTTAGTTTCTGAATCATTTTCCATTGGATTCAATGTGGATTTTGTGGTCATTTATCAGGTCTTGCTTAAGACGTTTAGGCTTTAGAGGTCTACCATGTTTCCAAATAAGGCTTTTTGGTGATTTTAGCTTGACGCAGAATCCTCCACGGACTTCTGAAGTGAGACCTTGATGAAGAATATCCATGAAGAATCCCGTAACTTCTGTAGAAATACAGTACGAATTTTTACTCGGAGAGTGTGCATGGCGAGAATGCTGAGGATGATAGAGGCGAGTCTCGAAATCCCTTTCCTTTCTTCGGCTTTCGAAATGAAGTGTTTCTACTCCATCCCAGATGAACCAACCCATTGTCGGCTAATATGCGGTGGAGGGGACTATGCGACAAAATTATTCAATTCAGAAAGTAGTCGGTGTTTTTGCAAAATCGAATTGCTAAAGGCGGATGGCAATAATGCCACGTTCAGTCGTTATTTGCACTTCAGTCTCCCTCTCCTTCCACCTCAACAATAATATGACTATGCAGATTTTTCGATGACGGTCATTTAGTTGGACTGCGCTCGCATAGCAAGGACGCTGCCTCACTTCAGAGGCTCATCGTTTAGCAGTAGTTCCACACCTTAAATACACTAATCGGCGTCACTAACTTCTAGATGATATATGCTTGTAGAAAATTACAATCCAGGGCACCAAAATTATGACATAGAAGCACAAGGATCGTCTCTCGAGTAGCTTATACACTGAGAAATGAGGAATCGATAACAATTTTGCAGCAATCATCAAGCATACTCTCTTTCACTTCGCATTTTTCCTTGGATGATATATTCGTTTTGTCTATTGTTTATTTATGAACCGTTCATAACTATATTACTGATTACTGCGATATATTTCTGCTTCAAATTCTCATTTCCTTGTTGCAATTTCAAAATCATCACTTCAGTAAGCAGCGTTTTTGTTTTACCACCACTGTTTCGAAAACTCACAGGTGAACGTTTTTTGCTAATTTAGAACATTGAATAGAATATAAGCAAATTCCATCGAATATAAGCAAATACCATCAAATATAAGCAAATTCCATTGAATATAAGCAAATTCCATCAAATATCAGCAAATTCCATCAAATATAGCCAAATTCCATCGAACATAAGCGAATTAAATCGAATATAAGCAAACTCCATCAAATGTAAGCAAACTCCATCAAACACAAGCAAATTTCATCGAATATAAGCAAAATCCGTCAAATATAGGCAAATTCCATCGAATATACGCAAATTACATTGAAAGTAAGTGAATGCCATGGAATGTAAGCAAACTCCATCAAATATAAGCAAACACCATCAAATATATTCAAATTCCATCCAATGTAAGTAAATTCCATCAAATATAGGCAAACTTCATCGAATATAAGCAAATTCCATCAAATATAGGGAAACTGCATCGAATATAAGCAAATTCCATCAAATATAGGGAAACTGCATCGAATATAAACAAATTCCATCAAATACAGGCAAACTCCATCGAATATAATCAAATTAAATCAAACATACCCAAAATTCCGTCAAACGTACGCAAATTCCATCGAACGTAAGCAAATTCCATCAAATATATTCAAATTCCATCAAATATATTCAAAATCGATCGAATATAAGCAAATTCCATCAAATGTAAGCAAATTCCATCGAACAAAAGAAAATTCCACCAAACATAGGCAAATTCCATCGAATATAAGCAAATAACGTCAAATATATTGAAATTCCATCAAATACAGGCAAATTCCATCGAATGTAAGCAAATTTCATCACATATAGGCAAATTCCATCGAATATAAGCAAACTAAATCAAACATACCCAAAATTTCGTCAAACGTACGCAAATTAAATCGAACATAAGCAAATTCCATCAAATGTAAGCAAATTCCATCGAACAAAAGAAAATTCCACCAAACATAGGCAAATTCCATCGAATATAAGCAAACAGCGTCAAATATATTGAAATTCCATCAAATATAGGCAAATTCCATCGAACATAAGCAAAATCCATCAAATATAGGCAAATTCCATCCAATATATGCAAACCGCATCGAATACACACAAATTACATTGAAAGTGAGTAAATGCCATGGAATGTAAGCAAACTCCATCAAATATAAGCAAATACCATCAAATATATTCAAAATCGATCGAATATAAGCAAACTCCATCAAATACAGGCAAATTCCATCGAATATAAGCAAATTCCATCGAACGTAAGCAAATTCCATCAAACATATTCAAATTCCATCAAATATATTCAAAATCGATCGAATATAAGCAAATTCCATCAAATGTAAGCAAATTCCATCGAACAAAAGAAAATTCCACCAAACATAGGCAAATTCCATCGAATATAAGCAAATAACGTCGAATATGTTGAAATTCCATCAAATATAGGCAAATTCCATCGAATGTAAGCAAATTTCATCACATATAGGCAAATTCCATCGAATATAAGCAAATTCCATCAAATATAGGGAAACTGCATCGAATATAAGCAAATTCCATCAAATATAGGGAAACTGCATCGAATATAAGCAAATTCCATCAAATATAAGCAAATTCCGTCGAATATAAGCAAATTCCATCAAATGTAGGGAAACTGCATCGAATATAAGCAAATTCCATCAAACACAGGCAAATTCCATCGAGTGTAAGCAAACTAAATCAAACGTACGCAAATTCCATCAAACGTACGCCAATTCCATCGAACATAAGCAAATTCCACCAAACATAGGCAAATTCCATCGAATATAAGCAGATTCCATCAAACACAGGCAAACTCCATCGAATATAAGCAAATACCGTCAAATATATTGAAATTCCATCAAATATACGCAAGTTTCATCGAACATAAGCAAATTCCGTCAAATATAGGCAAATTAAATCTAATGTAAGCAAGTACCATCAAATGTATTCAAATTCAATGAAATATAAGCAAATTCCATCAAATATATTCAAATTCCAACGAATATAAGGAAATTTTATCAAATATAGGCAAATTATATTGAATGTGAGTAAATGGTATTGAATATAAGCAAATCCCATCAAATGTAAGCAAATTCCATCAAATGTAAGCAAATTCCATCAGATATAAGCAAACACCATCAAATATATTTAAATTCCATCAAACGTAAGCAAGTTCCATCAAATGTAAGCAAATTAAACCTAATGTAAGCAAATACCATCAAATATATTCAAATTCAATCAAATGTAAGCAAATTCCATCAAATGTAAGCAAACTGCATCGAATTTAAGCAAACTGTATCAAATATAGGCAAATTCCATCAAATGTATGCAGATTCCACGAAATACGGGCAAACTCCATCGAACATAAGCAAATTCCATCAAATATAGGGAAACTTCATCGAGTATAAGCAAATTCCATCAAATATATTCAAATACCATCAAATATGTTCAAAATCGATCGAATATAAGCAAATTCCATCAAACGTAAGCAAATTCCATCGAACAAAAGAAAATTCCACCAAATATAGGCAAATTTCATCGAATATAAGCAAATACCGTCAAACATATTGAAATTCCATCAAATATAGGCAAGTTTCATCGAATATAAGCAAATTGTGTCAAATATAGGCAAATTAAATCTAATGTAAGCAAATTCCATCAAATGTAAGCAAATTCCACCGAATATAAGCAAATTCCGTCAAATATGTTCAAATTCCATCGACTATAAGCAAACTGTATCAAATATAGGCAAATTCCATCGAATGTGAGCAGATTATATCAAACATAGGCAAATTCCATCTAATATAAGCAAGTTCAATCAAATATAGGCAAATTCCACCGAATATAAGCAAACTGTATCAAACATAGGAAAATTCCATTGAGTATAAGCAAATTGCTTCAAATAAAACCAAATTCCATCAAATATCGGCAAATTAAACCGAATGCAAGCAAATTGTACTAAATATAGGAAAAATCCATTGAACGTGAGTAAATGCCATGGAATATAAGCGAATTCCATCAAGTATAAGCAGATTCCATCGAATATAAGCAAATTCCGTCAAATATAGGCAAACTCCATAGAACATAAGCAAATTAATTCAAATATAGGCAAATTTTATCGAATATAAGGAAATTTCATCGAATATAGGCAAATGCCATGGAATGCAAGCAGATTCCATCAGATGTAAGCAAATTCCGTCGAGTATAAGGAGATTCCACCAAATATAGGCAAGTTAAATTAAATATAGGGAAATTCTATTGAATGTAAGCAAATTCCATCAAACACAGGGAAACTAAATCGAGTATAAGGAAATTGTTTCAAATATAGGCAAATTTGATTGATTGTTAGCAAATTCCATCGAACATAGCCAAATTCCGTCAAATATAGGCAAATTCCATCGAATATAAGCAAATTCCATAAAATGTAAGCAAATTCCATCGAATATAAGGAGATTCCATCGAATAAAGCCAAATTCCATCTAATATAACAAATTGTATCAAATAAAGTCAAATTCCATCAAATATAGGCAAATTCTATCGAACATAGGCAAATTATATCAAATATAGGCAAACTAAATGGAATATAAGGAAATTGTTTCAAATGTAGGCACGTTTCATTGAATGTGGGCAGATGCCATGGAATATAAGCAGATAACATCAAATATAAGCAAATTCCGTTGAATATAATCAGACTCCTTCGATTAAAGCCAAATTCCATCTGATATAACAAATTGTATCAAATAAAGTCAAATTCCATCAAATATAGGCAAATTCTATCGAACGTAGGCAAATTCCATCAAATATAGGCAAATTCTATTGAATGCGAGTAAATGCCATGGAATGTAAGCGAATTCCATCAAATATAAGCAGGTTCCGTCGAATATAGGCAAATTTCATCGAATATTAGCAAATTGTATCAAATAAAACCAAATTCCATCAAACATAGGCAAATGCCATGGAATATAAGCGAATTCCATCAAATATAAGCAGATTCCATGGAATATAAGGAAATTTCATCAAATACAGGCAAATGCAACGGAATATAAGCAAACTCCATCAAATATAGGCAAATTCCATCGGCTATAAGCAAATTCCTTCAAATGTAGGCAAATTAGATCGGATGTGAGTAAATGCCATGGAATATAAGCAAATTCCATCAAATATAGGCAGGTTCCAATATAGGTCAAATATATTGCCTATATTTGATTTAATTTGGCTACATTTGATGGAATTTGCTTATATTCGATGGAGTTCGCCTATGTTCGATGGAATTTGCTTATATTTGATTTAATTTGCTTATATTCGATGGAATTTACTTATATTCCATGGCATTTACTCACATTCAATCGAATTTGCCTATATTTGATGGAATTTGCTTATATTCGATGGAATTTGCCTATATTTGATGGAATTTGCTTATGTTCATTTGAAATTCTCCACACTGGATAGCTCCTCATTTGAAATTCTCCAATCTGGATAGCTCCTCATTTGAAATTCTCCACCCTGGATAGCTCCTCATTTGAAATTCTCCACCCTGGATAGCTCCTCATTTGAAATTCCCCACCCTGGATAGCTCCTCATTTGAAATTCTCCAATCTGGATAGCTCCTCGTTTGAAATTCTCCAATCTGGATAGCTCCTCATTTGAAATTCTCCATCCTGGATAGCTCCTCACTTGAAATTCTCCAATCTGGACAGCTCCTCATTTGAAATTCTCCACCCTGGATAGCTCCTTATTTGAAATTCTCCAATCTGGATAGCCCTCATTTGAAATTCTCCACTCTGGATAGCCCCTCATTTGAAATTCTCCAATCTGGATAGCTCCTCATTTGAAATTCTCCACCCTGCCCTATTTGAAATTCTCCAATCTGGATGGCTCCTCATTTGAAATTCTCCACCCTGGATAGTTCCTCATTTGAAATTCTCCAATCTGGATAGCTCCTCATTTGAAATTCTCCACCCTGCCCTATTTGAAATTCTCCAACCTGGATAGCACCTCATTTGAAATTCTCCAATCTGGATAGCTCCTCATTTGAAATTCTCCACCCTGCCCTATTTGAAATTCTCCAACCTGGATAGCACCTCATTTGAAATTCTCCAATCTGGATAGCTCCTCATTTGAAATTCTCCACCCTGCCCTATTTGAAATTCTCCAATCTGGATGGCTCCTCATTTGAAATTCTCCACCTGGATAGTTCCTCATTTGAAACTCTCCAATCTGGATAGCTCCTCATTTGAAATTCTCCACCCTGCCCTATTTGAAATTCTCCAATCTGGATAGCTCCTCATTTGAAATTCTCCAATCTGGATAGCTCCTCATTTGAAATTCTCCACCCTGCCCTATTTGAAATTCTCCAACCTGGATAGCACCTCATTTGAAATTCTCCAATCTGGATAGCTCCTCATTTGAAATTCTCCACCCTGCCCTATTTGAAATTCTCCAATCTGGATGGCTCCTCATTTGAAATTCTCCACC
Organism: Parascaris univalens; assembly: GCA_037576465.1. Lineage (NCBI taxonomy): Eukaryota > Metazoa > Nematoda > Chromadorea > Rhabditida > Ascarididae > Parascaris > Parascaris univalens. The sequence continues at coordinate 70,357,454 of CM075173.1, read as the reverse complement.
CTGGATAGTTCCTCATTTGAAACTCTCCAATCTGGATAGCTCCTCATTTGAAATTCTCCACCCTGCCCTATTTGAAATTCTCCAATCTGGATAGCTCCTCATTTGAAATTCTCCACCCTGGATAGTTCCTCATTTGAAATTCTCCAATCTGGATAGCTCCTCATTTGAAATTCTCCACCCTGCGCTATTTGAAATTCTCCACCCTGCCCTATTTGAAATTCTCCAATCTGGACAGCTCCTCATTTGAAATTCTCCACCCTGGATAGCTCCTCATTTGAAATTCTCCACCCTGGATAGTTCCTCATTTGAAATTCTCCAATCTGGATAGCTCCTCATTTGAAATTCTCCACCCTGCCCTATTTGAAATTCTCCAACCTGGATAGCACCTCATTTGAAATTCTCCACCCTGAATAGCTCCTCATTTGAAATTCTCCACCCTGGGCAGCGATTTTTTGCTCTCAATGGAACACTGAATATGATGATGTGCCACTCAGTCGCTGACGCGCGATAGCTCTCGTTGTATTGCGATCGTTTTATGAATTGCATTCCTTTGATCGAATGATTTTTGTAAGACTTTCAACTGCTTTATGAGCTCTGAGAAGAAAAAACAAATCATCAAATAAATGATTAGTTTCATGTCGCATTTCTTTTCGCATACTTAACGAAAGCTCTGAAGAATAAGTCGACATTTTAGTGGCAATTATAAAGCGCACAATATGTCTTCGAGGAGCAATATCCCTCTCTTTTCTTCAATGCGCAATTGCCGACGTTAAAGCGGCATTGAAGAAATCGTGCAAACGGAGCCCCACATTTGCACATGCTAGCCCCAGATCTGCACATGCTCACGCGATCGGCCTGTCCAGACGAGGCTAAGAGAGTGAAACAACGCATAAAAAACCAAAAACAACAAGATAGTCGACTTCTTAAAAGGTTAACTTATCGTTAGGATCTCTATACTACAAACGGTGTTCAGAGTTCGGAGCTAATGAAGGAAACACCCATGCTGTGCTCAAGATATATTCAATGGCTGTGGTGAGTTGCGCTTTCAGCACATTAAAATATGCAACAAAAGAGGCGAATAGAGCTTTTAAAAGCGCTTTCGTTATGACATCAAATATAACACAACGGCCATAAAGCGGCATCAAAAATGAACGATAAGAGAGATAAGCTATATCTCTAGACGAGCAGCTCGACGATTCCCATCATCAGTGAAGGTGCGATCCACTGTATCTTGGTCTGCCTTAACTGGATCGCCGATGCACCTTATGAACAGTAGTTTGATGAGACCCATACGAATGGCCACGATATTTTATTGCCTCAATACAGCTCAATATAAACAAAGCAACTGTTATTATGGGAACTCATGACTTCGCTAACAGATCGTACATTTCATTTCCTTTTTTTCCCAGTTGGACTTTAAGGAGTTCCATCCGTGTCAACAATAAATTCGCTCCCAATACCTGCGCTGTAGGAAATCCCCAATGGAGAAACTCCTTTATCGACCTCAGCTATCTACATACATCCAATGAAACCCGGATTCACCCACCTCATCATGGAGTGTTGAAGAAACCTTGCACTCTTTAGAGCTCAAAGATATCGCCTAGTGAAACCTGCCGGTGATCTGAACATTTCCTCTCCGATTTGTTCATCCCAAGCACAATAGCATCGCAAATTACCCATTAATTCATGTCAAATAATGCACGTAGGAACCCTTAGTGACGACTAATTAGCTCTCTCCTGTGGGCGTCGCCCAAAATATTTATTTTCAACAGCGTTTACGAACTCCCCCCTCTTAACCAACTTCCTTTTCCGCCTTTTCCCTCATTGATCTATAGCTTCTAAATGAAAGCCCTCCCATATAACGTTTCAATTAACGGCGACCAACTGCATCAATTCATAGTTTTCGTTCATTTCAAGCGAGTGGAATTCGCTGGGAATAGTATCAACGTTAGAGAACAACAACACTCCGTCACGGAAACCAACTCTATCTTTTCATTTAACCGGAAATTTCGTTCACCCCGCAGCGATTCGGTCCTCGGCGATGCTATTCTCTCTCACAACGACGCAGCCTTTATTTTGGCGGATTTCCAACGAAATTAACAGAGAACGATAGGTTGCCGGCGTTTTACGCTACATAAATGGAGTGCCTTAAGGATGAATAATCTGGAAAGGCTGGATAATAGTCCGGAAAGGCTGGATGGGGGAGGGGGGGAGGGGATGGGATGACTTTAGATCCATAAATTCAAGTTGATTAATGAAGTTATTGTATTTTTGTTGTAAGCTAAACGAAGTAGCTCATTCTAGTGTTGTGCGTATTTCTCGTAGCGTCAACTCGTCGTTTGTCGTCTTATCGAAAGCGTTACGTTTAAATCAGCGGCAATATCGCTAGCCCATCTCAATTCTCCCGAATCGATGTATATTTGCGCACTAAAATCTGCTCCGAATGGATTTGGTGGATAGGATGAATTGTGACAACGAATAGAAGTGAGATTCGTTTAATGATATAGGAGTCTTTTTTTTTCTTCTTTTTCCCGACGATTTTATGGATATTAAAGTGAAATCCACATTCGATATGGATTTCTCCTCAGCACTATGTTATTTCTATATTTGAAATTTTAATGTGTTATGATTTGTTTTCTTTTTCAGAGATCTCAAATGATGTATGGCACATATCTCTCTCTATTCAGCTGATAAATTGATCCCACTGTGATGATTATTGCATTTTCTCTTTTTTTGATAGAGGGTATTTGTGGGGTTTATTTTCTTCATAGTCGATTATTCGATCGAATATTGACGTCAAACTTTCGACGTGATTGCAAATGTCCAAAGTGAAGTTCCATTTGAAAGCTTGTTGAACGATGCTGCTGCCAAGATGTGTGACGAGATGTTACTTTTACGCGAACGTGGTGGTTTCGTCCCTCAGATAAAATGAGAAATGTATCAGCGCTACTCCATATTGTGGTCGTTTCCCAACGAAGGGTTCAGATTGATAGATAATTTTGTCCACTTGGCTTTCGAAAGGATCGGAAGTCGAGGAATGTCATCTCAAACAGATTGCCGTTGCCAAAAAAGCGACAGCGGTGGTTACGTGGCACCACTAATCAAAAATGTCATGTTTTTGCATTGTGCTAAGAAAAGTATCACAGAGATGAGGTGCTGGGCTGGATGATGGTCGCTCCTTGAAACTACTACGACTTCAAGACTGTGTTGTGATGACGGGCGAGGTAGGGAGATTGAGGATCGAAGCGTAATGTTTCAGAAATAACGTACCTGGCTCCACACCATCTGTAATCTGTAGCAGTCGAATTTTGTAACCTCTTGAGGCCAATATCAAAGTGTTCAGCGGAGCAGATATACGTTTGAGGGATGATGCGCATTGGGGAAGGACGTGAGGAGGTGGTTGATCGCAAAATCCTTGGTATTGGAGGTATCATTTTATGCTTAGTTGGAATGGCGACGCTTCTATATGCGCTCATCCCCGAACTTAAACCGTAAGTTCTTTACTATACAATTTCTTAGTTCTCTTATCAAGGAGAATTTTCTTTCGCATAATCGAATTATGCCCCTCTATCTCAATAAATATTTAACTTGTATTTGAATTTATGTGCTAATGTCAATTTCGCTTCTTAAAGTTGCTCTAGTAGAATTTCTATAACGAACGTAGTTTAACGTAAGCAAGATTGAAGGGGATAGAAAGTACTTATGGCGTCTATTTTTCTTTATTTTTTCCTTAAATGAGGTGCATTGAATTGTTTCCGGAGGTGTTTAGCTCTGTCTTTTACAGGGATGAACGAGCCGATCTTGTCCTTCCACGAAATGTCGATCAAGCAAAACGGCTAGGCATATTGCTATCGAAATATAAAGATGAGCACTTCTATACGGTCATCTTTGGTATTGCCACTGTATACATAATGTAAGTTTCGTTTTCTTCTGATAGGAAAGGAAAAGAGATCGTTCTCGGCTCATCACAACTATTAACCGCTGTGGAATTTATGGAGTAGAAATATGTGATCTATGCTGTTGAGTAAATTCAACGTTATAAGCGGCGTCAATTTGCAATTCATAATTCGCTTTTTTTTTCTCTTTTTTTGGTTTAAATTATTAGTCTCTATGTATTATTTATTACGTAATAGAGCATTGGTGGTGTAGGTGAAGGATGGCTTTCATTGCTCGGCTTATTTGAAACAGATTTCTGCATCAATATGATTGTAATTCTAATCGATATATGTATAATATATTGCATAAGTAGTCCATCCGGTGGGTTTTTTTAATTAGCGATATTGACACAATATCCTGAAAATTCGGCAATCGGATGCTTAGCGTCGAATTTGTGATCACCATTCAAATGCATTATGAATCCAATGAGTTAAGTCGGTCATCTTCGCTTAGAACTCCTCAGTTAAGAAAGTGTTGTTGTCGAGGACGACAGTTCCTGAAGTGCTGAGCTTTGGAGCTAGGTTGTAATACCTAGGCATGCTTCGGAACAAATTTAGTTTTAAAGATCACTATATTGCATGAATAATCGCTCTCCACCGTTCTCCTCGCATCGTTTCCGTCTCCCCCTTTAACCACTATTTGTTAGTGTGGCAGAAGGGGAGTGCCGAAGGAACAGGGAAGAAAATCCCGAGAGTTTTGCGGTAAGGGAGTACTGCAAAAGCAAAGTTTCTCTATGTTTTTGTGCTGGAAGTTTGCCGTTAAACGCTGAAGGAGTGCTTATCAGGTGATCCTCGGTGAACAATCCATCTGGAACCTCTTTGGTGGCTTTCGGCTACCAAGAGCCCATTAACAGCGCTTAATTTTCTTCGATTACCGAGAGTGAATGCCCACACTTGGTTGGTAGCCTTTGAGTGTCAGGATCCGCTTGATGACCTTCGACTATCACCGTTTGCTTGATAGCCTTGAAGTACCACCACCCTTTCGGTAACGGTCAACTGCTGTCATCGTTGAAGGCGTTCACTACGGTTTGAGCACCGTGGACTACTGCAGAACTCCTCAGGATTTTCCAGTCGGCATCTCAGTTGAGACTGATAAAACAGAAACCTTTCTAAGGAGACTGATAAACATAAACGCCTCTTTGCCTTTACAGTCCATCTATTATAGAGCGGTTTCAGATAGGGGGTGTAATAAAATTTTTCTTTTTCTTTTGAGATATATCCTCTGTTTGTTGTTAGCGTACATTTAATCAGTCTTTCGCTACATTCATTCAACCATTTCCGGTGAGTTTCACCCAAAAATTTCCACTTCTTTTATTCTCCTCCGTGGGAGAAGCTTTTCATTTTCGTAAAATTTGACTGGAATTCTTCTAACTCGAAATATTTCTCGGCTATTTTCATTCAATTTTACATAATTTTTGGCTACTAAAGGTAAAATGTTATGTTAGGAAATCGGTGATATGAAGTGTTATTTGCTAATTTCAGAGAGCTCTAAGAGAAGATTTCATTATGTTACATTAGAATCCTTTAAATAGCAAGGATATAGATCGCATATTATGGGTGATTAACGAATAGGATAGCGGCGATGTTGTAATTAGAAAAGATGTGAATGCAAGCGTAAGTGATTTGATTCCACATGTAGAGAAGTAATTTTCTTCTTATCGATGAAGCCACCATTAAACCTCAGCCCATTTTGCAATCCGACTTTTCTTTTTGCGAATCTATCAGAGGTTTTTTTTAGGCTACAGTCTTTCGCGATCCCGGGCTCAATTTTTTTGTCGATCCTTTCCGGATATTTGTTTCCGTTTCCGATAGCTTTGCTGTTGGTATGCACGGTAAGTATGCGTTTTGTTTCTACATGGCTCCGTTTTGTTTCTTTGAACAATAGAGGAAAAGATGGAGGAGATCCGCAGATTTCAGATTGAACCATTTATTTGCTATTTTTTCATTAATTCGGAACCGAATATTTTAGTGTTCGGCATGCGGAGCACAGGTGTGTTATTTCTTATCACATCTTCTCGGTCGTCAACTCATTATGACATATATTCCTGAACGTGTGCAGAAATGGCAGAATGAGGTATGTCAGCTTTTTTTTTGCTTTTTTTGCTATTGCTTTAATTATTACATTTTGTTAGTGTCACTACCGATAAATTCATGAGGAGAGTATTTTATTGTGAGTTGCATTTGTTCAAAAACAATCCATTTATCTTTTCCCATAACAGATTTGCTCTTTGTGATTATTTTCTCAGTCACCATTATGTGGATCCGTTTATTGTTGTTGTTTAATATCGGTACTTTCAGATTTAGTTTTTCCTTACGTGGCTTTTTTTTGAAATGATATGCTCCTCTTTTGCATCAATGCTAAATTTCCGACCTTCTTCGTAGATTAGAGTCGTTTGGTAACATCTTATAGTTTATGCGCAAGTGTAGATGGAGATGTATATTTCATTTTCTCGTCATCCATCTATGTAAAGTTCCCAGTTTTACGAATTTAATAATGCATGATTTTCTCTCTCTCTCTCTCTCTCTGCGCATAAATAATATCCTCCATTCGCAAAAATTAAGTTATAGAAGAAAAAAAAAGAGAGATGCGAGTTATATTTTGGAATTTACAACCTATGTAGCATAATGCATTCTTGTGTCATTGAAATGGTTTTTTTTTTTTCTGCAGATCGCTTCTGTGGACAAGTATCTTTTCTTTTATATGGTGTTCCTCCGAGTTACGCCGCTTTTGCCTAATTGGTTTATTAATATCGCCTCGCCGATCGTCGATGTGCCCGCATCAGTTTTCTTCTTCGGCACATTCTTTGGTAAGTGTTTCTTCCTCACTTTTTGAGATCACATTTTGATATCAGTGATTGCCAACTACCTGAGAAATGTTCGTTATTTGATAATAGATATGGCTGGGGAAAGTATTCCACATATATTCTCGGAAGAGAAAAGTTTTGCAGTGCTGATTGGCGACCCCACCTAGAAAGGAGGTGTGAAAAGCTGAGTTGATGGAAACGATTTTATGTTTCCTTGTTTGGTGAGGGTTTGTGAAGAATTTTCTCGAGAGAAGCTGCAGGTTGCAAGAATAACCCAGTATCAGTGGAATAAATACTAACTGTAGTGCCGGAGCATGCGTTGTTACTAATGCCAGTAGCATCCCCGAAGTGCAATAAACTAGGTTACCTGAAATGACGGAGCGATGGGAGCTTATATCGGTTGCCAATACTATGTGAGGGGCTTCTATTAAAAAGGAAGCGATCTTCGGGCCTTTTGACTTTTGTTAGGTGAAAAATTTTAAAAACATTGCATTATGATATCTGTAAAGGATTCCCACAAATATTTTACATCCTCTTCAACAGGGGTAGTCCTCTTATCGTTGATTCGATCGGTGACGGATCCATATCAAAAATGCCTATAAAAGCAGTTACATATTTTGACCGGGGTAGGTGCATGGTTATTCGATCGGGTCAGTCCAGCTGATTTACTCGCAGTTTCCCACAGATTGTGGTAGCACTGAAACCTGGAAGGGAAATTTCAAAATAGGGAGCACGAGGGGATGGAGGGGAGGGGGAGGGAGGAAGGGGCAGCAGCAGCAGGTCTCAGGTCTGATTACTTCACTTACGCATTAGGATAATCACTTATATGTATCCAGGTTCCTACACTAAGTGTTATCTGATGAGAGGTGCTTTGTTGTGACGCTTTTTGTGACCATGAAGACTCCTTCCTTTCTCTCCTCCCTCCGTCCTCTCGCGCACCAGTTGTCAGCAGTGCTCGTATAGCATATCAAAGTTGCATCTGCTAAGGATTGTAACTGCTTGGAAGGGATTGGTTTGTAATGGCTTTTGATCTGATCATGATTACCGTGAATTGCAGTCCGTTGATAGACATCAGGCAGGAATGACCTGAAGTTAGTCGTTTGCATATCGCGGGTCAGTAAGAAGAAGCCAGCTTCGGCTTTTCTCAGGCTTAGGTAAGAAAACCATTGTTTTATGGTGTGTTAGCATCAGACGAATTTTTTTTTTTTTTTTTGTTTGTTTTTTTTTTAATAACTGCATTGTAATGGTGTTTTCAGGAGTGGCACCACCTTCGTTCATATTCATTCAGGCCGGTACAACTTTACAAATGATGACAAGTACCGGCGTAGTATGGTCGTACTCCGCGATCTCTATGATGGTATTCAGCGCGTTTGTTTCTTTGCTACCGATCTGCTATCAGCAGTATTGTCGTTTAACCGCGCGAAAACAAAATGCAAAGATTCTCTGAAAGCTTAACTTCGATCGAAAGCGATACGCTTTTTATATTCCTCCCGAATATGGTATATTTATTGAAGGGTAGTTTCATTGAGTTTTTTTGGACATCTATCTTGTCGTATTTCGACATCGTTGTTGTATTAGTGTATCTGATTGACATCAGTAATGGACCCAGAGCTCAAAGTCGAGGTGATATAAGTGGTACATACATTGCGACCTTACTTTGAGATCCATCGTTACATCCGGAGGCAGAAGACATATTTAAGCCAGCATCCTCTTTTTTCTAGCTTCTCATGAACTTCAGCATTCAATGGATACTTTTCCTCTTCGCTCCTCTGTTATGTTTCCCCTTCTGTTCTGTATCCGTTACAATAGGGTGCACTTCAAAGATGTTATCTACTGCGGTCTATGTACTTGCATCTCATAATATCACTTTTGGAATTTCAGCCTGATTCTTCAGCTGATCGTATGATTTCAATAGGAGTTTGGTCTACGAATATCAAGCAAACATCGTTTGCCTCATTCATCAGAGTAGAAAGGTCTCAGAGGAAACAACGATGCACCAAAAGTTTGGTTTGCGTAGACTCCTTTTCGGAAGATGACTTATGATTGGTGCTACAGTAGAGGTGTTAGGCAATGTTTAGAGGATTTTTATTGCTGGCATTGCAATTCTTTGAGCTGTTACCAAAACGGTTTGCCTGTGGTTTGTGCATTTGATATGATTAGCTAGCTTAGTAATACATTGATTTGACGGTGGCTCTTCAACCAGAAAGCAACCCACTGATACTCCGAACATCGCGAAAATCTCAGCTCATAGCCGGACCTTACGCTGCCATCTTGGTTTACCATGAATCACATGGTCTCACTTTTACAACTCATTACTAGGAGTTTAGACGTTTTATAGAGTCTTCAAAGAAATATCTTCGAAGCGCAAATTGGCAGCGTTAGGTTTTCTTTTTATTAGCTGTGTTCATCTTTTGTTTATTGTTCCATTGATGAATCTGAACCGCCGAATATTTTTATTTCACTATATAGCAAATATCTGAGCGCAGTTCTTAGTGTGATCACTTCATTTATTATGAGCGATAGATGAAGTTGATTGGAAGAGAACAATTCGGCGCTATGCAACTTTGTAAGCCGTATCTCTGCATATACATGTTTTCCTCTCTGTTCGGTTTATTCTTTGTAGTCTTAGTTTTTTATCTTCTCTTTTATTGTGCTGTAAGTTTTCTTTGTTGGCAATTTCCATATTACATAGAGAAATCTTTCTGTTGTTTTTTGACAGCATTCGTGGAAAAGGAATGTAACCTTAATGAGCAATAATACGTAAAGTCAGCTGCAGGTTGGCCAAGTGTATTTTAGAAACGATCATTCCAACGATTTTGCCGAAAAAATTTGATGAAGAGGTTCGATTTTCTTCGTCTCCTCGACAACATCACCGTCATTTATCGCGTGGTTATTGGTTGAGTGGCAATTTAACTTGTCAGATTTTTCATCATTTTATTCTTATATACAGTGATAATGTGCAGTGTTCAATGGACCTGTATTGGAACATTTATCATACAAGTCCTCCCTATATTTTCATGTTGTTATCGTGAAGTTACCGTTGAAATGAATGAATATTTCACGTAAATGGCCAATAAAAACGGCACTTGGCTACTTTCTACTGGGGTTCATTCTTTTTTTGGAGGTGGAGGGGATATGTATATTTTTGCCTTATGGCCATTGTTAGTAATGGCCTTAGGAGTCGTCATGATGGATACGTTGCTATTTCTATATTTGATTTGATTTCAATCATTTCTACTCCATGGGTGAAATTTTTCATCTTCTTTTTTTCATGGATCATAGTATCTTCATCCGTCCTTGCCGTGTTATTTTCTTTGTTTCATTTGCTGATATGTTATTACTATTGATTTTTGTACTTCTTTCTTTCCATAGTTATTCTCCGGTCGTTTTCTGCCTAAATTATTTCCAATTAGCAATGGAGATATTGTTTAATATGTTGAAAAGCTGTATAATTTTCAAACCCGGTAGGTTTTTCTAACGTATATTCATATGTAAATGACATGCTAGTGGTGAACGTGAAAATGGAACTACCATTGGCTAGAATTTCCTTCGATCCGAACCGGGAAACTTGTTTTGAGGTTTATGAAATTTATTGCATATTTAAGTGCCAACCACTCGCTCATCTTTCCACCCATTCACTACCTTGCTGCTCCGGTGTATGTGAAAACATCCTTCAGTGTTTTTCTTATTCTTAATTTGTAAGAGACTAGAGCTGTCAAAGTTTATTGCACAGAATTACGCTGCTTTTAATTTATCGCTCGGTCACTGGTCGATATTGGTTTCTTATTATTTCCGACTTAAAACTTCAACCTGTTTATTCCAGTAATGGATTGTGGTAGCGCGGAATATACTGTTGTGATACGATGTACGATCTCGCATAGTACTTGGTTGTTTCGTTGGTGGTACATGAGGATAATGCGCAGGAGTGCAATTTGGAAGTGGTAGGGTAGCTCTCCCATCGATCACCGTCACTTCTTTTCCTGAATCGCCAATGAGCGCAGAGGCATTTGTTAGTATTTTTTGAGCAACACTGAGCTCATTTGATTTGACGTATTCCCGATACATTTGAGTTATTTATTCGTTAGGGCTTGGGGTCGTTTTCTAGTGTTGTCCAAAAAGAAAGAGCTAAACTAAGGGATGGCATGGAAATTCCACAAATCATCCTTGCATCAGCCTGGTCTTTGAGTGAGTCGATTTATGTGCTGAAGCACGAATACCGAATCATTATTTCTTATCGTGTACATGACTTCGGTCGATGTTTGCATCCGATACGGTGAGATAATAATACTGTTCTTTATAATGAACAGGGAAGGTTGTGAGAGTAGTGGATTTAGTTGAAAGTAGACACTTTTTTAGATTATTTAAAGCATTTAAATATTTCAGGCACATCATTGCTAATTGTTGTATTTCAGTAAAAAATCACATCACAAGGATCATTACATCTTGCAAGCCAGTTGATGCTGTTTCCACAAAAGTTCGAGTTATGAGTCGGACAACGTTGAGAATTGCCGTTTCGAATGGATCACATTCGATAGAAGTTTACTAGATCTTAAAAGAATTAAGGCACCAGGAGAAGTGACAGTCACTTCGCCCTAAGCTAAGTAGAGCCACAATAGGATGGAAGTTAGATATGATGACTAAAATATGCACTGTATCGGTGTCCTGAAACGTCATTTGCGCATCAATATTTGCAACCATTGACTCTCCGAATCATAATAAGAAAAGTGTTGTGTGCTCAAAATTCTTCAGGTGTTAGAAGGGTCTGCGAGAGTTTTCGGAAACTCCTTTTCGTCTCATTTACGATAAAGCGTTTGTAACTGTCGTGGGATGTGAATTTTACTTCAGAAATTTTCTTCGAGAAGGTTAGCAGTTGTAGTCTGAGACATTTCAACCGTCTGCTGAAACCTGACGAGTTGGGGACTAAACCCTGGTTGTTAAAGCATCTTTCAAAGGACATCGCCGTCGAACGACTAAAATTTGTCAACTGGTTTGCTCTGAGGCGATTGCATATCTCCCTTTTGAAAACTTCGCCAACCATTGTTGCGATGTTTTGTGTTTGCTCGTCTCACGTCATGTTTATCTGCCGCAGTCACCGCGATTCCAAAGCATTCAAATTTCAACAATCAATAGTCGCCTCATAGAAGCTTGAAGAAACAAGCTTCTCGAAGAATTTGCTAATTAGTTAAATTAGTGAAATAAAAGTTTTCACAACACTTCAAAATTTTCAACATACAAATAGCGTTAGAATATGAAAAAGACGTAGTTGTTTCTCAACTAACTGAATATGGCATAGCTATGATGATGTTGTTATCAGTGATTTTGATATCAGCCGTACTTTAGCCGAGTTCAACCAATCGTCCTTTAGCTCGAGTTCAACCAATCGTCCTTTAGCTCAACCAGTGGATATCGGTCGTCCTTTAGCTCAGAGGAGACAAATTTTCTGCGGCAATTCGATCACAACTGAACGAATATCGAGAAGGCAGGAGTCGAGAATTTATTTACGGTGGTTATCTATTCGCGCATCGGTAATTAATCGTGAAAGTGCTCAAGAGCTCAAGACGTTCAGCACCACTTACGCTATTTGCAGTGCCCGAGTTATTAATAATGCTGAAAATTTTTTCTTCTATACTGTAATATGCATCAGAGATGAACTAAATGGTTATCACGGATTGAATTTTTTTATGATGTTAAGCGATGTTAAGCGACGGAGAGGAAGCCATCTGTCGCAAATGGCTTAAGAAGTCCGATTTCTGAAGGCAAAAAAAAAGCCTAAACAGAGATATCGGGTTTGGATTTAGCAGATCCCTTAAAAGTTTCACATTTCCTATTTTCCAACGAAGAATGGATGTGGAATGAAGAAGACAGGTGAAGAGGAAAAACTGAAAGATAAATAACAGGTGAAAAATTAATAAGCGGTGATGGATCTAAAGGTAGCAGCAGGTGGGCGAGGGGGTGAACGAACAGATCAAAAAATTTTTCGAAGACCTAATGAGGTGAGTAGGAAATTATAGGCTGGTTCAACTGGGCTGGAAACAAACCCGGACATGAGAAATGCTAGACGAAAGGGATAGGGGAAGTGTTCGGGAGAATGCAGTAGACGCACCGAGACGCTTCCTAAAATGTTGTATCTTAAAAAAGTTTCGTTAAAATTAACCAAGCTGGTTGGTAGAGTCGGACGGTAAAATAATGAAAATATCAACATGCCAATGAAAGGGAGGACTACTTATGTACACCAGTGAAATGGCGATTAAATGATGTGACGACTTACAAGCAACATCGTTTTGCCTAATAAGAGAAATTCGCTCAGAGGAAATTGTTATCAGAGAAGGATTACTTCGATATTGCTATGAGGTAACACGTTGATCAAATTCCAACGGATCCAACTTCCAACTTCCAATAGACCACCTCAGCGGATTTTGCTTATTAGGTATGGACTAGTCTTAGTATTCTCTGAGGTTGAACGCTGTTAAAAGGACTTTATTATGGTCCTTTTAACAGCGTTCAACCTGCGATTAGTGATAAATTTGCTGAGCAGCATTTCTTTGCGACAACGAAAGAACTATACAGCAAAAAAAAATTTGAGGAATGAAAAAGTATCACCAAGCAGAATTCTTCATCAGTACAGATTTTTGGCACCCATTCTGAAATTCGTATTTCATTTTCCATGAAAAATTCGAAATGGACGAGCACTTAAAGTATACAGTTTTCCACGTTAGTACACCACGAGGATCACGACGTTCTTACCCACTTGACTTTTCTTAAGCATTATTCGGTTTCTGCGTAAAGGATGGCAACCGGCGAAGTCAGGCTATATCTCCAGTTCAGTGTCCAAAAACGTTCGAAAGCGAGACTTGTCTCCTAACGGACAATATACGAGAGTAAATGTATGCGAATTTTTATACGCTAACACTCAAGTTGCTGGCAGTAAAGCGAGTGATGCAATTTTCGTGCGACTTTTGTGGCATTAATCAAGGTTGCGGTGAGATTTCTTCCGCGGAAATAACGCCATTGCCCACAGAAAAAAAAATGTGAAGAATGAGCCAGACGGGCCAACAATAACAGAACGCCGACCATCGGCGATCGCTTGCACGCCAACAAAAACAACACGAACGTAACGACCGAGCCATCCATCCATCCTTGTAACTCTCTCGTCATCGAAATATGATACCGCAATCCGTTTCACTTTAAAAGGCTGCTTCTGCCGAAGCCAATATGAGCGGTCTAAGAAATTCGACGCCCCGAAAAATTCTACTCGGCCTCAGAAGTTCATTTCAACAAAATTTTATTTGCATTTTAAACGATTCGGCTTTTCCTCCACACCAACCAAAAAACGATTCAACAAGTAAAATTTTCTCTCCAAAATCTCGTCACCTATTCAAAAAGTTGATTCGTTGGTTCCTTAGCTGATGAAACCAAATTTCTACAGAAAATCAAATAATTTATTAAAGAATAGCTTTTCGAAACAATCAGTTCAATCCATAAGAAAGTCGTCAGTGACTCATATGCAACCAATAAGTGAACCACTCACAAATTTCTCGACAAAATGCAACGGATCCTGCAATACGTAGACACTAGGGTACAGACATCCTGTATCATGCTTCATAAGCCTTCATGCCCTATTGCTAAGTGCACCATTAGGAGGTCAACAGTGATAGGATTGTCGACCCCAGGTCCTCTCATGCAGTATTCTGGTCGCCTTAAGATCACATTCGGCTCCATCCACCAACTATCAATTCAAAATTACTCCCTTTGTTCTCCTTTTTTGTATTTGCCAGTCCCAGTCGAGTACCTCAAACACGAGATACGACCACTGTTCAATAAGCATTACCCCTTACAGGTGGACAGCAACAACGAAGATGAAAGTGTAGGGTGCTCATTATAACGTCAAAGCATTCCTTCATTTTAATCACACCATTTACCTTCATTAGCAGTTGAGAGTAGTTTTACGCGTTTCACCGACACATAACAAGCTTTAGACGATACAACGAAACGAAAAGTAGAGGCGGAACCGCTCGACATCCCCTCAATTCAATACGCTTGGTCGCAAACCCACCGTATAGTGTTTAAATCTTGCTTCATAACTTGTACTTCACTCCATAACGTCATCACTAATTATCCTCAAACTCGGATAGATGAGCTTCAATTACGAACCGCCCCAGGCCAAACCGTTTTCGTTGCCTATGTCCAAGACCACCGTGCAATGGGTGCATAAGCCGAAAAGTCATATGCATGCAAGAATCTTCAGTCTTTTCAAAGCGTGCTGCATTAATTCCACTCGTATCCACCTCGCGTTTTTTTTTCATTCTTCGACCTCGGATGCGACATTTCATTGAGCACGTCAACGACTATTTGCTTCAGGATTTATTCAACAAGTATGAAAAATCCTCAGGCTGTTGGAATTAATGTCCTAAAACTTACGTCTTCCAAAACAACGCTGTTCATGCGCTTCCCTTGGTCAGTGCGAGGTTAAATCAGCGAAACGATGTAGTTGTCGTGTTCTGAATTAACACCGTCCTGTTACTGCCATTGTGCATCAACTAACGCACCATGTATACGAATATTGTATGTGCCGAGACGGTACAAACATATTGCTTAATGCTAAAAATGTGCACCTATGTTCGAGAGGAACGATCGCTGACAGCATGGAAATATGCAGATATAGCACAACGATCCTGAAAGCTTCCTATGGATCTTTCAATGAAGAGGACCTCCTGGATCCTCATTCCCACCTCTCGCTACACCTTCCCGTGAATGTCATCACCAGATGCAAATGCAAAAAAGCGAAAAACATCTACAGCCAAAACATCTACCTTCGACTTGGTGCTTGCCAAATCTGCCGTTCTCCCCAAAAGAAAGAACAACTTCCGGCGATATTTTATTTGCAGAAGAGACCAAGTTACAGATAAACAACACTGTTTTCGAAATATTTCATGCCAGCAAGCAGCGCATTTGTCCACATCCAATTTCATCTATATTTAATATCGTTTAAAAGAATCTTTCTATTATTTCTATACTTACACTCTTTGCTTGCTATTAAATTATTTCCATCATAGACGTAAAGATAGGATAAGCTTCAATACACACAGAGAGAAGAATTTAATAAACGAGTGCTGAAATGAGAATAATAAAAACTAAAAACAATCACTATGTATGGAAATAATAAGTGCAGAGTGAGAAATAAGAGCACTGCTAATTTCAAGCGAAATTATCTTCTAAAATGAAGCAAACAATGATTAAGAGAGACGATGAAGTGAGGTAATAGATGGCATCTTAATAATGGATAAATTAGCAAAATAATATACACTTTTAAATGTCACTAAACGAAAAATATTTCTCATACAAACGTCGATGTCTCTCATCGACGTTTCGGCTGGAAAAAAAATCAAATAAACGAGATTTGTAACAATTGGTCAGTCGATTAGAGTAAAAGATACCCGAAAGTATCGTTTACGCAAAAGCACAAATGGAAAAATAACCATCCGAAATAAAGAAATAGACCGTAAATATAAAACAAAAAGGCTATTAAGACCAACGTTTACAATGAAAGGATATGCACTTATATAAACAATTAATGACATTCACTCTGAGAAGTTGCTTAAAAGTGAATAATTAAGTGATAAGAAATCAATATATATGTGAAAAAACCTCTCTATTTGAAATATTACAGTCGATGTTACAAGCAATAATCGTTGCATAAACGATAAGATTATCAACGAAAGCCAAATTAAACACTACTTATACTTTCGATTAAAGTAAGGAAATTAAACGATGCGAAAATTTCTCCCACAATTCTCTCTAAACTAACATTGCGTATTCCTCCTCTCCATCAAGGGATTAGTTTCATATTGAGCGAAATCGACTATATTAGCAATTGTTTCAGATGATCCACAGAGCTACTGCATAGGAAGCAGCGCATGAACAATACGAAGATCTATCTACCATTCGCTGGATTTCCAAAGCTGATTAATATTCCACTACTGTTTCGAAGCTACAAGAATGATGCTGGACAAATTTGCTATAAGTTCATCTGTTCGCTCTGAGGTAATGCAAATTTCTTTCGATTCAATAGGTGAGGCTCTGTTACTTCAATAGCCACAGTAAGCAAAACTGTGCGAAAACGAAACCCTAGAAAAGATCTGATCAATCTGAACATGTTCAAAGCTTTCTTAGTCAATGACAATAAAGAATTGAACAAGTTTGCATAGAAAACAAAAGCCACAATAAACTGGGAAGTGTAACGATGTATTCTAGTCGATTCTAAAGCGAAGATCTCTTCGTATGTACAAGTATTTGCCCTGAGTAATGACTTATGAATGAATTTCTCGTTTATCGATTCACATCTTCGATCACCTCTGAAAATTTTTTCACTCCGTTCAAAGAGTTGTCACTTTCGTTTAACCATCAACGGATAACGGATTTGCTATGAAAACTTAAGGAACCGTTGAGAAATTTGTAATCGTTTTGTAATCAACGAAAAATCAATGACGACGATTTTACAAGTTACGAATGGTTCTTAATCGGAAATGTAGTCATTAACGTGTAGTACTTGGTATTTATTCACTTCAATTACCTATAACTTTCTATGTGAATCACTTTCGGCTAACGAAAAATTGCGACTTGTTGTTGTTACGTATAACTTATGATAATTTTCTATGGATAATTTGTATACAGAGATCTTCATTTAACGTTCACTTGTGCTAAGACTCGTATCTAACCATAACACATAAATCAGATGGTAAATAATGCCCTTACCAATAATATATTTCACTAATAAAGAACTGCATATTCCTTTCGAACTAGCACGTCCAAACACTCATTCTCATCACTATCACTCAGTGCTGAAACATATTTCAAAATGAGCAACTAATCGTATTGTGCTAACAATAAACTTTAAGGCATATACAAACCCTGGCTTGACGCTACCGTTGCTGTTTGTAGTACGTGTTGCTCAACGAAACAACGCCGACCCGTATACCCATCTGATAATTGAAGAAAAGTTTCCACTTGTTCTTCGCCATCTTCTTGTGGCAACTCATCATTTGTTTCATCGATAAACCTTTAAAAATAATTCAATATTAGCACCTGTTGCCGCTTTTTATAGGATATTTCTAACCGGTGAGACAATTTCCTATTTAAGAAACAGCAGTGAAATTTCATAAGAATTTTATCACCTTTAGTTCTTCCGCTTTACTGCAAAATCACTTCCTAAAAAAAAACTACAAAGACACAGGTTACCATCAAAATCAGAACCAAAGAAGTAACCAACAGTTGGATAGGAATTTCATGGTCATAGGCTACAATGTTATCAACAAACCAATATGAAATGAGATATTCAAGATGTTTTAATTACTTCGGCATTCGATATCTACTGCCCAATGAAGTTCGTAATAATATGCAAGGCATTGTTCAACTATTACTACTGTTTCCAGAATGTGTTGGATTTTTTGCCACCATGGAGTTAATGATGCAATCTGCAATATAACTGAACTAACTGCAATATTTCATCATTGTGCAACGTGTGCGGTAAATGGGCGACGAAGTGACACGAGTTGGCAAGACCACACGCCCTAAGTGCCCCACTGAACGCACTCAGGTTGACCACCGTGAAGCCATGCTGCAGAGGATGCGTCTCAACACAACGCAACACAACATTCCAACACGACGACACATCCGCCTGACAATTTCTGCAGCAAGAACTCAGGTTAGAAAAAATAAGCACTGCAACAACAGCACTACATGCCGACATATTTAAATGATGTTGCACGAAATACAAACCTCGCCGAAAGCATATTTCGGTGTTCACCTACCTGACTACAAAAGGTAAAATACCTCTCCAATTCGAGATAAAATTCATTAAGCTAATAGGATTCTTAGAGCCACTTATACACTTACTGGATCAGTATTTGCATCTAACGAGCACCTGGCAGTCCCCGCCTGTTAAAACAATAAAATACCGTTCTTTTGATAAGGAAAATCACTGACTTCAAATCAGTGAAAACTATGCCACTTATCAGAGTTTCACACTGGCAGAAAACTCAAACGATACCTTGCCGTTCATAACAGAAACAAAATTAAACACAATAACCACTACGTGGAAAGACATACCTTTAACTAAACAAAAAAGAATCGCGCAACAAAGTGAAACCTTGTAAAATCAGCAGCCCACCAAACGGAATTTCTCGTCAGTCCAAACGTTCGGCAAAGATTGGTTTCGATGTTAGCTGAGGCTTTGACGTAGAAAACTACCGCAATTTCGCATATTCGGATTGACTTCGAGCTTCGCTTCTGAAATGAATTTTATCTGTGAGAGAGATGATCCTCAACAGAATCTGCGCACAGCATCACGCACCACTTCAACAGCGACATCTGCGCTTTGAGACGAAGATAAAATCACAACTGTAACTATCAAATGTGAAAGCGCGAAAATGTCGCATCAAAGTAGCGCAGATTGCTTAGCCCTTCAGTAAGTTATCGTCACACCGGCTATGGTCAAAATTTCGGTTGCAGCCTTAAACTGCTCACTGCGCAACAAAACTCGGGAGTCAAAACTCATACTTTCTCACAGGCGCATGAGAAGCTAAACGACAATTTTCATGGACTTAATTAGATAGCTATGAAATTCCAATTTATCTATATGAGGGAAAATTGCTCTCCATTCAGCAAACAAGTTTTTTTTGTTGCCAAAAGCTCTTCAGTTGGTTATATTTCGAGCGGCAAGTTGGCCAGAACTTTGAACAGTAAGCAGAACAAGCGAAGATCACAATTCTGAATGAACTTCCAAACTTTTAAAATGAGCTCAAAAAATTGTGCCTAATATAACAAGATCAAGTTGGTTTGTTTAAGCTAATAGAACTTATATGAGCCTAATGAAGATGAATGATGAAATAGTGAATTACAACAAAACTACCAGCCACATAAGAGGCACCATTTTTCGCCGTTATTAAACAACACACACATAGTGAATTCAACTGAGAAAAAAAAGTGATACAACGAGAGACTTCACTGTGAAATAAGTGAGAAATTCCGGCACAAAATTCGACTCACATTTGTGATCTAGGTGGATGTATCATCACCTATAACTTCACAAAAATTTACTTTAATTGGCGTCAAAATATATTTCCACCATCTATACGTCCCCATCATAAAAGCAATGCACCTTAGTAAATCGATGCCAAAGTGCTTACTATCGTCGAAAGTGTTGTGCACTTTCCATCAATGCACCAAAGGCTGCTTGATCTCTCCATCCCTCACCATGCTTCCTTGTTTTTACTTCCTTCTACCTTCAACCTAGTCAGCTTACTCATTCTGCCGTAAAAAAACGATCCATGTTGGTTTAAAATATTATCCCTTTCAGCGGAAGATATTAGCGAAGTAGTAAAAATTCACGATCTATTAATTAAAATGTGAGAGATAAAAAAATAATATAACCGATAAAAATTACATTAAATCTGTGTTTTAGCAGAACGATATTCCCATAATCCCACCTCAGAAAGATGCACAGTTCTGCGCATTAGGCGATATTTCGATCGTTCATAAATCTGTTTCAAAAAAAAAATCCATCTCTTCACATCCTGGATTTTATCACTCGACTGAGAGGTACTGGAATAAATCTATCAGTAAAATCACGTACGTCATGATTACTAAGTCGCTGTGCATCAACGAGGGGATCGCTCACTAAATAGTACTCCGAGATGTGAACTGTACCATCAGCGGTCACCGCACAAAATGGATCCTCGTATACCGAAGGCGCTAATTCCAATAATTTGGCAGTTACAGCTTCCGCTGATAAATCAGAAATCTTTCCTGCATCATCAATAGTTGACCCGTCATCGATTTTCATCTCTTGTACTTCATCAGTTATAACTTCTGAAAAATAAAAGATTTCTGCCTCAAAAGCGCTGGAAATTTTACTTTGAAACGAAGAAGAAGTAAGGCATAAAATGGCGCACAGCCGGTATGGATTTTTTTCTCGCAATTTCATTCACCATAACAACCAGCTGCATAAGGTGATAAAAAACACAACAGATAACGTAGTGCACCTTTTTTAATAGGCACAATGATGCATCCTTCTCTCTAATTTGACCGCTTTTTCAGGTCACCAAAATGCATGCAAATTTTCTCAATAATTTCCACTGACTACAAGTTCCTTTGCAATCAGTGGATTAAACTTCAATACTGATCTGGATATTACTATGAAAACTGTATGTTGGTATAAAGTTGGTGTTGTAAATTTCCTCCCTCTACCTCTGACACATACATAAAGACATGATGGGCCACTTAAAACCGCCTTTCAGAATTCAATTTGCGAATGTGCAAAAAATCGAGTAGAATTTTATTCTCGTTAACGGAAAGCGAAATAAAGGTGAAAACGCTTTCTAGCAAGAGCGTTTTGCCTTACGCTATTTTAACTTTTTAAAATACTAACCAAGGGCAACCACTGCCTTCGGTTCTGTAGATGTCTGAATACATGAAGAACTCGAATCAAGCGTGCTAGACGTATTCGGCTCGACCGTACAAATCTGTTTCATTTCTGTCGCAGATGTGATTAGAGGATTTACCGACGCGGTTTGTTCAGGCCTAGCTGCTACAGATGCGTGAAGTTGACGTGGCGTTGCGGAAGCGAGTTGCTGCCGAATAAGACGTAATATCGAACGATAGGCACGTCGTTTTTTACCATCCGCCATACATTCGATGGATTCAAAACGAAACGCTTCAACAGTGTTGTGCACGAATGTAGTTTTCTGGTTGCGCTTCTTAACTCCATTCTGCTCGCCGCTAAACGCATCAGGTAGTGTTGTGGAGTGGCTCATTGCTCACGATGAGCAGCACTACACACCCCTTTTCAATGGTTTCGTTGGACTATTCTTCAAAGTTGTCTTTTCCGAGCTCTAAAATATCAACAAACTTCAACGTAAAACAATATTAGCAAACAATACATTATAGCAGCAAATGAATAAATAAATCAAAAATCTGCGTCTTGCAAAACAAAGACTTTTATTGTTTATCATAAAATATTGCATGACGACTATTTCATTCGACTTTAATTATGCAAGTGAAAGAAGGAAAAGAAAAAACCCCCCAAACCAGCGTAAATTAAGCAGCACTGTCAAAATGAAACGTGACTACTAACAATCGAATATTGCACTATAAACGGACCCAAAAGAAGTACAACTATGTCGAAAATTGCCTTGAGGTCATAAAGAACTATAATACAATGTCTCAACACTCATTTAGCACGCTTATTTTGTTGGTTTAGACTTTTAGAGCATAAAAGCAAATAATTTCCTCTAAAATTACAGTTGTCGAAATGAGCTCTTGAAAAGCTCCGAATCATGAAATCGTAGAACTTCCCAACATCTTTCATTAAACAACTCATAAATACGTCAATGAGCCCATCTTGTATGACAAAAGAAATTCACGAGCCGTCCGTCCATCAATGTCATGCAAGAAACCACAACATAGACAATTTCTCCTTTTTTTTAAACCAATAAACCACTTTCAAGGTATCACACATGTCGCAGTTGGATGCTTAACGCTTTACTAAACAAAGGCTATCACTAAATTACTGCTTTATTTTTCGCGCCTCATCGCTTCTCAAATCATAAATGACTCTAAATAACCGAAATAGGGCACGTCGATAACTGACGACGATATGTTGGAAGAAGTAATACATTCTATGGGAAAAAATGAACTGAATAATCGCACAACAAAAAATTAGAACATCGGAATAACGTGGAACAATAGAACGAACTTTGTTTCCGAAAATTACTTGATGAGTAGAGGTTATTAGTTAAGGCGAGAAGATCCTAATTTCAACAACACATCTGCATAAAGCTCGAAGAATAAACTGCTGTTCTAAGTTGGGAAGTTCCAAGAGTGGGAAGATAATGATAATGTAGAAGATCGTCCAATATTAGGAAGGTAACTAACAAAAAAAGACCCGTATATTCAAGAAGCCCATATCTGAAAGGCGTGAAATTAAAGGATTCACCGGAAGAAATAGGAGGAACTACGTTCAAGTTAAAATGAATTTGTGGGAAAGCCTTTTTGCGAAACAGGTGTGCGGCTAGCGATGCAAAGAGGTGCTCGGCTGCAAGAGTACTTGCCGGTGATCGTGCAATTTCGCTGCGCACAACGCATCTGTTGTGCAAACAAACAAACACACAGACACACACACGCATACACATGACATTAGCAAGCTGCACACGTTGTATACCGTTGGGTAGGACGTACGATCCGTGCCGACTCTTCTCGCAAAACCGATTGGACCAGCCGCTCGTTAGCGATTCACTTCTACCCGTTACTCTCGTTGAAGCAACTTTTAGTCGGAAAGCAAACAAAGATCTTTACGCATCGCTGAGACATGGCACAACTTCCTTTATCAACTACGCAACACAATGCTATAATCTGACCACTTCAGCTAAGTTTGTGTAAGGTGCACAAATCTTTAGCAGCGAATAGCTAGCTTATCAAAGAGCGCTCGCGTATGACCAGAACAATGTAGGTTGCTACGTTTCAAGCGCAAAACTTAAGCTGAATTACTAGTAACAGCATTCCGTGCTTCTATTAAATTTGAACATTAACTTAGATTTTTTTAAACATTGAAAACTGCGAAGAAATTTCATAACAATTATTTCTATTAATGCAATCAACTGAAGACTCAAACAGATGGTACTGACATCGAACGCACAACGCAAAGCATATCGTTCCAACGGCTCACAACAGGCGCTTTTCCTCAATAACTATCTGCATTCCGCTCGAATGAAAGCGCCATCCTGCCTCCCTCCTTGGGTGTTCTAAAGCTATCTGGGATAATCCGACGGTAAAAATGTTTTCCCCAAAATTGTGATGACATCAGGTGAATAACCTCTATGACGGTGTGCTGAGAAATACACTGCCAGTTGAGGGTAAGTCTCAAAGTTATCTTGAATAAATCCCTCGTGCATCATTTCAAAGACTAGCTATGGATACAATCTCACTAAATTTAACGCCACATAGTGAAAGACATTAAAGAAAGTTATGCTATTAAAATCAGTGGCAAATAATATACAGAAATTACGGCATATGCTATTAATACTATTACGGCTGATAATATCTCTACTGCTAGTATAGTTAGAATAACGCCATAAATTTAAAGAAACATGAAGACAATATAGAGACGTAAGCTCCTAATACCGCAAAAAAACAGATTTAAGGCCTAGCATACGTAAACACTTCAATTCTTGCCGTGAATCGCCCACCCATCGTTGCATTTCTT
The DNA here is from genome assembly GCA_037576465.1 of Parascaris univalens. Taxonomy (NCBI): domain Eukaryota; kingdom Metazoa; phylum Nematoda; class Chromadorea; order Rhabditida; family Ascarididae; genus Parascaris; species Parascaris univalens. The sequence continues at coordinate 70,333,458 of CM075173.1, read as the reverse complement.
TTCGTAGGGGAAAAAAAAGCATCACTCGTCAAATTGCTGATATGCTTCGACATTAATGTGCACAATGTAAATGATGAAAGCAACAATCATATGAGGTACAGTTGTCGCATGCTTCTTATAGCGCTTCAAATGCGGCCTTATTTCTTATGAGACAGTAAAGTGAAAATATAAGAATACATAGATTTAATTTTGTGTAATCTTGCTAACGCTTTATGTTGGTTTTATAAGCAAAATAAAAATAGTTGTTAAAAGAGCAAAAACCACAAAGAATTTGGAAGAATGTTCCCACTTATCGAAATAAGCATCGAAAATTCTCGGAATTAAAAAAATTCCTATGGAAAAACACAAGAAAGAAAAGTCCAATTGCGGCTTTAGAGCAACATTCTCCTTCCCTCTCTCCCCATCCCCTACCCCCACACCAATTTTCCAATACCCTGTAGGCAATAAAAATCGTTAAAGGGGCTGTAAACACGGCGGGGTTCCCTCTACGTAATGATCCTCCAGATACGCAGAAATCAAATTTTACTCCATTTCTATAAAGCAAATAGGAGTATTTTCATGAAGTATGACTAAACTATGCTACTAAATAGATTCCATATTCAAAGACGGCTTAGGGCTTCATTCGCTCCTTAATATGAGATTGAAATCCGAGAATTGCTACAAAATAAAGATCTCACGAAATTCGGTAAAAATCATCACTCTGCTTTACGATTATGTATATTTCGATGAAATATATAAAATCAAAAAAGAAAAAACTATAAGTTTGCAAGTTGGACAATAAGAATTTGCACTTTAAATGCATACAAGAATTTCAACTCTCCTTCCTTTAACATTAATTTCCGTTACATTTCACTTAATGTTCATCTCCAGCATAGAATCTGAATTCATTTCGTCGCAACCTGAGGTTCAAAGACGTCGGCTCACTTTATCGCCCACACATACAGAAACACACACAAAAAAAAATTTCTGTTGACTAATGTATGCTGTATTGTTATGAGCCAACGAGGAGCAGTTTGCTCACCTCTTCGTCGTTACCACCGCCATTGAAGCAATTTCTTTCACAACGTCTTTTGAAGACCATGTTCTGCTTGTCAGCGAGCAACACGCTGCTGCTTGCTTTTGCCAAGCAGTGATCGTTTACCTACTTCTAATGAATCTGCTTTCTTATGACATCCAAATACTCATCTCTGTATAATATAGTTGAACTGCAACCGACGGAAGCCATAACAAACTGGACATCATATTCATCGGCTCTCGAATAGTGCACTGAAAATAATAACGGAAAAAGACAAAAGTTTACTGTTGAAAACAATCGCCCAAGCAATATATTCAATGTCAGCTCAATAAATACCTCTCGGAATTCAGTGTTGAAAAATCCAGAAAAAGGGCAAAAAACCTTGTAAGTTACTGTGCAAAACCAATGTTCTTAAAATGCTTTGAAGGCGTGGAAAGGTGAAAGATCCGTTGGGATTTGCTATGGAGGGATAGTTGGACGAAGAGAAGAATGTACGAAATGCGCTTACGAAGCTAGCGATTGGCGATAATTGTGGACACCACGCAGCGCACATCAAGAATGGCTAAATGCTCTAGCTGCATGAGAAATAAAAACACAAAGAAGCGGCCAATCGAGAAATGCAAAAAAGCGACACATAAAAAGCCGCATTTGCTTGCATGAATTGCTCTTTTTCGGGCTACAGTAATAAGCAGAGATGTTCTTTTCTTTTTTTTAAGGCATACTGTCAATCATTTCGAGCATAATATATCACAGAGAAAGCACCTGCTGACGAAAGCCAAAGCCAATATGCACAACGACTGAGCTAACTTCATCTCTGCTTTTCGCAAATGAATCTGCTTCGGGGTGTGCAAGGAAAGCAACGAAGATAACGGATATGGGTGGTGAAAGAGCGCTGGGAATGAGCGGAAAAAAGATCGTTGGTGAATAAAGTACCATGTGGACGATTTTTACTGGGTGGGCATTAACGTGAAAGATATCCCGTGAATAGCTATTGTTCACTGCGTATCACGATATGATCACATCTCTTTCGTTATTTCATAGGAAGAGTATTAAAGTAGCCACAATAGGTTAAATGAACGCCATACTGCTTTCCGAATTTAACACCTACTGGTGGAACAACTTAATTATGAGAACGACTAACGTACTGAAAAAAAAGAAAAAATGTGCCATAAAGAGCAAAGCATTCATTAAACATTTCAAAAATTCGATTTCAGCATCAGCGAAGTGTTGCTATGAAATCTGATTCCACACTTACTTCATCTATCGTTGCTATTACGCTTTCTGTTTAACCGTTAAGCTATTAGAAGGGAATTGGTACATCGGCTTTTTAAATCATTTCGGGATGGAAACTGAAAATAAATGCAGTGTTTTCGAATTATCTGAGAACACAGGAAGACGACATCAATGCTAACAGGTGTTAATGAAAATTAAGCGTTTAGCTACTAACTTACTGAACCTAGCGCATAGATGCATTTGCATACCTTAATGTAAACATGGAGAATCGAAAATTATGTTTCCTGTGCGATACAATATGAAAAGGCATCAGATTCATTTTGGAAATGATGGCGCAAACAAACCATAGGAAGCAACGAAAACACTACCGACATTTCAAAGTGGGCTGCGATGAACAGCTGACTTCATAGCAAGAGAAAACGATGAACTGCAAAAAATCGAGATGGCTAACAATACATAAAAATTGCGCTTGAAAATACTACGAATTCAATTCTGCTAATATTAAGCATATCTAAAGAACACAATAAAGTAAAATTATTGAAAAATAAAGTGGAAAACGCATTTTGCGCCGATAATGGTGACATTTGTTAAATTTATTAGAGTTTTCTGCATGAAAACTCCCTTAAAAAAATGTGCTTAAATATTCTAAATTGAGAGTTTAAGTCATAAAAGTCATTGCTAAATCATCTTTTTTCCCATCTGTGGCTATTCTCTTGATGTGGGTCTCTTCTAAAAGAAATGAAAGCATTACGCTATTGCAGTACATTATTTGCAAGAAAACCAGAAGATGAAACTGAAAAGGACGAAGCCGAAACTTTTCGTAAACAATATGTGGCACATTTACTTGACAGCTTGTGCCAAGGTTATGTCGAAATGGAGGGGCTACTATATAGAGGGTCATTCAAATCTATTGACAACACCTGGCTAGTCAAAAAGATCAATAACAATGGTGTCCAAAATTTATAAACAGATGCCAAGTGGTCACAGTGATTCCCCATTTCTGGCAATTTTTACTTTTCAACCGACAGAACACAACATATTCTATTTGTGTAATCAAGTTTAAGGCATTAGCCAAACAATCGAAACTGCCTTCGTAAATGCGCGATGTGACTGACAAGTTTTCTAAAATGAGGTTAAAATTCTTCCTGAAGATCAACCATCTGGCTATCATTCCAAATTTATAGGTAGAAGCGGAGTATGTTCCACAGGTAAATGAATGAATGAAAAAATAAGTCGATACTCAGAAAGTACATGAACAATTGACTTTCAAAAAAGAAGTTAAAAACGGCACTAATCAATATATAAAAGAATTCAAGTTATTATGAGAACAAACAATGCAGCAGGGCAAATTGCAGGGCGTAAGGAGATAGAGATTGAGCTAAGAAGACAAAAATATGTGTTCGGAACGAGGCAAACGATCGCGTGCATAACGAATTTTGAGTACTGTGGCCGATCCTATGCAAAAAATATGCCTTTGTCTAGCGTTTTTGCCCGTCTGTGGATGTGCTCATGGCAAGCAGAGCAGCTTCAAGGAAACACCGCCAATATGATACACGAAAAATCAAAAAAATCACTGGTACATGAAAAAAGGATGAGCCTAATAAGAAACAAAAAGATTTCAGACTATCTAAAATTAAGCAATTAGAATTATAAAACACCTAAATACTGTTTGAACAATACAGGATGAATGCCAAGGCGTTACTGAAGCATGATTAAATGAGACCAGAGAATCGATTAAATAAATGCCAAGGCGTCAGAGGCTCGATAAGATTAAATGAGACTCGATTAAATCAAGCACATAAACAAGAAAAGAAAAGGAGGAAAATTTTACTGTAGGCAGATTCCCACTCATTCAATTACAGCTCCTTTAAAGAAAAATTAATTTTCGCATCGACGCTGAAGAGATTTCCGGAAAAAAAGGGAAAACTTAAATTAAGCTTTCCCTTCTTCTAAGGAGTTAAATTCGATATCACTATATGCTCAATATTTGATACTCTCCAATGTCTGAAGGAACTATACGTCCAAAAGATGCAAAAAACAAAAAACAAAAAACAAAAAGAAAATTGCACACATAGCGCTAAAAGGCGAAAATGAGAAAGTGACAGATTTGTGATGCAAAAAAAGACTCCTGGAATTACAAGAGTGTTATGTGCCTGCCGATGTCGAAACAACCTGCTTTCAGGTTTTCCAACTTCCTTACATATTCCACATGAATGGTGCATTTTGTGACAGTTACTGGATACAAAAAAAAGAAGAAGAAAAAATTCCATAGTGCGCCCGAGTCGTTTATGGCGAAGGCAACAAAAATCAAAATCAGAAAAAATCAGTTTTTTCCCCACTCTTTTATGAACATTGAACATTTCCGCTTTTATCGAAACGCTATAGAGGCAATTTTAGGCATTTTAAAGCAAAAAGCCGAAAAATTTCCCAACAATATGTCGAAATCATACATTTTTCCATCATTTATGAATATAATTTCATAAATTACTTCCATATTCATAATTATTATTTATTTATGCCTTTAAAAAAACGCCTAAAAGTCACTCTAAGAAATCAGAAGCATTTCAACGGCATATATTTCTTTTTCTCAATTTAGCTATGATATTTTCTCCAGCAGCATTTTCTACAGTGAAGGCGAACTTTCCATACATCTTTGAATAGTATAGACAAATAAAAGAAAGAAAAGTCCTTGGCGTGAAATTTATTTCTAAACATCGATATTTTCAATCCATCTCTTTTTCTTCTTTTGTTTTTTTTTTCTTTTCTGCGTTAAAGGCGAAAGACTCCGAGTGGATCGTTTAAGCGATGGGTAATATATTACAGTCACCCCTAATCATCATTAAGTAGGAAGACTCACAAAGAAGCATTGTCGCCTTTGGCAATCGCTCATTTCCACATTTGCAAATAATCAATAACCTCTTGCTGCCTGAAATTAGTTACGATTAAATCTTATAAAAAGCTATTTAATTCTTTGCTTTACACCTTAAATATCATTCGTTGAAGCACTATCCAGAAAGAGGAGAATAAGCGGGATTTTATGGATCATATATGAGGCGCAGATAAGTTTCCAATATTGCTAGGAAAATGATGTCTTTCAATATGGAAGACAAAAAAGAGGCAAAAATAATTTCATCCGCGTAATGCTCTGATGATTTTATAATTTTTTTTTTTTTTCACTTATAAACGCAGAGGTGAGAATGACTTCAATTGTGCCCAATGAAGATAAATTTCACATATGAAATATGCAAATATTTGTTCAAATCGAACTTGATTGATGTACAATGTCGAATCTAAAGAATCGATCAGAACTTGAATAAATTTGAACTGAAACCACAATAAACCGAAATGAACCAGAATAAACCAGAATAAACCACAATAAACCAAAATATGCAAAAGTCAATCACGCAGGAACGCTTTCATAATTTATTTCCACTAGGCTCGATGTTAAAAAGAATCGATAAGCGAAAAGAAGATTAGAAAATGTTCAAGTGGGGAAAAAGCATTTGAGTGGTATGATTGTGGGAATAGATATGATTAAAAATTCCATCGTTTCTACCGGTTTCACAGACCTACTTTTTGTCTAACACCCGCAATCGACAGATGTTGGAAAATCGCTAACGAAGCAGCAAAACCTGTTGATATTCGAAAGTTTAACAGTGAAAAACTTGATCGACACAAATTTACACGTGTAATATTACATTAAGTTCAACTTCGTCAAAAAAGCAAACGTGAAGAAAATGTGCAGTAAAAGAATAGTATTTTCTATGAGAATCACTCATAAACGATTAAGAAAACCGGACAAGCACGTTTTAGTGAAGTGTACGAAGACATCAGGACGAAAATACTAACTGCAATCGTAATTCATAGCAATATTCGCTGTAGCGGTAACAATTTGTCTTATTTGGATTGGTCTAAGAAAGCAAGCAATTACTTTCATATGTTCGGAATTTCGCGGAGAACATCACTCCCTTATTTCCTTGCTCTCACCTCCCATCCCTCCCTTTCCTTTTTATGTCGCGAAACATGGTTAATCAAATCATTAAAGCATTTTCGTCGTTTGGATTTCGCCGGCGCTAAATCAACATAAGTATATTTTGACGAGAGTAACACAGTGCAGCGCTTTCATAAGTATGAGATTATACCGATTTCTTGTGCAAACCTTTAGATATCATCATGACGGATCAACTAAATTCAACGATCGTTGATCACCTCCTTATGATAATTATGAAAGGAGAAGGGGAGGAGGGGGGAATGAAGAAATTACATCTTTGGTTTGGTTGCACATTTATATTTTACATCTAAAGCGACTAGACGAAACGTTTTCAATAGAAATAGTAGATCTCGTATAACATTTGAACTATCAGTTACATTTATACTTAAACTTCTAATATATCGGCGTTTAGCTGAGAAATCGACGCATCCAGAAACCTTTAAGAGGAAAATCACCAATATGCGGATTGATCATATTACTGAAGTCAGGCGATTAAATTATTACTGCAAATGATATCTGCAGGAGTGGATTTGCAGATATAACACCTCCACAAATGACCAAATACAACGATGATTGGGTAAGTGAGCAACAATAAAAAAAAATCATGTGTCATGTTGTGCACAACAAGTGCAACGAGATAAACGAAAAAATGCGAGCCAAACACGTTAACGCGACCGAGCGAGCATGCGTCGCGGTCACTACTGCGATAGAAAGCACCGTCAACAGCAGCCGTATTTTCCCAATAGATCGCCGCCGCCGATCGCCGTAGTTTTCTACGGACTCTGAAATAGTGCTGCTAAAGATCGCAACATTGAATTTTTTGTTTATTTATTTGTTTTGTTTTGTTTTGTTTTGTTTGCATTAGCAAAACGCAAAACAATGCACGTTGATCAGTCTCTTCGATAGTGTCTTAAAGCATAAAAACTAAGAAAACAAAGTGAACGGAAAGGTTAATACCGGTAAAGTATGGTGAAGTTTTAACCGACTGTTCCAAATCATATACTGCATATATATCAAGGCGACACCCTAAGCACTAAGTAGAGCTCATTACCTCATTTTACTACATTAAGGCGGTACAACGCGCGTAAAAACAACATCCGCAACAATAATAAAAACAAGTAAAGCACATTACGTTCGTGGAAAAATAAAGGAAAACTACAACAGAAATTAGGAGGTATCGATATTTTTCGCAAGAATTCCACGTTAGACTATGCAGAATAATCTATAAGATATCGAATCGTCACGTTGTATGAAGGTTTACCGCAACTCATATATCCGATATTTAAGGTGACTTTCTAAAGAGAGTACTTCTTATCTTCAACAAATCACGAGGCATAAAGTTATTTTTATGCACTGAGTGCAAACGAAGAGTTAGGATGTATTCGCAACGCAACAGTTTAAAGTCATTTGTGGTGATGAATAAAACGCTGCAAACGAGCCATCCTCTACATCAAACGCATTTTACTGCAAAGAAATTCATCCATAACATTATTCGAATCAAGCGATGTTGCCGTGGGAGTGGGGAGGGGAAGATGATTTCGACAAAAGCTGAGTAGTGTACAATGCGGGAGGGAAAGAAAACAAACACAGAAAACAAACGTATTGGATTGCGTGAATAACTTTAATAAATGAGTGATGAAAAATTCTTCAGTGAAGCGATCTAACCCAATTCTATTTCGAACTTTTTCGGGAAACGATCCAGAGAAATTTGGAAAAGTCGCCAATATGTAATGACAGCAACTGTAGAGGTGAACGAAATAAAGTCGAAAATAGGAAAGCATTATAGGAAGCTAAGGCAGACTTTGAAACTACGTATTTACACGAATTGAGATCCACTCATAAGTCGAACATATGCTTAATAAGTTCAGCGTGGCAAAAAAATGCGATGTTTGCTTTAATGTCAGAGCGGATCTAATTTGGTGATGCATTCCAATGCTGTATAATTCTAGGTCACAGGTCATCTTTATGCAGAGTTAAGCTTTCAGAAAAGCATCATAACTAAAGGCATCAATCCGCATCACCATCTCACATCTTAATATAAATGATCGGTAGTGCTTTATCTATTTATGGCTTAAGCGAGCAAACTTTCTCGTATACGATTCATTCAAGTACAACAAATTAAGTTGCGTCGTTATTGATGCCCCACAAAGTATATTTTGTATCATAGCAACGATGAGCAGAATGTTTGTACACAGCTAGTTTTCGCTTCCCTCATTACCGCATCTTTCTTTCTGTTAATCATCCCCTCACTGACAATTTTCTGTTTTCAATTCGCTATAGAGACAAGTCGACAAATAAAAGTAAGCGATTGCTCATAGATCGATCTTAACGCTTTCGTTCAACTCACAGCAACAGCGAACACGACGTTCGAGAGTGACATGAATGAGCTCGAATCTCGGAACCGAACACCTATCCACATTGCACACATCGTCATGCTACTGTTAGAAAATAGTGAAGAAAAACACAGCGCTTATAAACAAGTGTTGGGGAGGCAATAATTGAAACTGCTATCACTCAAGCGGTCTGCGATGAAAGATCACGTCATTTTTGCCTCAGTTTATTTGCGCTGCTGCATTCACATCGATCGTACCTCGAGGTTTTGATCGCGTTGGCGAATGAACACTACTGCTTGACTCTCTAAATTTGAGAAAAAAAAGGTGAATCATAACGTTTGACTAATACCGGGAAAAAGCAAGATTTCTGCCTCGAAAGAAAGAATTTCAGCCTATTGTGTTTAGTTTTTCTGGAAAAGTAATTTCAATATCCTTGAGAATCTCGCGTTGATAATTGTTTCATCGAGCTTATACTGAAAATAGAAGATTCTACAGCTATTGTTGTCGTATTTTTGAAATCCTAAGTGAGAAATCTCCCATTACGCTCAGTTCTTTATTTTCCAAGTGCCCCATTTCCACTTGGAAATAGGAATTGCAAGACGTCTGAAGAACGAAACAAGAGCTTTTATTTGCTAGACAAAATCTGGCGCATGTGAATGCTTTACAGTTTCGTCGATTATTGGGATAATATATGAAAGAATTTCTGTAAGAATAAGAGAAGCTCAAAGGTCGATAAAAGGAGAAGGCAAAGGTAAACGGCAAGTGGGAACACATAAAAGGTGAAGTGCCAAATGGAAGTGCATGAAAGCACTGTCTGCTATACAGATAAGAATAGAGGGGAAAGTGCGAGGGATGGTTGCATTCTAGTACTTGTTGAGAGACCGCTCATTGGAAGCGTGGTAACGCGAGCGAGCTGCGACAAGCAAGCGATTGAAGGTATGTAGTTGCAATTCGGGAATCATCAACGCCTTCCTTCCCTCTTCAGTAATGTTCACTATCGGCGCCTGGCCATCACCTTACTCTGGTCCGGTTCTCCTCATGCGCAACGGCAACACAGGGCGCACCCAAAACGACGCATGTACAGATAATGACGCACATTCCATGACAGCATCCATCTCCATAACCTGGCTTTTAAACTTTCCTTTAGTTCACCATTTATCTCTATTGTTTAAGCAGGCTATACCGTCAAAAGTTTTACGTTCGTAACAGACCTTGACCACGGTAGAGCGAATTTAATTCGACTGAAGAATTCAGCTACTACACTGATTTTGGGGGGTGCAATTTCTATAGAGGTGAAAATTGTTGCGAAAATGTTTTGAAAGTAAGCGTTAAGTTCATCGCCTCTTCTATTTTAAACTATAATCTAAATGCTCTTCAGAGCCGATTACTTCGCCGCTATTCGTTACTTAAATACATTTCGAGCATAGTTATTTCAAAGCAAAAATTTCTCCTTTTGTCCAGAAAGTGATTTTTTTCTTCCCATCTATCATACAAAGTTACGTCGAACTTTTGAAGTAAAATACGTCGAACTAGAAATTTGAAGTAAATAAACTGCGCATAGATTTACCTCTATAGGCAAATAGAGCAATCTCTGTAGTGTTTCCTATCTAAAGCGTCTTTCGCCACTCCATTCAAAACTGCCTCAGGTGTTGTACTCGTTCATCCTCCCTCCGAGTCAAATTCGATGACATTACAAGCACAGCTGTTCCTCGCCGTGGGCACAAAATTTCGATCTTACACTGCCAGCATTTCATAACTGAATCCTTTGAAAATTTCAAGGAATTCAGGAGTGGGAAATCAAAATTTGGAGAAAAAAAACCGCAGTCAACGCTCGCATTACATAAATCAACAACCGCTTTGAATGTGCGATATTGAACGATATAAAGCAGCAAAATATCCCACCAAATGGTCACTAATTTTACCATATACCCATTACGCGACCGTATAATTCTCTCGCTTTTTTTGCTTTATGTTTACTTTTTTTCGATGCGACCGTTGGATCCATATTGTGATGCATAGAGCACGTATATTTTCTCACGTTGCAAAAAGCGTTCACAGCTTTCAGTAATTTCTTTTGTCGCGTCTTTGGGCTCTTCCTTTTTTCCCACTTCCTAAGCAATGAGATATACGAATATGCCTACTCGAGCATGCCAAAAAAAAGGCGACATGAACGCGATTAAGAGCTCTTTCGTGCCTAACAATGATGTGCTCAAAAAAGTTCATACACATCATAACCTCTATGCGGCTATCCTTTATGGATTTCAAATTCTATAGTAATTCCATCGGAGAAAATGCCACTAATAAGAAAATGTGATTTTTTCCCCCACTGACATGGTACGTATATCCGATTTTCAGGATTATAATAACGAATCGCCAACTTTTTGCTTGTATGTGCGTATGAAAGTTGCCAAATTAGATGATTAAAAATTGCGTAACATTGTAATTGCAAATAGAGATTATCTGCCGTATACGGAAAATAGGATAGATTTCGCATATGATCATGGTCGAAGATTTAATTTTGAGTTGAAAAACTCAATTAGAACGATTAGCGTAATCTTCGAACGAGTCGAATTATACGTTATTTCTAATTATGATTAATTAACCTTCAAAGATAATCAACAACAAGTATCTATAGGAAATTTAATCATCTTGAAACGTAACAATTACAACACGGAAGTCATATTTTTTGAATCCATAAAGGACAGGATAGCCGTAAAGGATTCAGGTTCAAAGATATTCCACAAAGCAGATTCAAAGAGAAAAGACAAGGTGTTGGACAAGGCAAGGATGAATGATTAGATGTATATTTTGATTTCACGAAACGAGGAGGAAATTACACATAAATATGAGAAGGAATGCTTTTCAATGCGAATTGAGAGCAAGAAAAAGTTCGGAAAAAATCATCACAGCTGCAACGAAACCAATAACCGGTTTCGCGATATATTTCTGAGACAATTCTCTAGCGCTTTTCAATGAGCAAGCAAGCATATATGAAAAATTTTTATTCGAACATATTGCTGGCCTCCTTTATCTTAAAGTCGTTGAGCAATTTCATCATCCATTGTGAAACTCTTTAAACGATGGAATCTGAATTTGCTTTGTGGATATTCATTCAGGATATTTCTTCTTTACTTCTTCTTTTATCAGCTCTTTTATTTTATCGCGCATTGCAATTCACTTATGAAGAAAATACGGATAGGTAAATTCTTTTTTAAATGAATTTATGCAAATTTTCAACAATATGATCGAGTACTGGAATCTGTCCGTTGAAGATTTAAGAAGCAACAAATTCAAATGAACTTTATAGTATAGGAATAATGTAATATCCACTGCTATTGAACAACTCTTCATTGATAGCAATATGAACCGCATTGAACCTCAAATGCTCATCTTCTTTATATGATATCCAGAAATCTAAATCATCGGCTCACGTTATAGCTCCTCTTGTAATATCTCTTACTGGTAGTGGATAATATTTGATTTCAACCTGCAATTTTCAATTTTTGCGACTTGCAAAACCAGATGTGCCCGAGCGGGCGCAAATATGTTGCGATTTAAAAACACCGTTTAGTGGAAAATTCATAAAACGCAATGATTGTCGACAAAGTGAAGCACGAGAAATGCTTTCGCGATCAAGACGTCCAGTATTCGTGTAAGAAACATTCAGTTCGGTCCGTATATTAATGACTCCATCCCACCACCTGCAAAGAGATAGTACTCTCAAGTTCCAGGATCTTCAACGAGTAAATAGCAGTCGGATTGCAAACAAACGGAGAGAAGAACAGAAAATTTTAGAAATTTCCAAAAGTCATTTGCAGACGCATATTTTTGACGCTCTTTTAAGTTAAACTGGCAAAATTAGTGAACGTTGTGTCATTTCCGGGTCGCTGAAAGAGTGTCACTCTGAGCGAGTTTTACACACAAACTTCAACTTTAAAGTGTAAAAACTGATCACTGAGAAATTACCAGTGGGAAAACGATAATGAAAATGAAGAAAAAAAAACAACAACGAATTAAAATGCACTCGTGAAGCATTGCAAAAATAAGTTTGTAAAATTTTTTAGAAACAATATGAGTCAACGATACGGGTCCCAGCTCGGATTTTTGCTTAGCTCCAATTAATAATTTATAGGGACAAACAAGCTGATTATTTGCATTTAAGCACTCAATGTGCAGCAACTTTGAGAAAACAAGCAAGTGCCGAACAAGGCAGAAAAGAGTAACAAAGATGTGCAATGATTGCATTTAGTTGCTGTAATTGTTCTCAAGAAACCAACGAGTTTTATTTGCTCTCAAAAGTGTACAACGAGTAAAAATCCGATCGCTCATGCAAAATATGTCAAAGCGTTCATTTTTCATGGAAACCAGCAGACAGAAATCACCTAAAGTGCTACGGTGGATCAAGGGATCAACTTGGGAGATGGATATGATCTTTGTTATATCGATAAAATTCAATAGCTCTTGTTTTTGTGTTTGACAGATTTGGTGCAAGTAACTGGAGACATGCAAAGGGAGATGCATTCATACACATAAAAATCATACTATCATGACAGGCCGTAAATCCGAATATGCAAAAACACAAAAAACTGCGTCGATAACATCATCAGCAAAAAATGGGTCCCAGCCTGTGTGAAAATGCCTGCCGCTCTTGCACGTCGCAGCCGTTGAAAACAAAGCGCTCCCCGGCCAAATATTATAACTAATTTGCAAATATCTTTGCAAAAGAGTGAGCGGCAGGCTTGAGAAATGGTTGAAACTTGGACAGTTGAAACTTGGAGCGATATGTTACAAGAGAAATCCTCAGGTATTTACTCAACGGAATGGTTACGACAAAGGAGACAGACTATATAACGTACCGCAAATTTTATTAAAATATCCTGAAAACGTGTCTTTTTGTGTTCGCTCAAATATTGAAGCACATCGTTGGCGATACGCTTCCAGAGAATATTGATGGTAGCAGACTTACTTGCCATTTTTACTGCAACCTGCAAATGTCCCTCATTAACCGAACGGCATAACAGTGATATATCAATTTAAGCTAAAACTATGGACTTCTACTTATATCCACCTCATGAAGAACTCTGTTTGATACAGCCAGATAACAATAACGGTTGAAAAATTCCCCTGTAGTTTTTTTAAGCTCCATACAAACGACCGTTCTCTTTCCACTAAGCTAATTGTCGCTATTCGCCAGATTTTTTGAGCGAAATATGATAGTGCAGCACAAAAAGTGTTTACAGCTTTTAGGTGCTACACATTTCCTTCTGTAAGTCAGAAATGCTTGTACTGCCGCATTTATCATTTTGATTCTTTAGTCTCAATCGCCTTCAGATGTCTCGATGTCGAAATACTGCGCCTTCTGAATGATATTCATGGATACTACATCCAAAAGTGATTTTTTTTTGTCATTCTGAATTTTTATTGGTCCGAATGCAGAATCGACAAATCATTTTTTTTTTTCAGAAGTAAGATTTTGGGAAGGCACCTAATATCGAAGTAGGTCTGAAATTCTGAGTCAATGGTATCGCATAGAAGATGTTAGGTGGCATGTGATTTAAGGGAAATTTAGGTTAGTTTATAAGATTGAGGTACACAGTTGAGCAGTGTTTCTTTCTAATAGTATAACTTATTAAAATATATGGAAATATAAACGTATGAGAGATCAAATTATGCGCATAATATTCCACACACTCTTTTGCCTGAAGCTACAATATATCGCCTACAATATAAGCTACAATATACCTGACCAATCCTACAACATACGTGAATTGAACCGTACAGCTGATCCAGCCTCATGCTGCACTCTATTGCCCTGTGTCGCAGGTTACACCTAAACTTATGACTTCGCTAATTAACTGCACGGAAAAGTTTCTCTTTCAAGAGAACAGTTTTTGCAAGTTTTTTTCCTTCGTTTTTTTTAACTGCCGCATCAACGTCCTCTTTTATTCTTCGTTATTTTTTCAATGGAAACGAAGAGACTCTCGTCAAACTAGTTTTCACGCATTCAAATTATAACAGCCTATAAATTTCAAAAACAATTCCACTCTTACGGACAAAACTCCTCCGACGCGTCAAATATTTGTCTGAAATATCACAAAAAAAATTCAAGTCAGAATCTATAAACAACCGTTCTTTCATAAAAATGACAAGTACAAAGAGAAATATCGCGATAGGTGCCTTTGTCTATTAAGCCAATGAATGGAATCAATTAACCTAATAGACCAGTAGAAATGAATGAGTAAAAGCCGAGCAATAGGCAGATTAGCATTCCGTACATCCTTTCTAATCAACTAATCAGCATTAAATATTACCATCGAGAAATTAAATCGATGAAATCTTATTTTTATGAATCCACCATCTCGTGGAAGTTCTCGACAAACACGATTAATGCAAAATGGAAGTCGGACAGATCTCGAAAGCACAAATCCGTGTTTTTCTTTTTTGTTAAACATACTTCAGTACTCAACTTTGGTTGAAACTGATGGAAGAAGAAGAAAGATCGTAGAAGAGGTTTATTATTTGAAGCTGAATTGATTGTACATACAAAAACGCTCATACACACATCAATCGACTTAACTTTGTCATAATTGCACAAACACTCAGCGATTTTATACGTGGTTACTTCGAAAGAAGCGCTTAGAAATAGCAAATCATTTTTATCAATAAAACTTTTTAACGAAGCTATTAGCGATACGGAACTTCAAAAGTAGAACACGTTCGAGGGTCGCATTCGACCGACGTCAGAATTAATCCTTTGCTATACGATTAGAGATTTTAACATTTAACCGCGATAATAATTCTCATTCACTTAGATCAATTCACATTTTCCTCTAGCAGCCTCTGAGATCAGTCATGTCTTGAGAGTATTATCAACGTTCGTCCTCAAAATATGCTATATTGCACTTCATCAATTTTCCTTTACTACATATACGCCACTCTTATCATGATACATTTCTGAGCACTAAAATGCTATTATCGATAACGAAGTTGTTGAATGATATCATCATAAAATATGGAGTTGTATTCGTAGAATGAGTGATGTGTCTGTTTCGCCTATTATCACACCGTTCTCAGCGTGATAACGAGCACCATCAAAGCCAAAAAAATCAAAGAATTCCTCGAGCAGCGTTGAGTTCGCTTCATAGACAACCGTAACTCGGTGTGCACCATTCAACGCAACGTTTTCTGTCTTGAAGGCGGCCTCTACCTGCAGCTATGACGGCAAAGTATACGCATATATTTACCTCAATCGAGCCTTAGTGGCTATCCATCTTAATTCCGCTTGAGAGGGGATGAAAACAATCTTGACTTCGTACTTGAACTCACATTTGCATTGTACGGCAGGTGGACAAGTTAAGAGCTAAACAAACAAAGATTTACGAACGCCGAAATTTAGAAAACTTCCGCAAAACATTTAAAAGGAACCCTGAAATATATAGTTCAATGTCTGTCGTACCCTTAGAACACCCTACATCTATTAGAAGTGGTCGTCGTTTCCTTTCCTGTAGAATCATTTTACATCAGTCACATTAGGAGATTTCCCTTCTCTATGTCATAAACGAATGAGTTGAGTGTGATGCCTGATAATGAACGAGGCAAAGTGAATTTGTTTGAAGCATATTTTGCAAGTGAAAATAGCGTTTAAGTTATTTTAATGGAAAATTTAAAGTATCCTGCGCTAAGAAATTTTACTCCCTCCTAACTGCACATACACAGCAACATTAGACCGATCCCACTCTTGTATCCACACATTAAACCGCAATAATGCTGTCTTGAATGGCTGTTGTAATGAGTAAAGGAGCTGGTGGACTCACCGCTTCACGGATGTCTTCTTGAGCATTTTCCAATGCAGATCCAGCGTCAGTAGCTTGATCGTCAACACCACATGATGGCTCACAATAGGTCCATGAAGCGGGCGGTGTTAGAGAAAGCTTGAAAGTTGCGTTAGCCACTAATGGAGCGAAGGTTCTGGCACGTCGTTCGTTTTGCTTCCAGTCGATAGAGCTTTGCTAGAATTTAGCGATACCATGTGAGGAAAAACAGTCGTAATAAATTTTTTCCACGGTCGACGTGGTCGAAAGCGCCATATTATTAAAATTCATATTACATTTTACATAAGTATAAATATATATATATATATATATATATATACATATATATATATATATATATACATATATATATATATATATTTATTTATATTTATACATATAAATCAAATTTCCACAGTGCACCACCGGATCTCTTTGATATACTGAAGGTTCGCTTAAGCAATCAGAAATCTACGTCAGCGCTAAATCATGGTTATGCTTCATTCGAATCCATACGTTCTTGTGCTCTCCGTAAGTTGATAAATACAAAAAACTATTAAAGAGCAAGTACGACAGTTGTGCACTTTCGCACATCACATCAAGCTGAATCGTCAAGTATCAGTAGCAAAATAAAGAGCAGCCAATAAGGCAGTCACATTTTGAAGCAAACAGCTACTTGTACAATTCGTCGAAAAAAAAAAGTTACGCTTTTTCCATTGAGGCAATTATAGAATACATCTCAATCGTTCGCGAATGGTGTTCTTATTTCCAGATCCCTTTAATTGCATATAATCCTTTTATAAGTTGGATAGTTACTGTATACAATGCCCGTAGAAGTTCTAGAATTTCGCTGCACTTGTTCTCGCTACGAAGTTACCACTGAAACAGAACCACCCAAGTACACAAGAACTTTGAGACGGCTTTACGAATGTGCTGTCGCTAATAATAATTTGTAAAAGCGTCTAAGAACAAACTAAATTCCGATCGAAAGCTGCTTCACAACGCTCTCAGCGATCTTTAATGACCGTTCGGTGATTCATGCCTCCGTCTATCCACTTTTAACACTCAAACGTCCGTGCAGCGCACGAAAATGAATAATTGAACCGGTAAGCTTTAAAAGGAGCCGGCTTCTCTGCAGCAGGCCATTATCAGCACTGGAACCTCTACCTTGTCAACTCATCGAACAAACGAATGCATAAGTGTGCCGGACGAACCTTTAAAAAGTTCGGAATTGAGAACGCAGAATGTTGAAGACCAGCAAAGATATCGGCCCATTCGTTTCCATCACTTAAGAGGGTAACGCGATTCTCGATGCTTGCAGACGGAAAAGACGTCACCGTTGAAGAATCTGTGGCTGCTGCTGCAGAAGGTGACCAAGATATCGAGAGAGTCATCTCTGACAAGGTGTTCAGCGAAGTTGACGAGGATTCTCTCCCTATGCTTTTATTGAGCGCATTATTATCGTCACGTTCGGGAAGTTCGGAGCGAAGAACCACATTTAATGCATTCGATTGCAGCGACGACTCATTTACTGATCATTGGTACCATCCAGTGTTGGGTGGACGAACTCCGAATTGACTGAAATTTTCAATGCTGCTCGCATATTATTTAAAACGACAATTTCAGATGTTTTAAAAAAATCATATAAATTACAGAGGCGACTGTTATTTGCTCTATAATGATACATAACACTGCGCTTTCGATGATATTCCGCAATAGCGGAACTACGTTCACATTGTTTCTATGAAAGTATACGTTGAAAAACCAACTTACTTGGGTTCTGTGAACATGAAGAAACACGCGGATGAAAGCTTGCCGGAAATCCCACAAGGAACAGAAGCATTCTTTAAGCGTTTGTTTTTCGATTTCTGGTGTACAGATGAATACAAAGAAAATTTAAGTGGCCAGAATATGAGCGGAATATGACTTCTTAGAGATGAGGCTCAGCTGAAATTTTCTCACTCATAATCAAATAATAAGATCCTCAACCTCGTCACTTGACGAAGTATTCGCGCCTAGGAAGCAAAGCCTGCTTGACAGTTGTTTACCAGGCGGGAAAAAGAAAGCCGTATTAATGCTAAGCGATGATAAAATGTGATCGCATTCGCATACCCATTGAGCACTAGTTATTTCGAGCAAATATGCGCCGCTATATTTAGGACCATCAAAGTTGGAAAAATAAACACCACGTCGGCTATTCTATAAATGACCGCGCAAAAGGACAAGTTTGTAGAGAAAGCCGCATTCAACATCACGTATGAATGAGAGTGTTGTTCGAGAAATTGGTGCATTCGGAATGCTCTAGGACGACGGAAATGATGAACGGCTTACAACGCAAATATGTAGGACAGAAAGCCACTTGCGTAAAGCTTGCCCCTAATTAACGTCGTGTACGGCCAGACATACGACTTAAAGAAACACTGAAAATGTGTGTGCAAAAGTTTTTTTTAGGTGGCCTTTGCCATCCACATGGTAATTGCCAGAAAAAGGCTTGAGCCTTTAGAGCGAGTAATGAAATTGGGAAATCATGAAATTTCTTCCTAGCAAAATTTCTAGTTCACTGTCCGAGCAAATCAGTGCTTCAGGTCTGCAGCTCGTCAAAATGCTAAATCTATGGTACACTAGAGGTTTAAAGCCCTACGGATTCAGTGGTTTGTTCCTGCAATGAATTGGTTTATGTTTTTGAAGAAGGATTTTGGTAATAACCCCTCAAATACAGGCAGCTCTCATTTCTAACTTCAACCCTGCAAACATAAACGAGTGACACCGACAACTCGGAATATAAATTAGGGCAGTGTTGTCGTGGGAAATTTAAAAATGCTATGCAATTTAGCTCAAATGTGGTGAATATGCTAGAAAGTTGCTTGAACTATTTAACAGTTTTCATTTGTTTCCAGCATCCATGGAAGCTTCTTGGGTGGTCTGCTGACTATAGGATCGAAACTGTTGTTTTCATCGGAATTAATGGTAGATGAAATAAAAAGCGAACGGCAACAGGCTTTTTATTCCAACTTTTCTTGAAGGAAAAATTCCTACAAAGATCTAAACGATTCTTCCTTCCCGAAACTGTGCAAATTATCCAGGTCTCCTTGCCAATAGGTTACGTTCACAGCACTCGAAAATATAAACCTACCTCTAATTTTCGCTTCCGCTCGCGCTCAATATTTTCCGAAGTGTTGGTGTGCTTGCATCAACAGGTTCTAATCGTAGGAACGATTTACCTATGATGAATCGTTGAAAGAGAGGCAAATGATAGAGCAAAGTTGTTCCCTCTGTCGTAATCGTTGGCAAAACTGAAATGTACTAAATTTACCACCACCTGATCGAGCGTTGAGCTGCCAAATTCACTTTCGAGTCAACTGATATACTTCGCATTCCGAGAAGGTAGGCAGGTTGAAGGAAAATGCATGACTGATCACATAGATGGTTTAACAAGTGAGGGGGAAGGGTTAATTGCTGAGTTAGATGCCTGATATGAAGTGTAATCTGTGCTGTTGGAAGCGACTTGTGGAAGTGGCGTGGACTGTTCAATGTAGACACTAAGCTGGAATCCGTTGTGCGACTTAAGTTTCCTACGTTTCATTTGTTAACACTGCCTTTATTTCTTATTTAGGTTTTCGAGTAGCTTTTTGAGAAATAACACTGTCTATTTTTCACTGTTAAGCGAACACTTATTATTTCTGTTGTTTGGAATAGAAAATTTTTATGAACTTCGCACGAAAGGAATTTGAGCTACTGGATAGAATTAACTACATGAGACGCCTCCGGCGAATAAGAAGAACAATTTACCTTGCCTATTTTACTAAATTCTAGAGCATCTTTTTTAATATTTGCTTTGAAAATCGCACATCCTGCTAAATCACCCGTATTTCGAACACTAGTCGTCATATTTATGAGCTTTTTATCGGCATTTTACACCGTTACGATAGCCGAATGGATTCCGATAAAAGTCAACCAGTATCAGGTGTACGATGCCCGTAAAACCAATGCTTTGCTCATAAAATTGGTAATCCTACGATAATAATTTCATGTGTAAAACAGGATAATAGAAACTTATTATAGCAAAATTTTTCCAAACCTTTATCACAGTAAGTCTCTTGACCTGTGATCTTCCTTGATTCTTTGAACCAGGATGGAATCAAAGCCTCCAATGCCCGCCAAATGCTGTTCCGTCATCTGCACTTCAAATATTTTGTTATTGTTAGCAATGTATCTTCATGCATTCTTTGACGGCGAAGCTGCAACTAAAAGCATAGCGTTAATGCAAAAACCGTTATTTGATAGCTCAGGACCAATACTCAGTAGCCAACCAACCTCCCAGCACTTCAAGTACCTCTGATTGAAATTCGAAAGAAAATTGAAATGACAGCATCGGAAAAATTCAGGAACGAAAGCGTCGGTGATACGATCCTCCATTTGTCTAAATGAGGCTGTTCATCTCGCCAAGCTGTTAGGCAAACTTTAAAAACAGTGCAAACCTAAAAATACAGCGCACTGAACGTTCATAAGTGTCAAAACGTCGTCATATAAAAATATAAGCGCGGACGACCGTTATGACAGAACAAACTTCTGAAAAACGTCATGAAAGGTGCTATCGGATCAATCGTCTCAAAGTTTCGCTGAAAGGGCATGCACGTAATGCGTTGTACGGTACCTTGTATTGCGTTTTCAAAGGTTCGGGAACAGCAAGAGTCAGTGGAACCTAAATCTCAAGAAAGGCCAGTGATATTAAGCAAACTCTGAAGGTTAGCGCGTCTCGAATTTTGAGGTTATGGGGAATTTCTGAGAAGGTTGGAGGCTCAGATATTTTTGCGCAACACATCTATTCTAGGAGGTCGCAAATGTTCATATTTATCTCCGACCCATTGTCCATTTCACGACAGCGACAATGCGCTGCCCAGCGGTGATCTCAACAATATCGCTGCTTCGCATTGGTTTCTGCTTGATTGGTCAATGGCACCGGTCTTCTGTGTCACTGTCGCATTCATGCAAATGATTCTAAAGAATTGCGCCATACTTTTAGAATTAAGCAGATGCATTTGCGCGAAACGATGAAATCAGTGGTTTGTTTTTCTTTTTTTTTTAAATGACATCATCAGCGACGCTTTGCAACGGATACCCAACATCATTCTCAAAGCTTTTGAAAGTTAATGGCAAATATGTTTGTTTTTACAACCTACAGCTTATGGAAAACATCAGTGCGGCTGAGCAAATGTTGCAAGGATTAGCGAGGAAAGGAACAAAGAGTGCTTTGGAAGCGTGTGAGCCATTCGTCAACAAAACTTATTTGCTCAGTAAATCTTCGAGAGATAGGAAAAAATGGTGAAGAGGCAATCGGAGATGTCGAAAGTTATGTATGTCCTGTAGATAAGTTAACATGTGAGGTGATCCCATGTAAAAAATTTCAGGAATGCAGACAGCAAAGCCGGCTGAGGTTTAAGTGGGAGCACGAGGTGCTATAAGGAACTCGCGAAGCGGAACGACCAACAAATGTTTCCAAGTCTGCCGTCTAATGATGTATGGAAGTGGGACTTAGTTCCCAGCAACAACAGAAGAAAAGAAGCTCAACCGAGAGCTAGAACCATGAAAAGATTGATGTGAGGCAAGCTTCTCGCTACGAGAGCATTTTCCGAGGCAAGAAATCGGAGAAAAAGTAGTATTTGAGAAGTCGTACAACAAAGTAGACAAAAAACTGAAATGGGCAAGGCATTTATGCCACATGCGGAACTGCCAGTGAATAGCAGGAGCAAAGTATTTATCTGGTTCTCTCGAGAAGTTAAACTGCTCTTCGATGATCTATCAAGAAGATCAGAACATTTTGTCAAATAAAACTAAATCAGCTTCATAAATAATGGAGAAGGGTGGCAAACGACAAAAACAAATCGTCAAAATCCTTAGAGGCCGAAAACGGCGCCACCCGATTACGTTGGTCAAATGACGCCTCTATTACGGATATATCATCATTGTTCGCACATTTCGTGTGGACATATTTTGCCAACTCACATAGTATAATGTGAATATACGTTCGGGAATATCCTCACGAATAGAAGTGCATCTGCATTAGCGGGGAATAAAAGTATTCTCGATGCATGGTCTGAGAAATGCATAACATTAAATTTTGTGGATTATTATGGATTTTTGTATGGATTTATATTTTGTGGATTTCCACAATATAAATACATCTTATATTTTTGTGGATTTAGCATACCATTATCTTCCATCACAGTACCTCCCTTCATGCAGAAAACTCAGTAAGTTGAATTTGAGTGGAGTTGAATCTCAAATTAAATGCAACTGAGGAAAATCTCTTCCCAAGAAATTTTTAAAAAATGAGCGTCGCAATGAAAATATGTCGATGTACGAAGGCAGCGATCACATAAGCGCGTCGAAACACCCGTTTAAATTCATTATAGTTATAGCGAAAGAATGAAAGCCACTAAAAGTTGCGTTGACCGGTTGCATATAAATAAGTTTGCACAAATTCAAGTAGAAGAAAACTTTTATCGCCTTAGAATGTGAAAACGAAACTCATGCGTGCGCAAAAATGAGGAATATGAAGATATGTGCATAAATGAGGATCATGAGAGGAATCAATTAATGCTTTTGCTGATAAGTATGTTTGATACTTCAGACTGAAGTGAAATGATTCTCATCGTTCAGCAAGTTTTTAGCAAGAAAGCATAATGCATCAAATAAAATATTTCGATTCCATCAATAAACCATCAAATAAAATACTATTATTTATCTCTCTACAAGCTCATTCGATAGTTTCAATGTGCGATTCAAGGCAGTAGTATCCGTGAAATTCTATGAGCATGTTCCACACTATCGGACAATCTTTCCGCACTCGCAACCTCCTATGAATCGCCTAATTTTTCTACAGCGTTAGCCATTGAAGAAAGGTTTGTTCAGTGACCACACCGATGAGCATTCTTCTTTTCATCCAGGAATCTGGAATTTGTAAAATACAAAAATAGTCTGAAAAATTCTTTTCTAACCAACCTATTTTGCTATATCTCATTGCCTCTCCCTTTCAAAATTAAATTTGCTTTGTTATAGCGGAACTCACCGTGGTCGGCTGAGGCCTTTTAAAATAGTATGCGCTTTCATAGATCCTGTCTGCATTTTAAAGTGTTTCCCCATCGATCGCCAATTTTAAACGATCGAAAAAAGTTCGAAGCAGCATGGATATCTTGGACTTAGTGGTTCTACACTTAGCTATAGGCATTAGCAAAATAATAAAAGTCTCTCTGCTTTCATAGAACATGAAGGGAAACCGTGGCAGCTCCTCTGAAACCTCGCTATTTGGCCATACTACTTATGCAACAAACCTGGAAACCTTGCAAGACTGATGATCTAGAACGAAACGTCTACATGTGGTTTCCGTCCGTGCTTCGAACACTTTTGCGCTGATGACGCTTTATCTCTTATATGCTTCTGCAGATCTGCATTAGCACAGCCAATTGTGTAGGCAAAATCTCTCTTGTGTACGCATGTAGGTGTTGGCCTGTCCAGTAATTTCAACTGTGGGACCAATGACATTGAACACTCAAAGTTTTCTGAGCACACGATATATTTTAAGGTCGATTTATGATCTTTGGAATGACTTATAGTCATTTAAAAGTTACATATGGAAGTCATTATGCAAGTACCCAGGTCGAATTCTATACTTGCTGAGGTCAAGAATCCGATTCGCATAAATGACCGACCCATTGAAAATTAGACTGATTCGTTAAATGTATGCAACTCTCTGGCTTTGTTGACGGAGGATTTCACAAACGCCTATGACGGCGATTCATTTGCGATTCTTTATTAGAATTTTTTATGCTTTTGCAAAAAAAGAGCAATTCAAGCAATGAAATTTCGCGCTAACAATGTAACCTCAATGTACTGAAAATTCCATATTCCTTCAAGTTACTTTATCAAATTTGAATTGAATTGTAAACATAGAAATACTTCAAAAAAATGAGACTTTGAATTATGTAAAAAGTAACTTTAGTAACCTATAAAAAGTAAAAGTAACCTGGCGAATAACTTTAAGAGTAGTGGACCTATTAAATTATAAAAGCACCATCATAAATGTTTTGTTGCTAATTGCCAATTTATGAAATTGGACTGAAAAAATAAGAATGCAGAAGTCCACATCATCATTATTAGCATCTTTCTGAATGCTTCTCCACTCAAAGAAAAAAGTGGACTATTAATACTGATTTGTTCTTAAATATAAAGTGATAAACGATCATTCTACACACTACAAGGTATAGTTTATTCGTCATCGTTTTCTTCAGATCGAGTTGACCGCTTAGCATTAACTATGGCGCCGACGATACTAATCGATTGATTAGGTTTATTTGTGGAGTTTTTAAAGGAGCGACTATTAAAGACTATTAAACTTCTGTTGAAATCGATTGAACTCGTCATTTTGAAAGAGAATTGTCCGTTAAGAATGCTGCATTAAGAAGAATCGCCTAAGGATTTATGTCGTGGAACGGGTTGATTTTTCCAGGAAAATAATGATTTAGCAGCAATATTTTAATTTCAATCTATTCTGTTCGTATACTCGAGCATAGCTCTTAATCAGCTCTTAATTATTTAATCAGTGCATGTAGAACTCACATCTGCGGATAGAGCTTTCTTTATGAGATGCACCGATCAAATAAGATGCAAACTAACAACAGAGAAGAAAGATTGGAGTAAAATATGATCACCTAAGGTGGAATTTCTCGTAAATTTCGTAAATATCACAGTAATATGAGTGCTAACAATAGCAAAATTTGAAAGTTTCTGCGATATGAAATTCAGATTTAATAAAAAATTTTTGGGTGAATGTTATATTACGAGCATAGGCTTTTACTTTATTATTGCAAAGGTCGGAAAAGAGCGAAAGAGAAAAAGAAAGGAAAGTGTACTTCGCACTTATGTACACAAAGGACAGTAAATATTTGGAGCACATACTAACACGTAAGCAATATGATTTCAGAGGAATCCAACGCGAAGTGGCACACTTGCTTAGGTTCGTCGTAATTAGAATCGATAGTTTAAATTATTTAAGGGGATAAAATTTGACCGGAAAAGTATGCAGAAGATGAGTGAGGTGAATTTCTCTTATGAACGAATAAATAAGTAACAGAGAATACTAGAAGATTACCAAAAAAAAAAAAAGAATCACAACACATAGGGGAACACTTTGCGCAAATCTTCTTAAGCAGATTGGCTCTATCACAGCAGGACCACCGGATAGTTGAAATCGACGTTTTACTAAATGCATGAGAATTTTCAAATGCGTTTAAGCGAACTCCTGAACTTCGGTATTTGAAATGTTACCGGAGCAAATTAACACATGGCATGTGCTGTTTCCAAAAATCTCGTCGCTGCTATGCTTTATAAGTTTCCAAGGTGGAACCAATGAATAGACAGTGATGCACAGGTATGCACAAGTACATACGAGCAGGTGCGCCTTGTCCATAATGAATTCTGCAAATGCAGACTTGCAAAAAGCGTTAAGCATGGAAAATTGGGCCTATATATAAAAGCACACTGTCGAAAAATAGGGAACATTAAACACCTTGACATTCCATTCAAAACAATAATGTAGTTTAGTGGAGTCAATATTTCTTGCTCGACGTGTGTAATATGATTCCCTCTCTGTGTGACATAAGTGACAGCTATCTGCTTCCATGCAAATATTTTTATCGTCATAAACTATACGATGAAATGAAAAACTTTTCCAAGTTCGACAAGGCGGTAGGTTTCCGAGCCTCTATCAACGGAACACTTAGGGGAACTCGCTAGAAAAGTTGTGCTTTCAGTTGTCTCTGCTCATCAAAAATTATTTGGAAAATTTCCGAGGGTTGATTTTCGTAAATGCGCACAAAACTTGGCATTTTCTAGTTTCTTGAAGATGATAACCTCTGCAGAACGATATTTTTCCCCTCAGTGGCCATATCGATGAACAATCTTCTCAAATTGCTGTCAGCGCTGCGAACCTCCCTTGTGAGCCATAAATAATGTCAGTATGCAAATTCATATGCCAGTCTTCACCGCATCTATATTCGCTATCATTAAAATTGAATTCGATTCATTAGTTAGGTTCCATTATTATTCGTCTAGGCACAATAGGGGGTAATATGCATTTGACGGTGCAAAATGTTTAGCCAACGGTCATCTAAGTGCACTTAGGTGCAATTGTGCACTAAATGTCATCGAACATTCGTTGCCTATCGCAAAGAGTCATTAATATGACTAAAGAAGAAAAAATTATTCGGTAAATGAACATCTAGTATCTTAAATAAATCGCTTATGATATATGAATTTTTCTGAGGACTGTTTCACAAGCAAGAATTGCATGAACGAAATTTTATCGTGATGAATGAGCTGCACAATCAGCGCAATTTCTTGCTCGATGCAAGAGGCTCAAGGAAATGGGAAAGCCTTGAAGATGAAACTGATTGTTAGAAGGATCAAATTTCTTGAGATGATGATCAGTCTATTTTAACCATTACTGCTGAAGAAATATACAATTTGAGAACAAGTGATATAAACTATTTTGATAAAGTAGGAAAGCGCATTAGACGGAACAATTGGTGATGATTCATATTTAGGTTGTGAGAATTTAAGCTCCTCTGTTCAAATAACAATACAGACTGCACATATTTTCACTTTAAAAAGAATCATAATAAATGTGTTTAAAGTAATTTAGAGTGTCATTAAGCAATCGTAATCTAGAAGAGATTTAAATGAGGCGAAACTGAGGGTTAAAGTTATGCTACAGTTGAAATTATAAAGAATGAATTGAATCAACATATCCCCTTTGTTTCGCTACTTGAAACGACCATAATTTTTAGGGTCAATATAGCGCTTGACTTTGCTATATTGGCCCTGAAAACAGAGAACAATGACCCATGACAACGAAAATATACCCAGTGGTAATGTTTTAAGGAAACAGCCCTTAAAGCGCCGCTGGAAAAAGAATAGTACTCGCAAACGCGTTTCTTTATGACAGTTCTATAACATGTACGAAAGGTGTTTTTCAATTATCGGTTGAAATAATTTGATTTTACGGCATCGAACCAAATTTCTACGTCACCACGCAGAGACCGAAAATTTCTGCTATTCACAAATGGGCTAATTTGAGCGTCACTGTCAGGAGTCGAAATAACTTTTTACGCCTTCTCAGCTATCATGAGTGAGTTGTAAAAATATTCTAGTTAGCCAATTGTGAACTATGAATATTGTGTTGCCCACTTGTCGTCCGATTTATTGTTCATAGGAAACAAGATCACGTAATAAGTTGATATTTTAGAGAACGACCGATGAAATGTGCAAATAATTAGGATTTAGGTGAAATAATCCCATGAGATAATACAAGAAGAATTATATTGGCAAAGAGAAATTAGGTGATACTTACAGATTGGAATACTCTAACTGTTATATGAAATATAAGGATAAAATGTGAAATTTACTATTACCGATGAGTGGAGGAGCACTGTTGTTATTTTAACATTGTCTTCAACAAACTCGACATTTTTTTATGCTCTATTTTTTCTTTCTTTTATTTCTTTGATTATGAAAACTGTGGATGCCATCCATCTATGTTTGCTGCCGTTTCAAGTGTATTTTAAACGCTTTCATCCACGCTTGCTTCGCTCTGTTTACGGCATGTTCACCACAACTAACTCTGCTCCTCACGTAGCAGCAGTAAGCGTTGTGCATTTTCTCTCTTATTCACTTCTGTCATAGCAGCTTCTTCTATCATCATTTATAAGGGCATTTTATTGCATAAAATTATTGTTGAACATCTTCTTAGCTATGACTGAAATCGCTGAGCAATTTTTGTGGGTTCATTTGTTTTTATATCCTTGAAAATTCGTTTGATGAAAGTTATAAAGGTTCTGTTAAATGTGCGTAGTGTTGATTTGTAGAACATAAATGCAAAATGGCACATCGTGCACACATTATGCAATTTTTGTTGGCGCGTTTTCCAGTTGCCGTGTTTGCCTCGGGCAATACGTGGTGAATGAGTTCCACTTTAGCGTGTTATCTGAAAAGAAACTTTTTATGGCTACTAATTTAAGATTTAGGGTGGGAAATTATTTCCAGCAATAAGTTTTATTGAAAGGGCTTATCAAACTTTTTTATCCATTTTATCCGTTTATCCATTTTTAACCATTATTCATCCAAACTTTTTCAGCTATTTAAACCAACATATAGAGTAAGCATGCAAATGTGTTCTCAAACCGTCTTTTTGCTTTTAAGGTTTTTCTTAGAAGATTGAAGATGGCACGACTCCATACAATAAGGCACAACTGAGATACAACAGCTAATTGACGATGGTTCATTCATTGTGGCAAGCAGTAAAAAATGATCGGAAACAACACCTATTTGGATCGAATGACGACTTCATTGATTCATCCAGTCTTCTAAAAAATAATATTTTTTTAGAGGAATTAACGAACTATTACTGCAGGCAAATGTTAAAGTAAACCACACGAATTATCAACTACGTTATGCGAAGCCAAGCAATAAATAATGCTTGAACATTCGGAAGCACTGAGAGAGAATACAATCTCTAATGTATAGGACGAGTGCCTCGGCGAAAACAAGTAAAAAGAGTTGAAGTTGCTTTTTGATTTCATTGGGCGAACGAAAGGACTCAATCGTAAAGTTGTCGTCAATTTGCAGTTTTCTTCTCTTTTCAGGGCTTTTTCTTGAATCCTCCTTAGCGAAGAAACATGGGAGGTGGAATGATTCCAAGACTTTTATAGCCATGTTCACCCTGCAATGCAGAAGCAGTTAATTAGCTGATCATAGGCTCTTTTGATGGTATTGACTTGATGCAAGAATGAAGCTAGCGAATATCCTCGCATTAAATGTTCTGATGTTGGTATACTCGGTTAAGGCGAAAGAGAGTGATCTTTTTTTTTGGAATCTAAACGGCCATCTCAGAACTTTCAGGGATTTTTAAGTCCTTTGATCTTCTAATCTGGGAACTCCTATAGAAGTGTAAGCCTGCTCCATATCTCAATCTGTTTGAGCCATCACTAATATGCATTCTTTTTTCATATTTTATGAAGGAAGAGGACCAGTTAGCGATGCAGAGGTATTACTAATGTTCGACGTCTTCAGTAGCTATTGGATAAACATATCAGTCTATCACAAAACACAGCTATGGTCGTTTTTAGCGAGAATGCATCTTTTCTCTCAAAGAAGAAAGTATATCTTTGGAGAATTGTGCAGCCGAATGCTATAGTTACTCTGATGCTGAAGTCTTCTAGGCAGTATATTAAGCTAGTGCGTGATAATGAAAAAAATTCTCTTGCGCTCGTCTTTTAAATAATCATGCAATCATTATCGTCATTCGACGAATCTCGAATTTCTGATAAAAAGGCTAGTCGCCATCAGAAGACAGTTAAAAGCTGCTGAAAAATAACTTCCGTCATCACTTAAGAAAGATGCAGTAGTTCGAACGTGTCTCTGACAAGAGTGATGAATGGAAATGGTTTCATGCTTTTGCATGGATGAGCCTTTTGCATCACCTTTGCAAACTTGGCTACTCTGTAAAACACTACCATTAGAAGATGATCTGTCAGATACAAAAGTACTTTATTTGAACATATAATTCGACGATGAATTTGATCGAGAAGTGCAAAGAAATTTTTTTGTTATTACTGGAAGGAGGGGGAAGTGGGAGAAGATGAATTTTAGTATACGGCGTGGGATACCCCTTCATGCAGTGTCTCCTCCATTCAATGTTCATAGCATCATATGAGTGCAGGTTGTTGACCAGCGAGGTGTATACACTGCAGCAAATATTCACAATGCGAAATTTGAACCCACAAGCGCATTGATAGGTGAGTAAAAACGAATGTTTATAGATGGATCTAAGTCGAGCAAAGCGCCGCACTTGAAAAATAACCATTATTGTTTATAAAAGGTGATTTTTATTCCAACTTTCTATGGGAATTTTTTCATGGATCATAAGGATTTCAAAATTGCTCAATAAAAAGGATTATGTTCTTTTCCGTTGATTCTTCCAAAATGCCTATTATGACCGATCCACATAAATTTCTTAGGGCAATATATTGCCCAAAATGAAGAAAGCAAAGAGTAAAAAGTGCAAAGAAGTTAAGCCTTTCTTTTCTTTCCAAATGTTTTCCCCCTCCTTTTTTCCCCTTTTCCCCTTTCTTGCATGTTTTGTAACTGAAATGTGCACATTAAATAAGCGTCCGTGCGATGAATGAATGTGCTTTTAAACACGAATCACGTGAAAGGCAGCTGAGATCTTTATGATCGCTGAAAGCCGAGCTTGTTCGCTCCGCCTTTAGTTTTATGTTCTGAGCAATGATTTCGCCACATCGTCTAGTAGAGGAGAGGCTTTCTCGTTGCGCGTAACTCGCGTCGCACCCTATAATGTTCATTTGTTTCGTTAAAATTCGTCTTTTTTTCATCTTATGTGGCATTTGTTTCTTAATGTAAACTTTCTAAGACGGTGCTTTATCTTGTATAGTAAAATTAAGTTACTTGAAGTAGAATATAGTAATGAGCTACTAATTAACACCTTAGCTCTCACCTATTGAGTTAATTCACCAGCATTCACACAATTGTTACTTAAAGACGAACACCTCGAGCACCTAGGCTCTATTTCGATTGTTTAGAAGTATTTCTATGATGCGCGCGTTAGAGTTTAGGCAAATGATAGTAAGATTTCTTGATAACTTATACGCCGTAACTGCTAACAGTTTTGCTCT
This sequence comes from Parascaris univalens, assembly GCA_037576465.1. Taxonomy (NCBI): domain Eukaryota; kingdom Metazoa; phylum Nematoda; class Chromadorea; order Rhabditida; family Ascarididae; genus Parascaris; species Parascaris univalens. Next base: position 70,302,328 of record CM075173.1, on the reverse strand, counting down.
ATCATCATTATCGATTGATAATAGCGCCTTATTGCCATAGTTTTTGCTAATATAACGAGCTGATAACCTCATTCCGCACGACATGTTTAAGTATCAAATGGTCCACCACTCTGTTTGATGTTGCAAATTTTGTATTACGTGACGAGAGGTGCGAGTCCCCAGTGCAGTTGTTTACTATGCCACAAAAATTGAGTTGTATCATTTCTTATGTGCCTATTTCATCTATGTGTATATGCGTGTGTTATGCAACGCTTTATTCCGCCCATTTCTGCAGTCGAAATTCGTCAAAGCAATCCATATAACTGATACGATGCTTACCATAAATACACCAACAAAAAAAATAGCTGCAAATATAAAACATTCAAAGAAATTCGATGACATAGATTCATCATGAGGTAATTCTTAGAACCGATCTTCAACAACTATCGTAGAAAATTTCCATCTCTCCGTCACAAATTTTCTTATGATCATTTCGCTTTTAGATATTCCAGCGGCGTTTACTTGACAACGGTAGATATTAAAGTACCTCCAACATCTTGCGTATTCCTTGATGGATTCATATGATATTGAAAATCCTGGATCGTCAGAATTGTATTATAACAAAAGAAATTCCCTTAGCAGTTTAAGGATTTTAAGATGTCTTGTGGTCGGAGAACCACATCTGTTACTCGGTTAATAGATTTTCTTACTTTCCCATAGTGAATGTTATAGATGTAGTTAGCGAAGAAACGATCGCCTAATCGGAACATTGCAACCTCTCATCCCTTCCAGTTCTTCATCTCTTCTTCCATCAGAACATTTCCTCTAAAAAGTTCATTCATATCGGTGCTTCTCGGTTCATGGTAAAAGTTCACGGTAAAAGCTCATATCCTCATCCATATCGGTTCGTTGCATTTTCAATCAAAATTTCGTTCTTTTATGTCATAAATCGTCAAATATATTTTCAAAATTTTGACCCGAGATAACCTAAAGAATATTCCTGAAGGGTTTGTAGAAATGGTAAACGAAATTATTTTTGGTTGGCGCCACTTCCAGAAACTCGGACTCCTCCGACCGGCGCCTATCCAGTTTTAAGGGATTTAGCTCTCAAGGTTTCACGGAAGGATCATTAGGTCGTGATGACGCTGAGTGCGAAGATCATGTGCGATAACAGTTTTTCTTTTAATATTTTGGCATAGTCAAAGAGCTGACATTGGACAAGCGAAAAGCACTGAAAATAAACTATATTCTATGGAAATTTAGGCGTGCAACTCGCTGCAGCACTAATGATCAATGCTCAGGAAAGAGGTCAGTTGCAAAAATACTGTCATCATTTTCATCACTTCATTTCCAAAAGCAACTTTTGGATTTTCTAAAATTAGTGACGAAGAGGTTGAGTCCATTGGTGAAATCGAATGAGTTCTAAGCGTTGTTAGCTCTTTGTCTGTTAAATTATGCATCATTACTTATAGGTTCTATAGTGGGAACTGGATTTTCTCGTCTCATTCTGACGATCTAATGTTTCAGTAATAGAGAACATTCATATCTATGTGAATTATTGTGCCGCCTTGCAGAAAGCTGAACATTCAGCAATACGACTTTTGCTACTTATTTGTACTTACTGTAAAAGCAATTTCACCCTATCATCGAAACATGGAATGTGATTATAGCATTTCTACTATTGAAATTAGCATTTCCTCTCTTTTAAATGAACGTTTTTATGCATTCTAACATTTTTATAAAGCGATATTTTCTATAGCTTCAAAAAACGAATCAAAACGACACTGTTCATTTTTAATCGCACGTTTTTTTCGATAGAGAATTTATCAGCTCAAGCCATCTATCCTATCAATGTGCGTTTAATGATATGAACTTTTGTTGGTATAATCTTTGATTTAATAGGTGGCCATAATTTTAATTTTATGCAATCTTTTATCTTACAATCAATATCTATGTATATATTATCGAAAGAGAACAACTTCTATGCATTAGTGATATTGGCATTGATAGACAGTCCTCTAAAGTGCTCCATAGAATATAATTTTGCACTGTGGAAACCAGATATGAATTATTTCCTCGAGAAACTACTCTTACACGTGAAAGTCCCACTTTAAAATTTCACTTGGAAGTACCGATTGAGCAGAACAATGGTTTTTGGGTGTTGATGTATGCGAAAAGTGGTAATTATTTCACCCTTTTCTATTGCTCTTCTATAATAGTTAAGGTGGTATATGCTGCGTTGTTCATTGTTCTGTTTGCCTTTTACTTTTGTTCACTTTTTATGCGTTCTTTAGGAATCAGCTGTAGAACTGACTGAGGTTTTCCTTAAATGCATCGGCGAAGGTGCTGACACGCAAGTTTGTTATACACGAACTCTTGACTTTATTTGACGTTCTTTAGAAATATTAATGTTCGAGTGTCGATGTATATATTGCGTGTTATCATAAGGGACGTTTTGTAGCATTTAACATTTGAAGTAATTTTTTCTGGATCTATACGTCTTAGATGTAGTTATGCAGGATGTGGAAGGGATGTGGAAAATTGTTAGAGTTTTTGTATCATTGTCGAAGAGAAATACGATTGATAAGAAAGCCGTTCGACGAAATTTACACAGATGAAGACAAAACAATAAGAATTTGAATCTCGACGTTTCTTCTGAGGGGCACGCCACTCTCGGTGATAATCTCTTACTCAGAACGGCGTTCAGCTGTCGATGACAAAGCGTTGTTAGCTACACCCATCGAGAGCCCAATACGGAAATTTCACGAAGTGTGAGGTATTTTTACTTCATTTCTTAAGTCTTCATCGTTTATTGGTAGCAATAAATGCTTTCTTGTGCTCAAACAACTTCGAACCTTTCAGTGGGCACACACAATTTGACATAAGATGAAGCTTGACGATGAATCGATTTGATTTAATAGATGTTTGATAATCGTTTACAACAACGATTCTTGAAGTATATCCCTACTGTCGATGGAAAGTGGGTCCTTCTCAGTAATTCCCAATGTGCACAGCATTGGGAATCCCGTCGTGGAGGGTTGAGCCAACCCTCTATTAAAATCTTTTCTGTTTTAAGGTAATGCTGTGCGTTCGGTTGAACTCCATGGACATTGTTGATTTCAAGCGTGTTCTCAGGGAATGTACTGCACAGCAAAAGCCGAGCTTTTTCGCTACAAACAACTCAAGTAATTAAAAGCGTGCTCTCCTTCAAAAGCCAGTGCTCCAAGGCGTTGAAGATGGATAACTGAAGTAAAAATAGAGAAGCCGAAAATTGCGGAGGTTACCCCACCCCGGACCTATAGCTTAAACATTACTCCATAGGGCCGCATTTTACTCCGGTACAGGAATGGACAGACTTGAAAAACTTTGCGATCAGTTTTTCTTTATGAAGCCGACTGAATATTGCTGGTGACAAATGGTTAACAGTTACCGAAATAATAATTGCATTTTGCCGAATAACTTCATCTTGCTTGTTTTTTATGCTTTAAAAAATGAAATCTGTGCATGGAGGACTTCAGTGCCTGTCTGTCTAACAGTATAAGGGCTGAATTACCAAGTAAGTACAAATTTCTTGTTTTGTAGAAGTCTTTGAAACGTCGCTTAGGTTTTGGATTATGTGTAGCCAGCTTGGATTTGCACATCATTTAAATGGAATCCTCTCTTTTTTTTCTTGTTGTTTTTCTTAACTTCTGTGTGCTTCATTGCGAACTCGTTTATTCGTAAACGTTTGGATGCATAGACCGTTAAGGAATGGAACTTTGTGAGTTTTCGAAGTAATCAGAGGTCTATGAAATTTTACTTTGAGAGCGCAGGGAATTCAGTGGTTTTCTGTATAATTTAAAAGTGAGGCATTTGTTTGTTGTTATATGAGAATGTATATGCTGTCTTCAAAGGTTACAAGCGTCATATAAACTTCATTCGACCGAAAGTTCAACGATGTCATCAAGTCTACCAAAGATATAACTAAACTAAATTTTGGTGATTGAGCATTTAGTTGGCTGTTTATGATGTGCTTACACATTGTCAGAGCTGTAGAACGCTCTATTTTTTCCACTTCCAGTAGTGCTTCCACCGTTTTTCTATTTACGGTGATGAATACAGAATTGGGCTTCACCAACATCCGTCAAAAAGCCAGATGCATAGAGATACTTCCTTAATTTAAAATGGTTTGCTGAAGTTTTTCTTTCCACCTGCCAATGCTTTTATGTCCAAATCTTTCGGGTATTTTCGCGCTGTTAGCTGGTAAGCAGGTATCAAGAAATAAAAATTTAAGTTCCCCGATTTCAATGTGGATGTCGTGCCATTAAAGGGATGTTGGATCTTAAATGTGCAACCAGAAAAGCCTTCTAGGATGGTGGAAGATAAAATAGATGCGTCCATCGCCCACTTTCTTGTTTCTGTTGAATTCTCATGATAAAATATTAACACATAAGGCGCCTAAATAACCATCATGGACATTCATTCCCACCGTTCACAGAATTTGTTCTTCCAATCTATACTTTCCTAGTGCATTCAACTTGCCTGGTATCGAGTATCAGCACAAGAGTGTGCGTGTGTGTGCTGGGTATGTTGCCTTCGAATAGTCACATTTGTGGCACGTCGGTGCATACCACCGTCGCGATCCATAAATCAAATTGTTGACTAGCGAAACAACGAACCGCTGTGCACGCCGATAATACTTTTCCCAATCATTTTAGCAACAACTTCTTCGCTGCCGTTCCCCTCCCCCACCCCCCCCCCCCCCGCCCCTTATTTGAAGTCGTTTTTTCTTCTACTCACGTTCTCATCCATTTTGATTTTTCTACACATTCTTGAGTTTAATTTATTGTAGTTTTTTATCTTTACACTCCCCGATTTCATGCGTATTTTGTGTTATTTTTTGCATCATTTTCAGTCCCCTCGATTGGTTCATAAACGCTTTTTAATGCATACAGTGTTGAAGAAATGCAGAAAAATGTTTCAGAAGTGGAACCAATCAGTTCTAATGAGCTTTGATAGGTTGAGTACGGAAACTATACTAGAAACTCAGCTTTTATTGGAATCGTTTCGAAAATATTTAAAATTTCATCGATTACAATATGCTGAAAAGGTCAGTTTTTCTTTGACTGCTCGAAAAGTTGCTGATTTGTGGATGTTTTCATTAGTGGAATCATTCATCTCAGGAATTTTCTGGTTTCGGAGGTCTTATATGCTATGCCGGAATATCTCTTTTGCTCTAAAAGATTGAACCTAACCGCTTTGATCACCACACAACGAGAAATACAGATCTATAGCTGTATGAATGAATGCTTAATGTGAGTGAAATCATGCTTAAACTTTTTGTTGATTTGTTAGGTTCTTTTAGAAACTAAATATTATGCTGAAAATATCTCTTTAGCAAATCCGATGCAAACATTAAATCGGTGGTTTGAAACGTTTTGTTCAAGTGAATGTATCAGATTATGTGCACTATTGAGGGTTTAGGCGTTACTTATAATATCGCTTTCGAAAAGATTTCCTGAAAGATCAAAGTTCCGTGGAAAATTCCGAGTGTGATTCTAATTACAGGCATAAATTATAGGTTCAGTCTTGGTCGTAGCATTACTTTGCATTTTCCCCTCCCCACCTCTTTCCCAAAATGAAATGCCTTCGTCGAATTCACTCGGCAAAAAACCTTTGAGGCAGCTAGTTTCTTTTTTTTTCAGGAAAGTGGGATTCAATCTGTGAGAAGTTCTATCTTTTTCATCGTTTATAAATGAGGAGATTTTCCAAGAAGCTTCTTCAAAGAAGTTTGAGAGAAAAACTGAATTAAAAGAAATTCTCAGTTGGATTTTTACACTGAATGTTTGGAATTGTGTTGGATGATCACAATTTCACCTCAATAATAGAAGGAATTCTGAGACATATATCGACCGATTCAACGAAAACCCGATAAGCGAAGCATTTTTTTTTTGCTAAAGAATCAGATGAAAAATGATAAAATCAATTCTTTCGCAGTGGAAATCATCGTCTTGTTTGTTCTTTAGCGTTCTTTGTGAAGAAATTCTCAGATAGGTGCAGTTTTCGACGGAATCCAAGTACGAAACTCGAGAATAAATCCCAATTTTGATAACATAGTGCGCAAGTCACTTCTCCAGAGTTTCAATAATAGTCTAATATAAGAGCATCCTTTCCCCTCTCCGTGTAAAACCTCTGTTGCCTCAAGATTTATATTAAGAATTTCAGATTTATAGGGAAAATTTCAAACTTCATTCGTTGAGGATTACTTTTCTTTAAAATTCAAGTAAATTTAATCTAACAAACCCCCATATTAGGAATTGCTTTATGATTTTTCAAATCAATCCTTAAATGCCTTCTTCAGATCTGTATTTTTTTGAGTTATGAAGTAATACAACGTAGCGGCTAAGATGTTCGCTAGCGATCGGAAAACCTTAGTACAGTTCTTAATTTCTAAAATTCATCATTAGTTGTCGAATTCACATTGGTTTATATGCGGAGGGGTCATCGTCGCAATAAGAGCGACGAGAATTTGATTGCTATTCCATTTTTCTTCTTCAGTGAACTTTTCCTTTCAATGGCATCGATTTCTCGTAGTGATGTTCGCTCTAAACTTTGAATGTTTTCATTGCCGAATGGTTATATGACAATGAATCGTGGCTCATTTCTTTTACAGTATTGATCCTATGAGTAAATGGTTTTTCTACTGCCAAGCTCTTTTATTTCCACTTATTATTTCGAAGTATCGATGAAAACATCAGTGCATAAGAGTCCACTAGGGTGTGTTAATGGCGCTGCATTAATGCAATGGTGATTTTAAACACTATATTGAAGCCAGCTGAAGCATTTTCGATGTTTGATTAGTGTTGAGTGATGAAACAATCCAACTGTTTCTCATCGATGAGGCCACGTGACGAGCTGTTGCGTAGCGTTACAGTAATATGCTTGCCAAGTGGCACTCTCGGTGCTGCATTCTTTTCTTCGTGCTCAGGAGATTACCATTTTGCACATCGAAAATCGAAGCCGGGCAGCAAGAGGTTATCTTCAGGCATGGCGATATTTGGTGGATATCTTGTTTCCATCTGGAATTTTTTTTCTTAAGGGGGGGGGGGGGGGTGATTTTGTATTCACGAACATGCGCACGCAGTTTGCCCACTTGTCACTTTCTGCAGTTCACTTGTATGTGCGTCATGAATCATGCAAGCAGTATACTGCTTGTATTAGTAGTTCTATTTATGCTTTGAGGACGTCATAGAGTGGTAGCATTTATATAAAAAGATTATGAGCTTATGTCTGTCGAGTCACCCTATTCACTTCTTGAGTCAAGGGAATTGTTGTATTTCGGAGAGCTAATTCCGTGCCTCAAATTCATATCTGCAAGGTTAAGAGAGTCCTACTAGCTAAGATTGCGATGAACTAATGACAGAAGTGGTCGAGCTTGTGTCATGTAAGCGAAGTTTATTTAGTGTCGGACATGCTGGATATTGAAAAGCGCTTGTGCAAACAGAACACTGACGTGTTACAGGATTGAGCACAAAGTTAATGCTCTTTTGAGATCGTAACTTCATCTAGTTCATAACTTTTCATTTGTGGATTTTACTACCGATATTTCATGTCAAGAGAATCACACTGTTTCGATGTAGTGCCGCTCTTTAATGGAAATTTCGTCAAAGTTATTCTCACATCCGATTATTGGTCTCCCATCTTATCGTATAGTTGTCTTTTATATTGATATTTTACAGTTGCTATATCCTGATGAATTTTATTTTCTTGTGGTAGTCGTCATCATACTTTCATCCCAATACTATTTTCTAAATGGGTTTATTTGCTTTACATTTTCAACTCAAAGAATTCTCTTCTGTTCATATTGGCGAGTTGTCTGTATTCAGTGTATGTATTCGTCTTATTCATCTTTAAGATGTATGTATTCATCTTATTCATGTCTCTATTCATCTTTATGCAGTACAAAACAGTCGACGAGCAAAATATTTCAACTAGTGGCAATGGATTCGATCCCTTTCTCTTTTTTTTCCGCCTCTATAGGAGATGATCAAACTATGCTTCAATCGGCGGATCATGTGCGAGACATTTCTTAGCCTATCGCTCAGAAAATATTCCACGAGCTTTTTGTTGCTGCGATGATAAATTCGCCAAGGTGCGAATCGCTTTTCGACGCAAACGATGTGCATTCGATATTTCTCTTAACTTTCATTTTGGTTATATATATTTTTTGCTTTTAATTAATATTCAGAAATTTCAACAATTCGTTAAGGCATTTATCAAAAATTGCACCTTTCACAATGCAGTTTGATCGTTTATGCTATTCTAAATTTTGTAAGTATGAACTCTTTCCTTAGGCTTAGGCTTAGGCTTAGGTTCACGAGCAACAGTTACTGCCACGCTAGGTAATGAGCATTTAATAAAGCTTAATTCCTCTACAAGTAGCAAATCTTCATAAAAGTTTTCTGCGACAGCCGCTTTTTCTTGGACTTTAAAGTACTACGTTTTAGATAGCGAAATGCTCGAAAAGGATTAAGCATACTAAGTGCGCTGTGTTCCTTTCAACCAAAATTCCTTTCGAAGGATTGAGCTTTGTGTGCCTGAGAGAGATATGTGTCTTATTGCATTAGGCACCTTGATATTTTACGAAGCCTTTTTTCGGCCCACTAAGGAATGTTTAAGTATAGCAAAGCACGAGAAAATAAATGCGAAATGTTTATTTTGTGGTAAGAGCTCGATCAATCTGGGATGAAATGGTTGCACTTCGATGGGTAGGGCTTTCTTAATTGTTTTTTTTCCGGCATGTTTGTTATTATTTGCAAGCGAGTCGCTCCACAGAGTTGACTTATAAAAGAACGCGGAAATCATAACGAAATGTGGAGAATGAATGAACGCCGAAGTTGTAAATGCTTGTTAGAGTTTGCAACCTGTTCTGCTCGGTCTGAAAGGTTTTTGGTAGCGATTGAAATAGGTTTGTAGAGGGAGGGACGAGTTTACGTATGTGATGTATGACTTCAAAATTTCGACGGAAAACGGAATTCAGCTCGTCGACTTCTCCCATAACTGCACATACGAAGTTAGAGAGGAATGGTTTTCCGACAGCTTGGTGGGAGCAGTTATGGCTTGAGTATAATGAAGCGCGAGCTAAGTTTGGCTACTGCTTTTCTAATATATATGAGAGTAAACTTGGTACATTGAGCAGCGGAGGAAAGTTTAGATGTCTTGAAGGCTTTACACTTCTTCAAAGGAAATCTAGAATAAGTTCCTCCTCGTTCCTGTCGACGTGAAATTGCGGGTAGGAAATAGTCTTCAAATTAGTACAAGCAAAAAATTAATGGAACAGAAATATATATGTGGAAGTAAACTCGAACAAGGCAACCAGGCCGTAACAGATTAGAAACCGCGTTAAGAAAACCTCAAAATAAGGAGATTTAATCAAGCTGTAGGACGTTATAGGTGTTCAGCATTCATGGGAAAGAAATTGTACCAAGGCTGCAAAATCTTTTACAGCAAAAAAACGTTGGCAGATGGGAAAATGGGAATCAAAATGTTTTGTACGTGATGAACACAAGCTCCCACTTTTTGTTCCAGTTGAACCTTTTTATAAACTTTGAGTTTTTTTTGCTGTGCATTACCATTTGTTAGATTTTTGACCTTCTATAAACGGAGCATTCTGTACAAGTGAGCGGACTGCAGGAGGCAGAAGCCACAATCGCAAATGATCGAGGCGCTCTGTTCGTGGGAGCGCGAACGATACACATGGTCAAAGCGGAAGTAGCGCCGAATCGGAGATGACCAGGCATGTTCGAAGTTTGCAGAGGGGCAAGCAGTTATGTTCCATGCTGCGTTAGAAAAATGTCTTATTAGGCACCGTCTATACCATTAAATTATCACCAGAATTTATGAAAATGCTGTGGAGTCATATTTCGTTGGTAGCGATTTTTTGAGAACGTTTAGGCTCGCATTGTATTGTCACTGCCATTACTTAGCATCGACAACGTCATAGCCATCAAAAAAGGTTTCTTCTGTTTTTCCACCCTCTTTACCAAAAAACATTTTCCGATCTCTTGCAGTTGCGCACTCAAACCGTATTTTGATCTGGGGAACCTCCACTTCTGAATTTTTTAGCTTCTTGGCCGTTGTGTTATAGCAGTTCTTGCGTACTGCGACAGGAGACACTTTGTTATGGTTATTTATCCAGTGGGTTAGCTTGATCATCTCGGTGATGTTTTTTTTAGGCATAAGTTCTTCCACCGTCAGAAATAATTACCGCTGCTGTAAATTCCTCTTTCACGCATGCTGGATACCTTAGAAGCTTTCTGAATCAAGATGCAGATTGAATTTAATTTTCAGCTTCCCAGAACTAGCGGAGAAGTTTGTGCAACGTCGCTAACTCTAGCCGTTCTGAGCGTAAAAGCTAGCAAAAAATCCCTGCTCTAAACGAACTGTTGATGATCTCTTCGAACTGTCATCTTCGCTCCCGCTGCGGGAATGTCGTTCAGTTACTGTCATCGAGAAGCAGAAAATTCGAATTAATTGCGAGAGTTTGCAAAATTCTGTATTAGTCTATTGGAAATGATGATGAGAAAATGTTGAAGCGGTTAAATGTTATATGACAATAGCAGTGAAAGAACAAAGGTTCGCAAAAAAATAAACACATCAATTTGCCTCGAATGGAAGAGATTTTCTCATGTTTTTTCAACTTTTCTGCCTTTGTTTTTTGATGAAATTCTCCTGGCATTTCCCGAAAAATGGCTATATATCCGAAGCTTTTTTTTTGCTCTTTGTGTATGCAAATATCATTTGCGTCTAATCCCATCCGTTCTTTTCATCTGTTTCATGCTTAGTTCTCCTTTCATTAAAAATTTCTAATGCCGAGTCTAATAGGTCCATTACTCTTTGGTTGATTTTTTAACTTATAGGGAGAATAAACGAGAGAGGAACGATTGATTTTAATTTCTAGTGTATAGCACAAAAGAGCTTGATATTCACGGATCGCGATTATTGGTCGGCTGCATTATGTTTAACTTGTAAACGAGGTTTTTTCCGCATTGAAACTAAGCTAGATTGGTGCGAGCAAGTGTTCTTACTAGCAACAACGAAGCATTTTACGCTAAAGCATTTCCTGTCATCTCCCACATCCTTATTCGCCTCAGTGGGGTTGCGATTCGAAAAAACCAAGACATTTGAAAAAACCTTTGTGGCTGCCAGTTCTGGATAATTGCCTCTTGGGCCGTCATTTCTGTTGGTTAATTTTTGAACGCTCGAAAACTTGAAATCGTCCCGCACTCATTGTTATGCATCACAAAATCAGGGTCAGTCCAAACATATTTTCTACCTAAAGATGATGACCGATGACCATGACCATATAAGGTGACCGTTGTGAGGTTCACGTTACAAATATACTGTAGTGCTGTGAAATAGCCACAACCTGAACGGTGCTATAGTAAGCCGTCTGTCATACAAGCGATTTTGAGTGTTCAGCTGAATACAAGGATGAATTGAGGAACTCACATATCAGAACAATTGAAATACGAGGTAGTTTTGCCTTCTTGTAAATTAATGTCTGATGTTACCAAATAGGCGGTGGCCTATTGAAAAATATGACCCATTGCAGTATCACATTGTAGGAATATGTGAGCGTTTCTTATCCTCGCCTCCACTCCTCCTCCAAAATCTCAGGAATATTCTGTGACTCAGTGCTTCTGACCTAAATCTTATCTTCATCTAAATTTTTGTCCTTGGAGTTTGTTGCTTGCCGTTTCCCCCCGAGCGTATGACTGACTAATTACTGAGGTGCTTGAGGCGACTTTTTATTTAGTACCTTTGAAATCTGGACGGTTTCTATGGGTGGTCTGACTTAAATAAGCGGAACATAAACAGCTTCAGTTGAGCCGGATAAAAAGCATGTGGAAAATTTTTCTTCCTCCGACTATCTTTTTCATCAGAAGTTTCGATTTTTCTCACTTCTTTCGCAAATTGTTTACCATTTGACTGCTATACGTTTGTCGAAAGCCGCAAATTTTCAGCTAACTCTTCTCCAAATTGGGTTGAGTTGTTGTTGTGAGCACGTAAAGATGAAAGAATTGGGAAGGGTTGGAAGAGTGCGAGCAGTCGAATATATTTTAAAGCATAACGTCGTAAAGAAATGAATGCGAAGTGATAGTTTCATTAAGAAGTACATTTTTCTCTTAAGTGATTTATATGCTAAAGTAAAGTTTGCACACGTTGTTGATGAAACTCATCGAACGTTCTATATTCTTAACGTTTAAATCGATAATAAATAAGGCAGAAAAGAAGAAAAAAAAATTTGAAAATGCGAAAAAGCTTTCAATTGCTCATTATGAATAGAATGGTCCCATATGTCAAACTACCTAAAGCTTAGATGATATTCGATGATGTAAGAGGCCTTCGACAAGTGATGATAGTTGAACGTTGATCGTTCGCCAGTATTTTTCCACTATTACGTTTGATTTTAAAGTTTAGTAATTTATTCGAATTCAGCGCTGTAGAATTCGATTTCCAATAAAGGCACAATCTCAGAATAGTCTTCATTGTTGCCACTTAAAATTTCATACAAAGTTCTATACTATCTTCTAAGTCAAACGTTCGATAAATGAAATCAAATAATGAACATGTATCCCATATATGATAATGTATACGGTAATGTGTATACGGTAATAAATAGGAGTTGGTAAACGATAGTGTATATTTGCGGTGGCTATGATATAAAGAGAGCTGCCTGCACTTGAATGCCATCGATAGTTTATGAACGGTAAAGTGAGCAATTTATGGATAGTGAAATTGAGCATAGTAAAGTAAACTGGACAAACAAATGGAAAGTTTGTGCTCATAGTTTGAAGCGTATGCAGTGATACTGATAAAGTGGTTAGGCTTTTTCATTGCTCTATCACAATTCATATTTTCCTTTTACGTGCATTTTGCATCGATCTCATCAGTGCAGAAAATGAGGAGAGCATTCGATTGCATCAACTTATAAAAAACGTTTAAACAGTTTCCCGGTGGTTGGTAAATGTTGCACTCGTAAAGTGGATTTATTCTGGTCTTCAGTTCCAATTCCGTATATGATCGATGGAAACTTGCTTTGAGGGGAATATTATGTTGATGTGGCAATAGAAAGGTGCTCTTTCAACGATTATTTCACCTGTAAAATCGTCGATTTGAATGCTAAAGGAAGTTACCTTCTTATTGTCGACTTATAGCTGTTTAAACTCGCTTTTGCTTAACTAGTTATGCTTCGCGTTTTTTTTTTTACGAAAAGAAGAGGCCATCCGCTGACGATTTCTGGCCGACGTCCATTGCAGTTGTCGCAAAAAGTAGAAAAAAACCATTGCCATCCTCCGTTCCCATGGTCTATAGCCAACACTAAGAGAGCTATCAAGATCTCAGCATCATCGCCAGCTTGATCTGAAAGAGAATTTTTTATGGGTTCCAAGCCGTGAAAATTGCATGTCTTGAAAACCAGCAATAGGGAAAACGTGCAAACAAGTTATTAACCCATGCGCTCCGTTTCTCCTATGAAATGAATTGTGAAAGTCTTAAGAGCTATGTTTTTTTTTTTCCTCTAATATACCAAGAAAAACTTGCCGTAGGATCGAATTTTGTTGAGTTTAAAAAAGAAAGGAAATCTATGATGAGCTGCAACAATACTGCAATCGATAATATCTCCCCATATATCTGCCTCAGTAGGGGATTATATTGCATCAGAAATAACTGTTATGTAATTTTTGTAATAGTAAAGTGATAAGGTCGGACTAAATTCCATGACTTCCTCTACCTGAAAGATTGTTTCTTCGAAAGTGCAATTGCTAACTCATTGCTTGTTGGGCAATTTTAAACGCTAAAGGCAAATCGGCGCACGCACACATGCACTGCTGGGTACCGTGATGCGTTTTGCACATCACTGAAAAACATAAAGCAATGAAAAATAATTATGGTGGACAACAATGACGGCAGATTGGTGGTATGTCATAATTTTATGCAATAAAATGAACATACTTTGGTCTCCGACGTGCAAATCTGATGCTAGAGTAAAGTATGTCAAGCAGCATATAGGGTTATCGGCGGCAAATTTTCTGACTGGAACGTCTTGCAAACTAACTGAGAGGGCGTTTCAACATCTGCGTTTAGATGCATTCAAACAAACCGTCACCTTCATATTTCAGATCTGACTGCAGCTACTGTTTTAGCACTCAAAACTTCGGGCTACAGCTCCACTGTGACGCAAGGACGCTGGAGAGGACGTTGAGGGGGGAGAAAGGGACCCTACGTGTCCTCTTTTTTAGGATAGTTGCACAATTTCCCATTTTACAAGCTCTTCGTTGCGACTCCTTCCTTATCTGTGCGTATTTGTGGCACTCATATGTGTGCGTACGTTTATGCAAAAGTCACTTCAACAGCCAAGAAGTCAAGGGCAGAGGGACAGGTGCGGTCGTCAAGTGAGCAAAAAAACCTTATCAATTAATCGATGCGTTGCACTTTTGAGATGGTATGTCGTTGTTTACGGGACGACTACGGCATTACCCACTGCAGAAAGCCGTAAAATTGTTTCTCATTTTTGTAGCATTTAATTTTACATCTGAAGTATTCAAAGGTCACTCAAATGTCTATTACCTTTACTAATCTCCGGCATCATTCATTGTCCTTTCGTATGCAGATTCGCTGATTTCATTGCTACATTAAAATACGCGAAATTTGCATGTTTCCTTTGAAGTCGTGAGGTCGATCCCTCTTTGTAATGAAGACGACGAAATCTGATAGCTAGATGATTGTGCTTCTCGCTGAAAAGACCAACCCGTGGAAAGACCAAAGGGCGAAAAGAACAACTATGCAAGTTCATCAGTTTGGATTTTGCCACACCAGTTGCCAATCTCAGCGGTTACTGATAAAACGTGCACTTTTGGATCTCGCGCAAATGGTCACCTAATTTCAGGAGTTCTCAACAATAAATATGCCCAATTTCTCAACGCTTCCGATTTGATCGTCTGCTTTAATTGTTCAAAATGCGGTAAACTGACTGACGTTAGATGAAACTCCTAAGTCAGATTGATGAATTGGTGCACATTGTAAGTATACCTCTAGGCTCGAAATCTCGAATACCTGAGAAGCGCCTCTATTAAAGTCCCATTGCAGGTACCAAGAAGTAATTGTAAAGGATGAAACCGTAAGCCTACCATAGCTAGGCATTACTCATCGTATATACAGACAGCCGTCGGATGTACAATTGATCTATGCATATAGGCAAGATGAAAAGTGAATAGAAGCCATTTTTCATCTTTCATTTGCAGCCTTGTTTGTAAAGTCACAGTGTGGAAAGGTTAGCACCGTTTGGGCATAATACTGGAATCACTTCTTCCTTTTCGCTGCCATATATGCGCTTCATCTTTGAGTTTTTTCGCACATAGGAAAGAGTCGACGTTGACGTGGCGCCGTTTATTTTTGATGTACACCCACTTTTGCGAACAACTCGCACAATGTCAGCTGGCTGGCGTTTAGCAGTCATTGCAAACAGCGCACAACCCTACAAAACACACAGCCACTCCATAGGAACTGAGACCACGAGCGCCGATAATCACAACGAAGTACGCGTGCATGCCAAGTGCATCGTAAAGCCACGCTTTCGTCGACGGCAAATCCATGCCTGTTTACTCGCGAAGCGCCCACATGCGTGTGTGCTCGTTTGCTGCGCGTGCTTGTGATGTATGTATGTATGGATGGATGGATGTGTGTGTGATCTCGCTTTTTACGTCGCGTTACCACTTTCGTTCTTTCCGCTTTCTTTTTCGTCGTCTGCGTAGCCGTTCGCTTCGAGACGTTACCGTCACGAAATGAACGCTTGTTGTTGAAAAGAAATTCCTGGCGAAGCGTCGCGTTCGTTGCATAAATGATTGCACCCTGCGAACCCAAATTCGATCTTTGGTCGGAGATTGTCGTCGTCGTACTTTTGAAACGCCGCATCGATCAATGTAACGAATGGAGGAACGATGGCTAGGGGTGGACTGCGTTGTTCAATCAGTGTCACTTTGAACGGCTCAACGTTTTCGTGGGAGTGCGCCGACGGGTTCGAAGTCGACATTTCCTAAAATTGATGATTCGTTCTCTTGTCGCTTCTGTATTTACTACTGAGTGCACACCGCACATTTCCTACTGATCGTTGAAGTGCTTTTGTCGTTTTCCCAAATCTACTTGCAGATTCAGCTTTAGGCATATCGAAATCAACCTTCATTGTATTGCTGAAGTTGGCGGTTAGTTGTAATCTTAAGTTGTCACATCTCTGTGACTATTATCAACTTAGTTTCAGATCATCGTCTAATCAGAAAATTTTGAGAGAAAAGGCCACTACGGTTCATTTCATAGAAAGTATGCTGGGTTCGTTTGGGATTGTTCGTGAAGCCGGAAACACATTCTAGCCTCAAGTACGACTAGAATGTGCACTTCGTCCTGCCCACTTCCATCTCCTCCCGTCATGGTCCCTCTCCTTCTCCAGCACTTAAGCAGTAGTTTAAGTGCTTCTGATAAGAGGGCAACGAACAAGTGCTGTGCTGAAATGAAGGCGGTGATTTTGCGCACCATGCATCGACGATAGATCAGACTTGCTGTCAAGACTGTCAAGCAGCTGCAATTCCGGAAGAGACTGACAGTTTCAAGTAGAATGATAAGTCTGGCTTTTAGCGTGTTTTCATGCGCACGTCTTCACATAGCCCGTTTTTGCGCATATAGACCGCGGATATATGGTAGGATATTGTGACGATAAACGACTCTCCTCACCGATCGGTGAAGAGGCCTGCTTCTCGTTATAATTTTCCTGAAGCTCATATGCACCATCAATAACAAAGTGCGGACATGGTCCTCAGATACCGTAATTATTTAGTTGTTTGCAAGAAAAAATAACTAACGGTCTCTCGTCACTGTCTTCCTTCCGTTCTTCGACGCTGCTGTGTGTTTGCGTACTTTACCGACTTATGCGTTGCTGCCTCACTGAAACTAGCATTCGCTAGGTCAGTTTGTTTTCGCGGTTAAGGAGACGAGCACTTTTCGGCGTATAGCAAGGCGCACGCACGCACTCTATGAGAGTAGGCAGCCGCGCTGGCTCCTGCGACGTTTTTTTCTGCCAGCCGCGCGCTGATGGTGGGTTCTATTTGCGGAACGGACGTTGTGCATCGCTGGACGACGACCATCGTTGTGAGTGGCGCGTCGCGTCAACCGTACGATCCGCTAGTTGCGGCGACGACTCCATCTCTAAGGCATCTAGCTGCCTTGATAGCCGAGCAATGCATACGCTCACTAAGTTGATCGCTGCTCTGAATCAACACACCAATTTGTGGTACAAGTCCTTCCCTCCTAAGTTGAAGCGTTGGAATGTTGCACTGTGTGCACTTCGAAAGTAGAATTACCAAGTGAACTGCTGAGGTTTATTTGCGCCATTGCATATAATCTAAAGTAAAGGTCACACGTTGTGCGATACCACAACGTATGACCGTTACTTTAGATTGGTATACTATTTAATCCAATGAGGATAAATTTGAAGTAAAATAGTACCAAGAAATGAACGCCATCCAAAATTTTTCATTGTCGTAAACAGTTAAAGTATTTGCACGATTTCCGTTTAATTCACTAGATGTTTGAAAGTGAATTCTCATATAATTCAATCGCCAATTATAATTTGTTCAGTTAATTTTATTAAGATAACGTTTAATTATTTTATATCTCGATTTTCGAAATTTGATCCTTGACCGAATTTGATCCTTGACCGATCCTCGAATTTGATCGAATTCGATCCTTGATCGAATTTGATCCTTCATCGGATTTGATCGAATTTGATCCTTGATCGAATTTGATCGAATTTACTAGTGATCGAACACTTAGCGTCGTTGTTATACGGATTTGTTCTCCACTTGCATGCTGTGCCGTGTTATTTTTCGGTGAATTGTGCATGAAAGCGATATTTCTATTATACGACGCATTGATTTCTGCGTCCACAATTTTTCCAAATCGCTTTTCAAATGCCTTTTCTTTTTATTGCGTCAGCATTTTCAAGCAATGACCTTTGCATTTGTTTTTTCGACGAACGTGTATGTCGCTCGTTCTTGAGGCTCATATTTTAAAAAGGAGTTGATTGGGGGTATCGCTGTATATATACGTAGCGTCAGCTTGTTTGTTGCCTAATTATTTGAGGTTTTGTATGAATCGCCGATTATACGTTGTTTATTAGCTTTTTGGATGTTTATGCGGCAAATTGGTCGGACGAGTTGAATCGCGCTTAGGTTAAACAGCTATCACTTCATCGACTAGCGGCACCTCTTCATATCTGCTTAAGAAGAGTTTTCTGAAAGCAATATTCAGCAGCATTTTCCACGCTTTTTTTCATTTCCGCTTTGATTGTGCTGAAACTTCAAGCGCTTTTTTCCTCACTGATGTTATGCGTCATTGGTCACCTATCCGCATTGCGCGCAACATTCATGTTACCGTTTACTGTCTGTTTGGAGCCTTCACCGAAGACCTGTTTCTAAGTCCCTTAGCTCGAGAATACGCTGTGTGAAACGTCTGTTTAAGAGTTGAATCGAAAGTCGCACACAACCATGCTAGTTTCATTTATTCATATTCTGAACGACATCCCTTCTTATTCCATGAACACATCTGTTATTAAGCTTCTAAGCTACAAATAGTGGCGTGCGTGTTTTGAGTGCATTGCTTCTTCCTATGATGCATTTTTAGCAACATGAGTGATGGCACATTACGAGCAGAAGTTATGTATATCAATGCGCGGTCGATATTTTCACTTACCTAATTACCTGGACGAGATGTGGTTGCCTTTCATTTAAGGATGCATTATTCGAACGTTTTAAATGATTAATGCTTTGAAGAGTATCGAAAGCAAGCATTTATGAATTTCGAAGTGAACCAGAGCCATCATGAAATCTGTGATATCGTGCTTTCCTAGTTAGTGTATTTCTGAAATTTTTCATCAGATTTTCTTCATCGATTCATTTGCCAAAAATGAACAAATAGTAAACGATGTGTAGTGGATCACTTTATGATATGAATGAATATTTAATAATTGAAACGAGCATATTTGTCCACCCGTCCATTCATCAGGTTGTGGTGGGCAGATATGTTCAGCTGTTGGGTTTTTTTTTTTAAGTACAGATATTTGATCGGGAAAATGCAAATATTCCACTCTGAAGAATTTAAGTGCACTGAAAATGCAGCAACGCTATTGGGAGCGTTTACCGCCGTCATTCTTTCGAGCTACATTTACTCAATAATGACGCATTTGCCAAAATGGTAATGTAATTAATGGTCGTTTCACCGTTACATACACTATAAAATACGACACTTCACAGAAGTCGATAGCTAACGAGGAAACAAATGCCGAAGCATTTGCTATTAGAGATTCCGGCGGCAGTAGTGAGATGAAGAATTTGAAAACCGTTCGTAAATGATCTCCGTTTTAAGAGCGTTTTTTGAACCTTTTTCAGAGCACCGTTAGTGAGGAATTCCTCCCCCCACCCTCCCCCCTCTCCCCTCTTTTCAGCATTTAAGTGAAATTTGTATGAATTTTCAGTATGTGAAAAATTTCCCACTAATTCACTCAATTTAACATTCATTTTGTAATGTGCAAACGTTGAAATGTATTGTGTGCTTTTTTGTTAAAGTAAAAGAAACGAGTTGTGTCGTCATATGAGCAAACATATCCACTTATCTTCTACTTCATGCTAGAAGCCCCATCGGAAAATTTCTGCTAAACGTGTGGGAAATTCCTTTCGATTTATTTAAATATTCATAGCGAGGATATGTGGAAATTGTTCCATATATTTCCACGAGTGCGCATCGAGTTGCACTTACTCCATTTGTTTAATGCTGGTGGACGTTCTCGAATGAAAGATCTCTTCTCCCGGATTCCTTAGTGTTCGATAAGTTTATTGTGTTTAAAGAAATTATCCCATAAAAGAAACTTTACTGGATGAGATTAAAAATTTGACATTTGCAAGAGAATTTTTTGCAATATACTTTTCAAAGAAATCGCGATAATAATTGAATGATTTCGTTTTCCGATTTTAAGAAGTCGGCTAACGACTTCAGTTAAATCTCTCCTCTTTTCGATAGTCCATCGAAGAGGAAGTGCAACATCTTAAGGCAGTTATACCATTTTCCTCAAAATTTGAAATGCATTTGCATGCTATATCGTAAATGATCTCATTTGCGCGTCTTTCGGGTAATTTCTTCGTTTGCTGCTTAATGTAATTGAAGTTTATGGATCGGTTATTGATAACGTGGAAGAATATCCGTTACTTGTGGGAAGAAGTTTCCATATAGCATTAATAAAACCATCATTTTAATCAGTGTTTTTCGGTGATTTGAAATTGCAAGCGATTATTTTTATCGTTACTCTCATAGACCTCATCGAAGTTATATCATGTCTGTTTTGCAAATTTTTGTTTTTTCGACGAAACAGTTTCTACTGAAGTAAATTTATTGCATAGAGTAACGTCTCGTGCCCAATCGTTAGGTGTTAATTATCAGTGGGTGGCTGCGTTTTTTATCACTAATGATAGGGATGTATTTGGGATTGGCGTGCTGAAGGGTTCGTCGATACAACATTCGAAGAGGTTCACACGTGAGTACCCATCGGCCATAAAAGAAAATCACAATGTGAATGTTGTTGGTAATCGCGCATGCATATATGCACCGCTGAGATTTAACTTAAGAGAAGGAGATTCATGGATTCATTCCTCTAAAGCGTAGAATTATTTGTGTACAGGCAATAATGAATTTGTAGGCTTGAGAATTCACTATATATGCGAAAATTGATGTATTATGCCATTATGCACGTGCATTACTCAAGCGTAGCTTATCTAAAATGTTGTATGAGTGGAGAAACGATGAAACACACATTGTATTTGCATTTTAATTGTTGATGGAAATGGAACCATTGATAGTTTATGAAACCGCAATTTATTTGCTTTACGAAAATGATTGGTACCAGCGGAAGTACCAACGTCGGAAAGCTTTTATGTTGCGCATTTTACACCTAACAATTTGTGGTTGTTTCATTCTCCGCAGTTAATTCGAACAAAGGTTCTCGCAACTATAAGTCGATCGATCACTATGCCTATCCAATTGC
Source organism: Parascaris univalens (assembly GCA_037576465.1). Classification (NCBI taxonomy): domain Eukaryota; kingdom Metazoa; phylum Nematoda; class Chromadorea; order Rhabditida; family Ascarididae; genus Parascaris; species Parascaris univalens. The sequence goes on along the minus strand of CM075173.1, from coordinate 70,281,228 downwards.
ATGCCGTAAGGCGGCGCATCAAATGCATCATTGAAAAGGCATTCTTTGATAATTTTTGCTCAAAGTAAGCTTTCAATTCATTTGCGTTTCCTAAGTACAGCTAACTTAAAAGAAGAGCGGACTTCCTGGTCATTTTTAGGAGTGGTTTTTTCTTTTTACGAAAGCCACTTGCAAAATTAACCGCCTTGGGCGGAACAAATCTCCTGTGGCCAATAACAATAGCATCAAATGCTGCATGGTCATGCAAATCGACCGTCGCATTTTTTTGAAGCGTTGCATTTAAGTTTTTATCCGTCTAATCGACCATTGAAGTACATTAGAAATATAATAGAATTTACTGTGACCAATATATTCCGTGCAACATAAACGACCTATTCCAGACAGCAAAAAGCGCCACTGTAATGTACCTTTTTACTAGGCATATCAGTGGGTATACTAGCGGCTTTTTTATCAAACATTGACGCCGATTTGCGGTCATGCTTCTATACTTTCAATCAAGGGGTTGAATTGTTGCGGACATATTTATAACTGTTCACTGAAAGAGAATATTGCGGGAAGTGACAAAAATGCGTCTTCTCTGCTTCACCGACAAGAGGGAAGTCGTTATCAGTGAAATATTGGTTCGAAAGGATGTTTGGTTTGTTAGGCGGAGAAATACTCCTATCGGTGAGGCTAGTCTTTACTGTGGACGCTCGAGAAGCGATCGTTGCGATTTAATTAAGCGACGGGACGAGGTGTGTTCGTTGCGTCGTTGTGTGGTGTTTGCCCTCACCGAGAGTGCATGCAGCTATGGCGTTTCCTCATTTAGAATTAATCGCCGTTCTCTGTTTGTCCTCGTTTTATCAGCTTGAGGCGCTCGCTTTCTATTCGAAGAGCGTTTTCGTAAAGGCGATCGCCTCGAAGCACGAGCACCTTCACGATTTTAGGATCGAGGGGAAGTTTTTGTGGAAAGAACGGATTGAACTTGCCTTACGAAAGGTAACTTTTCTTGCCGTTTTTCACCGATTTCATCTCGCCCTTTACCATTTATTAAAACTCGAAAATTTCACATCTCCATTCAGGTCGAAGGGAGGAGACTTGAGCTCAGGTTTCATTCCCGTATATAATGTGCAGCTGTTTGTGTTCTTAAAAATATCATCACAACAACCTTGCATTCTTCTGAATGGCGATCTTTGAGACGTTTGCGTTAAACAGGCTTAGGGAAGAACAGTTCGTTGAAGTGCTCGTTAAACTGCATGCCCTGTTGTCCAATTATTTATAATCATGATGCAGTTAAGTAAACGGTGGCATGTACAATTTACCGTAATCATTCATTTATAGTCACTTGGGTTCCTACCGATGTGTTACGGTCGGCTGATAGTTTGCCTCAGAAAAATCTCTTCGTATAAGCTGCTCTGCTAATGTTTTGGTAGAGAAATGGCGTTGTCCATGAAAAAAACTGTGTGCGTTTCGTGTGATCTTCATGTTCAAGGAAAAAAAAAACTTCCATGGATATATTGATATAGCTGTTGATATTGTATTTAGATGAGATTGTTGAGTATGCGCAGAATGTGCTTTTTTAGGGTGTCACATATTCGTTCCATAGGAATATCCCACTCCTCATATTATTTCCAAATTTATCGACAGCTTCATAGAATTCGACGCTTTTATTTGATAGCAAATTCATTGAATCACTTTTCAACTAGTGTTCTTCTTTCTATCTGAGAACAGAACGATGTTAACGTTAACATATCACTTTTCTCTTTCCTCATAACGAGTATTCTTTCCCATTTGCAAAGGAAATTATTCTTTTTTTACATAATTTTTCATTTTTTGCTTACTTACTTCCTTAATTACGCATAAACTGACCCGTCAACCCAATTGAAAACGACGCGTAAACTTGAGCTGCTTCTTGGAAATGAAATGTCACCATCGGAACGAACTATAGCTCTAAGTCTCCTACCAGGGCGAATTGTGATTTCAAAGCGATACGAACTAAAGTGGGAAGAAAAATTTCAGTCGATGAAATTATACTTATTGCTACCTCCAGAAGTGTGGTATGATTCCCTTTCTGGATACATTAGTGGATGAGACTTTTAAGGATTCATATGGCATACAACATAAACTATTTGATTGCGCTATCAGTGTTATCGTTTTCTTTTTATGCAATATTTGTCGCTTATCTCATAATCTCAGTAAATGAAATAGATTGCGTTCATTTTTCATTTTATTTTTCCGTCCTTTTCTTCTTCTTCTTTTTCTTAAAATAAACATCTGCGCTGATAAAATATTCATGCAATAAAAGATGAGCTGAGATTTTTGTTTTTGCTCAACTTTGACGGCAATTGCAAATAAACGAGAAACTTCCAATGTGCATCATCGAAATTCCTTATCGTCACTGGGAAGATGTTTTTTTTTTCTTTTCGCTTCAGGAATTCCCCGGTTGTATGAAACGGATAGCAAATTCATATCCGTCGATCCTGTTTTGAAGTTGAATCGAACGATATTCGTGAGCACTTTTGCAGAGTGAGTAATGCGATTTAGTTTCATTGCGGCCAAGAGGGGTCATATTTCGGCATGAAATTACAGACGGATTCAAGGTGGTTTTCTTGGATTCGAATCGAGTTACAACAAATAAGAAGATTGACGAGAATGGAAGTGGAGTGGGATTTCGGATCAGACTAAAAGCATCCGTTACCGTTCCACGATCATTTTAACACATATTATGCGTCTGTTGCGATTAAATCATCTCTTAACGCTTTTCTCCGACGTTTAATTTAGAAAATGAAGAAACGTGTCACATGGACAGTAGGTTTCTTTTAGTTCATAAGTTTGGTGTTTATATTGCTCATTGATGCTGACGAATATATTTTTAGCGTTGGCAGTGTATATTAAAATTGCATGAGTCATCATTTCTCCATTTCGTGTTTCCAAGTTGGAACGTTTTAGAGGTTTCGCAGACTCCCATGCGCACTAGCCGTTTTCGTAAAGATTCGTTGAATCACATATGGTAGTCCCTTAGGGCGTCCTGGGACCTTCGTGTTATGAATTGGACTTGCCTCCAATCCTGGGTCGTGTCTGCGCTGTCGCCTCAGTTTATTTCGTCACCATATTGTTTAGTTCTGAATTGGGCCATATTTGCTATTATTATCACACATCATAGATTTCTTAAAAGTTACCTTCGAAATAGTGGAGTATTTAATGGGAGATTCGTCCGTGACTGACAAGACGACATATTTCAATAAAACATTAAAATTTTGCAATTATTCTAATTTAGGGGTGATCTTTTTGCGTTGAATGTCGGTCTATAAAGTGTTTTAGTGCGTTCTGATATGAATTTACATTCTGACGAATATCAAGAGAAGTGAATAGGCCACAGATAAACACCAAAAAATTCACATATTAATGCTACAATTTTGATGATCTAATTTGAGGATGCGCTCATCGAATCGTCTATATGAAATATATTTTAATTTCCGCGTTGCTGAAGTCCCTCTCATCGTTATGAAAATTCATGTCGATAAACGAAGACGTGATGCACATCATTGCAATATGTCTCCCTGACGCATGAATATGAGATAAGATTCTCTGAAAGCTTTTCATATGATTACTTGCATGATGCATTCAATTTCTCACTGATCCGAAGAGCGCATCGCACATTTTAACTTACGTTCGTTTGTCTTTTTTCAGTTAATAAAGCGGAAGACTTTTATATTATTGTCAATTCCGATTGCGATGGGGTGGAATGCTTCGAACAGATTGTTCCTCACCTCGGCTAAGGAAACGAGATAGAATCTTGTCGATAAACATTAAAGTGAAGCTATCATTTAGAGCAACGAAGCACCATTTGATAGGCAGTTCTCAGTAGAAGTTGGGCTATGATGTAATTTCTCCAATTCTGGACGGCTGATCATGGAAAATCGTAATATTTTTGAATTTAGCTAAAGATTACTCGACGAAGCGCGATGTTTATGCGAAATTCTGAAAATGGTTACGCCGTTTTTAGCCAAAATAAAAATGAAATTAAAGGAAATGAATATTGAAGTGTTTCTTCTTCTTCTTCTAAATCGGAAGTAATTTTGCTTTTCAACGAGCACTTGTTCGCTGGAATTGCCAACGATCATTCTATGGACGTCTTTTTTTAGAAAATGAATCGGACACTCCTTAGGGAAGTCACATTTTCCTTGCATAATGTGAGGAGAATTTTGCAAGCATTTTTCCTGAACTTTTCTGGAAAACAAACTGTGCTAAATGGATTGACCTAGAAATGCTAGGAGCTGAACTGGAATTTTCATCATGCAAGCTTAATAAGGTAATTAAAATACACTTCTCATAGGCCTATTGAGAAGGTTTAATTGATCCCTTGAAAACAATACGGGCTTCCATTTCCTTAAATTTCTTCACGAAGACACACTTTTAGCTCAGATATTCAAAGAAACTTTAATTAATCTCCAAACGATAGCGAATTTTACATAATTGATGCTTTATTTCGTTGTTAACAAGAGAACGAAATCTCATCAGCTTTTGCAGTTTGGCCAAGCGGAAAATTCCATCATGTAGTTAGAATCCATTTCAACGAATTTTCAACTTCGAAATTGATTTCGCTATAGGGAACTCTTTCTGGTTAAGCGTTTTCTTATCGGAGCACGGTTCAAGATTGTCTTATTTGGGTGATTTTTTAGTAGTTAGTGATCTCGCGTATGACGTTATGAGCACTGAGTTGTATGGGTTAAATGCCAAACTACTAAAAAGATGGTCTCTATGATCAAACACGAGGCGGTTAAACAAGTCAGTTTACAAGTGATAAGCAGTAAAATGCAGCTTTAAATGTGAGATAAGAAGCAGGTGGTTTTTATGGGTTGTTCGTTAAGCCGTAAACAGTCGATTTTACGCGTGAGTGGTAGGGTGTGCAATGAGCTTAAGGTGTAAAGATAAGTTTGTTACTGAATGGTTCCTGTTTCATGTTAACATCGCATTGTGGGCTTCTTGTAGCAAATGATTATTTTGTTGCAAATTTTAGCCATCGAACTGTGGAATTCCCTCTTCACTGGTCCCTTATTTTAGCTCATGCTCTGCTCTGCCGTTCTGTTCATGTCTAAATGGTTACAATGGTGAGCTGCTCTACGTATACGTAGAACTCTCATTTAACAGGAAGGAACTCTTTTTGCAGATATTTCACAGAATGATGTACTTCACAGAATCATAGTATAAACAGTGCTTTTTTGATCTGTGCCTCCTCAGCAGTTCTGGTGAGAACGGAACTTGAGGCACTGGCTGGGCCACTTCGTGTATTTTATCGCATTGAGTACCAGGCAGTAATGACTACTAGAAGTTTATAGGATAACGTGAGCAGATACAGCAGCCATTGAGCAGTGAAGTTCTGGGCAAAATTTAAAATAGGAAACATTGGTTTGAACGTCTTATGCTTGAATGAGTTTTGCAGGGGTTGCCTTGCATTAGAATCTTAGCAGAAAAATGCAAGTGGTGAAAACTAACGTAAAGTTATGGTGATGCGTCTAGAAAAAGAAGATATGAAAAAATGGAAACCGATCGCAGTAGTGAGTAGACGTGACCTTCAAACAGCTTTTAGCACACAATGAAACAAGAAATGCAAATAAGTCTGATATTTTCCAACGCGCACTAGACCGGAAAAGAAACGAACCGTCGTTGCACCGTTCTTATCCCATAAAATCTGTTGCTTTAATATGAACGTGTGAAGACGCATGTCCGTGGTGTCATTCGGCGGATCTCGTGGGAGCACAGAAAAAAGGTATTAGATAATCGGCTTCTTTGTTCCAAAGTGAAGGCAGCCAAGATACTGCTTCCCGGAAAAGGCTGCATCTGAGACAGCTCGAAAGGTTCTAACGTCTATCTTCTGCAAAATAGGTAATTTCTGAGAGGCTGCTTAGTCATTTGAAATCCGCGAATAAATTAGTAGATTCTTGGATGTTAGTGAGAATAAATGGAACCACTGTATAAAGGAGCTATTTATTAGTGTGGAAAACAAGGCTAATGGGACTTTCTACTCCTCATCGTTGTGGAATCCGTCTCTCCTTTTTTTCCTGTCTTGCAATCGCGGACCTTTTTGTTGAGTCTGTTTCAAGGGCCGTTCAGCGTAAAAACTTTCGTTTGCACTCGGCGTAACGTGTTTTCTGAGAGCGGTTTGCTTGTTCCAGTGCTCATGCTTTATATAAGATGACTGACCATTGCATAAAACAAGAGATACCAATAAAAAGTGGATTGCAGAAGTCGTCCTTCTCACCCCTTAAAGTCGCCTCAGGGAACTATGGCTAATATAACGAGGTGAACTGGATGTATAGGTGAAAGCTCTTCCGATAATCCGTATTTCTCGAATTGTATGTTCCACAACAGGTTCATTTTTCTGCGTATTGTAGTGAAGCAATTGCCGAGTACGTTGAGTGCCAATCGAAATTGAATATCTTCGAGACACAACTGTTTGTATATGTACGCGAATAATCGTTAAGAATTCCCCTAAGTGAGAAATAAGCGATCACTTCAGTGAAGTAAGCTATACTTTGCACATCATTAAACGATATTCAGCTATGGTTTCTATTTTCTTTCCAACGCGTAACATCCACTCACATGTTGATTCCAATTCGTCATTAGAATGACGCAGTTGAGGAATCGTTTACTTCTTCATAGTGAATCAACACAAACGTCAAATGTAAGCTCGCTCTCTCCGCAAAAAAATATAAAGGATTTTTGTGGTGGCATCTGCTAATAGTTGATTATGTCGTTGGTGGTTGATCCATTGGAGGTGATGAATAATGGATTTTAAAAGAATGAACGGTACCAAGATATACAAGGTTGGATCGTATTGTGCAACGAGCCTTGAAATACATTGCCTAATGCTTGTTAGGTGATCCTTCAACGGATGAATTTTTCGCTGACTTTCGCGGAATTGCATCGGTATTCCTGTTTATTCTGAGCATCACTGCATTTACTATAAAATGGATAAAGTTAGCATAATAATTATAGCTGATAAGGAAATCTAACCCTGGAATCCTCGATAGTTTGTACACAGTTCTAGCTCGTCGAACGGATTGCCCATCTACCCTTTCTTAAAGCTTCGATTACTTTTACTGCGATTATTGTTTTCTCTCCTTGATTTGCATCGAGCTGACAGCTTGCTTCGATTGATTAACTAAATCTTTTTCCGGAAAGAGCAAAGGGAATTCGCCGATTCGTCAGAATATGAAGAAAAATTCCATAGTCGGCAAGAGAGGAAAAAGAATTTAGATATGAAGAAATACATAATGGAGATAATGGAATTTTCTCTGGAAAATATGCAAGATATATAGAGACTGAGTGCAGTAGGACACAAATGAAGCATGAAAAAGCAGAGAGTATAGCTTAATGTTATCAGAAGTGGAGACTATTGAATGGTTTTAGGAGAACTCAGATTCTTGACGATGGGCATTAAGAGTAAACGACGCAATTAACTCTCAAAATGACTCCTACTAACATCGTATGGTGATCGCTTATGTTGACATCATTATTTGATTCAGATTTTTTTACTGAAGAATGCAATTTTTCAACCTTAAACCTCTAAATTGCGAATTTTTTCGATCATGGTGACCACAATGTTTGCAGCGAAACCAAAATTTTCTTATCTCTCGTTATTAACTATGAGTTATTTTTGCGAGAGTATTGTGTCAGTGGTTATTTCTTCAATATGAAAAGGCAAAGGGAGGATTGAAAAGATGGAATATAAAATTGATCGATCCCATTGTTTTTGCAGTAATGAATGAGCTACAATCCAGTATTAGTTAGGATGCCAAGGATGCCACAATCCAGTATTAGTCAAGATGCCAAGAATGCCACAATCCGGTATTAGTCAGGATGCGTAGGATGCCAAATCCAGTATTAGTTAGGATCTCAAATACTTTCACCCTTTCAAAGTCTTTTTTATATTTGAGAAAATGTACCATTCGTGGAATAAATGATCAATTTTTTATATTTAGTAAGAGAAAGGTTTATGAAAAGATATTCCTTTCGCCATCCACATTCATCTCACAACTATTAATTAAGACGCGAGGAATACTGATTCCTAAACGAGTTTAAGACGTCACCGTTTGAAAGCTGTACATTTCAGCCTTCATCAAAAATTGAAATGTACAGCTTCTATGATGAAAATGCTCAAATATAGTCGTTTAATTAATTAGGTGAGTTAACTCATTGAAGTGAAAGAATGGAAGTTTTTAATTTTGTGTCAAAGCAAATGAAAGCAAACTCGTTTGGAGTATAAGTGGACCTTTTATTTTGAATTAGCTACTGTTTGCATTGATAGCTGAGCATTTCAAAGAGGTCACTCTTCGCCTTAGCTCGTCGACTGGACTTTCTGCTTGTTCTGAGTTTGTGCTTCATCATATAGATGAGAGAGTTACGATCAGCCTTCTAGCAACGGTATATGTCTTTGATAAATTGAACGGGGTGTTCACTTTCCAGGCATTCGCACAATTGAAGCCCTCATGTAAGTATTGATTTCTTCTCTTAAAAGCATTAAGCACTCGATAGTCGTGATTTCTTATTCCATCGTGTCTCGTCACTAAATGATCGCGGGTTCGGTACCACCTTCTTCTCTTTTTAGTGGATGGTCAAGGAAGAGGTCATGGTTGATGATTAGTTGTGTGTGCTTCTTCTTGCTCAATGGATTGAACTGTGCATAACTAATTTGAGTAAAGGTAAGTATAGAAACGTTTCAGTTAAACACTTTGAATCTGCTGGTGCGTCTTTTGATGCGTTGTGAGAGCTTTTGATAAATTTTAAATGATATAGCATGGTTGAGTTCACTTTCTAGGTGGAACTGCCTCAGATTCATTAGGGTGCTTTGACAGTAGGCATCTTGCACTAGCACTCAATCCTTGTTCCGAGAGAGGCTTTTGCACTTTAACATATACAGCTGCTTTCAATGATGGCGTAACCTTGAGCAACAGTTGCTGCTTGCTCTTCTAACGAAGCTAGCAAATAACTCAGACGTTGCAATTTCAATGTGTAAGAAATAGCGGGGCAATTGAATGTTTCTCTATATCCGGTCTAATCCCACTCTTTAAGGATTTTCTAACTGGAATTTTGCGATATCGCTGAGTTCTTCACTCCTAAGCGAAAATACTACACAAGGTTCTACCGTAGATTCCTCGGATCATATTAATGAATCTCGCAATTATAAGTAGAGCAGATGTCTTAGCATGGCTTAATTATGCAGTTTAAGTTGCTACTTCATGGAACATTAAATGCTCTTGATTGTTTGTTTCCTTTTCATTTCCATCCTCGAGAAATTGAAGTCAGATGTGTTAGCATGCTTTTTCGGTTGGTGAGATGAGACTCAACGAAGTTTTCAACGATTGCTGCAGATACTCTTGACGATTCAGGAAGGAAGAAGCTTACGCGTCATTTACCAGGATCTATGACCTCATCGATTCGCACCCCTCTGAATCATCAATTGCAATCGAGCTTCTCCAAACTCGACAGGATTTCTCATTTTGCTCGAAATATATAGCGACACTGAAAAGTCGATAATTTTGTTGAAGAACAATAAGCTCGAGTCCTATAGAGCGTCAACGAATCTCGAGGCAATTTCAGCGGCTTCTGCAGTCAGACACGACCCGAAGTAATACATCGGGCTGTCATTTCACGTATAAAAATACCGCATTTTACTGGAAACAAAGTGTTGTTCACGTCTTTTCTAGCATTGTACGCCTCTTTCCACTCTACAAAGATCCCACATCGCCTATCGGCGGCATCTCAAATTATAACGATATTCGCTTAATGAAATCATAATTTATTTGCGGCAGGCGGCCGACCGACCCACACGGTGTTTCTTATCTTAGCGTTCAGAAGCTTATATCGACTATCAACTGCGGCGTACCAAAGAGTGCACACAATGGTACTGTGGTACTTTTTGTGGTACTTTTTTACTTTGTGGTACCTTGGTACTTTTCACGATGGTACTTTGTGGTGTAGTACTTTTTCAATATTCGGAGCAATACAATATCTTTTTTGTTGGCGTAAATTGTGCGATATTGGAAGGTAAGTCATGAGAGGATTGCCTCATAGTGACGAGCATCAGTATGTCTTTATCCCTATCAAATTCGTATCTTTATCATCATTTTTTCCCCCGCAAAAGCCTCTCTAAGCTCTATTTTTAGAGAAGTTTTCTTTTGTCCGCTCTCGCTCTTTTATCAACTTTGTTCAGCTATGCAGACAAATATCACCTCATAATTAAAGAGGGTTAATATCTGTCTGATGGAGAAGTGATTTCTGCTTATGGTTTATCTTTGTTGCAATTATCATATATTTTCGACATTTAATCTCTTTTATTTTGGCTATTTCAGCGCCACCTTTATAGTTAAAGCCCTAGTCGACAAGAGGAGCTTTCATTTGCTCAAAAGTAGGATTTGGATAGTCTTAAGAGAGGAGAAAGATGCAGGATGAGGAAATGAAAGGGGTTCCCACATGAATGAAAGCATCTATGTCTGTATTTGTCCACCTTCATTCTTAGCTCCATGCTATCGCTAAAATGATCGAATGATGATTTCTCCTCCGATATGATATTTTCTTCTCGGAAGGGAATTGAAGATTTTGCTTTTGCGGATCGAATTCGGTGTATTTTTTGTGTGCGTTAACACTAGTCGATGCTTTACTCTACATTCTGAAGCCTATATTCCGCATATATTACGTTGGACATGCGAGGAATTGTGCAGAATATGCTTTCATTCTTTGCTTTCAAGATGAAGTTTCCTTCTGCTCATTCAGTTTCCGTCCTCTTCGATGTAAAGAAATTTTATCGTCTGTTAATTGCTTCACTTAGACATTGAAGTGATAGGGTATGCAAGGAATGCCAGCCGGAACGTGCATCGGACTTCATTTCGGTGGTAAAAAGGGGAGGAGGGAGGGGAGGGGAGGGTGGGGATTGATTCGACAGGAGAAAAGAAAAAGCGCTCCTGACGCTTCAACGAAAGAAAAGCGAAATTGGGACTTTAATTCCACAATCGGATTGGAGATCTAACGTCATCCGGGAGTCCTTTGCTCCGTTTTTTGTCCACCCATGGTGATGTTAGGGAGGGGGGATTATCGTGAAGTCAGAATTTTAACACCAACATAAATATTATAGATTTTCGATTCGCATATAGTAGAGTAAGGAGGATTGGTGTAAATGACTCTGAAAGGTCGTCACGAGTAAAGCAAAGGTAGGGGGTGGTGGTACCCGTATATTGTTATGCTGAAATGACAAGGATAGTTGTTAGTGAAGGATTTTATTGTAACAACGATGATGAACTGCTTTATGAGTGTAATCTTCAAGCCTAAGTGATATTAACTTTAGAATTTTGTTTCCGTTAACGAAAGGTTCCTTATTTGTCGATGTTAACGGAATTATGGCGTTAGTAGAAATGCGATAAGTTCCATCCCACTTTTAGCTTTAATTAATCGCATTTCTATGGAGAATATGAAATGCTCTTATCCTTATTTTTATGACTATCATAGGATTTTTGGCGATTAACCTACGTGAAAAATATGATATTTGAAATATAGATCCACGAGTCTCGATGTATATAGGAGTGTGGTTGCATACCTCTACCGATACTAGCTACTGGGTACCCTAGGTACTCGTACATATATACTGCATATATGTAGTTTTCATCTTGAGGACTTAGAAGAATCACATATAAGGTGGCCACCTTGTGATTTTGTATTCGCCTTACAGTGGTGCGAGACACTTCCACGTGGCATTTGGTACCCCTCGTGTTCCCAACGTTTCTGTCAGCTTCGTGAGTTCGCTGACCACCCGCTGCGCTTTTTAAAATGAGAACAGAAGAATTTGAAGTCTCCTCTCATGAGACGCCTTACAAACCAGAAAGATCTGAAAAACCTGCGAAGTCTCCAAGCATAAGAATGAGAAGGTTCCATGGTTTCTTACCTCCATTATGCACGGTAGGTCGGCGGTCGTCGCCTTTGCAGTCTTATTGATGAAGCACCGCTTTTTTGTCCAAGCCTCTGAAGTACATCGCTGATATAATCAATATTTGTATGCACCAGTGTGACCTTAAACGATGTTGCGCTGCAGTCTTAGTTCGGTACTGAAGGAGGCAAATGAAGCTGATGCATAAATTTTCAGCGTCTTATCAGTGAGGCGGTAGAGTTGTTAGGAAGCAAGGAGGAAAGCTGCCGATCGAGTCAATGATTGAGGTGATTCGGCACACTTCGGGTTATTCGGGATCACCGCAACAGTCATCGAAGCTAGACCCGACTCTCTTCATGGACACTTCACCCGTGTTCCCGCAGTCGATCTATACCGCAACGCCCTCAAATCGTTCCGTCGAAATGATGGTCGCCACTGCGGACACCCTTCGTCAATTACCATCAACGTCCACGGAACACGACTCGAAAGTAAAAGTTAAGCGACCCAGCAAAAAAGATAAGCCCGGAAGTATGTCACCTTTTGAATTCGTTCTACAATCCATGCGTTCCTTTAGAAGTACAGGAAGGTTAGAGCCGCCTGGGTGAACGCTTTTTCGAGGTGCACGTCATATTGGCTTGGCTTTTGCTTTCTCATCTATCGCTGTCCCTTGCATTCGATTATGTGCTCTTATTAAAGTCTGATTATGGTAAAATGTAGCATTTCCAGCTGATCCTCTCCCTATGTCTTCTCCCCTGCCAGCTTCTGCCATCCGTTTTTCCATATCTTCGAAGATTTTGCAACTCTCTATTTAGGGTTGAGGCTTGCGACCTGCTGATTGTCGAACTGCAGAGAATCAATTTCTGTAAAACGGAATCGAAAATTTTATTCTATCACGATAGAAGTCTAGGTTGCGATTCTATACAACATATTTGATACATTCCGTCCGAAGTTGATGCATTAATATGGCGAGCGGAGCGTTATTCCACTAAAAGATTAGGTTTAACAGTTCACTTGTTTGGATGGGAGGGGAGGGAAAATCTGCTTTTTCCAGTTATTTTCCGGAATTAATTCAAATTCTCGTTATGTTTAATGTGTTTCCATTCTTGAGACTACGATATTTTCTCAAAAGCTTCTCGAGAATCTGAAAAGAAAAACCCTAATTTGCAAATTCCCAAATTAACTAAGTCGGCGATGTAAGCATTTTTTTTACAGCACATATCGATAAATTGCTCTCTTCTTCGCTGCCGAATAAAATTTCCCTCCCCGTGAATGGAAATCTTCATTTATTTGTAGCAATCTAAAATAAGGCAGCTGTAAACCTATCCGTTTTTTACCTCAATTCATCGCCGTCGGCTATCGTTCACCTTGCCGAAACGTATCATCCGGCCAACTTTGCGTTGCAATTTCTATTCGGCGACCATCGTTTTCCGAGTCTCACAACAGGCTGATGTTGCCTGTATTATATGGAACTGTGCCAACCGATTAGTGCTATCTGCACAACAATAATGTTCGTTGCGTAATCGACGCTGATTTGCGCAATGGTCGGCTGTAGTGATGAGGGCAGGAAAGACAAAATCCTATGAGAGGTGGTGGGCAACATTAGTGAGCGATGTTGGCAGACGGGTGGCAGCGGAATGAGAGGATGCTTGTTTGGGACGTACGTGGAGACACAATTGGTTGCCCGAGCAGATCGATGTGATAGGGGGAGCTGCAGTGCGAACGAACGGCAACTTGCAGTCGTCGCCCGGCTGCATCCTATCGCTGGGCCGAGATGCGTGTTTCGTCATCCGGTTGCGATGCGCACAACAACACTCACACAACCGTTTTTCGTGCCGCTACTGCTTAGCACCTCATCTTAGTGAAACGAATTCCCGGCTTTCGTCACTTTTTAAGTCGTACAGTTTTCGTCGGCATTATCGGTGCTCTCTTCCGGCTAAACCGCTATACAGTTGCACTTTTGTGCGTGCATTCAACGAACGCATGACGAAACGCCCTCATGAGACGGCATATGGATGTCGTTCTGCGTTCGTTTTGCTCGTTTAATTAATCGTAAATGTCTGCATTTCGCGGTAACTGGAAGCTCACTAAGCGAATGGCAATTTCGGTGTATTTGTTTATCCGCTCCGATGCAACGCTTCTATTAATTCGCCCTCAGTCGGAATTATCTGAGAGTTTAGCGGTCACCTATTCGCTGAAGTTTCTAAACAGCGCAGTACTGATAGCGTGAAGAGGCGCTTGATTGGAGCACTTGTGAATTGGCTGACATATTGTGTCATCGTTATCGAGGTACTGTTGCATGAGGGTGTTGCATTAATCGTTGTCATTTTTGGCTCCATCCGACATTCTCCTTTCTATCGTCGTCTCGTCGTTATGTGTCCACTTATTGAATTACGGATGGCATGAACACTGAGATGCCCAGTCATCGTGAGTGGTTTTTTTGCTTTAATATAATTTTCATCATATTGTAAAAGTGCTTATGTTAATTTCAGGTCAGAAGCGCTTTCTTTCTATGCTTTAAAGTTGTAATGCAACAGTTAAACCGCTAATTGTATTATTGTTGAAGGAAAAGTACGTGCTCGCATGTATCATCCGAATCGGCAGTCCTCCGTTTCCTCAGTTGCGTGTTAATTATCAGCGATTATGCTTAGGTAATTGTGAAGAACAACTGCTTTATAGGTTTGTAAATTTGGCACGTATTGTATGCTACTTACGCAAGCAATACGTTCATACTCAAGCGCCTTCCTCATATTTGAACGCAAAGATTTTCTTGGAACGAGCTTTCATCTATCGCTTGCAATACGCCAGTAAGTGCCTCTTCACCAAAAATGCCCCTCGCCGATCTGTGTCCTCTTAGCTGTTACTGAAGCGCTCTATCATATCTTTGCGTAGGAGTTGATGTGTATGTGTGTGTGTGTTGTGGACGCATTTACACGTACGCATCCCAATTTACACGTCTCATATTTTCATTCATCGTTACAAGAGACTTGTGGAATTGAATTCAGCGATAATCGTCTTTGTAGGGGGTATCCTTTCAATTGCGTTGTGCAATTTTGCGCTCTTTTTACATCTGTGATATGTTTCCTTTAAAATTCGATCATTCACATGTCACTTTTCATTTTCAGAAGGCAAATAGAGTAGATGATACGGCGATTGCTTGATTTGGATGATTTTATAGGACGAGAGAAGATCCCCGAAGGTACATTATGTGTGGTGTGCTCAGATCTCGCTAGTGGCATTCACTATTCGGTGGCGAGCTGTAATGGATGCAAGACGTTTTTTCGGCGTGCACTTGTCGTAAGTGAAGCTAATTTCTATGCTTTGTTTATACGTCAACGTTATCTCTATGTTTCTGAAATGTGTTAATTTAGGTGCTTACACTCAAATGAGTATCCGTCCCTTAAAGAGTAGAATGACGTTTAAGTGAATGATTTCTTCAATTTCTTCGCCTCAATCGGCGAATCTTTCTGCCTCACTTTCGTAATTTGCTTCATCCACTTCAGTGAGAATGTTTTTCTTTTTTTTTTTTTTTCAAAGTGCTTATGTTTTTCCCTTTTCTCATGCAATTTTTGGCTTTATCCTCCCGAACGCATTAAATTGTCGTTATCGAGGGGAGCATACGGCGATTGAGTCCATCACAACTCGTTCACTGCAAATTCCCTCCCTCATTGTTCCTCCTCCTTCCCCACTCTCTCCTCTCTCGCAAGAAGATAGCTTATATGTTTCGAATCCTGGGTCTCGCGTGCGGAAAGTCCACAACCCTACGAAAGAATTTCCTGAACTTCAAGCTCGCCCCTTTCTCCAAGTGGACCCGTGGGTTCGGTCATCTCTGTGGGGAATGTTGAAAAGCGGATCGTACCTTCGGGAGCTTAAAGAATTCTCCACAGAGTAGCAGAAACACGAAGATACTCCTTCGAGCCTTCAAACCGTATATACTGAAGGAGAGTGTGGCGCGCAGGCGCAAAGGCGTTAGTGGAAAAGCAGCAAGTTATTGCAGACGGAGATACCCCATGTAATAGACAGAATGAGAAAACGTAACACGAAAGTGTACAGGTTGAAGCTTGGCTGCTCAACGTTGGGAGTTTCTTTAGGACGCTCACCCATATGCAGTAGAACAAGATTTGAGGGTTTAATAGTTCCGTTCCCCTACGCGCGTCATCAACTTCCTCTTTACAGTCCACTTCTCCCTCGGAATATTTT
Source organism: Parascaris univalens (assembly GCA_037576465.1). Taxonomy (NCBI): domain Eukaryota; kingdom Metazoa; phylum Nematoda; class Chromadorea; order Rhabditida; family Ascarididae; genus Parascaris; species Parascaris univalens. The sequence goes on along the minus strand of CM075173.1, from coordinate 70,265,132 downwards.
CATATATTCCAGAACATGGAACACCCACCTCCCTTCTTCCCCTCCGAAAAGCATAAAAAGCTGCCGCCTCCAACTGAGGTTTGATTCATCACATCACACAAAAGGGTACTCCCACGTTTGCCACCCAGTTGTCTTAGCGCTCTTACTAGCACATAGTGCTAACTTAACCACTGTATAAAGAAGTGTTGTAGCAGTAGTCGTTTCGTTCTTCGATTTGATGTTGTGATTATTCATTGGAGCCGAAAATCATGCAGCTCAATTTCGACTTCGTTCGATAGAATGTCTGTCTGTCAATGTCAACTCCGTTAGGCCTGGATCTGTGCAAATTCATTCTCATATTGAATTTCGAAAGGTGTTATCTGACTTCCTTGTGGACATTTAGTTTCGTTTTTTAAAGTATAGGAGTAAATGCGAGGTAAAACATTTTTTGGCGCCAGGATAGTATAGCTCCAGGATGCTTTGGTATCGGGACAGTGGGATGAGGGACATGATTAGGCGTCAACAACTTGGCACGTTTACATGAGGCGCTGACTCATGAAAGCATAGCTGTTGTCATTTTTGATGATTACGTCGAAATATTTCTCACAATGAGAAGTGCTCGTTTCATAGTTGGGAATTCTTTCATTGTGGACCATAAAGAACTTTTTTACACTGATAGAAGGGGGATGGAATCAGGCAAACTGCACTTTCCCGGTGTCAGCGAGCAAGTATTATTGGAGAAAAGTTATTTGAATGCGTTATGCGGTGGCTTCTCGCTTTTTATAGTCGGTTCGTTTTCAGAGCCATATTTTCTTTGAATTTCTAGTCCATGTGCGAACTTGCAAAGAGAACGATAGTCCTACTTAAAGCGACCTTCATATGCTGCTGGGTGTCCTTGCTTGTGTTGTTTATCCTCTCCATTCCTTGTTCCTCCCTAATGATGTTTCCTATCTCGAGCAGCAGTCATGTTAGTAGGTTTTTTCGATCCGTCGATTCTTTTTTCATGCAAACGGTGCATTTTTGCGATAAGGGCGCAACCGACACAACGTTTTTCTTGATAAGCGCACAGCCGATATAGTGCAAGAGATCCTATCGAGTAGTCGATACGCTCATTTTCTGTAGTGTTTACTAAAATGGGCATTTAGCTTGTTATTATGTAATGACAACAAATTTTCTTTCCTTGACATCATTCGGTAAACCATTTTCGTTTATGATAATATAAGAGAGTACAGTTTGCAGTATACATTTTCGATTGAAGTGAACTCACTGTGCGAAGTGAATAATGGTGCATACATCTCATTCGTAGCTAACATCCACAAAAATGATCACCGCAACACAGTTAGGTCGATTCATCGATTGCATGTATTCGCTGATTTCTCTATGTAGTCAATTTGGGGCGCCAAATCTTCTCCAGCAGGAAATTTTGGATGTCGCAGAAGTCATGTACTCTGGTTAATGGTTACTCTTGTCGACATGGCAAACTGCATTCGAATTACTTCTATTGCTGCTTTGAAGTAACGATAAAGTGATTTGATTTCAGAACAAACAAGCATTTCAATGTCAATTTTCCGATGACTGCATTGTTGACAAATGTAAGTCAGCTATTTTCGTCGCCTTTCTGTAGATGAAAATTACTGGTTCATCATCTCTAAATGCACAAAAATTGCCATACTTTTGGATGGTTTCTCCTCATTTTACGTTTTGTATGTTGACGAAGGTAGGAGAGTGGAAGCTGTAGATGACTATTTTCCACAGTGAAATTTCTATTTTCTGTCAGTCAATGGATTGAGGATTGTATCGGCATTCCCCCCTCTCTGTCTTATATAACAAAACTGCAGTCTAGTCGAAATGACGAAACGTCCGATGTTCGGGTGACCCAGACATTTGTTCGATTTTATCGAACACGGAGATCTGCTAAAGTGCCACAGAGTGCGTTTAGCTTGTGATGATGCTGTCCATTCCCGGAGCGAAAAAATCGAATATTCTTTAGCGTAAGCGATATTGCTCCCATGTGAGTTTGATTAGTATGTCAGAACATTGTATTTATTCTCATCTTGACATTTGCTGATGATATGATCATCGATAAAGGCTAAAATTTGAGAGCAGCGATTCTTTTAATAATGGGGTGTATTGGTTTGTTATAGTTTTTCTATTAATATTTCTATCACATGATGAAAATTGATCGTTTTTTTCTCAGCGGTTCGTTGCGGATGTCGAAGCTGCCGGTTAAAGAAATGCTTTCAAATGGGTATGAATCCAAACGGTTAGCCTTTAGCTTTTCCTTTTTTCACATACCTTTAACTATGAATATTTTAACTAAGTTTGTTAATATTTAACTTCACTTTGTTAATATGCGTCTACTAAATTTCGTACTTTAGAATCAGTATCGAACGTATTCCGTAAAAAGCCGCAAGTTGACAATTGAGTTGATCGGAATTAGCAATGAAAATTAGAAACAGTTCTTTGTGCTTTCCTCAAAGAGTGTTTGAATGTTTGTGCTTTCATTATTACGTTAAGCGATGACATTCTTTTATAGTTAGATCAGAAGCGTGGTTTTGTTATGTTTTGTGATCAGTTAATTTGATTAATTTAGGGAAGTAATTCATGAAGTTCTTCTAAACGTTCCAATGTGGAATGTCAAAAGCTGGTTCTTATGATTCACAGCTGGAGTATTTTTAATGTTATTGCGTTTCTTGCAATTTTTCGAAGGAGAAACATAGAGGATTCTATTTTTATACTTATTTTATTCATTTTTCGATAGCGCTATCTATGTGCGCAAAAGTTCCCTGACTAATATCAAGGTCAGCGAGATCGAGCTCTTTCCCGATCTTGTATAGGAAAGAGGAGATCTTGATCTCGCTGATATCCTTCAATATTTCACATCTTGTTTTTTGGCATAATAAACCTTTTTGAACTTTGGGCCATTTGTCCATCTGCTTAAAACTTGGGTACTCTTCTCTGCCTATCGTACTTGCATTTCCGCGCTCATCTCTGTGGGTTTATTCGGAAAGAATTATGCATTTATCTTTATTTGCATCATCAAAGTTTGAATATTCGGACTACAGAGTCAGTCATATATCGGATCTTACTTGGTTTTTCGTAATGTTCAGTTAGTTATTGCAGAATTCCCTCACCCACGTCGCCGCTCCCGCCCAAGTTGAACTCCTACTCTCTTGATGGCATAAAATTTACAGCCATCCAACATGACCGCGATAAAATCCGATATACGAAAAGGGCAAAGAAAATCAAAGAAGAAGGAGCGATGGAAATTTCCGACATAGCTAATGGAAAGGCTGGCTTTATGAAAGAGGAAGCAGATAGTCCGCAAAGCAATCAGTATGTTTTGATTGTATTTCGCCTTAAATATAACATATTTTTTGGAGGAATGAGGGATTCTTAAGTGGTTGGCATATTATTGCCAATTTAGTGTAAGTTGGCATATTATTGCTAATGTAGTGTACGGTGCGCAGAAGAGGAGGGAAGGGGGGGGGGGGGGGGGGAGGGAGGGTGTTGGGATAGGCAGAGGTTCCGAAAATAATATGTAGGTGATGAATTATAACGCCTGTATAATCTTTCCGTATAGAATTTGTTGTGATACAAATAATTTTTTTGGGAGACTTTTTTCGTTTCGAGAAAACTTCATCAGCAAGCTTGCTGCTTATTCGCATCCACAGGATGTCATTTCGAGTTATTTTAGGTGGTAATATTTCGTATATGTAATTTTTTTCTTCTGTTTTCAGGACCGCTGATGAGATGGCCAACATGTCGAGTCCATCGTCGAGCTTGGCTGGCCATGGTCCGGGTAGCAATGCCCCTTCATTCGATCATGAAATCCATGACATCCAGGCTTGTTGTTGCGCTTTTCTGAAATAATTCGAACGAAATAAATAACAAGATGATGAATAATGTCTCATATCAATGCGTTTATATTACAAAGAAAAAACATTAATACCTTAAAGTCACATATCTGAAAACAGTACAAAATTTCTCTCAATTGAAAATACCCTCGTGACGCTGTTTATATAATTTTTTTTCCACATATTCTCGAACTTTTCCACTTTTGTATAGTGGAAGAAAGACAGCTTCACTTCAGATTGACTAATCGTATTATAAGTGTATGTTGAAGCTTGAGAACATATTTACCGTCTCAGTACATTTTCTATTATGCAGTGGAGGCATATAGCATGTTGAAGTGAATCCTCTTCCTCTAATTAACTTAGGTGTTGGCTCGAGTAGTGAAGTATCACATTATGAGATGTTGTGTTTCGATGATCTTTATATGATTTTAGCGAGTGCAATTGAGCGGCTTCTAAGCGGAAACAGTAAGGTGCACCTCTAGTTATACTTTTGCACTCGCAGTCTTAAAAATTTGCCTCTTAGAAGTACATCCAATGAATTAAAAAAATGCATTTAAGACTGAGATGTCAGCTGTACTCACGGATCTACTGATTCTGGAGCGTAAAATAAATGACGTCCGATGTGCGAATAGATTCCCACCACATACTTCAGTTGCATCTTGCATGTACGACCGTCGACTTCTTGATGACGACGCTTGGGTCTCTACATATTCTACACCTTTGGTTTGTTCTATAATTCATCCGCCAAATTATTGGAATTGAAAGTGTATGTTTATAAAAGCGCCTTTATGAAATTATTCTCCCTCTCCCGACTCCGTGAGAGTACGAAGATATCGAAGACGATAATATGATTTGCAAGCAGAACAGTTTTACTTCCTAGAAATTTCTTAGTTGTGGACAGTTGTTTTAATCCAGGAGATATATTTTCGGTTAATTCACTAACTGCTGACTCGTTACCTTCAATCCTATATGTTGGGCTACGAGAAGTACCACTTGTTTAACATAGAGTTGCATTGAAGGGACTTTTGAAATTTGACAAGTTATATAAGCAGTAAGTACCATAAATTTATTGTTTGGAACCCGTCGCGCTGTTTGACTTAAATTTCCAAAAAAAAGGAAAGCAAAGCTTTTTATGGAATTTATCCATTTTCACTCCATTCAATTAATTTAATGAAAAAGATCGCTCAAAAAATTTCTTTGAACGATCGCAGCACTCATCAAATGTTATTCAGTGAATGCTTTCTAAACCAGCACACTATTTTGACAGTTGCAGAGAGTTTGTTTGCTTGGAAATATTTCTCTTTCGTTTGCTGTTCGATTTTTTGGGCCAGTACTTGGCGGGTAATGATTTCTAATAACTGTTATATTAGTTTATTTTACATTATAGTCACCTGTATTCAATCCAATTCCATGCGATCGAGAAAGCATGCGTGCCTGGTTTGTGAAAGATCTAACATTGATGATTGAATGGGCTAAATGTCTTCCACAAATGGGGCAACTTCTTCTCAACGATAAGGTCGGCTGATTTCATTTCATTTTGCGTTGTTTAGTTTCTGCACTATCATTGCTGAGCATTTGTGGGATTGTTGAATGTTATGATAAGTTGAAAGTTTAGAGAGAATTTCTGCGAAAGATATCGCTCAGTGATTCTATTATCCATAAAAAAGGTTCTGGATTAAGAAGTCCTTCTTTGAATTGTGGAAATTCCTTTCTTTCATTGTAATTCTAATTACTGTTACAAAAATAGCCCTTACTTGTTTACTGCTGGAACACTGAATATTTTAGTTTTACTCTCATTTGCAGTAATTCTCTGAAGGGATGTTTATATTTTCTCAGCGATCCACACTTTTAAAAGAATCTTAGTAGCGTATCCGCTCGAATGTTGCTCCTCTTGCTTTTATTGCTCAAAGTGTTTACAATTGAACAAATAGTTTAGAGGGTGTTTTGCACTTTTCAAGGCTGTTCTCTCATTTCACTCTTAAAATAAACGTAAATTTAAATTTTATTTGTACGGATGGATGGATGGCCGTGCGTTTTTGAAAAACTTTCAAGGACGAAACAAAAGTGCCACTCAAAAAAACGAGTCATTAAGTGGAGAACGTTTAGAGAATTTAGCCGATTCCATTTTGCAGAAATGAACGTAAGCTGATTGCATCTGAAAAGGATATAAAGAAAGAATAACTTATATGAACGATCGAGGTTTAATTTTTCTTTTGCGCATATTTCACGTCTTGAATATTGCAACTCAAGTGAATGGAGAACATTCAGTCTTTACGCATGAAGGCCGTATAATTTCTATTAGAGAATGGAATAGTAGAGTACCGATATTGTATGTTTTGGCAAGAGGTGTCTATATTTTTCAAGAAAGCTACTCTCTTTGCAACTGCTTTAATTTTTGTTTTACGCTTTTTCGGCAGAAATTCCACGTTGAAGAAGAGGAGCATATTCAAGCGGTTGCGATATTTGACTTATCAAGAGGAAAATGCATATCTTTGCGTTATTCTTTTTATTTCCCATTTCGATGAGTTGTTCCGTTTTCACAAACGTCGTAGCGATCGGATGATCGATACGACGGCAGCTTTAGGCATATATATTTTTGGAATAAATGTAATCGTTAGAGATACCGGTTTAGCTGGCATTAATAAAAGCATTCGCACCCGTATTTCCGCTCATTCAATTGGCCTATTTCTCATGCACGCACGAAAGTCGTCGTCGGTCTTCAACGGAAAGCCCTATCGATGAGTCGTTCAGTTCCCCTTCAGCAGTCACTTCATGCACTTCCCGTAAGTGAATTTGCCAGCCATCACCTTCATTTCACTGAATGCCAAACTCTCTGTTAGCAAATTCTGCGTCTCTTGGACACTTATTGTTAATTTGACGCCAGTCTGCTTTTCAAATAGCAAATTATTTCAGCACTGATAGGCCACTGGTCATGAAAAAATCAAGTGGTTTCTGTTTGTTAATAATCGTTGGTAATCCTACAAAATCTTGAGACTATTATTTCTTCCAATTTCGTGTTGAAAGTGTTGTATTGTTCGCGATAAATTAGGGCAATAAATGTTTACAGCAGATACTTATCAAATCTTTGTTCTTAACGTCGACTCTTAAAGTATCTCATTCAGATGATCATTTTTTTTTTTTTCAGCTGTGATCTTAGATCAGTTTCGCAGTAATTTTCCGTCCATTAGGTAAGGTGTTTCAATGTATGTTGAAATATGGGTGGTCTGGAATCATACTAGAGAAGCATTTGCCGTTCGCTACATTGCATCATGTGCTGTTGTTTAATTCGAGGGTTTTTTCTTTTTTTTTTTGAGGGCGATCGCTATCGATCATTAGGCATTCTTCGCTGATTCCCAAAATATATCTCAATGGATAGGTGTCATTGGCAGTACTTCACTATTTTTCTTTTACTAACATCGAATTCTAGAATTGTTTTCATTATGAATTATCACGAACAGTAAAGTAGTAGACACCGCGTCGACCACTCGGAAATATTTCATTGAAGTATCACTTAAAGCATTTGCGCTATGCAAACATGGTTGACCGTTGCTGTCGTAAAGTCAGGGTACGTATATTTGTTACAGGTAGGTAATTTTGTATTTTTGAGTGGGGTAAGAAATCACGAATTGTGATGGGATGTTTAGATGCATTTGAAAGTAACATAATGGTGGCCTGATAATTGAGTGAATAGCCATTGATCGATTGCATTCACCGATGCGGATAAAGAATCATATATATTACTCTTCTATCGATTTATCTTGATCTATAGGCTTATCACTGGAATCAAATGGCGGCGCCGAGTTAGCATTTATGGCGCGCACTGCCGATAGAACACCCACGTTGGATAGACTGTGGTACCCGGATGGACGATATCTGGAAAGGGAGGACCTTGACATCAATTCCGCCGCTAACAAGTCTGTTTCAGTGATTAGTTCCACCATGTAGTATTTACGCACTCGCACTTGCACTTGTGCTGTGAAAATCCAACCACAAAAAATGAGTGCCGTGACATGTGGAATGGAAACTTAGACGCATGAGGTCGAAAAGTTCTTTTTAAGAAAGCGAGTTTGTTTTGAGTATGAGCTGCAGCCAATTTAGTTTTTGCGAAATTAGGCTATGTACTGTTCTTAATATTTCCTCTGAAATACCTATGCTCGGTGAGAACATGCTTTTTTAGAGGTTGTACGCTTACATGAAACGAGAAATTTGCTTGATCGCCCGATTTTTAGGCGGCAAGTGTAGATTTTTTCTTTTCGTTTAAAGTTTGGATAATGACCGGTCACCTTATGATTTACTGTTATTTTATTTCGTAAGTCAGTAGAGATTCTTCTGAGGCAGTTGTCTTCGGTTCTAGATAATATTTCATCATATATATTGATTTGGTAAGTATTTCCACAATAGCGCGGAAGGGGAGCAGTAAAGAAACAAGAAAATGTGGATGTAGTTGCTAGTAAATCATTACCATTAACCCATTTTTATTCTAGCAAAAAGGAATTGCCGATCAACGCTTTGCTCATCGATGGCGTGTGCCATGAAATGTTGAGGCTGAGGCTTTCCGAGAGTCATGTTGTTTTATATAAGCTAATGCTTTTCTTCAATCCAGGCACGTTTTTTCAATCAGTGTTTTTTTCTCTTCACCATTAAAGGTGCACAACGACTCTTTCTTAAATTATTCATTGTTTCTTTTATGCAGTGAGGTGCATCGAAACGTTTTCGCTATTAACATGTCTCAGAATTCCGAGCATTTTTTCGCATAGAGGTTGGGTGAGGATAAGAATGAGTGTTCATATTTGCTTACACAAACTTTAGCATTCTCTAGTTTGCTTTTCGTCTATTTGCAACTGCTGACGTGCTGATTACGAAGCAGATGGTCACATTTAGATGCCATTTCATTTGATAACGATATTTTTGTATTGGAGAGTTCAACTCATGCAGAAATTATTCTGATTGCTTATAAAAATTTGCAGTTGCATGACGTTATTTGAAGAGGCGTTTATTCGCAATTTGTAGATGCAGATGGCCTTTCGTCGACGGGCAAATCGACGATCGAAAGTGAACGAGTGAAACTACTCAATTATTTATATGTGCAAATAATTCAAGATCGTGCTGGCAAGCACGGCACTGAACTCTATTCCAACATTCTTTTGATGACCACCACTCTCATTGTAAGTCACTTTGTTTTTTTTTGTTACTCTTCCTTTTATTTCTTAATGGTCTAGAACTTCGTCTGTCGTAACACTCGTAATTTTATTCCTGACCATTTATTCTCAGTGGAATCCTTTCCATCTTTTTGTGGTGCTCCTTACTCATCCCTTCAGCCTATTCGCACCGCACGCTTAAGAGCCTTCATTTAGCTCTGTCTCAGCAAAAGTCAAGATATGACGGTGTTTCTGAAGTTTTTTTTTTTTTTTAATATTAAGGCGGAGAAAGTATTCTTTAATTATTTAAGAGCCACGGGTGAGTTTATGTGCTCTGTCATAGATTCCGTTACGTTCCTCTTTGGTGCGGTAGTAACATTTCGAGATTACTTTCAGTGTACTATTTCACATCATTGCAGTGAAAATTGCCATGAGGTTTAGTGCGTCCCAATATAGCGCATAACAGCACCAAACAAACAGTTTTTCATTTACGACTGTTTTCGCCTATCAGTAACCGAAAATCGTTTACGGTGAGCAGATTTTGGGAGCATTTCATATTGCAGCGTGTTGCTTCATTCTTGAAACGGACATTCGATATATCGCATATATTCGGTCCGGCAGATGATCTTATCGATCAGCTCATAATCGTTGGTTTATGAGGAAAAGATCGTCACTGCTACCGTTGTGGATCGTTAGCATATAAACTCGGCTCCATTGTTGCAGTTCAGAGTAGTATTTTATGCACTCAGCGAGATTTCTATTGTTCATTGGGATGACAGATGACAGTTCATTGGGATGTTTGTTCGTTAATTTTTTAATTTCATTTTCTTTCTCTCAATAGTCGTCGACTAGATTTGCCTTTCTCCACGTATCATCACCGCGTCCTCAGTTATGGTTGCATTTCTTCAGCGTCTCTTTAAGAAGAGGCATCATGCAGATAAGTCGCCGATTTGTAGTACATTTGTCGTTCGTTTGTCTGTTTTGTTTGCCCTTTTTTTAAGCGGCTGTAGAACGCCGCTATGGGTATTTCAACATTGTTGCTTTGCTCAAAACATCTTCTATAAACCGGTAAGCACGGTACTCAGTCGAGTAAATTCGTTTATATACGTTAACTGATCGCATCGTTGTCCACATAGCTATTGAGTTCTTTTCGTATGTTACACTGTTCTTTTCGCAGCGCATTCCCACTCACTAAAGAGAAGATAGAATGCTTATGGGATAACTCGTTCCGAAGAAAACAACGTTCATTTTCGCCTATTTGAAATATTCCTTTCTAAGGAAAGACCTTCGCAGTGGAATTTTTCTTCGAAAATCGTTTATTCGATGCTGCCGAAGTGTCAGCAAATCAGTTTTCGTTCCTCTTTTAGTGTATAATAATCATCTTTACATGTCGGAATGTTTATTTTTCGGCATCGTTCTGTTAAAAGTTCTCCGAATTAGTGGCACACCGTTGGTTGCTTCCTGTAACGATGCTATAAATTGTGGAGGAGGGATCGGAAGCTGCTGTATTTGGAACAGAGCTTAGAGGAACCGATATTTTTTCCTCTCGATCAATAAAGTCACTCGAAAAGAAGCCATTAGACAATTGCAGTTAGTCCCCTTACATTGTCTTCTAAATGGCTGTTTATCATCCACATGCACCATTTACTGTTGTGTAAATAAATTTGTGATATAGCCGCATGAAAAGCACAAGTGGTTGCCTATATTTGACCGGTTTTCGTATTTCTTTCTTGGGATGTATTCTTTTATTCAAATGCTTTTGATATGTTTATTACCAGTCATAAGTTAAGCTAGTATTATGTCTGTTCTTCATTCTTTTTTTTAATCTCTCAAAGTGATAGGCCGGTTCGTTGCTTCGTTGTCTTCATTGTACAGAGATTTTTAACGTACTTATTTTGTAAAGTTATTTTAAAGAACGAAGAGTCTATGTGATTTCGTGTTTTGTCGCTTGATCTGTTGGTTCGCTGAAATCAACTGCTATCACTACTTCTATAGGCTTGTGTTCACGATAAGCCGAGATGTGTCATTTCAGTGCGACAATTTCATCAAGATGCTATATATATATATATATATATATATATATATATATATATATATATATATATATATATATATATATATATGTAAGCGAAATATTCGTCTATTTTGTTTTGTTTTGTTTTTATTATTATTTGTTTCGAAATACTACCTCTAATAATGGGGAATTGATTTGAAATGTTCAAAAAGAAGATATTGGTGATTCTTTCTTTGTTTGTTTATGTCGTTAATGTGTCGCATAGATGTGAGAAATGTACATATGTATGTGTGTATAGGGTATATGTGAGCGTGTGGTATGTATGAGAGTGTGGAAATAGGTTTTTGTTCGGCTTGAGTTACTGCTCTACATTGCAGGCGAGCTCATGACATTACTGCGTCAGCTTGGTGGTAGTTTCGTGCTGTTACTGCTCTAACTTTTCGAATGAGCTCATTTCTTTGCCATGCGCTGGCGTTATGTGTATGTCGAAAGCATCGGTGGCATCGCTGTCGTGTGTTTGTCAACCTTGTGCATTCCAGTTGCCAACACCAGTGTGCGTTGGAAAACTTCTTTTCCAGTGGTTGCGTTGACCGCCGGTCGGCTTCTGAAACTCGTTGAAAACGCTTTCGTGTTCAAGGCAGTTGTTTTATTTTATAGCCTGGGAACCCGGCTTCTGCACTCGAACATTACTATGTCACGTTATTCGTTCCCCCGCCACAGCGTTTCGTTTTTGTTTCTTCCCTCTTTCCATGTGGAGAAGGTTGCAAGCGTCAGCGAGCAATCTGCTGTACTTTCAAGCCAAGATTCACTCAAACCTTTTCCATCCAGCGATACTCAAGGTAGTGGAAGACTCTGCAACCTGTTGAAAAGGTTTTTGGGAAGGTGTGTATATTCATAGTTTATCCATCTTGAAATCTTATTGGTTTGCCTGTAAATGCCTGTAAATGTTAGCATGTCAGCAGTCCGCAAGCAGAATTGAGCTCGGAGAGGGTGGTTATCGTAGGGATGAAGGTCGTGAAGAGTTTTTTTTTTTTTTTCAGAAGTTGCGTAGCGTTCACTCATTGCAGTCTCGGATATTCTCAGTCGCTGATTTAATATGAGGCTACTGTTTGTGCGGGCAAAGTTGGAATAAATTTTTATCAGCTGCTTCACAAGATTTTCTTAAGTGCCAATTGAAGTGCCAAGTACAGTCTATAATTCCCGAGATCAAATGCTTCCTCGCGGAGCGGTGTATTTTTTCTTGTAGGTATTTAGGGTTCCTTTTTGCGAAGTAATCGCAGCTTGGTCGTGGTTTGTGCGTTTATGCCGTAATCTTTGGTTTTGTCTTAAAAGATGTCAAGAGCTGAGGGGAAATGCGTGCTTGGGAAAACGACAATAGTTGCAGAGGTTTTCCCATGGGAAGGGAAACAGATCGGATGGAGAGGGAAAGAAACAACTTTGAAGAGGTGGGTGCAGTAGTTTTCGTGGGGAGAAGAGGGTATGTTTCAGCAGTTGTTCATAGCTACACATCTGGGCAGGGCGACATGCATGTTCCTCAGTGATAATGGGTATCGTTTCTGCTATCATTATAGGCGAGGCCGTAGTTTGCCGAGTTGGAAGCGTATGGATTGTGCTTCTTAGTTCCTTTCAGAAGGACGTTAATACCGTTTTGTGGCAGTGTAAATTTGTTTCCAAGGTTTCAAAAGCGAGGATTTCTAGGTTAACAAAAGAAAGGGGAACGGCGTCGAAGATTCGAAGAAAGAGTCGAGAACTGAAAATCTTGTATATGACTTTGGATTATCCTCCATTCTCGCACATCATCAAGTCCAACGAACAAGGTGCGCAGCTACGTTGTTGAGGAGTTGGTTCGCTGTATAGAAGTCATCGTTCATTGTTTTGTGTCGGGCGATTTAAACAGTAGCACTATGGCTAAGGTGAAGGGTAATAACGAGAAGCTGGTTTTCACGGTTCTCAGCTCAGAATCTTGCGGGATTCTTGACTTCCTTGAGGGTGCTAAGAGTAAAGTGCTTTATGGAGGTTAATGCCCAAATTTTTTTCCCAGGAAACATTTCTAATGACTACATTCAGAGCCGTGTTTATGCCGTTAGGGTGGGGTCAGCCTTCCTAAGTAGTTTCACAAGATGGCTTGAAAAGACTGCGATCATCCTCCCCCGTTGCCCCATGCTTTCGTTGAAACGTTCCGGTAATCGATTTGAGCTAAGCCTGAGCTTTGGACATCTCGAAATTCCGGAAGAATCGAGGTGAGTCTTCTTTCTGTGGGAAGAAATGATATGAAATAAGTTCGTGGAAAAATCTCCAGCAGTGAAGTGAAAAGCCATTTAAGAGTTAGGGCCAGCATCAGTCATTCGAAGGTCATCTACGTGTATTTTGGTGAATTTCAGATTTTTATAATTGATTTGTGCATATTTTGTGTTATAAGGGATTTTTTGAACTGTTTTAAATGCTAAGTGTTTAAAAAGTTGCAACATATTGAATGAGAAACTCCATATGGTATAGAAATGGACTCGTGCAGTTCAAAGTTATGTTGTGCAAGAATTAATGCTGTTGAGAATAAATGTTTTAATATGCTTTTTTTCGATGAGTAGCCCTTGAGACAGCTGAAGTTTTTCCTCATTTCTCGCAAACTAAGATAGCATTCTGTTGAGGGTTTTCAGCTCAGAAACTTGCGGGATTCTTGATTTCCTTGAGCGTGCTAAGAGCAAAGTACTTTATGGAGGTTAATACCCAAATTGTATGCGGTGATGAATTCATTGTCTATCGTTTTTAGCTTTGACTCACATGTTATCCAATTAAGAAGCTAGTCAACATGCTCACCACGCTTGAAACCATTTAAGGTGATATGTTTGAGGAAGTACTTAAAATGTAAGTTTTTTGAAATGTGTACTTCCATATGTGGTCTTTGCAAGCATATTTCTTCATTTCCTGGAAGTAAACTTTTTAATGCACTGAAAGCTAAAATACTGTTTCGAGAAGAGACAAGCCGAAAATGCATAAATTGTATACTTTGGAGAATAATGAAGCCGGAAGTGTCAAGCACTCTTGAGATGACGAGCTCTTTAAAGCACGTTCACTAAAAATGATTCGTCGTTGAGGATTATTCGATTCGTCGGATCTTTGACGATTTCAGGATGATTTCATTACATCAAAACAAAAAATACTGGCCTATTTCGTTCGAGTAATCGATTTTAATACTGGAGCGTAGGGGATTGAAGGAAAGCACGTAGCGATTTTAGAAGATTTCCTAATTCCTAACGTCAACTGAACGAAAAATTTCCACTAGGATCGGTTTCCCTCAACATGAGAGAGAGAGATGTTCATGGTATGGTCGAAGTAGATTACGCATAAGACATGGTAGATTACACTTGTTGCATGATATCATGGCATTTTTGTAACGTTTCAACAGCCTTTACAAGTTGACTGTGATGAGACTGAAAAAAGGCAATGGTTAATTTTTTATTGTTCATTCTCCTGTTGCGTTCGTCCGATCGTTGAGGTTTTCCGCTATGGCTATACATCTTACTGCTACGTTTTCAATCAACAGTCCTCCTTAAAAATTCCCCGCACCGTATGGTTATTTCCAGAGAAATTCCTCGAAGGGAATCATGATTAAACATAACTTCGGACCGTACTTTTTTGTACCTATTCACGCAAAAGAACAATTTCATCTGTTGAGCTTCATACGAACTTCATACGGCTCTTAAAGCGTCGAATCATTGCGATCATAACCAAATCGAAGCGTCGAGAGGTGTACATTCATGACAGATCGGTGGATCGTTATCGACTTAAAATGCACTTCTCAAAAATGTTTATGAGACGTATCATTTTACTATGATCACATAGGAGAGCTTCTAGCATTGTTGCTCGTCTATGAGAAAAAAAAGAAAACCTCAAGTTGCCACTTTCGATATCGACCATTAACTATCAAACAATTGCTGTCTCATTCAACTTCCTTCATCGTAAAATTTCAACTTCCATCATCCTTAACGGGGTCATATAAGCTATTCTAAGCAAAATCGCCTATAAAAGGTAACCTCAATAGTTTTCACTATTTGACATCCTTCAACGATAGAAAAATATGGCATATAAAATCAACAATAGTTGAACTGCTGAATTTGATCGACACCAATTTCAACTGGATAAAGGCAACTGCACTCATATTTAAACGACCATTAAAATGCTGTCATTGCGTAAACACGCTCTTTAGGCATTTTGTTGACCCATTCAACGACAATTGGCGCTTCATTTCGTGGATTAATCGTCTCAAGTGGACGGCGAATTATCGCAGCCAAACAAGTTTAGTCCAAACCTCGCATCCTATCGTTGCCCAGAACACTTTTTCTTGATTTCCTTGCTTCTTGGCCGTATTTTTGTGTAATTATACGATTCTTTTGGGCCTTCGATAATGTCTGCAATTGCCTTTTGTTGCTCAGCTCTTGGATATTTGTTGCGATGAGCAGAGGTTATTCGAGAAATAAAAACAACAAAAAAAGGATAGAATGTGAGTTGAACGGAAAACTAAGAGACGTTGAAATATTTCTGCGCAGTAAAATGAAAGAAGTCATAAAACCACTGGCAATAAAGAGATGGGCGGAGCTGCGATAATCATCACTAAAAATAGATTTGTCCATCGAAGAGTGTGAGTGGCGCTTGTGAAATTAATCACCTATGCAAAATAATGACTCCTCATTAACTAAAATCTTTATTTTAACCATGAACGAGCGCAAGTGAAGAAGGTCATTAATCTGAGGAGTGGCGCCCCTATCATGCAATATTCGCATTTCTAGCTGCATTTGCGCCATCAGCTCTTGTCATATCTGTTTTAGTAATATGGCGCGAATGCTCGACTTTCTTTAAGAGATGAGCAATTCATAAACCCTTTTTATAACCACATTCAACTGCTCTGATAAGTAATTTTTAGCCATTCAACAGTTGTTCATGTGCTGTTGCCATGTGTTTTTTCATTGCCATTCAGTAGTCCATTCATCTCTCACTTTGATTCCATTCAGCAGTCCATATTTTTCTTTTATCATACTTTTCCTTTCAATCGTAGTCGTCCGTTTCTCCACTATCTGATATTATGATCATCATTTACTGTAAACTTGCAGCGTTTCTTGAAGGACATTGAACTTCTTGACTCAGTCAGCATCGCTATCATAGATGAAATACGCGCTGCTGCTGCTGCTGCTGCTGCTGAAAACTAACGAAAAGACTATGATAGCAAATTTCTAGCAACATTCTGCTCAATAGTAATTTAATTTCTCTCGTAATAAGGAAATTCTTTGTCGAACATTTTGATTCATTCTCAGATTCTACGGTGTACATATTTTGCGAATTCCTGGAATATAAGGTGAACTGTATATCCTTTTCTTTCTCCTCTAACTTGTACATTGGTTATTAAAAGATTAAAGACAATCTTCATATATGCATGGATTTTAGTTCGCTCATTTAGACGCAGCAGTTGGCCTTTCCTCGTGATCACTACCTGATACGCTTATCTCATCATCAGTTGATGTTCACTCTTGACAATCGCGAAAATCACCTGCGTGTTACGTGCACATACAATTTCAATCTATCACCTCCAATTAAGCGTTCTTTCATAAAGCGAATCACTGCATTTATAAGAGAAGTCAATATCCTTCATCCGACGAAGAAGCGCAATTTTTACAGCCCGGAAGTAGGTGATTTCATCTATTCAAACGTCCCTTCCGAGGTATTCAAACACAAAAGCTTCCAACCGCTTGGCGATTCTCCATATTCGATCATTTTTTAGCGGTTTTATTATGAAAATTTTCTCATAATTCTGAGGCCTTCTTCGATTTAAGTAGACAAGTAGCTAATAAGCGGAAAGGCACTGGAAACAAATCATTTCCTACATTCGTTTTCTTTTTTTTTTCATCGCATCAACGACTAACCAACCGTTTGTGTTCAGCTGTGATGAGTGCAATGAACAGATTTTTTTTTGTTTTTAAGCATTTAACTGCCTTTCAGAGTTTAGGGGTACAAACAACGTAGTCTCAGCAGCTTGGATAGCATAATATCTTCGCCAAAGGGATTTCCTTGTGTCCTGCTATTCACATACCTCTATCCTTGTTGGCCCAGCGGTTCCAGTTTAGGAACTGCAAAAGTTATGATGACGAAATATTATGGCGTAATGGCATCTCATGGAATTCCTCACGTTAGCTAGGAGCTACAATCCATAGTAGGTTTGCGAGTTCGTCTGGATCCGTGGGTACATGCGTATGATGCAGTGGTCCTGAATCTGTTATTTCTGATCCTTTCAAGACCCACAAATTTGCAGTGAATTTGTATCCGATCTGGGATATATTTTTCTAAACTTATATAGGTTCAAAGACAAGCAAGAACCCACAAGCGCTTTTAGCAAAAAAACATTAGCCGTGAAATCTCGTGACTGCTGCAGATAGAAAGTGCGTTTCCGAGAACACATCACTCAATATCTCAAGCTTTCTTAGGATTGTAGAGTTAACCTTGTAGTAGGACCCTGAACTCTTCATTCACTCATCCAATATTCAAATCTTGAGCCTAACGAACCTTTTTCTTTCGATCTGTTAGAAACAGAGATCAGGATGTAGTACCTCAACTTAACTTGCAGAAATAACTTTGTGTTGTTGTCTTACGCTGTAAACAAGTCCTTATATCTTATGAGGTGTTGGAATAACACGCATTTCTATGTTTAAAAGTTCCACGTAATAAATCTTGTTAGTCTAGTGAAATACAGCAGAGGATTTTTTCGTTCGCGATTGGCATAGCTCAGTTACTTTCACAAGAAGACGCCTTTTGCTATTATTTTCGTATAGTTGTGTGACGATGTTACTTTAATGAGGTGAAATGCTTTGCAGAAATAGCCTGTCGTGTGCGAAGTCAACGATGTGTTAATGAGGACGGTGACTTGGGGAGAGAGCTTGGTTCATTGAAGTCAGAGAACCGAGGTTCATTGAACATACACATGTACCACTCAGGCCCCACAATGGAAAAGAAGACAGTTAATATAGGGGTGATCATGTGACAGTTCGTAACGAAATATGATCGCTGCTTCAGCCACGTGAAGTCCGCCATCACAGTCCCTCATCATGACGCCGCCAATGAATATCGCAATGGTCGCCACATGAAAATACGTCTTGCAACCTCACCACATTTGCGTTGAATCATCACAACGTAAGTAACACTTTGAAAAAAGCTTATGTTGTGGATTTTTCTTCATTTGAGCAGACTCTACTTTTTTCTTTTTGAGAAGAGGAAATTGCTTATCTACTTTGGAGTTTCCTTATGGCATGCTTAGCAAATATTCAGTATTGATCAAAAAAATCAACGATTCTTACAATATTGCTATTCGAACATTGGTACCTCTATTTTCATAAGCGGTTGAAAATGTATAGTGCATATTTGCACTTTCTTCTTTATCCATTACATTTAGCTGATCTTCACAAATTTCTCTATTAATTGCCGAGTCGATAGGATGATAGACGTGTGCACTTCATCGATTTTTCCGCTTTTGCGTATAAGTCGTCAAGATTTGCATTTTTGCTAGTACACACCTTAATTGATTTTGTCGCATTTTCATCGATCATCCTAGCAATCTATTAAAAGCATGTCTTATTGTTTAAGATATAACACAGTAGAGGCAAAAATGCATATTAAAAAGTTGAAACATATTATGAATGCATATAACATATCGAGTATAACAAGAAACAGCATAGATTACGGAAAGAAAATCCCTAGTTTACCATATAAGCGTCATAGTACATTATGATGCGTTTTTTCGGTGATCATGATGTGAAAAGCACTTCTGCTCGAACCATCTTTGAAGTGATAAAGGAGTCTTATTAGTTCTGTATCCAGAGAGGGAGCGAGCTGATCCCATCGTACATCAAAGGCGGTAGTAATGACTCATGTCTTCAACGGAATAGGGTTCCGGTGAGACTCACACAAATCGCGTTCATCCATAGGTTTTTGCGGGAAATGCAATAGTTTGTGTGCGAATCTCCTATAGAAATCTTCCTTTAAAACAATTTTTAGTGTATAGGCAACGTGTGAAGTAAACTTGAAAGCGAAATTTCACTGATAAATTACACTTCATCGATGAATGCGCTCAAAAGGAAAAACTAAAATAGATTTCATACCAAGGAGTGATCAGCATTGTGAAATTTTGATAGTTTATAAAAATCGCGCATTTTACTTAGTGCATGTATTCTTGATCGTTAGTCGTTCAATGGACACACCATAATGATCAGGCCACTATCAACAGAAGTCCAAATCATCGAACATTCATCACTAACGACCGATAGGAAGCAGGTGCTCAAATGGTTTCGAACATCCTTTTTCAAAGTGTTCCTGTATTTTTCCGTTTTAAACATGTAGACGGGAACAGACTTGAACAAATCAACATTCAGACATATTTTGGGAAGAGATTTAGGAATCGATGGGCAAATGTATCTTTGGTCAGCGCCCTCTTGCGATACTCCATGAGATCATTCTATCTGATAGCGCAACTGTTAACGTGGTGCCGCAAATCCTTATCGAAAATGTCATCGACTATTTGAATGGAGCTCGAATTGTCTTTTGCGCCTGACTAGTTGCTTTTATTTCATTTTGCTATGGCCATCCTCATCCGCTGATCACCTCATGTTGGCCATTTGACACAGCTGCTTTCGGCCACCTTGTTCTACGCGTTTCCTGTAGCATTGTTTGTAAACTGAGCCGCGTCTTCCGCTATCCTCATTGCATTACCCATCGAAATGGCTTATGCCTATACCATTATCCACCATGAAGCAAAAACTATGGATTTTCCTCAGGTTATGCACGTTCCTTTGCTTTGATGGTTCTTAGAGGTAGAATTTTATCACCGAGACTTCCAAAGGTAATTTTTGATGCCTAATTCTACCAGTATTTGTTTTTCAGTCATTTCCACAACCTGTCCTTCCTATTATTTGTGCTTCGTATAGCATTTCAACATTTCTCAATCTAACTTTGTTTCATGAAGAGCATTTTTTCCTTTCATTGATGAACTTCAAACATTTTCGTTGTTATTTTTCCGGTGTTCTCAGTATTAGCCACAAATTCTAAATTCAACCGTAAATTCATGATTATAGTTCCCTTTCACCGCTCACTTTTCCTATTGGGCGCAAAAAGATCTTTTTTTTTGCAATAACTTATCCTAGTCGCGCGATAAGCAGAGTTTTTGCAGCCAGGTAATTTCGTTTGTTCTATGTCCAGTCTTTTGTCTTTGTGAGATATTACTCAAATATCCCATTCTTTGCAACCACTTTTTGAACCATTTTCTGAGACTTTCGGCATTAGGCGCAATTAAAGTAATTTCGATTGTGGGTAGGTGTGTATACGTGTTAGGGTGGGACTGTGAAAGGATGAAACGCCTCAATAAGAACGCTATACAAAGCGTGCGAAGAGTTTTTTATATAATTCCTGAACGATTTCTGAATAGTTGAGAGTTTCCTAAGAGCATTGAAAACAACTGGCAAACACGCTGAATAAATCCATATATTCATATCGTCGTCAGTGCTAATACCACTTCTTTTGCGCTTGCAAAATCGGATCAGTTCACCGTATGTGTCTGTCTTTCTGCCTATTCGTATATCCGAATGAGAACCGTGCTGCAGAATATGAAATCATTTTTGCTATCATAGACACCACTCTATAAGAGTCGCGATGAGTCGCTCATTGATATTTCCTCTCTATGATCCTTCTAACTTTAAGGTAATTAATGAATTACTGAATGCTCTATGAGTGAAACATTAGGAATTTTGCAAAGTCATACTAAACAAGAATTGTAAAGTATACTGTTGGTTGCTACATCAAAATATATTTTATAGAGGCTCTAGTTTTTGGCTAATTTTAGTATTTTCAAGGATTTGGAATAGTCGCCTAATATGAAGGCTGGATCGCCTCCTTTTCATTGATTTTCAGCCGTGAATATACACTTTATCTTAGAAAAGTGCCGTTTACCTACTGTCGGGACAACATAATAACCTTTAAATATTGTAGAGCACCACCTTTATCGTTGCATAGGATACAAAAGATGCTAACGAATGCTTCACTTTGTCCTCTACTCGAGCACAAAAAGCCGGACAACGTTCTCAGCGGGCGACTATTGCCTCTCAACAACAACGTCGCATTCGTTGATTGTACGGACGTCTCAACAGTGACGTTCGTTGAGGAAACTGGAAGCGGCGTTAAAGTGGTTGCGTTTGGTGCATTTCACACCTATTGCAGTAACCAGGTCTCTCTTTTTTCAATTTTTTTCCTGAGGCGGTTCAAACAACCATTATCACTAAAGCTTACATCACGATTATTTAGCCTCTCATATGTAGATGTTAGCAATTGTTTGTTTGAGAAGTAAATACGCATCCACATCGAAATAAAGCCTCCTGTTCGGCTTACAAGTATTTATTGCTTAATGGCTAGAGTATTTGTGCGTTTTCACCTAACTTAGCTAAGGTTACCCGATATTCGGCATCCATGTCATCACTGCAGGCATATTTCGTGGTGAATGAATCTAAGCGGGAATACGCGAACAAATTCTTTGTCGTTGAGCGCTACAAGGAAATCGAACAAAACCCAAGTGCTGAGAAAGCTCGTCATCAGTGCTTCAAGGTGAGTGCCCAGTTTTAACCGCCCTTGGCACTTCTCATGAGACGCTTATATAGTGTTGAGTTATGGTACTGTTGTGGTTGCACATTTCTTCCTCTTTAAATTTTTAGGTCCAATTTTGATTGCTGCTTAATTTCTCCACCGTTGAAATTCCTCAAACGTAGTTCCATCTTTTTAAGCGAGCAAACGCTGAAAATTCATTTATTCAATTCCAGAAATTTTACTTCGAATTTAGATCCCATAGGAAATTCTTGAGATGAAACGCCTTTTTTATTCTTGGATTAATCGAACAAGGGACTGATAACTTCACTTTTCACATATCGGTTTCAAGATAACTACCTCATTCGACAAGGATGTCGATTATTCGGATTTACCTGCTTATTATGGTGCATTCGGAAAAAGGGATCGTCAGCCTATTCAAACGCATGTGTTCGACAACTTGGTCAAGATGACCTTGGGTACATACGATTTGGACGTAAAGATGAATGTCACTCTTGACCTTTACGACCCCAATGAACTGTAAGCTTCCATTAACTTGGCGACTTGTCTATTCCTACTCCATTCATTACGCGTGCAATTCGAAGGTTTTTTCTTTGTGGAAAGCACTGCTCAAGAATGACTTTACTTTCCGAAGATGGAATAAGCTAATGACAACTCACGCTTTAATTTCAGGCGGCACAGCTGGAATACTCTTGCTTCCATACATGTTGGCATGGAGGCACGCATTTTGCAGCTCTTGAGGGAAATTAAATGTTTAATTTGCATGAAATATATCAGTCAATAATTATTTAAAAAAAAAAAATATCGCAAACATTAGGCAAGGAATGCTCTCTGCTGTGTCGACAAAGACTGAGAACTTTTTTAAGAAGCTTCTGAATCTGAATATTGCCTCTGTGGTGAGGATTTTCACGGTGATTTTGAGTCTGCTTCGTCCTTTCTTGTCGCAGAACTCCACTAGTTCTTCTCTGCTCATCTTTTTGACCCCTCAAATAAACGTGTTACGAAAGCGTTTCTACGTGCATTTGAAGGAAGAAGACGGAGGGGAGGGGGACGCAGAGAAGGGAAGGGAGGGATTAAGAAAACAGTGCAGACTTCCTACGATCTATTGCAGACTCATTAAAATCTCTCCATATTCTGTACACTTTTGAAAAGCTGTGTTGATAGCAAACTTTCCGTTTTTGTGCAATTTCTTGATTGTTTCTTATCGGTGACCATAAGATGGAAGTCCATCGACGTGTTTCATAGGCGTCAAAAATTAGGTATTCATTTCCTCACACAAGTTGCAATCATGTAAGCACCTTACTTGCAGATGGATCCATAAAGTATTGTGCTTAGTGTAGAGTCGATTAAAGTAAAGGGATGGGGTGCAGTTATATCGCACAATCAGCGATTTATATTTGAGAAGAAGAAAACAATTTGACCCTATCAAAGATAGAGGAATCAAGCACAGGTAGCACTTCTCGATCTGTCACATTGAGAGTGGACTATTTCAGTGAAGAGGAGCAAAAAAATATTTGGCGAGATCGTACCGGCTTTGTTGTTATTGATCAAATTCGTTTATATGAAATCACAGTAAGAAAGTAAGTGATGAGAATTTTCTTCATTTCATCGATATTTCTTCGAATAGAGGAAATATGATGCTAATCATAACTAAAAATAGAAGTGATGTTAAGGAGTTTCATCGATTTTATGGCTTTTAGTATATTTCTGTATTTGTTTAGCAAATATATCTTATAATTTTATCTTTTTCGTCCCGTTTCTCCATAGATCTGTCTATAGGGATTTTCATTGTTATCCACTGAAGTGATCTGATCATTCAGCTTTTGGAATCTATAATAATAAGTTTGAAATCGACAAATGTTGCTATATCATACTATATTTTATTTGATGAAGTAGATCGATGAGTTACATGTCATTATCGCATTCAGAGTCGATCTTGTGAAAATGCTAAAAGAACGCGAAGAGGAAACTTCTGAAGTCATTTTTGAGCAATTGACTCCACAAACAGAAGTCCACTTTCGCGATTACGACTCCTCACTCTCCACCTTCAGTCGGCAAGACTACATGGATTCTCTGCTAAAAATAAAAAAGGTATTCGGTAATAAATGGCACGATCATGAAGTGTCAATATTCATTAAGTTTGAGAAAATTGAGGTGGATGGTGATATTAGAGATTATTGTGCCAAAAGTGTTTCATTAGTGTGTCTCATATAGATGAACACTTTAATTATACGCCAATGTATTCAATGGCTGTAATTTTTTCGGCTTACAAAAAAGGGGCATGGAAAGCGAAAAGAGCGAATAAACCCATGAGGTGAATTGACCCTTGAAGAAACTCACCGCTGAAATTCATTGAATTCAAAAACCGTATTGATTACGCTAGTGGTGGATGCTGGATTGCCCGATAATGTTGGAACCGGTCGCTAAAATTAGAACTGAGAAGAAAATATCTAATCTTTTTGGTGGGTTAGCAAGAAAGAATAACTGTCTATTGCATTTTCTATATAATAAGACCTCACTCCTCTGAACCTTAATATATGATCTTGACCTTTACTTATGACCTTACTGCTAATTAAGTAAATTGCAATGGGAATGCCTCATTTATAGGCTGGTTTCTAAATTAGTTAATTTGTATGAATATAACGATTTCTTTATAGATAATTTCAAGTTTTCTGTTGCTTCTCAATGAAAAGAAAAAAAAGGAAATCAAATATTTCGAATTTCGTTTCTCAAAGAAATCGTTGTTTATCGTTTTTGGATGAGATAACAAAGAAAATCACCACGAAAATTCAGTTGAAAGGTATTGTTGCGTTGGAAAATGATCACCCAATTGGTTATGCTCTCGTTCTCGATGATCGACTATTACAATGTTATGCAGATAATGCAAAAATTGCCCGGTAAGTCAATATATTCGCATCCGAATATATAAATATTTCTGGATGTATCTATTTCTGGATGTTCGTATTGTTTTTGTTTTTCGCCGGACGAATTTTCTGGATGTATGAATCCAGAAAATTTAATAAAAAAATAATAATATAATAATAAATATATTTCATCTATTTTTCCATCGTTCCCTTAGTGATGCGTTCATCTTGAAGCAGTTGTTGACTAATTCGATCTTCAAGTAAAAGTGTGATGTAGAAGGTTCATTGAACAGTAGAGATAATGTTGAGTTGATAATTATTCCAGTGCACTTAAAGTACTATTTTTGGAATAAGGGAAGATTTTTCCTTCAGTACATACAATAAATATCCCCGTTTAAAAAAAGTACAACGTGACGATCATCAAGATTTTTCTCATTTCTATGGAAGATGTACACATTAGATTTCTGAGATTCGGTACTTAGAAAATCATTTCCATGGTACTTCTATCAGTTTATCAAAAATTTAAACTTACAGGCGTCTTATTTTGGAATCTTGTCGATATTCTACGGAATCTATGACTATGTTCGTGAAGAAATGTAACGATGGAATATGTGACGAAATGCTTTCAAAAGTGGTTTCTTCAAGACGTATACAACGTTTCCATTCACGTATTGTTCCTTCACAAGTCGAATGGGCAAAAATATTTGTACTGAATGTGGGTGTTCATCTATTCTAGGTTGTTTTTTTTTTAAATTTTTCAACGCTATCTCTTTCCATGGATATCTCATTTCATTATGTATTTAGTGCTATAAAAGGTAAAGAATCAGAAAAGAAAGTCTTTAGTGACTTCCAAGAACGTCCAGGAAGAAAGTCGAAGAACTATTTTGTGGAAGTTTCATAAAGAGGATTTTATTAAGTTCGTTTATTCGGCATAAATAAAACCATCGAAAAAATGAGGAATATTGAAGCCTTAATGTTGTTAGCAATAAAAAAATTTTTATCATTTACTGCATAATGTTGAAATATATGTTTCTGCTGTTGTTTAGTGAATTCCCACATATTTCTTAGTGCAAATTCATTTGTATAGAATAAAAATATTTCCTGTTGCCGTTCTCTATGTGCGCTTAACATTTCCGCTCAACAAGCAAGTGAAGAGGTTTTCTCATTTAAGTGAAAATGTTACCTTAAGATTTCGATTAACGCTTTCAGTGAACACTTTATGGCTTAGCATATATTGCACCTAATATGTGTGCACTACTCTTCACATCACCAAAACAAAACACCAGCATAAACCGTATTTCGCTATGATAGAGGTAAACAAAAGCGACCTTGCGTAATGAACAAACATGGCAACACCAGCTAGAAAGCGTTAGTAGCGGTATGAATATTAATTTTTCCCCTCTATAATTTGCAACAGTGGAGAACAAACTATGAAGGGAATGGGATGGGATGAGGCGGAAGAAGGGAAGACCGCACTTATATATCCAACATTTTGGTATCTCCTGCAACAACACTAGATGCACCTTCAAACTGTACATCATTGAAAGTTGTCGTCCACTATCACTGAAAAGATTGAGCTCCTTTTCCGAAAAAATACATATTCGGGAGCAATTGTGAGAATAGCCTTATTTAAGTCTCAAAACCAAAACGAGCGATACGAGAGGAATTTATGAAGTTCGATTCTTTCGTCCAGAAGGAAATTTTTTTTTGTAATTATCCGACATAATTAGTTCGTGTCCTGAAACGAGATTATGAAGTGTTCTTTCTGTATGTCCAGTGCAAAGAGATCCGACATTGATCAGCTGTACGCGATTTAAGTGTATTATAATATTGCCGAAAAGTGCTGTGTTTCCACCTATTGATATTTGACGGCTAAGACTTTTTATTCGTTACTTCCTATTCGGCTTTTTGCATTTAAAGGTACGTTTTGCTAGAAGCCGTTGCTAGAAGCCATTGCTGTTCCCCAACTTGGCATATTCCGTTGTGCTATTTACTTCTACGATCCACTAAGAATATGGCAAGTTTCAAATTGTGGACATGGTTCGTTCTATATCTTTCAAAGCATTTTGTCCTAGCATTTGCAATTTGAACTCTAAAATATAGAGCCTAGCGATCAGCTACACTGAAAAGGAATGGAGCAAAGCACGCTTATGTGATAGGCAAATAGACCGAATGGATAGGAAGTTGACGTAGTGGAAGTCAGCTAACGAGGTGGAAACAGATTTGGAGGGAATTAGCACTCATTTCAGTAGCGGAACTAACACTGGAGGTAATCTTTTTTAACGTTGAAGCTACACGCAGTGCTTTTTTTCGATACTGAAAGGCCGTTTAGCGGCAGTTTTATAGAGTTGTGTTGAGTGTTGGTGTTTTATTTGTGTGGGTGGTATAGGCTAAGAGTGTGCATCATTGTCCCGTGAAAACAATGCTTATTGCTGTGAGAGGAAGCTCGCCTCGAGGCGTTCCTCATTCCGAAGTGTTGTGTTTGCCGGGAACATTGAACTCTCCTCATCACCTCATTGCAGTTGATTTTGTTATTGCTTTTTCAAATAATTGCTTCTTTGGCGTTGAGCGTTGTATACTTTGCACTAGTCGGCAGAAATATAACTGTTTCGTTTTTTTGTTTATATTTTCATTCTGTGTCCTTTTATGTTTGTCGGACGATAAGAAAGATTTCTGAACTGCTGAATTGCCATTCGGATATAATCGTGAGCAGATATGCTTACTGATGAACTCGTGGAACAAATATATAAAAGTGCTTTAATGCAGAGGCTACTGGAGCTCGGTGAACGATCGAAGTTGTGATACTTTGCTCATGATCGCTTTTAAAAATGCTGCTGTTCGCTCTCTAATCGATACTCGTGAACTATTTTCATCTCAGTGATCTATAACAAACTTAGTTGCCTCATGGAAAAGCCAGTCAGACCACTTCGTTCATTCAACCCTTCATTTTCTGCAGCAGTTATAAAGATAGCTTTTATTTTTCTATGCTCAGTGTTACTTCAGTCCTTTTGTTCAGATAATTAGAATTCGTACAAAGTACGATACGTTGTAATAGTATTTGTCTTTTGAACCAAACCCCCATAATACTTAACCCTTCGCATAAATTTTGCCTCATTAGTCGGAACATGTCGACGTTCCGGTCGGAACATTTCGACGTTCCGACAGCTAAATCGCAACTTTTGCAGCAGTGTGTGGTATATGTCAGAATCCCAATAGTTTCTTCATGCTTCGAAGCTTTGTCTGGTGAACCCGATTAGCTCGTTGATTTTCCGCCAGCTCTTTGACACTATAACAATCCAGGCCAATTTTTGGACAAGAAAGAAATTCCATTGAAGCTAAGAGATAACAGTTAACCGTGTCTTTCCATCCGCTGTTGCAAACAGCGGCTTTTTCACATGCCAATATCTGTAAATGGTAATGGAAGTTGGCATTATGGGGAGAGGAAAGTATGCAAACGTGAAAGATGAAAGCTGCGAACAGTTATGTCATTTCTAATCGGTCATTAGAAGCATGTGGCAAGGGTTAGTTTAATGAAGAAAATGGACAGAAATGATACATTTGGCTAGGAGACTCAATAGTTGTTTACTGCTGTAGTTTATGGCACTGTTTGTTGTTCCGTGCATTTACTATAATGCTTCGATTGGCATTTCCATTTTCATGAGAGATGGTGAAGCCGTTAATGCTACTTTACAGGTAAAAATGCCGAAAACTCGAGAGGAGTTGTTCGAAAAGGCGAAACAGCTCAACGAAAGTGAAAAGTATGACGACGCTATCGAACTGTTGAAAGAACTCACCAGCCTTGATATCGAGGTGAATAACTCAGAAATGGAGTTGATCAATTGGGTCACTGCTGGTAAGATTATGAGGTATTCTATTAAACCTGTTTTATCAAATATAGTTCTGCTGAAAGTGCCACAGTTTTCATTAGGTTAACTAAGATCAAATAGATGAATGAATATGTTGTTATTGAAATATTGGCATGTAAAATGAATCGCAGCTGCTCACCTCAGCTTTCTACAGCTTATTATTTCAGTAGAATTTCAATGAAATTAAATATGCACTTGCAGATTTTGAACGATAGATATGAAATATGGAGCTTTTTTCATAGTAGTAAAAGGATTGCTTGTTATTGTTGATTGCAAGTTAGCAGTAATTAGTGTTGTGTCTTTATGATGTGTCTGTTTGCCTACTTGTCTGCAAATGTGTATTTATTTGTGTAGTGTACATATAAGTGGCTGATCTAAACGCATGCTCTACATTCAATGATGAAAGTTTCAATTAAGGATTTTAGCGCTGGATTTGGAGATGAGAAAAAAGAGGCGTGCTATGTATCTCTTGAAATCTTGGAATCGATTAAAATTTGGTGAGAATAAATGATATATTTAGCTATTTTTTTGCTTAATTTCTGAAGATAATACTTCTGTTTATGTAGATTACTTTCTGAAGATTATAAGATTACTTCATATATTCATTGAGATATTGCAATAATGTAAACGAATACACAAATGAAGTGTATAAATGCTTTAAAAATGAGTTTTAGTAAGGAACGAACTTTATTCGCATTAATGAAACAATGAGTGCGATTCTTTGTAGGCAAATGCTTCGTATTTCTTAAAGAACACTTGAGTTTTTTTTTTTTTCTATCGAACATACGAAGTTTCTAAACTTCTGAATTCGTGAGGAAAAAGCTCTCAAAAACTTCTAAGCTTCACACTTGTGTGCGTTTTCTTTTTTTTGTCTTTTCTTGATCACTTTCGTTGCTGTTTTCAATGAATGCGTCCTAATCGTGTTCAGCAGAAACGCCGAATGGCTGGGGAACTATGAATCAGCGTTATACGAATGCTTCAGCAAATTGAACAGCTGTGTAAGAGATGAGGAACGAGATAACGTTTGGTGCCGCCTCAAGGTTACTTTTCTTTAGCCATTATCTTTCGAGAGATTGTAGAGGTGGGGGAGGAGGGTGAAAGGTGTTAACGTTCTGTGAAAAGCCACAGCTTGCCATTAGGATGTTTATAATACCTTATGGACATAGTACTGAAATAGAATCGGCCATCTGACGAATAGTTCACCAAGAGGACAAAATTATACAAGACATGTGGCAACTCCGATAATCCACGCGCTGTTTGATAAATACAACTTGTTTCGAACGTGTTCGACCTCGGAACGAGCCAGAAAAACTGTCATAGCGTCAAATTTTTGTCGGAAACCAAGGAAAAAAATTCGAGCCAAATAGTTTGAAAAGTCTTGCACTAAATAACACAAAAAAGCAAGAAGAAAGAAGTCCCAAAGTAAGTGAAACGATATGAGGTTTAGCATTCCAACACATCGAAATAATGGATTGTCCAGTTATATATAAACATCTGTGTTCATCGTTCGTTCTTCTTCGAATCTGATCCGTTGTAGAGATCCTAGTGAAAAAATTAATTTGAGGTCACATCCAGGAATTCTAGCATACAAATTTTGCAGCACTTAACAGGTGCCTGTTGTGATGAATCAGAACTAACCAAAAAATAAGAGGTGAACCGATAGTTGCCGTTTATGTTTGTCACTTTTCTCTGCTTTAACTGACTTTATTGATTTGCCGAGTACAGATGCAGGATGGAGTGTTAACGTGCGTCGATGCAAAGTATTTACAGGAAGCATATCTAGAAGTACTCAAGGCAGCACGTCGAGTGTGGAAGGAAAAAAACACACCAGAACGTCTTGCTATATATGTTAATCTTTCGAAGCTCTCAAAATTCTACCTCGATGTTGCTGATGTGGAGACAATGCACATCTGTGAAGAAGCAGCAAAAGAGGCGAAATTCATCGGCAGAGGTAAATAATATTCGCTATTACATTAGCCACTTCATTTTCACTAAAATCTTTTCGAGTAAATCAGCTTAGCCTATTCACAATCATCGCTTTCTTGTTTCCACAATTTTTCTATACCTATAGATTTCTAGAAAAAAAAAACAGGATCCTGAAATTTTGCGGATTCATCTTTCAACTAGAGGTCATTCTGCCAATTTCAACAAATATTAGAGAGGCTCGTTGAAGCGCCATTCCACGGATCACTTTTTATCGCTTGGTTGCCCCTCATTCTGTGGGCTGTTCAGTTCCTTCCCTTAGTGCCAGTTTCCGAGGTCGAGCGTTGCCGCAGATGCAGTTTTTTATAAGCTATACACTGAAGATAAAAGGAGAGGGTGTTTACCTAGCATCAGAAGAATTCATGCATATACGAGTAAGTTCGCAATAGTACACCTTACGGCGTGAACTTTCCTCTTGAAATTAACTAGAAGTCTTTTGCGTAGTCACCAGTTAGATCTAGAGAGTGCTGCCACCGAGATGGCTGATTCAGCACCTTCAATAAAATTCGCTCTTTATGCCTCCACTTGTAATATTCCCTCTGGCTTTCGACTTGCTACTTAAGGCACGTTTTCAAATCGCATTATTCTCTGCACACATAGCACTAGCCTCTTGAAACGTTTCCACCCTCAGATTTGGAACTTTACGCCAGAATTTTAGGTTGACCCTGGAATCCAGATCAGTAGCGATTTTCGCTCAGTGAATGAGACAAAATCTTGTTGGCTGTTCCGAAAATGTTATAGTTTTTGCTTCTCTACACTACTTGCCTTGAAGCTGAATTTGAAAAGCTAGATTAGGAGAGAGTTCCATTTTTGCAACAATAGGCCATACCGTTTTAGGAAAGTTAGCAAAACCTTTTCCAAGCCGCTCCACTATTTTTGGCTCTCCGACGAATGCTTTGGAGCATCTGAAGTTTCGTATATGAGGAGGCATGTTGGAAAGGAGCTCCATCCACAGGGTCAACCCTCCATCACTCTAACTTTGAAGTTGTATTCATTAGTACCTCATTAAAGTGCTTTCACGATCCATTCTTTGAAAGCATTCAGCTACTTTGTAAAGAGTATATTGCTTTCGATGTTCCACCTAGGTGGATTTTTCCTTGCACATTTTTTTTTCCACTGAAATGACTCCCCGACCATATTCATTGGCTTAAAGGGCTTTCTAATAGTCAAAGACTGTCATGGTCATACAATTCTTTCAGCTAAGAGAGAAAGTATCTTCTCTGCTTGGGCGCTATCCCGTTTTCACAGAGGGATGTTGACTTTTGGATGAGATACAGAACTAATAAGCGAGGTTTCTTCAGTGAACGGTTGAATGCGGCTTCTTGCATAGTGCCGTTTTCTTAAGAACTTGAGGAAAAGATATTAATGATCGGTGAGGAAAGATATAATTTTTCAAGGAATGTAAATGACGATGAGAGTGATGTGTTGACACATTTATAGGAGCATTGAGCGATGATCAATACCGAGATGCCGGCACATATATAAATGAGATAAAGAAGAATATCGGTGATGCGGAACGTGGCAAAGAGCAACTCAAAGATAGTTAATCACTATGAAATCAGCAATGAATGTATTTGCTTTCAAGATTATTATTGAGTTCTTCACTTGAGCATTTTCTTCTCATTATGCTTGATTTTGAGCGTCGAATAAGTTTATTATGGTGACAATTCAAACAAATTTATGGATATCATGTATCCAATTTTTTGAGGTCTGTGGATGGATATCATTTGTCATATTTATGGATATCATGTGTCCAATTTTCTTGAAGTCTATGGATGGATATCATTTTTCAAATTTGTGGATATCATGTATCCAATTTTTTGAGGTCTCATAAAACAAGAGAAGAAAATACAAAAAAACATTAGTAAACAGACTTTTGTGAAACGCACGGAAGCTTTATAAAGGTAAAAAGAAATGTTTAGGTATATTTCATTAGTTATTATAGTCTTATGAAACAATTGTATAGATGGATAATTAGGAGTTGTTGCAGTTTGACTAATTGGGAAACAAAGAACGTACTATATTTAACGATATTTATAGAGCTGTATTTGTTGAAGTAGAACACGTCAAACTAAACTGAGTTTATCCAAAAGCTTTTTGAGATAAACTAATAAACGAGTAGCCAGTAATGAGTATAGTCATTAAGATGTAGCGTATAAACAGTGAAGCGCTGCTATTGGCCAATAAAGTATATCTATAAAGCATTCGAGTGCAAGCAACATTTGCCAGTTACGCTCAATGCACTTTGCTGCCCACTCGTGATTCGGCGGCGATTCACGTACTCATGTTCTCCTTGAACTCTTTTGTTTCGGCGCTTCAAGAGATAATGTCCGTAGCATGTTATAGTCTCCTTTGATCTATACAGTAAATCATTCAGGGTATTCACCAACTCGTTTTCCATCTTTTTCGCTATATTACTCGTGGAGTTGATCGAATTTCTTCGATTTCCTGAAGATCGTTCTGATAACAGTGTTTGTTATCTTTTCGAGGATACATGTGCTGCTGCTATTTGCGGCGTGACAGCTGTAATTAGCAAAAGGAGCAGAATTTTTCGCCATCACAACTATTTCTGCAATCGTATTTGCTTTTTCTTCCTGATATTGACGGTCGCATAGTTTGCATATTTATTAACGGATGTATTTTACTCTTTCATGCAATTTTAGCGGGGGATTTTTTCGAAATGCCTTCACAGCGATAGATGTTCATTTTCTACCACCTATTTCTAAATTCACTGCTGCGTTATCTACATCTGTTGGGCTGTCCACATTTTGAAACATTTCGCTTGGTAACACAACTGATATTTGCATTTGGATGCCACGTCTAATCACCGCAGCCTTGCAACGGCTAAGGGATTTATGATCGTATGCAAATATTTAAGAAATGCTCCTATTGCCTGAGTATGCAACCAGGTGGTCAATGCTATGCATCATGTCGTCTGTATGCATCAGTCTCTTGCAGTCTAATTTCAGGTTTCTTATAGTTTGCGAAAGTAATAGGCAAATAGCTCCTGAGGTGATATTCCATTTTCTAGAATATCATTCTTACCGTTCTTTTACTAGTGATACCGATGCCAATTTCGGTTGTCGTTCTTCGAGTGTTTTGGTCTTGAAGAGTCGGGAGAGGGTTATAGAACTGGTATAATCATTAAGATTCTGAATTACTATTAAAGGCCTATCAAGTCATGTACTCCGTGCAGTTTTAGTTATTCGGGTAGCAGTTGATTGTTCGTTGCACAGTACATTTCATCTGTTGTTTCTATGAAAGTACTCAGTGTTGAATGTTCTCATCGGAAAGGGTTAAGTCGACATCGAGAGTGAAAGATCGATTTTTCATGCTGGTAAGTCGTTGGTTTTTTTCACGACATTTTTCGTAGATCGATCTTCTTCCGCTAGCTTCTAACGTTCCAGAAATTGCAATGTTTCTAAAATAAATTTAAAAAACATCCGGAATTCGAGGCACAAGTTGGTGCTTAGGTTGTTTGCGTATTTTATTCGGAACACCATTTGATCCTAAGCGCTTGCTGGTCGATATTCTCTCTACCGCTTTGAACATTTGTGCTAACAACAACGATTTTATAAGAATAAAATTTGAACACGGATAGCAGCGATACGAACGAATCTTTTCATTGAAAAGCAAACTATGGCAGGAAACAATTGTCATTTAGATTCGTCGAAATGAGTTTATTACAGGAAACAAGAAGACATCTTTGTAATGTGCTGCAATTAATCTCTATCGGCGTTGTGCATGTGCTAGCCCGCTAGCCATCAATGTTACCACCGCAGTATACAGATTTGTTTGAAGAATGTTGGTCCTCTTTTTTGACTGCAAATTGCTCCTACATGTGCCATACAATAATGAATTCGAACTGTATCATAGAGAAGACAGAGAGTTGACATGGAAAAGAGATATATTAAAGTTGGGCGAACGACCACTAGTTGTTGCTGTCACTACTGTTTGGGCGGCTGGTTCACGAAGTCGTATTGCGAGCAGGATGCTTAGTAAAAACCAATGGCCTGGAAGGGAGTTCGCGGCGTTACGAAGACATCTCACAGCATAATGACACTAAACCACTTTTTTCAGTTTCAACAACAGCTTTTTATGATCTCGACGAGTATTCAGGTTCCATTCCATGATGGCTGTTTTTTATATGTGGGCTTACCCAAGAATTCTTGCCATTAGGCTTTAAAAGGCAAACTTTTGCTACCTGATCGATGGGATGTGCTACAAAGGTGCACTAGCGTCCACTAAACAATCAGCCATGCGCGATGCAGTCACTGATCTGTGTTTGTTTATTCGTATGTTCAGAATCTCTCGTCGTTTCTCGCAGATTTACATCTGAAGCTGAGTTCGATTTTCTGTGTTAATTTTGATAATTATGTTGAATTAGGAGTAATCGAAATTCGTTTATTATGCGTGAGTAGAATCGTGGTATAGGACCGAATCTATTAGCTGTTTCAGCAGCCCTTGTGAGCCGTTCCAACAGCTTTATTAGTTGTCAGATGGCAACCATAAAAAATACGGCGAATAAACCTTTTCGTAATATATTAAGATAAGATCAGTAGAAATGATGGAATAAAAGTGAAAGATAGGTGATACACATATTTTCATAAGTGAACTGCAATCCTTTCGAGAAAAAGGAGCAAAATCTGACACACGCAGTTGGATATTTGACGACTTCAGTGTATCCCTTTTAATCGTCGGCAATTCGACAATGAACGTGAACGCCGTAAGCGCTGAATATGAAGTGACGCTTATTTTCTAATGAGAAATTTACTGCGCATAAAGTTTTTTTCGGTGAAAGTGAAGGAAGGATCGTTATCATTTGTATATGCAAATGAAAACCGCATCACCATGAAGTACCATGCCATGTGATAGCAGCCATACATACACCTAGACAAATTGGACACGACCTCCGAGGTCATCTTGTTCGTAGTCAAAGACGAATCCATCCATATCGCCTGACTCAGTGTCCGAATTAGAGTTGTCGTCAGCAAGTGCCACTGCTAACTGACGAGCAGAAAACATAGATTTGGCAGGAGTTCTTGCGAGAGATTTTGCAAAGTGTTCGTAAGAAGGCAGTGATCTCTTCATGTCATCCAGCTTTAAAACAATCCTGCAAAATCTTTTAATTTAAACCGATCTGTGCGTACTGAAAGTAATGTTCACTATTGTACTGAACAAACAAATTGCAAATAAATAGCTCTCGCCATTAGGAATTTTCCATAACGCTGAGTAAGAATGAACCTCAGTGAATGAACCCCATCACTACAAGAAAGCCACCAGCTCAGCAAAATCGTACAACGAACGCCATAGTTGTGTTTCTGTTGCTTCTGTGACGTCACCTTGTGATCATATGAACAAAATCGCTGTTACAAAAAGCTCTTTTCCCATAAAAGTAAATTGTGCACCAAAGTTCAGAGGATCTAATCGTAACAGTTCTATTGAGGTTTACAGCAGAGATTCAAAAAACAAATCTGCTTCCACAGTCGTTAAATTGCGTTGCTTTTATGCAGTCAGATGGAAAGTACTTCAGTAAGAAGATGCCATTGTGAAGGAAGCTAAAAATACAAAGTATGCAGCTAAACCCGATAGCGAAAATATCATCGAAGCGGTATTGGATAATGACGTACTTTTCTAAAGTGTCCTCTTCCTTCTGACTTTCCATGAAGTTGAGATATTCCGAGAGACAAATCCTTTCGAAATTCATCAATACAGAATCAACAGTGGTTTCCTTCTTTGGTTCGTTATGTTTTTTGGCCACTTTCTGTAAACTAGCATCTTAAATGAACCACAGTATTTTATATGTATTTCCCTACTGTTCATAGGTGCTTGTCAATGCAAGAAACCTTCATGAAATGAGTGCTGCTAACTCATCCAGTCATTGTCATTGAATTTTCCCCGAACCCATTATTTAGTCGTGTCGAAAAAATATGAATTTGGAATCTTTTTTCTCACCTTCGGCTTGTCTTGGGCATAAATTTCACCATCGTTCATGCATGTTATTTTTTGGATTTCCTCTAATTACACATGAAGGGACTTTTTTATTACACAAGAAGGAGCTTTTTTATTCGATTTCTCTGCACGTTTCGTTCCGATAGTAGCTGTACTATCCGAACCAGATTTGCAATATGAATGCAACGATCGGTCTGGATCCGAGGTAAAAAACAAATCCAAGTCTTTCTTCTTACATTCTTGCCTTGGCTATAAAGCAGACCAAAATTCGTTTTGTGATGCTTTTCGCATATTTGAACCCGAATAGGACAAAATTCGTTTTGTGATGCTTTTCGCATATTTGAACCCGAATAGGACAAAATTCCTTTTGTGATGCTTTTCGCATATTTGAACCCGAATAGGAGAAGGGACTTTACATATTTTCATCTCAAAGTATAGGCCTCGTTGTTACGTAGCGATCCTGTGGTCAAAGCGATTGACTTTGCGGTAGTAGTGCATCAAGATCCATCATCTCTCTGAGTTGCCAAATTTTTCAAAACATAACTTTTTTCATGACGCAACATTAGCTATAAAATTTGCTCTTAGGAGGTGAATGAAGTATACGAATCTTTTATACATAGAGTTACAAACTGTTGTTATTTCTAGGATGAATGCATCCTTTTTACCCACCTCATAAATCGCGCGAGCGGCCAGATAAAAATTATAGAAGATGACGAGCGGTGGAGGTAAAAGAAATTTCATATCATATTCATTTACTAAAAAGTACATTTGGTAACGCCAAAGTTGTATAGAGCGTTCATTGATCATATCGAAAATATGCCTGAAAATGGAGGTATTTTACCACATCCTAACATGGTTCATCATTGTTGAGTGCTCGAATTGGCTAAAGAGACCATGATTTTAGTGGCACTCAAATTCCTAAATGTAAACCTATGCACTGGTTGTAGAAAAATGAGTCTAAACTCTCATTATCTCTGGAACTCGCTTCCGTTTTTCACTGTTAGCTCTTTTAGAATAACAAACAAACATTCGTCCCGAATGCCACAGCCTCTTTCAAAAAGCGATCCTGAATTTGAGTACAAATTAAGCCCGCAAATTCGAGCAATTGAAAGGAGCTTAAGCTACAGTGAGGCCTCTATGACACAAACGAGTTCTAAGAGAAATAAATCTCACTCACGTAAAGACTGCGATTAACATATTCATCAGTAGCACACTCGTTACAAACAAATAAACAGTTAAAAGAATTGGCACTGCGTGTTGACGAACGAAGCAGTCGAATGCGACCGATGTGGAAAACCACTGCAATCCGGTGTAGTTAGCACAACCCTCCACCGTTCCTAAATTAAAGCAGCGTTATTTCACTCAATATATTGTGTTATAACTTCTGTATAATAAGCCTAGCTGCATAAACCTAAGATTTCGGGTGAAATGTACTAAATCTCAGAAATCTCTTAGCAGCTTGTACATTGATGGCACAAATCGCACCGAAATTTTTCGGCAAAATTATCTTATGCTTTTATTAGCTTCTCGATTTTCACTTGAACGATAGAGCTGTTGTTCTGGAACATAAATGAAGACAAGGAAGTCACGCAATGAATACAAATATTTTTCACTTTATTAGCTATGACTGAGTATTTAAAGAATTTGCATAAAAGCTGAAATGAAGTCGGCAAGCGAGCAAAATGACTGGTGATCACCAGGGATAGGTCACGCACCGAGCATACGGTCCTCATTGGGCTCGCCAAAGATTTCCCAAAGGCCATGTCGAAATAAGTCCCACGCAATTCCAGGCCGAAAAGTCAAATCCGTATAAATGAGGCAATGGCTGCTGACGCTGTAGGCGAGCATAAACACTCCGAAAAACATTGAGAACATCAGTAACTCTCGAGTCTTAAATGAAAAAAGAAATTTTTTGAAGGAATTGCAATCGTCTTTTATTAGCTTCCATTGCCATAATAAATGACTGCTTGATTGTGGGACTTCATAGCAGACTCTGCTTTATGGCTTTTTCCATCTTAACTTGTGAATTTTCAGTACATTCCTCGGTTTTCATATTAAACGATGGGATGGAAAAAGTGAAGTTTTCAGCCGTTCTGTGCAGCAACAGATTAATTCAGATCACCAATAAGGTTGCCTATTTTTCATGGCTGTCGGAGAAATTCCGAGTGAACAAAAAGCAATTATGGAGCGATAAGCTGTGCTTATTTCTAGCATCTTGAGATCATCTTCAGTTGGGGAACAATTAGTGGTATTGCCTCTTGAAATGATTACAAAATCGAATTTTCTTTAATGCAAACCGATTTAAACCACTCCTTACCCTTCCCTCATTCGAATTTAACTGCTGAATTCGTGCTACTGACTCTCACCATATTTTTTCTTCATTAGGAATTGGCCATCTCTTCAATCCCAACAAAACAATGATTTCTAGAGTGCGTTGTTATTTATTTCTGCATAGTTGATTCTGATGAGGTGCTAATTTCGACGATATCACTAAATTAGTGTAGTTCTTTTTGTGTACTTCATTTCTAACTTGCGGTATATGTTCTATATATCATCGTCAGTTATTGAGCATTAGTAAGTAACCCATAAGTAATGTACTTAATGAACACTCTATATGAAATGATTGTTGTAATCTCACTTCATATATTCACAACTACATAATACATTTATGAGAATCTCGGTAAATAAGCATCAATGAGGTGAAACCGAACACTCAAAAAATAGTTAAGGCGTTTACCTTTCGCATTTTCAAAAAAGGGACTTGAAATAAAGAGAAGAGAAATATTTTTTACCATTTCACAGATCATAATCACTTTCGGTCCGAAATAAGACATAATAAAAA
Source organism: Parascaris univalens (assembly GCA_037576465.1). Classification (NCBI taxonomy): domain Eukaryota; kingdom Metazoa; phylum Nematoda; class Chromadorea; order Rhabditida; family Ascarididae; genus Parascaris; species Parascaris univalens. Next base: position 70,226,014 of record CM075173.1, on the reverse strand, counting down.
TAATTTTAAAAAGTCGTAAATATGCAATAATAAGATTAATAATCATTCCCAAATGCGCAATTGGGAAAGTCTGAAAGAAAACCATTAAATTTTAGATTTTAATGCCACACAAAAAAGTAAAATTTGGAAATAGCTTTTAAAGATGGCTCTTTTATCACCCAGTTCATATCATCGGCTTCATTCTCATTCATATGGCTCGTTGAGTTATATTGATCATGTGGCATAATAGTGATAACGAATTCAACACGATGATCAGACGATCCAAGATCAGAAATCAGCACTTTGTCCGCTTTAGAGAAGAATATTTACGATATTTGATGGTACTATTGCAAGTTGGCTCTCATTGTAAGTGCGAAAATATTAACGTCGAAATGTTAAATATGAGTGAAAAAAAATAATAGTGGAATTCAACAAAGGTAAGACAATGAGCCGATAAAACTACCAATCGAAAATGAATCCAAAAATATAATCCAACGTCTATTTTATTGACAAAACTTACTGCTGGAAATTGTAATGAGAGCGAACGTAGAATAAATGTTGGGAGAAATATAAGAAAATGAACAAGATCCAAATTATTCCAATTGCCATACGACCCGCTATTAAACCATATCCAGAAACGTGACGATAAGTCTTTTCCTTTTGCCGAATGAATCTATAATCGATAGGAATGATTTTCGCAGTAATTCAGTGTAAGAGGAAACTATCAAAACATTAATATATATACATGATAGAATAATGGCACCTCAACCGCTCGACGCATAAGAGGAGCTCACTTTCAATGATTGAATGGTTTTTTCATTTCTGCAATTACTTTGGAATTTTCACCATTAAAGTGATCGAGAAAGGAAAACTTACAATTTTCAACATTTCCATATAGAGTGAGATTTGCCATATATATAGTAGAATTTCCCATATTGATATTTTATTCTTCTTATATTCATAGAGAAGGACAAATGAATAAAAAATCAGATAGAAAAGGTAAAATACCTATAATAAATGAGACTTTCATTTAATGAACTAAATAATGATAGTGTTGAACTTTTCTTTCTTAAATTTTCATTTTGTTCTTTATAAATTTGAGCTTCTAAATTACCCATTAGAAGTTTGTGATGTTAAATTAACTATGCGAGATCAACTTCTCGGAAACTAGCACACGAGAAGCGAAAATCAAGTTCTAACACTATGGAAGTGGATCAATAAATGAGCAATTTATTTCATGAATTTCATATACTCGAGAAAAAAAATCTGCAGAAATTATGTGATTATGAAGATTTTTTACGCAAACTACTGATGGTACCTTTTTACCCTTTCATTTCGATGTCTATAAACGATCATAGAAAAAGATCTAATAACGAGAATGAAAAAATTCCATAAACATTTCAAAACCGCTAAGAAAGTAGATATAGCAAGAGTAAGTCTATATAATATAGAAGTTGCAAGAAGAAGTTGCGTGAAGAAACTAACCGAATGAAGGGTGAATTTTGAGCATGCCGATGTGTAGAAAATATATACTTTCTTATACCAAGGGAGATCCTCCTCTTCATTAGCGATAGTGTTCATCCTACTACTTTCAGTATGCAGCCTACTTAATGCTGCTTCACCCTTTGCTGACCTAGGAATATTACTTTATTCGAAAATGTGGTTAGCTCAGTTAGCAGCAATATCCTTCACTGTTATTTTTGAAGTGAAAACCATCACCCACATTTTGAAGACTCCTACATAAATTAGCTTATCGGTGGAGTATCATAACATTTAACGCCTTCCCATGCAGTGCTTTACCCCATATCGTGTCATAAATATTTGAATTTCAGAATGCAATGACCATTTCTCACCAATGAAAAATTTCATACCGTACATTTCATACCGTATACCGTTATAGGTTATATGATCGAAAAGCCTTGATACCACTTCATTCAATTTGCATTCAAAAAATCTCACGAACCAAAAGTTAACTGGCGCGTAGAGATTCACTCCTCGCTCTTCTTGTATGAAGAAAAATCAAACATATGTCGCTTTTCATTTCATCCGTAGTATTTGCGTTACTTACTCCCTTCCTATTGCCTCCCTTCCGCTCTCATTCTCCTCACTTACACAATAGGAGCAACATCACTATGTTCGCAATTGTGCCTTATAGGCGAGTAAATTAGTGCCGCCATAGATTTTATAGATTTTAATAGCAAGTGATTATGAAAATGAATGAAAACCGGAAATTTCAATCGAATTAATAAGCAATACAAATTCTAGAAAAAAAAAAGAAAACGAACAATGGTGTTTGATATCGTCCATAGATTGGTGAACCATAATTCATAATGCTATCTTTATCGTAAATTGTCGGATCTTTAGTATGCCATCTTGAGGCGAAATTTTCTTTATCGAAACGTACAAAGAAATCGAACAACATCGGTATCAAAATGAAGAACGATAGAAGAAATTTCATTCGATCACATTCATAGCCTCGACTCCATTTTTGAAAAATCTCACTTTGACATACCGAATGTCCCAAAAATAACTGCAATTTTACAATGTAAATAAAATTTCCCATATATTACCAAATTCAACCTCTAGAATATCAATTATATTTCGAACAATTTATTACGAATCTATGTAATTATCTTACGCTTATGAACGGTTTAAAGATGAGGAAAGTAACAACCGAAGAGAATACAGACGTTCGGCCATTTTTCTTTATTACGAACAGATGATTAATGAGCAGCAGCAGAAGCTGTAGAAAGCATGAAGGTAGATTTGAGATCCATTGATTTCGATTATACTGGAGCAAAGTGAAGCAGGCACGAATGTCGGAAAAAGGACATTTACCACGGTGAGCTAGCTTAATACATATAGAAATGCGATATCACTGATTTGAAGCCTATACAAGGTGTACTGCCACTGATTCTATTCTTATCAGATAATATTGCTGACGCCTACGATTGAAGAAAGTGAATCTCGCAACACTATGACCCCGAGAATGGTGACAGATGTCGGTATACCACCGTATAAATCAATGACTAAGGAAGAGTGTATCACCAAGAAGTGAATGCCAAACACATGATCTGGGTAGCATTTGAACATAATTATAGAATAAGTTGGCTCTAGTGAAATAACAGTCATGATTACGTTTACACTAATTACATTGTAGTGACTCATTTCTGGTGATAAATGAAATGGCATACCTGGGCACCGCTAGCTGCTGCTATTTCAATTAGAGTAACGTGAGGCCACTGAGGAGCACCTGTTGAATTCACCAAATCACTTGCCCATTCGGGGCAGTGCCTTTGTGCTGTATCCAGCAATCCAACTGCCGTCTCTTCGAAGAAGCTGTGAAAACTCTCTTCAGAAGAATCTTGGAGCATCTTTAGAGGGCTTTGGTAAATGCATTCTGCCATACATCGAGAATACAATTGATATATTAGAGTTTAACAGCAATTTAACGCCATGGAAAGCAGTTCCTATTATATAATATTTTAGAAAATCAAGCGAACAAACCTACGATATCAACTGAGTGAAATATTTCAAACCAATAGACAACACAAGCAACAGAAAGTGCAATTTCATATGCGCAACAACTTTAAAAAGACCTTGAAAAGATGGTTTAATTAGAAGTAAAATGAATCGTCCTTCTGTTATTTCTTTTTTAATGATAGTATCAAAAGTTCGCACAGCGCTCTAACAGATCCTTGAAGAAATATAATCAATGCGAAAATACCTTTAGAACGATATCAAGCACTGCAGAAAATTCCCAATCTGTAAGATAAAGGAAAATTGCTACTTCTTGTGACTTCTTTATTTGCAGAAACAGCAAATACTACGCGATTTCGTAGAATAACCTTTCGATTTCTGCATATGATGTGACCATAGTTTCGTTAAAACGTTTCTGAAAATATTTCCTCAAACAATTTGCAAGCCACACGGCGATCAATGCACTTAATAATGGCCGATCAGTTTGTTGCCAAAAATAAGCCGCCATCTCTTTTCTGAAATTGACGATAAGTGTAGTTGCTTCTCATTTTTATAAATGTTTCAGAATTCGAAACAATTCCGCGTTCCATACATATTTTTCTATGATGACAGTCACGACGACCATTAACGCCACAATTATCACAGGCAGCAGTTATGAGTTGTGCATTCACACACTGAATGCCTTTGTTGAGTTTTGTCATTTACGTTGTTGTTCGATAATCTAAGTAAGTCACTCGAAGTTACACATAAGTAGTAGCATCCAAGCGGGTAACATTACAGCAGTAATCTTATTCGTCACCTCGCCAACTTATGCACAAAAAGATATTCTTTCTTTAAAGGATTTCGTGACGAAACTTCCAAGGAAATACTGAAGTCGTAACTACTGACACACTGCAATAAATGGTCGGAAAATATACTGAAAATTGGATGAGATTGTTCAGTTAAACAAATATTTTAGCATTATGAAGAACAGTTAACTGGAAAATATGTACTGATGGAGAGTTTCTACTACATTTTTTTAGATATGAAATTTGTATAAAACAACAATGAAGTCTTGTTGGTGAACATTTTGGGGAAAAATTTTTCACCTGCTGAAGATAACAGCATACAGCATAAGTTCGTGGAATGGGTCATCGAAACCCTCATCCGATAATCCAAAACTTCGATTGCAGTATCGAGGTGGGCAATTAGTGAATTGGATAAGCATTTGCTCGACTGTTGACAATGTTAGACTGTCTATAGTATTTCGGACCGATGAAGTTTTGTTCTCTTTTTTTTTCCCTGTTTTACAAAGTAACTTCAGTTCGCGACCCTGATATGGTTCCTGCAATCATTAGGCCGATTTTAACAAGTGCGATAAACCACATAAAATGCCACCTTCAACTAGCGTCACATTTTTTTCCTACTTCGTCCTCTATATTTGCAAAAACCTCTTAGCGATAAGCAATTTGAACACATCGAGGTTACAATTTACAAACTGTTACTGCTGAATGAGTCCGCGTTATATGGGTGTTTTATCAAGATAGTGTTCAGGTGACGTTGATTATTTTCAAAGTGGATGAAAAAGGGAACAGTAGGTCGATGAAATCCATTTTCATTCGTCGGCTTCGATGCAGGTTTGTTTCGCAAATTTTAGACGCCTTATTGGATGTTCCAATGCAATGCGTAACTATCTGCTTTAATAGTACTAAGAGAGCGTTAGATAAGATGCACAGGAATCCTGATGAATGCGATCGTCTCCTTGAGAAAAGGTGAAAGTCTTTTCTAAACTACTACTAGCAGAAAGATCCCGTGTAAGCTTAGGGGCGTTTTGCATAAGAACTGCAAAATGAGGACGCAAGGTGAAAACTGATGAAGATGCTTTCATAGTTTACAACAAAGTAATTAAAGATTACTGTTTCCTCATAGAGTGTATCAAGTGTTGACCAAGTCAAGAACTGGCTCATATCAACGCCACATTCCACAAGCAGTCTCACGAATTCGACCTTGTTCTCAATAATCGACGTCATAAGTTCCGCATGACGGCACTGCAATGATACTCTTCACGATCACTGTTAATAGAAAATAAGCACCGATTCTACAAAGATGAGACCCACAGCATTAGCACGACATTAGAACTAGATCTAAAAACTGGATTGGTTATGAGAATAACAGAACAAAATTAGCTTTCGATCAACAAATCAATCCGACTTAATTTAACATCGCTCAAGAGTAGAACAAATTCCTCTTAGAAGAAAATGTCGAAAAGATAAAGCACAACGCGAAATTTAGGTGAGTTTTATAGACAGGTCAACATAGTGCCGAAGGCTGTGGCGAAGAACCCGACAGGGGATAGTAAACTACTACCGAAATCCCTCGCGAGAGCCATTTTTGTTCCCGTTATCTCTTAATTTCCGCCATTTCTTTCTTCTAGGTGTTCGCCTTTCCCATCACTTACCCCTATTTGATTTGATGGTTTCGTGCTGGATTTTTGAGAAGTGTAAGCAAAAACTAGCCTGTTTAGCCGCATTTAAAAATTCATTCAGGCGAATTTCTATAATCTTGCAATAAAATATGGTGATTTTATTTATTTATTTTTTTGGCGTTTGGGATTTGCGATTTACCAATAAGCACGATGTCATGCGGTTCAGTTTACTTTGGTAAACAAAGGAGATAATAACACTGAGTTTAGTGATTAAGTAAGAGGGTAGTGCAGAAAGTGGGTTGTGAGCTCAAATGTGAGTAATATGAGACACAAGCGATTTGATTAATTATAGAGCTGTTTTCCGTCAATACAGCCTTTTCCTCGTGTGTTGAAACAGATATGAAACGTTCAGCTATGCCAGCAATATAAGGTTTGTGGTAACGGATGTAGATTTTGGCTGTTTGCGCTTTTTCTTAAAAGATGTTTTCAACGTCGTAAAACACTTCTGAGCAGAAATCAGTACGAGGTCATACGGAATCATATCGGTTTTTTGTACCACAAAGCATTTTTCTCGCCTCTTTAAAAAGAATTCATTAAATCGCGGCTGTTTAGGAAACCTTACGTTGTGTAAGTACCCGTTCTTCGTCTACCTCTTGGGTTAAAATTGCATGCTACTAATTTTTCCCCTACTATTAACTGATTTTTCTTCAAAATCTCAGATCACCGGTCTCCTTTCCATTTATAAAATGCTGTCTTTTAAGTTGACGTACAAAGGTTTCCGCTCATATTTGCATTAGTCTTGGCGAAGTTTAAAATAAACACAAGAAAAAGGTTTGAATACAAAAAAATCCCACAATTGAATAGGAAATTTGATCTAAGGTTCCTAATAAAGTGACACATTTTGATAAAAATGAGGCAAAATCAAATGACCTCAATTTCAAAGTCGAACTCTTCAACAATTTCTCTTGCGATATCAATATTGTTCCACTGTACAGCTAACGCCAATCGTGAGATCTTTTTGCATGCAACGAGCTGCTGCAGGATTGCAATATCAAACTCCTTCCTTGAATTCGAATTTGCCTCCACCAACAACATCTTAAAAAATACTCTCATTGATCGATGGCATCACTGATAAACCTTCCATTTAAACAGTAAAGCTCACAGAATAAAGAATACTTCTAAAGATGAAGAAATTCGGAAGTGATAGGGCATGTCCTGTTCTTAAGAGAAGGAGAAGAGGACGTGAATAACGGAGCTTGCTTTATAGCTAACATTTAAGAAGAGAACTGACTGATTCGGCGAATAATCTTAATGGATTTTTTCAAGCTCCGATATATTTTGTAATCAAGTGGTAAAGGCATTTGTGCAAGCTTATGTTGCGACCAACTCTATTGACCAAGTTTTCGATGAGAGCAACAATCAGTCCTTTCTTATATGATCAGAAGTTTTCCTCCTCTTCGTACACAGCACTATGAAAAATTATAATGAGGAGATTGATGATGCAAAATTTCCTTTAATTTCCTCACTTGAAGTTGGAATTTTGCGTTAGAAAATTTAAGGCACATTTCTTCTTACCTTAACGCCTCGTATAGTTCATTAGTTGGAGCAATTATATGCACTTACTGAGTATTTTTCGATACTTTTAACCTTAACAAATTTGAATAAATTAAGGGACTGTTTTATTTAAATGGTAAGACGAGATTTTTTAAGACTGCACATAAACAGCAATAGAAACTTTGTCAAATTTGCAGATTTCTTCGAGCTTCCAGATACTTTGATTGAGCCATGCTCTCGCCGTTTCGCCGAATTGTGATCCCGTTGGGAAGAAGTGCTGTTTAATAAGATCGAAAGCCTTACTCTTGAAAGCGTCTCTGCAATATCACTCATAAGTGATGGTCATACTGAGTGTTTCAACGCTGTGTACTGAAATGCTTAAGGGCGCTTGATTGCTGTTTGCAGGGATATGCTTACTGCTCCATGTCACTGCAACATGTAGCGGCTGGTTTCCCATTTCGGAGAGGAGGTAACGAGGGGAAGATGCGCCCTTAATTCCCTACTTTTATCGTGAACAACAATTTGTCTGAACTAATGGTGGTTTTGTAAGACGATGCAACTTGCGTTTGGTGAGAAAAAGTGGTGGATGGTGCATGAAAAACTATCTTTGGATTCATTGCAGTTGTCGCAAGATGAGCACGACTGAGTGACGTGATCTCCTTTCCAATCAACTGATCGATTCACATCTCTTGTGGACGGAGGACGACGCAAATTTCGAGCAACGAAAGTTGTTTCCACAAACACCTGGGGCAATGCATTATAGTTCAAACCTTCACTGCTGAAATCTCGATGGCGAAAGACTCAAAGCATTGCAACTATTCTTTCATCATTTGAAATAATAGGTCATTTTGTGCTCCATATACTAATTTCAGCATTTTGCTTATTGGATGGTAGTATTTCTTAAGGCATTTACAAGTAAATTCAACAAGGAACAAGCTGTGTTCTATGTCTTGCTCCTTTATGTATATCGATAGGTTTTACCTACTTGTTTTCACATTCGTCATAGCAATATTTCAGCGTTGCAATTAACTTTGCAACCTTTCCAGTTCCAGCTAACACGATCAACGGGATTCCTCTTGCCACAGACGCAAACGCTTGCTCAACTGTTGTTGGACCACCTTCGATCAGCACCGTAATCACTGTTGCACCTGCAGTAACTTCAGAATACAGCAGCTTTGTTCGACGCAGTGAAAATTCAAGATCTTGTTGTTTCTCGACATTTAGAATAAAGAATTTTCTAAATGAGAAAAATGGCCTAAAGACAGCAAGATAAAAATGCCTTTATTGAAGTATAACTAGAGTGGTCATCTCATATTTCCATAGAAGGTTGGATGAATATAATAGTGCAAGAACTATCAAACAATCCATAATTAATGGTCAAGATCTTTCTTGATCAATTTGGCTAAAAAGATGTGAAGATTGCATTTACTGCAAGGATACTAACACGTGTCGTAAACAATCTCCATACATAAGTATTACTGCGCTTACTTTTAAAGGATACTTTCCTCTTTTAAAAAAAATATACCGTTGCTTGTCAGTTCTTTCTCTAAGTCGGCTCGAAACTCGATAGCAGCCGGTTCAGCATATTCACGTTGTGCGCCGTTATCTACAAGGAGAAAATGGGTGTGATCTGCATTTAGAACCGACTGCGGCACCTGTAATAAGTTTTCACTGACATTTAGGTATTTGCTTTGAAACTTCAGATATGAATTCATCAAAACTTTTTTATGACGATAAACACCTCATTTCATGGCTTATTGTGATAATACCTCATTCTATAGGTGTGCTCCTCCTCTTCTACAGTTATCAATGAAAATTAAACGCTCGAAGACTATAGCGCTGATGCATAGCGTAAAATGGTTGGAATTAGTAACGTGGTAACATGAAGAATTAATTGAGCAGCCTAAGAACGTCATATTACTGAGGTTTCCGCAGTGTGGTTGTTTGTGCCAGTGGTGATTGGAAGATAAACACATAGAAAAAAATACCGACAACTTTTGCGTATTGGAGTATATGGCATTATTGATTGAAAACTGACATGCGAAGAAGGATTCCCATTATTGTAAGTTAGTGCTTGGACTTTTCTTAAATAGCCATACTTTCATACGTTAGGATACTTAGTTTTGTATAGAAATGAAGTTAAGCTCTGCTTCTGCATTATGCTAAACAAATTTCTTTTACACGACAAGTACCTCGTGGGCCACTTTGAACACTCTCTGCTTGTTTCATTCCTTTCATATTCTCAAACAGATTAAATGGAAACTTTAATAGAAGTTATGATGAGGTCCACGTTTATTAACCAATCAAGCAAGCTACAGATGTTAGCCTTTTTGAAAACACAGCCTAAGATTCAATGGAAAAATGCAACTTTCACCTTCAAAACGCTCAAATTCCTCGCACGGTGTCCACAATGCGAATTGGCTTCGGTCTTTCCATATATAATCTTTGGAACCTGCAAAATAACAACGACGATTTTGAACTGCACAAGAAGCATAGTGGAAAATTCTCATAAAATCTACTACAAGCAGTATGCCCATAACTGCTTCGAAAGTAGACATTTTATTGACGCAATAATAAGTTTTCAGTGAATTCTCATTTTCGAAATTAGCTCCGTATTTGGAAAGTCTGAAATTTCCAATACTGCCACTAGCGGACAATTTTGTTTGGTGAGTTATACAGACGTAAATTGCAAGGAGCAGCTTTTAATTTATATGATACTCTCACGATATATGCAGTACGTTCATGTCTTGTTCCTCCCTTTCGATTCTGATGTGAACTTTTGTTCTTGCAGGAACTATCGAAAAATTGAACCCTCACCTTGAAATCATCTACACTTCCAGCAAGCATTCCGAAAAATCGAAACGCGGAAAAAAAACCCTGTTTTGATCACTGAGCAGCATTCACCCTTTCTCCAGAAGCACAGACTGCTCGCTCAATCTCGTCACGTTTTTCGATATTACCCCATGGCGCAACTCCGATGCAAATAATCTGTCCCTTGTCGCCATTTTTCAGCCGTATAGCTTGTCGTTCAGCAACCGCTTTAGCAATAACCTGAATAAACAATTCCTATCCACGTTTTCAAAAATCGAATATTTTGTGAATAAAGCTTAACTGGTTCTCACATTGCAGCAGCAAATAAAGAGAGATTTGAAAAGGAAAATAATATCGAAAAATGGTCCTAGCCGGAAAAGCTGAGCACGATTATTATAGGCGGATATCAATGCACTCATAATTTTGAGCTACAAAGAATAGCGCATCAAAAAGCCACATTCCTGGACGATGATCGAAAGACGTTGCTTTATTTAGAAATCCTGAAAGGAAAAAAAGAAATCTAGAAAAATTTTTGCTTTATAGATTTGCAGCGGAGGTAGCGATGATCGTTGCAACGTGGAAAAAAACAACTGAAAATAATATAAAACTCCAAGCATGATGTTACAAAAGCTCAAGCACAAAATAGGGACGTGCAATTAAGTTCACCTATAATTTACTTTATATTCGAATCTTTTATTCTAATCATGTAGCATAAGATTCAACACCGGAAAGCACCACCACTTTCAGTTTATGTGCGGCAGTCGCAAATGATTTAATAGCGCAACGATCTCTTACCTCTGCGATGCCTGAGTTGTTACCTGTCGTAATCAACCACCCGTTAGTTGAATCGATCACCTAAACCACCTCAAGTTCAGTAGTTCGAAAGTGACAGCTTCAAATCTTCCAAAGAAAAAAGTGGTGATTTCCTCCTTTTGGTATCATAACTTAGCGTTCACTTTAAGTCTATCCATCTTTTATCATATTGCCTTTTTTTCTCCTGCTCACACATCTGCAGCAACTGCTATATTTCACAGTTAACAGTGTACTCTTGCTTCGCTCCATAAACTTGTGAGGTCATTAGCTGCAGTAGTAATTGCAGATTTGGAGCTAAGTATGGAAATTTGTGGTTAAGGTAGAAGAAAGCGGCTAGCTAACCATTTCACGGAGATGTATATGTTTAGAGATAAGACGATGAACACCTCTACCGTTGGTGATGTAGTCTTTTATCGGAGAAGTAAAGCGCCACAGGGCTTAAATATGGGAAAACTTGAACGAAAGGTATATCCTCAAGCAAGGAACTGGTGTTTTCAAAAGTGTTTAGTTTAAAAATATTAAATATAAAATCTCCCTCCATCCATATAAAATTGCTTTAAAAGTGTCGAATCATGCATACATTCATTATACTCTCGCGAACAATTTTACGTTGCATTTCCTTCGACATTCGAATATTCTGATAGCCACCTATCACCGATAGCACTACTTCCGGTTTCGGCGCTCGCCAGTAATCGCACAGTAACGTAAATGCGTTCTTAGGCGCATCCTTTGTTTCGATGTTGTCATCGAATGCGAAACGGACGAACTAAACTCATTTGATCAAAGTGACACATTTTTGCCGGCATTATCACTTTTCAAGAAGAAAGATCTTTACTTACTGCTATTGCCGCCAAACTTTGAACTGAAATTTGCATGCATTTTGTTTGTTTTATGTGAATTAAAGTATGAAATCTTCTCAACACGAAAGAGGGATACATTCTAAGTCATTTCAACAGAAAACTAAGACCCTCCTCTTATAACTCTTACACAGCAATTGCACACCTTTATGTTGTGTCCTATGGAAGAAAATAATGATACGGTTTGCTGTGTTTGCTGAAGTTATTCGTTCGGTGAGGTTGTAGCAGTGTTTTCTGACTTAGGACTACATCCCTCAAGCAACTGAGGAGACAAGAATGTGGAGCAAAAGTTGTGCGTGAAAAAAATAAGGACGAAGTCCAAGTAAGAGAACTTACTATACCACTGATCGGAAAATCCTTATATTTTCTTTCGGTAATTTCTTCACCTCAAATTTCTTGACCTTAGATAAAGGGACATAGTTTTGCACATTGGTAGACGGGGGTTTGTAGAAACCGAAACTACGTACTCTACTGGAAGCAATATCTTGTTCAAATATAAAAGAATGAGTAAATTCCTCGTCGAATGAAACTGCCATGAATAAATGCCTTTTCGAATATGAGCCAATAAAAATTCAGGTGTAATCTTAAAAAAAAAACCGACAAATTTGCTATTGAGCAAGCAGGAATTCGTGACGTGCTATGAGATAGGCGTACGCAAAGAATTTTATGCAGTCGTAACACTTTCCTGGATTTACTAGCCTGGACAATTGCAACTTTGCCAGCATTTCCATAAAATTCAAAGTTCAAATATTCCAAAGACCGTCATAAATTTTCCCGCATAGCCTGAAGTAATTATGATTAAAGCGGTAACCCACTGAAGCAGTCCTAGCATACCGACCAGCAAATTTCAATGTTCCAAACACTTTCGCAGGTTCATATTTGTAAGCGGCAGATGCATCGTTCGGCTGGCTTATTTCATGCGCTTCGCTTGGTTTCTGGCAGAAGAAGCATTGATTACTGAAATAAATATATTTATGGTTTAGCGATGCTGAAAGTATGAAATGGACATTAAGCAGCAAAAACAGCGATTGGGTGAAATAAATCATGACCTCCACAATAAAGCAGAGGCGAGAACAGCTAAGTACGATGCGGACGAGGAACATGTAAAATTTCACGTGAGCTGAGCAGTTGCGTGGTCTCATGAGCCAAGTTTATAACAAGTATAGGAGATTAAGGGTACTAGGCTTATGCAGTTACTCGTCCTTCAGATAGATGTCATACTCCAGTTCCGATTGACATGAATTATTGTGACATTCCACTGACAGAGCAATATCGCTGCATTGATTAATTACGTTTCTTTGCCCAGTTCAGGAAGCCTATCTTGTCACCCCTATTTCTGTGTTAGAACGCCGTCGATATGGGATGATTAAGACAGGTGTTCCTACTGTGCAAAAAAAGTTCAGGGTTCGGAAGCAATAATTCGTACTCACGATCACCTCGTCAAATCTTCTATGTGTACGCTGCTCAAATTCAACTGTTCTCACATTCATGCAATGTCGTAAGCGCTGTAATGCTTTTTTTGCAGTGAGTACTGTACAGTTAACCGGAATTTCCCTTTACACTCCAGAACAAACAAGATTCATTAGACATTTTTTAGCACGGTTCCCATATTCACAGCACCGAATTACCTCAGTTTCTTTGCGTAACTGTAACTGATATGTTATATTCTTCATATTTCATCGCTCTCCCTCCAACAATATCGATTACGAAGACAAGGGAGTGGTGTTTGCCAAAGGACACGCGTAATTTCACTAACAAATCTTCGCCTCCAACCCATCGACAACTTACAAAATGTTTACTTTCTCTGCTGATTGAAACGCTGCTCTAAACGGCAGCATATGGTATTTGAATGCTTCTTTGAATATTTGCCATTGTTCTGAACTACCTATGAACCACAGCAATCCATTATTTGTATCTTCAGCTACAGCAATTTTAAGCAGGAGGTCATTTCGGGTGTTTTTAGTTCGAAAGCCGCCGACTGAAACTTGGATAATTCATCAATAAATGCTTTACTGTTACCTGTTCAAACGTGCGCCACGTTGAAATGCCAGACACCTTTTCTCGAGAAGTTTCTCGTTTATGAATTTGGCTAGCCGCTGATCGAGAACTTCATGCGAGAGGTTGGACTTATACTAAAAAATTCCAATCGCTAGCGACAACATTTTCGTAATTAAATCTGTTATGTGCATAGAATGTTCAATATAGAAATCCAGCGACCCGAATCCGCTATGGAAATATGTGATCTTGAATCCAGCAATATCTGAATAGGCCATCAGTGAAAACATTAACGACCAATTTTGAAACGAAAACTTTGAAACACAATTTTTCATTGTTTGCTGAGCAAGTGTGCTGAAAGAGAATGCTGCATCCGTGAGCATATATTAAAAATGAAAAAAAGACAAGGAATCTAAGAAGTATGTACTGAGAAAAAAGCTTTTTCCATTTCCCACTTGAAACAAGCAGCCACAGTAAATCGCCATATACAAGGGTGTAATGCATTCAGTGTGCTAGTTAATTGGGCAGTTACTCAAAGATCGATCGACTGTGTTTCATCAATGAATATATGAATCGGATGTGAAAGTTAACAATACCATATTGAAGCCATATAAAAACATCAGCAGAATTCATATTATTTGCAGAATCTTTGATCAGTTTTTTGCTCAATATAGAGCGATAGATGTTCTCAGTTTTGAACGGAAGACGTTCCAGCGTTGCATTATTTGACTGCCTCCTTTCGAATCAATAATCGATTGATCAACGCAGCGAGCGTGGAATATGTTTACAAATGAGTGTGCATGCAAAATTGATCACCTCTTTAGTAGAGGTAATGATAAGTTGTTATGTACCTTCAAGGCAAAATACAGTCGACTTTTTCCAGATGAAAACCAACGTTCCTCAGAAACATAAACTTGAGAGGATACATGCTGACCGAGTTTTTCGATGAAGGCTGATGGCCACTGTATACGTCGGTCAGTGGGAGGTCCTCTCCACGCCGACGCAATGCACTTAAATGATTGGCCGCAATGATCCGCCGTACCGTTCTTCTAAGCTTGTTAGTTCTGTCATCCACTGATTGCATATTCTGTCGCACTGAGCTGTCTCTATTTTCTTGCGAAACACCTCGTTCACGCCTGAGAGAAGTCCACTACTCACTGCTCGTTCTTTAGACCTGAAGATGGTAGTGAATCAAATTAACTGGAGGCAACGATTTAAAAAGCAGGAGCAGTTAGCGCATTTTGCAACCACTCACCAATCGTGGCAACTTCATATGGCCAAACGGCAGGCCTAAAACTGTTCAAATTTCACGCAGAAAGAACTCAGTGATAAGCGAGCTGCGTGAGATTGCTTTAGATTGCACAACGTTGTACAGAGTGCGTTGCAATTCGGCAAGCGTGCACGGTTATTTCTCCAATGAATCGATAAATTCTTATGGATTTCGACATGTCGATGATTGTGAGAGTGATTGAATAAGTACACAAACAAATGTGTATCGTTCTAGCATCCTGTGCATAGTCGAAAATGCGTTCGCTGCACACGAATGTCATACGCCTTTGATTGAACCTCCATCATGCGCTATTTCTTCCGACCTATGTAGACTCATTTGAACAATTCAGCATCGCTTTTCAACTCCAATGCTCAATTCAAATTCCAACTTAAAATCACGTTTCCATATAAAATCTCGTTGCGTCATTCAAAGTTTCCCAATATGCCCTGATAATGATCAATAGAATCCTTCAAAGTAGTATACTGACAAAGAGAATGCCGTTGTGAACTTACTGATATTCCTTAATTTAATCTACATTTGTAAGTCTTATCAACTGTTCACACCATTCTTCATCGTCAACAAAATGCTAGTTAAATCACCACAGAAATTTCATCGGTAATGAGGTCATATTTTCATAAAATTCTTTGTAGGACTTCAATGATTTGGAACTTCATTGTCGAGCTTTTAGAGCTGCTTCTACATAAGTATTAACATATTGCTATCTGAGTTAATCATCAAGAGTCAAACGTGCACCTCCATGATCCTTATTCTGCTTGCAGAATTACTTTTCCATGAAATAAACATCAAAACCTACTCATAGGCAAACTTAAAAATTAAAAGCATTTGGCATCAAAAAAAGACCACAATTACATTCTCCATCTCTCACCCTCTCCTTCTTTAAATTAGGCGAACATTCGTATACAATCTTGCTTATAGTGAAGAAAACAGGATGCTGAAATCCGACCAAAGATGCGAACTTTGTTGCAGCTAGACCGAAACAAGAGTTTCCATCGTGAAGTGATTCGAATAATAAAAAAACGTGGAACATTTCTTGTCTTGAAATAAAAATATTTGCAACAGTGAGTGTGTCCATTCGAAAATTCCTATCGCATTTCAGCTTTCTAATCCGTTGACCACTCATGAACCATGTACAAGAAACACCTATGAGTAGCTGAATTAACGGAAATTAGCGAACTATGAACGAAAGGTTTTCCGAAAGCCCGACTGCTCCCCGGACATTATCAGCGGACTAGTAGCGAAGATTCTCCTGAATTTCCGACGAGCGAAAGCGGCACTTTATATGACGACGAGAAGAGAGAAAGTAGAATGATTGCACGTTCTGCTGCACTGTGGAGAAGCGGTGATTCACAAACGGTCTGAAGTGCAAAAAAGCATGTTTGCAAAACACGTTCTTTCCACTTTTCAACATGACCCCAACATTTGTTGCCGAACCAATCAAAGTCAATCGTCATCCTATCAACGCTACTTCGTCGAACATATCATGTGTTATTTTTTCTAATGAAGCCGCACTATTTTATTCTATTGTGTTCAGCGAAAGTATACAAGAAATAATTTTGGCTAACACTGTACAAAAATTACCCATAATACTTCTATAACGGTGCCCACATAATTGCATTGAGGAGGGCCCGTCACCGCGGTCACATTAAGATGTATGGAAACCACGAATTTTCCTCTCTCTTCATATGTGACTCTTCGATTAACGTGCATGATGAACTCCGTAGTTCTCCTACCAAGTGCCTGCCCTTTCCAAACATTCTTATATGTTAACTTAATAATTTACAGTGCGGACAAATGTGCTTCGAATGTTTTCGTTCCTCATATGTGATAAATTCAAGTTTTCATGTGCAGACGGCAGATTGCAATTCTTCGTGGCAATGCGTCGGTACGTATGCGGCAACGTAATGCCATCCGACGTTGTCTAGCTCCGTGGCCACAAGGCCGAGGGCTCTCCATTCCATTATTCTGCCATGTAAAAGGTGATCCCTTCCGATTATGAGGACTGGCTGCAATCAAGAATTGTTCACTCACCACGCTAGTTCACCTTCAATCATAAAAATACTTCGCTCATATCTGATGCAATGCAAATAACAATGCACATATTGGAGAAGGAAAAGCATAGAAATGGGAGGTAAGGGGAGGAAGAGGTGAGAATGACGACACAAGAGAAGTGCCCTCCTCGTGATCATACGTTGTTGATGGTTTCAGCTAGTGACCTGCCTAGTCACTTTTGCTCTCAGAAATAAAATGGGAATCTCAATTTTGCCCAGCCAACTTACGAAAGTTCCCTCTTATTTTTAGCCACATTTCATGCTGTTAAATGAATCATAGTGATCTATTTTGAATCGGTAAAACAAAAACTCGTGGTAAGACTGCTGGCACGATATTTACTTCTGCATTTAGCTCACTTCACCAACACAACTGAATAAACAATACAAGGTGCTTTATTCAAACGAAACAACAATGCTAGGTTACAGTGTTATTTCGTTGTTTTTTCCACAACAGTTCATATTCGATAATTCGCTCTTTCACTCTCCACGCATAACTGACTGTTTGATATGTTTACGAGATAATCGTTTTTCAGGCATCAGTTTTTCCGTACGGTCAACGGAGAAAATGTGGAGGCGAAAGACGAAATTGTTGTCTTTGGTGCAAACTGTGACTATGATGCGTATTCTCGACGCAGGTAATTAATTGTCGCTGAATTTGGAGGATTTTCTCCTGGGAACTTGGATTCTCTTTTGGTGGTTTTGTGCGCCAAGATTAATAAACATAAGCCATTTTTACTGCATTCTCTGGATAATGTTTCACACGACTACCTCCAACAGACTATTGCGAAATCATAATGTTTAGGGACTTCAAACTTTCTTTTTTTTGCTGAACGCTTTCTCGACAATGGCTCTATTGGAGCCTGAGCATATAGAAGAGTTCATTAACGGTCATGACCTGGATCGTGACTAGGAGTGGAAATGAGGACGAAATGGGATTTAATCAGAACCGGCTCATCTCGCTCCTATTTCTCAAAATCTGCAATTTTCCTGCTTAATAAGTTTTCCTATTAGTTCTATCCAGCGCTGCTAAAATACGGTTGCATTTTTATATTGTTCATACAAAAGACAAGTAGGATTTTTCATTTTCTTATTTTTGCTACGAATGTACTGAGCATATAGCAAGCCCATTCTATCAGTGCCTAAAGGCAGACTGTTTCTTTTGATACATTAGAAATCATCACGAAAACATCTGTTATCCTGTCATTATCCTAAACTATCCGTTATCCTAAACCATCTCATCCTTCACATTTCATAAGCATTTCAAACACAATGAAATATATAATGCCGAATCGATGTTTATAAAACATTTGAAATGAATAGCTGATAAGCTTTCACCATTTGCGTATTCATGAATCGCGTGTTCGATAGCGTGAAGAAATGTTTCATGCGTCAGTAAACTGCCTTAGTTGATTGTACACTGTGATTTTGCCAAACGTAGAGAGCTCGATCTTGACGAATGAGTCAACTTTCAAAGTGTGAATAAACATCGCCATATCGTCCTTAAATTTGAAGTACTGTTAACAACTTCGATGACGCATTATGCTGTGTTACGGATGATTCTCTAATGATGTCGGCCATTGATAGATTTTTTTATTTCGCACATATATTTTCCTCTATATGCGTCTTGGTCACGCGACAGTCTGACCATCCGGTAAAGGGCCAGCAACTGACAGTCAATCTTTCAGTCTTATCGAAAGATTTAACAACAGTGGATGGATGTCACTCATCTCTCTGCGAAACTAAACGCTCAAGAAGAGTAGTAACAGGTGACTCTCGGAGCTGCATTGTAACCCGCGGCAAAAAGGCAGTAGGCGTCAGTGGAGTCACTACTGGAAACCACTGGTTCTTTTGCATCGGCTACTGAATCCTTCACAAGCTCGCTACTGACGCAGCTGCATAAACTTGCCAACGATCTAGACAACGTCAGCACTTCCAGCGCATGGTCTATGCTTGATGACGTAGGGACGGTCTTGAAGCTGGGCACCGCCGCCTACGCCTGCTTCACAGGCCGTATTGTGACTAAAAGTTTCTTTCAAAGGCACCCTTATGTTGTCACTCGAATACGGAATGTTAGTAGTCATCCGTCTACTATCTGAGAGGTTGAAGCAGTGAGTCCTCAACGAATGTATCGGGATGTTTCTTTCGAAGACTCTAATCGACGTCACGAAATGATCGCGTCGTGCCGGATTCGTTGGATGCAGAAAATTGGCGTCAAGATCACTGCTGCGTTTGAGGATGAGGCAGGACTGCTTCTCCAAAAGCCGCAGATTGCATCTCCAGAATAAGTGATCAAACGCATCAGTTCCGGTCGCTGGCCCAAGATTACAATTGACTCTTCACTTGGCACTGCTGTACACTGTCAGTCGCGTTGCAATTCCGAAGGTTTTGTAACGTCGTGTGTTTACGCTATGTTTGTTGCACAAGACCCATTCAGGACAAGAGAATTTAGCTGGCTGCTAGCGTTCACTTGCTCTAACTCAACGCCTGCATCGAACATCTTGTCAAGAGCCGGCATAGATGCCTAGCCAGCTGCATTCCAGGCTGTGCTGAACTCATCGTCGAAATCGACTGTTCATTCGAATCTGTGCGTGCTTCATTCGCAAAACAAAATGTGCAGCTATCAGCGGACGTCGGGCGTCATTCAAACCCTTTCGAAAGCATATCGCTTAATCGTTCGCCAATCCAAGCCAGATCATTTATGATCTGCTGAAAACTTCTTGGGACGCTTGTTGCATACCATTTTTGACCTGATAATGAATGTAAGCGACTCCGGCTGGATTGACAAAACAATGTAGTCTACTCTATGCGATGTGGAAGAAAACTTTCCTTGTGCTTATCATATCAATTAGCATGAACCGTGGAAGATGCTCCGGCTTTTACTCATTTACTGAACATTGTCGGCGTGCAGCTGTTAAACGCAGAACGCAGTATTGCATACGGCGTGTCAACGTTTTCTTCACCAGCGATCTCCTTTCGTCGCTCAACGTGTATTTCTCGCCACGCCCTCGTCTACATATTTCGCTCCCGAGGACCGACCGTTCAAAGAACTCTAAACTAACGGTGTTTCGAGAAAGGCGATCACGCACTAGCGTATTTCAGTGTACAGCAGTAATCTATATTTTTCTCCGCTACGATGCTTGCGTGTTGCGAGGACATTGCAGATGTTGTTTTCTTGCATATGGGGGCACCAAAGGTCGTAGAGTTCCATGCTCATACCCGTCAATTTCGGCAGCTTGTTTTTTTACAGTGATGGGTACCGCGATCACTTGAAAACTCGACGGTGTTGTAGCGAGCCTCTGTATTACTTGCTTTATCTTAGCAAGCACATGGTGGAAAAAGGGGGAGGTGAACTGCCGATCATGGCGTGATGTGCTTGCTTTATTCACGTTCTCCGACCATGGATTCTGTAGAGCCATACTTACGTATATACTCAACCTATCCGCGTGTTTTGCTGTCAAACGAGTTCATCGGCAAGTTTCAAATCATAATAGGTGAAACTGGTTGAATCTTTAGGTCACGGTATCTGAGTTGTAGGGAACGGACAGAATCTTTTACCCAGAACTGGACAGTAAACTCTTGCCCCTTCAAATTCTATATCTTTAACTGTATTTTTCGAGCATTCCACCACTGTTATCCATTTATGCTGTTAATAGAGAACAGTAGTTAGCTTAAACTGAGAAAGGCTGCCGGATTGCAAGTGATCGATTTTAATTCTCTTAGAATAATTACAATGAAGAGTCATTTTCGATCCATTTTCCATCCATCACCTGTTTAACTACTGCACTCAAATATATGCGTTCTTAAAAGTTAAGACGTTGAATTTTTCTTATTTGCGCACAGAAAAATTAGGGAGCATACTAACGAAAGTACGATATAAATGCTGATTTACTCCAATAAAGGTGATGATCCGATATAGCCACTAAAATCTATTTTACATAAAATACGCAGGAACTTGGTATAAATCATACTTAGAGAAGGCGAAATTAAAGCCTATGAAATTTCAAAAACTTCAATGCAATTTTCACAATTGCCTATGTGTCGTTCATATTTTAGTGTTTTGCTTCCCCATGCCCAAATATGAGTTTTTATTATGCGTGGCGATTTGTTCGCTATGTATTCCGCGATAGGGTTGCGAACGTTTCATTGATATGTCTCTGATGTGTTATTGTGAAAAAATGTCTCAGCGGCATCTAGCATTCACACGCATTAAACAGAAGGCAATCAGCACTATATGTAGGGTCTTGCTAGCGCATGATAGATTGTATGTAGTAGAATGTATGCAATGTGTGCCTTTATGCATTTGTCTGCTGATTATTTCTGCCTGCACTTCATTGAGAACGGTAGATAATTCTTCGATAAGATAAGGATTTTGGACTGAATTTCTCTTCGATTTGCTAGAGCAAGAGTGATAATTTCGTCCCAAGAACAGTGACTTTTTCATAAAAAATTGAATGAACCAACACCTTGCTTAAAGCCTTAAGTTTCAACATAAATGACAGTTGATGTGGTGCCCGAGCTTCAAAACATTCGTTTACATATCAAATCACCCATCGACACTCTCCTCTACGTACATGAAGAGTTCGAATACTGGATCTCAGTTGTCTGAGCTTTTCACACGACTTAAGGAACTAAAAGATTTTATCAAATTGCCCCACATTCATCGGCGACCAATAAAATGTGTTCAAACGCTTCGTTTAAAATTGTTCACTTTATTTCGTCAGCTTGAATGGCTGGTATAATGCCCACAGATTGTTTGCACTTTTGAGAGCAATTAATTATAGCTTTCCTGCTGATAGCTGTTTGCATATGAGTTCATCATTTCGCTTTTTTGCAGAATCCATCATTTGCGGAATCTTTCACATGTCAGTATTTGAGGAAGCTTTCCTTCTGCAAATTGCATCAGTCACAAATTTTGCGAACATTAAAGCAATCCTCCGAAATAGTGGCGCCGATAAATTTTTTGACTTCGTAAGGCTAAACTTTAAAGTTAACAGCTAGCCAAACCCTTATTTCCGACACTTTGGGCACTGGGAAATAGGTGAATATGTTGAATTCGATAGCAACAAATTCGTCACCTGCATCAGAGGTTCGCCATTACTGATCGGAGTTGAAGATATCGAAAACAGCGCTGCCTTCAGAAAATCGTTCCTAAACATTCTATGCAGTGCTCTCACAGATAGTGTATATATCCATCTTGCAGATTTGCTTGATATACTGAAATATTTCGGGTTCGATTTCGACTAAGATTTCATCTCAATATTTCCGACGAATACAGGCTAATACATATAAACGAGAAAAGCGTAAATTTGTTTCAGCGTAAAGAGAAATTTACTTGCTGGCTGTTTGAAACCGCAACAAATAAATTTATCTTGTTAATTGTCAAGTTTTGTGCATGCTATGTTTTGGCCTTTAAGCCGCTCGATATTTACAGTCTGAATTCGTTGAAAGTGTGAAGTCATACAGCCATACCATGTCGATCCCAGTGACACGCTCATTCATTTATTATATAATCTCATGGAGTGTTCCAACAGAGGAGTTTCACCCTGGTTAAATTGCACATAATTTCAGTGTTAATCCAAGTGAAAACCGAATCATTTTGCCACTTTCAGTGATATTTTATCGATCTATCAGCGGTGAACCAGCAGGTCAAATAAACTTCCAGAAACGCAATAGAACACTTCAGTAAGCGTTCCTTTCCTTGGCAAAGAAAAAAAAGGAACATATTCCAAACCTGTTGTAAAATGACGATATTGGAAAGTTTCATTGAATCAAGACTATCTTGAGTTTTCCTGCGCTTTGAAAAGCACTTTTTGATACATCGCATCTTGCAATTCATTTATCGCAATGACTTCATTGAAAATTATCCAAAGAATGAAAATTTAAGCAGTAGATTTCAAGAGGAACCCTTAGCAAATAGGGGTTTAATTTGATTTCAGAAGATGATAGATTCATTGACATTTCTTAGCTCAACTTAAGAGCTAATAATCTGCTAAATTACGCTACGAGAAGCATTTTTGGTTTATTAGCTTAACGAGCCGGTTCTAAAACGCAAATACTAAATATCGTTGAATTCAAGAAATCTAACTTGGCCGCATTTGGGTTTTTTATTTATTCTAAGCAAAATCTTCTAAAAAAAAGATTTACAGAAGCGGAAAAAAAATCGTCGGAAAATGTAAAGTACCAAATTTAGGACATTAACAAGATCAAAAATGTAAATGAATACATATCATGAAAATTGTGGATAATGCGTTGAAAATATGGGTTATTCCTCACCACTTAAAAGGAACCTCCTAAAAATATGAATCCGACTTTAACTTGAGTAGAAAAATTGTGAGGATGAAACTGTGGACAGTGAAAGTTGGCGGAAGAATTTTCCAGATTTTTCACTGCTCTGCATCCGAAGTATTTCTAAAAATGCATTTGTTGCAGTTTCCTTCTCAATCTCTTCATTAATTATCATTTAAGTGCTGCACTTTGAACAAAAAACTTCTCACAAGTGCAGGATATCGTGTGGTTTCTGATGCATCATATTATCTAACGAGCCAAATAAATATATTTCTAGAGAACTTCACACAGAAAATAGTATTGCTGGAAATTAAGGTTGAAAGGCCATACAGTTGGTTTCATGTACCACTCTACCTGTTTCCTCCAACTGCCCGACAATCACCACATAAACGAAGTATCGACTGATTCAACCACCGATCATTTCAAAGCAAGTGATCAACTTAGTTGCCGCTGTTCTGCAAATTGTCGAAGTTGACTTACCAGAATAATCCTCTAAGACGTGACCTTTGTGGTGCCTTTAAAAAAATGAGTGTTCCTCGCAAACAAACAACATCTTCGTCTCCTCTCAATGTGAGACCGTTCTCCTATCATAAGTTTTCACATCGGCGTAATTCGCCTCCCGCTCGACTCGTTCATCGTTATCAGAGTTTCGGAGCTAACACGCTTCGGTTAGTGCTGAATCTGCTGAATCATCTTTAATCAGTGTTTCGATCATTCATTTTCGTTGCGTCCGCTGTTCTTCGTCCGGGTGTATGATCTTTTCGTTGCACTCGCTTTTCTTCGTTCACCTTGCGCACACATAAATTTTGTCTGTCTTCATCATCATGCAATATTCGTTGTGTGTACTGCTGTTGGTTGAAGCCATTTTTTTATCGTCGTCTGCCCCGTTACGTTTCGGTTTACTTTTATTATGTGCGAATTCGTTTGCACACGTCCATACTGCATTTCTTTCTTTGCGTTATTGCTGGTCACCTTCTTCAACAGCTGTTTTAGCTTTATGTTTGTATAATGCATTGCACTTCCTTTTCTTTTCAAATGCCCATTCATAAAGTGGCATACGATGAACGCTTGATGGGCTTTTGCGTGTAGTTTTTATTCTCCATATCAAACGACTATCAAGCTATGAAAGCCTGCTTATAAAAGTGGACACCACTGTTGCATAAGTAACATGTCCGGTGCTTAATTTCTAGACCTTAATTCTTCAAATCGTCATCGTTCGCGTCCTGTTGCCATCAGTTTCCACAGGGAACAGTCACTCTGTTCGACGGCGGCAGGTAATATCTTTATGTAATATCTCTGCCTCCTGTCTTTGATGACCTATCATTGTAAACGCCTTTATAAACTTATGCTCAATTGCCTCGGCGCTTTGAATGACATGAACTAGCACATGCTGTTCATGAACCCTTTTATTGCCTGAACAGAACCATTTCAGTTAACTGCTCAACGTCGAAATCATTAGTGGTGGTGGTGGTGAGAGGTGGAGGAGGGATGGGATGACCGAGGAAGAGGTGGGTCGGCAGTTTATATGTGAAATTTCGCGTTGCGTTGTCCATGCTTTCCTATGCTAGAGCATCGCTTTGTTGGAGGAGGTGAAGGGATGGGCTCCACTAATGTTATGTGCATCTACATAGTGTCTTTAAATTCCTCAGTACAACAAGTTCTTATTTGATTGATGAGTTCGCCTAAGCTGCCAAACAATCCATTTATGCACTGTGATGTAATCGGGTGTTCTTGTAATGCTAAAAGTCAAACTAACAGGTACGATGTACAAATTTCTTTACTATTCCGCCGCTATCATATATTCACCAACATTACATTCGTTAATCAAAATGATCGAATAACTGCAGACTGTTTATGATATTTTATAGCGTTACTTGTTGATTATGAACTGTTTCGTATCGTCCCTCTTTGAACCGTTTTGTTGTATTTTATTTTGTTTTTTTCGAGTAGTGCATTGTTTGCGCTCAATTTTATGGATCCATAACCGAAATTTACCAGACATTTTTCGATTAATTCTCATATTTCATAGCCAGGATTTCTTTCATATTAAACGGATCTTATTATCCATAATTTTTCTCATTTACAATTGCATCAAGGATCACCGTATAATTGTACGTGCCGTAAAAGATTACTTGCCATTATACTACCATGAATGAGAGCATCAATAGATTTTTTGATATTTGTTTTCTTCTTAAGCTTGGAAAATCCGGCAAGGATTTCTGGAAGAAGAAAAGCAAATAAATATCGGCTGCTTTTTAAAGAGTTCTATATTAACGTGAATTTGCACAACAGATTTTAGAGAAATTTGTTAATTTATTAATTTATAGAGAGAAAACTTTCTTCAGTTGAACACTTACAACGAACTGAAAATGCTACTTTGTCGCTGTTGGGGGTTTTTTGTTCGCTAGAACACTCCTGAAGTATATTGCACAAATAAATAGTCGAAATTGGAAAAGGAAAATTAGGGATGTTTTCCATGATTTGCGCTGAAATGGCATGGTTGAACTCTGCTGCTTTGAGTAGCGGTCAACTTGAAATTCACCCTCAGCCCTTCCTCTCTCGCGGCAATCGCAAGTGCAGTTCTCATTAAGATCTTGAGCACGAGTGCTTTAATTGTAAAAAGCGGAAAGGTATGTCTCATATAATGCAAAGAGGGGCATTTGTTGTGACTGATTGAACGTGAGATCTCCTCCGTGATCGCTTCGGAAAATGTCGATAGATCAACCTCCCCGATGGTGCGGAATTTTTAAAATGCTTCTATGGCATCATCGTTTGACATTTACATATGCATATACTACTCTAAACATGAGCGGAATTCTAAGTTCCTATGAACAGTTGCGGATCTCAATCACAGATGAACTAAGGAAGCCCCCTTATGATTACATCCTCATAGTTATCAACAGCGTCAAATGTACAATTTATGCGGTTGTTTTTGAAGTCGAAGCTTGTATGTGCTTAGATTTCGAAAAATAACTTCAAGTGAATATGCTTCTCTCATTGAGGAATTCAACCAATAACGTTTATTTAATAGCAAAATACCAGTTGATCTATGTTGATTGGAGAAAACCGCTTTAGCAATATACATTTTTTGCAAAAAATCGCTTACAAAGTTTTTTGTTGCCCGAGTGACATCGTCAATATTCTTATTGTGAGAAGTTTTACTATAATTTCCTTTCTCTTTTTCTAGCCGCATGTCGCAATTTCCCGGTGACTGGAAGCAACAGGAAGTCGAAAGAATGGAGTTATAAGCGATTCTTAATGCTAATCGCTTCTTTAAGCGGTCTCGTTTAATGACGCCTTGATTGTGTTAGAATACATAATACCAAAAGTTGTCGACTCGGTACGCGAAATTATAGGTTGAAGTAAAATTTAGGCTCTATATCCCCTCCTCCTATGACATCGCAGAACAGCTAGAAATAGCAATTTCCAACTGTTGAAAATCTAAACATCTTGCTCTTCGTAATTGCGTCTGGAAGTAATCTTAGCATGGTTCTATAGTTTGGCCTCGGAAGATTTCACTACAGACAGGAAGAATTTTGAAGGAAAAGGCGCATGCGCATTTTTTGAATTCTTTTTTTCTTCTTTTTCTTGGATTTTTACCGTGCTTAAGTTTATTCTTGCAAAATGCGTATTCCTAGCGTCCTACCTTAGCACTTATTTCGATACGTGGATCTTTATCTCTTTGGATTGTCTCATTGCGGCAAATGGGAATCCTAGAATGAGTTGACAATCTGCAAGGATTTTGCGGTGACAGCCTCAGAACATCATATTCTCACAAATAGTAAATACATGAATATGCCTGAAACTATGTATGCATTCGACGATCGAATGAATTTCGTTCTACACCGTATGAACAATCTGTCTAAGAAGGTTTATAGGCTCTATCAATTAGACGATAAAAAGATTGCGTTATTGTGAAGTTTTTAGTTGCTAGTATTTTATGAAACGATAGGGCATGCGTACTGCTGGCTACTCTGATGTTCCATTAATTTGCAATAGCTTAGCGGCAATTGCGGGATCGATCACTTTACGCAAGAAAGTGGCCGATTGCAACTGGTCGAATATCAAAAATCTGGGATGTTTCTCTAGTTTGTGTTGGCAAATATGCCGTTATTTATTCTGCTAAGAGGTGAAGATATCACGTCGATTCTAAAATAAAATCGCCTTCAGAGGTTCAAAAACACCATATAGGAAGGCACACTCATCCCAAATTTGTTGTGCTTTGATAATTGCGCCGCATTTAATGTATTTTGCAGTATGATCGTTGTAGAGGGCTGTTGAACTCCAGCGGTGCTAATGGACATTGATCGTGAACTTTACCGCTCAACCATCGAACTCATTACGGTATAATGAGGGAAGTAAATTTTATGTGTTCATTTCCACTTGTATACTTATTTTCAGCAGAATGCACCAAAAATGAGAAAAATTATAGAGCATTATTTGTGAACAGTTGTTACTTTTCGTTCTTTGAATTTTTCATGTTTTCCGAAGTGAGGGGCAGCGAGTGTAATGTTGATTACGTTGCTTGAAAAGGACCTCCAAAAAAAAACTGCTTTCTCTTAGGGATAAATGCAAATGAGCACAGCGATCGATCGCTGCTGATCCTATCAGTCGTTTTGATCAGACCTGAAGCGTCTCTCAACAATCATTCGATGTCAGCAATCATTCGCTTCTGAAGATTTTCGAGAGTGGTTCTGCGCTGTGGAATTCGTCGTTCATTTATAGCTTGCTTCATTTACTATTGTCATTACCACGTTCTATTTACTTTTTCGATTTTTCCGTTTTTTAGATGTGTTAAGATGCTACGAACTAGTAAGCGATCGTTGCTGGTTCATAAGCAATGCATTCTACTGATTTAGCATCTTCGTTGCATCGTTGTATTGTTGCACGTTGGCATCTATTCGTTTTGTAAGCGTATCATTTAGATGACTCCTGTCAATTGGAATGAATTTAGTGAACTGATGAATGTTGTGTTCGACCAACCGATTGAATTATCATTAACATTTATGCAGTTATAATTAACGCTAACTGCTTAGCACCGTTTGGTTATGCGCTCTCTGTTTACCTTACTGCCAAGCATCTGTCAGCAGTCGGAAGTGGACTATTTTAAACTCATTGAATTCAGTGCACCGGATTTGACCACTTGAAATGAATTTTTAAGAAGCGGCTCTCGAGAAGGAAAGAATTAGATCCTCTCAAAGCTTGTGAAATGGGATATTTTTCCTCTTTTTTCATTGGCAAATGCAGTGCGTTTTATCGCCAATGAATTTATGAGTTATTGTTTTATCGCGTATATTTCTGAGACTGCAAATAAAGCATCATTTTAGTAGTTTTTGAAGTTTTTTTTGTATTCTCGTCATATCTAGATTAGTTTTCATGTGTTAAACTCTAAAGCATATACTATATCCCCTAAAAATATCTCTCGGTACATCCGACGATTAGCAGATAAGCGTTGCATCAGTCTTTTAGTAGAAGTATCGTGTCGATTTTACCAGCAGTTTCATTTTAAGCGTTTACCTAAGTTAATGAAATTGTTTGATGATGAAATTAAACGTTTTTGTGCATTTGATTCGACCGGTACTGCAAACGTCTCCTAAAAAGTAAGACAGTAGTAATAGGATTTCAGGTGGACGCAAATGAGTGCCGATACACATCATTTGCGATATTACGTCCCAAACGATGATGATGAGGAGAGAATGCATATCCGAGCGATCGAGAAAGCGATATCTGCCACTCAGCATATAAATGTCAAAATACTATCCGAGACATGTTTTCATGTAGTCATTGATGCCGAAATTGACGTCGAAGCATTCGAAAGCGAGTTCTTCGAACGTCTTTCATGGCTTTTGCGTAAGAATCCCTTCGGTGCGAGCGTCTCAAAGAAATCTACTTTCATTGACGCCAACAACGTATTCGAAATAGGCCCGAGGTAATTCATAAAGATTTACTTGTACCACCAACAACGTTAAATGAATTGTTTGCGAAAAAGCTAATAACGTTTCTGAATTCAGATGCGCATTAGCTGCAGTGCAGTCAGCATAGGGCCTAATGGCGCTTTTGAAAGTCTTTTTTCTCTGTTCCCTTCGTTTCAATTTTTTTGTGTACTTTTTTCACCACTTTTTATACAATCATTTAATTTCCTTATTAGCAGTATGTGTGCATGCGTTCCTCTTCAACATAGACTTGTTGAAGGAGGTCGCCACTAGATCGTCATCGCACTACGCTCGGCATCCGGGTCATCTTATGTCTTGGCAGTTTTGAAGGTCTTGTCCAGTTAATCTCACTCTCCAGCATGAAGTTATGAAGTGACATCTATAATGCTTCTCAGATGGACATTCGCTTTCTATCCCGGATAGTATTTAGAGCATATGCGCATAAAGCCGCATGGATTTTGGAAAGATTAGACGATTTATCTATGTTTCGCGTATCGTTATGAAGCGGAAAGTGGTAGTGTAATTTTACGATTATATCCTTGGCACAACAGAACAAAAAGAAAAAGAAATTATGAAAGCAGAAAGATGGGAAAACGACTTGCAATTTGCGTTTGAGCTTCATCGAAGCAATAATTTTCTTGAGATAAAAATGAATTTAAATAATAGTCTCTGCTCTCTAAATCTGAATTCTTGATTTAGGAAGTAAAATTTTACATAGGGAATTATCGCCATTCAGAGCGTTTCTGTCATTATTTGGTCTACGGCATTCTTTATTGAGCTCAACTATTCGGTAATATATGGCTTTTATGACGGATTGTGGTACTTGAGAATGAGCGGAATTTGGGCTTTTTCATGAGAAGGTAACTCTAAAATGAAGTTTTTTTTGCGATGAATCTTTGCATTCATGAAAACAACAACAAATCACAATATTTTCTCAGCTTCTTCGTTTATCGAGGTGCGCATCAATTTAAATTTGAAAGCTGAAAAAGAGGTTTTAACTTATTAGCTGTCTCCCTCTTTTCGCTTTCTCGATGTCTGCTGTTTGTTCTTTTAGCAGCCTGAACTGTCGATCATCTGTTTTCTTCTCATACGAACCTAATCGTTCGTCTATGTATCGCTGGCTGAAACATCGCTCGGTGGCTGAAATAATTCGTGCGCATCTGTCAACATGAGCGTACTTCTGTTTCCTGTACATGCAGAGGCATATCAATAAGAACCTTTATAGACTACTATGGGGGATAGTACTGATTGCATTATCGCTTTCGCTGGTTTCAGGACGACGTTCACGAGTCCATTTAGCACGAATGCAGTATCGGCATGTCATGCCGCAAGCATTTTACCAGTAAATCGCCTCGAACGCTCAATACGCTATCAAATATTATGTGAGGGAAAACAACTTAACCGTGAAAATGTACTTCCGCTTCTTCATGATAAAATGACCGAATGTGAGTACAATGCGGATATTTGCTTCGAGAGGTTCGATCCACCGAAGAAATTCCAACGTATCGATTTGTTATCCTCTATTGATAATCTGCACAAGGCGAATGCTGAACTAGGTAGTGCATTAAATTTTATTCTCGACTTTCCACATAAATCTGAAGAAAGGACTACGAATGCAGGGTTTTTCATCTTGAAGCCTTAATCTGCATTTTCGAAAATATTCGAATGCGTTCAAATAAGCTGAATGAATTTAAGTTTCTTGAATTTTCCTCCTCTTTATTGGCTTAATTTTGCGGATTTTACTGCGAAAATAAAGAGTTTATATGAATCACAACGAAAGAAAATTCATCTCAAGTTTATTCTTTGTATGGCAAGTTGTAAAACGAATTTGGCTAACAACTTTCGGCAGGTTTGGTTAGTCACTAAGAAAGAAGTGAATCGAACTGAATGAAACAAATGTCCCATGATGTTATTGCAACCTACAAGCGAAACGTCAGCATATGTGTGGACTTTTACATATATAGGCAAAACTCGCGGTAAAGCATTTGTGTTCATAACATCATAAAGTACGCAATAGATCAGCGGGTGTTAGGAAGGTAATGTTGTGCTTCATTCACCTTGAAATTTTCAAAAGCGTGCCTCTAAGCATTTGTAAGATGAGTCTACTTGTTTCGTATTATTAGCATTGAATTGCGATCTTATGAGTAATAATCATCATGCGTTGAAATACATATCTTAATACGTTATTGATTTAGAATCGGAGCATACTAATGAGAAAAAAGGATCACTCTCATACTAATTCCCGTCACCTAAATTTTTTAAGGGTTGGCGTTTGATGATGCAGATATTCAGTACTACTACGAATTATTCGCAAATAAGATGCAACGCAATCCAACGGACGTCGAACTTTTCGATTTAGCTCAGTCAAACAGTGAACATAGTCGACACACTTTCTTCAAGTATCATATCACGTTTATCACTTTTCATCCTGAAATTTGAGCATTTAGTTTCGAAATTTCAGTTTGCTTTCTCGTCATTTTTCGATCAATAGTAGAGCCACTTCTTAAATTTATAGCAACAAGTGTACATGTGCAATGAGACTGAAAAATAACAACCGTTCTATTTTTGGTTGTTTCCTCCTCAGATAGAGAAGGAGGTATCTTTGGTCAGTTTTCGCTCGCCTGAATCATCGCTCAGTCAGCCTTCCCGTTTCCAGATGATCGCCAACTCTCACTCCTCCCTTCTCTAGCATTCGTATATTCCACTGCTATGCAATTGATGCTCAGATGAATTTCGCAAATCCGTCAGGTGACAATCTTCGTGAGCAGTGGGATGAGAAACATAGGTGGTTTCAAAATCCTTCATTTGAAGGGCAAGAAAATCCTTACGTCACCCAAACAAACGCTTTGAAATTCCATTCCTACTTCTTTCGTTCCGAATATTTTTCTTTTTCAAGTTTTATCTTCTTTGGTTAAAAAGCTTTCAGGTAGACCTCCTTTATACTAATATAGAAAGCCGATGAGAAAATATAGAAGCAGAAATTTGGTTCTGATCATTGCCAACCGTTACGTAATAATAGAGAGGAACACTATAAGAAAATAACTTCATACTTAGTAGCTTTTTCATCTACACTTTGGTCACTCGCACTGTAAGAAGTTATGCCTGTCGAATGGACTCCATAGCAATAAATCCACATCTAAATGAACTATTTTAGATTCCACAAGTGGATCACCTTACCACATCTTCTTAGCGCCCAGAACAAATGTCATCCGAAGTGGCAATTTTTTTCCAGAGGATACTTTTTTAGGGATGCTTGTAAGCTTAGGATGTCAAAAAATCTCTCACACGGGACAAAATGTGATGATGCGGCATGTTCATGGGTGGTCGTACGTAGTGATTGAACACTAATGAAGCCTGCGCTCATGCGATAATTTTCCAAATATGGGATTCTAATTCCGCGATTGTTATACATTCTTTGCATTATTGATGCTCTTGAAAGATGATCAGCATTGTCGATTTGCTCGAAACCTTTCCCACTCTCCTCTAATGAGAAATTATTGCGTATAGTTTCATATGAGCGTGTGACTATGTTGCACTCATTCCATGGTAGTATTGTGAGTATTTTGCAAAACAATTTCATTGCTAAGTACCTATGCAGGTACTTCAAAGAAGAACTAAAGTTTACGTCTTTAAAAAATGTATATATAAGAAGGGAAAACCATTCTGGTGCGTCTAGTCAATTGGATGGTGCTCCTAATATGGATCGGTTCGTTTATTTGCAGGGGCCGACTTGTTGTTGATGGCATTGAACGTAAGGAAACTCTTTTTGCAAGTCTGCGTGCGACTCAGTTCCACTCTCATCCAAACAACGTCATTGCATTTTCGGATAATAGTAGGTAAAGGGTCTTGTAATGCTTTTATGGGACATCTCTTTGGTATCTATAAGCCCCATAATACTAATGAGATTGCGATTCCGACTTAAAAGATAATTGATGAAATGACCGTCTTCAACAAATGGAGAAGCCTGAGAAAGTGACGCAGTAGAGTTGTAATATTTTCGGAGGAAATTGGTCACTCGCATAAATCATTTTTAATCAAAAATCTTCATTTATTCTTTCATGAGTGGCATCTGAATTTCGACTTTTTTCATACTATCTGCCGATGATCCCCAAATATTCGTTCGATTTATTCGGTAAGATTTACAGCGCAATACGAGGCTTCGATCTATTCAGTCTTGTATCGCTTTCACCTTGTACAGTCTCTGAGGTCGCTGCTCTCCGATGTTCACGTCACATCATTTACTCGGCAGAAACGCACAATTTCCCTACAGGTTTTCTCGCCTATACTGTAAAAAATAAGGATTGCAACGATGCTTTTCTGTTCACTTTTTTTAGATTTTGATTCTGAGACTTCGTAACAGACAGTCGGAGCAGACATCGGGACATGATGATAGGAAGGTGGCGATGAAAAAGAGCTGCTGTAAGCAGTGACGAAATCACTCTATTCAACTCGCTGACGTCGTTTTACACAAGTTTGACTGCACGAGGATGAGAAAACCTTAAAATTTCTGGTCTCGAAGAATTGGTCTGGACAATGCATATCAGCATTCTTGTCTGGAAATAAGCGTCAAGTGGAAAATAAATCAGACACTAGTGATGGGAGAGACGTTTAGTTTTCATGATTACAGTTTGCTGAGTTGGCATATATTTTCTTTAAAATGAAGATGGAACTTCTCTCCCATTAGTTCCGGTGTGGTATGGCGACTAAACTTCGGGGCTGTTTTTGCAAAAACAAAGAAAAAAACGATTAAGCATATTTCTTGCCTATGTGATGGTAGGAGCAGACAAAATCTGTGGTGTGGGAGAAAGTTCCCAACGCAGACGTCTGTTGGTTTAGGAACGTCCACATGATAATTTTGGGCATAAAACATCATAAGCGTGTTCGCACGTAGAGTTTCCACTTCGCGTTTCTAGCACGGCGTTGTTTTGAGCTCATGGATCTACAAGCATATAATGAGTGCGATAATCTTTGGTTTCTCATTTTCGTGACCTCTGTTCGAGCTCCTGAGTAACTGTGAAGGAAACAAAATAAAGTAAGAAAGTCACACATGGGAAAATTGATCTTATATATACATATATGTAAATGTATAAACTATATCAATTAAAGTCGCTTGCACAGCTTTGCTTGTGCAACAGAGCACTTGTAATTACTGTAACATCCAGGATATAGACAGAAATGAGTGGTATCACTTCAGACAACGTAAGCAAATTCTAAAAATAATACTGACAAAAATATAGCTCTAAAACAAAGCGGTTAGCCATACTACGCCTTTTGATACCATCGTCCGATGCAGGATTCTTTAGCTCTGAAGGGTTGCTTTCGATTGACGAGGAATATCACGTGTATTTTGTTTAATGCAAAGCGTTTTTGTGAATATTTTATAGTTTATTTTGATCCGCATAATGCTATGCAACACTTTTGTCACCTTATGAAATACAAACGGCTTTAGAAGTTCTGTCGAATGGTTCCAATGGCGGTTTCTTTCGATGTTCAAGCCTGTATTCTTCATTCGTCTTATTTTTCCAGGTGTTTGCCCATTTCCTGGAGCTGCAACGGGAACCGGTGGGCGTATTCGTGATATTCATGCTACTGGCAGAGGTAATTCGTATAGTACTGCTCGTTTGGTGCTGCATATCATTCATATCAACCAAAAGCAGGTTCGAAAACAAATTAGTGTACACTCTAAACTGAGGTGTTCCGGAATTTCTCATATCATGAAATTACCAGTTTCCCTTATCAAGTGAAAAAGTGACAAAAAGCGCCCCTTATATAGCTGAATCATATCGATGTTTTGTTCAGTATACTAACTCCACCTCTTTTGCCGCACAATCGACTAGTTTGATGACCTTTCTGAAATCATTCAAAACGATGGAAATCTTAACTGTTGAACAGTGACCTGGTGATCAGCAGGTGAACGATGGATACTGCTTGTTGCGCCGAGATAATGCGAATGTTCTTTTTATCTACAAAATTGTATATCGTCCTATAATCATGTTTTTGTCCCCGATATTGTTCCCTTTAAAAAAATAAAAGTTAAAAGAAAGTGCACTCAAATATTGTCGGGGTTTGTTAGTAAGGGATATGGATTTCACTTATTGAAGTTATATGAATTTTTCGTGCTCTATAGTTTCTGAAAGATTTTACGATGAAAGAGTTAAATGTGAATTGAGTTGAATGTTCGTTTCTCAGTACTTTCCAGTTTTCTTTACAAACCTTTGCTAAATAGGCGTATGCCTGATTGAACATATGGCAACTACATATATTCGAGGACGTCACAGATAGCTCTGTATGATATCCTTGTTTAAGTTTTAATGCGTAATATGTTCTCTAGAAGAAATCTGTCATGATGATATAAGAGCATGTCCAAAACTTTTTATAGGTGCCCATGAGATTGCTGGCGTAGTGGGATACGCGTTTGGAAATTTGCATCTCGAGGGATATGAGCTTCCATGGGAGGACAGCGATTTCGAATATGGGAAAAGTTTCGCACATCCGCGTGAGGCTAGTACTTTTTACGCAATGTCATAACTTCTTTATCCTTATTTTTTCATTTCCTCACACAATACAATTTAAATAGACTTTTAATTACGTCTCTATCTTTCCACTACTTATGTGGAATGGAGAATGATCCACTTCAGTGCGCATACCTTCAATGAAACGTTGTAATTCTTTCTCGACGAGCACAGTTTAAATACGTACCATAGTGCGTTATTTGCCTAGTTAGTTGCCAAATTTTCGATCAATTTGTGCACGAGTAGGCTTTAGCTCTTCATATACCACCTTTCGCCACATATTTGAATGTTTTTCATACAAACGAAATGGTTGGGAATGCAGTACTTAGTCATTAAGGCTTTAACTTTTATTTTGTTCAGAACTTCTTCACATCCACATCGCTGTAAATGACCGTTTCATAGTAAATGACCGTCATTCGTCGCACCAGTTGTTAGTGCTTGCTTTAGTTGTAATAGGCAATAAAGCTTGGTGCTTTCCTAGACAGGTTAATTGTGAGGCATCGTGCGATGTAATATACATCCTCTACTTGCAGGTACTCATTCAAGCAAGCAATGGTGCTAGCGACTATGGGAACAAATTTGGTTTGCACACATTCGTTCTTGTTTCTCAATATCGTCCAGTGTGTGAACTCTTTTCATATCAGTAAGACGTGCAGGAAATTTCTTTTTGCAAATGTGAGGGTAGGAGAGAGGAAGGCAGAGCATAAATTAGGCTAGAAGGGAGTAACAAATGAAAATGGATTGAAGAGTGAATTTTTTCTTTCTTATTAATGGTATAGGAAGTGCCATAATTAATTGAGAAGATATCGTTTGGTAAAAATACTTTGACATTTTAACGTTTATTAACAGAAGAATTTCAGATTAAGATAAAATTACGCATTCTATATAATTGTCCCTTAACTCTCTGGTTAGTTTTCTTAGTAAAGGCTAATCACTTACTTTACTACTTTACTTTGTAAGATTTGGAATGAGATTACTGCTTTAAATGAAGAAGATTTAGCTTGTTAAATGTACGATTAATTGCCTAAAGATGGAATTGAATGAGATTTTACTCTTTTCATAAATTATCATAACGTTTATTCGATTAATATTTTAATTTTTATCGCAAAATGGCATTAAACTTCAATATACGATCACCTTATTGTAGCAAATAAAGGAGGCTTATAGTGCTGCTCACATTTATCAAAATGGAAGTGAATAACAGAGAAAATCCAGTGATAGTTATTTGCTTGGATAGGATTAGTGAACGACTAGCGCTCAGCAAACTTTTGAATTCGCCGGAGGGGTTTATAAGAATCAAAGCATTGTAATGGCGTTTCGCTCATCTGAAATATAGTATTTCAAACCTACGTAACTTTAATGCGCCACAGACCCCCTTTAACGGTAGTTTTCACTGTCATACTCGAAATGAAACCGAACAATGCTGTGTAAAGAGATCGTTTAGGCGAGCCTGTGATCTGTGGATTCACGCGTTCTTTTGGGCAAAGGCTATCATCAACAGGAGAGCGCTACGAGTATGTCAAACCAATACTATTTTCGGGTGGAATTGGCAGTATAGAAGACTCTCAAAAATCAAAAGTTCCGTGCAGTCGAGGTATGCTGCTAGCCAAGGTCGGTGGGCCAGCATATCGCATTGGTCTCGGCGGAGGAGCAGCCAGTTCTGTTGCGGTTCAAGGTGTACTTTGGTTGGATCCTTCCACGTGAAGTTTTGCCTAGTTGCTCGTTGTGAAGGAAATTTCCTCATTAATAATCCGCGATATTAGTGACATTAGAGTTCTTTTCTTTCTTAAGCACATAGAGTGGTTATTCAGCTATATTCAGTTCCCGACTCTTTGATGCATTTTTATGAAACTTTATATATTTTTACATAGGCAAATTATGGTAGAGTCTTGTCTTGTGCCTTGCACCTAGGTCTATATGTGATCGGTATATTCGGCGTTCCAGATGGCGAACTTCTGAAGCTACGTCATTGAGATTCGATTGACATATCAACGCTATAGCGTGATTTCTTTGCCATACCCCCTCCCCTCCCAAAAAAAATTCCTTGCTGTTTATTAGGTGTTCCATGAATTCCTGACACCTATATAGACGACCCTATACAATTAAATTCTGCTTTATAGGTAAGCGAGTGTGGCGCTAAAACATTCTTTTTTCAGTGTTATGCGCACTTTCTGCTTCGTTTATTTTGAAGGGCGGTGCAGTAAAAGTACAAGTTTACTTCAAGTAATTTAAATATAAGTTAATACAAGTTACGCTTAATATCAGGCAATATAGGTTTATCGCTGGAAGTATGCAGCAAGAGCACGTTCAATGGGATCGCTTGTTTGAAGTTTAGTGGATTTTTGAGAATACAATTTACAGAATTCTTTTGGGGCAAGCAGAATAATTGCTGTACTCAATAGACATGGTTATAAGACATATATGCAAAGCATTAAAACATTGAACCCCTCTTTCCCTATAAAGGGTAAAAGATCGCAAGCTGCGCCAAGTAAGGATATCTTTAAAACGGCTCAGATTTATCTGGTTCAGTATACGATCATACTTTGTTTAATAAAGTACTTATGGATTTGTTCGATTTAACGTTGTTTGAGAATATAGAAGATATCTCCCTATCGATGGCTCGTTTCTGGAATGATAATTTTTCATGGATTTCGAAAGCAGACGACGAAAAATTTAGAAGGCTAAGCTGTTGACAGACATGGGGTATAAGAAAAAAAAACTGCTTGCGAGTATCCGAGGCTGATGCACAAATTTTTTCCTTTGGCCAGAAAGCGCTCATCTCGATTCGATGGTTAGAAAGCAATCGCAATTGATTGCTAAGAATTCACTCATTTTACTGGAGATAACGATGATTATGGTTGTTTAAGAAATCAAGCTCTCTCTTTTCATTTATTCGCCTTATATGTACTATATAAATAGTTATTCTAGAAATTTCATTCTCATCTCTCGCTCGCTGTAAAGTTTCTGGTGTGGTGTAAAATTCGTGAATATCGCTTAATTAATAATAGCTCTCTCTCTCCCAGCTTCCCTCCTCATCTCTCCTCGCTTACTCTCGTCTTCCTCGTCTTTCTTCTGCTCTTCCAGAAAAAAGTATTTCGAATACAAATGCAATTTAGGTGCGATATTCTCCAATTCTATGGATCGCATATTCTATGGATCTTACAACTTCTATGGATCTTACAGCTTTTGAGAATTAAAATACAGTATGAGCGCAATGTAGTTGTCCTTTCGAGCAGCTAGAAAAGATACTGTTATTGTGGCAAATTTTCGGTAAAACTTCCAAAACGATTCAATGCCCAGTCGAAAAACTCGTACCAAAATTCATGCTAATTTTTTAAAAGGAGATTCGAATCGTCACGCGGAACTGGATTTCAATGCCGTCCAACGAGGCGATCCAGAAATGGAGCAAAAACTTCATCGCGTTGTACGCGCATGTGTCGAATATGGTGAGAATAATCCGATTTTGTCGATACACGATCAAGGCGCTGGTGGAAATGGTAATCCTCGATAACATATTTCATTTTTTTAAAGTATTATTAAGCTCATCTCTATCATTCATTTATTTAAAACAACGGAGGTATGTTTTGGTTGAAGGGTATGAAACATACCTAAACAGTATGTATAAACACGTATATCATTGGAATTGTAAGGAGAATTACTGCAGTTAGCAACCTGACATACTCAAAACATTTTGTAATTTAAGGCTGTTCTAAGGGCCATTTTACGGTTCCAAAGCTGTTAGAAAATGGGTTAGACTAGCATGGTGCATTTCAATCGTACCCTTAAACATACCCAAATGCTGTGACTAAGCGGTAGATTTTAACCTTAAAGAAATTAATCAGCTAGATCGCATTGGGTTTTTTATCATCCACAACAGAAAGCACATCTTCGTTGCAAAATATAGAGTCGGCCCCAGCTTATTCTGGATGATTCTATCAGCATCTAAGGCAATACGCGACACCGTAGCCGATGCTGGCAAAGGCGGAGTGTGGCAAGCCTGAAGACGTGCGCTCAAACTTTATTTCATGTTTAGTCTTTAATCAGTTAAAGTTAAATCAAATAGCTTATGTTCGCTTGTCACATTTTCGTCGAAGCAGTGAAGGCGACTTTCTGATCTAATCAGTAGAAGAAGTTGCAATTATCTTTTTTCTTTCAACTTTTAAAGTCCGTAAAATATTCAGGTAATGTGCTGAAGGAATTGGTAGACTGCGAAGAAGGTGGTGCAGTTATTGAAGCGTCTAGATTTCCACTTGGCGATCCGACTATATCGATTCGTGAACTATGGGGTGCTGAATATCAGGAGAACGATGCTATTTTGCTGCATGAAAACAGCATCGACACCATACAGCAAATTGCAAAACGTGAAAAGTGCAACGTCTCTCTCGTGGGCAAAGTAACTGGTGACCGGAAGGTTTGTTCATTAAAAGTTAACGTCGCTGTCACTGTTCTGTTCAGTAGTTGGGCTCTTCTTGGAAAACTCCTTTTATGGTACCTCCACAAATCGTTTCGTTAATCGTACATGATCTCAAATATAATGTGGATAAACGTTGAAGCATCGGAATTTTTGAAATGCAGGATTGGTATTTCAGATGAAATAGGACATCAGAACTTGTTAGGGATTTGACAGAGGTGTCTTCTATGTAATTTGAGTAGAAGATGCTATACGCATAACGCATGCATCTGACAACTTGATTTACATAAGTCCTCACTTGTATACACCACCGTCCCGAAAAAATTCGGTGCTGAAATATGTTAGAAGTTGCTTATCGTTTATCAATTTCATATCTTACTCTCTCTCACTTCCTCCAACACGATTTACTGATGCAGATACGTCGGCAGGATTTCGGCGGAGATGCTATGATCAGGAAATAATTGCGAGAGACTCAAATCAACTTGCTTTTGATATCATTTCAAATTCGAAGATGAAGCTTCCGAATTCTGAGAGGTAGTGGATGCTTATAAGAAGAGGACGTTCTCGTACTGGATTTCAGTCGATTTTCATATTTGAAGGGCAATTTAATAACGTTAGAAAGTTTAGTTCAGTGATGCCCTAATCGCTCTCAAAAGTGAATTTGTTTACGAGATGGGAAACTGTCCCTATGAAAACATGGCTCATCAAAATGTGTTATTTACCAAAGGTCGAAGGGGTTTTTACAAGTGCCGATTCTGTAACCATGTCGAAGATTATCTTTCAACTCAAGCTAGAAGTAACTGTGAGTAGTGGAGTATTGTCATCGTCGGGTCTTTTCTTTGTCATCGTCGGGGACTTGGTCTTTTCTTAAAGAGTGTATTTATTTCATTGCAAATAAACTTAGCACGATTCCTTTATGAAATATTTTACCCAAATCTTGTGTAAAAATATTTCTTTCGTTGATATTCTTCATGTTATCTATTTGTGTTTCCCTGACCTGCAGCTTGAAGTTACGTGATCACAACAAGCGTAAAGTCACAGCTTGAGATACTCGACTAAAAGAAGTAGTGGGACTATAAGTTGACGTGGCCTAATGATCTGTGGTGTAGGTACAAATTAACGGATTTTAGTACGGCACCTGCAGCCGTTTTAATCGACATATGATGGCGGTCGTGTTTCAGTCTCTTCTCTGTAGTAATAACTCTCAATTTTTAAGGTTATCGTCTTGGACTATAAGTCTACAAGCGTAAATGATGCTCCAGTCAATCTGGATTTGGATCTTCTTGGAAACAGACCTCCGAAGGTAAGCGTGATGTAACTGTCAAGTGTTTACCCGGCGAACTATCAGCTGCTTTTTTTTAAGTGAACCAGCAAGTTCGGTTTTTGAGCAGAATTTGACGGTCTTCAAAGACCGGCTGGACAACTATTAAAAATGGCGATTGTGTTTGCTGATTTGTTTGGTGGTACTGATTTTGATTAGGTATTTGATGAGGTATTTATCTCTCATTAGACCCACAATAAGCATAACCTGATAATATGAAAGAATTCAGGTGTTCTATCTGGAATCAGTTAAGAATGCAATCGAACCTCTGCAAATTCCCTCTTCACTCAGCACTCAAGATGCACTCGCATTGGTGTTGCGTTTGCCATCTGTTGCCTCCAAAAGATTTCTCACGAATAAGGTGAGGCATATGAAACTTTACTTTAAAATCATTTCATTTGGATGTCATTTTGTTGAGCCTTTTTTTCTTTGCACATATCTAAGGGAGGGGAGAAGGGAGAAGTGAGCAGTTGTGGCTACCATTTTGTTTAGCCTCCTTTTGTGCATACCTCCTTTTCGAGTTTCGTTTATAAAGTAAATAGGAGACACAGTGAGATAAAGTTCCCTTTTTTCCCTTTTATTATATATCTGCACGAAGAAATGCCTATACGCGCCTATATGAATTTCGCATCTGTGTGGATTTCCTCGGCTGTCGCATTGAAAATTTGCATTCGTTACACACATTTATAGTTGCTGCAAAATTGAAGCGTATCATTCTCTTATGTATTACTTTTCGATTTATGCGCTTTGCCACTTATTTTCCCATCCCGTTACTCTCAGTATGATAGTTCCGCAGTAAGATCACTTGCGATCGCTTTCGATAGAATTTATGCCTCGAAGGATTCTAAAAATGACAAATTTCTCGTAACACATCGATTCTACGAAGTTGGAGAAATTGCTCTTTTTTTCGATAGTATACATCAACAAGCCATGACCTGAGTAAACAGACAACTCGTTAGCCAAGTATTCAAAGTTATGCTCACAAATATATTCTGAAGTATGCTGGTTCATGCAGCTATCGCGAGAGTTAATAACGCTCTTACGTCCAGTAGATCTACTCAATTTA
Organism: Parascaris univalens; assembly: GCA_037576465.1. NCBI lineage: Eukaryota > Metazoa > Nematoda > Chromadorea > Rhabditida > Ascarididae > Parascaris > Parascaris univalens. The sequence goes on along the minus strand of CM075173.1, from coordinate 70,183,254 downwards.
TGATAACGAAGCTGTAAAGTTTCTGTGTTGTTTTTAGCGGCTTCTTGCAAGTAATCACTTTACTAGCCTTATGTTCAAATAACTTATGTTTATATTATTGCGACTCACCTGGGGTCGCGTGTGATTCAACTAGTTTTTCACGAAACTAATAAATTACAGGTGGATCGTTCAGTGACAGGATTGGTAGCGCAGCAACAATGCGTTGGTCCATTGCAAACACCAGTTGCTGATGTCGCTGTTGTGGCTTTCTCCTATTGGCATAATGTAATTCTAAGAAGACTCTCAATAAGCTTAGATGAGTAAAATATACCTGAAAATATATTCTAATGTATGCCAACTTGTTTAGCTATTGCCGCTGACTGTTGAAAAATGAGAGCCTGAGAGCGATTAGTTAACAGTATGAAGTCGTAAAGTTTTGTACATGCATTCCGCTAATATTGCCATCATCGGATGAAATTATATGCTTAGTTCTGTGGGTAAAAGCAGGTGCTAAGTGGCCGAAATTTCGTTCCGTCAGTATTTCCACGTTATTCTTAATGGCTTATTGCAAATTGACAGATATAAGTCAGGAATAACGGGGACAGGTAAAGGTACGAATGAATTCATAGTGCATTGCGCTCACCGATTCTCATCGACTGGTGGATGTGGGATTCGTTCTCAGTTATTTCGTAAATGGGTTCGTGAAAGGACAACCAGATATTTGCCTGAATTATAATTGAATATGCAAATTGTTTTGTATTCCAAGCTAAGTGAAAGGCTGAGCATTTTAACAACATTTTTACACGCACATCAAAATAGCTGAATGGCCAATGCGTAAAAGCGAAGAATAAATCGCTCACAAGTGAGCAGTTCGCAGGATGACTGTCAGTATTCTTCCAGAGGTTGCGTAACCGCCATATTTCACTAACATTTCTATAGATCGACTAACTTTTCCCTCAAAATAATCACGATCACACTTCCGACAGATTTATTCAGTTTATGTTACCTAGGAAATTTTTTATTGGTAAAAGGAAACAGAACGAGTTCCTCAATTTTAGCTGAAATTTCATCTTTTAAAATCACTTTTCCGACTAAATGAGAACGCAAAAAGCTAAATATGGCTATTTTTTCGTTAATCTTTCCTGCTGTGTATCTATCTCGACGCAATTTTGGCTCTTCTGTTTCTTGCGCGCACTTTTAAAGGTTTTTATAGTTCGGAGCGGCGGTAGCAGTTGGTGAGCAACCGATCAAAGGGATTGTGAACGCTGAAGCTGGAGCTCGAATGTCACTTGCCGAAGCGCTCACCAATTTAGTCTTCGCTGGAATATCGCACAGAAAGGTTGCGTTGCTTTATTGCCATCATGATCGATGCACAGCCAAGCCACGTATACACGAGACGTAAAAAGTTTAACATTTGCTTGCTTAAAGTCTGATTTTAAACTGGGAAGAAATTCATGGGGAAATTGTCCGAGAACTCAGCATTAAAGAAACACATCAGCTGTATACTCACGTCATAGTCAAATCGTTGATTTCGTTTGACTTCTTAGGAAATGCATTTGGTAAATTTGTGATATAGGCTGTCCCGCAGCTTTGCAGCAACGGTGGAAGTATGCAGATTTCCTGCTGTGGCTCAAATGTCACATGGCGCAGTAGTAATTCTCTGACTCACAGATGTCACCTTACGATGTCTCTCTGATGGAGAAAATATGGCAGAAGATAGGCCGTATTTAACACTTCAGCAGTAAAAAATGTATTTACTGCAACAACGACCCTTTCATATGACAGGTATAAATGCTTGCGTATTCATAAAGGAAGTTTTGTGTTTATTTAAGTTCCGTATCGTCTTTATACGGACAATGAATGGAAATGATGAAATATGTTTTGCATGCGACAGGACGTAAAATGTAGCGGAAATTGGATGTGGGCGGCAAAGCTGTGTGGCGAAGGTGCGCGACTTGTAAGCGCTTGCGATGCCCTCTGTGATGCGATGAGACAGGTGGGAGTCGCGATCGACGGCGGCAAAGACTCTCTATCGATGGCTGCGAAGGTTGATCTGTTTCTGCTCGTGTATTTTTGAATAAATGACTTTGATTAACAGTGATGAGGTTGTCCGAATCTGCTGGATGGCCGAAAATCATTCTGGACTCCCCAAACTACCTTAGATGTACAGTACGAAGCTTTAAACTATGAAAAGAGTCGAAGTGTTGGTATCGCCACCACTTATAAGTGTTTCTAAAATAAGCATCTTACTGTTCGTCGTTTTCAGTGATCAAAAAGATGCATGAAAAAAGGGAAACAGAAGTTAAATTTTTCGACTAATCCCTCGAAATCTCTCGTTCAACAAGGTTTTACCCATCTTTTCCTGTTTAACATTCGATACCGCTCTTCAAAAGCTCATAATCGGTTTTGCCACGTGTTTTCAATGGTAACTGCCCTTTATTGTGCACTGAAATATTTAAAGGTGAATGGAGAAATAGTGAAAGCACCTGGCACACTGGTCTTGAGCGCGTATGCGCCCTGTCCGAATGTTGCTCAAGTGGTTACGCCCGACCTTAAAGGAGCGGCAAGTGAGCATTATTGTATTTGTAAAATCAGATGGAATAGTAACATCTACGATTAATTTTATCGATGTGCCGAGTGTTGCTTTTTGATTATCTATGATAAAGTTATTATAAAAAAACTAAACCATTCTTAGTATATCAACCTTTCGTAAGCGAACTTTTAGCACGCTGAAATTCCTGAAGTGGTGATTGGCTTTGCCGTCATTTTAGTACTCCTCAGAACAAATAAATCAGATCATCGTTAACATAAGATTCTTTCAATCACTGTCATAAATTCATCAATGAACACACGAATTCCTCTCAAATCAAGCAGTCAACAGCTATAAGATGCTTTAACCACTAAACTAATGTAAATAAATGGCGTCGTCCCAGTCCATAGCTATTTTCTCAGCCTTCATGAAATTATTCTCTTCCAATTTTTACGTTGTGTTTGGGGGACATATATTAGTCCTCGAAACGTTCTCTCAGAAATTTTTAAATTTAACTCAAAAGATGAAGGACAAAATTTCTTGAGATGAGGTGAGATTTTGCCAGGAAATTATCTAATTAGAGGAATTTTATGCTCATTGGTGGTTAATGTTTACAAAATGCGCATAGTGTTTTAATGGCAAGAAAATGCATTGTAATAATAGAGAACCTTTGACGTTGGTTTTTGCACGCATAATATGTTAATATGGCGTCTTTTTTTTAGATGGAGGCTCTTCGCGCCTTATATACGTAAGATTCGGCAATGATGGTAGCCAGCACCGTCTTGGAGGTACTGCTTTGGCACAGTGCCTCAAGCAGTTAGGCGATACGACGTGCGATATCGAAGATTTCGATCTATTCACGAAAGCGTTCGACATAACACAGGTTTTAATTAAAGGTGACTAGAGGTATCTTTCCTGGGATTTTTGTCTTTATAGTAGTTTGAATCCGCTTTACATTTTTGTCAACTTCCAAATTAGTTCTCTCAACATCGCTCTTCTATAGCGTCCTGGAAACAAGCGCTTATGGCACCTTTTAAGGCTAAAGGCTAAACTTCGCGCTTGCAACAGCAAATAAATTGGGTACTTCAGGTAATCGGATATTAGCCGGTCATGACGTGAGTGATGGTGGACTTATCGTTTGTGTTCTCGAGATGGCTTTCGCTGGAAATCGATCATTTGTTCTGCAGATGTGTTCGACATCGGGTGAGTATTACTCGGTGACTTGGAAGTGTGAAGCTTTTATCGGCCTCCTCATCGATGTGAAAACTATTTGGCAAAATATCGTTTCCGCAGAACACAGTCACTGAAGGAATCAGAACCCGGGAAATGGAAGGAAACGGCATGTTTGCGATTCTCCGAAATAAATATTTATTTAAAGGGAAGGGTCCAATAAAGGAAGAGTTGAAACTTACTCCGGTGGCAAATTTCAAAATCGACCTAAATTCGAGGAGAAAGAAGAGGTGATAAGTTCTCGAGACAATTTAATGAGGGTTTTATATTCTGATAAAGAATTTCCTCATCCATTGTGACGTGATATACGTTTAAAATTTGCAGCGAACTCCTAGAGATTCGTTCCGCACTACGTCAAATAGTGGTCATAGCGTACGCCATTTCGATCGGATGATTTATATCCGAGGGCGGCCTTTAACTGCACTCAGAACTCTGCAAAACGGGCGCATACTTCAGAGGATAAGTGTGTAAACGAGGAACTAGAAAGGCGAATAGATGGCGAGCTAGTAGGATTCTCTTTTGTGGTAATGAAAAACGACTGAAAGCTGCGACTACGGACGGGTGTATGATGGCGTATTTTATAGTATCGACTCTTCGCATAGTATGCAATAGAAAAAAATTACAAGCACGAATGTCGGTACATAGGGTTTTGCATCATAATATACGATGTTCACGAAGCAAGGAGCTATGCGAATTTTTTCGGTTAGATACACCATACTTCATCCGAATTTTTTTCACAATCTCTCTTTTCTTCATCGCATAGGAGTTATCGAGATGTGTTTGCACACATGTAGGTGTGCATTTATGAAGCACATTATTGCAACATTATACCTGCATGTATTTGTGCTAGTTCATATCTGTGATTGCGTGCTCTTCCACTATTTTTTGGGTGGAAACTACTGAAGCTTCAATCTCATAAGGTGATGGACATTTGCTATGCCGTAGATGATTTCGTATGTCAACTTTGTAGGTATATGAACTTTACAACATGGATGAAACTGCCTGACGTGAGCATCTATTTTTTGGGTCGCATTTCATATTTTCCCGATAGCCGATCGGACTCGATTGGAACCAACGAGTTTTATTCGAAGATTTTGCATAGGCGATCAAACCAAACAAGACATCAATGCATCCGAAAATGCCCAATTATTTGCGAAATACTTATGATTGAAATCAGTAACACTGAATTGGTGAATGCAGTCATTTTTGTTGCTATGTGGAATTTTGTTTTCTCGAAGTCGTTATGGAAATACTAAAGAACGGCTAGTTTTTATTTATATCGAATAGCTCAAAATGCTGTGAACCTTTTGAAGGGAAATGAACTCTCCTGAATGTTTTATGAAGCAAAAATTCTTTCATGATTGCTCACATTTACAGGATTGTTCAGAAAATATAAGAAAAAATTTGGAAGAACTAATTGTCAACATTCATTCTTAGTGCGTCCTAAGTAATTATCGCTTCTAAGTCAATAAGAATTGGCTAATACTTTTGCTACGGATTTCTTGGCGAGGACTACAGTCACAGCTATACACGTCATTTGCCCTTTTTCCAGTTTTAGTATGCATCTTCGCAAATAGCATCACAGTGATGTTCGCCTCAGTACGTTTGTGCACTCTGTTCAGTAGTTTCAACAGTGGAATTGCTGTATCAGAAGTAAAGAATTAGATGATTACAGTCTATGCAAGTGTGTTGTTCAGTACATTTAGTTTCATCTTGACTCTCCGAATTCGACAGCGTTGTAGGTGGTTGCACACTCTTAAGTGTGCACAAAAATTTAGGCGCACCCACCTCGACCGGATTGCGTTCCGGAACCATTCAAGTTGGTAAAGCCAATTCTTGTGCAGCGTTTGTTGTTAATTGAAACTGCTTATGATGTGCCAGTGAAATTGGTTTCTGTGTAAGCTTGAATGCGTAAATCGATCTTGTACCAACTCATTTGATAGATTTCCCTAATACGAAGCGTTGTTGCGGCGTATAGAGGTTCTGTTTCTTTGCCTTTCAAAGATTTCCCTTCCAAAGGAAAAAGAAACATTCAAACCCCATAAATATTGTACACCTAGAATGAAAGCTTATTCAGGTTCACTGACACAAACTGTGAAATAAAAAATACCTAGAACTTCTCGCCATTATCATCAAGCATAACTTGTAGACGCGATGGAGACGTTGTTCGCCGAAGAGTGTGGAATTGTGATTGAAGTCGAAGATAATGAAATGGATGATATTCTTCGAATGTTTCATTCTGAAGGTGTTCACGCTCAGTGCATTGGATTCACTACACAAGATACTGGCAGAATAGCAATGGTATTCTCTTAGCAAAAGAATCGATTCCAACTCTACACTATTGTCGAATGGTGACCAATTTTCCCAAATGCGTAACAGACAGTGCAGCTATAACTTTGTGATCTTTTCTTCGCTTTAAATCTGTAAAATCCCTCTCAGTGACGATCAATTTGCATGTGTACAGCGTTACAGTCGCTGGTTGTTGCATCGAAGTAACGATTTGCTAAGGAGCATAATGCAGACGTTGAATGCATGTGCTCAAAAGAGAGGTTACTAGGCCAATGTGAATAGAAATAGAGCCACATACTGATTTCTTAAATCAGCATATAATGTTGAGGTTTTGTCCAGCGTGCTGGCAGTATCAGTGCAAAAACTTGCCAAGCACATATTACAATATGTTTATCGTGTTATGGTTTTTGCAACTATTGTATTCGTTCAGATTTTTCTGTAATATTAGGTTGTTTTGCCAGTATTATGGAAACATCTGAACACCATTTTTCACGTCAGTTCTCAGTCTTCCATCGTGAATCCATTTTTTAGCCATTTTCTTTTGTGGTTCCAGTAAAGTTGTGGCTAATGCTTACTCGTTAATGACCAGTAATGAGGGTGAGTTCTGTTTATGGTGTGCTTGTTTGTGCAATCTAAAAGCAGTGTATGTGTAGCATTTAGGTGATTGTAAACGTGAACGGAGAAACGGCATTCAGTGCACCATTGTGCGAACTTCGTGAAATCTGGGAGGAAACAAGCAATCAGCTCGAGCTACTGCAGACAAGTCAGCAATGCGTCAAACAACAGCAACATTGGATCAAAGAGGCTGCCACAGTCGAATATCAGGCTAATTTCGACTATTCAACATATCATCCTAGTTTCCTCCAACAAAAAGTCTTCAGTATGTTCCATCTTTCAAATCAGCTGCATGTCTCACAGTATGAGCTTTCCCACTTGAAACACAATATTTATAGGTTCTACATGGATTATGGTAGTGTTTTATTACCTGTCATCACATGGGAAAGGTTCAAGATTATGCGTTAATGAGCGGAAAAATATGGCGCTGTTGAAAGGCAGTGGAATAACAAGAAGTTATGCTATTAGACAGTTATAAGTAAAGCACGATTTTTTGGGACAGTTCGTCGAGAGCTTTCAAAAATGTAAAACATTCGAAGACGATTTAACAGCAAAAGCGACGCAGTTTTTCATAGTCCGGTCGTCTTATCCGTATAATACATGCGCTCTATATTATCCGAATGAACCGCTATTCAGAAAACCGGTAAACGTTCCATTTATTGAGGTTAATGTGAGGATATTTTCGGAGTATTATTTCATAGTTCTTAGATTCATTGGTAATTCCAGAGCAATATGCGGTTGCGGTTCTAAGAGAAGAAGGAAGCAATGGTGATCGTGAGATGGCAGCAGCATTCCATATGGCCGGCTTCACCCCTTTCGACGTTACGATGACCGATTTGTTGAATTTGGATATTGGTCTCGAACGTTTCTGCGGCCTAGCTTTCGTTGGTGGATTTTCCTATGGTGATGTGCTTGGCTCGGCAAAGGGTAACGTGGTCGCTGTAGTCAAGTAGATCATCAATTATGAGAATGCAAAATTTTTCATTATTCGATGCATGAAGTGGGAGATACAAACGCATTTCATACTCACTGAATGGGAAATGTTGCACTTCTGCAAGCTGCAGACTGTCTGAATGAAGTTTCTAAGAAAAACGACTGAAAAGAAATGTGGATCGACTGCATTTAATATGGAGGGTTCATATCAAAGATACTATTTCTAATGAATGTCACCACTGCTAACGACTTTTATCGCCCAATAAATTTCTTGACCACTTCACAAGAATGAAGTTCTCAAAAAGTTTTTCAATAAGGTATTGCGATTGAGCTTCCAAACCATACTAAAAGTTCCAGTCATATTCTTCAAAGAGTCGACGTCGAAGCGCACAGTCATATCGCCCAATAAACGAAGATGAGCTGGCATTAAGTTTGGAAGAATTTGGATAATGTTCAGTTCATTTCTAATATAAGCAACGGAGAGATTACATCCGATAGTTTCTGGAAGACCTAGCAACAATGAACACTTAAATTCCAACGAAAGTAGAATGAACACTTTAATTAGAAACAATATGTGTTTTAAAAAAAGTGAGATAAATACTAATGAGGGAACTTGTTTTTGTAAAAATGCAGAGAGCCGAAAGTTAAAAGCGAGAAAAAGTCTCAAGGAACTTGTCTTAAAGTGAACTTATCGTAGCAGTTAATAAAGTGAACCCCGAACCATAACCAAACACTGATAGTGGCAATTGAATTTAACATCAATACGCAACTTTTTTAATCTATTATCATTTGATTTTAGGGTGGGCGAGCTCAATTCTATTTCATGAGAAGCTCTTCAAACAGTTCGAAACGTTCCGACGTCGCAGAAATACATTTTCATTAGGCGTCTGTAACGGATGTCAACTAATGGCACTTCTTGGCTGGATTGGATCCACCAACAGCGGTTTCATCTTTCTACAAATATAGTGAATCAAAAATGAAGTTTTGCACACACGTAGCCTATGAAGTTCTTGAGAAATTTCTTTTTACGATAAACGGCTCAATGTAAGCCGTTTGTTATTCATGTGTTAAACAAATGTTATATATAACGCACTTTGGATAACTAATGTTATATACAAAGTACAGAGGTTTTCATTCGTTACGACGTTTTCTTTAGATTTTTAAGGATTCGTAGAATACATTTAAAATGCAATAGTTCCGCAAGCAGAGTGTTGCATTCTTATCATCTTTCTTTGTTGTCGTGATAGAGGAGTGTAAGTAGTTAAGGTAAAGTGGAAGATGAGTATGAAAATTGCAGAACGTGCTGAAAATGTTTTCCTGAAGACGAATGATTGTGGTCGTTATCAAAGCTGCTTTAGTACAGTCGTTATAAATCGATCACCAAGCATCATGCTTGCTGGAATGGAGGACTCTGTGCTCGGAGTTTGGTGCGCTCATGGAGAAGGTGAGGGTAACTGCAATGTCCGTACTTGAGCTGGACCTCTTTCATAGCCTTCCAGAGGTACAGGAACTCATCGTAATGGTCATTCCTTTGTAGGGCTGAAGGAAATTAGCATGATATTGGTTCCTACTTAGTGGTGGAGGAAGTTGGGAAAATAGTCGCTCCTTTTCAAGAGTGGAGAAGTCGAAATAGAGGTAATTCTCTTGTAATTCAACGTAACCACTGCAGTGATTTATTAACGAAAAACCGGAAATCGTAAGGAAGCCGTGAACTGAAGTCGCTTCCTTAAACTCTTTAGTCATACCGGATTCTCGCCTCTTTTCATCTCACTGTTGAACCTAATACAGTGTTTCCTCCAGGCAAATCAAATTCGTAGTTATGATTTTAATATATTCACAACGGTATTACTTGAAAATACTTCGAATGGAAACTTTTAGGAAAGTTTTGCTATCGACATGACGAAATCCTCGACGAGTTGGAGGCAAATCAACTCGTACCTATAAAGTACTGCAACGGAACCGGAAGACCGTCAATGATATTTCCGGAAAACCCGAACGGAAGTGCCAGGTCTAGTGATTGCTTTCATGATATTGGCGACACGTGACCCATTTACGTTAAAGGATCGCATCTTGCTAAGGTCATATTCGAATTTCGGTGTCTTTATTTTAGCGTCAGTTTTCGAAGGCTTTTTTTTTTTCAAGGACTCCTTGACTACAAAATTAACGAACATTTGATGTGCCTAACACAGTGGCGACTTGATGTTTGATGGTGCTCTGATGCTGCTTTCTTGGATACATACATAGGAGTAATGTTATTGTTTCATCTTCATCGAAGGACGAGAGTATGGAATAATGCTTTTGGCACTTGTTATTTAATCTGTTCTTCATTCCCCTCCAACTCTACCTCATATATGGGCTAATCTTCCACCTGCACACCACCTTCTTACATTTGTAGTATCGGTTGTTTGACTGAGGTGCTGCTGCAGGATGAAACTCCACTCCTCGTCCTCAAGTTGTCTGCATCTTTTCCGTAGGAAAACGAAGTGAACTTGTTCTCCTTCAGGAAAACGAAGGAAAACGAAAATTTCCGTAGGAAAACGAAAATTCATTTGTTCTCCTTCAGATCAGTTGCTGCGTTATGCTCGGTAGATGGACGCCATTTGGGAATGATGCCGCATCCAGAGCGTTCATTTTTAACATGGCAGTGGCCAGACTATCCGAAACAATGGAGGAGTAGTATTCACAACAGTAACAATTCACCGTGGATGCGCATGTTCATCAACGCTTACAAATGGGTGCAGCAGCTAAGCAGTGCTTAAGTCGAACAATTTGTTTCTCATACATACTACTGAATCTTGTCTGAAAGCGTTCACATGAAAACACTACTCTGCAATTTGGTGCTAAATGAGAGCGTGCTAATTGTATTCAACCATTTACTGTCTCAACATGTATTATTTTGCTTACATACTAATTTTTCTTTTCTTATACGGACCACTCAAAACAGATATTCATTGGAGTTGTTTAGAGATTGCTATTTCACGCAATTGTTATTCCACGATCGATGCATTAATGCAGCCCTTGACACTCCATCTATGTTTTGCACCTCTTTCGTGCCTAATAAACTGTCCTACCTACTTATGCATCAAGAATGCCTACATCACTCTTCATAGACTCTGTTTTTTATCTGGTGCTGATAGATATGATAAAATTTGAGTTTTAATAAGTGGACTATTGACCTTCATAGGTGTGGAAGTAATTTTCCACGTTGATTTAGTGAATTCACATTAAAGAAGCAGGTGAAGCCAACAGTTTCCCTGATGTCAAAGTACAAAAATTATCAGGAAAACAATAATTCACCAAGGAAAAAAAGGAGAGGTTATCATTCACCAGTCGTCAACTACGTGAAATATTGAATAAGAACAGCTGCTGTTTTCATTTATCACTCTCAGTCCACTCACTGAAGAGGTTTTCGATGATACCTGGCTGTTTATCACTTATTTAGTCCTAAAAATTCGCATACAAATGCTATAAACGATGCTCTCATTTGCAGCATTTTCGTGATAATGACTCATCGCATGATAGCATCAAATTGGAAAGAAGCTATCATTCAAAAGCGTCACTTTTCAAGGATATCTGAAAACGTCGCATAATATAAGAATCCTTTCTTTTTAAATGTTTTTATGCTCTCTGCAATGAATAGGTGAAGCGTTCACCTGTCCCTTCAAGATTGTAGAGACATATGTGCGGTTGATCAACCCACGTTCGTCTGAGTAATTCGGTCACTGTATGCGTTTTACTGTTTAATATTTTTCGAACATCCGGTATTTAAACCCACAGAGATGTTGTATAAGATAAAAGATGAAACGGAAAACTCATCAGCCACTCATTAAAAAAAATCCTCGAATAAAATCCTTGAAAGTCAAATTCTCCAAAATTTTCGGAAGTGATCCTTGGCAATTTAACTTTCTTTGCGACCGCATGAACCGTTGCTCACATTTCACGTCCTTCCAGCAGTCAACGTTGTTTCTGCTGTGCAAGTCAAGATTCATAAGACGGAACTCTTCCTAGAGACTTAACTGCCTAATGTCCAGTACGACTTTAAAATTACAAGGATCGCCTGTTGAATCAGTTAAATACTTCTTTTCCATCACAGCGCAGCATTATTAGTGTTGCATCTATTTGTTCTGTTTCTTACCTCCTGTAATTCTTCGTTGCAGTAGCTATGTTTTAGAAAAAAAAAATGCAAACTGCTGCTGCCCTATCCACGCTTCTTCCCGAAGCTTATCTGACGGTGTTAAGAGCATCCTCAATTTGTTGTTATAGATTGTTGCTCCGGCAGTAATTCGACTGGTTTTCTTGCCCTGAAAAGTTGCTATCTGTCGGCATTTATATGACTTCCATGATGAAGCTAGAATACCGTTCGCTGTTATTTTCCTTTGAAGTTTTTCTCTGTTTCGATGTCAAATTATCTTTTTTTTCGTTGCAAATTTCCACTCATTCTTGAGGTGCACCAGCCTAACCATACCATAATAACTGTTGCACTACAGCCTCCGATGCTTTAGTAGACGAATAAATGCGGCTCATATTTCGACAGTCCTGTGTTTTGCAGCAGTTTTGCAGTATTTTCACCGATTAGTTTCTTCCTAATTCGTTGCTATTCTCAACTCTGAATGAGCCTTTCATTGCTTCATGTTCTACTGTTGTCCACCTATTTCCAATAGGCGATTAGAGATTTCATTATTTCCGCTGAAATCGAATTAGTGTGATCGTAGCCGCAGTCATTTTCGAGCTATCAACAGACGCAATTTTTTTAACTTCACCAACGTCGTGCATGAAACCGACAGCACCCATGGGCGCAGCTTTACATTTTATGTATCTCACTTGCAGGCTTACAAACAGCGTAGAAACCAACGAGTGAGCCAGTGAGGCTGGCACGATGCGTACTCCGCCATTAATCCTGAAAGACTAATTACTCGCTGAAATATTCAAGAACAACTGTGAAACGCCGCTGAATGCGCTCTGCTATGATGTAACCGCCTGATCTTGGAATTCTTTATTCGAGCAAAAAATTTTTTTGACTCGCACCTGTCCAGCTGTGATGCTTAAGTCAGTTATCAACTTTATGGCAAATTCGAGCGTGAATAATCACAGCCAAGGTGATCAACGCGAACTAGTTGGAATTTCGAGTGCGTCGTATAGGTTATTATCAACCATTTGTGTATCGATGCAAGCACATTCACGCGTCGTTCCCTGCGTCTGAGAGAAAAGGATTCGCCATAGATTTCATGAACTTTCAGGAAGCGGGATCACCAGAACTGAAAATGCTGCTGAAAACAATCGGCAGTTTTCGTGATTCTTAAGGCAATTCATCGGAAAAAGCTAAGTGTTCATGTTTGATTTTTCTTTTACACAACCTAAAATTCCCAGCTTAGAAGTCGTTCAAATAAGATCATTTCAAGAAAATTCGGGCTCCAATTTTGCACTCATTGTGTTAGCGATGATTTTTTGATAGAGCACATTAGTTATTAGCAAATTTCTTGACTAAATAGTTAGCCATAAAATCAGATATTCACAGCAAGAGACAACGAAAAAATGAACTTTTGCGAAGAAAGAAATAGAGAGGACATAAAGCCTCGTGTAATGCAAAGACATGACGCCGACACGATGTTTTTTTCGGAAATTCGCCAAGACGGGTAATAAAGATATATTCGGGTATTCTATTGCATTTCAAATCCGATAAGCCTTTCGCTCGAAAATTGCAAAATTTCTCATTCACTGCTCTACTTTTTTCGGCTAGCCGATCAATAGTTGCAGCAATTTTTCCGCATTCCTAAACAACTATGGAAAATTAGCTGCTAAACGGAATTCCATCAGAATCTTATTGTCGAATCAGTGGACAATTTGTGTATGTTCAGCAAGCACCGTGCACAGAATTTTTTCGGCTATTGGCAATTTTGGAAATTATATTGGGACAGTGAAAGCTAGAAAGATTTGAATCTGGTGAAAGTGGAGATCCTTTCGTATTTATGTGGTGAAACCCATTACATCAATTAAAAAAAGACGATGACAATGAAGGGTTTCACTTTCATGCGAGTAGATTTTCACCTTCCATATTAAACGTCTAATACTTTGATGCGCAGGGAGTATGGATTTAGTGCAATTTTAGTGATGGTGCATCGATACTTTTGATGTGACGATGAAGAGGATATGTGTTTTAGATGTGGCTGAATAATCGGTTGGGGGCGGGCGGCTTTATACTGACTTTATGAAAGACGCCTATAGCAGTAGCAATAGCAATAGCACATTGTGTCATGACAGGACGTTCTTAGCGCGAAGGGAGTATCTTGTCTCGAATAATCGCGCAACTGGCCGTTTCAATCACGCATAACCCAGTCAACAGTGCTTCCAAACATTAGACCAGCAATATATTTTTGCTGCTATAAGCAGTATCAAAAGCTCAGCGGGAGATGGGGCAGATCGTTGTCAATTTCGATGTAATACACTGTCGACGCACACGTTCATATGTGATGTGTAGAACGTTATGAGAACACTCGACGAGTGGTTCACACAGTTGGTGGTTGGTGCTTTCTGCTTGCGACCACATCGATGTGTGGTCTAGGGGATTGTCAACTAGTCTAGGCAATGTTATATTGTCATGACGCTTAATTGTATCTCTATCTTTCTGGATTTCATTAATCCAGGTGTGCTTCTCTATAGCAATTGCATTTGTGTGGAAAAATCCTAACATTTTTAATGAGCGTTCGTATTTTCGTAATGTGGAGAATGCATTCTAGTATAGTTTTTAAATCGATTTATACATTTAACTGTTCATTAATTTGCCTTCTTGCAGAAACGAAACTACAATTTAAACCAACAAACTCTGAATCAAATTATGAATTGTCGATAATGCGTAATTTTAGCTAAATTGCAGCGTGACTTTGAAATTTCAACTTTCCTTCTTTATTTCATGCATCAGACAAGGGTTTACTGTTCGACATTTGTATCTGGATTTGGTTTAGTGGAAAAAAAAGGGGCAAGTTTTGACAAAAATTCCTCTCTAGTGAGTAAGCTTTGAATATGACCGTCGAATTCTGCGATGGGCTGCGATAGAAAAATCGAAGAGTTTGAAATACGAACGCACTCCCAATTCATACTTACTTGTTGACCGTACTTGAATCCTGTAACAGTATGAAGTTGCCGGGACTTCGCATTAAAGCTTTTTAAGGCTGATGTTTGCTCGGGTAATTGTGGAATGATTGCGGCCTTTAGTTCATATCTGTACTCTTCTTTATACAACACCGCGTATAATATCCATTCCTTTCATCAAAATTTCATCCTTTTATTCGCAAAAGTCAGAAGTGAAATGTACTAGGAAACTAATGGAATTTTCTGAGTTATCCTTAACCCATAAACCTCATTGGTTTTTAAAGGGAGGGGGAAGGATCCGAGATAAATCCTCATGATTTATTTTTGTTCAGCAAATTTGATCTTGGTACCAGCGAAACAATAGATGCTTATGGTGCTGTTCCGTCTTTTTTACATAAACTTCCATTTTTAATGAGAGCGGAAATAGTTCCTGTAAAATATGCACTGAGCGTAGTTGTTGGAGAAAATTACAAGAAGAGGTGAGAATATTTGGTGCATGCATGTCTGAAATGACTATTATGATTCGTTTTGCAATTGGATTGGAAAGTGAGGCGCATTGTTGCGCTGAATGTCTTCCATATGAATCAATTATGTCTCTCATTATTAGTGGAGATATGCGGAGGTGAATTCAATTCGAGCGTGCTCGATCAAACTGGTCTTCGGCGCATTTTCATACTTTTGCACTTCGAGCAATGCTCAGTTACTTCTAACTGTCAGCACTATAAGATCATCTCAAATCTATCTTTGAATTTACTGTTATGATGACTCCACAAAGACCGTAACAACGAAACTTGTGACGTATTGCGTCCGTGCCCTACTTTCTGATAAATCTGTATTTTAAGATCTTCGAAATAAATGACCTTCGATTATGTCAAGCTTACGAGAACTCACCAAAGCTGGAATAATGAAGCATATTACATAAACCTGTTATTCTAAATTTGGGAACACCTTCGTTTGTTGATTTTTATTTCCAATGACCTGATACTTTTTATCTGAAGCCATTTTCTACACAGCGTTGTTGCTGACTGCAGACCGACAAATTGCATCGAATAAATGATCCAGAGAAGTTTCAAAGAAGTCATTTATTTCTGTCTTCATTTCGAAGTCATTCAGAGCTATTAATTTATCGAGCATCTAACACATCACCCTCATCGTTGAAATCCTCCTAGCAAAAAACCACAATCACAAGAGCTTTTGCTTAGCAAAAGTGTACGACTTCTGGTTTAGCTATATATTCAAATTACAGCTGCACTGTCCAAGCAAAATTCACTTGTGATGTGATCTCATGAGATCTATTTTCAAACTATAACTCAGAAAAGCCTTTAGTTCGTAGTGCTTGCAATTTAAGCAGCACCTCTATCCCCGCTTTCTTGAATCACCTCATCGAAGAGAGTTTAAAGTGTTGATTTCATACTCGTTTGTTTTGCTTTGCGAAAAATAAACACATTGAGAACTTACTGGTGTAGAATATTTCATTCGTTGTTTGATTTTGTTCTCGAATGGATAGAGCGATTGTGATTTCTTTCCAAGGACTTTTTTTGGTGCGTCAAGCATGAAAAATTCTTCCTTCTAAATAAATCGTCGTAGAGTTTGCGCATTTGATAGTGCAAATGTTCCATAGGAATTTTTTTTTCTATTCCAATCTTGTTTAGCAGTGAAAATGAGCACTTCATTTGAAGCCAGATGGCCGTTTGTAATCTACACCAATGGTTTGCAAATTCTCTTAAAGCTAATTAATTTCTACACATTCTTTGCTTCTATGAAAAGTGCTGAACAATGCGATCATTTCGACCAAATGAGAGGAGAAGCTTCAAAAGGTGAGATAGGTTAATGCTGACTTTGGAAGTTTGTTGAATGCAAAAAATGATAACCAGAAGGAGCTTCTTAAAAGTGAAGGTTTGGAATATCTAAGAATAATGAGTAACACCGTTCCCTCATCGGGATCTCCAGTAGTAAGAGTCAGCAGTAAACGTGAACATGTTTACAGATGTTTTATGACCGCACTATGTGAGGTGGTTGATGAGTGAGTGGCGTTTCACTGCTCACATTAGCGCTTCATTCGGAGTGGAAAGCTGTCTACGATCGAAATACCACCCACTCATGGTGTTGCTGAATAGCTCGCCTTGCGGCGCTTGAAAGTAACGGCAAGCGATGCAGTTAGTCAGCGACGCTTTATCTCTTAGAACAGTTGGTCTGTACATCACGCCATATGTTTACTCCTAAAGTTGTCCAGAAAGAAACAAGGAAGCAATAAATCAAAAAATTCTTTCTGCAATATAACAACTCATTTTTTGGCTCATTGCTTCGTATATATTCCTTGCATTTTAAGGCGTTAACACGTTCATTTGTAGACCTATTGGCTTATGAAAAAGTAATTTATGCGACAAAATACATTCAACCTCGCATCCACTAAAAGATGATATATTTATTGAAAGAGAAAAATATTTCTTTATTGAATTGTTTAAAGAATAAATGTAAGTAACAAAAATGTTGGATGTGTTGGAAGAAATTATCATTTTTTTGCCAAGTATGTCTTTTGAGAATTATGGCGCACAACTGTTACAACTATTTTCTTCGGTTGAAGCGACTTATGCTCATAAATCTTCTAAATAACTCTTACTATTTGTCATCTTTCGAAGTCGTTCTGGAAATAATAGTGTTTAAATAGCGAGAATTTGTATCATTAAGTCAAACTCAAAGCATAACATCGAAAATTCTCCTAGTGGAAATTCCCCCCAAACATATAACCATTTCCTTCCGCCTTAATAACGAGAATTTTATGCTTTACTAACAAGCAAAGTGCTAGAAACCCTTTCCTGATGTTGCACTTTGTCGCATCCACGAATCACGGAGACAACGAATTGGAAGAGGGTGAGGAAGGCGATTAATAGCAAAATGATGCACATCAAAAATAAGCTACAAATGAAAGAGTTTGATTGAATGAGTGAAAAGTTTGTCGCCAGAAACAGCACAAAAAGGTGTAGTGCCTTCTAATTTTAACGGTCTCTTCATTCGTTGACGCGTTTGTGCATCATTGTTCGGCCATTTTGTCGTAATGAGGAAGTGTAATCGCTCGTCACCACTGTGTGCAATGGCGTTAGTTGCAATTGATAAGCTTCATCATTTGCTCAGTGGAAAGTGAATGCATTTTTTTTTCAAAGGTGAGGCGTGTCAGCTTGAGAGAACGATTATGTTCGCTGAAGAAGAGAGCAGTTTTCATTGGTTGCAAATTTCGATTCTGGAATGTATTATCACGACTTTCTCGCACACAAACGGAAACTACTGGACTAACATCCGCTTAGATAGATACACGCTGACAAACGCATAGGCATATTTGTTGTTCAAACGGCACTTACGTTTTCCGATGACTTTACACTATTTTGGTGTTCAGTGAACTCGTTGTTGAGAGGAAGTAGGTATACGAAGTGTTGCTTTCATTATTATTTAACCTGAATGTTCGAAGAAATCATTTACGAGAGATTTGTTGTCATTGCAGTGAGGTTACCGTCAATTAAAAATTGTCGGCAGGGAATTCACGCAATTTTTTTTTTTTTTTCAGCTTTAAATGCCTCTTGCTTCTTTCACTGTTGATAGATTAGCGTGAACAGTGACAGAAGTGGTTTCGCTATGACGTGTAATATTTTCTTAACTCTACGTTCACTGTCGATACGTGAAACTGCAACAAACAGACCGACATGTATTGCGGAAATTTTGTTTTACAAAGAAAGATATGCTATTTTGCAAGTGAGATTTGCAAAAGCTTGTGAAAGCTTAAGAAGATATCCGAAAAAATGAACATCTCTGGATACGCTGAATGATTGATTGCCTAAATTTGTCCAAATTCTTCGAAAATACTTTTATATGCAAACTGGGTTTTGTATTGCAAAGTCTGCATAGTTTGAAATAGGTGAGAGGCAAGGTGACATTTAAATATGTATAATGCTAAGTGCTAGGATGCGTTAAACGAAGAAGAATGTTAGTGATTCATATGAAGGCCTCTTCAAGAGAAGTGGCAATAAAAAAATGACTCCATAGCAGAAGTTCTTCATCAACTATGAGGGATCTATGAAAACAAACAAATACTTGCCGAATGATGATCGTTCGTTTCGAGCGGGCGACATTCTAACGAAAGAGTGAATAATCGTGGCGCAATCGAAATAAAAAAAAGAAACCGAAATGAAATGAAAGAAAATGGGAAATTTTTCAGTGGGAATTGTGTACAGAAATGATATGTGACTGCTTCGATGCTGTATATACGTCGAATACTCTCAACGAGTCGATAATTGTTTATGCAGGTGATCGCTTTCATCATTATGTAAATAAGTAAAAATTCATTTTAAAAAGTCGCTAATTTGAAATGTGAAAAATTCAACGAATTCATTGGTTAAATCAATGAAATATAATTTCCGTAAAATGGAATTTTTTTATGCATATTAAGGAAATACTCAAATTATCGGTGCTTCGTCTCATATGTCTCGAAAATTGAAACACATTCAACTGGTTTGCTTGCATTGAAATTCGCCACTTTCTCTCGTCGATATGGCCATTCATTTCGTAGAGTTAAAAAAATTTCTTTTCTAGAGCACATAACAATTCTTATATGTGGAAAATGTGGAGCTTTTCTAGCTTGATTATTAATCCGGCAAAAAATCGCTACAATTCTGGAATGGAATTGATCAGTTATCGTAGTGGGAATACTTATAAACATCTACATATGTTCCATTTCCGTCGGCAATTGAAGTGATAGGATAAACATTGCCATACAGTTATTTTTGTGCCATCTTTAACTTTCAAGACCATTGTTTCGTGCTACGTGGTTGCAGATTATTGGGCGTCCTTTCCCTTTCCTTCCCCACCTGGCATTGTTTAACATCAGCGTTCACCATCGATTTTGAGAGATGTAAACCCTCTTCCTTTGGAATATTAAAGCAATAAAAAAGTCGTAGCAAATAGGGTACCAACGACACGGCATGCTCAACATCACACATTTTCGACAGGGAGTACATTTCAGCACGAATGCAAAAATGCGTAGCTGGATTTACGCGCGCTAAGGGAAATTCACTTCCGACAGCGAGACGCTATTGACCGGAACGTCGCGACTCGTTGTTGTAAGGGATGGTAAATTGACCGATCGACGTACATTCTGAATGCTCTGTCTAAATGGTGGTCATGAGCAACAAATACGGCAACCGTGTGCAAGTGTGCTCTCCATCGCAATGAAACACTCACGCCTCGTAAACAACTTGCTCCCACCTTGCACACACAGCACAACCGAATTATGGAAGGTCGTATTTCCGGCTGCACATAGCACTCGGTCCCCAACTGCAGTAGCAAAATTAAGCGTTGCTCATCTATGCTGCATGCAAACAGTTAATGAATTTACACTGCATGATTTTAGGCATGGAAATATACAGAGGTGGAAAATTTTTCGATTGTACATCCTTGCGGAAAAGGGCGATCGTAGCGCGTCACAAATAGATTCAAATTTCTAACTCATGTAGTTTCTCATAGATTCACAAAAAATAATCTTGTTTTCCTTGTATCATTCTTCTCCATAGGTTCAGCAGTGTAAAGTTATCCATCAGGGAGGAAAATATTCGAATTTCAACTTCTAGGTCTACGGCTCTAAACGGATTCGGTACAAGGAAACAGGTCGAAAAAAACGCGTCGAGAATTCCATATGATCGTTTTCTTGCTATTTGTGAGGATCTTTGCATGACAAATTTCGTTTTAAAAGAGACCGAACTGAAACGCTTAGATGAATATATAAAATATAAGGTTATTGACCGGAATAGGATTAAGGATCAGCGTTTTTTTGGATGGGTAGATGGGAGTGGTTGCATAGCCTACGATACACTTGCTGAGTGAGAATGAGTGTATTCGGTCGGCTATGCAGCGATAGCTGATACCGAGAGCACTCAATGTGCGACAATGCGCACTTTCACAATCATTGCACGAAATCCTTTATTAATCTACCGGCACTATACGCAGACGGCATAGACGATGCTTCCGCTCACTTATTTATCTATACACGTTACTGACATAATGAACATATTTGTACATTGAGACAAAATACCTGGACAATAATATCTAAACAATAGCAGTCATCGTTGTACGTAATTTTTCCACTGCCTCTCTCTTTCTTTTTTTTCTGTTTTTTTTTTCGATATCCTTGTAAAATCACCTAAAAGTTCTTCAGAATGAAAGCTTCTAATTTAAGTAAGCGGCGAACTGAAAGCTGTTGAAATGCATTCACGAAAAGTCTCAATCGCTAGGTCGCTAATAAAGTCAATTCATGAAAATAGATCAAAAGTACAGCTCTGAAGCCAAATAGGCGAGCGGTTCGTCCACTTTTGTTTTTGATGTCAGCTAACGACCGTCCTGATTATCAATGATTATCACTGATATAACAATTGGCCTTTAAATTGCTAGTTTCATTGCTTTTCATTTTAGCAAATCAATCGGTCGAAGATGACGCCTTAGGTTACCTGTAGAAATCAACCGGATGCTGCATTTTTTTAAAACGAAGCATTAATTAATCGATATTTTACTCTCATGCTAAACAAAAGAAATTTCAGCTTCTGTATAGGAGGGTTATGCACCTTCTAGATCTGGCAATTATGATCCAGACTCTTCTAATCTAAAAAAGTTGGAAGGAATCGGATTTCTTAGTATGCTATGAATTATTCACTTATGTAATTCGTTATCCAGAAATCCTATATTGACAGGAAACCAAAACGACAAACAAATATTTTTTCCCCCTTTTTTAGACGTTTTAATCTTCGCATGTGTATACTAGAAATGCAATATACAAACGCGAATACCTGTTTAAGTTTCATAAGTAAAACCGCTTCAAAAGTTTATTGATTTTATTTCGCAGAGTCGTAAATCTATGGGCATCGCGAAACGCTAAAACTGTCATTGCATTAAGCACTAATGATATATGTCGATTGAGTATCGGAGAGCTTCTTTCTTAGAAACAGTATGAAGAAAACTTTAGAAAACAGAAACTGCTGACGAAAGATGGGAAATTTCTCAACTGTAGTTCCGGATAGCCTCCAGCGATTCTGGCCAATTCATTTGACGGTGCAGCAGATGAATACTCTCTCTGACATCGAAAGAAAAGTTTTAGAGAAAACTAAAACGTTTACAAAAAACAATCGGCGACTAAGGAGTTTCGTATGGAAAGATTGCGAATTGCGGTTCTGAAAATTGTTCCATATTGAGCAAAACACATCCGAAGATAAGATGAGCGCATATGTCATTAGCTAACATTTCTTTGCTACCTGAAAATGTGTTGTGGAAAATTCGCATCAGGTGTATCACTTTGGAATGATTAATGAACGATAATCGGTTATATACGAGCACTATTTATATCCATAGAAATCCAATCCAAATGATATTTCAACTGCATCTTCATTTGCGCGATTTCTTTCTTTTAATTAGGAATATATTTCAAGATTTAGAATGGATATACGTGTCAACAACCGTCAAAAAGGTTCGATAAGGAGTCGGTGAAATTGCTCGGTTATGACTCAATTCCACGACATATTGCGCATCTCCGTATAGACCTTCATTTTACTCTGTGAAAATAAAAATATTCCTTTAGGGAAAAAATTTACGGTCTTCGCTTTCACGAGAAATAATCACGAGTAGCATTACATTCATTAAATGCGTTATAATTTTCTAATATATTTTATGGATACATAGTGGACCTGTTAATATGTTTATGGTTTCATCTTGCACCAACAGATACTCTATTGCGTAATTTCCAATATGCTGCAGCACTTTTTCGAGACCTGAAAGCATAGCCCAGTTTCTGAATTCGATTTTTCCCTCACATTAGTTCATTTAGCGCTGAGCTCGTTAAGCCACAAATGCACACTGCAGCACCATTGTAGACCACTATATAATTACAAAGTCCATGGAGAACCCTTTACGTACTATTTAACAGTGAATGAGGGCTTTATTGCAAATGA
The DNA here is from genome assembly GCA_037576465.1 of Parascaris univalens. Classification (NCBI taxonomy): domain Eukaryota; kingdom Metazoa; phylum Nematoda; class Chromadorea; order Rhabditida; family Ascarididae; genus Parascaris; species Parascaris univalens. The sequence continues at coordinate 70,160,613 of CM075173.1, read as the reverse complement.
CCTGTTGACGATTACTGCTTTCTAAGAGCTCTTTTTTTTCTTTCGAGAAGCTAGTTGCTGTAAAACGTTTAGAAACAGCAGGAGGTGAACACATTCACGAGAAGATCCTCTGAAGTGTTTGCTGCTGAGTGAAAAAAAAAAAGAAGAAAAGCTCGCCCACAAGTTTACGATATTCGGTACTGTTTGAAATTCTTTCGACACCAGATCAAGCCTCTTTCGATGGCATTTTTCTCTTTCTTAACGAAAATAAAAACCTACTAGCGTATTAATAACGTAAACGAGGTTAGTTGCATATATTTCATAATCTTATACCTCATCCCCTCAGCACTCTTCACACTTCTCGAAAACATTCGACGAAAAAATCGAAATTTTGAAGAATAATAGCTCAATAAATTAGGCATTTGAGGCTTGCAATGATTGCGAGGATGAAGAAGACGGATGCAGTTTTCCTGATGGTCGTTAAGACTGAAGGTTTTTGTACTTAGCTCTGGAAGTGAGTTGAGGTTTTGCAGCGTTCATAAATCTGTGAGAAAATGAAGCGCATCATACATCTGTAGGCTTTGCTTCGAACGTTGAAAATGCTTGATATCAAATGAGCGACTTTTTGGTCGAAAGATCTGTATTTCAGTTTTCGATAGTTTATGACATCTTTCAAATTCACTGATTAAAAAAACCATCTAAGGTAACTATAATGCAGTAATAAATACTATATAAGTAAGGCAATTATTTGAACACCTCAACGAATTGGTTTTTTTTAATTCACTGCTGCTGCTGCAAAAAAAAATGAATATATAAAGAATTCCAATTGAAATATTGAAATGCATTACACTAATCTCAAAATGAACCGTATGAATTTCGAAGAAAATACCATTGACGAAGTGTGGAAATATTCTCATCATTGGGAAAATTATCGGAATAATCAGATGATCGACTTCGGAAAAAGTCAACCGATTTTAAATAATTCTGAAGCACGATTAAATTGTCTTTTTTATTCATTGTGATTAGTTTTCTGATCAAAAAGATCGCTTACAGCGGTCTTTTGCACATTCTGCTCCGGCATATTTACATCATTTCAGTTCATCTCTCCCCTCTTGTTACATCTTAATTTCGTATTTTTCATGCCTCCTATCGATTTACCATGTCTCCTATCGATGTACCGTCAAGCGTTGTCTTTCTAGCGCTCATAGAAAGCCTGATAAGTTAGGCTTTTTTTCTTGCTAATCAGTACGCGCTTGCAGTCATAAAGTGATAGATGATTATACGTTTAAGAGGCCGGAAATTTTCATTGCACAACAGCATTAGAGGTGAGCGAGTATTGTGAAGGTTAAACAGAGGTGTGGTGCGTCATTTGTGCAACTTATACTGTGCACCCGGTAGCGACGTGACATCCCAACACAAGCGTACAGCCTCGACGGCTTGACAACAAAAAAAAAGTTGTCGTGCAAGAACGCCAAAAAAAAAGCGTTCATTTGTCATTTTAGGTAACGGCAAGACGAGGAAAGCAATCGGAGATGAATCGTCGCATCGGAATAGGCGTTGCACCATCCTATTTTCCATCCATCTTTTGTCGGCATGCTAAGTTCGGATCAGTGCCCGGTGGAAGCAACATTCGAAGGAGTGACTGCGTGGTAACGACAAAGTCGGATCGACGATGCGAAGGGCGGGGCGAGACAACAACACGCCAGCCGGCCAGCCAGCACCCGTCAACATTGCCTGCTTGCAACATCATTCGGATGTGATCTGCGGTCACTGAGTTGACGGTCACTCATCCGGATACGACGATCATTGCATTCCGGAGCGCCCAGTCCCAGTTACCTTCCGGTCCAGATTCGGTAAATATTTATACGCCATTTCGAGGGCGCATTACGACGAAGCACACAGAGCTCGAGAGCGGCAGAGAGAACTCGTCAAGTCGCTCTTCTGTTAGAATCGTTCTTGTTGAGTGGCTGCATGCGTCGCCAGCGCGTGCCTATGTGCACCGCTATCTTCAACAGAATGCCGTGGCACACGGTCGTCGTCTCCGTCTGCTGCATCCTTCTGCTCGACACATATGGATGCTCCGCTGAGGTAATGCTACCTATGGTGTCCTATCTCCTACATCCCTCAAAGGCTAATTTCTGACAGCTTAGGTGTCCTTAACATGCTCACGTTCCCCATAAGGACGTGCTGAACTTTGTAGAGATCATATCCGAATATGCTGTGTTACGTACGCGTACACACGTATATATTTTTCGTTTACGTGCATCTTTTTCACTCTGAAGTTTGCACCCATCTTTTCACTAAAACGTAACCGTTGTTAGTTAACTGTTTTCTTTAGTGTAATCGCTAATTTTTGCTGATTGCGTTCTGCACATTATCGAATATGATTTCCTATATCTGTTCAAAAAGTTTCTCTATAAACTTCAGGACTAGCAATTTTTCTCTTCGTCGCTTTTTTGTGGACTTTTGTGAAGTGGCGTTTGCAGGATGCACCACCGTGAGGTGATGTGGCTTATGTTTTTGCATATTTTTCCATCTATGCGATAGTTATTTGAAGTTACAGCTATGATGCAATCAAACGCGTTAAATCTCTGCCATAAATTGAATATTTATCGTCTTCCAAGTTGATCTCGGAACTTTGAGAGTTGTGGCCACTCAAATGCATTTAAAAGTCTCCAATTGACTGGTTTTATCCTCATATCACTCAGGTTCGTGGTTCTACTACAATCGAACCATTCAGAAAAGCAAATCTTTTTAGATGATTTTTATGAGCGATCAATTTGCTGAAAATATCAACACTTGTTTTGCTTCTTCATTGGTATTTGCGATAATTTATAGCAGCGATTCATTCAACTATAGTGAACCTTATCAGAGATAGAATTATTGTTCGTTATTTCCGAGGCATTCATTAGCACCACATTTATAATTAAGGTAACGTAAGTTAATGCCTGCTAAACTTACAATTAATTTAAGAAATCGAACATAACCAATCGATTCTTAATGAATTCGTTCGGACTGAACAGCTAAGTGGTAGGAATAAGTTTCGAAGTCATTTAAGTTGTATTCTTAATGATTTATATGCTCTATACGAGAATTTTTCAAGCCGTCGATGTAGTATATTAGTTAAAATTCGTGAAATATAAAGTTGATTTTAGGATAGTGGTTTCATTTTATTCATATTGAAATGAACTAGTCGATGCCAATAATAAATAGGGTTTTTTACTGCTATAAGAAGAAGTGGGCGTTGAATAACAATGAAAAGTGAACTGGTTAAGAGGGACAGCTCATGCTCGCATTTCTATACTCTTGTCTATCAAAGTGACGATAGCAATAGGATGTTTTTTTTTTCGAAGATGCTAAGTTGGTATTGTTCCCTCTATAATATAACCATCGACTGTTCACTTCATTTCATTTTTTGTTGACTATGAATCCTTGATAACACATATTGTATTGTGCACACTCATGATATTCTTCTCAAATTATTGCATCGATGAGGTAACATTGGAGGGGATTTTTCAGTTTTCATTGGCGTTGAAATAATCGAATAACAAAATTATAGGAAAACTTCAAATAGAATTTTAGCCATGATGATTTTCATAAGTTTCCAATAATGAGCACGAGATGATTTCCCTTAGGTGGATGAAAGCTTAGAATTTGCAAAAGATAGAAAGGGATCTATTCGAGAAAGAGATCTTTCCGTTTTGATTAGATTAAATTTAAATAAAGAAAAGAGAGTTCGAGATCAAGTATCTCATGCTAATTCGAGATCAAGTATCTCATGCATTTGCTGCATAATTTTATGCTCATTTTATTCTATATCGTTATATTGTTGCGAATAAATAGCACATTGAATTTGTGCAGCTGCATTTTTCAACTAAATTTAGTCGAATCGTTTTCATAGCATTGCATACGAATCAGCAAAAAAGACAAAAAAAAAACAAGCGGCATTTTTTCCGCTTTTCTTAATGAAACTGTCACTCATCGTATTTTTCTTCAGAAATATTTTCCACGTTTTCCACGCTGAAACTTTTATTTTTCCACAATTTTTAGGATTTTTCTCTTCCAATCGTTTATAGTGTTCAATTTTTCGTTTTATGGACTCTTCCCATATGGCAATTTATCCACTGCTTTGCATTCACCAAATTGCATTGATATGATTCAATTTCGTGGAAATTTGTGCACGTCTGAGAAATTTTACTCGGCGATATACAATTAAAGCGCTTCAGTAGATATTTAGTTTAAAAAATGCTTCATAGAGTGGCACTAATCGTCACATGGGCCCATATTTCAAGAAATGTCATAATCGAATAATAAATGACTAGTCTTTACATTCGATGAGATGGTCAGTAAGAACCACTGCTCTTCATTTAAGCACTTCCAGCTATGGCAGTTGAAAAAGGCGGTTTACTAAAAGCTCACAACATAAACGTGTGGAATTCTGCTTTAATCATGCGAGTTTTTATCGAATGTTTGTGAAGATTCATTCTCAGACAGTTCGAGGAAATATCCCGAACGTAGTAATTCTCTATAGACGAATAGTGTTCACATTTTAAAATGATAAACAATGGTTTTCCATGATGGCATTTTATCAGCGATTTTGATTATGGAGAGTTATTTTTGTCTTTCCTAATTTATATGCAAGACATTCCATCGCTTAGGCGTTCACAATTTCGAGAATGTTCAGGAATTGGATGCCATTGAAAATTCATTTTTTTGTTACCAACGTTTGAGTGACTGTGTTTGTATGACGAAGCAAGTTTCTGCTGAAATGTAGTTGTTTGGCGCTGAACGCATATGAGCGTTATCCGGGAAAATGCTCTATGCGGCTGTAATGCAGTACTAGTTTCCACTTATTTTTGTTTGTTGTGAGGTTTCGTTGATTATTTTCTCATTTACCACAAAACAGTTTTAATGAGGAAATTTCGAGTGGGATAAAATTGGCGTTGTCGTAAAAAATCAGTCATTCTTTAGCTATGAAAAGTGACTTAGATGAGGTAAATTTGAACGACTAAACGATGAAATATTTGAGCAAAGTTCATTCGATTTGGCAATCGGCAGGGACTACTTCCCAGTTCTTCATTGTTCTTGATAGGGCTGCTACGACCGCAGGTGTCATCAGACAGCAGGAAATGAATCGTTTATGAGCTTTCGCAAACCTGCATTTGCAGGGCACATTTTCATCACGTCATCGCTATGGACATACATGTAGGTTTGTCTGTTTGCGTTTCCTGGCGTTCCAGCTCTCAAAAATCGGAAGCTGTAGGCATGAAATTTAGTCATCGTAGTTCGGCAAAAGGGTGGCTCATCACTTTTAGCTATACACATCTGGAAATATTGTGCAAGCTAAAACATGAGCTAAAATTTACTTGCATTTAACATCATTTGAGTTGTAAGTAGTATGACCGAAAAAGCGGATATTTTATAGATTTGTATGAGCGCTTGAGGCGATGAAAACATAAATGCATAAATGCATAACTGCATAATTTTCTAATTATTTAGCAGTTTAACTTACTGCTGTATAAGGTAAAAGTAAACTCAAGAAGCTAATAAAACTCTAAAATGCAGAATATCTGACTGTGAACATCTGAGTGCGCATAATCTTACCGACCTGAATATCAGCCTTGATTAAGCGTTAAGTGCGTATCAGTTCCTGTCGACCATAGTTGTGCCAGTAGTACATTGTGGAGTATTCCAGTTCATGCACTATGAAGTATGAGGCAATCAAAAGTTCTCTTTATTCTTGTTCATTTTTTTCCAATTTTTATTTTTATACATTTATCAAAAGCCTAAGATTCCATTCATTTGCTAAGATAAATTTATTCAGAACTTTGTCAGCTATTCACGCTTTTATCTATAGTGTACATTCACTTCATCGAGCGTAATGAGTAACAGCGAATAGGTGATCAGTTGTAATCAATCAAAGTCATGGTCATATCATGTGAAGTAAACGCGGTACGACTTCACCCTTTTTCTTAACAATGTAGCCATTTATGAAATGAAGAACAAACGGAATTTTTGATCAGCCATGAATTCATCTGACTGGCCTTGCTGACGGTGAAAGCGGAACAGCTTCCTCGGCGCCGCACATTTTCCGCGAGACACCATTGCTCGAGTTTTTCGTTGTTGCGTCGAAAAGTGAAATTGTGATTTCGGTGTAGCTTATAGTAAGAGTTCAGGTAGACTATTGAGACGAATAAAAGTGCACGTCACTAGACGTAAATAAGAGCTTCGTTGAGAGGGGTCGGTGAGGTGGTTTGTCATTTCGTCTATTGTTGTACATGAGAGTAAACTACGTGCAGGCAGGTCCTTGATAACGCACTTTTGCACGCCTCTTGCTTCTTTACGTAACACTTGAGCTAGCTAGTGCGAAGATGAATTGCCCTCTTCCTCAATGACCTATGAGATCTAGGATCCGGTCCGCTGATCGATCCACATTTTGTCTATCGGTCCTCCTTCCTGATAGCACGCTATGACAGCCGATTTCGAGTACTGCCGCTTGAGGTTTAATATCAGTGAGCATAGTTATTTGTACTGCTACCACCCGTTGACTCTCGATAGTGTGGCACGAATTCAAACGGGGTTTTGCTGCCTTCAGAAGAAGCATTATTTTTCTAGTTCGAGTTCATTTGCATCAACCTACTAACGGCATGTCCACAAGTAGACATCATTATATTTGAATAATGTCAACTTTGACTAACTGCGCGAAATTCCGCGAAGATTATAATTTGAAGCAGGTGGGAAATCGCATCAGCGATCCTATCCATATATATATTTCCGAGTCCTTCTTACATTTCATCAAAAGAAGCACAGACCACTAAAATGATTACAATCATCTGTTATGAGTAACGAATGAATTGCGTCGGGAGCATGTCTTGCGGAATGTTTGCTAAGCAGGTGTGAACGAGAGTGTCTTATAAAGGGAAAACTTGTCAAGAAACCCATATCTAAAATGGTCAACTATCGGAAATTGCGCACTTGTGTGTGCTAATGTACACGAATGCCTCACGAAACTTCAACTGCTGACTAATCATGAGCGCAAACTTCAGTCATCGGACCTCTAAACCTTTGCCCTAGTCACGCACTAACTGTTGGCCTCACTTGCTTAAGTGAGCGATGAATAATGAGGGAATTATCGGAAGGAATTCTCCAATTATTGGCCTCAAATGAATCAAAAAGCTAATAAAATATCTTACCACCCACATAGTAGAAAACTTCATCGGTTAGTCAATGCTGTAATCTTTAGAAAAGGATTTTTTAAAGCATGTTTAAGTGGCTGTGACCTTTTGTGGCTTCTTTTTAAGTGACCACATTCAGGTACATGAGTAAAAGGTTGTCCCACAATATAAACCAAACCTACAGAATTCCGTCAAACTGTGGCTGAAACTATCGAAGAGGTATGTGTGCGCATATGCACGATGCCAGTATAACACCTACAGAACATGCCTAGCGTATGCGAGATCACAGAACCGCATTAAAATTTGATAACCGTCAGTTAGCCTTAGTAGCAGGGCGTCTGTTTAAGGGAACAATTTTCCCTTAGACCGTCGTTTTTGTGTTTATCTTTGTAAGGGTTTTGGACACCGTTTTCTTTACCCTCTGCCATTAACTTACCTCTGAAACGTAAATCCCCTCTCCTTCAAGGCTCAACCAGATGCTGCGTAACCCGACAGATAGTAAGGCAAGAGGTTAAAGTTTTCATTCAGTGTTAACCAATCAAGATGTAATAACGGCGATGGAGATGACACAACAGAAGAGGGGAAGGTCGTAGTTCGGATAGAGTCTTTGCATGGATAGTGCCACTTCCGCATCTACCAGCACCGGGCCACATCGCTAATCGACTGCGAACCTATTCGTACTGACCCTCGCTAACATAGCATCTCGAACATACAGCTAGAAGCACAATGAATACCTGTAAGCAAGCATGGTCTTCTTTTATATGCCCCAATTCTCGCTTTAAGGCACGTGTGGAGAGTTCGCTTTGTCTTATGACCACTACCTTGCTGGGGCCGAAATCTGTTGACGTACAATTTATTGATTCTCCTTACAGTTATCTGTTCATCGAAATCAGAGCTGCTTGCGGCAAAAAGCCTAGTTGGTCATGAGTTTCAGCGTAGACTAGTTTCAGCGATTTTCTTTTTTACTGGGTACTTTCTACACCTCTTCGCATCCTTTTAAGTTTTTTCACTAAAGTGGAATATTGGCTTTATCTGCAGTATCCGTTGTCATCTCATTTCGTTATCGCTCTATTCAACAGTCGATTTTTGAACGAAACTCACCAATCACGATGTAGAGCTGTGTATTGAGCACTTGTTTATTGGGATTTTTTCGCCGAAGGGACAATGATTCGCTTTTATAAGAAAAGAGGATTCTGTAAGGTAAGGATAAGAAAAGGATGTAGTCTCAACGTTCATCCGACGCCCTTCTTATCTGTCAATGTTATTGTTTAATCATAACGTGGAAGATTGTTTCTACGCAGTAATGCGCGCTTAAAGTAACAAATGAGTTATTGAACTTTGATGCCGAAATTAGGTGATCAGCCATGCTACTAAAGGCTTTTATTTAGTTTTATGTAGAAGGGGAATTTTTAAAAAATATGTGCATATTGTGCAAATATCACTATAAACTATGATTTCTCATTGTCGCATATCCTTTAATAATAATGCAATCAAAAATCTTAGCTAGTGCAAAAAGCGCAATGAGAAAACTTAATTTAAAAGTTCTATTGAAGCAATTGATGAAGTAAAATTTCGATGACTAACTGGAAATATGAAGTTTTCGTTGCCAAATTGCCCGGCGATACTTCTCGGTGATATTTCTGCTTGAGCAATTATTATTAAAGGAAAAAGGCAAAGTAATGGTAGACGGTCACAAATCTCATACCTAATAACTTACATTATGCTGACGATTCATATGCTCTATCCTGTAAATGCCAAATGCAACATACTATATCCTGTAAATGCCAAATGCAACATACTATATCCTGAAAATGCAAAATGCAACATATTATATCCTGAAAATGCCAAATGCAGCATACTATAGCTAAATGCAATTATATTTTATTTCTTCAATACATTCACATATATCATTCAATCATTAAAATAAACGAAATTTGAAAGCATAAAGCGCAATGAGCATTTATATTCATTGTCAATTGTCGATTATTCTATAGTATATATTTCAATAGTCGTATAGTCGTAATAGAAAAGATCTGAAGTATGAGAAGAGCGATGGATGCTCTATCTATGAGATGTGTGCGATTTGTTTTCTTTTTTAGTGAAATTACACATTCGCCCGCAAAGTTTATCTAAAATATTTTTCGTCGATAGCGGTTGAAGTTGATTTTTCTTCTTTTTATGTTGGAGTGTTGCGTCACATTTAACTGTATCTATGCGACGCAACTGATCGCCTCCTTCCTGCTGAGTAAATTTCACATAAGCGTAATTGGGAAATCATCAAAATGATTTTGCATCGTTGAAGCCAGCTGATAAAATAGTGCATTTAATTTCGACATATGTCGTCGACTTAACAACGAAGATTGAATGAGACGTTTCATTAACCGCCCTCAACTCCATACGAGTGCTGTTTCGTTCATTGCAAATAGCGGTTGTTCTTTCAGGAAACTATTCACATCCACACTCTATCCACATTGCTTTGTCGATATAGTTCAAAATATCCAGCCAAGAGAGGTGATGCACATGAAGTTTTAGTGACGCACAACACTTTTAACCTTTCGACTATGCACTCCAGCGTCCTATGGGTTTCAATGAAACAGTGTTTCATTGTGGCTTGCTGAACAAACTATCAAAGAATCCCGCATATCCATATTGTTCCTTCTCGATTGTATTCGAATAGCTTTATGAGACTGCTTTAAATTTCTTTTACTCGGCAATTTTTGCTTCTTGCTACAGTTTTTTTTTCAGTTTCCATAATCGTACAATAGAATACACTAATTTAGATGAAATAAACATAAGGTAGTTGCAAGTGACGCGCGACTATAGCCTATGTTTACTAATATATTATATAATAAGTGCTAATATGTGCTAACCCACAAGCATGATATGCAAACTTTGCAGCATACCCACATAAGTATTCCACAGAAAACCAAGCCGTGACCAATTTATCGTTCAGGAAATGGTTTCATTTTACTATCATTCAAACAGTTCTAGCATAGAATTGTAGTTTACAAATGTTTGCACTTTTAGTCGTCTCCAGCCAGCGCAACAGAAAGCCAACCGGGAGGAGATCCAGTTTGGGGTTTGCCCTTGTCAGTTATGTTCAGGAAATTTCACTCGTCATAGCTTTTGTAATACCGAGACTCGGGATCGCTGTGGTGTGCTGTTTAAAGAAAATGTCAAAAGTGCAGCAAGAGAAATGCCCATGTTCTCCAATAGTGGCATTTAACGTTTTGATGCGGCGATATAAAAAGAGGCCTTTTTTTGAGCAAATTCAACCATAAAATGGGTCGCAAAAGTGTCTCATCGTTGCAGATAGCAGCTGATCGGGAACCAGTGATCTGTGCTGGACGACTAGCCGAGTCGTGTGAGACCGGACTGTGTTTCGATTCGATCGACGTTGAAAAGGTTTTCTTGTTATTGTGTACTTCTTTGGAAGATAAATAAATGAAATTAACATATGCTTCTATCTGCTCTAATCGTAGCATTGAATGCCTCATTTGGCATTGTTTTTCTCGAAGTGAATCACTCCATCTTTTTTTCAATGCAGACCTTCATTTCTATCAGAAAGAGGCGTCTATCAGGGTTGGTTTGTAAATAACAGAAGCAATCAAAGATCGGTATCTTATTTTCAGGGTACCATAAAAAGTGGATGTGCAAGCAGAGATATGTGTACTGAGCCGCGTTGCGATATGGTCGGCAATCAGGTGAGATGAGTGTAATATGCTCAAAATATCCACACTGCTTAGCAATCCGCTAACGCTTGCTTGCAAAAATCATTTCGGCTGATCTCAAACGCTACAGGAAATTACAAATTTCGTCGTTGAACGCGGAAGAACGCTTTTGCTGACTAATGATGCCGAGCAGTAACAATGTCTTAGTAAAAATATTCGATTTAGTTTTCGAATAAAGTATTCTTTCTTTATACGGAATGAACTTTTTCTATTTGCAACCGACGTTTAAGACTGGCTCAGAATCAGATGACGGCCATTGGTTTTGACCAACAATGAAAAAATTGCCAGGAAATGTGCGTGCTAAACCAAATCTTTTCGTTTACCAATGTGGTAGCGCTTAGCTGGAGCGGATGCTTTCCATGATCGTCACTTTTGCATGGATCTATCCTTAGTTAACGTTCTCATTGTTCATCAAAAATTGTAGCCGCCACCTCATTTAAACTAAAAAAGCTGGCTGAAAGGCATAGCATTAACCACTTTATATGATAAAAGGAGCAGTGAAAGTCAGTTATCTGGCCAACAATTAAGCCATGGAGTTTAGTATTGAATGCCTAGAACGAGGCCAATCATCTAGTGGTTTCTAAAGTGATTGAGAGAATTCCAGTCAGCCTATGAAAATTACCTTAGAGCTATAAAAAAGGGTCACTACCAAACTGCGTCATTCTGACAAAATGAAAGCTGTCATTTTTTCACAGTAGTCTCAAAAATGATGGTTGTAAACTGCGTCCAAATTAATGCGCTTGTTCAAAATATAGCGATATTGATAGCGTTATTTTTTTTAGTTCATCTGCTGCTGTGAACACTCAGTATGCAACGGTAAATCGGAAGGTCTAATCAAGTCGCGATTACGGATGTGGAACTCGGGACAATACTTCTCAGGACCACGTAACGCTTTATCGCAAGAGACTTCAGCTGAGGATGCGGAACAATACCGACCGACCGTTCCTAATACCGAATTGACTGACGAGGAAATGCATTCGACAGTGCATAGTAGCAGCGAAGACATGATTGCAGAGGCGACGACGACACTCGATGAACTTGCAAACCTGGAAAACGCGAAGTCTCGAAGTGAACAATATCACACAGGGGAGCCGCAAACAGTCACACCTGTTGAGCTTGCAAAATCTTCGAGTGAAAAGCATTATACAAGTGAGCAGCAGACTGTGGCACCTGTTGAACAATCTACCACGGAGTCTACCATCGAAGAGGATGTTGGCGAATTCGACGACGAAGGTGATACTGCAGAGCCCTCAACGACCTTATCCACGATCCTTTCTGTTCATCATCATACTTCTTATACTCCACCGACTACTAGCGAAGAGCTGATCACCTACTCGGAAGACGAAAGCAGCACTCTGCGCTCGACAACCGCAGCTCATGTCCCCATGACCACATTAAGTGAACTACATGACGACCATTTGACTGTCGCACCAACAGACGTGCAGGATGAGCAGTACTCAACCACAGAGAGTCTTTTAGACTCAAGAGAACGATTCACTGTCTCATCTGAAGAGGAAAATAGGGAGCAGCTTCCATCGCCAGTTCATGAAGGTTTTATCGAGAGTTCTACGACTCCATCTGAACAGCAAGAAGAAGAAGGAGAAGAAGATGAAGAAGAAGAGGGAGAAGAAGGGGAAGAAAAAGAAAAAGGAGACGAAGAAGAAGAAGCACTAAACCAAGGAACTGAATACCTTATTACTCAGGCTAAAGAAAAGGAAACTTCGCACTCTACAGCAGTCAGCGAAACGACAGACGAACAAGCCACAACACCCGATTATGTTGACTCGGAGGGATTCACAAAAGATGAAGAAAGTGAATCAACGGAGCCTAGCACAACGATCGAACGAAGTGAAGTGTCTTCTTCTTCAGTGGAGCCAACCAACGAAAATGAAGCTAAGTTCATGAGGATTAGTGACGTCGGCGAAGAAGTACTCACCGAAGCGGAGTTCACCACATCAGAGCCTCCAACGGTATCTGCGACCAGAACAATTCTTCTCGGTGCAGTTAAAGACGACATAAGCTATGAGGAAGGGGAAATGGACGTAGCCGATGAGGACGAACAAGAGGAGCATTTGCACTCGACCACAGAAGCAAGCACGTCGGAAGGTGCAAGTGTTGCAATCACACATTACGATGCTAAAATCGTCACAATTCCTGCCCCTTCAAATTTACTCGACTCTGAAGAAGCAGGCGAGCATTTAAGCTATGAGCAAGTAACAACTTTTTCGACACCGTTTGAATCTACAGTGACAGAAAAAAAAGGGGGATCATTTACAACTGAACAATCATCAATTGAAGAGTTCTCAGAAGATAGCGCAGAGTTCGGGAATGAGATGTACGCTGAAGAACAAGAGGGTATTTCGCGGGATAACAGCTACACAAATCATCCAAAGCATCTCTTCGACAATACGGAGTCAACCACCCTCGCTCAACGGATGTTCGATGGAATTGTCGACGAACAATATGAAAAATATGAAAAACATAATTCGGATCTTTACGCTGAGAAAGTTTCCTCTGAAGACGAAAATTCCGCAGAAGCTGATGCAGAGGTCGCTAACAATTATTTTGGCGAAATGAGCGAGAAACCAGTGCCTGATAAGGCAACTGCGATATCCGAAGACACAACCACACAGAGAGAACACTTGTCAACTGTTGACCTCACTGGTCAAACAACACTGCAACCTCCCAATCACGATAGTTTTGACGTCACTCCACTAGAGATAAAAGCTGGAACATCGCTTGAGGACAATGAAGAAGAACCAGCGGTACGAACGATTGCTGAAACAGTCGCGATACGAGAGCTGATGACACATGAGGACGCGCCAAGTACTATAGCACAAGTTACACGAATGCCTACCACAATACGTGTCCCCCACTATAGAACAACACCACAGGCTGCCGGACAAGGAACACATCTCTCAACGGAGAAGGGTGGAATCTCAACCAGAAAAAATTCGAGGAAGGCGAAACGCATTGAAGAAGACGAGAAGCCTAGGGGAGCACTTATACCTTGGTGGTTGGTCACAATCGGCGGCTTGGTTACCGCACTTGTGATTGGCGGCGTCGCCTACAAATTTATTTCCGGTAGGGGGTAAGTGCTCACTTAATTTAACACATCTGGAACGATTGCTATGTTGAGAGCTTCGATTATGGAGATGAATGTGCAGTAAAATTCGAAATAAACTTAGTTGGGTTCTCCGTTTACTTACGGAATAAAAAGTGGGCGGGATGTTCATGTGAAAAGGGCGGAAATACAAATAGTTCAATGGCATTCACCTCCTAATTTGTAGGAAATTTTCTTCCTCCAATCAATGAACGTCGAGCGAACTTCGCGAAACCTCCGTAGCTTGAAACAAGTTTTCTGCATTCTCGTAATTGGGCAGTTCTCTGACTTTCGATTTGCTAAGTTGCAATTCAAAACTGCCGTCGTTTGCTAGCTGCGGAGAACGGATGGAAATGAACGAAAAACAGACAGAAAGGCTTGGACAAGCGCTCAAACAGAACGCTGGCACCTTAGTTCCTATAGTTGGCAACGATGTGCTTCAAGCGTAGTTAGTGCGACGCTGAAAATCCAGAAATTGCTTTCCGAATTGGGGTTTCCTCCATAAAGGAGTCTTCGGTCGAAAAAACATAGAACGATATGTCAGGATATGCTGGAAGAGGGAGTGGGGGAAGGGGAACTAGGTAAATGAACAACAAAATCTCATTCAACAAGGAAGTCTATAGCGCAGCTTACTTCACTTAATCAACGTCAGTTTGCACATAGAGAAATTTCGTTGTTTTCGACGTTGAAACAAAATTACTGTTTTATTTCGCGCAAAATTACTTCGAACATAGGTTCGATAATCATATACGATTTCCCTTCTGTCCCCACCACCCCCTTCAACACTTTCTGAAATGGAAAATGCTCCTCATCAAGTTAGTGAATTCATTTTTCAGATCAAAAACTAGCTATCCGATGCATTTGCTCAAAAATAACGAAGCGAAGATTCAAGTGATTTTGCAAGAATACAAGCACGAGAATATCAATCTTCCTGCCAAGAGAAAGAACAGTAAATAGGATAAATTAACGCTAACAAAGGCGAAGAAGCCTTTATGAATTACCAAAGTGAACATGTTATTTTTGAGGTTTATAGGTGTTATCGTTAATAAAAGGATGAAACATGAGCATATATTAATTAAACCTCAGACATTAAACGTATTTAGAAAGCCTGGTCGTCGTTCAACAGCGACAGCAACAGGGCAAGAGATGACCCCTCTGAAGAAGCCAGATGAAGAGAATGGTGTTCAGTCGGGCACGGAAGCATAATGTTTCATCGGAAACGCTTTATCTCGAGTGTGCGATGGGCTCGTACGTGATAGATGCCCCTCAGCATTCACTCTCAATAGCGCAACAAGAGTGTCAGAACTGAGGAATGCCGGTGGCAATACGTATCGCCACTTGTAGCTCTCTTCAGCAGTCTTCCTTTCGAATTCGCCTCACTTCACTTCTTCTTAAACACTTCCTCGCTGTGGTCGAGCGCTTCGAGATTTTCCATGATTGTGCCAAGTAGTGAAATGTTGATGCTCGGCTACTGCTTTGTTGTTCACTTTAACGGTTTTTTTTTCTTTTTCTACTGTCTGGTCATGAAATTTTCCCATGATTCTTCGTCCCTTAGAAGGACTACAAAAACGATATGACTCTTACCGTTAATGTAAATTATGTGTACAGAATTTTATAACGAATGTATTGCCTAGTTGATCGTTCGACGATTTAGATGATTTACGTCTGAAAATGAGCTTTATGCGATGCAAAGATTAAAAATGGTGCGATTGTACGTGTGTTGACCCAGTTTGTTCCACAAATATTTCACTTACATTTGTATGCATTTGAAGGTAAACAAGTGCCACTTTTTTTTTGTTCGTTCTGTTGGGAACGCTTCTCTGAAAAGAGCAATGCCTCCTAATTTCCGCTTCATCTTTCACCGAAGAACTGAGCACTGAATGTCAAATTGAACATGACAGGTGGAAGGGTGAAGCAACAGGCATGTGCTGTAGGTGATCTTGCTGAAGTTCATTCGTGTTGAAGCCAGTTACGCCGAGGTAATCGCTGCGAACAGATCGGATTCCCTTGAATAGCGATTGCCAGCACTCGTAACACCATTCCAGGCATCTAAGATAACCAGCACAAAGTAGGAAGGCCAACACGAATTACCTGGTGATCTTCCTCGCTTTCGAGGCGTTAAAAAATTTCCCTCTTTCCTAACAACTTTTTTCTTTTCCAACTTTCGATATTTCTCAAATCTTCTTTCCCAGTAACATCCTATATCGACTCTTGTCTGTTTTAGTCCGGCGGGATTCCTTTAGAAAGGATGGACAAAGCATAATTTCATCTGCGCTGTTCAGCTATTCCAGACAAAATTCTAATAATTCTAATGAATGAGCAATTATAACGCAGTTTCCGAAAGAACCGGTGCAATATCCCGAACTTCACGGAGTGAAGTCCATAATCATAAACAGTTGTCAAGGCTGTTGTTCATCAGTAGTAGACATCAACCTCTTATGGACACAAAAACCACCGACTTCATGAACACATTCATTAATCATAAACAGTAATGTTCGAAAATGATCGCATATCACACCATGCAGAGCGATTCACTTTCCCTTCAAAAGAAAAGATTTTATTGGCCTGAAACAACGAAGTATTTACTCCAGTGGAGGTATGATGCATTTGCATATGCACGCGACAATATTGACCAGTTGATTGAAGTAGATTATTTCCAGCCACCCTCTTACGTCGACTGAATGGACCGAGTCAAATCGTTATACTTCAAGTTTTGGTTGGTTTCTTTTTCCAACTCATCCTTTGAAACTGCGTTGAAGTTTCATAGATATTATATCCTATGTTATCCGCATACTATAATTGAGCAGCGCTAAAATTGCTCTAAAAATAGTTTTTTTAAAGCTCACAACCTATTTGAAGCTAGCTTGAAATAATAGAAAAAGTGGAAGAAGAACCGCGGAGTGATCCGAATGCACTGAAAACTGGCAGGCTTTCATTGAAGAGGATGTTGAGCTTAAGCTTGCAAAAGCGGTTTACTAGAAAAAATCGCTGCGTCCATCCACTGATTACAGTTCACTCTCTACACCCACTCCCCTATCACAGAAAATGGTGAATGCATTTGAATAAGGCTCAAGCTGATGTATCTCTCAAAATGAAACTTATCAGCATGCGAAACTGAATTGTGACTAAAAGAAAGGAGAGGGGAGTTGGGCGTTGTTTTGGTAAGCTCTTTGGTGCATCAGGTAATGCGCTATTGCTACTCTCAAACTCAAAATTCACTACGCGCTGTTATCGGGACTACTGATAAGAAAGGATGTGCACTTACCATTTTCGTCGTCTGTTGGAGAAGGGAGTGCAGTGAGAATGTCAGATTTGGAGTGAAACTTAGTGTCTTCGAAGATCCAGTCCTACCAGATTTGATCACATTTCAATAAGCTATAGTTACTGCTTCGGGAAATGAGAGATATGTGCTGGGTGCGAAATGTTCCACACACTGCAGAATTTCGTTGCGAATTTTTCCTCCTGTATGCCTCCATTCTTTTTTCTTTCTTCATTTTTCATTCTTCGAAATTCATCTCTTAAAAGTAGTCGTACTTGTCCATGCCTCCATTTAGATGCATGCTTTAATGCGAACGAGTGCAATTAGTTCTCCACAACTTTGCACAATTTTCATCATGTTTACCTCGGAAATTGCTCAGCTTTCTGCTCCTACCTCAGCAAATAATCGGTTCTTGACAGATCAGTTAGGCTATGAACATTACCTTTTTTAGTGCACGTCTGCATTTGTATGCGTATCCGCGCGCGTATGTGGACGTATATGTACCTTCTCGTGTGAATACGTGTATGTATGTGTGTGCGTCTGTGTGTGCGCGCATATGTGCATGTGTGTGTTTGCGTGTTCGTGTATTGTGCATTATGTTTATGTGTGTTTGTCTCTGTATGTATTTGCCGCTATCTAATGCGGTTACGGGGTCGCACTCGGGAAAGCAGCTTATACATGAATCTCAGGCTATGCAAATATAAAATGAATATTATTTTTCTAATATGCGGTCAATCATCGACGATCGAAATTTGCGCATTAGAGCGTATCCAATGAAATAATCGCTTCATGATGGTCACTCTTTCACATAACATTTTTCTCACCGTTCCTTCACAGCTTCTTTGAACTGTAGAAATTACTGGTGAAGTTTTTGTCAAGGTTAGTGCTCAACGCAGCTACATCATTATGTGCTGTTTTTCGAATTGTGGAGGGATAACCGTCATTTTTCGACACCGATTTTATCAGTTTGGGATAGCCATTTCATAGAAGTCTGGAGGTATGATACCACAGTATCCTGAGAACAGACAGCTATAGAGTGATTTTAATTGAGAAAGCACTTATGAGCTCTACACACTCGATATGTGTGTACAGCATGAATGAATCCACTTCGGGTAGCACAATATTGCCTGCGTTCTTAATTCCTGGGGCAATGACTGCATATTTCTGAGATCTCAACTCGATCCATTTTAGTCTCCAGAATATAGTACAACGATGATATACACCTGTTATTATTTCGATGCACCTACTTCTCTAACACTATCTGCTTACGAGACAAGTTTTAGGGCATTGAAATCGCGTACACCGCATTTTACACATTTTTTTTGGAGACCGACGACATTGAAGATGTGCGTAATGAATTTCTCCTCGTTAATTTATTCAGTGGAAGTTTTCTTCAGCATCTCATGATGAATGCAACGCTATCGGATTCGAATATTTATTATCTGAACGAAAATATGAAAGAAGTATTGTTAGTAATCCCTTTCTGCAAAGAGGCAAGTAAACCTTAGAGCGCATAACCACAAACGAACGGCCACCATCAGTCATTTTTCATAGATTACTTCGAAGTGAAAATGAATAAGTGCGATTACACCGCATTGGAGCGATCAGCATATGAGGTAAAGAAGGGTTTGGGAATTCACAGTTGTGCGTTATCCGACGTGAGTTCCACATTAACAAAGGGACTAAGCCAAGTCTAATGCATATAATCGAGATGAAACGGTATGATGTAGTACGTATTTCTATCTTATGTCGCTAATAATAACGCTATCTCTACTTAGAATTCGTCAACGAGACGAGGAGTGGAATAGAGCGTATTTACGAGTTATCGGATCGCAGCGCGATGACAATATTCTCAAATGTTGAAAACGATCCGCATCAGAGGTAAAAAATTAATAGAAATCCAAATTTGCAATTAAGGCGCAAAGTAAAAAAAAACTAGAAAAAGACTTGAGATCGAGAAATATGGTTGTGATTAAGAAAACCGCAAGTGTCGATCGTTTAGCGGCTGATTCAAGAATATGTGTGAAAATTTGCCATTTTTGGTTTAATTCACTACAAACGAGCGATTAGGGATTTATTTCTCTATGGAGGAGTCGGCAATTAACTGTGTTGGGAGTTTAAGGAACTGAATTTGCCAGATGCAAAGTGGCATGCTCATGCTAAGAACACAATGCACAGCAAGCTCACGATAATCCATCTATGAGAGGAACAATTCTACGAAAAAGATTCCTTTAGGTTCTAGAAGACCAAAAGAGGAAGAGTATATGAAAACTGCTTATCATTGGTATGATCAGGTATTTTTTATCATCAGCATATTTTGGATGTTATTTACCGGGGTATATGGGGTTTCCGATCAGGAGAAGGCTAATAATATATAAAGCTGTCATCGGTCGGTGGATGCGTTTCTGCTGGGAAAGCGAATTTTGGAAGAACAGGTGGGGAAGGAAACTAGTGACATTAGCACAATATGCCAACCCATGTGAGCAACCACTTTCACAGACTGCCAACAAAATGCGAAGTATGCAGGATGCCCACTTTCAAACTTCAACTGTTCTTGCAAACCGTCCACAAAAGGTCCATCATTCCATGAACAAGTCGTTGTAGGCTGAAAATCAGGCCGGTGCATAGTGTGCTATTTTAAGATTTTTAAATCTCTGCAGCTCCTTCAGATATGGTTTGAATGGCAATAAATAAGATAGAGGAAGTCAACTTGCGATCTGCATTACAGTGAGCGAATTTCGCAGCATTGACTTCTGCACCCACGAACAGAGAGACCTGCAGGCAATATGTTCTTTGCAGAAGAATAAATTTTACAGATGTTTACTAAGACATAAAAAAGTCTCGTTTCCTACTTGCGAAGAGTGAGTTATGCCTCGACAGAGTTTTTCGTTCCTCAGGTACAATCAAAGTCGGCATTTTAAAAACTGGAATCAGCGTTAACATCAGTTTGCGACGACCACATCGATGAAAGCAAAGTTGTTTGGTGCAACATCTGCGATGAGATACACATTGCGGTTGGTATATAGATGTGTAGCAGCTAAAGTAGGTGTTTTTTAACTGGTCGGAAGGGCAGATAGCTGTGGAGCTGGACTAGCGCGCACACGTACCACTATCGGACTTGACTGCAGGCAGTGCCACTGCCAGACACGCGCCGCATGCCCTCTTGTCACGAGACCATTAGTGGAAAAGCAGCCAACGGCGATCCCTTTGAAGGCGCATCAGCGTTGTGCAGAGCGTGATCGTCGAGCGCGGCGTCGAATCAACCCAACTAGCTACCAGCCACATCTCGCCACAACCTGCTACCGCTTCAGTGATGTTCCACCTGGAGACGACCGTGCTTGCTGTTCTGGGCGTACTTCTGCTATTGATGAGCATCCTTTATGTCACTCTGGTCGCTATGCGTATGCGCAACTTGCAAAAGCTTCGTGAAATGAAATTATCCAACGCTCAGCATTCTTGATCTGGTCGATTATGGCCGGTTGGTCGGCGCTGCGCTACCAAGGCGATCATTTATCGCTCGATTGGTGATAGCATCGGTTTCGAGCGTACACAGTCTCTCCGCTTCAGTGGAACGTTCAACGGTCGCCTTACGTGTTGTTGCTTACGAGGTGTTCACTTGGCTTGAGCACTTGCTTTCCTTTTTTATCTGCGTTTTTCTAAAGCTTTCTGTTTTCTTTTTGTTCCATTCAAGAGAAAAGGGTTTTTAGAATTTTCCCTTTTCAAAGAACAGGACGTTCATAAAAACTGCTTGTCTTGCAAGAGCATTCTAGGTGGGACAAGGTGAACGCGAGAGGTGAAACCTCTTTGACGAGACGAATTTCCGGAGCGTTGAAAGTAAAGAATAAATCAGCACATAGACTTTAGCCTATCCTTAATTAATGGTCATAGATATTTATAGTGTTTTTTCAAGGTGGGAAACACATCTATACCTCATAGGCTGCCCACACTGAAAACGGTTGCCAAATTGGTGCGAATGCACGTTTATTCCTCTACTATGTTAAAATGGGAAATTTCGTTTACTATTGTTAACAATGAACCATTGTGGGGGTTACTTTTCAATGAAAGAGTAGTTCTATTCGGTTTCGAGGAAAAAATCCTTTGAATTTTTCAATCCTTTCAAAGAATTCAAAGGATTCAAAGGATCTCATATCTTTTCTCTAGGAAACGTTCGTCTATTTCATAATATTGCTCATGTGAAACCGATACTTTCGCCTCTCCTCACCCATACTCATCCCATTTTCTGCGGTGTCCGGATCTTAGCTATGTACAAAAGAAGAGTCTTCATTATCAATGAGGTGTTCCTTTAATATCTCGATTCCTGCATAGGTTAATAATTTTTAGGCGATTTTTTATGGCAATTCATCTTTTCGTTTAGTTATTACTTCGACGTTTTATTGCTTTTGCTTTTTTTATGAGTGGCTACTTTTTTGTTCATTTCAAAGTATTCCACCACCTTATATAATTTATTCTATGCTGTGATTGCTGATGATTAAATCTCTCGAATTTCCCGTCCGAAAATCGCACCACATGAATTCACACTCTATATGAACGTGTTCACTTCACTTCTATAGCTGGTACAAATCAGTCTTTCATGGATTTTTTTTCCACTTGGTCAAAGGATGCTACTGATATGAGGTCAAGCTACGATTACATCGAACACTGTAACCCTTTTCGAAGTTAGCAGGACTTCGTGCCTTTGTATATTCTTGCCCAATTTCTCAGACCAACCTTAAGAGGGATGACCGTTGCACAATGGAGCTTTACGCACTAATCGCGTATCAATGACGACTTCCTATTTCAGATTATTTTAGTTATTCGCTAAGAACAGAGTTACGCTCCATTGCGTAGCTTTATTCTTAACGAATAACCTGAAGTAGGACCTCGTCGTTAGTATGCGATTAAGCGTCTGTTGTGAATGTATCGTAAAAAATCACAAAATTTTCAGCGAGTAATTTAATCTTCTCCTTGATGTGAAGCTGTACCTCTTTTTGTGCGAAACGGAAGCCCATAAGAATATCATTCAAGAGTAAAGTAGGGTAAGTTCTACCCAGCAAACCACACCGTATGGCTTTTTTATGACGAAATTACCCGATGTTAGGATGGTTTTTAATAAAGCAGACCAGGAGGTAAAAGAATCTTTCATTTCTTAAGAAGTGGTATAAAGAGTTGCCAGCTCCATAAAGTTTGAGTTTTGCCTGATCTTGGGAACAAGAGCGTTCCTAATCCACCTCTTGAAGACCCTTTCCAAGACAACATCCGAAATGCAACAAGACTTTAGATTTTGAGCTGTGTGGGAAGTTCCAAATGTGAAGTACCCTATAACTCCGTAGAAGAAAGTATTTCCTAACTTGCCTCCTGGTGGGGAATTCAATAACAGTTACTGAACGCTAAAAAATGTCGTTAGATATTGCACTCTTTAGCAACGTTCTAAGTTTGACAAGTAAAGTTTGTTGGCCAGTGAAACTTCCTCAGTTACACCGGTCAGTGCAACTTTTGGTGAATGCCGAAGTTCATTTGCAGTTCAAAGTTTACTGACAGTGTACAAACGACGAACGCAAAAGGCCCAAATATAGTTTTCACAACATTGAAGCATCATAAAGCCAAAGCCTTCACCGATTTTCATTCACACTGTCCGAAATCTCGTTTTCCTCCACTCTTAGCTATTAAGCGCACATCAGAAATGACCATACTGTGAGTTATCGCCTTGCACATATCGTAAAGCGTAAGTGCAGCCATTGTAACTGCAGTGAGTGCCTCCATTTCCACACCTGTCTCTGCCTTTGTACGTACCATTGAACGAATCACCACCTCATTTTTCACCTAAACTATTGTCACGCTCGATTACCGGAATAGTCTGGATTTATCCACATATCTATCCAGAAATGTCGATAAATTTTAGGTCCTAAACAATGTTTCATTTTTTCGACAGCATATCAGCTTAATGAAGCAGAAGTCAGAAATGTGATTAGGAAGGAAGTATAAAAACTGGAACGAAACATTTGTGAGATCTATATGGGTGGAAATAAACGAACAGAGATAACTCTAGTGAATTTACCATTCTAAATCCGAAATTGGAAAATTCAGTTATTTTGAATTTCTATGCTATGTTCTAAAGGTAAAATTTAATTTTTAACGAAAACCCTCACAACTATAAGGGCAAATATTATTCATTTAACATGAACGCATCTTGATTACTTCGTCTAGACGGAAGGTGATTTCCACGTTGCTAATGAAGATGTTATGGCACAATGGTATAAGCGTAGAAGTTAGCTTTGCAGCCTGTATTCCTCCAACGCGAGCCACTCCAATTGCATCACCTTTCTTTCCTTCATTGTGTACGATCGCCTTCATCACCTCTGCATTCACCTGAGCCAAGAAGTTTGTTACATATCTGATTATTTATTCGTTTGTACCATACATAGGGTAAGACGTATATACTAAGGTTGGTTCCCACTCACGAATTGCTGGTTTTCTTTCCTCAGAAAGAGAGAATGCCATGGGATGCAAATTCTTCGAACCTCGTGGGGCTAACCTTCTTCTCCCTCCTCATGGCCTCCGCGTTCAAATCTAAATTGATAGAGAGCACGCGAAGTGATCGGGCACTTCGATACGTTGGGAAATAAAAATAGAGATCTGATTTGTCGGAATTATCACAAAAAACTGATTTCTGAAACGAAAAGGTGGATGAATTCCGAAGGAAGACAGAGCATATGCTAGGGTACGCGGTGTTTTCCTGAATATCAGTGGTTAACAAAGTAGTTTCATTGAGTCCAGACGAAAACTTCGGTAACAGCGATTCGCCTTAAACGTTTCGGGATTTTTCCTCATCAGTATCCTCACCTAGAAGACAAACTTCTTGGGAAATAGAGTAAATGTTCACCTGGAGGACACATTGCGCAATTGCAGTTCGCGAAGTGAGCGCTTTATCTGTAACGTCCACCATCTTTGCTTTACCACTTTCGCACACATGCGATAATTTTTCAACCGATTTCCAAGTTGACGTATGAATGAAACGTTTGATGAAGTGGCCTTAAAAAAAATTCCACGGCAGAACTGATCAAACTTTCAATGAAAAAGTCATTTTCATTTCAAGTTCGCCTCTTAAGCCGTAAATGTATTCCAGGCTTTGAAAGAAATCAAATTGTAGATGCAATATATCAGCACTAACTATAAGCGTTGAGGATAAGAAGTGATTTATTCAGAAAATATAAACTTCCCACGATGGCCTGACACCACTCTTGGAGAGCAACAGCTAAGAGATGATGTAAAGTCTCGGCTCACTTATCAAACTCGTTAATTTTATCCCTCTCATAACATTTTTTTATTCCTTCGCAATTTCTGTCTAAAGAGAAGTCGCTGAAAGCGAATATGGATAGTGAATTTTGTATCTATACTGCTATATATGTACGGTGACATTCTTATTCCTAACAGGTGATCCTGCAATAGGGTATATGCTACATGCAATAAAAACTAAATGTAGACCAAAAGTTAATAATCAACGGAAGATGAGCTGATTCCGAGAAAAATGTTATCTTAACAAATTTGTTGGATATACGGCTGAAGAGCCAAACTAAGTGTCTCTTTGCGAACTATCACTACAGTGAGCACTTTTCTGCTATAATCGCTTCTCTTTCGTTGCTCATCACATATGTCCACTGGTCGACTTATATGCTTTTGTGCTGCCCAGGCGGTATTTCGGACGTATATAAACTTGGCTTCCGCCCATCAGAGTAAGTCTTCTTCACTCGTCAATTTTCATTTGTCAGTTCTCAAATCGGCAGCCTTCCTTTGTCACCATTCACCATTCGCTGTTCTACTCGGATTGAGAGATATAGTGCTCCCAAACAAACCGCTTCTACTATTTATCTTCGTGAGTTCATGTTCCACATGTGGCTTGACTCTTCATCGTCGCCGCTATCAGAACCACAACAGTTGGTGATCAGTCACAACAAAATCCCAGAAATCAGTACCGCTTCGTTCAGACTGCACCATTTTTTACACGGTTGCACTTGCCGATAACGCTTAAACGTTACGACGAAAAAACTCCATCAAATTCCCATCTTGCAGGGTCTTCCAAAATATCATATGCATTACTTACGCTAATGTCATCTACTGGTAAGGATATCCTGCTATAATACAACAGCTGACACCATTACCGAAGTTTAGCACCAGCAAGAAATGGCGTACCTATAAGAGAGAATTCAGCCGAAGGCAATAAATTTTTCAACGTGGACATAGAGAAGAACCTTGAACTGCATTTGACGAGACAGCAAATAAGATATGACGTGGAACCTTCAAAAAAGTTCAGTTAACCGTATCCCGCGAAACTTGTACAATCGAGCAAGTTCGATCAGTCCATTTCCAACGGCTGCTTTATATCAACAGTTACTTGGGTGGTTGCTTGGTCGATAATTGGCGAGTGGTTGACCATCAATCAAGGGTGGAATTAGAAAGTTAATAAGGAGTCGTTTAAAGTAGATCAGGTGATCGTATTCCGCAGCATTATGCAAATTGAAATCAGTGGAAAGAATAAACGTGCAAAAAAAGCAACACACAATCGAGTAATGCAGTTACAATATCAATGGCAAAAACATGGATGAGAAGGCCGGCACGCTGCTATGCGCTTCCCCATAACATCCTACCTGGTCAGTGGGAATTTTAAACATACAAAAACAGCAACAAGACCTCCAATTAAGAATCATCCCAGAGAACAAACCTAAAGCACAAAATTCGAGCTAAAATACTTTTTTAAATGCACTTTTGCAAATATCCACACCCAAAGTGGATTACAGAGAAGCTGTTTATGTAGGTGCACCGGTGCACCTGTCTGCCTCGGACCTTCAACCTCAGGATCATCAAAGCTGGGTTTAGAAACTTTGTGGTATACAAGGCACCATACCATAGGGTGACCCATTATCCAGTTCAAGCTAATCCCTCAACCTCTACTCGGAGCATATATGAAGTATACCTTTTGAATTCAACCTAAAACCTTTTTTTTGGCATTCTACAATCGGCCGAGTAGCATTTTCGACGGGCAATTTGAAAGAAAAAACGCCATCTTTTCCAGAAGATTAGTGGAGGCGATTGATTTCACCAGAACATAAACGCATAATTACGTGTTTTTCAACTTGAGATACCTGCTGGCCTAGCGACTGCTACTACGAAAGTATATATTCTACCAACTCTATATTTTTCTCGATTGGAGGTGGAAAACAAGGGAATTTGCGAAACTTCGCATTTCATTTCAGAGGCGCGTTGGAATAAGTAATTAAGAAACAATAGAAAAAATCGTTCATCATTCAGGCGCTCTGTGCGAGAGCGACAATATTCCGCATACATCATAGCGCTAGCAGCCCCTCCTGAGCTTCACCGATGATTCCTCATCAGTCTGTGTGTTACGAGATCAGTTACAAGAAATCGTTCTATAAAATCTCCCCGTCTCCAGTGAATCGTTACGACAGAAAGGGAAAAACAAAGTACCATGGGATTGTTTTAACCTCCGATAAGGACCATCGGTCGGTTCGTCATATTGATAAGACGTTCCACTCCTGCAAAAAGAATTTGTAAAAAAAAGAAGAAAGTGCGAATGCGAAAAGAACATTGCGTAGCAGAAATGAAACAGGTTCCCCGAATTGCAAACTCATGTTTTCTCTTCAAAAAAAAAATAAAAAACAATAACTAAGTACCACAGGAGCGAATATCGTGTTTCAGAAGTCAAGAAATTCATGGCAGCAAGCGGCTCGCCAAAATTAAGTACCACAACGTGGTGCATTCTGACAAAGGTGGAATTACTGGCAATTTCATATTCTTCTGCAACGGGAGAAAGTTTTTGTTGTTTCGGCGAAAGGTTATAAATTTTGAGAGAACAATTTCCACTAGAAGATACTTCTGACGGAACTTTGATATGAACTGCTCAAGGATTCGGTTTTTTCATTATTGCACAAAATAACTGATACGGCTTCTTTCTAAACATATTTGAAAGTGGATTATCTGAGAAGCGATGATACGTTAGCCAGCTGATTTACGAAATCGACACAGCAGAAGGCGGAGAAACCATTCTGATGAAAACAGAGTGGTGCTCACTTTATATGTACAACAAGGTGGCTGAGCAACTTTGCAAACCACTAACTGATAAAGGATTTATTCACCTGTAAAATAGTTTTAGCACCATGGTGTGGTCGATAATATAAAAGCATTCACCAACCAGCATGTTGCTTCTTTTTTCTGCTGAGTGCGTCGCGAACGATCGCTTCTATTCGTTTGTCGCTTGCTCCAGCTCGCAAAGCGTCTCTTAACGACACCTCACTATTACCGTGGAGGCAAACCTCAAAATATGGTGCCACTCGTCGAAACGCATAATTGACAACGACGATACAAATTCTTTACGAGATTAAAGTTGGTTACCTTATACAGCATTTCTCATGGTTCTGATGGCAGTACGAGGTGGCCGAAGTCACGAAGGAGATTACAGAAATTCGACATTCATTCACAAATGAACGTCGAATTCTTGGACCATGAATCAGCGACCCTCAAATGTGTGACCAAAAAATAAGTAGTGAAAAGTGATGATCCATAAATTATCTCTAGAAATCCGAAGCTAAAAAACCTTTCGAAAATTGAGGACAAGAGTTCGTCAAGGAATTTAATGCAAACATCATCGTTCAAAATTCCCAAGGATAAGCTGCGAAGGGTAACCCTCACCTTAAGATTCCCATCTGCTGTTATGCGGAGTCGACTGCAGCTGGCGCAAAAGTGTTCTGACATGGAGCTTATAAATCCAAACTTCCCGCGGAATCCTTGCACACTGTAAGCCTGAAACCCAATAACAATCTAACAGGTTTCCATAACAAATATAAACAAACAATGCAGTCTAACTAGGACCTTTTGAACGTTTCAACATCGACCTCTACCCTTCGGGCATTACAGAACCGTCGAATATTTCAATTTTCGCGGCTTGAATCAGGGAATCAAAGTTATTCTACTTCTACCAGCAAATACTTCTATCAGCAAATAACAACCTCTTTGTCATTCCCCTCTACCTTCGTTTTGGACAGATATCAGTGACTATGTTCGCCAACGCAAGAGAAAAAGAGCAAGAACACATGTACACGTCATAGATTGTTCGCAATTGTGGCAAGGGCATCACTGATCCTGATCTCACCGAGACATTATTTCATGGATAAAGATCAAACAACTGCAAACCTCGGACTGAACAGCAAAAACGAAATACCGAAACGCTCAGCGGTGTTCGGCCCCCGGAGGTCAAATAACGAACTTCTGAGTAGTAAAGCACAACACTACTGTCGCAGAGGCGAATGGACGGTATGAACGGTATGTTCTATTTAACGGATTTCATCATCTATTTAACGGATTAACGGATTTCAAGCAGCTATTTGTTTTTGTGAAGGAAACTAAGATGAAATGGAAACTGCAGTCTAAGAGAGCAGAAATGAAGAAATGTGGCAGGAAGTCCTAGCAGAAAGTAGTGAAATGAGGACCTTGGATGTGTCGCTCGGAAGATCTTTTAATTTGATAATCACTGGAAACTTCTTGTCGATTGCTTTCAGCATTTCCTTATAGGGTACCATTTTGCGTAACTCGAATTTGTTGCCGCTAAAGGGCATATACTCGATGAATCGTACATCTAAGTTCTGAAACGCATGCTACATTGGAGTGTATGGCTGTCTGAACTGACAATGCAATTCGATCGCTAGTTCGGCTTCACTCTGGAATTTTGCAAGTTGGAGCTAACTGCTCCTGAAAGATGCATTTTCTGAATACGACTAACTCCGCATTAAAGGAGCGGAAGATGGAAACGAAGCTGAACTGTTGATGGCCAACGGCTTATGCGAGAAACAAACCTTCTCTCAAGAAGAAGAACAGAAAAAAAGAAATAACAGCAGAACTGATCAATGTTAAGCGAATTAGCATAAGTCGATAATCCTGGAAAAAAAACAGAAATGAATTTTGGGAAAATCGTAGAAAATTGCAACAATAATTTCGTATGATAAGTGAGTCGAAAATATAGGTTATCGTGAAATCTCAGAATGCAATTGCAATTAATGTCGAATCTATCTTATTGTTTAAGGAAGGCAGCCACTTCATCCAGAAAAAAAAAAAGAAAAACTTAAAAGCGAACACCTGTGGAAGGTGGCAGAATATTGGAAGTGGGAAGTGAGGGTATCTGATGGTTGAGGGGTAAAACCTAACAATGAAACAACAACCATTAACCATTAACCACCAACGAAATTGATGCGATTTTGCATTAATCTTTCAACTGATCGATCTACATGAGCAATTCGCGATAACGTTGAAGTATCGCTATGAAATTGGCCATACCCAATACAGAAGAAATCCTGGCGACGATAATAATGCAGCAGCGATTTCACGTGCACAAAAATGCAGTAACTGTAGCAGAGTGCTGATTGGAATATCCATTGGAAAATCTAATCTACCCGGCCGTTTCCACCGCAAACAAATATCAATGAGATAAATGGAAGGGATAGTATAAAAAGTTGACGCGAAATGATGGTTGCCTAGGACAGTACAGAAGGATAGATATTAATATTAAAGACAGTATAGAAGGTTGCCTAGGACTCTGAGTAACATCTATTCTTTATCAACAAAGCGGTTTTGCAAATATATGAAAGAAAAACTCACACGAAATTCAGTGAGTGATACAAAATTCGTTAATTCTTCATCATTTATGCCTCGAATTACGACATTGTTGATCTGGAAGCGACACAGATATCATTTTTCATTGAATAAATTAACAGGCAAAAATAAAACTGCAAACTTAGTCCTTTGTTAAGGTCAATTACTCGTTTAGGTAAAACTAAAATGGACAAACGACTCATCAATGGGGACGTGAGGATTGGAAACTATACTCGTATAAAGGTAATGTGATATTAGCTGGCTATAGCGCATTACAAAATTGAAGACGCTGAAATCGAGCATAACTAAACAACTGCTAACTAGAAATTTCATATGAAATTCCATAAATGGGAGAGAAAACAATGTTTATGAATATTATCGCCAAGGAGAAAATATATTTTAGACAGAACATTGCGATTTACGACAAGGAAAGAGTGACACTCACCTTCACCTGATCGAAAATTGATTCTGCCAATTCGATTGATCTCATCACCTTATTAAATCCATTACGTCTCGTTATGATCATGTATTTCGCCTCGTTCAACGTGTCCAAACTTATATTTAGTTTGTTAAGACCGGCGCTCGCCAGTGCTTCAAGTTTTTGCCGTAAAGCTATTCCATTGGTTGTCATCCCGACTTGACGGATTCCAGGAATTGAAGCGAGTCGCCCTTCAATATCCACTTCAAAGGAATGAACAAAAAACAGAGGAAGCCCCATGGAAGCAGTATTATTTCTCTCTTTCTCTAAAAAACTTAATTACTGAAGTCGTTATAAAACAATCGCTGAACTCCCATTCTGTACTTCTGACTGTACAGACAGAGCAGCTGATAATCAGCGCTCTCGAAGTATGCCAACAGTGGTCAAAAGTGTTTTTGTGGATAGCAGAAATGGTTTCGGGCAGCCAATTACTGGAAAAAATAAAAGAGGACGGTCACGCCATATTCGGCTATCAGACATCTGCGGAAGCAAAAGAAAACTTGGTGGAAAACATCAAATGTGTGATAAATTTTCACTTAAATGCCCTACTCAAACGAGGAAACGCATTTTCCTCATAGTCTCGAAAAAAACCCTTATGTTTGACGTACTAAGTGAAATCGATCTAAAATTACAGTGCGGAAAGTCAATGGATTTCTTTAAAGATTAATGTTCATTAAGCTGCCATTGTCAGGTCTACTTCGAAAAAGAAAACGATCGCATACACCCACCGACAATGTCCACAATGTCCTTTCGAAGTGTTGGTTCTCCCCCTGTGAGACGAATTTTTGTTACGCCATTCGCAGCGAATATTGTTGCCAAACGTACTATTTCGTCGGCACTTAACAAATTGTGACTTGGACTGAGGGGGACACCTTCTTCCGGCATACAGTATGTACCTAAATGTACTCTTCGATAGGAATGTTTAAATGTCTAAGAACGACTGCAGATGGTAATAGCATTATTACTGACAGCTACGGATCTTGAAATACCGTTAAATCATCGTCATCATGATCGACAGATATTAAAAGACCTAGAGATTATGGATGAAATTCGAGCTTACATCTAAGGTTGCATTTTTCAGCAAGTGAAATACGAAGATAGGTATGATGTCGGCCATAAATATCGACTAAACTGGCAATGTTTTGGTCTGGAACAGTTACGTCGTTGACGGCGATTTCCTGTCGTAATCGTTGTGCCTTAAGTGACGACAATTCTTGTCGCGTCGCAAAACGTGTGACTTTACAGCCGAGGAAATGAAACACTTTTCGCATTCCCACAGTCTGTTCCTCTCAGAAAGACACAATGTTGGAGAACTCAACGCACGAAAGTTTCACCAGTTGACGGTAATGCCTGAAACGGAAAGACAAAATAAACAGAAAGTACATATTGTATCACATAATTCAGGAAGAGTATGGACACAGCACCTATGTTACTTGTGAATAGAAAACATCGAAAGCGCTAATATGCCTCTTTGATGTTTATAAATTAAGATGTGCATAGCAAATGAACAGCAACAAAATAGGATGTCATTAAATTTCGAGAAAATATAACTTCAATTCTATTAGACTCACTAAACAGAGAGAGATTTTGCATCACTTACATAAGTGAATGGAGAAATACACTGACTTTGCTTTCATGGTACTTGATTTGCGTAGAGCACAAAGATTGTAATTTTAATCGAATATGAACAAAATGTACTATTGCCTCAACATGAAAGGAAAAAAAGCAGTTCCTAACATCCATTCTTTAAAGAAATGACGGAAACCAACTGGCAAAATTAACGCTTCAATAAAATGGCCGTTGAAATTGTCGCCTACAAATGAACAGTCGCGTAACTTTAATGCATGCATCTTTCGTATCGTCGCATAAACCTATGGAAGGTATTCATATTAAGAGATCCCTATTTTTCGACAGTACGAATAAATGAAATCCGACGATAAAATATGGGAGTATCGGAGGAATTTGCAAAAAAATCAATGTTTAAGTGAAGAAATGAGAATGCAGTCGATAATTTCGTAGAACATTTACTTGAAAATTCTTGGAAATATCATTTCTTCAACTAAATTGAAGTTTCCAACAAACAATTCAGTAAAAATTTTCGGGATTTTCAGGATTTTTGAAGAAAAAATGAACTGAGCCATTCGTGCATTCAACGACGGTGGCCGCCCACTCGCGTATCGCGAACGGTGCTGAGCTCGTGGCATAACACACTGTGTACGCACGACTACCGCAGCCGGCAAGCACTCTGTGGGCCAATGATAACGTCTATCACGTCTGCTCCAACACTTCCAATAGCAATATGTATTTCATTCGGCATGGCAAAATTCCTTTGAATTCAAGAAGTGCAATATAACATCCATGCAAATTGATGTAAGCCGTTTAATTGTTAGCATTTAGCAGAAATGAAATAAGTCATGAAGTCATGAAAAATTCATTTTCTATACTGAATTCGTTTCCTTTTTTCTGGAACGCTGCGACACCTAAATGTTGAATATCTCATGAATAAGGTCACAATATCCTTACCTATGAAATTAATCTACTCAAACGGATTCTATGAATACGAACTTCATATGCAAATTAAATATTGATGAAAACTCGACGATGAATATATTTCTACGGCGTACAAGTCAACAGCGATGAAGAAAAAGACGCTCTAGGCGAACCGACGAAAGCACTCGCTATATATGAGCACATAGAATGAGGAGAGAGCTGCGAATAGACGTTTGGTTTAATCTGATGTTATCACACTGATAACGATTATCACACTCTAATGGCATGTGTTTATTGGCACTTCTATACTACATACATGTGGAAATGATCATGAAAATATATGAATTCGTTAGAAGTTCTCATTTGAGTATGGATCAAACGCTCGGGTTTGATGTTTCATTTCTTAGAGATTCGACACTTATTGCTGAGAAGTAACTCGAAGTGACTGTTAATTTTTTTTTTTTACTAACCACTTTGGAGAGTGAATTTTCTCAGTGGCCTAGTCTATACTGCAAAAGGAAAATACTACGTTTCTGCAGCGAAACTCATAGCACGCATTCGATGTGAGCATTTCGAATGTTATCCACTCTCATTATCAAACTTTCTTTTGTTGAGTCTTTTAATAATTTTTGCAGTTTTTTAATTCAGAGAGTTGAAAACGACGTAAATTTAAGCATTTCAAGCTCTTCTTGATGTACCTAAGCTTGAGAACTTCAAAGAAATCTCCTCGCTCAAAAAACTCCGGCTTTGCTGAACACCTATAAAAACTCGTTAGCGCAATTACCAAATACTTGCCACTTTTAAGATGTAGATTCACCGCGATGGTGACGAAGATGAAACAACATCTGAGAGAACCTTCACGATGCGGCACTAAAAGGCAATCAGACTGACGAAATTTCATAGTGAGCAACACGTCCAGTAAAGTGTAAACAGGTAGCAAAGGTATCGCAGGTCAGCGTTTTGAAAATAACGATGAAAACGCACAGTAAATAGATGGCAAGCGTTCATCGGATGAGCAAACGATCACAGCAGTCACACAACTGGAATATCATTAGAGCACGGCTTCGTACAATTCATGACGCATAGTACCATAGCAACCAGCACTAAAAATGACGCTATGATGACCGGCCAAAACGTTCCGGAAATAAGTAAGCTTCAAAGTTTTTGGAAGATATTGTTCGAGTTGTTTACTTCGAGGCTTCGTTCCAGTATTTCCTTCATCCCATATTATTTCACGAATTTTTTTGCCTTTAATTTATTATTTTTGAATGCCGGTCACAGGACGGAAACGAATTCTCATCTTCACGAGGTAACTGAGAGAATTCATTTCTTCCTGAGCATTTTTTTCCGCTACCGGAACACGCCCTCATCTCCGGTTAGTCGATCATTTAAGCCACTCTATACTGCAATTAAAACTGTGCTCAACCATGACCCCAACCATTTCATTCTACACATCCCAACCACATATTCATACCAAACGCCACAGACGACCATATGAAGCTTAAAATCACACACCCACACTTCGAAATTTGTTCAGTTGTTAACAAGTACGTAACAGCACACATGGAACGGATTTCCCTTTGAACAGACATGAAATCTGCACTGCACAAATAGCTTGAAGTGGGCTTATTGTTTGCTTTCTTTAAATGAACGAGGAGAGGTAATGAGAGGGAGCGTTACCTGCTGGGTCTTTGAGAATTTTTTCACGAAGCATATCTGATATATTCTCTGATACTTCATACTTCATATAACATTTAGTTCCATGTAACCGACGAGAAATGACGACGATGAAAATGCTGAACGATCGATCGAAAATATGATTCCATCAAAGCTATATGAGATACTTTTGAGCGCTTTAAATGCTTACGATATCAAGTAACGAAATTAAATGCCACCAATATTGCACTCACAGAAAAATGATAAGGATCGTCAAGCGTCTAAGATTTCAAGAAAGCTCGTGAGGGAAAAACGCTTAAGTAGAAAGGAGAAAAGAGAAAAAACGATGATCATGAGAGCAGCACCTGAGTCAAAGAAGTCGATATTTGCGAAAGAGATGAAAGGCCGGCCATGTGCTGCGCTAGAACGATCCCCATATACGACCATCGTCGCTCTTCTTAGAGCATTTCATCGGAGAGTCGGCAAAATCAACAGTTCACTGAAATAGGAAAGAAATTTCATACGTGCCTTTACTCACGAATAACATATAAATGCAATCATTGTGGCAAAACAAGAAACCAATAGCACTTGCTTGCACTGCTTCTGTATGTGCGAGCAGTGCTATTGGTTTCTTGTTCTGTGAGAAGAGCGAGAAGGCCAACAACAGAGTCCTGTAAAAAAACATATAAGATAGTGATGGAACAGACATCAAAGAGCGAAAATGATAAGACGCGCATATATATATATACATATTCCTTAATGAAACATTCTCTCACCTCAGCGTTGCATTTATTACACACTTACGTATTTCTTCCCTGCGTGGAAGGTACTGGATGGTTAAGACGTTAGTTGATGCCCTCCAGAAATCCATAAATGCTCATTCCTGCTCACCTCGCATCCTACATCCCTCCACCACAACTGGCTCAAGTTGCTGAGATGCCTTAAATGGTAAGTACTATACACAGAGATGCATGCAAAACTTCATTTGGTCCAAATTTTATTAAGTAAACTTTATATGTACATATATAAATTACAGTAAATATATAAATTCCAGCAGAAACACTGTCATTCATGTCAAGAGAGACAAAAAGTAAGACAGGGCAACGAAAAAGAAGTAATATTTCTGATGGACATTTCTTTGTCACATTTTTGCGACGCCACTCCACAGGAAAAGTCATCCAATTGGCCTTACATTCATTATGGCAACCAATAAAAGTAGGCTAAAATGAGTTAAAATAGGTATAAATTGCTAAAACCTCTATACGAATCATGCGAGTTTAATGACTGAATTTCTTTCCGGAATACTTCCATCAGCGAGCTTATTTCTTACCTAGGCTTCTCAATCCCTCTAAATTTGAAACTCCAACTCCTCCCCTCTTTGTTTATTTCAAGAAACGTTAATGAATATTACATTCATTTACTCTCCAATGAGATCCGTGGCGTTCACCAAAGCATCTAATATTCTCAATATGAATTCATACCTCGAATCAATTTATACTTTTTAACGAACACCACAAGCGCCATAGATATACAGTGGTGAACGAAGGAGAGGATCGACACAGGAGAAAGAAGTTTATGGAAGTATCTGGAATCTTTAATAGAAGCGTTGCAGTTAAGTACAGAAGGTATGACTATCAGTTGAACAAATAAATGGGTCATTCCAGCAAGAGCAGAAGTTGATTAGCGATGAAGTTTTATTGTGAGGAAATGGATCATTTATACAGCAAGCAGTGAATTCACTCATGAGAGACATCTTTGGGAGCTCGATGATATGTTCCCTTTGGTGTCTTTCCTTTTGCGAGGGTCATTATGAGTGTTTCGAATACGACGCTCCACCATAGTCGAGTCGAGAAATTTGAGATGGGGCAGACAACGAGCCGCCAACTTCCTGAAAACATCAGGTACAATCAACATTTCCAATAGACCATATAGGAATATTCTATTATTGCACTCAATTTCTAACTTGGGATCAATAGAGGAACTGTACCTAAGTTTAAGGTATATGCGATGTCGGCCTCTTTGAGGTATCGTAGAAGTCAGATTGCAAGCTCTTTGCGGCTGGGAAAAGCCGGAACCGAAAATTTAGAATCGTGTCTGCGAGAGCCAAGGCAGACTGCAAGCAATCCGATAAGCGTTTAAACTTTTTTGGCCGAAGAGGGGAGAAACATACTTCACATGAACAACAGTGAAAAAAAAACTGTGATCAAATGAATCATCATAAACGCTTAAGAGAAAGCAGCATTCCTCTCAGGCGACACGAAAAATCTATTAATCCAGCCTCATAAAATGACTGCTCTTTTAAAGTAGTCATGCAAAGCAAACAAAAAAGAAATTATGAACGCACACCACTGCATTTTGTTTTTTAAAGAAACAAATGGGAAACTTGCCGATGAGAATAGTAAGCAGAAGAATTATGGACGGAGATAGGATGTGGCCAGCCTGGATTACCGATCAGACTGAGGAACGTCAATTTCGGGCATTGCTTGCCCAGATACCTCAACAGTAGAGCAACATTTCGGATCTAAATGCATTCTACTCGCACAAAATCATTTCCGACAGATGCATGTTACTAGCAAATATTGCTGCCCAGTGTCTTTCAGCCAGCGAAATCGAAATCAGGATCACCCAGGTTTGCGAAAATTGCCTATCACCGTGATTAGCATTCGTGGATACCACTTATGACATGGATATTGAAATTGAACGACGTTGTGATAGTACTGAAAAAAGGACGAATATAGCGCAATTTGCTTCGATCATACAAAAGATGAGCTTCAAAACGATCGGACTTTCGTGGAAAGAACTGAATAAAAATTTGACTAAAATAGTGGCGCAAAGATTGCAAAACAATGGATCACATAACGATTAGAGATCACAAATTACAACGTTGTTAGGGGTGGATATATGTGTTGCGATCAGTTTTTCATCTGGCGCTGGTTCAGTTTAAAGTGAAGGAATATCGGTAACTGTGTGGATAATGGTGAATTTCAAGTTCAAGCGAAGTTATTTCCGATGGTAATATCCACCTGATCGCCAAAAAAGACCATAACGTGCTATGAACGGAAAGCAGAAAAATTGCATGAGGTTAAATGGACTTTTGGCCAAATGAGTGTACTTTGACTCGACAGGTGAAAATCGATCTAAAAAATTCATTTTTACTTTCGGAATTATAAAACGTACCCTTCTCGTCGTTCACTGATTTTAGGCAGAGTTAAAATAAAGAAAAGCAGTGGGTGGAATCACTGGATATGTCGGATATATGAATGAATAAATGAGTAAATGAACAAATAAGCATATACAAGGAGCAGCTAGCAAAGTACCTGTTGACAGTAGTGGAGAGTAAAACATAAGCTAACCATGTTTGAATTTAGGCTGAGTGTGACGAGATTATCAAACGATGGGACGTTGAGTGAATGCTCGGTGAATTTGTTGCCATCGAGAATGAGATGCTCGATACGATGTCGATTCTCGATCACCACATTCGGTAACGAACTAAACGCGAATTAATAAACGAGAACACTTCAATAATACTCTTCAATCTGCTCTTCACTAATGAAACCTTTGACAACTGACGGTTTACGCGACTCAGCACCCTAATGTCAGTCTGCGTTTAGAGCAACGTTCTGCTTAGGTCACGTGTCACTTCGAGAAGCTGACGAAGTAGCTTAAGTTTTTTTGGTTACCCGTCTATTATACAAATAGATGGTCCGTTAGGCAACCACCACAAACTACAATGAAGTTCTTAGTAATCAATAGATGAATGAGGGGGAAATCGTTTTCATAGCAGTATTAAGAGTATAGAAAATAAGTAGTGGGTAATAGTGGTATAAAAATTGAACAATTAAGAAATCCCAGTGAACCTTCTCAACATTCCGAAAAAATACGCATAGAACGTTTGAATCAATTTGAACTGAACAACGTCACTCCCCCGGACTACTCGAAGAGCACATTGATACCCCATTCGTTACGCATTCCTTCAAATTTTGATGAAACGCTTATAGCCTTTTTAAAAAAACAAATTTTAACAAAGATATTCATAATTTGATTAAATATCTTTCAGATCACAGAATGTTAAATATAAGCAAACGACAACTGGCAATATGCTTGGCGTAAGATGTGAGCTAAACGGCTTATAATGGACAAATCAACCGTTCAAGTGATTGCCGATACGAACCTCACAAATGATTTCGAAGTAACATACTCGAGGTATTGGTTAGAGATGTCGATCACGCGAAGACTTTCATCGACGGATGATTTGCTACGATCAAAGGTGGAACTGCGATTGGCGCAACACGATTGGAGCATCGAAAGACCGACACGGAATGCCACATTCACAGCTGACAAGTGGTATGCGTCATCTCTTATCAGTTGGCACCTTTCATAACTAACTTATCGAAATCATATGCGCACGCATCTCCATAGAAATCAGCAAATTTCGTCATCAACACAGGACAGCACTAAAAGCGGAACATATTCAAATAACCACAGAACCTTTCGTACTGAATAGCTATTACCATTATGCATAATGCGCCATTAAAAAACTCATGGCCAACATCGTTGCTCAAAATTAGTCCGAGAGGCTTACTTCGGTGAAAAACATGGATGTGACTCCAGAACTGGAATGGAAAGCCAACTATGGATTCCAAGTTCTCTGAGTGTTTGGATGCGATTTGGATCCATAGTTCATGGTAGTCGGAGTAAGGATCAGATAACTGCTTTGCTGCTTGACTTGTGACCTTTGTTTATTGTTTCGCCGGTCGAACACATCAGCTTCTCTTTCGAATAATCTACTTCCAATATGTTATACTTCTACCTTTCATCATACTTAAATTTCCTCTGTTTTAATCACCACTTGTTCCCTTTCTGATCTGTGTGCAGATTTGGTGCGCCCAATCAAGCGAGCAAATTTTTGAAGCTTTTCCACACCAATTGATATGAAATGGGACCGCATTCAAGCCTTTTTTTTCACATTGTGAAGCAAAGAAAGGAAAACTAACTCCGTTTTATCGACGGCAACAAATCCGAATGAACGGACCGAACAATTTCCGTTGGCTGAGTATAGCTTGCCGCTGGTCTTAGACTCGTCGGGGCAAATATAAGACTTCTGGCGACATCAATATCCTCTCTTTCCTCACACCAGTAGCCGGTGAACTATCTAATACAAACTATCTGATGACGTTTCATCAGTTCATCGTCTTTTTATCAAAAATTGCATTGGCTCAACAGTTTGCTATGAGCTGAACATTCAATAATTCGACGTTACAATGCACATCCTCGTACTGAAATCTGAATTACCATTCAACATCGGTTTGGGAACCCAATGGAATTGCAGAAAAATCTGCTCGATATTCACGTGGTGCAATAATGCACAATACAAAGCACCGCCACCTCCTCGATATACAGAGGACGGAACAATTTTAATGCACCAAGGTATGGAATGCGTCTAACACACTAGTGTCTGATCATCAGTCTAGGAAAATATTCCAATGCGATATATCCATGGATGCCACGGATTCTCTGGAAGCATCCGTGCGGTTTCATTAAGCTATGGGTGGCCTGTTCCGGATTCTCTTATATGCAATCCATAGACACAAAACTATGATAGCTGCATGTTCTGATTTGACCAACTGCGATAGACTCTATCAAAAGCCTGCAATTCAATAGTAATCTGAGAACATTCAGTTCAATCGATAATTCTATCCGTAGTGAAGACACACCAAATTGCACTTCCTGAGCTATTCACCAGTGAGGAATCTTTACTTAAGGGCAAAAAATATTACTGCAAACGATACCATTGAGGATCACAGCTTCCGACGTCATATCGCTGAGCCATTGACGTGGACGCAGTAAACGCCTAACAACGAAATGAAGAAAGCATCCTTATAGAGCTAACTTCTTTGTCGAAATGTTAATTTAACGTACGAATATGAGCAAATCTCATCATCCATTAAGCAATAAAACGTAAAATCTTCAATAACTCAAGTGGAACAACAAAAACATTGTGAGCTATCGCTCGAAAATAAGGTAAATTATCGGAGATTCAGCAAGCATTCAACTATCATTATGATACCAGAACATTGCCGCACGTTTAGCGCATCTCATCTTACCTGCAAGGTAACACTAATTTAAAATCAAATCTAACAAAGACGAAACGTATGATACGGATTCTAAATTCACTAGTGGAAATGGATGTTCGACGTGGGGAGAGAGATGGCCAATCATCTGTAAGCATTGTTGTTCCCACTGCTCAAAGGACGCCTGAAGATAATATGATATTGGACCATGATGAAATTAATTACTCTCCATGCCATGCTGCCACTTGTTTTAACTTCCTACTCATGTTGTTGAAGGATCGAAATCATAAAGTAAACACGTACAAATGGGACGAGACAATCACTTCATGATCTATCTTCGGCATTAATCGTGAATCGACCTCCACTCTCGACACTGTCTTCATCGTCATACAGTCTCACTCTCTGTGTGTTAAGTAATAATATCCACTATTGTTTCCATCCACTGACTCGCACATCACCTCTCCAACTGCTACTCGGACCTGTCCGACACAGTTTTGGTCAACCGTATGGCCCAACAGTCACTCAATTAACACCTTACAAGGTGTTTTATCATTTTTAATGGTTTATACATCCTGCTAAACACTTAGAAGTCGACAACCAATGTGCTATCCTTGTTACAGCAAACAGCTCCGCGATGACGTTTCGTCTCGCACGATATCCTCCAATAACGACCTATCTCCTACTGTCCTTCGCGTTTATCCAGCGTTTTCTTTGACAAAATCTTCCCATCTGCGAAGTGGCTGGCCTTCTAGATTTTTCGCAATCTTCTAGATACCAGTCAACATGCTTGCGCTCCACATATCGTCGATTGTGCGTACAACGTGACTGGCCAGTATAACTTGTTTAACGAATATTCAGTCATAACCTCTTTTAGAGATGATCGCCTTATATCTTCATCTCTCACTCTATTCAGGACTGACATTATGAGCATTGCTCGTTGAATTATTTCCAATCGTCTCCCTCTGCAACTGTTAACGCCCAAGTTTTGCTGCCATATGTCGTTGCTTTTAAGACTATAGAATCGAACAACTTCGCCCTTGCTCCTCGCTTAAAAATTAGATTTTTAGAGTATCAGATGTCTCCTTGAATCTGTCCCATGTAGTCCTCTGTTTGCCAGAGATTTCCTCCTTCAGATCGCTATCCATCCTGACTGCCCTTCCCAGTTAAAAACAACTTCCCATTTTCTCTATGGTTTCTTAAACATGACTTTGGTTCTGTTGACTTCCAAATCAGTTATTGCGCCCTCCTTGTCCAAATCCAGCAATTATTACAACTCCTTCGTTGAACTACTATCAGGACAATGTCATCGGTCAGCCTCAAGAGACTTAATTTCTGGTAACGCCAGTGACGGATCGATATCACTGCACTTACATCTTGCTAAACTAGTCCAAGGAACAACTACTTACCACTCTGTGAGACCCAGTTTCTCGTTAACAGTTGCTACGATTCACTGGGGTGCTTCCATTCGGCGCTAAGCATCGGTTTTAGGCAGAAATCAGTCGGTGTGTTCTCGTCAAGACACGATTTCGATAAATTCAAAGTGCTTCGAGCAGATACATCAACGAATCTAATCACAAGTGCAGAAATCCATCCCGAAATTTCCTCACCGGTGACACTTTCCTAAGTTTAGCATCATTAAGAAGCGAAATATTACAATATGTAGCTTTCAAAAACCGTTAGAATGCAACAAACGGATATACAGAAAGATGAAGAAAGCATTTTCATATGGAAACGAAGTCCTGAAATGAAAACATTTTTTCCAATATCTCATGCGATAAATAGAAATTGCAATCCGTTGCTAACTTTACATTACTTCGGATAAAATCAGCTGCAGACGGGCGACAACGGCGAATACAGTCCTACCTCAGGAAAACGGTTCGTTATTGGGAAAAAATTCTTCATATTTCATAGCATTTAGAGTGCAACTTTCAAACACTTCACAAACGAAAATGAACATCAAGCAACAAGGAGAGCTATTCGCTAGGAGGCGAACACCACAATGGAACGATCTCAGCTTTCATCGTCGCCTTATGCTGTATTATATCTGCTGCTCTTTCGGCGATCATCACCGTGGGCGCGGTCATATCTCCATTCACAGTTGACGGCATTACAGACGCATCCGCAATCTTCAAATATTGATTAGTAGCTCACGCGTGTGAACAAGGTCAATGTGCCTCTCATCCGTCATAAATAGCGCCAGATCGAGCATTAGCTCAGTGACTTAACCAACATAGCCTCACACCAAACAGCGCGCAATACAGCTCATCAGAACACTTCGTCTCCTACGTGTATTCCCCTTGTTTCCTTATATTCCAACACATCTCAAACTAAAGTCGAATTTTTACCCCTCTTAAACTAAGACATGTGATATTCAACCACAGCAGAACTCAAAATTCGAATCAGTTCACGGCTTTCATTTCTTATCCTGACGTGATCAACGTTCGTG
Organism: Parascaris univalens; assembly: GCA_037576465.1. Taxonomy (NCBI): domain Eukaryota; kingdom Metazoa; phylum Nematoda; class Chromadorea; order Rhabditida; family Ascarididae; genus Parascaris; species Parascaris univalens. Next base: position 70,117,571 of record CM075173.1, on the reverse strand, counting down.
GACTAACAGAAGGCTTCGAACAACGACAGCTTCAGAATAGAGCATAACCAAAGGAAATAGTGTATTTTCGGCCATTCGGCGACGGATCAATCGCAAAGACCTTCGTCAAGCAAAAATTTATAGTCTTTCACCGCAGAATGACAAACGAAGCTCCAGGATCTTTTTTTTTCTGTACTCAGCACGCCCTGAATCTATTTGTTAATTTATCGTCTCTTAATCTGCACAAGAGGTAAGAATGAAGCTATCTGGCTGCAAGTGGTTACAACTAAAATCGCATATATTCCTGCTGGGGCAGCAATAGCTGGGCAACATAGAAAAGCCACAAAACTTCTGTAATAATGAGCAGCGCTAAACACTATCCAGAAAAATATTAGGGTGACGCCGAAAACTCGTCGAGGCAATTTCATCGAAAACTTCATCTTATGCCGTCAATTCTTACGTATAATCCAGTAAGTTTCAAATGGAGCAATCGGCAGTTACTAAATACTGTCTAATTTAAATTCATAACGCCTAGAAAATGAAACCCGCTTCAAATGTAATCACACATTGTCAAGATGGGCTTGCTTAAGTACCCACTCGAGATTCTAGTAATCATTTCCTACAATGAAGAAAATTCTTAAAATGTGTTTTCACAACAGCTACTTCTTTGATTTATCCCCGTGCAGCCTTCCGATCAACCTCAATTGTTTTAGAGTGGCATTACAGGCCGAAATGCCACTACTTCATCTTCACACGATTTCCGCACACCTCAACAGAAATGGTCATTCCAGCTATGCCTACCTGTGCAGGGCACATAACGACGCCTAATGTACAATCTAACTTCCCACCTCATACAAAGATGCACGCAGCATGCAAATATGCGCATACGCCACACCTAACCCCGTCATTATATCCGCAGTAGTTGTGCAAAAATTTCCTGCTCACTTGCAAGAATACTTGTACAAGTGAAAAAACCTAGAATTTTTATTCATTTAGAGACCCTCTGACGACGTATTCTGAAGACTCTCTCATTTGAGTGGCAGAATTATCTTTTTTAGTTATGTAGGCTAAGATTCATTCGACAGTGGCAATATTTTCTGGAGCGCATCTGCAGTAGCAAAGGCAATGACCTGAAAAAAACAACACAAACAATGACCTGCAAATTTTCGAGACCGTGAACTTGCATAGTCAGTGGATCGACTACCGCTTCCCGATCTGACTGAGGTCCCATTTTGCACGTCGATGATGGCTGTTTGGCCGAAACTGCGTTTGCACGAATATATTCATCTATCTTAAATATGAACCATACTTCAGTAACAACCGTCAGCATGAAGAACGAACAAACGATTAAGCCAAACTGCTCGACGAGAACATAAGCAGATGGGGAAGTCTTTGCCCGATTACTTCATCTGCTTAGCCATCTAAAGTGGGGTCTTATTTTGATTCTGTTGGAAATTTAGCAAACCTCAAATTTATTACTGCCGACAAAAACAATATCTGTGGTACCAGCCTACTATTATTATACAGAGTTTTCCGATTACCTCACGCAGGATATTCACTCTGCAAAATGTACGATATGAGAACGAAAATTGCAAAAAACTGGAGATATTCAACAGAGAGGCCAAAATGTTCCAACCCAATATTAAAACAGCTCCCATTGCCGTTTACATCCAATTTTCGGAAAAATATTTAGTATATAGATACTAAGCTGCAGTCGTAAGTGACTACGAAACTGAAAAGAAAACAGTGCTGAGAAATTCAGCGAAAAACGTGCAACAAACAAATGTTCCTGTGAAAAAAAAAAGAGAAAACAAGGCGGAAATGATAATAAAATAATGCAAACATCATCATCGCTCATATGCGAAGTGTTGAGTGAATGTTTCGAGTCGCGGAATTCATCGAAACTTCGTTGAGCCAATAATTCCCTGAAAAATATCGATAATGCAGTCCTCGGCTGATTTCTGAAAATATGTTTCAAATATTTTGCGTTCCATATATGACACGAAAATATGACAATTTCCGACTTTCTTAACGCTCATTGGTTTCCTATAATCAAATAATAGGAGCAGTTGATGTTTCACGACGAATACTTATCACATAGTAGTGATGACGAAGATAAAAGAGGCAACATGTTCACCCTTAGCAAACAGACCTCCAACGAATCATGGACAAGAAACTCAGCAAAATTCTCATTTTATAACTAATAAGAGTATCTCTACACTCGCTCAATGAGGCAAGAAATTGTGTGTGAACTGTGGACGAGAAACTCGGGCGGAATTATTGAAAATCTCATGCTGAAGTGTTCCAGTGTGAAAAAATCACAACACAGATAGACGAGAAAGATTCAAGAAGTGACTATCGGAAATGATAATGCAGGTCACCGACAACCATAGAGATTAAGCCAGGAAGGCGAACTATACTGACGTATCTCAAACATCACGGCATCACATCACCTCCCATGCCATGTCTCTGACAGCTTTGACGTCAATTTTGCATCAACTCCTTAGCGTATCATTCGACTCTGATTAAACTCGGAACAGAAATATCTGTCCTCACCATTAGTGATGCAAACCGTGCCTACAGCCGCTTCCACCACTTCACTTTCTTTTACACCGCTACCTGACGGCTTCCATTCATGCCAACGAGAAAGTGAAACTCACCTTTCAGACATCTTCTTTGAGACAGCCTGTTAGAAAATAGTCCTGATTATGTGCAATACAACGAAACGAAAATCACCAGTTTTATTGCAGGAAAGTTATGGGAGTTTTGTGTGAAAACACCATAGGAGAATAGAAGAGAACAAGAGAAGCACAACGCAAAAACGGCAGACCTTTGCTCAACGAAAACGGCCCATCAGCGAAATGTGAGCCCACCTCAACTTCATGCAGACATGCTCTCAAGAACACTGAGTCTGAAAATACCACTTCTGGAAATGCTGCATCTTTTTCACGAAATAAACATCAGCGACGGAAAAGAAAGAGAATTTTTGCAAAATCCAAAAATGATCTTTTCGGACTCAGAAAAATCTCAAATCTCCAGGAGAATTATCTTTGAGTTAAGTACTACTAAGAAGACACTGGCTCCAACAATATCGTGGCCAACTTAATGGCGCCACGTTTTCATAAACCAATATCATGAAGAAGTGCTAAAATGCGAATAAATAAATTCGTTTACCAATGGACAGTCAGTCCATTATAAGAATGGAGTAACCCGTCCACAGACTGCAGGTTCTAAAGCTTTCGTAGGCATTCCTCTATGAGACTAGTCAGGAGTACAACCTCAGCAACTGCGCTTAGATCTCAGCCGCGAATTTCAACGATGTTCAAGTGCAAATAATTTTCATATGGGAGGACACATTTCATCTATCGCAATGGTTGGCAATTAATTTGCAACTGCCGAAGGCCTTTGTCAGATCCTACAACAAAGAAAAACAACGGCACATTAATAAACAATAAGAAAACATGCTAACAAACCTTGCAATACGAGTTGCAGAACGAAGTCGGGGTAGATCACTATGATCGCTAAGATAGTTGGGGTTTATGATAGGCGGTCTTCGAGGGTCTCGATCTGCCAACATCAAATAACCTTTAGACTTCGGACGGACTAGGCCAACACTCACCTGGAAAATTATGTTACCTTTAGAGGCATCCAATATAATGCGCGTATCTTTAATTACAGACACCTTCTTTCCGTTCCGGAAGAGATGAAAAGAAAGGCTGGAGGGATGGAAAAGGAGGAGCAAGTGAAGTGGGAGGATTACCAGGTTCACTGTTTTACCAGTTGAGTCTTTGTGAGCGTACCATATGTTCGCTTCATCCTTTATTTATATAATTTGCTCGGTAAACGATTTCAGCACGTCAAATAGTTGTGCGAATTTTTCGAGATTCGTTCGTACATGTCGAATTAAATGAAACCGACAAAGCATTAGTACAATGAAAAGACACGGTCGTCACCTCCACTGCTGGCACCTGACTGCCAAGCGATAAAGTTATAGGAAAAAAGGGCCACAAAAGAAGGGAAGTAAGGACGTCCGAATCAACCTCAGAAAGTATGGCAAGGTTTCGAGTCTAAGTGCAATCCTAAATTCGATCTCTTACAGCACGTTTTAGAACGTAAAGAAAGAGAAATTACAAAGATGCAAAATATGCAACTCGATTTGAATTCAACGGCGAGAGAACCGGGCATAAACTGCACTAATTTCATCTACATGTAACAACTATGCAACTAAACGCTTAGTTGATAGCCAGCTCAAATGTCAAGAAGCAATACCAATATCGGTCTTAACATGACTTTTGATTTATTCCGCTTCAGCACTACTTGTATCGAACAATATAAATTGTGGCGGACCAGCGAAAGTATGCTTCAAATAGACAACGGTAAAGTTCCCGCTCAGCTGGAAGGAGCTCAAGCATAGCAAGCAGCTTATATTCGTCCTTCTGAATGTGCTAACCAAAAATTATTCACGAACATGAATTCCAAATAACATTATTTCACGGCGAGTAAACACAATAAAATATATGAAACAACCTGAAATGAGCAATTATAATCGTACCTTATAGCCATGATACGCGCCAATCGTTCGTTCGTCGTCTTGCAATGCGGAGGCGACGAAATAAAGCCTCGAGTCAGGGTAAGTCTGCTAAACATCTTTGCATAAACATCTGTAACCACCGCACATGGCATAAACAGTAAGCATGAATGACATTTCTTACAGACTACCGAGACGATTATACAGAATAAAAAGATATTTTTTGTTTTCTATAACTGAAACATTCACCTTTTGATATAAAGGCTTATATCATCTAACTAGAAAAGAAATATAAGAAAGCAATGAATGGGAGACGGATCTACACCTGGGGATGGGGACATTTTGGACTATAACTACAAATGAAGACTTCTTCCCACTGATTTCCTTAGTCGCTAAATAACAAGAGGATATTTCTGCCCAGTGGGCGAGGCGGCAAAAAGTGATCAATTAATGATCACAGATGAGGAGACATAAAACCAGACTTCTCATATCATCTTAACTTTGGTTCGTCTCTACTCAGATACATCCAGTATGGCCCACTCAAATATCATTTTCATTTCTGATCTCATACGAATTTCGAGGAAAGCATCTCTGCGATAAATTTATGCGCAGTAAGTGTACGACCATGTACCTAAAATATCACTCAGGCACAAGTCTACTAAACACTGAAACGAGAATTGTTCCCCCTCTCCACTCGACAAGAGAATCAGCTCCAACAATGAACTTCACGAGTAAGAAATAAGCTGCAATGCCTGATCGTTGCTCCTTATGTATGCGCCTAATTCGTAGTGACTGCTTGCTGCTCTACCACCTCGACTCCAAAGCCACTGAGCTCCATCACGCACTCTACTATATGCGTACCTGAGAGATCGGCGTCCGCCCAACGTTATTGGCTTTTTGCACCTCTGAAGCAAATATAAGTGAAAATATGTGCATCTATATACATACATGAACGGGAAATGCATTGCTTTACCACCTCGACTTGAAATGCAGTGCACATATCAGTGAAATTCGCAGAATTTTTGCAACTGCATGCGAATTTCTGCGAGGATAAATAGTGGAAAAGATTCTTAAATGAAACTTCCTAAAATCTTTCAGCTTTGTGCAAAATAACAATCGAGCCTTTCAAGAATTCAAGCCTCCCTCATAAAGCCTAGTGGTCCCACTTTTCCCAGTTCCAACCAATTATTCTAAATCTACCGCAACTCTTCATCTTCAGCAACAATTTCCATAAAATATGAGTGAAAATTCGGACCCAATATGAAGATAAACTTCAAAAATCTAATCACGTCGATCTTCGTCACTCTTTTCGTTCCTCGCTTTCATCTCACATCAACGGGAGGTTTTCACTAGTTGCAACTCTGCCGATGAAAATGGTTATTTATCAACGTGGACCGAATATACATATGTGAGATTATGCTTCGTCGGAAAGCTGAACATAACAAAAAAAAGGACTGATAATGATGAAATGAGTAGAGCACCGAAAACGTGCAGCAAAATAGACCAATATATAGTTACAACACTCACATATCTTCTGTACTTACTCGATTCACGTTACAATCGCTAAAACATTGGCGAAACAAACTGTTACACATTCTTTTTTTTTTGGAAAACGCGCAGACCCACATAAGGACATGTGTAGCACAGAAAATCAGAAGGAAAGCAAAAGCTATGTAGAAACAAACCTGCTGCAAATGAACCTCCAAATGATCCTGCAGATTGTGTCCCACTCCTGGTAAATCCAGTACAACAGGTATCGCGTGCGCCTAAAGATCAGTCGACTATATCGATCGTCCAAAATCTACTATCGTAACATCAATACGCCCTAAATGATCCAGCATACTCAAGTGAAAAGGGTTGAGTGCTAATGAAGAGGTACAGGTGGCAGAGGTTCTGGATCCACGCAAAAAAAAACTGTTTGGCATATACAGCTATTTCGGCATCATATACCAAGCCGGACGATCACATTCTGATGCGGTCGAAACTTAAAAGGGAATACGTGACATCTGCCGAGCATATCGTTCATCTGATACATTCTTCCATCGTCCACACACACCACATAAGCAGAGCACGCTTTCGTTCACAAGCAGACGTCCAGGACTATAGGATGGTGTGGACATTAAATCAGTAACGTAGCCAAAACAAAACAGGTAAAACAACTCATTGCAATAAGACCATTTTGTGTATTTCTTGGCAAAAAGGGTTTTCGACTAATGTTGGGAACAAGCGGAATGTCAGTACAACTCTCAAAAAATGGAGGGTGCATCGCAAAGCCATCATCTTGCTAAGATGATCGACTAGCCGCAATCATGCAGACTGCATAATTCCAACCTACTACAATAACAAAGTGCTGGCAGATAAAATTCACGAAGCCATCAAGCGGTGAAATCCCCATTCATCTCTATCCAAAGAGCAATAAAACCCCCCTCTATCGCTATTTTCAAATTTGAGTCTGCACAGCTTAAGCAAAGGTTGCGAGGGTCGCACAAGGATTAATATCAGTAGCCGGCATGCTGTGCGAAACAGTCGGTGTACAGTGTGTCATGCTAAGACATGAAGGCTGAATGCCGCCATGCTGAATAATGTCCGAGCCTGATGTATGGCACTAAACTGCTGTCCACTCACTTTATCTGACGATCCATCGAGACAATGAAAACTTCCCTCAGAAGGAACATTTCCGAATAACCTAACACATTTCTAAGTGAAGATACAACTATAATTTCCGACAATTTATTGAAGTATGAGATGTGGATCTCATTTTCACTAATAAACTACGAGCAAACGAATATATCACATTCTGTGAACTTCAATGACCTGCAAAATAATGCGCCTAGCAATTATCCCATATGAAACGATGCCACTGTTATCATGATTACTCACTGCATAGCACTGAAGTAGGATGCAGAATTCACGGGTGAATGAATGGAGCGGATAGAAGAGAAATTAAGTACCCGAAGATGATCAGCAGGCCCCACACCACTGACCAGCAATAGATGAGGCGTGTTTATCGCACCAGCAGCGAGTATCACCGAATCCTCACAATACACTCTTTCACGGCTGAATGAATCAATTGAGTCCGTAACGAGAAAATTCACCTAAAAACGAAAGTGACAAACAACGGGGGTTGCCCAATGCATTCTGCTAATTTTGAATGCGAAAATCTCTCGCAAATGCGGGACTATCGATTTCAAAGAGTATGATGTAATATTCATGGTGCAACATCGTCAGTATCAAGTACGATATGAGATGCGCAGCTAGACTTCTGCTCTGACGAACAACTGCAATCATGACAACCTGAAGGACACACTGAACGTCGCAGATTACTCGTAAGAACTACCAATACGATCAACCTGAAGATTCATCTTTACTGCTCTAACTGCTGGTCGCCAGAAGTCAAAGGTACATCCGCAGGTGAAACGTCAAACGATTCATATCATGAAACCGGCTACGGCACAGTACAAATTTAGCAGCTGCACTTCACATATGTTTTATATGCCATGTTCGGAAAACTGAAAAAATTTCAACTGCTGCAACTGCAATGGATTCAGATGAACTTCAACCACACAAGCAACTAAAACTGAAGCGAAAAATTAGAGAGCACAAACCCGCTTAATGAATTCGACGCCTATAGCCTGATTACGGTGAAAGAGAACACGAGTGCATGTGACACCTGTAGACGTATGCAAGTTGGGTCTGTTCAAAATCTGAAAACTATTTAGAACATAGCAAAGGGAAAGAGGACAGTTCTGACGTGCGGTCCTGGCTGCAGCCCTAGCAAAGAACAAAAGATGGAAAGAGAGGTTGTTAAACGGAAAATGGTCCTATTTATGTCGACTTCCTCTTATATCTTTCCTTCCTTAAAATTAGGGATCGTGATCGCAGATGAGCCGCTGACAAAAATATCCACTTAATCATGTGCACATTTCCTCCAATCGCGTCGCTAATTAACAAGTGCGAAACTGTTATTACAAAGAGACGCATAAGCAGATACGGAAGTTCAAAGAAGTAAATATAGTTCGAGCTACCAAAGTTGCTGAAGGTCATATGGACAGTGAACTAGAACTACCAAACGAGTATTCAGAAATCAAAAACATGAGACAAACCCGCATTCCAATGCATTTTGTGAATGACACAAAAACATAAAACATGAGAGCCGTACAAAGGAAAAAGTAATTATGCTCTCATCGATCGAGCTCAGTTTCCTCAGAAGTCAGCAAATTATTAAAGAAACGATACAAGTTGGGTAAATTGTAAGATTGCATCCACGTAAACGGGACTGTCCGATGCCACAGAAGCAAGCAGTACGGATATCCTAATACTTCATTGCCTGAGAACAATGAAAAACCATGTGCAGCATACTCACTGGCCATAAATAAGCACGTGACGAACTCAAACGTTCTCCTTTGAATATCAGCAGATCCATTCGAGATGCACCCTCTTGTCTGAAGCCATTAGAATCCTCAACCTCGGAAATGCCCATCTGGAATAATATTACGCAAAACATCCACTGCCAAAAAGCTTGCTTTCCTATCCAAACTAGCTGATCAGGCTCAACAATCATTAATCAAGAACTCTGTTGAGGCTAATCAAGAAGATTGACGAATCGCACAGTTCTACGTGAAATACAATTAGTTACAACAGAAGATGTGCCAAATAAATTCAGACTATCCAGGAAAATTCCAGTTCCTGTACTATTTCAATTCCATGCCGAATGTTACGACGAATTATACGTCTGCTAATAACAACAACTGAAAACATATATTCACAATTCTCGCTAGAACCTCTCTCCTCTCAAACGGGTGAGCCACCAATTACTGGAAATTTCAAAGTCTCACTCCATCCTCCATTTTCTGAACATTGCTGCTTAGGTCAACATAGGTAAATGTGGACATTATGCACGAACTTGCTTCTGCAATGAGTTACGCCACTCTGTGTGGAGGAATAAGCAAGTAATGTCTGCGGGCTCTTCCTTTAACATGTGCCCAATTTCCACGACTTCTAAAGGCTTTAAGAAAGTGGGATAGAATTTTAAGGCTTCCGCTTTATGCAATCTGTACCCACAGCTTCATCTACACATTGAACTGAAACCCAAAAACGAGAAGCATGCGTCATTCTAAGCGAGACCTGCGAAGACCTTATGCGAGACATCGATATTTTAATTACTTCTGCAGTTTACGCTGCTCCACGAACGCCAATTTTGAAAAACTTCAATACCCGCACCACAAAAAGGAGGAACGAGGACGTGCTGTCTCTCAGCAACCATCCTCTACGGAATTGTTCATCTCATCTCATCTTTCCAACACATTATTTTCTCCCCTGGTGGCTTTTCTTTTCCTATATTTCTATAGACAAACCTATGACTGATTATCCGATGATGATAAAATTCCTCTTTGAAGTGTGCTGTATTGCTATTAACAAATCATAGCCGGTCATTTAGAATTTCGCACGACAGTTGGTCGATGAATCCCTCTTTTTGAAAATTCTTCTTAGACATTGTATGCAGACACATACACAAACACAAAACTACAAATTCATAAGTATACGAATAAGTAGAGTAATAATGGAGACCCAAAGGCAAAACGTCATCTGCGCAAAAAAGTTCTCATGTAGAAAAAATGCTCATATATCCTCAGAAGACAGCCAGCAATAAACTTGGCACTGCTCCCACTTTGGGAAAGCAAAATCAGCATCCCCATAAAAGCCAACTTGAAAGAACCTCATCCAAATATGATGGAGGGGCTGATCTGCAAAAAAAGGGGAAAGAAATCAGTTTTCCTCATGGACATTTTCCTCTCTTCAGTGGGGTGTTTTCTGAACACCTCATCGTTAACAACCAGCATACGTGCCACCAACACTGACCAACGACGAAAGACATACCCCTTGCGCCGAGTCAGTGAACGCCTTTTGTAAAGGATGGCTGCATGGAGCTTGCATCGTATGTAGAGGGCCACAACATCCACGGTACACGCCATCAACCCGATCGCATGTCTCTGACTTCTTGAAGTATGGCAGAACGTTTCTATAAACCAAACTCACTAATAAAAGCATTCAGCAAATGATAGTGGTCGCTTCTCACCTATTTTTTCAGCACACATATATCATTTTCCTCCACTAACCGATCGACCATCTCCGAAAAATCTTCAAAAGCATTATGCGTTCTGATAGTTCTTCGAGATTGTCCACATTTCCAATGCTTTTTCAGTATTCGTAACTCCCGCAATTCATACTTACCGCTTGCTTAAGGCATACTTTATGAAAATAAACAATAAAATTTATGGTTACTATCGAACTAACAAGAGAAAAAACAAAATTAACACGATGGCCACCTAGGTACCGTTTACAAAAAAACTCGCCCCATATCTTTTGGAAACGTCATTTAGTGATCATTTCAATTTTCTCCAGCACTTAATGAGCCGGTACTAGAATTAGTCGTAGGGAAATTCAAAACACTGGATATGAGGACGCTTCCTGATTCTGATTCTGTGTGTTCTTTCTAATTCTCTTGAAGAAAGGAAGATGGCATTGTCTCCAAATCTCTTCGAAAAATTCCAATTCACAGATCAAATATATTCGAATGGATCAGCAATAAGCGACATATTAGTTTATAAAAAACAACTGAGATTAGCTCTCATCTCAGATCGGAATGCACCGACGACAAAATTGATGCATCTCTTAGTTTATAAGTATGCAATATGAACCTACATCGAAGTAGTTCAGATTTTCATCTTCTTTATGCTCATGAAGAAAGCGCTTTTTACCTCATATTACCTACGTGAGAATCCTTATCAAATCACAATCGTTCTAAGGTACCTATTGAGTGGACTTGCTAAGAACGCTAGTGTTGTCCGTGTTCAAATGAACCCAAGATTATGCTCTCTGAGAGGGTTTCGCGCTACTTTAAAGCAACACGTGCAAATAACCAACACAATAAAATGTATTACTTATAAGACCATCCTGAAGCACCAATTTCGTCCCAATAATCATAGTCGAACGGATGCCCACGTGCATATACCATCGTGTTTAGAGATGAATTTCCACCCCAAACACGCCCACGTGGCCAATATATCACGCGATCATTGAGATTCTTTTGCGCCGACGTATGATAAAACCTGTAACGAGGTGAACGAACTGCGATGTCAGCCTGCAATAATAAGCAGCAGCAAAGATGGAATCAGGTGAGTGAATATTTACACTCAAATGACAACACTCATCTCTTCGAAATATAGTGATATTTTCATGAAGATGAGCGGCAAGAAGTCTTAAATGCTTTCAATATCTCATAAAGAAGCGTCAATATCGAACATTAAAATGATGCAAAGAGAACGAACCTCCCATGCGAATTCTCGGCGGATTGTGAGTGTCTTAACATCTCGCTTAAATGGTATCGAATTCATGGTATAATTGCAATTTTTCCGCGCTCTCCTCTGCGTTTTACTTATGTCCACCTAAGACAGTTCTATAGTCCTCGTTTTCTGATAACTTGAACATTTCTCTACGGAAAAAAAGGCTATGTTCACTCTTTTAACGAACATTAAGCACATACCAATTGTATTTGCTGTCTCGCAAATTGTACATGTATGCCGCCGGCATACGCAACTTCCAATCCCACGACAAATCGCATGGACCAGCCTCCAATAACAGAATTCGCTTTGATCTGTCTTCACTTAGACGATTCGCCTAAAGATCGTAAGGCAATAACAAGGATACTCATTTCATATACAGCAATGTGCTATGTTGCTGAAACATGTTAAGAGCCCTCAACTAGTTCAAACCATCAGATGCTCCCCAACAATATGACCATCCGTTTGTCAACAGCCGATGTCAGAATCGATGCTCTCGCTTGCTGACTGTTGCGATCGGAAAATTTAACGCATGAATGGATACTTATTGCAGTGTTCAGTTTACTAAAGTAATGCTGAATGCAGAGCTAACTAGCATTATAAAAAAGCTACCAACTGCCACATATTATCAGTTCCCTTTGAACAGATGTTAACTACCACTAATTTATTAATAATGAATGACGATAAAATGATAGGTGTCCTCGAGGAGCTCAGCAACGCTAGTCGCTCAAGAGGAAGCACCTATCTTCTCTAGCCGAGAAATAAAAAGCCCTTGATTGTTACCTCATTTCATTGATTACAGTGAAGAGCTAGAAAAACAGCTATCTCTGAAGAAATTTTGGTCCGCGTCCTATTGATACCTCTCCCTTTCTTTCCTCGCAAAAGTACGTATCAAGATAATCACTGTCACCATGCAACAGCATAGCAATTTATCAACATAAAAAAAAGTGGCGAAAGTTCAGATCGATGAATCTCCGGACAATACCCAAAAATTCTACGATAAAATGAAAGCAATGCACTTACGAGAACGCAGCCTGCAGTTCCAGCACCGATGATGATATGTGTTGGCTTCTGCTCACCAAGTGGAGGTGTGATCGATCCGAGCTGGTAGCTGTCTGCCCACGCGTACAGTGCCGCGGACACATGCAAGCACCGTTCGTGAATGCCACCTATCCATGACACCAGTTTCTGCGATATTAGCATGTGATATCAGCACCTGTAATAATGCTTCCTGTCATGCCTCACATACCTTGACTTGTGTACTGCCGCTGATCTCAGCCACTAAGGACTGTCCGCAAGAAGATTGCGAGTTCCCTTGTGCCCGCTAAATAGGCACCCTAAAGATTCAAATCAACTGCGCTGGCGTCTTCACTCACCTTTATTTCTTTAAGTGCCACAATCGTTCAATGGATGCAATGGAAAAGGATCTCATCAATGCGTAACATCGACGCGAATCAAACCAACACTGCTTAGGACGAGATCACTTACATATGTGTGAATACCTGACAACCAGATCCTTTCAAGAGTCGGCGCAAATCCGCCCAGTTCTGTTCACTGCTATTCTGCACATTGAGCATCGGTGAAACAACCGAGCCACTGCTTCGTCTTGCAGCCTTTCGCATTGCCATTTTGGATAGCGCGGTATCCACTCTATCAAGTGACGGGCTCAGAGTAGCTCCAACATTCATCGGCGACCTTTAACGTATTGAGACAACACGACTGTTGCTGAAAGCGATCGGGTCCGCCACCCTCGGCGTTCTTACGAAATCGATGCTCAGGATATTATTTGCGTCTAGCTAACTTCCCAGCTAGACGTAATCCGTCAGTTCCTCAACTTCCGCATAATTCACTCATACCACGCTTTCTGCGCGAGAACTATTCCTTGCGAGCATAGACCAACCACTACGGCTCAACTTTCTGAATATTGTTTCCAGGATCACTGCAAAGCTCCGGGAAATATTATCACCCTATTGGTTCTCGTGTAGAATACATCGTCGAAGAGCCGAACGTCGATCGTACGGTCCTATAGTAACGAATTTGATGATTTCAACGTATACTCGGTGTGTACGAAGCTTCATGCAAAGCATTTATGGCTGCTGTTGATTCTATCGAGCCAAATGCTTCTGCACACCTTTTATTATACTGTCGTCATAACAGTGGACGCCACACTCTATATAGCTGAGCAAAAAATATATATATATTACCTCCTTTATCGTTGCAATAATATGAGGAACGCTTGCGCTTTAAGGATTCTCTTGGATTTCTTGAACTGACGCAATTCTTACAAGCTAAAAGTGATTTCAACCCCTCCCTCCCTCCCTCTCACATGCTCATCTGCCCTGCCCCTTATTCACGTATATAACATTGCTGTAAATGAACATACCCGGAGAGGAGATCTCGTAGGATCGGGCGACATAACTGCCTCTCGTTTATCTATGCGTCTGATATTTTCAAAATCTATATGAGTGACGTACGCGCAATCATTTCGCCCTTTCCGCCGACAATTTTGATGTATTAGCTCAAGCGGTCAAACAACGCTCAAGTATTAAGGCCACAATCAGATCGCATGCAAACACATCCAATGCGAAGAGTTCGAGTTGTGCTAATTATAACTGAGCTTTATCTTCTCCCATTTCCATCGACTGCCACCCTAAAAATGATGGGCAAATCCACCCATCTGCATGGTCACAATTCGACGGATAGTCCCACATATGCCTTTTTGTTTACGGTTTAGCAAGTGAATCGGTGAAGGTATTTTTTGATGGATGCGGTTGCTTCTTTCATGCAAATCTACGCGTTGAGTTCGGAAGCTCCATCAATTAATCCGAAATGTAAGTATAAAGTAATTATAAGGAAGATGAGATCTCTCAAACTATACCCTCGGTTCGCATAAATTCCAATCGCAGATGCACATCTCCACCTCGGAAATGGCATCCTCTGTTCTCTTGATTGCCTAACAATGCTGACGAATCCCATGAAAATGACGTACAGAGAGAGAGGGAGAGAGAGTCCACAAATGCAACAAATACATTCATTTAGCGGCCATCACCGGAATGAACGCTCCTCTCGAAGACATTCGACAATTCCCCCGTTGCAATAAATTTTTTTACTGAAATAACAAAGATGAAGACGAGAAAGAACTCACATAAAATAAGAGCACATAAATAGAAAAAATTCATTAATTAAACACAACGAATGAAGGCAAATTTCCAATAAATCATTAATTAGAGATACAAGAGTGATAATTATAGTATCATCATATCGGCTATGATACTTCCAACTATTCACCGAAGCAGTTATAAGCTTTTAGTAAAATAGTTATTAATGATATCGGATGTGATGATTACGCCTCTTGAATGCAACGTCAATGGGGGGACTATACTACAAGATCGCAAATCTCACATCTACTTTAGCTATTCTGTCAGCACAACTGCTCCTCTAGGTGACAATATATTTCACACCTCCCTATCTCATTCCATTAAAAAGCATTATAGCCATGTTTTTTTGCCACAAACAACCTATATGATCCATAAACCCCTCTACATCGGAATATCGAAGTGGAATACCTATCAAATATGAATACGTATCTCATCTCTTAGGTATCGTTTATAAGCGGAAACCCGGCCTACGTATGTACATTTTCGTCAGACGGTGCGTTACCTTCTGCCCATTAAAACATTCTCATCGATGACAATATCTGATCGCCAAGATGATGTACGAGATGAGCGTGAAGTGATCTCATTCTATGATAACGATAGATGATCCGTAAAATTTACCTCTGGAGGCTAGTGAATCCAACGATAGGGCAAGAAGAATAAACGTGTATCATATGTATCTTGCAGATAAAATTCATTCAGCGTAATTAAGAGACCAAAACGGTTCCAAAATATCGCGAAAAATAACATAGCATATGCACAAAACGCAAAAAGCGATCGTCGGAAGACAACAGCTCTATGAAAGAAAACGATAGACGCTACCTCTCACGAACGAATCCTTTCCTTATGAAACTGTTCTCTTTCTATTCCCATAGAATTCGAAACGAATTGACAGTCGTCTAAACGAACTTACGAATAAAATATTGAGAAATACTATGAAGTTATTCAATCTTTAGAAAATTCTGCGACTTTCGACCAGATCTCTTTCAATCCCCCCACCCTTCTATCATTTTCCCAGTCAATAAACGATTTTATTTTCAATAGCATTTGCTGAAGCAGTTAGTATATACGGGTTTGCATCCACTATAAACTGCGCTAACATCTATCCCATAAAGAAGCTTTAAAATCCAATCTAGTTACGAAATTACTATCGATATAAAACGACACAAAAGAACGGATCACCCGTATTTGTCGGCGAATTAGCCGTAAATTGCTGAAATACTAATGAACTAAGACAATTCGACGATATCGTCGTAGATCTGGGCGTTTCACACAATGGTATCGTTATAATATATTAATTTTGGGCTATAACTTTCAATTGTAACATGACGGAGATCTTCAACAATCAAACTTTCAGCATTTTTGCATACAATGAGGAAGTTCACACTTGCAACTTCACCTTCAACGATGCGTGAAGTTGAATGAGCGAGCTTGTAAAAAATACTTCGTAAAGCAGCTCCGCTTATATTCTCGCTTCTTGCCCATTTCGGTGAAATCATGCCCTATCGCAGCGATACTTGCTAAAAACGTCAACCCTTCAGTCAATATACTTTGCTGACGAAACTTTGTTATCTCATTTTTATGACCGTTGGGCCGGTCACATTCTTTCTGAAATTCCTCGCTATCACCTCATAAACAGAGTTCAACTCAACTTCGTGCATCGACTTGAAACAAGTGAAGTCGCAAATTCCACAACATCCACTCTCGCCTTGTAAGTTGCCAAGGAAGAGAGACATTTACTTTCTTCGGCTCTTCATTACCCAACGGCAGAAAAGAACGATTGATACCATCGCTGATCTCTTCTGTCTCAATAATAATATGGTCAATGTGATTCATTCTGCGCTGCGTTACTACTGATTGGCGAGTGCTTTCAATTGTCGCACAATCGTGTCGAGAAGCTTCTTGCGGTCTTTTTCACGACCTTTCGCAAAGAAGCTTGACGATTTGCGCTCAAATTCGATCATTCTGCAAAAAAAAACTCTTTAAAAGCCTCGATACCATAAAGTATTTGATCGTCTTGAGAATAACTCAGACGTACTTATCGAACAATTATTCATTATTCCAGTCTACATAATGCGCTATACATAACAGTTTTTCCTCGTTATCTTGGCTATAACCTAGCCAAATTTCAATTGGAATCGTTCAAAAAATACTCATATTCAAAGTTAAAGAATTTCCTCGTCTCATCTATATCATTCAATAACTTAATTTTACTACAGAAACGAAATCTATGCAACTTAAATTGCACGATTCACTTTGTTCCTCCTAGCAATGCTATTAGATGCACTTTGCTCATCTCAGCTTATAGGAAAAATCTCTACACAATATCTTAATTTACATACTAAAATAATTGCCTAATATCAACGATCCACGATATTTAACAAGCGCCGCTAAATTCAACTTACGCCGCCTTACAACTGAAATAATTTCCTAATGAACGACTTAAAGATACAATGGAGTTTTAACGATCGAGTTCAAGCATTTTCAAAGAATATGGAAACGCAGTATATTTCTGCACTACACACAAATTATTGCGATCACTTGAATATCTATATTAGACGAATCTAAAGTGCCACTCACTTCTCCAACACAGCGATTGCACTTGAAGCCTTCACCCTTGAGTACTTGCTCTCTTCTTTGCCATAATCGGCCAGATAGGTTGGCCAATCAGCTTTCATTACAAGATCCAACAACTGACGTAGGCTGGCGAACGTCATCGCTAATGTTGCATCCTATAATTATCAGAGCAATCAACGCTGTTAATCTCGAAGGAATTTTCGAGATGGGAACATCACATTCGTAGATAGCAACTCAGTGTTAAGGTTAAACGCAAATACTATTAACGGTAGAGTGATAACCGTCTAACTCTAGCAATGTTTTATCCTGATCTCATCACCTCAATTAGTCAAACATTCTTGACGAGCTCAAAACGTCGCTCACTCTCGACGACACTCGGAAATAGTGAAGAAAATGGCGCCCGCCCGATAAACGAACAAATTCGGTAAAGTTAAGCTCTAATTGTGAGATCATCTCACTCTCTTCTTTTGGCAGCTGAACAAATGCAATAGCGTTGCATCATAAACTTGAATATCCTCTTTCCGTAGCCGAGATCTTGAAAAGAGGAATGCCTTTCTATCGCTGACGATTTCTGTTTATAAACCAAGCGTATCTGGATTTGCAAAATGTTAAAATTCTGGAATCACAACTTCATCTTTTATCCTGAAAAGTCGAGGGGGTTTTATATCAATAATAAGCCACTCAAACAATGCAAGTATTCTCTCGAAAGACCGTCTCTTTAGGTAATGTGAACGTCGACGAACATGGTTGAATGGAACATGGCAAGATTTTGTAGAGATGTCGTAATTGCTACATAATAAACGAAAAAGAAAAATTATTACATCACTTGTGATACGGCGGTAAGCGCCAAATGAGAATGCACTTTGGTAATGGAACGGGAATGTCACCGCCAAGCCATCCTCTTTTTGCTCAGTGAAGGCAGCCTACCTCAAGCCCGGCAACAGGACACTGCGAAGTGAAAAGCTCGCACTGGATCACATCGAGATCGAACTGATCCAAAGCACCAGTGCTTACCGCCTTTAGATCAGGAGAAAGCAGCAAATCGGAGAGTCGATTCGCCAAGTATTTGCATATCTGAACATCAAGAGAATAATTATGACGTCCACCAATCCCGATAAACTTAAGTCAACGCCTTTCAATATAGGAAGTTGAAGGCTTACAGCTACATCCCAACAATTGACGCCTCACTACGGTGTTTCGAAAGTATCAAAAGGAAATATACTTATTCACAGAATGAAAACCGGAAACTCTCCCACATAATGCTTTTCTGATGCTGTATTGGTGGTAATGATCCTAATAGAGTCTCTTAAAAATAGGTAAAAAGTAGTCTAAAATGACTTCTTCGAATATCTTAGAAAACAACGAATGTTCATGTAGAAATATCGATACAAAAACCACAGCCTCAAAGATGATTAGAAAGGTCTCTCATCGTAGAAGGAAATGATTTCATAATCGAAAAGAAGAAGCATCAACAAAAATATTGGATAAGATTTCAACCTGCATGCAGACATGTCTTGCGAGCACTGCTGGTAGATTCGTGAACGATAGAAATGTCGTTTCGAGGAATTTGATCAAGTCCGATATATAGTCACTGGCTCGCCCGCTCGAACTTGATAACTCCCAATCGTAATTCGCTGAAAATTGATATATATTGCATTCCATACCTTCATGTCGTTTTGCTGAACCGAAGCTAAGTGCTCAATGATATCTAAATGATATTATATCTGATCTCAAGCTCGAATTCTTCCTCAAAAAGTTCTGCATTCTTCCTCCCCTCCAAATCCTTCCCTCCTCAAATATTCCATAAAGTTCTTCTTCCTATCTATCAAGGTTTAAACAAACATGCATTCAAAACGACTGGTTTCGTGGAATCGATATCCAACCATCGTAGGTACTGGAGAAAAAACGAGAAAAATTCAAGCCAAAGATGTTGGAAGGACGGAAATTGTTGTGGATTAACTATACTACACTGAACGCTTCTAAAACACCTCTTTTCATCCGTAGGCATAAAATGAGGCGCATTGGAAAACAGCGATAACTGAGTAGAAAAACCATCTAAAATATATTTGCATCTCTTCACAACGACATAAAATTCTCCCTCAATAATTTCAGTCTCTTCATTTCGCTTGTCGAAAAAAAACCTAAAGTACCACAAATTGTCAACGAAAGCTCATTGGGAGACTATAAACGCTTCTCCGTGTAACCTATATGCAGAAATCCCAATTATACGGATCGGAGAATGGGAAAAAATCGACCAAAAATGCTCGAAGATGAAAAAATAATTACCTAAGAGCTAATAAAAAAAAGGCTTTGAGCAAAAACGTGAAACAATCTGCGATAGATGAATGAAGAGGAGGAAAATTATTGAATCTAAGGTCACTAAAGCGAGAAGAAATATCCCTCCAGTACAAGAACAGCGGAGGAAATAGCTAACTTCTTCTGCTTATAGATACCACGGATAGAAGAACATATATATATATAGCTTCAATTATAGCCAACGATACAAATGAGCAATTTTTTGCAATATAACAGTTTTTTTTTAACTTACGTACCATAATTTACTGAACCCCCCTTATTAGACTGGGCTGAAATATACTGAGACACTTCCGATCAGCTTCATTTAGCTCACTGGATTCAACAACAAATGCCTCGAACGATCACTTTCTTGACTGCATTAGAAGAAAATAACCGCCGCCATGAATTACCGAACCAATCCTATATAACTGAATGTGGGACACTCCACCTTAACCCCATCAATTTCCTCAGTCGTTTTCGATCACGAAAAGAAAGAGTACACGAAAGGAAAAATACCGGCAAAAAATTGAAGACGAAAGAGAACATAAAAGAAGGTAACATCAGAAAGCGAACAGAACAAGCTAGCGAGAGCAAGAGGACGAAGGGAATAGCACTGAGATCAACCAACAACAACCAAGTATCCTTTTGCAGTAATCTTTTAAATCCACCTCGTGAACGCCACAAAACTATCACAGTCTCTCCATAATGTTCCACAGCAACGTTTGAGGGTCAAAAAGACAAAAATAAAAGGATTTCTCAAAGTATCCTCATTTTATGAGTATAAGCAACTCGCACATTTTCCAACCTCTCAGTTCTGCAAAATTACTAACGTCTTTCGAATGTGAATGAATAAATAATAATGAAGCAAATATGGAGAAAAATAATAAAGTAAACCTGTAAAACAATAAAATAAACCTACCAAGCTCGAGGAATGCATCCACTTTGTCCCTAAGAGCGTCGTCGATCTGCTGCTCCACTTCTGAACGAGCATCACTGAAAGAATGCCATACAGAATGAAATAACCTAAGTTACTTTCTGATCACCATACGACCTCCACCTTTTCAATTCAATCTGCAGGAGACTGTGGAGGCGTTTGACCTTCTTTCATGCAAAAAAATGTGCTTTAGTTTACCCTAAATTTGCCATGCGTCCTCTGAAAATTGCCCACCTAAGGCTTTTTTTGGCTCTATCTTTTACCACGATATCGATGTTGGTTTCATAATTACTAGTGAGTAATTAAGGATTAACCAAATTTTGGTAATCCTGACTAAAGTATAAGAAATCCAAACAGTTTTTAAACAAGTAACCATGCCACTTGACAAGAGCAAAGAGACCAACCGAAATACTTGATCTTTAAGAGTGAGTAAATGACCCGAACTAGCCGCCGATCCGTCATTTCTATTCGTCAGTTTGCTAATATATTGTTCCAACGATCCACACGACTTCTCCAAGTAGCCAATATTTATCGTTATTTGCACCAACTTAAAATTCACTACTGATATCAAATGACCGTTGAAGTTTACGAATGACATTACTGCAATAACTAAAAAGCACTGAGACCTGGATTAAGGGAGAGGTGAGGTTGGAGGAAAGAAACACGGGGGAGAAGGGATGCAGGACACATGGCTACGGCAGACTAGAATCTCCTTTGCTTGGCGCAAAGGCATTCAAACTCATCGCCATCACAAGCAAGACTAACCTAATCTATAGAGGCCAACTGCTTCGAAACCGCGACTAGCCCTACCCTGAGGCCATTTATGTCACTTAGGGATTCAAACTATTGTATGTGCCAAGAAAATATTGCGTTTCTTCATATACCTTGCCCTAACCCCAACGAATGCTCTATAACAATACGTTATTCAAACATAAATTCTCATTCAGCTCACGTCTCAATCCAATTCGCTGTTCTGCTCGATACTCGAACCCGACCCGTCAATTTTATGATTTCTTGCACAGTTACCTCGACAACCTTCCATCTTGCTTTGGTTGTTTTAGAGCCTTTTCGCTAACAGACTCTTATTTCTGCTTCTCTTCTTTCCTTCTGCTATTTTCAATGGTTTGTTTGATATTGCCTCTTATCTATTCAATAATATCGATACCTGTGTCGATGAGTGAAAAAAAAAGATGCTAAGAACAGCGAAGAGCAAGTACAAGCACTTCATCGAAACAACAAGAAAGAGCGACGAGTTGCCTATGAAGTAGCACAGGCTTTTGGGTCCCAAAGATGCAGGTCAACGTAGAGCTAAAAGGTGGCAACCCCAATCAATATGACTACGCCGTATAGCGCCTGTCAACTAACATATGTATCAGGCAATGATATCAAATGCGTTCCGTTCGACATACACCCCACTTATCACCACCGTCAGCGGATTCTGCAAATTATCTTTCACATTACCAACTTTATGGAAAGCGCGTAAATAAACTATAGCCGATTAGCCGACAATACCCTAGCAATATAGACCATCTTTGATTGAGTCAAACAACGCTATGAAACCCAGAAGATTCATCTATGGCAACGATTTTGGCCAATTTTCTGCAAAATTCGAATGATAGTGCCTAGGACTTATGCGCCTTGTTGAAACCTCTAACAAGAGTCTAGGTCAGCCAGATATAGTAAGCATCAATTACGTAGAGCGGATATTATCATGAAATAGACGAACAGACTAGTACAAACCTGAACTAGAGTCCTTCTTTTGCTGGCGACGAAACTTTTCAAAGAACCAGACCATCTGGCTAAAAGAACATTCGCATAGCGACGTACCGTGTCATCCACCTATAAATGCTACCATTATCTCACTGATACACACATATTCTTAGTTTCTATCCATGAATTAGTTAAGTGGAGCCAGTGTTGCAGCAATGCACATAGCAAAAAGAAGTCAGCGAGAAAATCCCCCTTGCGACAATCTCAGAAACAAAAATAAATTGACATCTCTGAATATAAATATTTCTGTAATATAAATGCCCTCAAATATATCGCTCCATATATTCCACTATACTCCTCAAACGCCAATATAGAAAATCCTCATCGGCCGATATGTTGAAATTATTCTTCAAATATTCACGCTTCTTGAATCTTCATATTGTGCAAAATTCAAAGAACAACAACGAAGTTCAAGCGGAATAAAAGGCGAACTTCAGACGGCGATAGCTGCAGATGTTCCATGAACTTTAAGCATCCAACCAAATAACTCTTCGCTTGTCCATAAACTGCCGGAACGAATTTCGAAAATGGAAATATACGTGGAAATTGCTCCTAAATAAATACAATCATATTATGAATGCAAAATTAATTAATTCATTAATAATATTTTCCATATTATCTTCGTAGAAATAAAAAATTGCTTTCATCATTTATTCGAAATAAAATATTCAACGCAAATATTAGAAAAGAAGAAAACTGCTCTCACGTATAGATTATCTTTCCCTCTGTACAAAGAAAACCTAAATCCAAATATACTCACCTCTCCTATAATCACTAATTATCTCACCTGATCGAGACCGCGTTTATAGAATGGAAACTGCGAGATGATCGCTTTGAACTGCTGCTCGTCATTCGCAACAATCGGCGCATAATTGTCGTTGTCTAAATCCCTCTCGAACTGCGCACAATATTCTCGCATTAGAATTTCATTATACTGATCTCTGAAAATATTGCAGCATTGAAGCTGAATGAGAAGATCTCCCTCGTCGAAAAATTCACCTGTAATTTGTACCTAGTGGTCTGTATGCACAGAAAATTAACTATCAGCATATATGACCGTTAAATGGGATATCAGAGACGAGACGACCAGTCGTTTAGTCAGCTTTAAGCGAACGAGAGTATCTTCACCTTTCAGGAAATTCAACAACAGATTGCTAAGTGTGGCATATAACTAGACAATAAAAAAGGTGACGATGGCTGCTATGATTGACGTTCACTGCTATGAACGATGTCACGTTCCTATGCATTGCCTCAAATAAAAGAAACAACATGATGTAGTCTACTCGTATGAAAACTGCTCAGCTTTAATTCCACCCTATATGTACTGGCAAAACGATCTGAAGCACAAAGAAAGGTGACAACCACCGATTCGGCTCCTTCACATGACGAAAAATTGTATCGCAAAACCCTATATGAAAAGCTAATCAATAAAACAATAAACTTTGAAAATAAAACGGATAAACTCTTCCCAAATATTCTGGAGATATTAAGAAAGTACGGCAAATGATGCTAAAACGAGTAAATACGCAAGACAAATGAGACCTGTGCCTACTTTACCCGCCGGCAGAACGCCCACTTATCTTCCAGAGATCGTAGACTGCACGTCGTACTAGCTAGGTTGATTGCTCATAACCGTTAGCAGCTCAGCGCTGTAAAATGATGTCCCATCGCATGGTGGATGGAAACTACTTCAACTACCTCAGACTACGGCAGATAAGCGTGCTTGACGGACTTCGCCGGTTCATGAATTCGCAAAAGAATTCATTTTGAAGAAGTGATTCCAACATAAAACAGCCTATTTATTTCTGATCCCATTTTTGCCTCTTTACTGATCCTGAAGAAAAGGAGATGGGATGGAGGGGGGAAGAGGACCGGAGATGCAGTGCGCAAGCAATTTCTTGATTAACAACACCACCGGTTATTCTCCATCGTCAAGTTACCATCAGAACAAAAAAAAAAGATCCGCCTACCGGAAATTTTGTAGAAGTGTATACAACGATCCGATTCCAAAACCGTAGCTCTTCATCGTCAACGCGAATAATAAAATCACCTTTTTCATTCTGAGCATCATCTCCACATCTAAGCAACCACCCTGAAATGTTCCTTGCCCGTGTTCTTCCCTTAACATAGCAGCAAATAACGTGATCTACATGTCGATGATTTCAATGACAGAAGCTTACTCAGTTAAGGCATAATTCCCATAGGTTAACATCGATTCAATTGTTCGTCGATGGAGTTTCTATTCCAGTGATAACACCTCAATATAAAAGAACTAGGAATTTCAACCTATTCTTTATAGCAATCATTTCAGCTAACTAATACTAATATTACAGAGAAATAATTTGCTTAAAGGAAATATTACTCAAAAATCAACGTTATTCATATAAAATCCACTTACAAAATGAGTGTTCATCGCAGTAGTAACTTGTTGCAATGCCATCTCCCATAGTTGATCTTTATAAGCTGCAGTGACAAGGCTTGGCTCGGTTTGCATTATATGATCCTCCACAACGAAAAATCCTATGATCTCGTCCAGATAGCGCACATATGAATGAATTGATTGCTGCTTCAAATAACAATATATGACTCACTTGAAATATTCAAAACATCGATACTACTAATGGCATACTATCCTTAGCGTCCACACAATCACATATTCCCTTAAGCTACTCTCAGAATTCAACATTGCAATCATCTCCGTTGTTCAAACATAGATAGCAATATTTTTCATATCGCATTCAGCGATTAACATTCTTGCAGCTTTTGATGGCTACTTTCAATAAATGCTGAGGTAATATCTCTGATTCAGATACTTTTCGGATTAATTCAACTGCTACCACATCAGAAATTCCAAATGTATATTTGAAGGCAAACCTACTGAATCGAAAAAGAAAATGCTAACTTGCAATTTAAGGCAAACGAAGTGATATTTCAGTGCTATAAACTCGCTTCTCGAAAAAATTGAATAAACGAATTAAAAGAGAAAAGAATATCCCTGGGAAATTAGAAAAAGAAAAAAGGAACTAAGGGCGAAAAATGGTCAACTGAGCGTTTGAATGCATAAAAGATACCAATTTACTTGGTGGTCGAATCACTACCGCTGCTTGTTCCTTCCTTTGTTTCCTATAATACGCATCAAAAACCTCCTTCGCACCCTGGAATTCAAGAAAAAAGTTACTGCACCATATCGATAGGGCGGTACATGGACAGAATAGATGCTGCTGATGGTCTTTCCATGGATTATTTAAAATAAGTGTATCAGCGCTTCATTCTCCATAAAAAAACCGCAGAGATAAAGGAACATCTAAATCAAGACGGCATTCAAGCGTACTTTTTGATAATTAATAACAATAGTGGATGTAAATCCGACCATACCACTACTACATCACCTCTACTGTTCTCTCACGTTCGACAGAACAATGCAACATCTTTCACTTACGGGTTGGTCACGCTCACCGCTAAAACAAACGTCGCCAATGACGCTTCATTTCACCTCTAAAATTTTCTTCATCAACTTCCTCGACTTACTTTTAACGTAAGAGAATCAGTTCCACGCAGTCATATCGGAACTGATACCTTAAGCTGAACTACAGATACTGACACCTTAAGCTGAACTACAGATACTGATACCTTAAGCTAAACTACAGATACTGATACCTTAAGCTGAACTACAGATACTGATACCTTAAGCTGAACTACAGATACTGGTACCTTAAGCTAAACTACAGATACTGATACCTTAAGCTAAACTACAGATACTGATACCTTAAGCTGAACTACAAATACTGCACCACATTCATCAGCATTACTGCATCAACTTAAAACTCTAAAGTCATATCAACGCAATATATGCGGTCGAATGAAACCTTTAACCCTCCGTCAATGACGTTAGAGAAATATTATCCTGTAAGTGCATATCAGCTATCATTGCTAAATAGCCAACATGTTCATTTTAAGCGCAGTGAAATGTGGCGAGGCGAAGCGTATCAAATGCTTTGCGTGCATATATCGGGGGTTACTGTTTAATATACGGGAAATGGATCGATTCACAGAATGTGGTGCTATGGATAACCTTACGAAATGAGACTTCAAATAACGATGGATGCACGAAAATGTTCACTATTAAAATTAAAATTTAATAAGAGTGAAGCAAAGGTGATCCTCTTCTTCCCTTTAAGCTCCCATAAATGACCACGATGCACATTCTTATAACTGATGTCGACATCTTCGTATCATCTTTTCGCATATTCTCTACTTTTATTTATACTTTTTTCAGATAAATCAAGAAAAAAAAATCAAATAAACAATAAAAGTGGTCGAAAAAAAAAATGGAAAATTTTAGAAACTCACAAGAACATTAAATATTTGACAGCAACGATGAACGGGGGTGAAATCGATCAGATCTTGCGCACTTAGCAATTCGTCATCATCGTGCACCGATGCTTGACGCACCTTTCGTTCCACTTTCCACTCATTCTTCATTACAATAGACCCGTCGGAGGATAATTCTTTAAATCAAAAAAAAACCACTTCAGCATTTTCTCCACAAAACTCTTCTGCAAAATGCGACAAACTCATCTATAGTCTATTTTTCAAACGGAGAGAAAAAACACTCACCTTTAGATGATCTCTCAACGCGATCACCAACGCGATCAACTCCAACGAATCAATAATCTATCTATGGGAGTCACATTTATTGCAGATTAATTTGCACAAAAGATGAGAAGAAAATGGACAAAAAAGAAAGAGAAAAATCGATATTTCTCTTGAAAATTGACGAGTAAATTACAATAAAACATAAATCGCAAATAAAATACCAAAAAAAAAACGTACCGATTTGAATATTTTGCGCGTTGCGTTTCGCTTCATCTTGAATGCGTTTATTGCGCTCCGCTTCACTCATTCCAAATGAATGCTGCTCAGCTGTGCATTTTGATGCGTGTTGACCAATGCGTCCTTTAACATCAAAATATTTTTCAATGGCCATAATGGCCATAATGGCCATTATATAGCTAAAATGGCCATAATGGCCATTTTAGCTATATATCACTGAGGTGTTGCAAAATAATCTCTTCAGAAATTTCTTTATTAGCTTTACGAATGCATAAACTAGAAGCAATATTAACGAATTGCTTAACTAACCGGATACTTTGCGTATATTTTCGAGAAAATCCGTAAATTCCGAGAACGACTTTTCTTTTATCTGTTCACGTATTGGAGCCATTGATTTCTGTAGAGATTGCGTGAAGCGATATTTATCGACATGCACCAAATACGTATGTTCTAACTCCTCCAAGACTTTCAACGCTTGATAGTACCTGAAATAGATGAAGCGTAACACGGACTAAATCCTATGCAAGACGATCGAATAACGAAAACCATGGAACATATTATACAAAAACGAAAACGCATTGAAATCGCTGATGAGAACGAAATGACCTGCTCATGAGGATGGAAAGACCAAATGTGAACAGCATAATGAGAATTGCTCTAAATCCCTCCCACTTCCCCTCTTTCTTATCTTTCGACAAGCATTCCCTTAAAAATCATCAGCCACCATCTAAGGCGCACATTTATCGCAGCAAAGTTCCGATCGAACTAAGAGGTCTGGCACTTGGAAAACGAAACAAGCCATACTCCTCTCACATATATTTTCAAGCAGGCTTTTCTATAAATGGAAATGATTTCCATACAATATCCGATATCTC
Source organism: Parascaris univalens (assembly GCA_037576465.1). NCBI lineage: Eukaryota > Metazoa > Nematoda > Chromadorea > Rhabditida > Ascarididae > Parascaris > Parascaris univalens. The sequence goes on along the minus strand of CM075173.1, from coordinate 70,089,285 downwards.
AAAAAAAAAGATATGGTTCAAATGAATATCGACTTTATCGAATTTCAGCCCATGAAAATTATCCTCATTGTAGTAATGAACCGAATATATTCTCAATAAAGTTTCAACGATAAAAACAAAGATGAGTTCGACGAAATCGCTGATACCGTTACAATTTCCCTCAACGATATCACTGTTCGGCGATTTAAAGAGCCACCAATCTAATCTCCGCGCTGTATTCGAATGTGACCACGACCCCATGTTTAGGAAATAATTCACACGCGGGACGAGGCTTATTGGTTCCCCTATCTCTTTCACACTTCTTCCGATCATTTTTAGAGCAATTTTCCACCTAACTCTGTCACCATCTTCATCCTATATTCATCGTTAAACTTGACGAATTTCCTCTTCGAAAGAGTATCGCCTTAAATGTCTCAAAATATTCTAAGCACAGAAAAAAGAGAAAAACGGTCTTCAATCTTAATAATTAATTCCACATTTCAACGAGTGATAATCAATAGTGATTTTTAAGAAAGAAATAAAAATTGACGAGAAAATTCACTTCTTCTGTTGCATTAATTCGTTGAGTCTTGCATAGTGTTCCAATACGGGTAAACATATCGAAATATGCTCGATAGCAGTGTTTGCGTTCTTTTGAAGTTTTCTATAACGTACAATTTCGGCGCTTCGTTTTTGCAATTGTCGACTACTCTCTTGAACGGCATTATCGATACACACAACATCCTCCTAAATAGACAATCCTTGAATATTCACGAGAAATAAATAAAGACGATAATCTCATATCGATCCCAAGATGAGTGACACTTCTAAGCTTCATTAATGCCCATTAAAGAAGTTGTTACGGATGCGATTAACTGCGCAAAATAAAAAATGCAAAAGTAAAATACATATGCAAGCGAATATAGAGCATTTTCGCCTGGGAACAAATGAAACCGTAACGTCCTAGGAGAAGAACTCGATAGATTCGATATTCTACACTATATCTCTAAAAGATCGTATGGAGAAAGGGCGGAAAGGATGAGGATAATATCTCGGCAAAAAAATAAAGCCACTAATGAGAGACCTTAATCTCAAGACAACGCGACTTCAATTGCAATAATTGTTTCATCGAATCGATATGACCTTGATAATGATAGGAGCAAATTTTTTGAATATTTCGATCGTAATGATGAATTCGATGCTCGAGAGCACGAGAGAACTTATGAACATCACCGCAATCATATATCGCTCTAAACATTACAAATATATTAGTGAATAGAATATCGGCCATACAATGAACACTATAAATGAAATAACGAGTGATATGCTCCATCAATCCTGAAATATCTTTGCCGAGCTGATCATTTTTCGAAACGGTTTCATCTCTCCGATATACTAAAAAATATTTCTTAGAGATCGAATAGGAGAAAGATCAGAGAAAAAAAAAGAAACCTAAAAGGATTATATCGTAAACCTCAAAAAAATCCCCTCATTGCCTCTTTTCAGTAGAGTTGATAGGAATTTTCAAATTATGACTGCTTACAGTGGATTAAATACAGTACAGAATATATTTGCTCAAAAATGGATAAAGGAGGATAAAGCTTTTCAATCCTTTTGGTACGGAGGAATAAGAATAAGCCTGCGATCGGAGGAAAGATCGATGAATTTAGTAATATCATTGAAATTGACGGGGCAACAAACTACTCGATTCTGTTGACGGTTAAAAGCGGGGGACAATGATTCTGATCTCTACTGTAAAATGAGCATAGCAAAGATTATTTTCTATACGATTATCTTCTTTTGAAGGGTAAAAATATGAGAAAAAACCTCACAAATCAAATCATATAGCTAGTTGAGATGAATTAAGATCATCGTTGCTCCTACCCCTTCATATATGTGAGAATAAAAATTTCACAAAAATATCATCGATAATAGGAATTATTACAACTAGAGAAAGCAACAAGCTTAAATTTCCTCTCATCCCTCGTTTATCGTTTCTCTTTCTCAATAGAGATCTCAAATACAATAAACGATAGCGTATTTATCTATGAATCTAATGTCTCATATACGTTTCGATCTCAAGATATACTGAAAGAAATAAACAGACGAGAAAACAATTGAAGCGAATAATTTCCCACTCGCACCTTAACACCAATCCGATACTTCCGGAATCCGTAGTTTCGAGTTCATATAAAAAGAACTCCTGTTCGGCGGTTAATTCTGGATCTGAAAAAAACAAATGGTTCTTTCAATTTCTCTAATAAATCTGAAGAACACTTTTCCAATAGAATGATCTTCAACAAGAGCGCTCTATCTAGTTGCATAATTTGTTAATTAAAACGTTAATGAACAAGAACCGTCGTCGGCTACTTGAGGTATGTTGAGAGCATTGAGAAAAAAGCCTTAAAGAGCTGACTGATCGACCCAAAATGATAGTTCTTCCTGAAGAAGAAAGGTCGACCCAAAGTGATAGTTCTTCCTGAAGAAGAAAGGTCGACCCAGAGTGATAGTTCTTCCTGAAGAAGAAAGGTCGACCCAAAGTGATAGTTCTTCCTGAAGAAGAAAGGTCGACCCAAAGTGATAGTTCTTCCTGAAGAAGAAAGGTCGACCCAGAGTGATAGTTCTTCCTGAAGAAGAAAGGTCGACCCAAAGTGATAGTTCTTCCTGAAGAAGAAAGGTCGACCCAAAGTGATAGTTCTTCCTGAAGAAGAAAGGTCGACCCAAAGTGATAGTTCTTCCTGAAGAAGAAAGGTCGACCCAAAGTGATAGTTCTTCCTGAAGAAGAAACAAAAGGCGACTGAATCGACGACAAATCTCTACTGATCCGATATAATCTGTCTAAGCGTATATTGTAGGCTGAGAAAAACGAATACGGTTATTATCACTGATGGAATAATCCTAAATATGAGCTGAAAATATCCTGAAAAGTTGCTAAGCATAGGAATTAAAGTAATTACGCTTCTCTGCCCGATAGAGACCGAGAATGAGTGCAGAGGAAAAGTCTTCTATGAATTGCGAGTGTTTCAGTGATTGGGAATGAATTGTAGGACAAAAATTCTTCCTTCAAGAGAATTCTCGTCGGCGAGGAGGAATAAAGGGCTTCGAAATGATCAAATGAGATCAACAATCCCCTATATGAGCTCTTCAAGCTGCAGTCAATTCGAACTCTAGCCCAACTAAGAATCACCTAAACTGAATCCCTTATATAAGTCCCCATTAACTTCCTGAAATGATGAAATTACTATTATCGATTAAATTCATTATTCGAGATTTATTCACGTTTATCGGGAAGCCGTCTGACGATAAACGAAAGATTCGATGATACACTTGAGAGGGAGAGGGAGAGAGAGAGTGGAAAAGCGAACAACTTACATTGTTGATAGGAAGTGGACGCCGTATCACTGCTTCCAGTAGCCGTCTCCTTTGAAATACTTGTCGTCGACATCCCGTCCATGAAGTCGAGCACCTTTAGAATCTTAATTGATTAATTATTATGATGATAGAACCTAAACATGAATACATAAAACATTACGTATGAGATATCCAAACGAGAATCCACGCTCGAAATGATCCAAACCTCTCATGAATATAATGAGAAGATTCGTTTCGTGGATTCCAGAAAAAAAAACATAAACGGGTTTAACTTTGAAGCGAGAGCAGAGTTGGGGTAAAATGCCACGCGACGCTATCTTTGCGCTTCACGTTTTTTCTCCAATATTCTCAATATTTCCTTGATATCCTCGAAAGGTATACGAGTAGCTCTATGGATATTCGGATGTTTTACGATCCTGACGGATGCAATTCCGGAAATTTTTGAAAAATTCCGAGATTTTCAGGATATTCACATGTATCTATGCGTTAATTTCTCATAGGTTGATGCTTCTCATTCGATGATCACTGCAATAAATCGTATTCTTTCATTAAAAATTAATTAATTTGACGATCATTTTTTTCAAGTTTATCCACCTTTAAAGCGTAAAAATTGATTAGCGGAGTGATGTTGGAAATTATAGATTCGATAGATGAAATGAGTTTCTCGTGAATCTTCACCCTAACGATTGTTGAGCGAAGAACGGCCGAAACGGGGAAGAGAGGATCGCCATCATCAAGTGGGAAGTCGAAAAAAAACCCCGGCCGACAAAATCCTTTTCAAGATATTCGTAGCAGAAAATGAGCAATCCCAATATCCGTACCGTGAAATATCGATATGGCAAATTCAGGAATTGGAACGTTGCCAATTCGTCAAGTCTGGATAGCGCATATAGAACGGCAAGAAGTTTGCTATTTCAAAGGAAATCAACTAAGATATCTGCGGATGTTAATTGATGCATCGGAGATTTTCGAACAATACAACTTCCTAGATGCGATAGAAATATTCGAATATCGTCGTTTAATTCATTAATTAGTGAAGGAATAATTAACGAAATGTGAACTTTAAGCCGTCAAATAAAATTTTTATTAGTTTTAGATTACTCCTCTAAAAATATTTTAGTATATCGTTGAAAGAATATTCGAGAATATATTTGAATTCTAAGAGATATAAATCCATTGAAATTAACAATTGCATAATTTAGCGTTAATAAAATTTCCCGAATATTTCGATGAAGCTCGAGTGATTCGATATTGATTGTGTATGCGTTCATTAATTATAGTATTTTCCTACGAAATGAAAATATTCAGCGACTATTGTATCGTTTAGTGACGAATATGACGATTATATTCGTTAATAATTTGATAATTAATATTATCCTATTGAATATAACGATTGATAGGGCGAGATTATCCGATAAACGTCGAATGATATCACCGATATTCGAATTTTTTTGAATATCGCTTAACTAGATATACAATATTATCGATTATATTAGGGTTAAATAGTGATTAGAAAAATAAGCATAATTTTACTATGAATATATTAATGATTAATATACTCGTTAGATTACTAGTATATTATTTAGTAGTTATAACTTTTTTTGAAAGCCGCATATTTATTGACTATTGTACTGTTCAATTCTCCCCTCCCCTCCCCTCCCCTCCCTCCCTCCCTCCCTCCCAATGGTTATGCCGATCGTGAAATCTCGAACTTCAACGTTGCTCCACTTTTTTCGATGAGTTCTTTATCGTTTTATCATTCAATTGCTAGTGAAGTTAAGGAATAGTCGCTCGAACTATTTACACGAAAATGACCTGAGGTCGATTAGATTAAACGTTGAAATATAACTTGATGAACTTTAAGGTAGGAGGGAATTGTCGCTCGAACTATTTGCATGAAGGTGACCTGAGGTCGATTAGATTAAACGTTGAAATATAACTTGATGAACTTTAAGGTAGGGTATAATTTTAGTATTCATTTCGTTTAGATGGAACGCTATGAACGTATTGTCGCTAATCGTAGGCTATTTGCTTGTTGCTTATATTGGATATGATATTTTTTAGGTGGAAAAATGCAACAGGATTGCTCACATCACTTTTACATAAACGAACATCATCAACCAGAGGGATGTTCACGTGTGATGAGCGGAGAGTGCGGTGATGAGGGATGCTCACGAGATCTCGCCAATCAAACTTGGTATTGGGGAGATTCGTCGAAAGATCTTATTGCTTCAGCGATGAGTGTAAGCCCTCTTCTTAGATATTTTCAACGTTAATATCACGCATACATTACTCATCGTTCAATCAATTATACTCCACTTAAGTAGAGATTAATCAAAGCTCGAATATACGACTATCAACAAGAGAGACTTGCTGATGGTCGATACAAATCGTCATCGAATATTGCAATATTTATTCTTTAGAAAAAATAATCCTTGCAAAATTTCATATTTATTTCAAGAGGAAAATACCCTTTAAGAGATACCCTCTTTGAAAATATTTCATATATTTGAGAGCTATGATCGACATCATCGTTAGGCCTAGAAAGCCAGACATGTTAGTGATGGGGTTATAGCGGCCGATTGTAGATCTATTGAAGAGTAATATTCGATTCTAATTGGCACTAAAGAATCCAACTGAAATGAAGATAAAACGGAAATGAAGCTTAAGATATTGGCATTTCCTATTGTCGGCACGATAGTAGTACCTTGTTAATTACCAGAATATAGATATAATGGTTATTATTGTGATGAGTTTTACCTTCGACAGGTAGAAGTTACTCTTCAATAGGTTTACTCTTATCATTGTACGTATAGCTTTACTACTATTATTTACTCTTTTTTTTTGTTTATATTTGTTTTTAATTTCATCTTTATCAGCGTTCCACTTCAAACGACTCTCGCTTAAATATCATAGGTAGCAGATGCTTATTTTTTGCCGATATGCTTGAGAGCCTATAAGATGAGTAAAGGAAAGAATTAGAAAAAAAAAAAAAGATCGCTGATGTAAATATGACGACTCTTATCACTTATTAATACCACCACGTATATAATTATGTGATGTTATTGCTTTTTTTTTTGTTTTTTTTTTTTTTTTTGAACAATCAAAAACTATGTAATTGGATCATAATTTGGATATATGTGATGCATTTTTCCCCGTTAAGATGAGATTCGTCGATGGATAGGACGATATTTTTTAGGGTTGCGAGAATGGTACGTTCTGTGTTCGAGATGCGTCGACGAAGGGTGACTATACGTTAACTCTTCGATTTGGCGAGGTAATGAAATATTCTCTGAAATTTCATCGCATAGATGACAATTTTCTTCACGAATAACTCATAATACTCACAATTATTGCCAATGTTTTACAATGTTCAATAAATATATTTAATTAACATTAGTGCTATAAAATCGACGATAAACTATTATGAGATGTTAAAATGATACCATTGAAAAATGTCATCTCATCAATGGGATCTCATCTATTCATTATGCTCTACCATTTCGATAAATATTTGAGAATAGTTCATAAACAATTAGCACATTTTGTGCTTTTCAGATTTCAATGCTCATATATACGATCATTTTATGATTGAACGGATGCCGACGATTTTATGGTGCTAACTAAACTATCCTAATATGAAAGGCGTTCTTACGAACTTCTAGAATTTGTGAAATAAACTCGTCGAACTTAACTGAAACTTGGCAGAAATTATATGAACATTTAAAAATTACCTCAAAGAGAACATTTTCTTTCTTTTTTTTTTCATTTTCAGAGCAATAAACTGATAAAAATAATCGTCGCAAAGGGTCGTTGTGGCTTTGCACCCGAAGAGCTTAAATTCGACTCTGTGGTGCAACTGATTGATTACTATAAGAGAAATTCGCTAAAAGAATATAATCGTCAGCTTGAGGTCGGTCTTATTTATCCACTTCGAAGACCGAATATCGATAAAACGATGTGGGTATGTTTATAGATTCCTCTTTAATTATATTTCATAAAGCATTTCAGTTGAATCGATTTTATATTCATTAGCAGTAATTCTTGTGTCTATAAACTTGCAATGAAAATACTATAGTTCCACAATTTCATCTAGAAATGCTCAACAAGCGAAGATAGTTCCAGAGATACAGTTTATGCATCAATAAGCTACTCTAGTTTTTTTTTTTCGATAATCCAATGTTCTACAGCGTTAAATATTGAAGTTATTATGTATTTACTGAGCAAATTTTCTTCTCCTCTCGGTTTTGTTACCTCTCTCTTCGTCAACTCGGTGAAGCTAGTACCATCCAGGTTCGGAACCGATGTGTAGTGAAGACGAATTGAGAGATTTTATTCAAGAGGGAATGGGAGAAGGTGCATTTGTTTGAAGGATATTACTAAGAAGCTGCACATTCGAGGAAACCCTTATTTCTCACTCGTGAAGTAAAGCTCCTTTGCCTTTCGAATTTATCTTCAGCTGTTTTAATTCAGCACGCCGAAAGGAAGATGCGATAATTGACCAGCCTACGTCAATTCAACACGAAACTTCTTTGAATGGAGAGGTGGGCGGGGGTGGAGGGAGGGGAGGGGGGTGTTCTTTCCCATTGGAAGTGGGGGAGAAGAGAGGAACTTGCAATGTTCATACATGACCAGAATGGATCTCTATATGAATGAGATGTATAAGGAGGAGTCATTATGTGGTTACATGCTGTTGCTTGGAGTTATGTAAGGTGAAACGTTGCAGGAAATAGATGGTGTACACAGCGTGGAACATTTATTGTGTCAACTACGAGGATTGCATGCAGCACATACTCGTATTCTCCGATTCGATGATCAGATCTCGGCCGAGCTAGATTCACTGCGTGAAGAATTGCAAAGGAAGCGCCAAGCTCGTGCGGCTTTCAGTGCCGCTCATGTACTTTTTCTCAAACAAATGGAGCTTATCACTAAGTTTGTCTTCTATTTTCTATATCACCGATGAATTGTCTATCCGTTAATTTGCTCTGAAAGTTTCTTCTATTTATGTGCGTGCCATTTTTAATGTTTGATAGTTGTCTTGAAAAGTGGAGAACTTTCGCCGAAATTTGCGGTTCTTTAATTATTTTTTATTTTAATTATTTTCTTTAATTATTTGCGGTTTTAATTATTTTAATTATTTTATTTTATTTTAAGGAAACAAATTATGCGTATTCATATGCTCTCTTAATTCGGAAATGTTGTTTTTGCTTTCTAGCAATATTAACCGTTTGCCGTATCGTCTCCTTCACTGCAATGTAGTCGCCTCAATTTTGTGGATTTCGTTTTTACTTATCTAATTTGTGAATGATTTTTAGGCCGCTTTATGTATACTATCCTCGTTTCATAGTTATTCTCACTCGGTTTATTCAAATTATTTTTACAGCAACAAAGATATGTTGACAAGCGAATCCGAGTTGGCGCAGATCAACACTAACATTGAACTGCAGCAGCGGCGGTGAGTTATTTTCGTGTTGTCTTATTGCAATCCTTCTGTAAGCTTTTTCTTGTCTTCTCGATAGCGGAACAGAACGAGTTCATCTATGAATCAATTTAAGCCACCTATCACGCATCACTTTCTTCCTACCGAAATATTTTCATCTCTGCGCGGATTACTCTCCTATAACTATCGTGATGTTTGCAAAGATACAACCAGCTTACGCATTCCACTCTTCTTTCCAATTATAATGTATTTCTGACATCATAAAGCTAAGAAATGTGTGGATATCCGTTTGGTCGTTTCGACCTGTGAATATCATCGCCTTATCGTTTTTAGGGTAGAGGTAGTCGCTATGAAATCACTGCCCACGTAAGTACGAGGTAACAGCCGCTATCTCAACGCGTGCAAACGCAAAAAGATTTCTTAAGGGAGTTATGGCGATGAGTGACGAGCAGTACAACGTTGAAAAAATGCATATATTTTCTTTAGGCAAGAGCCTACCAGCATTCCTTTAGAATACGTTGATTTTTCATAAAGTTCATTGAAGATTGATGATGACGTTTTCTTCGGGAGATTTAGTCTCAACTATATTTACAGTCATATGCAGTTTATGGCTTTTCTAGAATATTCTTCTGCAAAGTTCAGAAGAGGAAGTCGCTCTATCAAGTGTGATTATGTTGCATGCTTCAGTCTCGACAGTATACGAAATCAACAAGAGCAGATGACTGAGCAAATGGCCGCCATCGAAACGCGCATAAAAGAAAGCGAAAAGTCTCATAGCGAACTCACACCTAAATTATCCGCATTGCACACGTAAGGTTTACCCGAATTTATTAATTCATTCATTAAAATGTTCCAATTTTATACTTTAACGGTCGTATTGCACCTAAAACCGTATCAACTTTAGTCAATTCACATCGTTATTCAATTCTTTGCTATATTTCGATAAATTTAGAGAGCTGAATCGATGCCAATTTCGGTTATGTCAGCTGAATATACCGCCAGCAGTTGTCGATAAAGAGATTCAAGAGGTTTCGTTTCTCACCGACGCTGAGCCGGAGCCTCTTTCGCGCATTCTAATGCAGTTCCACATTCGATGGCAACCTGATCGCTTCCTTTCTGTCGATTGCACTAAGGTTTGCATTTCCATCACTGTATGATTGCTCGTTGGAGTTATAGTCTGCTGTTTTGCGGTTTTACTTTTAACAGTTCATAAGGATGCAGACTGATGCGTTGTGGAGATGAATAGATTTGATGATTGGTCTTTCACCGAATCTCTGAAATTCTTTGCAGAGTTTGAAGTTTTTTCTTCCCCTTGAACGAAATGTTCATCGGATCGTCTTTAGTAGAAGATCAACGTAAGGGGAATTAATGTCTTCCTCCTAATGGCTTTTTCCGCCTCATCCAAGGACGAGGGCATAAGGCGCTTAGCGTTTTTCGAAAGAAAGCTTTCATAAAGCAAGGACCCGGTCAGTGGAGTACACCTGCTGTTGTGCTGTTGTACCAGATATTAATTCTGAACATTGTTCGGCTGCCATAAGTTATATCTATTACTTGTAAGAATGGATTGCGGCAGATGTAAGAATAGAGAGGTGGAAGTGCCAAATGAGGGAGCAGATGGAGCTTAAACCTTGGTCTTTTGTTCCGTAAACCCTCATTCGCTGTGCTGCAGACTCATCCTTGGACTGTTTTCCTGGTTAGCAAACGACGCCAAAGTGAGGTCAGCAAGAAATCGAGTTTCCCATGCTGTTCACACTTCCGTATTTTTTCGCATTTATATCCCATATGGAAACAAGGCCTCCACGAACGTGTACAAGCCTACACCTAATATGTGACTATATCCTAATAGTTGTTCTTCTGTCAGGAAAACGGTATGAAAATAGTTCGCGCTCTGATGGATTGCAATCCCAACAACTCGGACGGTATCTTTGTAATTCGGCCGAGCAGCTCACAGGCCAATCACTACGCCCTCACCATATCCAACGACAACCACATCTATAATTGTCTTATTGAGCATAGGTTCGTTCATTGTTTTGCATGTCTCCAATATCGCCTCAATTCTTGGCGTTTCAGATGTTCCTTTATCAAATTTGGTTTTTTTTTTCTCGCACTTCGAGAATACACTGCGACGACTCTGTTTCGTCCATCTTTTTCACCGAGCAGTTTTGCGCTGATCCTTTATATCCCAAACTCACTGTGGGCTTGGATTTCAACAGTCGCTCTTATTCCCTCTCATTCTTCTTGAGCTTTTGGGTTTATATGTCGTCAGCGACTGAAGTTTTCTGCAAGATGATTTCAGCAAGTCACTACTAATGTGCCCTGAGGGTTTCGCTTTTCTCGTCGAATCTCGCTATCAGAATCAACTCCATAGGTTCTTATTCCACGGTAGTACTAACTCACCACCTATATTTTTGCGATATTGCTAAAAAATCTGAAATCTCTCAACTTCCATTCGATTATTGCACTGGTTATGGAAGTAGTCTCAGAAGATAACATCGTAGATGCTTTCATTCACGGAATCACTGAGACAGCATCTCCACTTCAAACCCTCGCCAAAGGTTTAAAAAACATCACAGTGTTTATTCTGATACACCAATATTCGTGAATTTTGCGTCAGAAGCTAAATCAGCGTGGATTCTTATTGGTGAGAATATGGGACGTTTTATTGGAACATTGCAAAAAATTGCCGAAACTTTATTTCATCATTTAAATAGTTAAAGTTATTTGGCGTTTTACTGCACTGTCCTCTCCAAAGTTTACTATTACAAGAGGAAATGTGGGCATATATTTAAAGAGAGGGATTAATTAGGGAAATTGAAAAGAAAGTTTCTTGGTCTAATATTCTGATGGTTGTGGTATCACACGATGGGTTCGACGAGTTGATCATGAACATGTGCAGCGCATTTGTCTCTCTTTTGAAGTTCAATAAATGGGACCACCAGATGGAGTTACTTAGGATATATCTTATGAAGGAATTATACTGAGCAATGTTGTCTGATAGGACGTCATGTCGAGTAGTTCGAGAAAATGCCGTTAGGTGCATGCAATATTAAAGCAGGCCATACGATAGAGTGTCGACTCAGGACGCCACAAGAGGAAGGGATTTTAAAGTGAACGTGCGCGGCCAAAAAAAGAAACCTCATCTCTTAGAAAAGTCGCGTTTTCTTTACGGAAAGTGTGCCGTAGGGTGCTGTTCAAGCTTTTCCTCAGAAAGAAGCACAAGACTAAAAATTCGGTTATGGATGGCTTGGAAGGACTGGAAGATAGTGGGGAAGCTGCGCCGATCAAGTTTCCTCGCTTATCACCGAAAACTAGGAGTTTTATGTGAAGAATCCAGTGTCCGCATAAGAGAACGAAGATGTACGTCCTCAGCTCTACCACTTCCTTGGGATCTCTTTAGTATCAGAATGTGAGCTGATTTTTTTTTTTTCATTTCAGGGACGTGAAACATCCAGAGTCCTGTGGATACGCTTTTCGTAATACAAAGCTTTTCTTTCCGACGTTGGTGGATTTTGTACGCTACTACAGTCATTGCTCTATGAAAGAACATAATTCCCAGCTCGATACAAGACTTAAAATGCCCGCCTTTAAAGGTACACTCTAGCGCGTTTCTTGTGCGATCTGAGCAGCAACTTAGCTTTCGTCGACCTCCAAAATGGTCCGTCATAATAAGCGCGAAGTTTTAGCTACTGGAAACAAGTATCTCATTGTTTGCAAGAGGTAATTTTTCAAAATGAAGATGCTTTTCGCAGTGGTCTGCACGAACGAGCAGTTCCATAAAGTTTATAACAAACGATAAGTCCCCACTAGATAGGTATGATGAGTGCTTGAGTAATGGCATGGCATATGCGGCATTTAGGCGTGAATCCATAGACGTTTCGTTGTATGCCTTGAAATGTACCAAGTACAGGTTGTCTTCATGCTTTCTTGTGTTCTAAATAAAGTACATATCCCATGTCCTTAGGGCAATATGTTGTGGTCAGTGACCCCATCGTTTATGAGGTACACTGCTATTATTAAACTTTCGGAAATTGAGGCGGGCCCGGAACATCCCTGGTTTTGTCAGTTCCTTACGCTTTTCACCATTCCAGTTTTGATTTGCTCGCCTCTCGCCTTAATTGAACGCCGCGTATTTCCTGTCCACATCTTTTCCACTAGCGCTTCGCCTTAATTCGGGTCGAATATTCCAATTCTTTATGCTTTTCGACTTACCCGTTTCATTCTGGTTCCGATTCAGTCATTCGCCTCTTTCCGATTAGTCCAAGCATGAATCACATTGTTGATGTAAAGGTAAATTGTTCTCGTCTTTTCTAGTTGTTGTTCATTTCTGCTAGTGAGAGATGCAAGGAATTTCGTGAAGGTGGTACAGTTCCTCCGTTCGTAGCAATTCCTCAAATCCGCTCCACGCCTGTGGGTGACAGCGGAAGGTCGTTTCTTTGATGCTTTTAAGCCGGAATGTAGGTATAGTATACGGAATTATCCCCACACTAAGTATGAAAAAAGCACAGGTTTTTCAGGCTAGGGCTCAATATCTTGTCATTAGGATGGCCGGGGGAGGGGGGAGGGCTTAAACGTTAAGGGAAGATTCTTCCCTTCCATTTCATTATGATTATTTGTAGCGTTGCTGTCTTCCTCCATCCTATATTCGACTCGTATCTCTCGCTATCTTTTCCGGTTTTCACCATATGCATTTGACGCAGTATCTCAAAATCATCGACCTTCGCTGTAATATCTCCCATCGTCTTGGACAGTTTTTAGCTTAGATGTGGCGCAGTTTTATGAATCTACAGCTAAAAGAGTAGGTTTGTTTATTGTGGCAGGCTTGCCTAAATTTCGGAGAGACATTTCGAATATTCCGTTGAGGTTAAGTGTAGACTGGGCAATATTTCTTAGATTACAGAAGTAACTCATTGACACTACCATTAAGAAAGATGCGTAAATTACCGGTGAGGATATTAGAGTATGAGAATGAATTAAAGGAAAAAGAATTCGACTTTCGAAATTCGCATCTGATAGTTTCATTTATTCTGTGTTGTTTGCGGTTTTTTGTACGCGTTGTACGTTTTATATCGTCTAGTTTTTCCTTCATCGAAAGCAAATAAAGCTTAGTGCATTCATTGTTAACGGAGCCAATAAGCTCGTCTAGTGTTTAGGGCAACGCTCTCTCATCAATTCAAATCGATGTTTAGTTCGATTTCCTCACTGAAATCGTCAATCATCTGATGGGAAGGTTGCGCTGAATCACTGAAGCATCATCCTAAAAATATCGCTGATAAAATGTTGTACTCATAAATGTAAACCTTGATGCCGATCTCTTATTATCTATCACTCATGCTGTCTGCGTTTCATTTGTAGACGATCACTGTGGGTGGTCTTTGAAATGGGAAGTAGAAATTTGACCCAATCTATCGTTCCGATTCGTTGATCAAGGAATTTGGGTGCCGTTTTTACGATCGTTTAATGTTGATTTCCTCTTGAGGTGAGAAGAGTAAGATTTGAGGACTGGCGTACTAAGGATATCATTTGCAACGTAATATTATAGCTCATTTCGTCGCCAACTTAAAAGACGGAAGTCGTTGTAACATAGTTAAAGAGAAATCGGTGGTCATTTATAGGAACTGAAAAAGGTGGTGGAATATTTCGCATTAACGGTCTCTTTCAGCCTTCCATAGTCCATGTAAACTTGTAGTACTATTAGGAATGGAATGCTAATGTTATCATTCGGTTGCTGTTAAGATATTTGAGGAACGAGGTGGGATTTCGTGAATTTTTCTTTGTCTTTTTTTTTGCTTTGTTTTCTGAATCTCATCTATGAGGTGTTTGTGTGAATATATGATAAGTGATAAGCGAAGAAACGAATTTATCGCTGTGATTTGTTCTGAATTCATTTGCGATCTATCATCTTATATCAGTTTATAGAGAAAATAAAGAAAAAATAAAGAAAAACTACGAAAAGAGTGGCCAAGACAACTCTAAGTATCAGTCGATGAACATCGAAATTTAATATTACTAAACGATATGCGCATCCTAACTCATATCCATAATATATCCGAGCGTCAATGTCTACCTATCATTGACTGTACAAGACGGATTCTATTGCACGAAATTCATCTGACGTTGTTTGACCGTACTGCTTCAGCTTCACCTGACGTAGTTTGATTCTCTTGCGTTGGCTCCTGATGACACCATTTCTGCTATTCTACTGCTGAGACGTCAGTCGGGATTAGCCTGTTCATATTTGATTTACTGCTTTGAACTTCACGCATTTCGAGGATAAATAAACGCCAACCGTGAACGAGTTGTATCCAAGCAATTACTTGTGAGTGAATGGTTCGTTTTGCGATAGGCGTGAAGTCAAGGGTAGTGGCGTGACGCGTTTCACTGAATTTCAAACGCAATACGCTATTTATAATTCGACATAAGCGTCACTGATGAGGGAGAGGTGCTCCATCTCTCGATAATGAAGTAGCGGATTTTATGCCTTATGCATGATGAATCTAATCATCACAAACTGCAAAAACCGGTCGAAGGCATATTTCGTTACACTGAGACAATTGCCGCTATAATTCTATAGGCAAGCATCAAACATCTGCGGGAATTACATGGGAAATAGCTTATTAGTTGACACGCTTTCAAACCCAATTGCTTCGCTTATTAGAGGAAAAAGGAACGTCGACGGCATCATTCAATTACGCGAGAACATCTAACGCTCGACTGAGGAGGGAAATATAGGCTAAGGAAGTGAAATGAAAGTCGTAATTATGAAAAAATTTAGTGCTGGAATAAACTTCACAGTTTCATGATCGTAGAGGCTGACCTTTCTTTAGGAAATAAAGGGAGCAAGGACGATGCAGCTTTTCTTTTTCTTTCGCTACACTATTCGCTGTGGTGTCTGTTTTATCCGTAACTTCTTTTTCAGAGTTTTCGCTAACCCTCTATGCTTTGCATATTATTTCACCCTTCGACAGAATAGTCACTGCTCAGTAAAAGTATGGATGCGTCCTCCGAGAACTTGAAGATCCATTAAGTTCCAGAGGGTGGGAAGCGGGCGAAGGGAGAGGGAAGTAGATGCCTTCAGGAAATTTCTTTCGATCGACACACTACACAGAAACTTGCACGTAACGATCTAGTAAGGGGAAACGGTTTCGGCCATTAAAATATGACGCAGTTGTCTTACCCGGTTTTGTGATTTTTCCAGAGATTTGCTCGTCATCGTAATTTGAAACAATACTGTGATTTAATTCTTGGGCAGATGATACAGAAGGAGGGGAATCCGTTGCTTGTTTCAATTCTTTTTTTCGTAACGAGCTTAGGGCGGGTGGCTGAATGGTGACGACAATGCGGCTCGCATCGACAGCGGTGGCTGTTAATTATCAGGCAAAAACAAATGATTCTCGCACATCGATACTAGTGGAGTCGCCCTTATCGAGCTTAATGTAATTTAAACAGTCGTCTCCGCTGAGAGTCACTTCATTATTTGTTGCTATTTGTTTGCTACCCACTTACATCGCTTTCGAAGCCATAGTAAATATCCGGATGCGAGGAGCTGAGTGTTTCCTTACAGATAGCTTTCTCCAAGCACAAAAGCATGAAATCAGTGTGCATCGCCAATAATCTGGAAGGGTTTTTTCTGCATTCTCATCCAGTGGAAGTTAGTGCCGCTGCTTAACTGTAGCTACCAATTGGAGCTGCTTCGCTGGACATTCGATTCATAAATTAGGGCTTGTGAGATCTCCGCTTGCAGAAATGATAAATTCCAAACTCGCAATTCTAAAACGCTACAAATTTTCCTGCAGCATAGCCAACGTTGAAAAGTTCTATTTGTCATTCGAATATTAACGGCTGAGTTGAGATCCCTCATTGGAGCTACCAACTAACACCTATGGACCAACTGAACCATCCCACATTTGCTGAGAGATTTTGGACGTGAAGCCTGCAACCAGCTTGCATCGCTACAATATCTTACACTCAACACATCGCAAGAGAATATCGCTGTCAGCATCTTTAGGCATTTAGGCGTTAACTCGAGAGTTCAGAAATTCTCTTAAGTCAGTAATTACAGTGTAACTTCACTTGTGGGGATTTACCTGCTGCTTTGCACGTCCCATTTAGAAATCAGGGGTCAACGATGCTAAAAATGATGTTCGCAGTGCAGCAGAACTGGGGAATTCGATGAAGAATGCGCATCGCCAATTCAACGTTCGCAAAGCGATGAACATGAAAAGCCTTTCATCTTGTCTTGTTATTCTCCATGTTGTAAATATTCACTGAAATCTCATATGTTAACGTTCAATTTCACTATTGCGCATACAATTTCTCGTGATCGCCGCCGCAGTCTCTATGCTTATTGGTTTGTGCAATCGACCGAAAATGCAATCCAAACTTCTTGCAGTACTTTCACTCTTAAATTATCGTTGTTGAAGTTGAAAGTTTGAGCAATTGGAAGTGAAAAGGAATTTCCAATAGTAGATCACAATTAAATGTTATAGTTTCTCTTGAGAAATCCTAAATTCCAGACGATTATCCCAACGAGTCCAAACAATGTATTACACCTTGACAGATATGTCGGCGTCTCAACGAAACGTGCTATCATCTAGAAATTTATATGCATTAAAAGAATAAAGCGAATACATTTTTGCTATCTAAATGAGCACCTCAGGTTGAGTGCTTATCAAAAGGCGTTCATTGATGAGCTTCTTCGTGATCAACGTTTGTGGCTTTCGATCGGCGAGCAACATAGACGTTTGTTTACATTCACCGCCTTGCTTCTCGTAGTGGAAATACTTCGCTTTACGAATATACTCTAGAAGTGTCGTACGAAATGCACCCGAAAATGTCACGTAAATGACGAAATTAAATGATGAATTGAAGACGACTAGTAAATTCGATGCGTCGACCACATAGTTGATCTGTGGACCAAGATATTCGGCAAGCCTCGCTTCGAATATATTCAGCAGCAATGCTGCCACATTACAAGCAATAAATAATAGCACTACCAATACCTGAAATGGAGAGCTAAGAGAACTGGTAGTAGCATCCTTTGGCAGGATAGTGAAGTATTCTTATCGCTCTCAAACTATCGTTACCGGAGAGCGTTTTAACCTATTCAGTCGTCACATGTACATAACTTGGTAATGTGTTAATTAATTCATCTCATCAGCATTCACATTAATGATAGGGTCCGGCACAAATGTTTGAGCAGCCGAAAGACTAAAACGTCAAATCGAGAATACAAAATTCATGTCCCATGTCACCCCCTCCCCTTCCCCGCCCCCCAAATCATCCGAAACTGAGAAAATAAGGAAGCTGCTGCAGTGCCCTATACACATCCGATCATAGCAACCAATCACAGTTGGTTCAATTAACGAAAGCCATTAAACAATAGTTTCTGCCATCAACTCCTTTATCAACTACCATTTCCCATTTAACTGATTTTATCAAATCAAAAAAAAAAAACATCCCAGAAGAATCCTTGTTAGAAGACAAACAATCGTTAGCACTGGAAGTTATCACTAGCATCTTAGAGTACTAACTATAGCAGTTATAATAATAATGGAACTAATAAGAGATCATTAAGAGTTGTGCCCATATTCATTCAGGACGGCAAATAAATCGAAGATAAAAAATTCCGACAATTGCGGTTCAGCTTCTGCAAACAGTTTTTTAATGAATCCAGTGTTATCTTATATAAGTGATATCATGGAATTAATGTCGTGATGAAATGCATTCGCTGTTAGGGTAATTTAAGCGCTGCAATTTTTCCAGTCGCCTAGTCGTCTACACTCAGATAGATTTACTGCGAATTCTGGCCTTTATTATAAAATTTACGGCTTCCCATATACTAATTATAATTAAATTCGGTTAGTGCAATGGATTTCGTAAGTGGTTACTAATTTTTGATATTAACAAAATGAAAGCCCCTGTTGTAACCTGCTTGCCTTTCACCATGAAAAAAATGGCCACAAATGAGGGACATGATACTGCAACATGCTATTTGAGAAACGACTTTACCGGAGCAGAAGTGAGGCAAAATTCAAGATGGATTTTGTTCGGTATTGGGTGGACTCGGTGGACCGTGTTGTGGTAAGTGGTGAAGGAGCCGAGAGATTGATCGTAAAAAGGTCCTCTTGCTGAACACTTTGCTGAAGAGATAGGTCGAAATAGAAAAAAACACACATAAACGTTTACCAAAGCGGCCGTGTCACCTGAGCTGCTTTCGCTTTCCGTATTTGAGAATACCGATGCTCCAATGATGCAAAGATTAAGTACGACGAGCACGACAAGTGGACCGATAGCGAGAAAAAGCGAATACATGTACTTATAATAAATGAGCATATACCTGAAAAAGTCATATGCCCGTACATAGGTGTATTCTATGAACGCTAATTGGTTCCATGATTATCGCAGTCATTCACATATTTGGATATTTGGTCGCTATCAACACAACATCGGAACGAACTACCATATGCACACATGAAACTAAACATTGGAAAACGCTGAAATCCCGACAAAATCGGGAAGAGGAGCCCTTCGAGGCTACGATTTTTCCAGGAATGTATTGAAATCCCATCTCTAAAAAAAAAGTACAAAGGCACGTAATCTACCAGCTTGTGCGCTTTTATTATCGCGTCTATTCCACCAACCAATATTGTTCTTAAGTGAATTAGTCACTTGCAGGTAATTCCAATCCGACGTCTCGTAAAGTCCGATCCACCTAGTAACAAAATTTTTTGGCATATTTAAAGTGTTCCTTTCGAAGCCAGCGGATCAATTTTAATGTTCCCAAACAGATTCTCGCATGGTATGGGCAAGTATCACCAACTTTTAGGACATGAGCTAAGCAGTAGATGCACATCCACGCAGGCATAAATAACAAAAAAGCTCAGAGACAGTTCACGTTTATTTACTCAGACGCCGATATCGCCAAATGAGAGGAAGACATGGTGCTATGCCAACAACTCAGGCTTATGAGAGGTTTTTGATTCCTTTGAAGTTCATAAATATTCTCGAGTTGTGATCCCCAAGCGCCTCCGAGCACACAAATACAAAAAATCCGCTGATGCGTTGCCAACGCGTAAAAGAGCAATCGAGTAATTCGCGATATGTGGCATTACGATTGGATATGATTGAATAAACTTACGTTGGCAAAAATCGGAATGGATCGGGGCACACTTCAAGTGAGCGACTTTTGAAGGTGGCGTGCCAACATTCCAGTACAACCGCCTCGAAACAGTGCGGAACGTTATAGACCACACCAAATATGACAACGAACAATACTGCGCACTTCACGAAAATCCTTCGAGACACAAACGTTCGACATCTTTCCGGAAGACATACCTGCAACTGACTTCATTTCTGCAGCTACTGCTGACTCATTCTATTCGTATTATAATGGGGATATTAACGTTTCTGATCCAATGACCTCATAGACAATTCAATTACCGCCAACAAATTTATAGGCATCGTGCCTGCAAGCAAATCGATCGATTCGTTGGTTATGTTGGAGATCAGTGTCTGAACCGTAGCTAGTATCACAGTAACGAGCTTATTAAATATACCCCAGGTAAAAAATACCTTGCAGCTGCATGCTACTTGTGCAACAGCAACGTTGCCACTTTCAATTATCAACGTAAACGGCCTGTAATCTTCAAGCGGAGTTATTTAAATAATATTTCCGAATGAGTTCAGAGAGCGTGCAGTTCCTTTGAATTTAACAGCCTAGAGCTTCTCACATTTAAAGAACCTTCGCTCTGATTCGGAGCTCCTCTACACAGGCTTTCGCTTATTTCATAATTCCATATCCAGGCAAGCAAACCGATATGCCGCATGTGATCGGGAAAAATAATGAGGGTTAAGGTGCGGTGGAACTTTAGTGAAAAGTTAGGGTTCATCTAGTCTCCGGTCACCCATCACTTGAAATTCTTCAAAGTTGTTTTCACCGAACAGTTCAACATCAACATACAGCATTTAGGCGCTCCACTCATCTTACTGATAACTCATTTTGTTTTGCATCGCTAAGGAAGAATGCCGAATATGCAGTCAACTGCAAAAAACATTCTCTGTGCAAACATATTTCGTTTCAGTCCCTCTAAAGTAAACGATCTGCTGAAATGTGCCTATAATTTTACAAAGCACTGTTATGTTCCCAAAAGGTGTGGTAACGATATTTCCAGACTAGCGTAGCCGAAGTTTGGCCATAAAACCTTTCCATGGCGGATAAATAAAGGCTCACCCGAACTGTCTGCATGACCTTGAAATCGAGCTACCGAACTTCTACTACAGTAACAATAATAATGTAATGGTTGCAAAACTATGAGTATATCTTCGCCTGGCGAAACGATATACTCGATTTCCGCAGAACCACACTCCAATTTTTGAAGTACGCAGCGATCTCGTTAGCTATTCTGAAGTAAAGCTACTTTAAAACCGCAAAGATCAAGACGATATTTTCAATAAGCCGCTGACTGAAAAGACATGATGGAATCCCACGAGAATGCAACGTTTATAGGCCATCCGAGGGCAAATTTCTTATTAAAATACTCAACCGATAGTTGTTTATATGACCGAGAGATTTTTAAATATTGCACTCGCTTGATATATTAGATCTTTCGTCGACTGTTTTCTTTATCGCAGTGCTTGGAGACTCTTCTGCATAAAAGGTTCGGGAACTTGCTCAACTTCAACAAACTGTCACTGCATGACTTTAAAAATTGAGTGATGAATCGCATTTCACTGCAATAAATCACGACTTAAACGAGTAAAAGAAACTCCTCTGCTTCCTAATAAAGTAAAAACAACAACAACAATAAAAACAATAACAAAAACTGCATTGCCCGAATTCACTCTATCAATAGCTTCAAGCGCTTCAAGAAATAAGAATTCAGTTCGCAAAAAAATATGTTCGAATTTCAGGAAAATCAAAGACAGTTACACTATGAACGTCATTCGTTATTCATTAAAGCAGATTTATACGAGAATTAATTCAAAAATTCGTTATTTCTATGACGACTATTGCTTCAGGAAATGTCATCATCCACTTACAATTTTAACCTTTGCCCTATTTAAGCACGCCTCCTTATTCAACATTATTATGCTTTCGTACAGGTAAACTCATCAACGAGCAATCTCACTTTGATACAACACAATAGGCCACTTATGCACGTTAAAGCAGCTCGAGCTGATATTACATAAACGGTCACCTTGCTCGACAGCATTTTTTTCCTTTTCGCCGCCAACAATAGGATATCACCTATGCAATTATCTAAAGTACTGATGCTTATATTTATGCAGTTAATTCATCGTTGACGGAGATTTCGTGAGTGCTATTTTTATGAAAAAAGCAGGAGACGAGCAGTTGTGATACGTATCCGTGTTATGGGAGTCGCGTATATGAGACGTATGTGACAAAGCATTTCAAAAAATAACCTTTCAACACCTATATTAGTATAGCTTAAGCGTATAGTTATTTTAAATATAACATACGAATAATTATTGCTAAAAGGATGCGTCTCAAAAATATGACACAGGCTAATTATCTCAAACAATGGAAATAATCATTACCTGCACAAAACAATCGGCACCGGCAACCACCGTGAAGTAAACGGAGCACATTTGTGCTGTCATACCTGCCGGATAAACGAGGGGTGAAAGTGCGCCGAATAGCACGGATAAATGCAACGAATAACGGCGAATACTGTCGACGCAAAAGAGGAAAATGGCAGTGCATATAACGGCACTATCGCTACATCCGAGTGCACATAGGTAAAGGTTCGTCGAGGAGCGCATCTCTGAATTAATTAATCTAATTTTTTCTTTCAAAGAATTCTTTTCGGGAATTCTTCAGTCACTATTTGTCAGGTCGAAAAATGGAAAAGTTTTCTGGATAATCCGTCTCCGAGCCAGTCCGAACCCGCCTACTCTTCTTTTTCTCACCAAGAGAACATAAGATCCTCCCGTCATGCTAACGCAGCTGCCACAAAAATTGCATAATCAATGCAATGCTAGGATGTCTCATTAGTAGCACAACGAATAGTAAGGTAAATATAGTGCAGTTTTCATTGCGTATATATTTATACGAGGTGCTCAATAGCCTAATGCAACTTACTGCATGTATCTACTGCTCTCTACTCCCAAAAAAAGAGACATCGAGAATGACCGCAGCTTCCCACGTCTTGTTTTTTTACGACCATATTGAAGACTTAACTGCTTAACCACCTCTTTTATGAAATCTTAATTTCTATTCGTTTTTCAATTTCTTTAGTCGATTGTATTATATACCTCTCGATGTTAATCGCTGTCATTCATTTCTCTTTTCTTTCGCGATTATGTTTGTCGGAATTTTGCTTACATTTCACAAACATCAAAATTTAACATCCGATGCACTCGTGTGCAAAATGCATTGCTCTGCCAATCAAAGACTGATGTTCCCATCAATCTAAGACGTTTTTAACCAGACAAACTTCAAAGACGAACCCTTCAAGACTTCTATTTTCCCTTTGTATAATAAAAAACGGAGTAATTAAGTAAGTAAATGTAATTAAGTAGGTGAAGATAGTTGACTTTTGCATTACTTAACGATGTTTTATATCATTTTTCACGTAGCCTTGTTTTGCATTCATCTATTGGAAAAAAGCTTCATTTCCCGTAAATCTCTCATTGAAAAGCTCTCAGACGCTGATTCAAAATTGTGGCGACCAATTTTATGGAACGATCGAAATGTAACGTTTTGCAGATGCTATCGCAGCGCCTCAGCTAATCAACAAATCACTTGAGTTGTGAAAACATATTGCATTCACCTCTTAATTGGATCGACATTTTTAGATGCGGTTATGATTTATTGGGAACACAATAATAGACTGCAATAAAAAATGAGGGAAGAAAAATGCAAATGGAACGCTATACCCTCTACGCCTGATAGCTTCTTTAGAAAATTGCGCTTTTCTATAGAAATATCGCGCAAATAATGACTGAAATTTTCGATATTAGTTACTTTTCCATAATCTTCAATATAATGTAAATCGGAAAGCGAGGTTGCTATTCATTCCATATATTACGATATCTTATCGTATGATGGAAAAGACGAAGTTGTGAAATGATCGGAAGCATCGATCAATCGATCGGTGATAACAGTTTCTTGGATTTAAGTTTGCATAAACGACGCAACGAGTGATATAAGGAACTTTTCAAATAACGAATAAAGGATGAAATATTTCGAGAAGCTTTGTTGTTCGCAATGTTTGCAGATGAAAGTCAACTATCTGCATATCGATATGGAATGCTTTATGCAGTGCTAATTTACAGCGAAGGTCGTCGCATTGCACGGAAGCGACGGCAGATCTCAGATGGGATTGGCGTGTGAGCTCAACGGCAAATGCGGCATTCATCTCATGGGAACAAAAAAAGTGCTGCATTCAAACACTACTCTCGTGACCGATACATCTGTGGTCAACACGCAAATTGTCCAACAAAAATTCTTTTCCTTTTTTGTAGAGATAGACGACTTTCGAGTTTGAATCCGTCTGCCTATTTGCTAAATAAGCATTGAGATTTCATGATATCGCATCTTTTTTAGAGCCATATTTAGTGGCACGTCGGTTGAGCAACTCAAGATGAAATCACAAAAAACGTTTCCGTTATCATGAACACCTATAGTCGACACTGTATTGTTTTAAGGAGACAAATTACCACTTACCATGTCGACTGTAGATGAAAGCACTTATGCCATTTCCGATAAGGCCACAGAAACCGATAAGAGGAAGCATGAAACCGATAAGGAAAAGATTGAATATATTGTAAGTCGAATCCGATGCGAACATCTGGCACATTCCGCAATGCGGAAGACAACTGGAGAAGTTGGGCCAAGTGATGATGTGATAAGCGAAGAGCATTTGTACCTTAGCGAACGTTTCATTCGAATGGGGGCACATTGCCGGCAGCGCCGGCTCGGCAACCTCATATTCGTCCATCACTCATCGGCCTGAAATACGATTTCGCTTTTACGCTATGCACCTAACAACTAAAGGTTTCTTTTATATCCTCTTAATGCAAATGGGAAGAATGCGGCTACACCTCAACGTTTCGTTTCAACACAGATATCTCAACAAAAATAGTGGCAATAATTCATGGTTGTTCGACCACAGAAAACACCTTGTATAAGTTGGACATATCGCCAACTTTAGTATGCAAGTTGGAGCTCTAAGGCAGATGCGCTCTAGAGCTCGAACTTCCTCGAACACTTATTCCAATACCTTCCCTCTCCTCCCTTCCCGTTCTATCTCTCTGCCTTCAGTTTAACCTCTCCAGAGTCTTGGGTAATTGCTAAAGTTGGAGAGGAATGCTTAATTTTCGCCTCGAGTATCAATGGAGAAGACATATTTACGGTATGGCTGATTACATATATTGAAGGAGTGCTAGACGGAAAAGCAAAATAGAACCACATTTGACTCATCGTGAGCTAAGAATAGTAGTGCATTGTGAGGGAGGATATTTTCTCATTCTTCTTGAATGCACATCAACGCATAAGGCTATATAAAAGTGACGCATAAAGTGCATATTTCAATGCGTTTTTCTATAATTGGAAAGGCCAATTATCAAAATATGTACGGAACTATTGGTGAGTGTATTACTTTCAATCGGTAAACCAACAAAATTTCAACGAGAAAAATTTGATAAGCATTATTTCCTCGAGATAAGATCATCGCTTAATGAACAAATTAAAGAACATTTCGATATGCAAACGAACTTCACAAATTAAGATGAAACATTATGTTTCAAGGCAAATAGTATAGAGAGAACAGTGGACTTATCCTTGTGGATCATCATCAGATACAATAATCATGCTTGATTTCTTGAAAACATTCTCAATTTGCGTATTTCTTATACGACATACTAAAGACGATAATCTCTACGCAACAATGAAAGAAACATAATAAAAAGAAGGATGGATGCTTGGAAGTGAACAATAGACCGATCAGCCGGCAAAAATTGCACTTCGATGGAGACGTCGATCATGTATGTATAAAGATCGTTATGCGGTTACAGTGTCGAGTACCCGTTCACTATCGGCTCATATCGTTTAGGGAGGCGTTTTTGTTGATCTTTCAACAAAAGCAGACCCGAAATGCGGCACTATGTCTTCCTTCACACTACTTCAGCTCAAAAAAAGTGGAAAATATCGATGACAGATAAACGGCCCTCATTTAAGCAGATAGCCTGCTTTTTGCGACGAGCAAAACATATGGCAGGAGAAGTGTGGTTTTTTATTGCTTTCTACAGTGTATATTCTAACGAGTATTTTTTATGCACTAAGGCTGTATCCAGACTGCCAATATCCATGTTATGTGGCTTCGATAAACAATTAAACCTCAGCAACTATATCAGTCGAACGGCATATTTCACTTCTGACGAAAGAGTCTCGTTTTTCTAAGGAAAGCAATGAAAGAACAGCCTTTCCGAATATCAATAAACCCGTAAAATACCAATAAATTTTCGAAACTCATCCTACCGTTCTATTTCTTAGGAAGAAAAAATTCTACGTCATAGAAAATTCCCCGAAACTGTAAGTATTTAATGCCCATGCACTGACTCATTCCCAGTAGACGGTGCAATTAAATCGCAGCCTTTGATGAATCTAATCAATGACTATAGACAAATGAATCAGACGTCAAAAATAGAAAGTCCACACGCAATGCAAATAATACTAAAAATTAGTAAAAAGAAAATGTACATTTGAAGCGTTAAAATGTGGAGAAAAAAGTCTGCCCACCGTCGATACGATATCTTTACTGCTAACGAACTGCTGCACATCCAGAAATAAAGTATCAGAAAACAAATAAGACATCAGTTCGAGAATGAATGAAGTTCGAATAGGAATGGCAGCGGCAGCGAATGGGAGGAGCTCCATGAGGCTACGCACTCAAAAATGGCTAAAGCCTTGCATCGAATTGCTGGCTAGCTACCTAGAAGAATTAAGCCGTTGTATTGCTACGATATACATCAAAGAACGGATATTAAAGGATATAAGGCACAAACATAACACTCGAACTTAAAGTAAGCTTATGAAAAAAGAAATCAGACAAAAGACAATAGCTAGCGAGATGAAATCTATGCTTAACAAAAAAAGACAAATTACAGTACTAACTTTATTGTTCATATTAAATTATTATACGACAGGAAATCACAGCTAAGCTAATAAATCCGCCCAAAAAACGATCGCATACCTTCGATTTGAACGTTTAACTGACTTGATGAAAGTGTGCGTTATTTAATGAATTGTATATATTGTTTGCTAAGCTTTATGAGTTCAGTAGTTTCTTTTTGAGTGTAATTTCTATTAGAGCAACCTTAGCTTGCTAGGTGCTGCTGGACGTAAATGTTACTCCACTACTTGAAGGAAACAAAAGTAGTGTGTGCAGCAAACATATTTCTTTAATGCTGTAAAATTACTGCTTGCTAAATGATACCTAAACGAAGCTTCATACACTAGGGTGGAAGCCTCACATAGCCTCAATCAAGGTGTAGATTAATTCCATCAGATTAATTATTCAGGCTTACAGGTAAACTATAAGTCTGATAATTAATTAAACTTACCTGTAAGTTTAATTAACCAAAACGTAAATTACAAAGAGAATTTTAATTAATCGATAATAAAGAAACACCTGAAATTATTATTAAGGCTCTTGGCAGCGATTAAAAAATTAACAACTGATGAAAATATACTAAAACAAAATGAAATATTAAAAAAAAATGCATAGAACGATATCAAAGCAGAGAACATAGCGTTACCGCTTATAATTTATAACGTTGCCTAGAAAAGGCGAATATTGGCAGGCTCATTAATGACGTTCGGAAGTATTCGAGAAGTATGTATCAGCTGCTCTTTTCCTCTTTCATAAACGTGGTTTCCGATTTGACTGAAGAGAAACGATATTTGAAAATGATAAAGCATGATTTCTCATAAACAATGAAAAGATCGGCAAATCAACACGCCAACACTACTACTTCGTCCGGTTTCATTGATACAAGGTGAGCATTTTGAAATCACTAAAATTAATTCCTGGACTTTCCAAAGTAGTCCAGGCGAGTAATCCATTTATCCATAAAATTTCCCACAAAAAAAGCACTTCACGTATATCTCATTTCCTTTTTTTCATCTACATATGAAGAAATGTCCGAAAAATAAACTCTAAACTGTAAAAATGTAATGCATGAATAAAAAATATTCGAAGTATTCAACAAATAAACATATGGTTTCGTTCAGCACCCACCTGAATGAAGTGTGTATGCAAAAAGAAGGTCGCAGCAATAGGCGGTATGCTAATTACAACTTTTACTGACAGCGATCACAAGAACGGAACTTCCGAGAATGGGAGAGAGGAAAACGTATCGAATTTCGACAAACAATGAAAATTCGATTATCCAGAATGCCCTCAAATTTAGCACTTTCTAGCACTAACCCAGACTTTATCTCAACCGGCGTCTTCTTATACGGATTTCATTTATAGTAATCAATCACTTCTGCTTCGCGTAGGAATAAGCGCATCAATGAATCACCTCAACATCAAAACTTCAAATGCACTACGATACTTCGATGTCAAAGGGTTTCATCGAGATGAGATGAGATCAGAGGTCAGCTGATGGATGCGTTTCACAGAGATCAGATTAGCTCGCAAGGCGAGCTTGATTTCTCACGAGCTACAGGAGAATAACTGCTACAACACGACACAGGATTCAATTACTTGCTTACTTGCGTTATCGATATGTTTGAAAGACAGTTTAAGAAGCCATAATGACGTTTTAATCTTCAAAAATCTGCATCCGGGCATAGACGGCGTTACCAGCCACAACTAATATTTGGTACTGTTGCACTCGTACTGCTATTTTCGAAGTGGAAAAACATAAGGCATCCACTTGAGGGAAGTACAGAATATAATCAGTGGAAACGATCACCGGTGGAACAGTATAGGAAAAGTTGATGCGGCTTGAAAGAATGGTAAAAAACTTTACTTAGTAATTCAATTACACTCTCTAGCAGGCATATCAGTACGAAGAGGTGGAAAGAAGAAAGTAAGTTGTACGACAAGCAAAGCCGTATTTTCATAGTGAATGGCAATGGATAATTTCACGTTCAACGAACGGTTACTGCGCTCAGCTAAGTGATACACAGTGAAGATGGGATGACAAAAGATTGGTCCATTTTTCAGTAAATTGCCGAAGAACAGTACTTGGTCACATCCTCACAACACATGCAACATCAATACAAAGTTACCCGTATTAGTGTACTTCTTTTAAGGTAAACTAAAATACTGCCATATATGCACTGCTCATTCACATGCACAATGGATAAAACTTTCATCGTCAGCATCAACTTCTTTAGAGTGAACAGCAAATATGGGAGCATTGCAAACTAGCTGCAATTGTGAGCTTGAAGAGGCATACAACGGAAAGGTGCAAAGAATTTAGCGACGCCTCGTTGGTGAGAGCAACTTTCAAGGAGTGCTATAACTTGATCATCATCATCATGCAGTAGGTGCTTTTCAACGCCCCCTCCATTTCAAACTTTATCGCGCGTTTATACATTCGACTGGATAAGTAGGAATATTCTTCACCTTGTATATTCATATAGAACGAAACGACTGCCGCATTAAGAGAATTCACCAACCGGCTTCTGAATTTGCTCACGAAGGAAATTAGCGTTCGGTGACAATGCGAGTAGGAACCATCCGAAAAGTGCAGTCGCCGCACGAATCGCGCTCAGCCAACGCCAAATCACTGGCGGATTCACGCCGAATTCCGCCTAAAAAATGTGTCATTAGCATTTTAGCAATAATATATGCACACAGCAAGAGATACCAATCATTTTATCGTTAATTATACGTTAATTAATCGATCCTGAAGTTCAACGATAGGCAATGAAACGAGGCTTTGATTTGAAATCATTTCAACGAAAACAAGCCAATGAATTGGACTGAGAAGATATGCAATATTTTAAAACCTTAATAATGTCTAAAGCGTATATTTGCAAAGCGAAGTCTTTCGGTTGCAATTTCGCGTGTAACCAATGAGAGATCTTAACTATCATAAACTAGAGGTTTCAACTCATATACAACATCTTCAGTTATAAATCGTCGATTTGCATAGTTCTTTATTCAAAAAATAAGTGATTCTTTACTGATGAAATTTCCGAGAGATTCCAATTTTAAAGGAAAAGCACATTTTATGGGGCTTATAGGCATGCAAATTCAATGAATTCGTGTAATTTACTCCAATAATAAAGCATAAATTGTGCGTCAACAGTGTCCTCATTTATATGCCCTCAGAAAATTCACACTATATTACGAGTTATGCGCCACCACCAACGATATTTGTCTTAGCATAACAACTACTGAGACTACGCAGAACTGATACAGCGGCAACGATTTAATATGCCTGAAAATTTGAATTACCTTCGAGCATTTGCAATTGCATAAGTAGCAATAAATGAATGAAACTATGTCTCATATTCTTTTATCGTTTTCACAATTGATTTTGACCAATGAATTCGAATCGAGACTACTCTCCCTATTGCTCTCATTGCTAATCCACTTCTCATACATTTGACATAGTAATTTCGTCTCCCATTATTAGATGATTTTACGTTTGGCGATCCCATCTAACCACTTAATGAATTAAAATTTAACTAATGGCGATAGAGCAGTAGGATCGCAATAGGAAACTTAGAGGCCGAGAAATTTCGAATGCTTTTTTCATCTTGCATAAAATGATCTCTATAAGTAATATCTGCGAAGAGAACAAAATGAAAGTGCATCACTGCTTTCGTAGAATAGTTCTTCATCCCGTTCACATATTTAGATGGTTCATTTGATGCAGAGTATAGGAAAACGGCGAACGATAATTTGGAAAACATACGCCTGAATGTTTAAAGTCATGAAATCTATAGTGATATTATCTGAAGAATTCCGAAAAGCTTTGAGAAAGAATTCAATAGTCAAATTTCTTCTATACTGACAAAATAATGACGAAAGAAAGAATACCACCACAGTGAAATTTTTAAATGCCTATATTTCAGGCAAGAATAAAAGAGGAAGAGATTTCTTAGGAGAAATAAAAGAGATGTATCCGGGGTTCCCTTCTCATATTTACGAACGCACGAATTGAAGTTAGGTGAAAAACTTTGCAGAACATGAAACATTTCGCAAATTTCCCTCATGACGAGACTGGCCATAATGAAGGGTTTAAGACAGAGCGCTCACGACGATCTATCTCAGTGTCTACATATTTGCATTACGATCAGCAGATGGTCAAATGGTATTTTCAATCACGTGGATATGCAATAACGAGTTATGGATCTCAAAAGATGCACATATGCCACCGACGATCAACTTACACTACAGACTGCCTCAGTGAACTTATTAGGAACTGCAATATGGCCGCATGCATGGGACACATAAAACTCAACTAGATGTTACTTAAGTATGACTTTCTAGTCATCTTTTTGCAAGACGATAAGCCATATAATCAAAAATATAGATCGGTAAACTTTATTTTGCACTACAAAACTTCACCAACTTCACCACACACACACACTAATGTTTCTGAAGAAACAATAGAAAAGTTTGAAAAATTAAGCTTTATGAAAGCATTTTCGTCTTCGCCCAACGTATTTAGAGAAATGCCTATAATTCATAATTGAGCAAATGGCTTAATCAAAACAATGAATGCATCATTTTGCATGCTTTCATAAATCTTTAAAAGTGAACGTTCTAGCACTAACAATAGTTGGCTCCCTCATTCATACGAATCTATTAAGATACACGCATGTATTTGTGATCGGCATATACGTGGAGGGAAATGAGTGGAAAATTTGTGTCTCACACGCGAAACCAATGAAATTATCACATGCGTAATCCCCGCTGTTAGGATGTTTTACTTAGAATATCAGCACGTAGTTTCGATATCTTCTAATTTTGAGATATTGCTCAGTGTCGACCATGCAGTGCCGACCATTCGACGCTCTCATCAGATCGCTGTAAGGATTAGGATCAAAAGCATAGTTTTCGTACGTTAGCTTAAGTGGGATCCATGTAAGGATCCATTTCAGGCTTATTTATTATCCGCTTATCCGTGTGAAATTACACAGCTGCGACGCATTATCCTCAAATGCTTCCTATAGTTTATTTCGTTCCCTTTGGAAATACCAAATGTATATATTTTTTTGCTAATTAAATAGCGCGTATGGGCGTATTGTCCACTCAGAATCGACACATTGACTCAGCAACTTTTTGAGCTCAAATTAGTTCGCTGAAAATAGGAAATATCCTTTCGACAACAACGGTTACCTGACAATTTGCAGCGGAAGGCATCGAGAGACATTCATCATACATCGTTGATGACAATGTCAGAGCTAATCCCGTTGTCCAGAAGAAAACACCCAAACATGAGCACTGAACGTTGATTAATTTCTTCAGTGTCTGCATAAGACCACCGCTAAATTCCAACCTGAAACAGGCTCTCATTTCACTATGACGATGAAACAAGAAAAACATACCTTAGGTGCCAAGTGGGATCCATGTGAGGATCCACAAAAACATACCTGTGATGTGCCTTTTTCCTTGCGTTGATGATTCCATTTTCGAATTCTTTGAATCTTTTATCCTCAAAAAATCGGATAATAAGTGGAAAAATTAGCAGAAATCTTCTTTCAGAGGATATTTCAAATGAACTTCTCTAAGAAAAATTCCACCTGCCCAATTGAATTTTCCGATGAAAAAGCTATAATCGCCATAATTCTTCCACCAATATCCCATTTGTTGCTTGGGAATAAACTCCGCCATACAAATTGTTTATTATTTCGACGACTTATAGTCGACAATTTCCCCCAACTTAAATTTCATAAAACTATCTGAATTCCTGAAAAAGTTATGCTTAAGGATTAAATATGAGAAAAATATATCTTTTACAGGAAAAACCCTTTGGATACCTTTTGGGTACCCCTTGGGTACCCTTTGGGTAAGTTTTACATTGGAGATAGAGAAAATGAAAGCGGGAAAAGCGAGAGAAGAAGGGCATGATGCAAGCTGTTATAGAATCCTAAAGAAACTGCGATCAACCGATATCCAGATAATTAAAGAAAAAATGGAAAAACTGTAAAATTAGAGGGAAAAAATCGCTCGAAGAGACAGAATTTCATGTTGTTGTTGTTCTTCTTTCTAAAACAGCACACATGTAAATCCATGAAATCCATGCAACTTTACGGATAATCAACTCTTGACTCAGCTTTCTGGAACCGTTCAATAGTGTAATATTAAGCTTCTTATATCAGCAATATAATAATTTTAATTCTTCGATTTAACTCTTCAATTAATTTCCCAACAAATCGAGTGAAAGTTGTGCCCTGAGAAAGATTCTCGGAAAACGCGCGATACGAGATTTTCCGGAAAACGCGCGATACGGGATTCACCGAAAAACGTGCGATACGGTAATCTTCATGGATAATTTATCAAAATCGCCAGCATCTCGGCAAAATCCGAACAATTCACAAGACGAGGTGATATCTTATGCGCAGGTTAATTAACACACATTTAAACTATCGGCAAATTTCATTACGGCAAGAAGATTTTGCGTTAATTTTACCTTCAATGCATAAAAATATGAATTGATTTGTTTTGTTTCTGTAACACTTCGCGTAGAGCTGCTCTGAGGGTAAAGAAGAACGAAACATATCCTAAAGGAATATTTGAAACTCATATATATTATCCATTGCTTTGTTGCGTTCTAAAAATTCATATAGATTGTCTTTTCTGTGTTTCTCCTCGAGAACTTTGAGAGTGAGAGTGAGAGTGAGAGTGAGAGTGAGAAGAGTGAGAAGAGTGAGAAGAGTGAGAAGAGTGAGAAAGAGTGAGAAGAGTGAGAAGAGTGAGAAGAGTGAGAAGAGTGAGAAGAGTGAGAAGAGTGAGAAGAGTGAGAAGAGTGAGAAGAGTGAGAAGAGTGAGAAGAGTGAGAAGAGTGAGAAGAGTGAGAAGAGTGAGAAGAGTGAGAAGAGTGAGAAGAGTGAGAAGAGTGAGAAGAGTGAGAAGAGTGAGAAGAGTGAGAAGAGTGAGAAGAGTGAGAAGAGTGAGAAGAGTGAGAAGAGTGAGAAGAGTGAGAAGAGTGAGAAGAGTGAGAAGAGTGAGAAGAGTGAGAAGAGTGAGAAGAGTGAGAAGAGTGAGAAGAGTGAGAAGAGTGAGAAGAGTGAGAAGAGTGAGAAGAGTGAGAAGAGTGAGAAGAGTGAGAAGAGTGAGAAGAGTGAGAAGAGTGAGGAGAGAGAGTGAGAGTGAGGAGAGAGAGTGAGAGTGAGGAGAGAGAGTGAGAGTGAGGAGAGAGAGTGAGAGTGAGGAGAGAGAGAGAGTGAGAGTGAGGAGAGAGAGTGAGAGTGAGGAGAGAGAGTGAGAGTGAGAGAGAGAGAGTGAGAGTGAGGAGAGAGAGTGAGAGTGAGAAGAGTGAGAAGAGTTAGAAGAGTGAGAAGAGTGAGGAGAGAGAGTGAGAGTGAGGAGAGAGAGTGAGAGTGAGGAGAGAGAGTGAGAGTGAGGAGAGAGAGTGAGAGTGAGGAGAGAGAGTGAGAGTGAGGAGAGAGAGTGAGAGTGAGGAGAGAGAGTGAGAGTGAGGAGAGAGAGTGAGAGTGAGGAGAGAGAGTGAGAGTGAGGAGAGAGAGTGAGAGTGAGGAGAGAGAGTGAGAGTGAGGAGAGAGAGTGAGAGTGAGGAGAGAGAGTGAGAGTGAGGAGAGAGAGTGAGAGTGAGGAGAGAGAGTGAGAGTGAGGAGAGAGAGTGAGAGTGAGGAGAGAGAGTGAGAGTGAGGAGAGAGAGTGAGAGTGAGGAGAGAGAGTGAGAGTGAGGAGAGAGAGTGAGAGTGAGGAGAGAGAGTGAGAGTGAGGAGAGAGAGTGAGAGTGAGGAGAGAGAGTGAGAGTGAGAGGAGAGAGAGTGAGAGTGAGGAGAGTGAGTGAGGAGTGAGGAGAGAGAGTGAAGGAGAGAGAGTGAGAGTGAGGAGAGAGAGTGAGAGTGAGGAGAGAGAGTGAGAGTGAGGAGAGAGAGTGAGAGTGAGGAGAGAGAGTGAGAGTGAGGAGAGAGAGTGAGAGTGAGGAGAGAGAAGTGAGAGTGAGGAGAGAGAGTGAGAGTGAGGAGAGAGAGTGAGAGTGAGGAGAGAGAGTGAGAGTGAGAGTGAGGAGAGAGAGTGAGAGTGAGGAGAGAGAGTGAGAGTGAGGAGAGAGAGTGAGAGTGAGGAGAGAGAGTGAGAGTGAGGAGAGAGAGTGAGAGTGAGGAGAGAGAGTGAGAGTGAGGAGAGAGAGTGAGAGTGAGGAGAGAGAGTGAGAGTGAGGAGAGAGAGTGAGAGTGAGGAGAGAGAGTGAGAGTGAGGTGGAGAGAGTGAGAGTGAGGAGAGAGAGTGAGAGTGAGGAGAGAGAGTGAGAGTGAGGAGAGAGAGTGAGAGTGAGGAGAGAGAGTGAGAGTGAGGAGAGAGAGTGAGAGTGAGGAGAGAGAGTGAGAGTGAGGAGAGAGAGTGAGTGTGAGGAGAGAGAGTGAGAGTGAGGAGAGAGAGTGAGAGTGAGGAGAGAGTGTGAGAGTGAGGAGAGAGAGTGAGAGTGAGGAGAGAGAGTGAGAGTGAGGAGAGAGAGTGAGAGTGAGGAGAGAGAGTGAGAGTGAGGAGGGAGAGAGTTGATGAGTGAGGAGAGAGGGAGTGTGAAGTGAGGAGAGAGAGTGAGAGTGAGGAGAGAGAGTGAGAGTGAGGAGAGAGAGTGAGAGTGAGGAGATGAGAGTGAGAGTGAGGAGAGAGAGTGAGAGTGAGGAGGAGAGTGAGAGTGGGGAGAGAGAGTGAGAGTGAGGAGAGAGAGTGAGAGTGAGGAGAGAGAGTGAGAGTGAGGAGAGAGAAGTGTGAGTGAGGAGAGAGAGTGAGAAGTGAGGAGAGAGAGTGAGAGTGAGGAGAGAGAGAGTGAGAGTGAGGAGAGAGAGTGAGAGTGAGGAGAGAGAGAGTGAGAGTGAGGAGAGAGAGTGAGAGTGAGTGAGAGAGAGTGAGAGTGAGGAGAGAGGGTGAGAGTGAGGAGAGAGAGTGTGAGTGAGGAGAGAGAGTGAGAGTGAG